>CM062819.1:162619055-163946343 GCA_031772625.1 Pinus tabuliformis
AAAGAAGATGAGAGCTTAGAAGATCTACTTGAAAGATTTCAATATAATTTGAAGAGAGCAAAAATGAGTACCTTGGATGAAGAGACCTTAAAATCCCTCTTATTAAAAGCCATTAGGGATGAATGGATAGACATCTTAAACATGATGGGGAAAGGGGATATTTCTCAACTTTCTCTCAATGATATAGCAGAACTTTGTATCCATCTCTCAAGGGGAAAATCAAAAACTCAAAAAGGGCCTAGAGATCCTTCTCTCCTTAGGGCAAATAAATCTGCAACAGGATCAGTGAGTAGGGCTGAAATCGGCAGTATGCTTGATGAATTTAAAACTGACATCTTAGGGAGTCTCAGTGAACAACTTGATACCCTTAAGATTCACAATAAACAAAAAGCAGAAGCTGAGGCTTTGGCTATCTTTTGCCCGAAGTTTAGAAAGAAACATGCTTTAAGGGAATGTCCCTTAGATGCACACGTTGTAGAAACATGTGTAATTTGCTCAGAAACTCATGAGACCAAGGATTGTCCTTCAATTCCTGGCCTCAAAGCAGTCTTTCAAGAGGATCCAGATACACTTGAATCTCTATGTTTTATTGCAAGGAGACCTTGGCAAGGACAACAGAATCAAGGGTTTAACAACTCTATGAATTCTCAATCCCAACCAAATTAGAATCCTTGGCAACAACCTTGGCCTCAACCTCAAAATGCTTTTCAAGCATGGATGCAAAGCATGCAAAATCCTTATGCGATACTTGCTCAATTCTATCAATATCCTCCATCATTTCAGAATCAGCAAGCTCCACAACTTCCAAATCAAGGTCAACAACTATCATTGCCATACCCTCAACAACAACAACCTCCTCCACAAAATCAAAATTCTCAACTCTCCCAGCAGAAGTCAAATCAACTTCCCTCTCAGCCATTACCAAATCCAAATAATAGGAACCCTCAAAATGCTTACATGATGGAAGGTCAACCATTCCCTACCTATATGGTTGTTCCTCTCAATGAAGTACAACTCAGATCAGGTAGAATCCTAGACCAACCTTCTACAAGTGTTCAACAACCAAGCATTTTTGAGGAAGAATCTCTCAAAGCCAATAAAGGTTCTGAAGTATCACTTCAAAACCAAAATATCCAAAAAGAAAAAGAAAAAGAATCAACCTCTACAACTCCCATAGTTGAGCAACCTACATCTTTAGCTACACCTCCTTTTCCTGAAAGGTTACAAATTGACAAAGGAGTGGAAAAGCAGATATGGGTGCCTGACTATAATTTCCTAGATGAATTGAAGAATGTCTGTATCAAGATCCCCTTGTTACAAGCCATTAAGGAAATTCCCATTCTAGCGAAGACAATAAAGGAGTTGAGTTTCAAGAAAACAGTAAAAAGGACCAGAGATACTAAAAGGATACATCTAGTTGGAAAAATTGCAGACATAATGATGGGTAAGATTACCATGAAAAAATATGTAGATCCTGGTAGCCCTATTGTCAAAACTCATATTAATGGGGTTGAAATCCCAAATACTTTGATTGACTTAGGAGCCGCGATCAATATCATGAGTAGACAGACCATGGATCAGTTAAAGCTTCCTAACCTTCTCTTTACACCTACTTTGCTGCAGCTTGCAGATAGATCAATCATTAAACCTGATGGTGTATTGGAAGATATTCCAGTCTCTCTAGATTCTTGGGAATATCCAGTTGATTTTATGATTTTAACTCCCAAGAATAATCTAGGAGGACATCCTCTTATTTTAGGAAGACCTTGGCTGGCCACAGCTGATGCTTTCATAAGCTGTAGGTCTGGGGACATGTATATCTCGGATGGTAATTCCACCAAGAAATTCAACTTGTATCCCCCAGCAAAAGCTATAACAGAAATAGGAGAAGATGAATGGGTAGAGGATGAAGATACTATTCAACCTGTTCTAACCATCTCTGAGATTAGTGAAGACAGTCAAATTCTAAATACATTAGAAAATTTTAAAGTATCTTTAGAATATGACTCTACACATTTTCAGATGGATGCAGATATTGAATATCTCTCCTCTAGACAAATGTCTCTCTTCTCAATGGAAGAGTTTGGTAGTTCTACAGTTGAAATCCTTCCAGGAAAAACATTGAACATTAACAAAAACTTGGGAAGACCACAACAAGAAGAATTAACTAAACTGTTGCAAAAACATTCCACTGCCTTTGCATGGGAATACACTGACATGAAAGGAATCGATCCTAAGACTTGTATTCATCACATCTACATTGAATAAAATATCAGACCTATTAGGCAACCACAAAGAAGGATGAATCCAAACCTTAGGGAAATCGTGAAAGAAGAACTCCAGAAATTGCTCAAGGTAAACTTCATTTACCCCATTTCAGATAGCCAATGGGTTTCTCCCTTGGTTATAGTGCCCAAAAAGAATGGTAAATGGAGAGTTTGCATTGATTATCGAGAATTGAACAAGGCAACCTTAAAGGATCATTTCCCTCTACCTTTTATTGATCAGGTACTAGACACTTTAGCAAGTAAAAAGTATTTCTCATTCTTGGATGGTTTTAGTGGGTATAATCAAATTCAGGTAGCACCTGGAGATCAAGACAAAACCACATTCACTTGTCCTTGGGGAACTTTCGCTTACCGAGTACTCCCTTTTGGATTGTGCAATGCACCCGCTACATTTCAAAGGGCTGTACTAGGAATATTTTCAGATCTGATTCATGATTGTGTAGAGGTATACATGGACGATTTCACAGTTTATGGTAATACATTTGAAGAAGCTTTGGAAAATTTGGAAAAAGTACTGGTAAGATGTAAGGAAACAAATCTTTCTTTAAGTCATGAAAAGTGTTTTATGATGTTTACTGAAGGGCTTGTTTTAGGACATCATATTTCAGGAGATGGGATTAAGGTTGATAGATCCAAAGTTGAAGTCATCTCTAAGTTACCTGTTCCAAATTGCCAAAAGGATGTTAGGAGTTTTCTTGGGTTTACTGGGTATTACAGAAGATTTATTGAAAACTTCACTAAGATAGCATCCCCTCTTTTCAAATTGCTTACCAAGGACTGTGAGTTCAAATGGGATCCTGAGTGTCAATCTGCCTTTGAAGCTTTAAGGACTAGAATATCTGAAGCACCCATCTTAAGGGGGCCAAATTGGAAACTCCCTTTCCACATTTCTACTAATGCTTCAGATACAGCTCTAGGAGCTGTTTTGGGACAAAAGGATTTGATCCCTTATGCCATTTATTACACAAGTAAAAATTTGACTCCCACTGAGTTAAATTATACTGTTACAGAAAAAGAGTTCTTAGCTGTGGTACATGCAATCAACAAGTTTAGACACTACATAACCGGCTATGAAACCTTTGTCCATACTGATCACTCTGCCATAAGATATTTAATGAACAAACCTATCACTAATGGTAGAGTTACAAGATGGCTTTTACTTTTACAAGAATTCAACATTACTGTGTTAGATAGACCTGGAAAACAAAACACAGTAGCTGATTTCTTATCTAGAATCCAAAACACTAATGAAGATTCTCCAGTAGAAGATAAGTTTCCAGATGAATACTTGTTTGCAGTGACTACCAAGACTCCTTGGTATGCAGATATGGCTAATTATCTTGTTACAGGGAAGCTTCCTCTACACTTATTTCCTAATGAGAAAAGGAAAATCATTCAGGAGAGTGCACATTATTCTTGGATTTCTAATGAATTGTTCAAAACAGGGCCAGATTGTATAATCAGAAGGCCGTAAATTTACTATGTTAAGGCCGTAAATTTACTATGTCAAGGCCGTAAATTTACTGTGTTAAGGCTATTGCTGAAGCCGTGTAACCTCCTTTTCCACAAAGTTCTAGAACAGAGCCGTGAATTTACTGTGTTAAGGCCACTATTGAAGCTGTGTTTTAGAACAGAGCCGTAGAGCCAATGGGGAAACTCTTAAGGACAGAACCAGAGGGTTCAAAATTTCTGGAGGGATATCCTCAGGTTAAAGAAGCGTTGCAAAAAGCAAACTGGCTACAATGCATCCAGAAGTTCAGAGGTTACCACAAAGAAGTTACGAAGGCCTTTGCACGCTCCTTCAGAGATAAAGATAATCAAGTGGAGATAGGGGATTTAAAGTTCACAGTCACTGAGAGCAGCATAGCACAAGCTACCTCACTTCCACAAACTGGAGAAAGATGGTTTAAAAACCGATCAGTACAAGACCAACAGTGGAAGAAAATCTTGAAGAACCCAGGTATGGATACCAGCATTTTTACAAAAGGGATTCCTGTTACTTATGTCAAGGAAGAATGGACAACTTTACTGTTACTAGTGCAAAAATTCTTTACTTGTGAGGGAAGGTTTGGAGTCTTATATGTTTACCATGCCAAAGTCATGATGCATTTCTTAGGAGATGATATTAACCTTCCATATTTTCTACTCTCAAGTCTTAGAAAAATGTGTTCAATGGCCCAAAAGAACCCAACAAACATTGAATCACATCTATGTCATCATGGTCTTGTTAAAATGCTAGTTGAGGAACAGTTGAAAGAAAAAAGAGATACCTAGGAGAAATTTCTTGTGAGAAACCATTTTGAGGAAGCAGGAGAAACCTCTGTGCCTAGAAAGAGTAGAAGAAAACGAAAGGAGGCTACCCCTGAAACTGTTGTCCAAGAGGAAACTGTTGTCCAAGAGGAAACTGTTCAAGAGCAGATTGTAAAAGAAACTGATGTACATCATTCTGAACATGATATTGATCCTGAGCCTGCTGTGGACATTGGTCAAACAGCTCAAGGAATTATCACAGAAACTCTTTCAGAACTTGCCCAAGAAATTGCTCAAAAGAGAAAAGAGAGTAAGAAGAAACAAAAGAAAGATAAAGGGAAATCCATAGCTCAAGAAACTTACCTCACTCCTGAGAATTCTAGTGAGGAAGACACTCAGCCCTTAGCACAAAGATTGGCTCAACTCCATAAAACTGCCCTTTCCAAAAAGGTGGAAAAACAAAAGCAAAAAGTACCAAAAGAAAAACAGAGTACCACCTCTGTGAGAAGGAGCAGCAGATTACAAAACAGAAAAGTAGGGGCCACAAAGGGTAAACAGTCATTCTTCATTGACTTGAGCACACCTCAAAAAGGTGCTACAAGTCTTGACTTGGAGAAAAGTCCTTCACACGCTGAGTATGTAGAGACCAGTCCTCCACGTGAGGAAAGTCCATTTGAGCATGAGCCTGAATTTGAACAAGGATCCGAATTTCAGTATGAGCATAGCCCAAGGAGGTCACCTGAGGTTGACCCTGATCAACAAGAAGTTTATAATTACCTGGAGACGCTGGAACAAGCAGTGGCTGGGCCAAGCACTGCTCAACCCTTGGAGCAACAAATCCAATCACTGAAGCAGGAAATATTTGAACTAGAGGTACTAAATCGCCACATCAAACAAGAAAATGAAAAACTGAAGATACAGAGCAATGTGGACAAGATGGTTCAAGATAACACCATGCTTCATATGGGCCTATGGCAGAAGAAAAACAAAAAGCTCAAGAAGAGATGCAGAAAATTAAACAGAGCTTTAATCAATCTGAAATTCAGGTGTTTGATGAAAAGACCAAGGGTTAATGTGGCCACACAGAGAAAGAAGAGAAGGTTGGATGTCTTGGCAGAGGCATCCCAACAGGTGGACTGAGCAACGTTTTTGATTGCATGAGGACATGCAATGCCCTCGTAGTGGGGGTATGTAGAGCCTCTAATTTACACCTCATCATCCACTATTACCTACTGTTTTTCATCACTTACCTCTCTCTTTTGCCTCATTTTCATTGTAAACTCACCCAGATCATTACATATGATGGCATTAAGCATGATTTAGGGATTTTGCTAATGTGTGACTGTTTTTTTTAGATTTTGACATACTTACAGGCATTCCGCAGCCATCTGCTGATTCCGCAGCCATCTGCTGATTCCGCAGCCATCTGATGATCCCGCAGCCTTTTTGTTAATCTCAAGGTTCCATGTGTCATTTTGCCAAATGAGCCACATGGGCACTTAGGAATCAAGGTGATCGAGGTTCCTGTGCTATCTGTTCAGCCATCCACGTCATCTGTACCTCCGGTCAACGAGGGTCAAGTTACGGTCAATAAAGGCAGCTTAACGATGATCCGTAAGCTGTTGGGCCACGTCAGTTCAAACGGTGACTTGTCCGTCTTATGCAGGCCGTGGGGGACATAATCCAACTCTGGATTCAATGCCCATAACGACCAGAACCTCCAGCTCATCCACGCAGACTTATGACATGTTTTGATCCTTAATTACGCATGACAGTTAGTTAGTTTTCCAGTTTTAGCTGTACGCATTAGGCCGTCTTTCAGATGCCTATAAAACTAGCGTTCGCATACGCTGAAGGTTACTTTTCAGTTGCTGCATTTTATAAACTTGTTGTTAATTTAGAGCATTCGAAGACTCTGTTTTTATAGTGCTGTTCTAGCACTCTGGACTGTATTTTTCTGCACATGGAGTAATAGAAACAGTGTTGTTTTGAAGTTTCCAATTCCTTGAGTCTCTTTTGGATGATATGAATGGAGGGCCCCTGTTCATGTTAGCCTTGTAAAGTATTTTATGTATTTTATATGCAGCATTTCCTTATTTCTATTCAGCATTTCTCTTAGTTGAAACATGTACAGCGTAATTCACCTTCTTGTTATTTCATTTCCAGCCTTTCTTTTTAGCTGATCAGCATTGTTCTTTTGCAGGTTTTTAAACCCGGGATTGATTTTGTGTTTGTGTATTTGCTTAAATATCTAGTGGTAGTTTCAGTTGACAGATTCAAGTTGCTGCCTTTACCTTATTTTCATAGCTGATTTTTAGTTTTATTTCTCAAAGTGGTTTGCTAACATATGAATGATCTCTTTATCATAAATTGTCTATCTTTTAGAGATCAGAATATTAATAACTTGCAGCTGGCTTTGGGTGCTTTTTAGACTAATCCTTAACTACTTTCTAATCGTGTCTTACACAGTACTATGTGTTAGAGGCAGAGAGTTAGAGAGAGCTGAACATCATAACTAGTCTTTAAAGTAGATTTTTCTCATTTTTATCATTTCTTAGACTTATCTTTAGCTACTTCCTAATCGTGTCTTACACAATACTATGTGTTAGAGGTAGAGAGTTAGGAAGAGATAAACTTTATCATTGGTCTTTTAAGTGATTTTCTTACCTTTTATTTGCAGCAGCATGAATGGTGTCTAATGCCATTAGAAAGTGGTTCTTTGCTTTCAAGTTATTTCAAGTTACTTATTTCCTTCAAGCTTTTCCTTTTCAGCAAGTAGTTAGAAATCACTAATCACACACTCTCACTCATCTAGAATTCACTTTACACACACCATCACTCATCTGTTTATAAATCACCACTCCATTTTAGAAAGATAAATTAACCACAAACAACACCCCCAAACGACAAAAAAAAAGCTCTAAGAGGTTGCTTAAGTACATATAGTACACCTTCACTTCATCAGCTTACGAGCCCCGGGTTGACAATTAATGACATCAATTTGGGAACACTAAATTGACTAAACAGTAATGACTATAAAATTTAATGGCATTTGAATATGATGATTACATGGATGCTATAGATGTGGATAGCTTTTATGAAGAAATTTCTAGACTCAAGACATGTATAGAAGAAAAGAATAGGATCATTGATACCCTACAACTTCAAATTGATGAAAAAGAAAAATATCTTGAAAAGTTAGAAGGTGAAATTGTTGGTCTTAGAAAAGAGATTGAGAAAACAAAGGCTATTAATCTTAAGTTTGTCAAAGGATCTGAAACTCTGGCTGAGATCATCAATGTACAACGTTCTCCTCTAAACAAGACAGGTCTGGGCTATAATGGAGAAACTTATCAAGCATCCACCTCAAAGAGTTATCTTGATGCAGCAAGAAGGAATGAGCAAAAGCACAATGGAGATTACCAGGTAAAGCAGGGACGAATTACATCAAGAACAAACAAAGACTATCAGGTAAACCAGGGGCAATCTGTCTCAAGGATGAACAAAAGCTACAACCGGCCACAATTAAAATCCTCTCAATTTGCTTCAAGAATGGATGACAATAGAAATTACAATCATTTGGCCGAAAGATTTGATAACTGCGGAAGTTTCTTCAATGGACAATGCTTCTCTTGCCATAACTTTGGTCACAAAGCAGCTCAATGTGTTGCATATAAAACAATCATGACTAGAGAAGCTGAAAAACAAAGAAGTATGACCGGGATTACAAAAAGGACCTATAACAACTTTTCGGCTCTTGAAAATGAAGTTGAATGTTCTATTTGCAATAACTTTGGTCATGAAGATTCTGAATGCAGGAGCAGGTTTCAACAGACAAAGGAACAAGCCTCAAGCACCAAAACATGGAGAATAAAGGAACCACAAACAGAAAGATGTGGGATAGCATTTTATGCAGAGGGACAGTAAAATCTATGGTACATTGACAGTGGATGTTCGAAGCATATGACAGGTGATAAAGAAAAACTTGAATCATATTCTGCTTTAGAAAAGGGAAAGAAAGTTTCTTTTGGAAATGATACTCCTGCAGCTATAAAAGGAAAAGGCACTGCTCAGTTAAAAGAAAAGGTCAAAGCTGGAAATGTTTTGTATGTTGATGGATTGAAGCATAATCTTCTAAGTGTCAGCCAGATGTGTGATCAAGGAACCGAGGTGATATTTAGATCAAATGGATGTCTTGTTCGTGATCTTGATACAGGTAAAACAGTGATCAAAGGTGAAAGAACTCCAAATAATCTATACATATTTGAAGAAGGACAACAACAATGCTATCTAAGAAAGGATGATGAACACTGGTTATGGCACCGGAGGTTGGGGCATCTAAGCTTTTCACAAATAAGGAAAGCATGCAAATATCAGGCAGTTCGCGGTCTTCCAGATATCAAAATTCCAGACAACACCATATGCAAATCATGTCAGTTTGGAAAGCAAACCAGAACTAACTTTCCGGAGAAGGAAGGATCAGCTAGCATGCCTCTTGAGCTAGTACATACAGATACATGTGGTCCATTCAGGAAAAGGACACATCGAGGAGAAGAATACTTGATATTATTCATTGACGATTTCTCCAGGTTTGTCTGGTTAGGACTTATGAAGCACAAAGATGAAGCATTCGAAAAATTCAAATCCTTTAAAGCCTTGGTTGAAAATGAATCAGGATACAAAATTAAGTGCCTCAGATCCGACAAAGGTGGGGAGTTTACCTCAAATGAATTTTTTGATTTCTGTGAAGAACATGGGATAAGGAGAGAATTCTCTACAGTTAGAACTCCTCAACAAAATGGAGTGGTGGAAAGAATGAACAGAATAGTCCAACAAATGGCTCGTGCTATGCTTGATGAGTCTGGAACTCCCGCAACTTTCTGGGGTGAAGCAGCATATGCTGCGGTTGTTATTCTCAACAAAACAAATGTCTGGGTGAACAGCACTCAAACCCCTCATGAGCTCTGGTATGGTGAGACTCCTTCGGTAAAGTACTTCAAAATCTTTGGGAGCAAATGATATATTAAGAATACTGATGAGCAACTTGGCAAACTTGAACCTAGAGCAGATGAAGGCATTCTTCGTGGTTATTCTCCACACAGCAAAGCATACAAGTGCTACAATAAAAGGCTCGGAAGAATTGTTGACAGCATTGATGTAGTGGTTGATGAGAAGGGATACATTCCTAGGCAAGTAAATCATGAAGATATCGAAGAAGATGAAGACTACCCTCAAAGACAGAATGATGAAGAAGAAGAACCTCAAGAAGAACCAGAGGAGCAGATAAGGATAGAAGAGAAGACTCCATCCAGATATGTTCAGAAGAATCATCCAAAATCTCAGATTTTGGGGCAGAAAGAAGCAGGTGTACAAACAAGAAGAACAATTGCAGAAGCTTCAAGCTATTTGGCATTACTCTCTTCCACTGAACCACAAAATGTGAAAGAGGCATGCAAAGATGAATGTTGGGTCAAAGCAATGGATGAAGAACTTGAGCAGATCGAAAAGAACAACACTTGGGAGTTGGTTCCTAGACCAAAGGATAAGAATGTTATAGGGACAAAATGGGTCTTCAAAAATAAATTGAATGAAAATGGAGAAGTAAGTAGAAACAAGGCCAGACTTGTTTGTAAAGGGTATGCGCAGCAAGAAGGAATAGATTTTGAAGAAACTTTTGCTCCTGTTGCAAGACTTGAGGCCATCCGAATGTTCCTTGCTCTCTCAAGCTTTCAAAACTTCAAAGTATTTCAAATGGACATGAAATCAGCCTTTCTGAATGGAGACTTGGAAGAAGAAGTATACATTGAGCAGCCAGATGGTTTCATTCTTGGAAATGATCCAAATCTTGTATGTAGATTGAAAAAGGCTTTCTATGGTCTCAAACAAGCTCCAAGGGCTTGGTACTATCGTTTGGACAAATATCTTCATCAACAAGGTTTTTCAAAAGGATCAGCAGATAGCAATCTTTATATAAAATTTGAAAACGACAAATTGCTAATACTTGTTGTGTATGTAGATGACATTATCTTTGGCAGCAATGAAGAAGCTATGAGTCAAAGCTTTGCCTTGGTAATGCAGAAAGAATTTGAAATGTCCTTGCTGGGAGAACTGACATATTTTCTTGGTTTGCAAATCCAACAAAAAGAAGGAGGGATCTTTTTGTCTCAAACCAAGTATCTCAAGCAGATTTTGAAGAAATATGGCATGGAAGATGCAAAACTAGTATGTACACCCATGGTCACAGGATGTAGCCTCAGTACAAATGATAAATCAACAGCAGTGCATCAACCAACCTACAAATCTATGATTGGAAGTCTACTTTATTTGACAGGTACCCGACCAGACATAATGCATGCAGTAGGAATAGTTGGAAGATTTCAGGTAAATCCAAAGGAAACTCATCTTCAGGCAGTAAAGAGAATCTTCAAATATCTTCAAGGAACTCAAAACTATGGCTTATGGTATCCTAGAGATACAGATCTCACACTTCATGCTTATACAGATTCAGATTGGGCTGGAAGCGTGGATGACAGGAAGAGCACAAGTGGTGGTGCATTCTTTATGGGTTCCAGATTAGTATCTTGGTTCAACAAGAAACAGAGTTCGATTGCCTTGTCTACAGCTGAAGCGGAATATGTTGTTGCTGCATCTTGCTGCACTCAACTCCTTTGGATGATGCAGACCTTGTAGGATTTTCAAATCACTTGTATACCACCCATCTCCATCTTATGTGATAATACAAGTGCAATCAACATTTCAAAGAACCCAGTCATGCATTCAAAGACCAAGCACATACCGATCAAGTATCATTTTCTCCGGGAACAAGTACTTGAACAAAAGTTCAAGTTGGAGTATGTTCCTTCTAAGGAACAAGTTGCTGATATACTCACCAAACCATTGCCCAGGGAGACCTTTGAATACCTCAGGCAAAAGCTGGGGGTTGTTGATGCATCATCTTGTTGTTGAATCTCTTCTGATTGTTGGTTGTACGCAAGGTTCATCTGAAGTATATGCGTACATGTGCTGAGTTGCGGATTGGTCAAAGATCGAATGGCACAGGTTCAGGGGGAGCATATCATGCATTGTTGGCATTATGGAGGAAGTACAGAAGGAGATCATGGATGCTGGTCAGAATATTGCTGCAATACGTCTCTATCTCTCTTTCATGGTCATTTATGGTGTTTGGTGGATTATGGTTCTGCAGATTTGGTTTATAGTCAGGGGGAGCATGTTCTTAGGGGGAGCATAACCCTTTGCCCTTGATGTCAAAGGGGGAGAATGACGTTGAAGATCTTGAAGTTGCCATCAAGTCCAAAGGGGGAGATTGTTGGCATTATGATTCTGGTATGGCTCTATGATACAGGTGTTGTACTTGATGGCAACTCTCTTAAGTGGCAATGCTCTGTTCAGGCTCTCAAAATATGTTGGAAAATAAGAGGTACGCAGGTACACCGTACAAAAGCTGTGGACCCGCAGGAATATCATAGATAAAGTGCATACATACCTGCAGGTTACCCGTTCATGAGGTGCGGACCCCCAGTTCACTCACTTCAAGGCAGAGAAGCGCGCTCACGTGGGGTTTCTTATGTTTGGCCTGTGGTATTTAGCCCGCCGTTCTTGATTCTATGGTTTTGGCCCGTGGTATAGGATCTAATTTAGCCCCGGTTTGGATCCCTTGTATTGGTTATTGATGGTTTTATCCCATGGTGTGAATAAGGGCTTGACTATAAATAGGGAAGGAGATCACTTGGCTAAAGTATCTTTTGAAAATTGAATACCTTAAGATCTGAAATATTGGGTTATCGGTTTAAAAGCTTGATCTATATAAAAGTGAAGTTGAAAGTGAATCTATGAAGTGTGATCTCTCGGGCGCATGATCAGATCTAGGCATCTGACTATCTGTGGCACACTGGTGGACTGCCAATTTGGCCCTAATCAGATGTACGCAGGTAATTAACGGTGCAACTACGTGGGTACGCAGAGCAGAAGAAGGCGCAGTGCTTGGGTACGCACAACAGAAGAAGGCGCAGTGCGTGGGTACACAGCACGACAGAGGTTCAGCTGCGGAGGCATAGTGAAAGTACTCAGCGCGATAGAAGCAGTAACTGCGGAGGCACAGTGAAAGTACACAACGCGACAGAAACAGTGGGTGCGTGGGCACCGTGAAGGTACGCGATGCATTTAAAGGAACAGTGCGTGGATACACAGAGCAGTTCAAGGATCTCTGCGGGTATACGCAGAGGTGCAGAAGGTGAAGTGCGTAGCAACGCATGCCAGAGAAAGAAAAACTGCGTATCTATATTAAGGCATTTATTTGACTGACTTTTCTTTGTAAATAAGGTGTTCTGGGTTTAGTTTACTGTCACTATTGATCTGGTTACTGCAGTTGACTGGGTGATTTACTTGTACTTGATGATCTTTTGATGTTTATGGATCGAGTTTGAAAATTTATGAAAAGTGGTCCTTGAAAGAAAAGAAGTAGGGGGTTGTATCTCCCTTCCAGGAGAGACTGGAAAATGAGAGAGAGTTGTAGCTCTCTGTAGGTTGCAGCCTGCGTACTGGTAAAGGACCGCACCAGTACAAAACCATTGTAAAAGGAGTTTCTAATTTGAAAGAAGATAGAGACATATTGCAACAGGTGGTTTTCACCCACATTGGGTTTCCACCTTATATCTGGTGTTCTTTGGTGTGACTATCTGTTTTTCTTGTTCATGCTCATTATTTTATGGTACTGACATGCAAAAATAATTCAAAGTATAAATAAGGAAGATTTATTAAAAGAACTTGATAATATTGATTCACCCCCCCTCTCAGTATTATTTCCAACAGTATGCTCTTGAGGGCAGCTCAAACTATATTGCATGGAAGGATAGGATGGAGGCAGTATTGGATGATAACGGGCTGAAGGAGTTCATAGATATGGATATCCCAAAACCTTTTGATGCTGCTGAGGCGGAAGTTTGGCAAAAGAAGACCGCAAAATGTCGAGAGATTCTGTTGGAGGGCGTGAAGGATCACATTGTGTCCAGCCTCCATGGAAAGGCTACTCCATATTTGATGTGGAAATCATTAACAGAATTATTCCAAAGCAAGAGCGATCAGAGGAAGCTGGCGCTCAAAGATAAACTCAGAAACATCAAATGCGAGAAGGGTGACAGTATTCCCAAGTATCTCACGAAGTTCACTCAGTGTCGAGATGAGCTGGGAAGTGTGGGGGTTACTGTCGATGATCAGGACTTGGTGAGCTTGGCTCTCCTTGGTCTTCCGAAGAGTTGGCATTCCTATCAGGACTCTGTCAATGGTCGAGAGAAATTGCTAGGATGGGAAAGACTATGGTCAGATCTTGTTCAGGAGGAGATCAGGCGGAGTACCAGGGACGGATCTTCGTCAAAGGGAACTGATGAAGAGAATTGTTCTTTGGCTGCCAAAGCAAAGAAAGGGAAGAGCAAGAAAGCTTCTCAGTCTGGTGCGAAAGGCAAGAAGCAGGATATGTCCAAGGTGAAGTGTTTTCACTATCACCAGCACAGACACTATGCCACTAATTGTCCGCAGAAGAAGAAGAACAAGCAGGCTGCTGGATCTTCAGCAGGAGAGGCTCTAGCCTCACAGTTTGAGCTTGATTTTTCATTGATCGCATGCTTGATTTCAAATGTGATGGGATCAGTGTGGTTCTTAGACAGTGGTGCGTCTTTTCACATGACAGGAGATAGAGATTTGTTCTCTGATATGGAGGACAAAGATCTTGGAGTGCACATCGACATGGGCGATGATGGTAGATATAGTGCGACCGGTATCGGTACCATTTCCTTTGAGAGGGAGTCTAGTAAACCCTTCGTATTGAAGGAAGTCATGCATGTTCCAGGATTGAAGAAGAATATTATCTCAGTGGCTATGTTAGAAGACAAGGGGTATGATGTTGTTTTCAGCGAGGGAAAGGTTTTCCTGCGCAGCAAGACAACTGGTGAGACCCGGAAGATAGGGGTTCGAGTGAGGAACCTTTATTAGTTACATGTAGATGGATGCGCAGCAATGGTGGGCAAGGCAGAAGGATTGGTGAGCCGGGATGATGGCCAGTTGTGGCACAGGAGATTGGGTCACCTTCACCATGGAGTCTTGAAGATACTGCAGTAGATCACTACACGGCTTCCTAAAGGCACACTTGCGCAGTCAGATCAGTGCAAGGGGTGTACTTTGGGGAAGTTTTTGAAAGCCACCTTTCACGAGAAGGATAGTCACGCCACGACGATCCTTGAGAGAATTCACATAGACGTGTGTGGACCTTTCTCAGTTGCTTCGACAGCAAAACACAGGTATTATGTGATTTTTGTTGATGATTTCTCTCGTAAGTGCTGGATCTTCTTCATGTAGAAGAAGAGCGAGACATATTCAAAGTTCTGTGAATTCAAAGCACTGGTCGAGAAGGAGTCGAGGAAGAAGGTGAAGGCTCTTAGGAGCGATAACGGTGGTGAATACATCTCGGTCGAGTTCAAGGATTTCTGCAAGGCAGAAGGGATTCGAAGAGAGCTCATAGCTCCCCATAACCCATAGCAGAACGAGGTAGCTGAGTAGAAGAACAGAACGATTGTGGGTGTTGCATGGGAAATGTTGCATGATCAGGGCCTACCCCTTCACTTGTGGGCGGAAGCATGCAATACAACAGTTTATGTGCAGAACTGTTGTCCTCATAGGATACTTGGCATGAGTACACCCGAGGAGGCTTATTCTGGTAAGAAGCCTGATCTTTGTCATTTGAGGATTTTTGGTGCTAACGTTTACATGCATGTGATGAAGGATGCAAGGAAGAAGTTGGAGCCGACCGCAGAGGTTGGGATATTTGTGGGGTACACTGATATGCCCCACAACTATCGTGTGTATTTGCTAGACAGTGGTAAAATTGTCGTGCGACGGGATATAAAATTTCAGGAGGAGAAAGCCATGAAGTGTTTGCTTGAGAGGGAGCTACACTTGCATGCATATGAGGAGCTATTAGTTCCTAAAGATGAGCTTCAGGACGTGGATCAGCCATAGGACGAGGTTCATGGAGTGGAAGAGACCACTCATGCAGCACCAACCATCAGAGGGCGAAAGCGCTTGAAAGAAGCTGAGCGACTGGCTCAAGATGCAGAGAATGTTGTAGGACCACCTACAGCCCAACGTAGGCAGAGACAGTCACCTGATCGGTACACTGGATACATAGCTCTTATGAGCAAGTGTGTTGTGACTGAGCCATCCTCTTTCGAGGAAGCTGTGGAGGATCCCACATGGGTAGATGCCATGGTGGAAGAGTATGATTCTATTGTCAGAAACAGTGCATGGGAGATTGTTCCTAGACCGGAAGGGAAATCAGTGGTGGGTTCGAGATGGATCTACAAAGTTAAGCAGGTAGCTGACGGGAGTGTGGAGAAGTACAAGGCAAGATTTGCTGCCCGAGGCTTTTCACAGATAGAGGGGATCGATTATGAGGAGACCTTTGCACCTGTCGCAAGGTATTCTTCCATACGGACGATTCTTGCTCTCTCAGCGTAGATGGGATGTCACATTCATCATATGGATGTGAAGACTGCGTTCCTCAACGGAGTCATTGAGGAGGAGGTGTACATTGAGCAACCCGAAGGCTTTGAGGTCTTCAACAGCGAGTCGCATGTGTGCAGGCTCAAGAGAGCGCTGTATGGGTTGAAGCAAGCACCACGTGCTTGGTACACACGGATAGACAGCTAATTCACAGGACTTGGATTCTCCAAGAGCGAGGCGGATCCTAACCTATACTAGATTGTGGTGGAGGGTAAGTTGCTTATCATTGTATTGTATGTTGATGATTTGATTCTAACGGGTGATGACCTGTTGATACTGTTATGCAAGAAGGATCTTGGTACAGAGTTTGAGATGAAGCATTTGGGCCTCCTTCACTATTTCCTAGGATTGGAAATATGGCAGCGTAGTGGTGGACTGTTTGTTTCTTAGGGAAAGTATGCTCAGGAGATACTGGAGAAGTTCAACATGCATGGTTGCAAGCCTGTTGATACTCCTCTTCCTGGAGGTTGGAGGAAGGAGGATGCCACTTCGGGAGAAGAAGTGGATGCCACTGTTTATCGACAGTTGGTGGGGTCACTGATGTATTTGGTCAATACACGACCTGATATATGCTATGCAGTTAACCAACTTTCACAAGCTATGGTTAAGCCTACCAAGCTCTTCTGGAAGGCGGGCAAGCATGTATTGCGCTACTTGAGAGGCACATCGGGATATGGTTTATGGTATAGACAGGAGGATGAGGTGAAGATATGTGGCTTCACGGATGCAGATTGGGCAGGGAGCCCAACGGACAGAAATAACACATCAGGAGGGGTCTTCAGTATTGGATCGACAACAGTTTCTTGGTACAGCAGGAACAGAGATCCGTGGCACTTAGTTCAGCGGAGGCCGAGTATATGGCAGCAAGTTTGGCTTCATGCGAGGCTATAAGGATGAGGAAGATCCTGGTTGGTTTGTTCGGTTCTCATTTGGATCCTACTGTGATTTACTGTGATAACTAGAGTTGCATTAAACTCTCGGCTAATCCTGTATTTCATGATAGATCTAAGCATATTGACATCAGGTACCATCATATCAGAGATTTTGTGCAGTGGAGGATCATGTTGCTTTCATACATTCCAATGGAGGATCAGGATGTTGATATTCTGACGAAGGCTCTCACTAGGAGCAAATTCGAGTACCACCGAGGCAGGATAGGGGTTGCTGATAATCCATATCTTGTCGAGAGGGAGTGTTGAGATTGCAACAAGATGATGGAGCTTAGTGAAAATAGTTGCCTTCACTAAGTGGGCCCGCAGCAAATTATGGCGCAAGTTCTATTTTTGATCCCAGCAGGGATGATCATAGTGTGGGTGACCACAGTATGAGTGATCACAGTGCGGGTGACCACAGTGTGAGTGATCACAGTATGAGTGCTCAAAGTATATTTTTAGACTGGCTGTCAAAAATAGAAAAGTCAAATATTATTGTCTCATAATAATATTTGGACTATAAACTTGATCTTATTCTCTTGGAGCACTTCAGGATGAGCTACGGATGTGGTACATGCAGATCCTAGAGGGAAATACGTGGTCACCAATGGGATGACTAATATTTTCATGCAGGACTTCAGTTAGAACTCAAGTGAGTTGAGTTTAGTGGACTGGAGGTGCAGTTGATGGAGTTGTGTTCAGTTTAGCTTTGTTAAACTGGTTGTATTTAGTCTAACTGGAAAATAGACTAGAGATGAGTTGGGTGAATTAGTTATTAATTAATTCACAAGTTATTAACTCATAATGCAACTATAGAATACATCAGTTAACTCAGTTTCATGTCAGTGCATGTTCAGTTCAGCAGGGACAGGTGTTAGAGGATCAGATTGCTATCAGTTGTGACTATAGTTGTGCATGATGATTTGCACAATCAGAGGGATTGAGTATGCCAATGAATTGGCCAATATCAAGAATTGTAGCCTATGATCACGTCCAACACAGTGTGAGTGATTCTTTGCAGGTGAAATACGAGTTTGATAAACCATTCTCATCAGTTCTTGAGCGGGTATTGAGCTGGAGAGGCAGGCAAGCAGTGGAATAGATTTGGAGATCAGATCTGAGCTGTATTGTGTGTAACAGGTGGAGCTGGTACTGGATTGCTTGTGATAAGCATTGTACTTTGTAATGTTACATGTTCTCAATCATTAATATACAAATAGTGTGGGGTTTTTAGCGAGACGCTTTCCCCGGGTTACATACTGTGTTAATGTGTGAATGCTCTTGATGTTTTATTGTTATTGATGCTGCTATATTGATGATCAACGTAGAGGAGCTTATGTATTGTGTATGTATTCCGCAATAGTACATGATCAGGATAATCTCTGTTGAATATGTGTTAAATTATTCAAAATTTCTACACATTCCACCTACTATCTCACATCCATATTTATCATCGACTACATTCTCCAGGTTGTTTTCCCTCTTTCTATGTACCCCATCATTTATTGAACAGGTGGACTCTAACTCTTCTACACAAGCAGCACTCATCCATGCCACGATGGCGACCGAACAGGCATATGGTGGTGGGACCACTATCCCAGACATGGGGCTACTGACTCATCCATTATCCTCTTCGCCACATGGCCTACATGCACCATCAACGTTGTATGATCCCCCACACTTGGTGAACGAACGACGTGCCCACCACCCTTCCCGGGCCATAAAAATCACTGCACTTGCTCCTAAACTGGCTTTTGGATACGATGAGATATCTGACAGAGTAATTAGCCTTCAAAATCGAGCACTGGTCAGGAAATGGCACTTCGCTGAAATGGAAGATTCAAACATGAGGGCTTGGCTTCATTCAAAATGGCATATTCTACTCGACTACATGCCAATGGTAGTTAGATTACTAAATGGATTGTATAGTTTCCACTTCTTATGCCAGGAAGACCTCGAGAAGATTAAGTCCATTCCATGGGTAAAAGGTTGCAGTTTTCTTGCATTATAATCCTGGTATATTGGGTTTAACCCATTAAGAGATACTCCACAGAGAAATCTTATCTGGGTTAAAATATCGGGACTCCCCATTGAATTTTGGTCGCAGATGGTTTTACAAGACATTGGGGACGCCATTGGAAAATTCATATATGTGGATCTCTGCTGCTTGGGGGCACCCGACAAGCTTGTGGCCTCGATCCTTATTGAAAAAAATTACTGGGGTGGCTTTCCAAACCACATTACTATCTGTTGGAATGACTCAAATCTTATTCAGCGTATAGAATTTTGGGGTGTCCCCTTCTGATGCCTAAATTTCCATCATACTGGACACCTACTGGCACACTACCCTCGTCAATAGTGCGCTAGACCTTTGACTGCACATAGGACTCGACAAAGGAAATGGAATCGAGATATATTTCGAGGTGAAGACAGTTCGTCATATGGTGGATCCAAGACTCCTTCTCGTGGCAATGGCACTCCACCTCACTTAGGTATTTCTCTGCATCACCCCCCTGGCATTCCTTCTCATTTTTCTATGGAACACCCGCTATAGTCTAATCACGTTCTCATATCCTCCACCTCACTATCGAATGGTTGGAACCCCCCATTGACACTTTTCCCATTGAGCATTCTAAACCTTATCAAGACTACCCATGCCTGCCACCTAATGCTCCACCACAACCAACTCTCAGTGACCCCCTATTAGGCACTCACATCTACTACGTCTAGGAAAACCCCCCGATCAAGTGATGCTCCCCATATTTCGACTACAAATCTGCCTATTTCATACCCCTACTAACCCACACTCTCTGATAGAATCACCCACAAACTCAGTGGATAGCGACCTGACTTCCTCCTTCAGAGGAAAACCTTGGACCTTCGGTCCCTCACCATCCACAAACCACCGGGTCCTCCATCACCTTGCATTAGCCCCACATCAGCTAGAAACATTACTGTCAGGAAGAAAAAGCCACGTGACAGTCGACACTTTCGTGGCCATCCACGTAAATCCCCCCACCTTTCCCTGTGGATGCACACTCCCTTATAGACGTCCCCATTGCTGATTCCATACCTTGGGCCCTTGGAGCACGACCATCCACTCAAGGAAAAAGATGACCTTTATCCTCTCACTAAACATGCGGGGTCTTGGAGCCGCCCCCAAATTTCTGGCTTTGAAGGAATTATTCACCACAAATGGCCCTTTCATTAGACTCTTACAAGAAACAATGCATCGTGCTCCCCAAGCAATTGGATATTTTCGCAAAATGTTTCCGAAATGGCACATGGCAGCCATTGATGCCAATGGACACTCAGGGGGACTGACTGCTATCTAAGATCCTTACAGGGTTAGACTTCGAGCATTCTCATTGTTTTCCGACATTCTACTTCC
Organism: Pinus tabuliformis; assembly: GCA_031772625.1. Classification (NCBI taxonomy): domain Eukaryota; kingdom Viridiplantae; phylum Streptophyta; class Pinopsida; order Pinales; family Pinaceae; genus Pinus; species Pinus tabuliformis. The sequence goes on from CM062819.1 coordinate 162,639,488, forward strand.
CGGGAGTATACGAGAACTATGGGGTTGTATACACATTCTCAATATCTATGCTCCTTACCATGAAAGGGAGCCTTTTTGGCAATAGTTGGTTGAGTCGAAGCTGTTGAACGTAACATCCCTCATTCTGGTGGGGGACCTAAACTATACAGTAGGAGCACACAAAAATTAGGGTCGCTCATGTCGCAGGGATAACATGGCAGATTCTTTAAAATCCATTATCATGGACCATAACTTTGTTGACATCTGCCCTTAAAATATTGCCCCTACTTAGGATAATAGCAGGATGGGGGATTCTTACATTGCGAAGCGGCTTGATAGGTTTCTCTTGCATGATATGCTCATTGACAGACTTGGGTTGGTCACATCTGACATTATCAGCTGCCATATTTCTGATCACCGCCCTATCATTCTACACTGGCATCATCGAGATTTCAGAAGGGGGCTACCATTCAAATTTAACAGGATCTGGTTAGAAGACCCATCCTACACCGAACTGGTAAAAAACATATGGCACACTACGACTTATTTCTCCCCATCTCATATGGGGTCGTTTGTGGACAAGCTAAGGATCCTACGACAGGCGACTAAGAAGTGGGAGATTGATAAGAAGAGACATCTGAGAAAAGAGCTTGTGGATATTGAACAAGAGTTGGAATCTATCTGCCCACTACTGACTGGGCATTCGCTTCCACAGGACATCCGATCCCGCATTCAGATTCTTGAGAAAAGAAGATCCAAAATCTTGCTCCAAAGGGAAACGACTTGGAAGCTAAAAAGTAGAGCCATCTGGCTCAGGGAGGGTGACCGCAATACTAAGTTTTTTCATCGTTTTGCAAACTGTTGTCGTAAAAAAAACTCCATCTGGGAGATATACGACTCTGATGGAACCAAGTGTCAAACACAAGAAGACATCAGTCAGACTGCATTGACATTTTTCAAATCGGCCTATGGCCACATACCCTCGTACTGCCTAGAGGATTTACTGTGGGGTATAAAGCACTATCCAAAAATGTTCAATGAGGAAGCAAATCACGGTCTTTTTAAACATGTTACTGTTGAGGAAATACATGATGTCCTTCTCTCCTTTCATGGCAACAAGAGCCCCAGTCCGGATGGTTGGACCGTTGAATTATTTACACATTTTTTTGATCTGTTTCAGCCGGACCTGGTTAACCTCGTAGAAGAATCCCGAATTCTGGGCTCTGTTCACCCCCATCTAAACTCCACTTATATCGCCCTCATTCCAAAAAATCCCATCACCCACTCCTTCTCTGACTTCCGACCCATTTCTCTCTGTAATCTAGTCTATAAAATCATCTCAAAGTCCATTGCCAACCCCCTGAAGCCCATCCTATCGTCATTCATCTCCCCATAGCAATTTGGGTTTCTCAAACATCGCCAGATCCATGATGTCGCTGCCACGGCCTAGGAATGTTTACATTTTATCCACTCTAATAAACTTGAGGCTGTTATTATGAAGATGGACCTCAAAAAAGCTTTCGACTGCCTGGACTGGGGATACCTGAGATTCGTCCTCCATAAAATTGGTATACAACCCCCTGCCATCGATTGGATCATGGCCTGTGTCACAACTGTTCAGTTTGCTGTAATCATCAATGTATATCTGACATCTTATTTCAAGGCAGGCAGGGGCCTTAGGCAAGGATGTTCATTATCGCCCCTCTTATTCATTCTTGCTTTGGATGGGTTAAGTTTACACATATCTGATGTTGTTGCCACTGAACATTTTCTTCCTCTTAAGATTGGGAGAAATATTCGAATCTCTCACAGCTTTTTTTGTGGATGACGTACTTATAATGGGGCTCCTAAACAGGTTTGCATGGCTCCATTTATTTCAATTTTTTTATAGATTTGGAAATGCTACTGGTCTCAAAATGAATCAAAGCAAATCGGTCATTATGCATGCACTGGGGATTTCTGAGACTACTGACTATATTGCTAATATGTTTGGTATTGCTTCTGAATGTATTTCTGCTGGTTTAAAATACCTTGGTTTTCATTTAAAGCCCTGTAAGTATAGGATCTTGGACTGGCAATGGCTGGTTGACAGATATTTCCGGAAAATTTCCGTTTGGGAATTCAGATGTCTCTCCATGGGAGGGCATTTCACACTTGTACAAGCTGTGATAATGCAACTAAGCATCTACTGGGCACATTTATTCTAGTTGCCTTCATCCATCATTAAGAAGCTTGATGGAATTACTGCACATTTTATCTGGTCTGGCATGAGACAAAAGCAAAAATACCACCTCTCGAAGTTGAATCACATCACTCTGCCAAAGAGGATGGGCGGATGGGGCATTCTCGATTTGCGGCGATTTGGGCATGCTCTCCTCCTAAAATCCATATGGCATGGGATCTTCGGCACTGGCATTTGGTGTCAAGTAATTAATCAAAAATACTTGAAAAACATTGATTTCAAAGTATGGATGCGACTGGGCCATATTGGACAAACATCTGGCTCTGCCATATGGCGTAGTTTCACTAAGATCGGGAATACATTTCTCAGAATGCTTACTTGGAAGCTTGGCATTGGACATCATATCATTATTGGCCGCGACCACATCTGGGGACTGATGGACATGGACCCTTTCCCATATTCCATCATTCAGTGCCTAAATCGTCAAGGGATCTTCTTCTGGCACCAACTCATTACTGCCTGGGTAAATAATTGCCCAGTATGGAAAAAATCATCTGATCTGAACCTAAATGGCATTGTCGTTGCTGACTGGGATAACATCCGGATTCATATGAAACTATCAGGTCTCTACTGTGATGAGGAATGTGACTCGCTCGCTTGGGAGGGTAAACTGACAGAAGACAATATTGAGGTCATGGATACATGCAACAAACTTTGTTTCTTGCAAACAAACCATCTGGGGGATGGTTGGTTTGCCAAATTTTGGAGCCCACACCTCCCCATTAAAATCTCCATTTTTCTCTGGCTTGTATGGAAGAACAAAAATTTGACCTGGGAAAATCTGCAGAAGCGGAATTGGTCTGGCCCTGGATACTGTGTTCTATGTGGGAGAGCTGCTGAAGATAATTTACACCTCTTCATAACATGTTCGAAGGTCTCCATACTCTGGCAACATCTGGAAAACAAAATTTCTTTCTTGGTACCGCTTTTTGGAGACATTGAAAACTGGTTGATATGGTGGAGCAACCAACATGGCCTACGACGCCTCATCCCTGTTATTTTCATATGGGAGATATGGAAGTGGCAAAACAACATAATTTTCAATAGCCACAGAGAACTGGGGACAGAGGTGTTGATGAAAATATTAAACAAGATCGAGGCAGTCTTACAGAATGTATCAATTCAAAATCCTTTCTGATCACATACAAATCCTGAGATTGAATATCCGGTGGGCTACTTCGATGGTGCCACACATGACCGCAAATGTGGATGCGGCTTCACCTTATACATCCATCCAGAGCTGTCATACCATGTACACTGGGGGGGCAGGACTTGGCACTAACACTAAGGCAGAGGTAATGGCACTATGGGGGCTACTGTGGTTCACCAAATTTCTGGACATACAAATCATTCATGTATTTGGAGACTCTAAGGTTGTTACTGACGATGTGGGAGAACAAGCCACTATCCACAAGTCCTCTCTACAGGGCTAGCTAAAACAGATCAAGACAATATGGCGCTCCCTTAATCAACCTTCCATTCAGCACATATGCAGGAATCTCAATATGGAGGCAGACAAATTATCTAAGCTTGGAGTGCGGGAGGTGCTAGATGGATTCCATGTGAATATTAAAATGAAGGAAACCTGGCATGATGCTGGGGAGTTTCCATTACCCGGATAACATGTCTACTTGAATACATGTTGCACCTTTTATCCTTTTTTGAATCTCTATAGAATGATACAGGTCTGTATCAAATGGGCCATATGAAGAAAACTATCTGAACTGTTATTATTTTTTGAACCTCTCATAGACTAATCTGATTATAAAATCCATGAAGCTACTGAATCTGAAGAGATGTAATGTCAAAATTCTATGAATGAATATAATGCTTTTTTCATCTGAAAAGGAAAAAAGAAAAAAGAAAAAAAAAAGAAAGAAAGAAAGAAAGAAGAGAAGAAAGTATTTCTTGATATGGTAACTGAAGCTAACTATTTTATATTATGTCAAGCAATTCAATCCAATAATATTTTTCGTATTATTCAAATAATAAATGACAAACATTTCAAAATTAAACACGGGTTCTAGGGATACTACAACATCTTATTGTTTCCCACTCAAGCTTAAGAGGCCAAATATGGTTCATCTTTTTCCTCTTCATAGTATGAATCGCTATAGCCAAAACTCCACCTAAAACGCCTCCACTGTTGGATCACTTTGTGTTGTTGTGCCATCTTAGTACTAACTCTATACGTTTTGTTTTCCAACGCCGCGAAATGTCAATGCAGACTGTCGGGAATTTCTGGTTATTCCAAACAAAATACAGTGGAAAAATCCTCTGTTTCCACTGTTCAGAATTTTCTGATAAATTCCGAAACAACAAAAATATGAACAGAGAGCAATACTCTGTTTTCTGATAATTCAAAAACACAAAACCGAGCATAAAATAATACTCTACTTTGCCTCAGGATCACAAACTGATCAAAATAACATTCTGGTTTTGACACAGGAAAATACTCTGTTTTTAACTCAGAAAAACAGAAAAATTCGTTTGCTGGAAACGGTGTTTCAGCAACACAGTTTTTTTTTCTCAGTTGCTGAAACAGGTGTTTCAGCAACGGTGTTTCAGCAACGTAAAAAATTTCAGTTGCTGTTCGTGGTGTTTCAGCAACAGGAAATTTTGACGTCAAGTATTTTTTGAGTTACGAGCTGTTTCAGCAACTAAAAATTTTGACGAAATAACTTTTGGTGAAACAGAAACGCACAGAAAGAAATTTCTATTTATGAAAGTAAACCAACACATAAAACTAAGTCTTCCTCACGTAGAGGGATCTTCCTAACAGATTACAACAGGAACACTTCAGTTCCAGAAAACATTTATCTCAGAAAATTTCAGCACTGCTGTGCAATATAAAAAACTTACAAAACTGCACTTCTGTGCATTTCACTGTTCTGGAAATATTTTTCTTCACGCTGCTGCGTGCTCTCATCCGCTCTCTATCTCTCTCATATATATTCTACTTTTGTTTCTGTTTCTATTTATAGTGCGGGAAAGGTTCTTCACCGCCTTAACTTGCTGATAAAGTTTCTGCTGTTCATAATTAACAGATTTGATTTCTTGCTGTATTTCTTGAGTCGGTTGTGCTGAAACCCAAGACTGATAAATGTTGTTACGGCTCGAGGCTGGTTCTTATCTCTTTCAGCCGTCTGCTCATTAATACGCTTGCTGAAAAGTAACGGTGTGGCGCTGGATCTGATCTTCTTCATTCAGGCAACACAAAATTAATTAAAGAGTGAAAAGATGGTAATAGCGGTGATTTTAACAGATCGGAAAAAAAATGTGGGGCGCCGGATAAAGACAAATGAATAAAGTAAAACAGTTGCTGCTGCACAGCAGTTGGAATTAATATTCCAACACTCCCCTTTTAATTTCAACTGCTGGGTTATCAGTCATACCCAGAAGTTTCCTTAAAAACTCAAAACTTTTCTGATCCAATGGCTTTGTTAGAATATCTGCAACCTGTTCCTGAGTCCTGCAATGTTGTAAAATGATTTCTCCATTGTTCACCAATTCTCTGATGTAGTGAAACTTTGTGTCTATGTGTTTTGTTCTCTTGTGGAATACAGAGTTCTTGGATAATGCAATAGCTGAGCTATTGTCACAAAAAATAACTGTTGCTGTTGCCTGCTCCTGGCATAGACTTCTCAACATTCTCCTCATCCAAACCGCTTGACATGCTGCTGCTGTAGCTGCCACATACTCTGCTTCTGCTGTAGATAATGCCACAATTGGCTGTTTCTTCGAAGCCCATGAAATGGCTCCTGAACCTATGTGAAAAATGTAACCAGATGTGCTTTTCCGGTCATCTACACTTCCAGCCCAATCACTATCTGTATATCCAACTAAATCTGAACATTCTGAAACAGTATAAAATATGCCATACCTTTTTGTACCTTTAACATACCTCAGAATTCTCTTTGCTGCCTGCCAATGTGTTTCTTTTGGCTTCTCCATGAATCTGGAAATTAAACTAACAGCATACATTATGTCTGGCCTAGTTGCAGTCAAATACATGAGGCTGCCAACTATGCTCTTGTACACACTAGGGTCAAAATCTTTGTTGCTGTCCTCTTTGCTGAGTTTTAATCCCATCACTGTGGGAGTGATTGCTGCCTTGCTGTCCTGCATGTTAAATCTGCTCAAAACTTCATTTACATATTTTGCCTGTGAAATAAAAATTCCATTTTTATTTTGATCTACTTCTATTCCTAAGAAGTATCTCAGCAAACCCATGTCAGTCATCTCAAATTCTTCTTTCATAACTGATTTGAAATTTTCAATGAGGTAGTCATCATTTCCTGTAAAAATCACATCATCAACATATAACACAACAATTAAAATTTTACAATCTTTTTCTTTGATGTAAACAGTGGGTTCTCCCTCACACTTCTCAAATCCATTCTCCAGTAGATAGGAATCTATCCTACTGTACCACGCTCTTGGTGCTTGCTTCAGCCCATAAAGAGCTTTCTTCAATCTACAGACTTTGTGCTCTTGGCCTTTCTTCTCATAGCCTAGAGGTTGCTCAATGTAGACCTCTTCCTTTAATACTCCATTCAAGAATGCTGACTTCACGTCCATTTGGTAAACTTTCCATTTGTTTTGTGCTGCTATGGACAGCACTGTTCTTACTGTTTCCATTCTTGCAACTGGTGCAAAAGTCTCCTCATAATCTCTCCCATATTTCTGCTTGTATCCCTTGACAACAAGTCTTGCCTTATGCCTTTCTATCTTGCCTTCAGCATTACTTTTGGTCTTGTAGACCCATTTAACTCCAATGACTTCTTTACCTTTTGGTAGATCAACTAAATCCCATGTCTTATTTCTTTCTATGGCATTCATTTCCTCATCCATAGCTTCTCTCCATTTCTTATCTTTAATTGCATCTTCGAAATGAACAGGGTCATCAACATGACAATACAAAGCAAACAAAGAATTCATTCCTTCTTCATAAATATCACTCAAACTTCTGAATTTCTTACCTCTTTCATTCGGTGTGCAAGTGCTTGTAGATGCACTTGAATTTCCTCCTTGTGGTGTGCTTGGAGAAGCACTCTCATTTCTCCTCAAGGGTGTCTCTTGCTGTTCTGTTGTTGGTGCTGTTGTTTGGGGATGTGTTTCAGCCAACTCTTCATCATCATCATCATGAGACAAACAGTTTTTAACATTAACTGTTTTCTCTATGCTTCCATCCCAAGCTTCTTCTTCAATAAATTGAACATCTCTGCTCACAAAAAACTTCTTGGTGGATGGGATATACAACCTGTAAGCTTTGGATTCTTCACTGTATCCAATGAAAATACATTTCTCCCCTTTGCTGTCCAATTTCTTCCTTAGCTGATCTGGAATGTGTGCATAAGCCACACAACCAAAAACTTTCATGTGGGTGACTCCTTGCTTTCTCCCACTCCATGCTTCTTCTGGCACTTTGTTCATCACTGCTTTTGTGGGACATCTATTTAAAATATATACTGCACAGTGTACAACCCAATAATCATTTGGCAAATGCTTTGCCTTCAACATGCTCCTCGCCATATCCATGATTGTTCTGTTTTTCCTTTCAGCAACTCCATTTTGCTGCGGGGTGTACCTTGCTGTAAATTGCTTATGAATTCCATTTTCCATGCAAAAACGTAAAAATTCTTTGGAGATATACTCACCTCCTCTGTCAGTTCTCAAAACCTTGATACGCAGCCCACTTTGATTTTCTACAAGTGCTTTGAAATTTTGAAATTTTTCAAACACTTCACTCTTATTCTTCAGAAAATAAACCCAAGTCTTTCTGGTAAAGTCATCAATAAATGTTAGAAAGTATTGGCTGCCTGCAAGTGATGGAGCTTGCAGCGGTCCACATAAATCTGAGTGGATAATTTCTAAGGGTGCTTTTGCCCTTATGCTTTTTCCTGTTGGAAAACTTTCTCTGTGTTGTTTCCCCAATATACAACCTTCACAAAGGCTGTCTGGCTTTTCTATCAGTGGTAATCCTCTTACCATTCCTTTTCTAATCAACAAATTAAGACCTCCAAAGTTGAGATGTCCAAATCTCAAATGCCACAACCAATTTTTATCCTTTGGTACGCTTTGGAGAGCCTCTTGTGTCACTGCTGCAATTACTTCTTTACTTTTCAGATCTGCCCTTATTCTGAGAGGGAACATCCTGTTCCTTGTCATCTTCACTTCAGCAATACAACGTTTGCTGGGTAATCTGTCCATGATGGTGCATACATCATTCTCAAAGAAAACATTGTAACCCTTCTGAATAAGCTGTCCAATACTCAAGAGATTACACTTCATTCCAGGAACATAATAAACATCTGTTATGGTTTTCTTTTCACCTTTCTTTGTAAATATCTTAACTTCTCCTTTTCCCATAACAGAAATTTTACTATCAGTCCCAAGTGTGACTTGTGACTGCATACTCTCATCTAAAGCAGAAAACAAGGCTATGTTTCCTGTCATATGGTTGCTGCAACCAGAATCTAGAAACCATATATCTTCACTATTTGTTTCAGCCATATTACAAACTAACAACACATTATCTTGACTGATATTTTCTCTAGTGATATTTGCACTAGATCTATTACTCATATCATGCTGCTTTTTCCTACATTCATTTGCATAGTGCCCATATTTTTTACAATAATAACATTGGACATTGGATTTTTCATACCTTTGTCCTTGAGCATGATGTTGTCCACTTTGCTGGCTGCTGCCATGGCCTTGGTACTGATTTGGGTTGCTGCCTCTTCCTTGAACGTTTGCTGGACTGTTTCTTCCGCCTCTGTATTGGCTTCTGCCTCTTCCTCTCTTATTTCCTCTGCCTTGACTTCTTCCTCTTCCAAATGACATCTGGGTCTTGAAGGCTTGCTCTAGAGATGAGTTTTCATTTCTACTCAACCTCTGCTCATGAGTTATTAGTGATGCATGAAGTTCATCAACTGAAAATTTTGAGAGATCCTTTGTCTCTTCTATGGTGGTGACAATCACATCAAACTTTGAGGGTAGGCACCTCAATAGTTTCTCTACAATCCTCCTTTCTTCAAGAGTTTCTCCATGAGACCTTATCTGTGTGACCAAACCAATTACTTGTGTGAAGAATGAGTCAATATTGTCTGACTCCTTCATACGCAGGTTCTCAAAATCTTTCCTCAGCAACTGTAGTTTTGTTGTCTTCACTTTCTTCATGCCTTGATAGGTTGTCTTGAGAGTTTGCCATGCTTCTCTGGATGTCTTGGCTGCTGCTATCCTCGGAAACACACTCTCATGCACTGCTTGATATAAGAATACAAGGGCTTTTGAGTCCTTCTTCTTATTGCTCTTCAACAACTCTTTCTCTGCCTGAGTTAATCCAATAAACTCTTCTTCATTTGCTGGCTCTTCAAATCCATATTCAACAAGTTCCCATAAATCATGTGAAACAAACACGGCTCTCATGGTTACTGCCCAGTAGTCATAATTTTTCCCATTGAACTGTGGGAGCTGGGTATTGAACATACCCACGCTGGTGCTGGCCATTCTTACAATACTTGACTTGACAGCGTTTTCACTCTGCTGGATAATTTGCTGCAGCAACAAATCTTTTTTCAGCTTCTTTGATGTCTTCAAAGAGCCTGAACAAGCTCTGATACCATGTCGGGAATTTCTGGTTATTCCAAACAAAATACAGTGGAAAAATCCTCTGTTTCCACTGTTCAGAATTTTCTGATAAATTCCGAAACAACAAAAATATGAACAGAGAGCAATACTCTGTTTTCTGATAATTCAAAAACACAAAACCGAGCATAAAATAATACTCTACTTTGCCTCAGGATCACAAACTGATCAAAATAACATTCTGGTTTTGACACAGGAAAATACTCTGTTTTTAACTCAGAAAAACAGAAAAATTCGTTTGCTGGAAACGGTGTTTCAGCAACACAGTTTTTTTTTCTCAGTTGCTGAAACAGGTGTTTCAGCAACGTAAAAAATTTTCAGTTGCTGTTCGTGGTGTTTCAGCAACAGGAAATTTTGACGTCAAGTATTTTTTGAGTTACGAGCTGTTTCAGCAACTAAAAATTTTGACGAAATAACTTTTGGTGAAACAGAAACGCACAGAAAGAAATTTCTATTTATGAAAGTAAACCAACACATAAAACTAAGTCTTCCTCACGTAGAGGGATCTTCCTAACAGATTACAACAGGAACACTTCAGTTCCAGAAAACATTTATCTCAGAAAATTTCAGCACTGCTGTGCAATATAAAAAACTTACAAAACTGCACTTCTGTGCATTTCACTGTTCTGGAAATATTTTTCTTCACGCTGCTGCGTGCTCTCATCCGCTCTCTATCTCTCTCATATATATTCTACTTCTGTTTCTGTTTCTATTTATAGTGCGGGAAAGGTTCTTCACCGCCTTAACTTGCTGATAAAGTTTCTGTTGTTCATAATTAACAGATTTGATTTCTTGCTGTATTTCTTGAGTCGGTTGTGCCGAAACCCAAGAATGATAAATGCTGTTACGGCTCGAGGCTGGTTCTTATCTCTTTCAGCCGTCTGCTCATTAATACGCTTGCTGAAAAGTAACGGTGTGGCGCTGGATCTGATCTTCTTCATTCAGGCAACACAAAATTAATTAAAGAGTGAAAAGATGGTAATAGCGGTGATTTTAACAGATCGGAAAAAAAATGTGGGGCGCCGGATAAAGACAAATGAATAAAGTAAAACAGCTGCTGCTGCACAGCAGTTGGAATTAATATTCCAACACAGACCCAGAGTCATGAATCAGTCAAATGCAATCTTTAAATTCCAAAGTAGTTTGCAAGTGCTCTTAATTTGCAATCGGACAATGAAGACCTATCGCCACTTGAACGTAAGCCTAGGTGCATAAGCTGGGTCGAGGACCTACAAAATTAGAATGCTCCACAAAAAAATTAATGCAAAACCGTTCACGATCGCAAAATCCACCGAGAATTAATGCAAGAGCCGTTCACGATCGCAAAATCCACCGAGGATTCAAGGCTTCATTAAATTACGCACACTACCCGAACTGCAATAAAACCTACTACTGGTTCCTCAGATTAGATTTATCCATTTAACTTTTATTAAATTTACATGGGAGTTATTTTTTGGAGATTTTGGTGTCGGAATCCGGCAGAAGAAATTGAGGTTAAATCTTGATTTGTTGCAGCTAAAATGGTTTTTTAACTGCATATTTGGATTCAGCAGCCTGAAAAATCTCTGGGACGCTTTGATTGTGCAGAAACTAGCTATCAAACTCGCGATTCCAATAAATTGCTGCCAGATTTTGACCGGAAAAACACACCAGAAAAACTTCCAAAAAGTCGCATTATAGACAACTGCATTTACATGAGAAGAAAACAAACTGTAACTTGTAAATCATACATGGAAATTCTTGTACCTTTATCTCTGCAATTTATCAAGTAGATTGCCATGAATTTTATTTCAAGGGACATTGTTTTATATATATATATTTTATCAAGTAGATGCCATGCATTTTATTTCAAGGGACATTGTTTTATATATATATATATAATAGGAAATAAGTATAAATAAAAATTAATATTTTTTTACAGTTAATTTTGTTATTACACTTTTAGGACGTGTTAGTCTCCCATAGAAGGTTGTGACTTGTTGAATTTTGACCCTTGGTAGCAATCAAGGTGAATGTGTGCAATAATTTTTTTTTTAATGATTTATGGCAATGGTGTTGATAAATGTTGTTTTTATTTAATATGTAATTTTTAAATAGAAACTACCATATTTATAAGTGGGGAAGGGAATGTTGAATAGAGTGTAAATATTATATTTTAATTTTTATGTTTGTTTGAAAGTCTTTTGTAATTAAATATATTTATATGTGGGAAGGGAATGTTGAATAGAGTGTAAATATTATATTTTAATTTTTATGTTTGTTTTAAAGTCTCTTGTGATTAGATATTTAAGAAAAAAAAATGAAGTGTTATAAATAGCAATGTGACTTAGATATTTTTAGTGTGATGAGTTGCTTCTTAAAATAACATCTCTTTTGTGCAAAAGGTCACCCTTCAACACAATTTTTTAGCCTTCAATATTCTCCATGCAATGTATCGCAAGAAAATGAAAATCATTTTGATACACAGAAACAAAAATTATATCTTACAGAAAAAAGTAAAATAATTTTGATACATAAAAAAGAAAAAAAAAAATTAAATATTTCATGTAACAACAGAATATCATTGCATCGCAGTAAAATCAAATTTTCTACAATACATAACATGCCACCAAACATTTTTTTTATTTGCTAGTCACACCCACATCTTAAAATATGTGATAAACATTGAAAATTAAATCGATACACATGAAACTGCATACACTTTTGTTAACTTACTTATTATACCTTAAAAACAATTACTAATGTAAATTTTATAAATAACTTTGCAACCGTTCAACTCTCACATAAACCATCATTTTATGAGGAAAAAATTACATATATCATTTGATTTGAAATACATTTAAATATAAATATATAAACTATTCATGAATCTGTAAAATAAAATTAAATATCTTATATATTTTAAGTGAATATGTTATCGGGTGATCAACATGTAACATGTGCCTTAGTTTTTAAAGTAAAATGTGAGACTAAATTAGGTAAAGTTCTATGTGTTTAGAACCTTGCTCTTAAAAGTTATATTTTACATTAAATTTATCAAATATTTAAAAAATCAAAATTCCAAAATAACCAAAAGCCAAATGGAGAAATCACACTATTAATAAATATTTAATACAATACATTATTAAAAATAGATATGCAGATTATATTTAATATCATATTTTATATATATATATATATATATATATATATATATAGAGATATAGATATATAATCATATTTTTTATAAGAAGAGCTTCGGCGTAAATCATATATAGAAAGACCTTTGTCGACCCGTTTCGAACCAGCAAGTGTGGCTCATCGTCAGAACATATAATTAATAGTATCTCATGTAATTAAGATTCATTTGAAAAATGAGATTTATCAATTAAGATAATCATATTTAAAAAGAAAATCATTTATTATTTATAATATTATAAATATAAATTATTAACTAAATTTAATTAGAATAGTGACAAAAAATAATGTTATTCTTCACATTAACTTTAATTCTCACTTATATTATGTTAACTATATAAAATGAGCATTTTGTATAATATTTTTCCTAATAATAATAAACTAAATTATTTTTTAAATAAATTATTAATTTTCCATTAAAAACATAATATAATCATAATATAATTACTTAATATTATTAATTTATAGCCATTATAAAAATATATAAATAATATATTATTTAAAATTGAAATAATATACTTCACTTTCTTTTATTTAAAATTTAAAACATAATCGAGTAATCCTTCTCAAACATAATAATAATAATAATAATAATAATAAATTTTATAAAATTTTATTTTAATTTAAATTTATAATATTATTTCAACTTTCAAAACATTATCACCACACACATATCATTTAAAGTTTGGAGAATATACTTCACTTGCTTTTATTTAAAATTTAAAACATAATCAAGTAATCCTTTTCAAACCTAGTATATATATATATATATATATATATAAAATAAAATTATAATATTATTTCAATTTTCAAAAAAAATATTTCCTTATAAACAACTTCACCACCCACATAAAGAACCATACCCTCATAAAGAGCAACACCACCAATATAAAGAACCATACCTACAAAGGAGCACAATAATAATAATAAACATATACTAATTTATCACCCATATTTCCTTATAAATAATGAATTTATAAATAAAAATAAAAATGAATATTATAGAATTTTATTTTGATTTAAAATTATAATATAAAAATTATTTCCTTATAAACCACAATACCACCGATATAAAGAACCACACCCTCATAAACAACAACACGAACCATACCATTACAAAGGAGCACAATAATAATCATAAACATATACTTATTTATCATCAATTTATGCACTGTTGTTTACAGTCAACCTGATAGATTACCCTAAATACAAAGTTAGTAGACTAGCCTCCATGGGGGGATATGTGCTATTTATTTATCACTTATTATACTCCTAGAAGTATAAACGATATGTCAGTGACAGCAGCTTCAATAGTTTACTCCACATATGTTCTTTGGCACCTGGAACGCTGCCTTACCTGCCACGCACGTCATGTATCAAAACTAAAATTAGATAATGTTGGTCAACGTCAGATAAAGAAAGTAGAGAGATGTTGTACAACCTTAGTCATGGGGCATTGTGGATCTTGAAATGATCCAATACAGTTTTCTTTATCAATCCTTGGCTCCAGAAAACTCCAAGGAATTCGTCAAACGTATGTCCACGGTACTGAGCTGGATGCGCTTCATCAACCAGGGATGGTGCAGGAGCAATTAACGCATCCACTGAAGGATTGTAAAACGTAGGAATTGATATACGTGCACTCGACGCGTTTGTTACTGCTCGATGCTCAACACTCCTGAATCTCCCATTGCTGATCACCTTTTTAATATATTCAAATCACAAAAAGGAACACACAAGTATCAAGATTAAGTCTATCTGCAACTTTTACAAAGATTGAAAACTATGTTTTATGGGATCTGCGTAGTTTTTACAAACCTGCAACTGATCTCCCAAGTTGACAACGAAGGCATTAGGCACTGGTTCTACAGCAACCCACTTTCCATTTTTTAGAACTTGCAGGCCGCTCACATCGCCTTGCATCAAAACAGTGATGCCCCCACCGTCTGAATGGCCTGGTATACCAAGGGTAAGATCTGGATTTGGGCATGGAGGATAATAATTTATAACCATCAATTGGTCGTGTTTTCCAAATGTTTTATCCAGGTAATCGGACTCCAGCTCTAGAGCTTCTGAGATGGCTGCCAACAGCTTTAAGCATAGTGCTCTCATCTCTAAAGCGTACTTGCCAGCGACCTCCCTGTAAAAAAAAGGCAAAAGCTAAATCATAACAAGTTACATGACATATCTGATGAGTTGTGTATAAAAAATTGCTGTTTACCGACCTGTAGGCTGCAGGTTTTTGAGGCCAAGAACCGATGACTTCTTCTAAAGGATGACAAGGATGTCTGAGATAGTCCTTCCAGTCATGGACCTTCTCTTTGCTAACATTCGTGCTGGTCGAGAGCCGAACGAGCTGCCTTGGGTTCTCTGAGTAAAGACATGCTCGATCTTCCACGGGCATTTCGAAGAATTCTTTGGCGATATCCATCATGCTTTTCATGACAGTCTCTGGCATGCCATGGTTCACTATCTGTTCTTCACCGTATCAACCATATTGTGGTCAACAAAACATACAGTCACTCAAATATTCAGCTTCATGCTCACTCAGTATATTAATTCCAGTATACGACTAACTATTAAAGAATTGCCAGTATATGATCAGCTATTTCTGGTTCATAGGATTAGAATTTTATGGAACAATTTAATTAGAGGATAGCTGAATTCGAAACAAGAATATGGTAACTTTTAAAACCATCCAGCTTTTCAAAATAATTCCAAACCATTAACCAATAAAAAGTAAATGTGTTTCACTCACTCCATTTATTTTCATCCGTGTTCCAAAAACAGAAAACATTAAAAAAAAAGTCATGAGGTTGAAAAACTGTTGGGGTCTGACATATATACCTGGAAAAATCCATCCTCCTCACAGGCACTGCTGATTTGTTGGAGTACCTTCGCTCTGTTAGGGCCATCTAGATCTTTGAGATCCACCACCCGAATGCTGTCAGAATAAGAGACCTCAGACATGCAAGGGCGTTCGTTGGGAGGCAGGATAAACTTCTCCTGGACTTGAAGATTGTTAATTCCATTGGACATTAGCTTCTCAATAATTCCACCGAGACCATCACGAGTCTGCTCAACTGGAATTGCAGATGCCATCGTTCTTTCTTTTCTTTGCGTATTGAGGCTCAACACACTTTTCACTGGAATAAGTTTCCCAACGCAATATATAGAAAATTGCTTTGGTTGATGCTTGACTTGGTCAACTATATTGTCGTTGTCCACAATAAATAGCTCAATATTTTATAATTTTTTCATCTTCTGTCAAACACACGAGATGCCTTAAATTCAAAACTCCGGCCCTCCTTGGCCAAAACATGAAGTCGCGAAATTGTATTAAAATTTAAAAGTCTAGCCATGTGATTAAACGGCCAAAATCCGTGCGGAGAAAATCAGAGATTTTCAGTCGGCTTTATGGGATAAAGTTTAAACGACGGGCGCGCGTGGGAAGAAATAAGTTATTTTCTCCACAGGGTGGATGTGAGGTGGGACACTTGCGTGTCAAGCGGTCATTTTCAAGTCTCAGTTGCGGCAAACATTATCGACCGGCCCACTGGAATTGACTGATATCATGAATGAGCAGGTTTGAAGGTGAAGTCCATTTACCAAAAGAAATTGGCGATCATGATCCCCAAAGATCAGGATCCCAGTTACTTTTCGTTGTCAAGCCGGTGAAATAATGTTGGGAATATTATAGACCGAGCACAATAATATTAATAAACATATATCAATGATTGGTGTTTTTTTTAATTAAGGATTGAATTACAATTATTTGTTTTTTATTTTATATTTTTTTTACGCTGTGGTTCACGGTCACCAGCCCTGGAATTTTAAATTTCTTTTGCCTGTCAAATTAAAATTTGACGACGTTTTTGTATTTTTTTTACCCTTTATTTTACGTTTTAACTAAATATGTGAGTGTCATGGAAAACTTTATTTTAACAATTTTTGTAAATTGATTCCACAAAAAATAAGTCATGAAATGGAGGCTGATAATGACGGCTGATAATCACTGTTATTTATAATGATTCTTGTTAGATTGAAATTGCAGATTTGTACTCTATCAGATTTATAACTCAGATTTATAAAATTTTTGCAAAAAACTTACAATCCATGGATTATAAATAAATAGTGAATTATAAATAAATAATCTAAAGAAAATACAGAAAAGTTGTGTAATAATAAACAGTGATTATATTTCATTAAAAGTCAAACTTTCTGGAGAAACTACAAATTTTTTTATCAATAGGAATATCTCAATACATAGATCCTCTATTAAACATAAACTAGAAGAATTTAAAGCTCAAGAATCCTTCTTGACTTTGTATCTATCCATATCTCATATACTGCATGCCAATCAACATTAGATGATTCAAGTCCATTCAAAGATACTCTCATTAGAGCATCTAATGTATCCAACCCAAGCCTCGATTTTCTAATGTCCTTGATGATGTTTTGCTTAGAAAATCCCCTTTCACAATCCACTGTACTTGCAGGAATAGTGAGGACAGCTTGCCATAATTTCATCATATTAGGATAGGTTTTGTGCCATTGTTTTGTGTTACGAAAGACTTTCCATGCTTCTTTCATAGAAAACCCCTCACAAGCCAGATTTAATGAATCAACAAAAGGGTGCAACTCTCTTTTACAAGCCTTAACATCAAATAAAGCTACAAATCCAACATCACTGGATACCGTATGTTGCAAATGTTGAAAAAGCTTTAACAACCAACGCTCTGAATTTTTCTCACGACTACGACGCTCTTCTGAATAATAACAAGGGTTGAACAATTTCGCTGCATTAAAAAGATGAAGGTCTGGAAATCTTTCATTCAAAGAGTCTATCAGAGTCTCTATATAACCTTCAGTGAGTTGCTGACAACTCTCTTGTGTACCTTCAATACAAGGTTTCATAGATTGTTTCCTTGCTTCATTGGATTCAATATCCATGGCTGAGATAGAGATGTATTGTAACTCATGTCTATCTACAACTTTCCCTTCATCTTTAATATCAATATATCCATTTTGAGAATCATTTAAAAACTTTGAAAGATAAGTTGTGCCTTCTGCAAATGTCTCTTTTCTCAAAAACCATCTAGATAATGTACTTATAGTTACTTCAAGAGCCAACCCAATAGTTGTAATGTCTACATTTTCTTCTTGAAAAGTCAAATTCAACTTGTTCAATTCCCCTAGCACATCAGCAAGCATATGTAAACAAAACTGGACAGAATATATTCTTGTCTTATCATACCAAGATGAAGTTTTTTTTTCATTTTTCCACAAAGTTAAAATTGCTGGCATAAGCTTCACAAGCCTTATAATAACTTCCCCCCTGGATAACCATCTCACTGAATGTATTTGTAGAACATCAAGAACATCAATTTGCATGACTCTAAGCAAATCATTAAGTTCGTTATTTCTCTTTGGAGAGTTTTGAACCCATGAATACACTTTGTTTGCAATTTTTTCAACAAATAATAACTCAGGGAATTTCTTAGAAGCATCTGCTGCTGCTAAAGACTCACGATGAGCCACACAATGAACTGTAATAAGGTTTGGATTGTTCTTTTTCAAAAATGAAACAAAGCCATTTTCATGTCCAATCATTGCTGAAGCTCCATCTGTAGAAACAGCTATCAAATCTTTATATTGAAGGCCTCTGACATCTATTAATTGATTGACACTATCATATATTGTTTTTCCTTTTCCATCTACTACATCTTTGAGCTTCATAAACTGCGAGATAGGTGGCCCGAGACCCTTTGAGTCTAAATATGTTGCATAAATAACAAGCTGTTGCTCTAAGGTTCGATCAGTGCTTTCATCAACCATCAATGAGAAGAAAGGACTTTCCAACATATTTTTTATCTGAATTTGTTCAAGATGTTTTGATATGCAATATATAAAATCATTTGCAGACTTACGATTAGTGTATGAAGAGTACTCTTGAGACTTTGGCATATTTGGAGTTTTTGCATCCATTAGAAATTTGCAAAGCTTCTCATACTTTGATAGAGATAAATCTTCTTGACAAGTGAAATATGATATTTTCATTATAGAAATCACTCTTTCTTTATTGGCATCTCTCATCTGCGTAATATGATCTGGAATTGGTTTCATCTTTCCCTCTAATGCATTAATCCATCTTTCCTTAGCATCTTTATGCGCCCGTGATTTTTCATGAGTAACAAGAGCATCATGTTGTAATGTGGTGCAACCATTCCCTAAACCCCATGGTCCATTCATCCTATACTTCTCACAATAGTTACACTTCATAGTTATTTTATCATCAAACCTCACATAATTCAACCAAACAAACTTATTTAACCATTCCATGCGAAATTGTGTTTTTGTTTGCACTTTCATTTCTGAATTATCACCAACCTCTTCTTCAAATTCATTTGTTTCTTCATCTACATCATGTTCAGAAGAACTTCCAAAAATTTCATGTAATTGTTGTTCCACCTGAGCATTATGGGTTTCTTCAAGTGTTTTTGAATTCTGTTGAGTCTCAGAAGTTTTCGCTTTTGTCCATCCATACATTTCCCCAATTGTAACTTGTACCTTTCTCTTTTGAGACATTAGTAGGTTTGTGACCACCTGTATAATATATATATATAAAAACTAAAATTCATTAAATAAAAAATGAATATAACAATGGACAACATTGTAGAATAAATACGCAGAACATAAATATATCTGAAAATGAACTTCAGCCTGCTACAATTTGCATCCCAAATATGTAACAAACCAAACAGAGACTCCAACACTATCAATTTAATGTGAAAGTAAATAGCTGCAATTTAATGTGAAAGTAAATAGCCAAACCGGAATAGTTAACTGGAAATTATAGAGCAAACAGGTTGACTGCAGCAGCCCAGAAATAGAGAAAATTACGAGAGTATTCAGTGTAGACAGATCATACTTGTTAAATACTATACACCATCACAACAGCAAAGGAAAAAACAACCATTGCAAGTCCACCAAAAGACCCCCGACGAAATCTAAACTATGAGCACTGTTGTGTGATATAGAAAATATTAATTAATTATGAATAGTGCAAATTCCCTCCAGACGACCATAACAACCTTCAAATGAGGAATAAAAACAATGACATAGAAATTACTCAATGTAACACAGCCAACCTATTTTTTACTATCTTCAACCTACAAACCTCAAAAAGATTCAAAAAGGGGCAAAACAGCCCAAAAACCTCAAAAATATTCAAAAAGGGGATAAATATATGAATATAAACCACGTTGCAAATTCTCAATATATATATATATAGGTTGAAAAGATTTGAGGTATTTATGCCTGCATCTACGCTGCATGTACTTCTCTGGCATAAACGACAAGGCTATACTGTCAAGTTTATAAATTGGTATACATCAGTATATATCTTTATCAAAATCGAACATAACCACTGCTGAACTGCCTAAGTCAATGTTATAAGGGACGAGATTTTTCATGCTCCATTAACGTTTTATAATAATGAGTAGGACGAGATTTTTCATGCTCCATTAACGTTTTATAATAATGGTTACTCATAGGTTATTTATATGCTTATAGTGTAAAAAGATAAAAGTAATAAGAAAACAAATTTTATTACTAATTTTAACTTCTAAAATTTTGATATTTGTAAAAACCTCAAAAAGATTCAAAAAGGGGAGAAATCTATGAATATAAACCACGTTGCAAATGCTCAATATATATATATATATGTTGAAAAGATTTGAGGTATTTATGCCTGCGTCTATGCTGCATGTACTTTTCTGGCATAAACGACAAGGCTATACTGTCAAGTTTATAAATTGGTATACATCAGTATATATCTTTATCAAAATCGAACATAACCACTACTGAACTGCCTAAGTCAATGTTATAAGGGACGAGATTTTTCATGCTCCATTAACGTTTTATAATAATGGTTACTCATAAGTTATTTATATGCTTATAGTGTAAAAAGATAAAAGTAATAAGAAAACAAATTTTATTACTAATTTCAACTTCTAAAAAATTGATAGTTGAAATTCATTATGCTTATAGTGTAAAAAGATAAAAGTTATAAAAAAACAAATTTTATTATTAATTTCAACTTCTAAAAAATTGATAGTTGAAATTCATTTACAAATAGACCCACCTACTTAATCTAATCCAACTTGACTAATACCTTTCCAATTAAATTCAACACAAGTTTGACACTCATCCGACTCGCACTTCTCAATCGGTCACACCATCTCACCGTTATAATTCAACCATGACTCAACTTTACAACCACAACTATGAGGAGAGAGGTACGGCAAATTTACTGAAGTAATGTTGGAATGTGCTCTTTAAACAGATTCCAAAGTGACAAAATTTTTGAAGGGAAAAAATAATAAATAAACCGAAGTATAATAAAGCAATTAAAACAATAAAATATAATATGAATTAAACAAAAGTAATAATAATAAAAAATAATTTATTTAATTGTAATAAGATTATAAATAATTTGTTTAAAAAAAAACATATTATATTTATTATATTAAAAAAATCAAATAATGATAATTTATATTTATAATATGTCAAAATTTTATATATAAGAATATTTTATAAACATTTATTTATAAAGAAAAATATCTTTAAAGGTAAAAAAATAATAATTTATTTTATCATAAATTAAAATAATAATTATTTATAATTATAATTATTATATTTTAAAATTTGATATTTAAATTTAATTAATAAATATATTAAAAATTATTATTTATAATAAAAAATTTCTTTAAATTATATATAAAATTAATATTATAGATATGACATTAGAAATAAATTTAAACAAAATTATAAATCATTTCTATATATATAATTAAAAGTCTAAATCTATTTAAAAGAGAATTACATTTTTTAAAACACATTTTTACTTAAATTTAAAAAATATTTAAAAAATTTACTATATTCATAAATAAAATAAAATATAATAATTTTTAACCTTAAATAAAATATAACCAAAACGATATAACCCTGACTAACGAATTCACTTCTTCATCAGACTCGTTTGAAAATGTAACCAAACCAATATAACCATGAGTAGCAATTTCTTCATCATTCTAGTCTAAACCAACGACCCTTTTAAATCCCCAGGCTTTAGAGCGGCCTCTAGTTTTGGGAAACGCCGTAAACCCTATTCAAATGAGTTCAGTACGAGTTTAATATTTACCAATATAATTAATGTTAAATTTTAGAAGCGATCTGCAAGTGTTTGACATCTCTCTAAATTAGATGAATTTCCAGTTAAAAACATAATCCATGGGTTTTACCACAATAGGGGATGATTTATAACCGCTCGGATTATTTTGAGGATGAATATGAAGATAAATTAAAATTTAAAATATAGATAAAAGCGGACGTGAGAAAGTACTAGAATTTGGAGAAAGTCTGTGACCGTTTGAAATGAGGCGGATATATAGCACTCCAGCATATTACTTTAACCTCATCTCTTCTGTTTTCCGAATTGGCTCCCTCTGGTTGTTTGTTTGGTCCAAGGCATGGCCATGCTTGTTTATTGGTTTCAACCGTCAATTTTCTTTATAGATTTTTCTATTTTTCAGCTGGTTTCTGTGTTTTTTTTTTCACTTTGTGTTTAGATTGGTTGGTTTTATTTTATTTTCTTTTCTTTTGATGCGGAGCAGAAGAGATGTAATGCATGATTTCGAATTTCCATGGAGGAAAATCACCAGAGCAGGTATATTTTTTTTGGTTCAATTTGAGCTGATATAATATATTTATGTAAATGTTTTAGCAATAAATATATACATAATGGGATGTCCTCTGTAATAATGGAGGATGCTCTCTGGTAGGCAATGGTTTAGAAACTTAGGTAGCTATGCATGTAGACTCATCCCCTACAATCGTTTTCCAAGATAAAAACAGCGTATGCTAATATGGTTAATTATTACAAACTATCCCACCACTTCCGTGACTCTTGACAAATAATAGTGGGGAATCGATATATGGCCTTCGGAAAATTAAAACCACTGTACAACAACTAGATCGTACCGTGCATCTGCATTTCTTCTGGCAACATCAGACAATATTGAACTTGAGTTTTGAGCAATTGGTAGGAACTCTGTGGGTCCGGCCGCGAAATAATTATAAGGCCTGCTTAATAACATCTCCTCAGCTCTCGGGTTATTTGCTACAGGGTAACCGGGACTGTTATTCCGGTGGGGTTTCTTCCTTCCCTGCTACGGGACTGTTATTCCGGTGGGGTTTCTTCCTTCCCTGCTACGGAAATACTAACCCGTCTTCCTTACCCAGAACTTCTGAAACAAAAACCTTTACCCTCTTACCAATTTTTAAGTCATATTCAACCCATCTTTCGGCTACTGAATCAGTTTTCATCTCGCCTTGTTTACAGTTGTTGCAATAATATTTGGGGTTTTCATCTCGCCTTGTTTACAGTTGTTGCAATAATATTTGGGGTTTTGGCTACTGAATACGTTTTCATCTCGCCCTCCCCTCTAAATTCACGGTTACTTGTATGAGGCTCTATATTTAGTGCGTAAACCCCAAGGTTCTGCGTATATATACATATCTGGTTTCTTGTAAGACTATAATCACATCATTTGACCAGGATAATGATACTAATTTTACATTTCTTTATAGACAGTAATTTCCAATAATGGTTCCAGATTGTGAAAATAAATGAACTACACATTCAGAAATTCCAGTTTAATTCTTTGTACAGAAAACTTAACCATTCTTCCACAACAATCATTGTTGTATAAATCACAATTTTTCCTCACAAGAACTACTTTTACAATATAGTGGTTTTCCAAGTTGCAAGGCCATGATAGTGGTTTTGTATTTGAATTCTTTGCAAGGCAAAGCAAAGCTATTGATATGCACCAAATCAGACAAAGGCAGCATGATTTCATGCATGCACAGGAATAGCTAAGCGTCGCCCAGAAAATAATTCAAATACATAACCATTATCATAGTGATGGGGACCAGCGCTCTGTTGTGGGACTTCGCAGCTCAACCATGACTTGTTCTAATTGGTTCCAAGTTGCAAGGCCATGATAGTGGTTTTGTATTTGAATTCTTTGCCAGACAAAGCAAAGCTATTGATATGCACCAAATCAGACAAAGGCAGCATGATTTCATGCATGCGAAGGAATAGCTAAGTGTCGCCTAGAAAATAATTCAAATACATAACCATTATCATAGTAATGGGGAGTCTGGCATACCGGATTTAATGGTTTCCCTTACATAATATTAATGTGCAGGGAATTCATCTTTTCATATATATATATATATATATATAAATATCTACCCGAAAATTAAACCAGGATTTAAACTCTAGAAACAAAATAAATGAGTTCAATGTTAACCGCCAAAGCGGTAGAGGGTTTTGCGGGTTGGCCAGGCTGCCCTGCCTCTTGAAAGTTGAGGGCATAGACAACATCCATGACATTCAAACATACCACTTGGCACTACTAATAAAAAAAGCCAGTGAGTAATTGACATACCTGCAAATAGTGATGCAAATAGTGACCGGTAGCAGATTCTGGGTTGCGTCCAAACAACAACTATATCGAAACAGCAACTATATCGAAACAGCGCATCTAAAATAGTAACTCAGGACTCAGGAGCATCGACAACCAATATAGTGTAGTGTGGGCAACTGGGCAAGTTCAAAAACAAACATACAAGTACCATCTGCGGGAAGAGATATACATAATACTGGTATCATGTATGGCCGCGGCCCGCAGGTTGCAAACTTGCAACCCAAACGCAAATCTTTAACCAAGCTATGAAATTAATGACAATTCATAGCTTTTTCGAATTTCAAAACACTCCACAATCCCGATAAGATTCACTCGTACGCTTGACTTGACAAAAACTGTAGAATTTTACTGTAATAAACTAAAGCAATTAATTTCAGTAAACGTGGCCGAATGGAGGATAAAAGGTGAACCGCGAAAAGGAAAAATAATTAATTTGGAGAACGCATGGTATACTCCAGGCTGGTAATGAAACCTAAAGCAATTAATTTCAGTAAACGTGGCAGAATGGAGGATAAAAGCTGAACGGCGGAAAGGAAAAACAATTAATTTGGAGAACGCATGGTATACTCCAGGCTGGTATGCACACAAGGGATTAATTAAGCCATAGCCTGTATGACAACCTAGTACAATAGTCACAGACTTCAAGAGATAGGTATTACAGGTATTATAGATTTTTACGTTTTTTAAATGAAATTAAACGTCAAAATGACGGGTTGGGAAGGTATACCACGCTTCAAGAGATAGGTATTACAGGTATTATAGATTTTTACGTTTTTTTAAATGAAATTAAACGTCAAAATGACGGGTTGGGAAGGTATACCACGCGTCTAAAGTGACGTGGAAAATTTTCTCCCTGCCGTCAAATACGTTCTAAAATAAAAAATACGTCCTGTGGGACGTCAAATTCCAGGCCTGACGGTCACTGAGTGACCGCTACATTCACGATAAATATCGGGACAGTTCCACTTAAGGGATCTGCCCGTTGGCCGCTACATCCATGGTAAATATGGGGCAGTTCCACCAGAAGGGGCAGTTCCACCTGAAGGGGATCTGGATCTGTCGGTCCACCAAACTGCCGGTCCACCAAACTGAAGACATTCACGATAAATATCGGGGCAGTTCCACCAGAAGGGGCAGTTCCACCTGAAGGGGATCTGCCCAGGGATCTGTCGGTCCACCAAACTGCCGGTCCACCAAACTGAAGGGATTTGCCCAGGGATCTGCCGGTCCACCAAACTGAAGGGAAGGGATCCACCAAACTGAAGGGATTTGCCCAGGGATCTGCCGGTCCACCAAACTGAAGGGAAGGGATCTGCCGGTCCACCAAACTGAAGGGAAGGGATCTGCCGGTCCACCAAACTGAAGGGATCTGCCCGTCCGCCAATCTTAACAGGCCTAACCCAGAGGGCGTCGAGAAGATTTGACCCCGTGACCTCCCAACTGGGAAAGTGCTTAGCAATGGGAACTCGACCATTTGAGCTATCCCTTGGGGCTAATTTTATGATTATATTAAGCAAATATGAAAAGATAATTTAATCATTCATTTTATATTAATTTTAAAATTTATATATTGTATGTGTTATTTGATATTTTTTATCGTAATTTTATAATTGTATTATTTGTTTTAAAAATTTATGTATTCACACAATAATATTTGTTATTCGATAATTTATATTATTTGTTTTAAAAAATTATGTAGTCACATAATGATATTTTTTATTTGATAATTTATATGATAATTTCATAATTATATTAAGTAATTGCAAAAAGATAAAGTAATTATTTGTTTTATAATTTATTTGTTTTAAAATTTTATGTATTTATATATTGCTTATTTAATAATTTATATGGTTATATCAGAATTGTATTAGGTAAATGTGAAAAGGTAAATGTATATTCTCATAATATTATTTGATATTTGATAATTCTCATGACAACCTTAATAGTATAGTATCTAAATGTGGAAAAATAAACATACATTCATATGATTTTATTTGTTATTTCATAATTTACATGATAATTTCATAATTATATTAGATAAATATAAAAAAATTAAACATAAATTTAAATACAAAACTAATTAATATTTAAAATTATATTTATTAATGTAAAAGAAAAAAAGAACATCATGATGTTATATTTATAATAAAAATATAAAATTAATTAAAAAAATAATTTATCAACTTTCAATATTTTATATTTATAATAAAAAATTAAAAATAATAAAAAAAATTATTTATAATAAGAAAATAAAATTAATTAATTTTTTTTTTATCAATTTTCAATGGATTATGCATTGCAAAACATTAATAACATTAAAAATATTATTACTTCTAAGTTCAAAGAAAAAATGTTGTGTGAGAAAGATTTAGCAGTTAAAAGAAAATTAAGTTATTATAAGAAGGTCATCAACCCCACCCTAGAAGATCAAAAATATCTCTCTATTTTAACTAGCTCAAAGAAGAAAATTAATATAGCGAAGATTAGAACGAACTCTCATGAGCTCCATAAGCTCCATAGTGAAAGAGGTCGTTGGGCAATTCCTAAAACACCATGGATGGAAAGGATCTGCCGTATCTATGAGAATAGGAACATCGAGGATGAAAAACACTTCCTCTTAGAGTGCCCCGTGTACAACCACATATTAGATCTCAGTTTCATAATCTTTGTCTCAATACTGACCTTCCTAGCCTTTTACGATGTCAAAATTATAGTGAGCTCAAGAGGCTTCTCTCCAAGCTTTTTGAGCATAGGAATAAAATCTTAAATCAAACTAAATAATTTGTTTCTTTAGGTCCGATAGACCAAAGTTTGGTCTCAGTGGACGTTAACCACCACCACCACCACCATCATCATCATCAATTTTTCTAAATAATTATATTTTTTTTATTAAAATATAAGTAGAAATTTATTTTATATATTTTTAATTAAAATATAATTATTGAATTTAGGCTTCTATGATCCATATCAATTTTGAGAAGAATCTTGTCAACGCATTTCGAACCAACCAATGTGGTTCATCGTCAGGACAAGTTGAATGAGCAGATCTTGCTATGCATTATAAATAGATAGGGTAGAATATCTAATGACCAAATTTCTAGATCAGGTAACGACTAAAATGACAACAGCTAGATTTGACCAGGAAATGGCTAGTTTGACTATGACGGATATAAACATTATTTATTCAAATAAGTTAATTCAGATTTTCTTATTAAAATAAACGTAAATGGACAATTTTATAATTATAAATATATATTAGAATAAGTGAATACTATAATCATAAAATAATCAAAGTAATTATATATAAATATTAAAAATAGAATATTCTATAAATAGTTAATTATATTTTAAATAAAATATAAGTTAAAGGGACATTTATATCTTAATTTATATTAAGTAAATAAATAAATTAGCTATCAAAGATATTATATAAATATTAGTTAGTTATACAAGTTAAAAAATGGAGTAATCTACAAATAGTTAATTATATTTTAAAATTTAAGCTAAAGGGACATATATTTATAAATATATATTAAAATAAATAAACTAGTTTCATATTCATAGTCAAAGAGTTTTCCGATATATAAATATTAGAGAATTACAATATTAATTAATAGTTTATTAAGGGTAAATTAGTATATTAGTTTTAAATTAATTATAAACTAAATTAATTAAAAAAAAATGAACGCCCCTACACCTGTGGTAGTCTTTCAACTGCTTATAGCGAGGTGCAGCACTACCAACCATTTTCTTTTCACCAATACTTGTGATTGTAGGCTATGCCTAACATTCCATACTTAGTTTATTTTTTGTTACCAAGTATTATCTTTGTCCTTTATGCAGATGAAAACCCATATATATTCATCATCAACAGCAATTAACACATATACAATTGCACAATAGTATAAAGGGAGGGGCAACTCCCTGCAATATGAGTCTGCACAAATCAATATATATAATCTTCTTTTATAAGTACAAGTTAAATCTTGGGAAACCCCAAATTTACACTTAGCCAATTTTCAAACTTCAGCAAACTCGGCTGCCCAGCTTGCCGACGCCTCCACACGATCACCACACAACTCACCAACCCTTCATTCACCTCATCGCACAATCGTGTCGTTTTCCCAACTTGGGCGCGCCTCATCGTAACCAAGTCGCCACACACGGCGCTTCCGCACGAGTCACACCTCCGTTCACAACTCCGACACTTCACTGTTTCCACCGTTTCATCATGCACGACACTCCCTACCCGGGTCGCCCGTCCGCACGATTCTTCATTTTGGCGTGCACAGCGCACCCTCACCTGGCCGCCCGTTCACACGTCCACCCATTCACCTAAACTCGTTCACCCCAGTCGCCACACGACTTCACCCGGGTTGCCTGACGACCTCACCCGATTCACTCGAATGACTTCACCCGGGTCCCTGATGACCTCACCCGGCTTGCCCGAACGACTTCGCCCGGGTCGCCTAACGACCTCGCCCGGTTTGCCCGAACGACCTCACCCGAGTTTTCTGCCCGACGACCTCGCCCGAGTTTTCTGCCCGACGACCTCGCCCAAGTTCTGTCTGAACGACCTCGCCCGAGTTCGCCCTCACCCGTGTTTTCTACACGAGTTTCTTGCACGAGTTTTTTGCCTGAGTTTATCACCCAAGTTTCTCACCCGACTTTTCTGAACGAGTTTTTTCACCCGAGTTCCGCCCATCATGCGGGCTCATCCACGCACTACAGAACTCCTTGTTCAAACTCGTGTTGGCCGAATAATGATCATTTGTCTCCAAACGCCCTCCAATATATACGGGTGGGTGGCGGGTTATGTTACCCGGCCGACCCACGCCCAACGCCCAAGCCGACTCGTTTAACATGTTTCCTTCGCCCGAGTGGAGGGTTGGCCCGCTCAACTCCTGGGACCGCCCTCTCAACTCGCCCAACATCATATAAACTCGTCTCTAAGACACTTCGCACGCATTCGTTCATGTCTCCTTCGCACGGTGGAGTCGCCATGCCTGTCGCACGGATCGCAGGTCCTTACATCCTCCCCCACTTGAAGTCATTGTCGTCCTCGACAATATCTCATCCTGGCAACCATTTGTCAGCAAGATCACCATACCAAGGCATATACTCCATCGGTATGTCATACATCGGAAAATCATCTCAATCCATGATCATCAACCACCTCGTCACAATCTCCACATGCTGCTCTACATCGTGGAAGGCTGGTCCCTCCAACAATCTCCACATGCCCACTGCAACATATTGTGTTGACCCCATGTGTTTTCCTTGTGTGAACTGTTTCCATGATACTCCAACAAATGCTAATACATCTTTGTACACCGTCGACCCTCATGACTCGAACTAGTCGGGTGATTAGTCCAACCGTCACGCTCAAATCATAAGAATGCACATCCTCATGCCATCATCAGTCGTTTCTCAAAACATCCCGTCACATCATCAACTCAATCAAGAATCCATCTCCATATAAATAAGCCATGCCTAGGTCCATGACGTAGTCCTCACCTCATCTGCAACATGTTGTCCATGATGTTTGGTGTCAATGTGTTGTATGAAATCAGTCGCATCTATCCCAACATCATCCATCTGCAAAATCCATCTCCTCAAAGTGAAGAGATCATCACATCAACCCGACTCTCGATGTGCCACATCCAGGTCCATGAAGAAACCTCCATCACATATGTATGTGCCATCCCTCAAGTCTGCCATAGAAACAAGTATACACATGTCTCATCTATCCATGTGCTACCCATGATCATAGATCAATCAGCTCCCATGTGCGAAAAGTGGTTAAGTCTCAGCTCAACCCATGCCCAAGTGTTGCCACCATGGCATCATCATCGTTGTAACTCCATCACTCCAAATTGTCTCATATCGATCCTCCACATCAAATCACTCTTCCAAGCCACACCCATACATGTACTTGAAAGTATGCATCCCATCCTGCATCAAAGACTCTGACCTCAGCTCCTCAATGCATCAGATCCTCCAAGTCCACCATATATGAAGTCCCCAAAAGTCACAAAAATCTCATGTCATCATGAGCTCCATGAGTCATCTCCAACCAACATCTTAGCAAGCATACAAGTCTTAGCCCAAAGGTCTCTACAAGATGCCTCAGCTCTCCATGTAGTAGGAATGCTCCATAGTCTGCTCACAACTCCATCCAAGTCCATGGCCTTGTTGTACAACAGTGCACAACCTCTCCATCGGCTCATAAATAATAAGTCTCCATGTCACACCAGCAAATCTACCTGCACAACATCCTTGCCTTGGCACTCCTCATTGGATGCCCACAAGTGACACTTCTACAAGTGCTCCTGCATAATGTCCCTACATAAGACTGCCATGCTCCATATCTCCAACCTAATGTCCGTGATTAATTTGCCCATGTAGTCCAACCAAGTAGACCCATCACAACAATCAGTCATTCTCATCCAAGTCTATAATCTTTAGTCTGGTGAACTCGGTCACCCAACCATATCATCATCACATGAGTCTGTCCATCATAGCTTCCCCACTAAAGGTTCCACCAAGACTATCTCTTGGTCTCGGCCATGAGAAGTCCACCCAAGTATTACCATACTCAAGAGAGTGCCCTCCAATCTGTCCATGAGTCATGCCGAGAACTTAGCCAATTCTCCATGTGGCTACAGCATGACCCAATCCTTCGCAATGATCATCATGTTCCTCCCTTGTCACGAGCCTTTTTACCTTCTATCATAAGGTCACAAACAACCCCAACAATTCCTGCAACAATCAACAATCCTTGCTTCTCCATACAAGGTCTCATCATAAACATCCATGGTAAGATGCTCCCTTGCATCGGCAAACTGATTTTGCCCTTCCCTACATATGGTTCATCTCTCAAAAGCTCAAATGAAACACAAGTATCAATAGTACTTACATCATCATCATCATCATCATCATGAGGCTCCTCCATGTGAGTATCCTCATCCATCCATGTTTGCAAACTGCACGATCCTAGTTCAAATTGATCAATCTCAAGTTCATCCTCCATTGTTGTCACATTTACAACATCCTCGATCATCACGGCTTCCTCTTCCTTGTCAGCACAATCTGCAACTTCATCATGCTCCATTGTCCAACAAAGTTGAAGAAGTTCATCTTCAACATTCTTTTCCAAGACTTCAAGTTCCTTTCAAATATGGGGATTCTCTCCTTTCATCCGCTTCAACCTGTATAAGGTAAGCAAGAGCTTCCCTTCGCATTCTTCCAAACCTGCCATGCCTTGTCGTTCATCTTGGTCCAAGCACTAAGCTTCACCTTCGCTAAACCTGTTTCACCATTCACCTGAATTGCCCTGATATTCCACCTGTCACCTGCAAAACTTGAACTTCCTACCAAGTCTTCGGTCTTCGTAGAATCAGCTCCTTGATTCAATTCACCAGCTCTAATACCACCTGTCACGAAGTGAAGGTATGTATCAGCTCTTCGTCATACACCAGCTTCACCCACTGTGAACCTGCTCTGATACCACCTGTCACGCCCCTACACTGGCAGTAATCATCCAACCGCACTATAGCGAGGTGCGACACAACCAACCGTTTTCTTTTCACCAATACTTACGATTGTAGACTACGCCTAACATTCCATACTTAGTTTATTTTTTGTTACCAAGTATTATCTTTGTCCTTTATATAGATAAAAACCCATACATATTCATCATCAACAACAATTAACACATATACAATTGCACAACAGTATAAAGGGAGGGGCAACTCCCTGCAATATGAGTATGCCCGAATCAATATATATATATATATATAATCTTCTTTTATAAGTACAAGTTAAATCTTGGGAAACCCCAAATTTACACTTAGCCAATTTTCAAACTTTGGCAAACTCAGTTGCCCAGCTCGTCAGTGCCTCCACACGGTCGCCGCACGACTCACCAACCCTTCGTTCACCTCGTCGCACTATCATGTCATTTGCCCAACTTAGGCGTGCCTCATCGTAACCAAGTCGCCACACACGGGCGCCTCCGCACGAGTCACACTTCCATTCACAACTCCAACACTTCACCATTTCCACCATTTCATCGTGCATGGCGCGCCCTACTCGGGTCGCCCGTCCGCACGATTCTTCGTAATTTAAACTCTTTGACTATTAAATTAAAATTAATTTGTTTTTTTAATTAAATTAAAATTAATTTAGTTTATAATTAATTTAAAACTAATATACAAATTTTAACCCTTAATAAACTATTAATTAATATTGTAGTTCTCTAATATTTATATATGGGGAAACTCTTTGACTATAAATATGAAATTAATTTATTTATTTTAATATATATTTATAAATATATGTCCCTTTAGCTTATATTTTAAAATATAATTAACTATTTATAAATTACTCTATTTTTAATTTATATAACTAACTAATATTTATATAATATCTTTGATAACTAACTAATTAATTAATTAATTAATTAATATGCTTAATTTAAATTAAGATATAAATGTCCCTTTAACTTATATTTTATTTAAAATATAATTAACTATTTATAGAATACTCTATTTTTAATATTTATATATAATTACTTTGGTTATTTTATGATTATAGTATATTAACTCACTTATTCTAATATATATTTATAACTATAAAATTGTACATTTACGTTTATTTTAATAAGAAAATTAATAACTGAATTAACTTATTTGAATAAATAATGTTTATAACTTTCATAGTCAAACTAGCCGTTTCCCGGTCAAATCTAGCTTTTGTCATTTTAGCCATTACCTATCTAGAAATTTGGTCATTGGATATTCTACCCTATCTATTTATAATGCATAGCAAGATCTGCTCATTCAACTTGTCTTGACGATGAACCACAAAAATATCTCTAGGTGATTTTCGCCCAAGATTCTTCTCAAAATATAATTAATTTTTTTTTTTTAATGTAAATCATTATAATTTTGTTTCCTCCAATTTCTACTTATGATTACATTATTTTGTTTTCTCTGGTTTTAGTTATGATTATGTTTGAATTTTAAATTTATTATTGAAAATGATGTTTTCTCACTTATTTATTGAAGAAGATGCTTTTGTCATTTATTTAGTGAATAAGATAGACCACCATAAATATTTTTCAAAATTTATTTTATTTTTAATAATTATAAAAAATAATTTATCAAAATAGAGGATAAAAGTCAATGGTGTTTTGTGCTTTATATAATTATTAAAATATATTAAAGTGAAATATTGTTAATAGTAAAATTATTTTGTGTTTTGTGTTTTATATAATTACTAAAATATATTAAAGTGAAATATGGTTAATATTAAAATTATTATGTATTATAAAATTTAACTATTTTCTAATTTGAATTTTAAAATAACTTGACTTTAATAAATTATATAAATTATAAATATTAATATTTGATTTTGTATTAATTTATTAGAAGTAAAATAATAGCTAAATGGATACATTGTTAACCTGCTTTTTAGTTAAAGAATTTTAAGCTAGACATAATCGTTATTTCCATTTTCAACCATAGCCAACTTGTAAACTTTCATGTCAGTGTCTTGTTTTTTCCTCCTCTACGTTGGGAAATAATTCTGGGTGGTCTGTCTTTTGTACCCTCCCTTTGAGTTTAAATTATTTCCCTTTGTCTCGCGAATTTCCTTTGACCTTCCTTTGACTCTCCTTTCTCTATTAGTATTTTATCTCTGTTGTTCATATTACTAGTGCACCCCTAGTTTCTCCCCTATCTCTACACTTAGCCTTTTCACTAGCATCAACCTCTTCCTCTCTCTTTTATGTATTCCACTTCTCATTTCACCCTCTGTGCGTCTCATGTCATGGATACACATTGTCTCTCCACCACTTATGTAAGACCTGCAGTCCTTATGCGCGCGCTCCGGCTTGAAGGGCGATACGACCGAACAGAGGATGAATGGTTGGAACAAAAATGCGAGCTTGACTTAGCACGCGAAGGCATTATGATATAATGCGAAGTGCAAAAGAGTTAGGCGAGTTGTTTATATGATGAATAGCATGGGGGCATTCATGATACGGAGCCAACGGTTAGAAGTAAGGCTTGAGGGTGTTGGTCGATGGGCGGACCAGCCACAAGCATAGACAAAACACGTTGGTTGAAGTCAAGCGAAGGTCAGCTGAGGATATAGCACGACCACTTGTAGAGCGTATAAAATATACGCATGATGGAATCATTTGGCATCAATCAATCACTCGCTCATCGCTCAAACGTGTAGAAGAAGTGCGCAGAATGTAGAGTAGCCGCAGCAAGAAAAAGGAGGTCGCATAACGATGATGCGCCCAACCTTGGGCGAGGCTACACGAAGGAAAGAGTTGTCTTGTTTTGGGTGAAGGGTGCGGGCAGGGTCGCCCGCCGGTTGGAGTGAGGCATGCACGGGTGTGTGGCACCCGGTTTGTGCGACGACTTGGCACGGGTTCTTTGGTGGCTCAGGTGAGCGCCCGCCCATCGTGCAAGTGTGCATGGTGACTTGGAGAAGTGTTGATATTGTGAATGGAGGTGTGTCTCGGGCAGAGGCGCCCATGTGTGGCGACTTGGAGGCGCGCCCAAGTTGGGAAAACAACACGATCGTGCGATGAGGTGAACGAAGGGTTGGTGAGTTGTGCGGCGATCGTGCGGAGGTGCCGACGAGCTAGGCCACCGAGTTTGCCGAAGATTGTAAATTTAGCTAACACTACAACAAAACCAGCGATTAGCGTCCCTTTTTACTTCTTTTTTTGCATCTAGAGCCCATTTTTGGTGCTATTTGCATCCATTTATCAAATATGGTGCAAAACTTGACACAAAATTTGCATCAAGTTTTGCACCAAATCTTACACCAAGTTTAGCACCAGGTATTGCAATAGGTTTTGCACCACGTTTTGCACCAAATTTTATGCCAAGTTTTGTGTCATCCTTTGCACCAGGTTTTGTTCCAGGTTTTGCATCAATTTTGGCATCTATTTTTGTTTGACATACTTTTGCATCCTCATTTGCATCCACTTTTTGCACCTACACTTGCATCAACTTTTGCATCCTTTTTTAAATCATTTTTTGCATCCATTTTTTCATCCATTTGTGCATCACTTTTGCGCCACGTTTTACATCGAGTTTTGTGTCTAGTTTTGCATATAATTTTGCATCTACTTTTGTTGCATCCACTTTTCCATCTTGTTTGGCATCCATATTTACATCCTCTTTTGCATCTATTATTGTACCCACTATTGCATCTAATATTTTTGTGCCACAATTGGCGCCTAGTTTGGCACCTCCTTTTGCACCCACTTTTGATTATAATTTTGCATCCTCATTTGCATCTAGGTTTTCATCAACTACTACATCTATTTTTGCATCCCTTTTTGTATCCAATTTTGGACCAGGATTTGCATCGGGTTTTGTGTCTCGTTTTGCATCTACTTTTGCATCGACTTCTATTGCATCCACTTTTGCATACAATTTTTCATCCACTGTTACACCCATTTTAAATTTGCCTTTTTGCATCCCTTTTTACATCTTCATTTGCATCATACTTTGATTCTTTTTTTTCATCTATCATTAAATCCACTTTTGTTATGCCATAATTTGCGCCATGTTTTGCACTCACTATTGTATCCACGTTTGCTTCCAATTTTGCATCCATGTTCACATCCTCTTTTGCATCAAATATTGCATCTATTTTTGCATCCACTTTTGTGTCAGGTTTATGCATTGGGTTTTGCATCTCGTTTTGTATCTACTTTTGCATCTACTTCCATTGTATCCATTTTTTTCATCCAATTTTGTTTTGCCTGTTGCATCAATGTTTTCTTCCACTTTTACATCCATTTTTGCATCTTATTTTGCATATTTTTTGTCTATTGTTACATCCACTTTTGTTGCACCATATCTTGCGCCTACCATTGCAACCACATTTTCTTCCACATTTGCATCCTCTTTTGTGTTCAAGTTTGCATCAGATATTGTGTATGTTTTTGCATCCCCTATTGTATCCACTTTTGTTTCATCCATTTTTGCATCTACTTTTGTGTCTGTTGTTGCATCCACATTTGTTTCACCACAGTTTGTGCCAAGTTTTACACCTACCATTGGACCCATGTTTGCTTCCACTTTTGCCTTCATGTTTGCATCCAAGTTTGCATTGACAACTGCATCTACTTTTGCATCCACTTTTGTGTTAGGTTTTTCATGTTGTTGTGCATCTACTTATGTTGTATCCACTTTTCATCCAATTTTACTTCTATTGTTGCCCCCATTTCTATGTTCGCTTTTGCATCCCTTTTCCAACACTCATCATATTTTCTGCATTGATGATATTCCTTATGGCATTGACAATTATGAACAATTGATGACAATGTCAATAATATTGACAATGATGAAAATGAAGATGATGGCGATGACATGAATTGTGATTATGATGATAAAGTCGATAGTGGTTACAATGACATTAATGATGATGATGGCAATGATTATGATGATGACGACGCTAATGACCTTGGCGAATCTTCCCAATTTTAGATGTTGTCATTGTCATAATCATAAGCATTATCTTTGGTGTCATCATCATCATTTTCATCTAGGTCATCATCAAAAACAATAATGACATGAATGATGATGACGATTACAACAATGTTGATAGAAATTACATTAATGATGATGATGGGGATGATAAAAATGACAATGACAATGATAATGGTGGTGATGATGATGATCATCGATCATCTCTCAAAAATAGAGTTGTTATTTCTCTTACGTATATCAATGTGTCCTAAACAACCCTTTTCTAGCACTGATCACATTTTTGGGTTGATGATATTTCTTACAACGTCTATAATTATAAACAATTGCAAACAATGTCCTGTTGTAGCCAGCA
Organism: Pinus tabuliformis; assembly: GCA_031772625.1. NCBI lineage: Eukaryota > Viridiplantae > Streptophyta > Pinopsida > Pinales > Pinaceae > Pinus > Pinus tabuliformis. The sequence continues at coordinate 162,676,976 of CM062819.1, forward strand.
ACACCCCCCCTTATTCAATTAAGTATCAGCCACGATACTGGATGAATGGGGACCCTTAGTTAATTTTTTAGGAAAAGCAAGAGTTTCTTTTTGAAATCACAATCATACGCTTGGAAAAAATCCTCTTAAGACCTAAGTCTATTATAAAAGAGAAAACCTTAAGGTCGCATTGCAAAAGATATGAAACACCTTCATTTCCCTTTTTATGCGCAAGATCCTCATGTTAATAATGACATCGCGTCGCAAATTGGTAACGCTCATAAAGAAAACTTAAAGATCCGCCGATCTGCGATAACGCCAATCGCTAGATCGCATATCGCAGAAATGAATCAGGCTAGATTTTGTGAATATCAAATTCCTGCGATCTGCGATATTGCGATCGCTGCGATGCCACATCCATGCGATTTGCGATGATGCGATTAGCGATCGCGTGACATGCGAGGTTACGTCAGCAAATCATAAACCACTTCAGTACGAATCCTTCGGGCGCGCCATTCAAAGAAAAAGCCACTTTCTATAATCTGACCCGAAATCATGCGCTTTTAATGATAGTAAATGAATTAGTTGTCAGTTATTAAGTGGATTAAAGACGCGTGCCTTGGTAGAGATTTGCATCACGTAAGGTGGCATATTTGATTTATCTCTTGCATTTAAAACTCTCCCATCACCTTTCTGGATCAGTCATTTCCATTTCACTCGTAATCTGTAGGGACAAAACGCGAAAACAACTCAGACAGAAACGCAAGCGAAATGGGAAAGAAGAACAAAGCTCAAAGCTCCGAAGCAAGGGAGAAGACCAAGGAGATGGCACCCCTGTACACAGACACAGCCTGCAACAAAGATGCAGGGATATCAACATGGGACGGTATGTACAGGCTGCTAGAAGAAGAAAAACCTAGAATGATGAAGGTGACTGCTGTCGCGGGCGCACCACGCTCTTATGAGTTGACCTTGGAGGACCTAGCATGTTCATTCCTCCACAGAATAGCTGCAAGACCCAAAATTCTACCATACATAGATATGATCAAATGGATATTGGATGATGCAGAATTGAAGGGCAGACAATTCAAGGTTCATGGACACGGGCTTGTAGGATCGTTTGCTGCGCAAGATTTGAAACTTATGTATCATCTTCCTGAACCACAAGCAACCTATAATGCAGAATTCGTTAGGAAGTTTGCGGCGGAGAATCCAGATCTATCAGACACCACTAAAGAATGGTCTAGAAGAGATGAGCCGCTAAAGAAGGATAAAAACGGTATGTACAACACTGGTTCCCTCACCTCCCCATATTGTTTTGCTGCGGCTATGCTCTGTAGGTTATTTGGGATGCCAGATATCAACAAGTTTTCATCTGAATGGCTGCCATTAATTGATGCTGCCACTAATGCCGAAATCCTAGATTGGGCCAAAATCCTTTCTGATACTCTATACACGGTCGTTGTCAATTATTGGTCTAAGAGATCCTTTTCTCAAAGGGTCTATCCTCCTTTTTATCTGTCTGCCTATATTATGGATTCTGTTTGTCTTGTATCTAATTTTCCTGTTATGGGTTGGAAATGGACTACCCAAGACCCATTGCCCATCCATGTTTATCACAAGATCTTATGGGATTCCCAGTTCGCCCCTCATTTTTACCAGATTTTCCATGGGGTTATTTTGCCCCTATATAGAATGATATACGATAAAGACCCCCCAAGGTGCTCCCCCGAGGCCCAAATTGACATCATCCCCGTCGCAAGATGGTTTGGGGAAGAATGGTTTACTTACATTAGAGTTTTTGGAAGCACTGTACCTCCACATGTCCTACCCCTATATATCCCTGATAAACTTTTGGCCCGGGAAATCGCTTATCAAACCTGTTCTGAAGGCGGTTTAACCAAGGACCTAAAGGACAAGAAGAAGGCCATTTGGCCTCAATTTTCCGTCACTTGTGGGGCCTTCTCTTTGTTCGATGTAGGACACGCTTTTGGCGAGGTGGAGAATGTGACGTGTCTTCAATTATTTAAGTTCCCAGCGAGGCCATTCGACCTAAATAATGTGGCCCAAGAATTCACGACGAACGTCAAGATAAGAGTGTTCTCTGGAAAGAAAGATCTGTTTGATGACCTCTTTCAGAGTAAGAGCTCGCTCAAAGAAATTTTGCAAGAAGCTCAGTCGAGGTTGTCTTCAGGTGACCTCCAGAAATTCACGTTATACAGAGAAAGAAGGCTGGCCAGTATTCCACTAGAGAAGCTGTGAATACCTACTAGAGAACCGACTCCAAGCATCAGCCTCAGTGAAAACACCAACACTTCCAGGTCTAAGTCCAACGCCGCACAAGAAGTATCTGAGCATCCTGAAGAGTCTGGTCACGAACAAGGAAAAAACGAAGAAACGACCAAAGACACAGCTCAGTCGAGTGCAATGTCTCAGCAGCAAGTTATCGCCTCACCACCAAGAGAGGTCCCCCCTCCTGTCATCGAAGCACCCCTTGTCACAACAGAGCTAGATAAAGAGTGGGAAACCTTCAATGAATTAATTAATCTTGAAGGGCAAGTCCCTAAGACACCTGGGAGCAATACAGAGGTGGTGCAAGAAGTCGTTTCGACCATGGTCAGTAGCGCCACAGAAGCTGAACACCTTCCTATCGCTCCAGCCTCAGAACTTCTACTTAACGTAGAAGAAATTCCCCCACTGGATGTATTCTATAGTCCCCAGCACAAAGCAGTCGTAAGGAGACAGAGAAAGAAGAGAAAGCTTGAGAATACACTGTCTCAAAGTGCTGAACATCTGGACGTCTTGTGGAAAGACCCAAATAATAATCCTACCGAAAATCTCACGAAGCTGTCCCAGATTGCAGGAGCGTATGCTTCTGCGACTATTGACAAGGCCTCTGAAGTTCAGCAACTCTTAAAGGAACAAGAAAATCATATACAACTGCTACAACAATAGTTGCAACAAGCCAACGCGAACACTGAAGCTTCCAGACAGCTAAAAAAGCTACAGGAAGACTTTCAACAGATGCAGATAGGCTACCAGAAAAGTCTTGAAGAAAAAGAAAAACAACTGCAGACGGTGCAAGAAATGCGTAAAGATGAGCCTAAACTGGCAGAGTTTATTTCAGAGTCCATCGGCTTGAATGAGCAACTACTACAGCAACAGGAGGAGTTGGGACGTAAAATATCATAGTGGAGGCACTTTTGTGAGCTGAGCGATAAAATCACCAGTCAGGTGGTGGAATTGCGGAGCGACTATGATCAGAAGGACAAGAAGGTGACAGAATATCTAAATTGGCAAGATGATGAGGAAGGGAAAAGAGTAGGAGCACCCAGGATTAATGAAAATCATAAGGAGATGCTCTTTAATAAATGGGACGAACAAATCACGCGGGCGGAGCAAGCAGCAGAGACAGCGGCGACACAAGCGAGCATTCTTATCGACTGTGTAAATGAAAATTTACACAGGGCCAATTTAATTACAGAGACTACCCTGGGGTACCTACCAAGCAAGTTGCAACTGGAGACAGAATGGAGGCAGAAAGCGCAGGCAAAAGGGAAAGCAATCCAAGCATTGGCTAGGCTGAATTGGGAAGGTTATTGGACGTACTTGGTTAAACCACACAGCCAATGGATGACGGTGAAGTGCATTACGAATGTAGCTGAGAATGTAGCGCCAGCTCTCATAGATGTCGTTTTCGCAGCCCAGCTCAGCGCAGAAATCAGCCAGCCAACTCTTCTCAAGCCTATGCTGGACACTTGCAACTTCAAAGACCAAGTTCACAAATGATTTCATTTAGAATATTGTTTTTTCTGTTTTAACTAGATTAGAAAAAGGACGGCCATTTGAAAATCGTATCCTAAAATTTTGTAATGATACTATTATTAGAATTAGGAAGTAGTATTTTAATCCTTCTCATTGCACTGGAGAAGGGTCCAGAAATTTGTCAAAAACTTGTCCTCGGAACATGCACTTCTGCACCCTCAGAGGAGGTTTTGATGAATGGAAGGATCGAGATTTACTTATGTTTGCATTTTAATGTCTGCTACTGATGTTGCACTTCTGTACTCTTAGTAGATGTTAGAAGTAAGTAGAGATAAATCGTTATTGCTTGAAGTTTGTGAGTGAAAATCAGTCATTAATGGTACTTTTATCTCTTGACGAATTTCTGCTTATATTCTTAAAAGCGATATGCAGTTTTAGTTGTTTATATGTTAATGCATGGATGTTTGGGTTACCATTTGGCACTTCTGTATGGTGGAATCATTTGTTTGTGCTTGACATATGAATGATTTATTATGCGATATGCTGTTCACAACTGTTCTGCCTAACTTCTTATGCAGAATGGTTTATCTTAAATGGTTCATATTCTTATGATAACTGAATGATCTTTATTACCAGTTATTGTTCGAAATCTTTTTAGATCGCATAATATAAGAGACATGTCTCGGGTTAGCGTAGATTAGATGTGTTGTTTTCATTAGATTGCAATAGTATAGAATCTGTTTACTAGTTAGATTTGAGTCAGCTTTCAAATACTTTCAAAATCAACATAATCAAAATCTACACACACACACATAACCTTTAGATTGGGAAGCTGGTCCCATTATCCCCAGTCGGACCCGCTACACCAAACGGGCAAGGAGCCGCCAACCAGGTTCCGGACCGGGTGGGTATCCCCCTTGTTGTTGACCCGATCTTCGGGCCCTCAACATATTTGGCGCTAGAAGGAGGGCCTGAAGCATAGTGTCTGTTGGAATGTTTTCCAAATTATAAATCTTGAAACAGGATGGCTGCTCATAGAATTCCTATTTGGAGTTGCATCCATGTTCCTACCTCTTCCAACACTCCACCAGATGTGGTAAGACTCTTGTCTCAGGTAAAATTCAACGGTAAGAATGATTCTTCTGCATTTAATCATGCCCTTCAGTTCATTCAAAAAGTTTCGAGTTCCGACATTCAGAGAATTGATGAAGGCGTTTTGTGCAGGATTTTTACTCTTACATTTACAGCGGAAGCTAGAAAATGGTGCAGAACCCTCCCAGTTGCATCAATCCACAGCTGGGACCAATTCGTTAGGACTTTCATCTTGGAATTTGATTGTTATGACTATGACCAGGTATATGATGAAATTGATTATCTACGGAAACAAGATGAACCCGTAAGGGATTTCAATATGCGATTTCATCTCAAATGTCTACAGTGTGATCTCGAGGATGAGCTCACAGATGAAGAATCTTCAGATTATGATGAGTATTTCCTACCTCCTTTATCTGACCAAGCAGAAATTAGCTCGACCTTTGTTTCGTTTTCTTCTAATATAGATGAGCATTTCAAGTCAAATACACAGATCATCCACGATGAAGAAAATCTGCAAAGCCTAGGAGTCATGCATGCTCTAATACCAGAAAATAAAGATGAAAATGCTGAAAGGGAAACTACCTTGGAACAAGAAGATGACTCTGACATAAAGTCAGACAATATCATTTCAAATCAACGAATGCCTATGCCAAGGTTAGATCAACTAACTGTTTCTCTTTCAGAAAGTATCAGCGCACAAAGGTATGATCTAAAGCCCAATGTTTATGATGAATCTGATGAACAAAATTTTCTTCATGATGTTTTTAAATGCAGTATTCCATATTCACATTTTTCTCTTTATCCCGATGTTTTTAGTAATGACAATGTTTCCCCTCCCAATATTAAGCATATCTCAAAAAACATAGAGGGTTATTCAAACGACTCATCATTAGGTTTTCAAGATAAAGAGACCGCTTTAGCACAACCTCTGATCAATGTCAAACAAGAGCTTCCTGACCTCCCTTGTCTGAAAACATATAATGAAAAAGAGGAACCTAGGGAAATCTGTAGAGTCTTTTGCGATAGTTACTTTGACAATGATGATATTGTTGAGTTGTCTCAAGTAACTCAACTAGGGTCAGATAATAAGGAACATCTTAAATCAGAAATCATATCAGTCGATCCTCATCTCAAAGTAAAAGCTCATTTGAATAATTTTACTATCCAAGACAATACCTCGATCTATGATTCATATCATGAGGAAAGCTCCATCCCTGTTCGCAATCATAACTTAGTTCCTGATTCACAAAACCTGGCCAGTTCTTGTGAGGAGCAAGATGTTACAAGTAGATCCCAGTTGTACTGTAACACTATTTCTGTAAATACCCAATCATTTCTTTCTCACTTGCACTCATTTTGTACAAAATCGGGTTTCTTTTTAAATTTTCAAACTTTTAATAGATTTTGTTTTAGCGATTTATATATGAGAACTTTCATTTCAAATGAAATCGCTAAAAACCCAGCGTTAACAAAAAACAGGTTACAAGTCATTAAAACTAAAAAATCATTTTCGCAATATGACTTGTTATCCCTCCTATTGAGAGATCATCAATTCATGACAGAAATTCATCCTAATTTTTATGATCCAATAGGTATCCAGTTGGAAAAAGGCTCTCATGAGAAAGGAAAATCAGACAGAATTCCAATCGGGGTTGTATGTTTCTATTCCACAGCCAATATTTATGATCCAAGGAAAGTTTGGTTCTTTTTACTCATGCTTGGAAGATTCATACGACTAGGGATAAAAATGAATGCATGGTTCCATTGGAAATATCATTTCACATAGTTATTTCCTGTATATAGTTAGGATAGGAGTAGGAGTAATTTAGCTAGGTTATTAGGTTTGCTTTTAATAAATTGATAGGCAAAATTATTCATATTCCCTACATAGCCCTAGGGAATGTTCGCCTCTCATAATAATGTTGCTTTGGTTAACGACATTTGGCATTTACTAAAGACACCTTTTTCTCTATTGAAAATTTTTGAAACTTCTGCTTCTACGAACAACAAATCTTTTAGGAATTTGATCTTTATTATCAATAGAACTTTAACCCAGATATGATGATAGTTTCAACTGAAAAAACTTTAAAGAAAGCTATCTCAGTGGAAAATTTGTTTTTAGGTCAGCACAATGAAAGGTATCAATATTAAAATAAAAATTCTCTGTGAAAGCAGCCATTATCAAAAAACAGCCCTATCATTGTCGTCCAGAACTTTCTTAAGGAAAGAAGTTTGACTTCCTCCCTGCTAAAGGAAAACGCAGCATTCAGAGGAATAACCTAAAAAGACGCTATATCTCAAAGAATGAGAGGTCTCATCACGAGCCAGCTTATCATGATCACAGATATTATAACTTGCTGACATTGCCAAAACTGTCTACCAAAACAGGGCAATGACTCAAGATTGTTGCAATCAAAAGGCAAGGGGTCTCATCACGAGCCAGCTTGTTCAGCAAAAGTGTAAATCAAGTGAATGACTGTGTCATAATTTGGCCACCAAACCAAGACATTGTTCTTTAGAGAATAAAAAGGAAAAAGTGTTAAAAAGGATTTTTCTCTTAAAAAGTTGTAAATAACCTTAAGCAGGATAAAGGATCATTGCTGGGTAATAGGTAACCCTGTCGAGGCTATGGACGCCTGCTGGCAGCAGAGGCTCTACCTGCGACAAAGGAGCATATTTGAGAAAAAAGAGCTGATACATAGAGAAGACTTTATTTTATGTTTTACAAGACCAAGTAATGACTGGTTTAAATGCAAAGACAAGCTGAAGACGCAAGTAATTGAAATAAAGACAGGTTGAAACGAAACATCATTGACAGTTTAAAGTATTATTTGCTTTATCTTTTTATAATAAAGTTCAAGTTTTTCTTTAAGACATTTTTCTCAGGAAGTTTGAAAGCATAAATGTAAAAGCAGAGATAACTGGTTCTCCCAAGTGAATCGCCAATTGTTGTAGCCAGCAACACCCCCCCTTATTCAATTAAGTATCAGCCACGATACTGGATGAATGGGGACCCTTAGTTAATTTTTTAGGAAAAGCAAGAGTTTCTTTTTGAAATCACAATCATATGCTTGGAAAAAATCCTCTTAAGACCTAAGTCTATGATAAAAGAGAAAACCTTAAGGTCGCATTGCAAAAGATATGAAACACCTTCATTTCCCTTTTTATGCGCAAGATCCTCATGTTAATAATGACATCGCGTCGCAAATTGGTAACGCTCATAAATAAAACTTAAAGATCCGCCGATCTGCGATAACGCCGATCGCTAGATCGCATATCGCAGAAATGAATCAGGCTAGATTTTGTGAATATCAAATTCCTGCGATCTGCGATATTGCGATCGCTGCGATGCCACATCCATGCGATTTGCGATGATGTGATTAGCGATCGCGCGACATGCGAGGTTACGTCAGCAAATCATAAACCACTTCAGTACGAATCCTTCGGGCGCGCCATTCAAAGAAAAAGCCACTTTCTATAATCTGACCCGAAATCATGCGCTTTTAATGATAGTAAATGAATTAGTTGTCAGTTATTAAGTGGATTAAAGACGCGTGCCTTGGTAGAGATTTGCTTCACGTAAGGTGGCATATTTGATTTATCTCTTGCATTTAAAACTCTCCCATCACCTTTCTGGATCAGTCATTTCCATTTCACTCGTAATCTGTAGGGAAAAAACGCGAAAGCAACTCAGACATAAACGCAAGCGAAATGGGAAAGAAGAACAAAGCTCAAAGCTCCGAAGCAAGGGAGAAGACCAAGGAGATGGCACCCCTGTACACAGACACAGCCTGCAACAAAGACGCAGGGATATCAACATGGAACGGTATGTATAGGCTGCTAGAAGAAGAAAAGCCTAGAATGATGAAGGTGACTGCTGTCGCGGGCGCACCACGCTCTTCTGAGTTGACCTTGGAGGACCTAGCATGTTCATTCCTCCACAGAATAGCTGCAAGACCCAAAATTCTACCATACACAGATATGATCAAATGGATATTGGATGATGCAGAATTGAAGGGCAGACAATTCAAGGTTCATGGACATGGGCTTGTAGGATCGTTTGTTGTGCAAGATTTGAAACTTATGTATCATCTTCCTGAACCACAAGCAACCTATAATGCAGAATTCGTTAGGAAGTTCGCGGCGGAGAATCCAGATCTATCAGACACCACTAAAGAATGGTCTAGAAGAGATGAGCCACTAAAGAAGGATAAAAACGGTATGTACAGCACTGGTTCCCTCACCTCCCCATATTGTTTTGCTGCGGCTATGCTCTGTAGGTTATTTGGGATGCCAGATATCAACAAGTTTTCATCTGAATGGCTGCCATTAATTGATGCTGCCACTAACGCCGAAATCCTAGATTGGGCCAAAATCCTTTCTGATACTCTATACACGGTCGTTGTCAATTATTGGTCTAAGAGATCCTTTTCTCAAAGGGTCTATCCTCCTTTTTATCTGTCTGCCTATATTATGGATTCTGTTTGTCTTGTATCTAATTTTCCTGTTATGGGTTGGAAATGGACTACCCAAGACCCATTGCCCATCCATGTTTATCAGAATATCTTATGGGATTCCCAGTTTGCCCCTCATTTTTACCAGATTTGCCATGGGGTTATTTTGCCCCTATATAGAATGATATACGATAAAGACCCCCCAAGGTGCTCCCCCGAGGCCCAAATTGACATCATCCCCGTCGCAAGATGGTTTGGGGAAGAATGGTTTACTTACATTAGAGTTTTTGGAAGCACTGTACCTCCACATGTCCTACCCCTATATATCCCTGATAAACTTTTGGCCCGGGAAATCGCTTATCAAACCTGTTCTGAAGGCGGTTTAACCAAGGACCTAAAGGACAAGAAGAAGGCCATTTGGCCTCAATTTCCCGTCACTTGTGGGGCCTTCTCTTTGTTCGATGTAGGACACGCTTTTGGCGAGGTGGAGAATGTGACGTGTCTTCAATTATTTAAGTTCCCAGTGAGGCCATTCGACCTAAATAATGTGGCCCAAGAATTGACGACAAATGTCAAGATAAGAGTGTTCTCTGGAAAGAAAGATCTGTTTGATGACCTCTTTCAGAGTAAGAGCTCGCTCAAAGAAATTTTGCAAGAAGCTCAGTCGAGGTTGTCTTCAGGTGACCTCCAGAAATTCACGTTATACAGAGAAAGAAGGCTGGCCAGTATTCCACTAGAGAAGCTGCGAATAACTACTAGAGAACCGACTCCGAGCATCAGCCTCAGTGAAAACACCAGCACTTCCAGGTCTAAGTCCAACGCCGCACAAGAAGTATCTGAGCATCCTGAAGAGTCTAGTCACGAACAAGGAAAAAACAAAGAAACGACCAAAGACACAACTCGGTCGAGTGCAATGTCTCAGCAGCAAGTTATCGCCTCACCACCAAGAGAGGTCCCCCCTCCTGTCATCGAAGCACCCCTTGTCACAACAGAGCTAGATAAAGAGTGGGAAACCTTCAATGAATTAATTAATCTTGAAGGGCAAGTCCCTAAGACACCTGGGAGCAATACAGAGGTGGTGCAAGAAGTCGTTTCGACCATGGTCAGTAGCGCCACAGAAGCTGAACACCTTCCTATCGCTCCAACCTTAGAACTTCTACTTAACGTAGAAGAAATTCCCCCACTGGATGTATTCTATAGTCCCCAACACAAAGCAGTCGTAAGGAGACAGAGAAAGAAGAGAAAGCTTGAGAATACACTGTCTCAAAGTGCTGAACATCTGGACGTCTTGTGGAAAGACCCAAATAATAATCCTACCGAAAATCTCACGAAGCTGTCCTAGATTGCAAGAGCGTATGCTTCTATGACTATTGACAAGGCCTCTGAAGTTCAGCAACTCTTAAAGGAACAAGAAAATCATATACAACTGCTACAACAACAGTTGCAACAAGCCAACGCGAACATTGAAGCTTCCAGACAGCTAGAAAAGCTACAGGAAGACTTTCAACAGATGCAGATAGGCTACCAGAAAAGTCTTGAAGAAAAAGAAAAACAACTGCAGACGGTGCAAGAAATGCATAAAGATGAGCCTAAACTGGCAGAGTTTATTTCAGAGTCCATCGGCTTGAACGAGCAACTACTGCAGCAACAGGAGGAGTTGGGACGTAAAATATCACAGTGGAGGCACTTTTGTGAGCTGAGCGATAAAATCACCAGTCAGGTGGTGGAATTATGGAGCGACTATGATCAGAAGGACAAGAAGGTGACAGAATATCTAAATTGGCAAGATGATGAGGAAGGGAAAAGAGTAGGAGCACCAAGGATTAATGAAAATCATAAGGAGCTGCTCTTTAATAAATGGGACGAACAAATCATGTAGGCGGAGCAAGCAGCAGAGACAGCGGCAACACAAGCGAGCATTATTATCGACTGTGTAAATGAAAATTTACACATGGCCAATTTAATTACAGAGACTACCCCGGGGTACCTACCAAGCAAGTTGCAATTGGAGACAGAATGGAGGCAGAAAGCGCAGGCAAAAGGGAAAGCAATCCAAGCATTGGCTAGGCTGAATTGGGAAGGTTACTGGACGTACTTGGTTAAACCACACAGCCAATGGATGACGGTGAAGTGCATTACGAACGCAGCCGAGAAGGTAGCGCCAGCTCTCATAGATGCCGTTTTCGCAGCCCATCTCAGCGCAGAAATCAGCCAGCCGACTCTTCTCAAGCCTATGCTGGACACTTGCAACTTCAAAGACCAAGTTCACAAATGATTTAATTTAGAATGTTGTTTTTTCTCTTTTAACTAGATTAGAAAAAGGACGGCCATTTGAAAACCGTATCCTAAAATTTTGTAATGATACTATTATTAGAATTAGGAAGTAGTATTTTAACCCTTCTCATTGCACTGGAGAAGGGTCCAGAAATTTGTCAAAAACTTGTCCTCAGAACATGCACTTCTGCACCCTCAGAGGAGGTTTTGATGAATGGAAGGATCGAGATTTACTTATGTTTGCATTTTAATGTCTGCTACTGATGTTGCACTTCTGTACTCTTAGTAGATGTTAGAAGTAAGTAGAGATAAATCGTTATTGCTTGAATTTTGTGAGTGAAAATCAGTCATTAATGATACTTTTATCTCTTGACGAATTTCTGCTTATATTCTTAAAAGTGATATGCAGTTTTAGTTGTTTATATGTTAATGCATGGATGTTTGGGTTACCATTTGGCACTTCTGTACGGTGGAATCATTTGTTTGTGCTTGACATATGAATGATTTATTATGCGATATGCTGTTCACAACTGTTCTGCCTAACTTCTTATGCAGAATGGTTTATCTTAAATGGTTCATATTCTTATGATAACTGAATGATCTTTATTACTAGTTATTGTTCGAAATCTTTTTAGATCGCATAATATAAGAGACATGTCTCGGGTTAGCGTAGATTAGATGTGTTTTTCATTAGATTGCAATAGTATAGAATCTGTTTACTAGTTAGATTTGAGCCAGCTTTCAAATACTTTCAAAATCAGCATAATCAAAATCTACACACACACACATAACCTTTAGATTGGGAAGCTGGCCCCATTATCCCCAGTCGGACCCGCTACACCAAACGGGCAAGGAGCCGCCAACCAGGTTCCAGACCGGGTGGGTATCCCCCTTGTTGTTGACCCGATCTTCGGGCCCTCAACATGTCCATAATGATGATGATGATGGAGCTGATGATGATGGCATGAATGGTGATTATGATGATAATGTAATGATGGCAATAACGATGACAAGGATGATGGTGATGATGATGACAATGATTATGATAATGAGAATGAACAATTACTAGTTTCACTACCATCTTCTGATACATATTACTATCATACTTTTTAAATTTTCTGTCTCTCTTGAGGTATCTTACTATAATGGTGTTGTCAACACTAGAAAGATATCTTGTTGTAATGGTGGTTCTAATGTTAGCACTAGAAAAGTTTTTGTTAAATTTTGGTTAAAAAAAAATCGATTTATGCAATTATTTTGACAATCTATGTAAAAAAGTAAATAACATCCAATTATTTTGACTGTAGTCCCATTGATTATCATGAATTCACGAGTCTGAAGACCATCTTCTACATACATATTATTATTAAACTTTTTGCATTATATCCCTCTTATATCTTGTTGTAATGGTAGTATTAGCACTAAAAAAATATCTTGTTGTAATGGTGATGTTAGTATTAGCACTAAAAAAATCACTAAATTTTGGTAAAAAAAAGTTTATCATTTATTTATTTTTAATTTGGGAAATTTTTGTTTTTATTTTTTTTGTTTTTAATTCTATTTTTATGCAGTAATATTTTTTTTGGTTGAATTTTGGTAGTAACTAGTTTTTGGTCGAATCATATGTATTAACCATGTTCTTTATGCTACAAGTCTAATTGTTGGGACAAAATTTCTCTTTCAAATAAGTTGCAAAAGCTATTTTACATCCATTGTTGCACCCATGTTTACACCCACTTTTACATCCCTTTTTGCATCCTATTTTTCATCTTCATTTGCTTCTTTTTTTGCATCTATCATTACATCTACTTTTGTTGTGACAAAATTTGTTCCATGTTTTGCACATACTGTTGTACCCACGTTTGCTTCCAATTTTGCATCCATCTTCACATCCTCTTTTGCATAAAATATTTCATCTATTTTTGCATCCACTTTTGTGTTGGGTTTTGCATCGCATTTTGTATCTTCTTTTGCATGTACTTCCATTTCATCCATATTTTGCATCCAATTTTGTTTCTCATGTTGCACCCGTGTTTGCATCCACTTTTACATCCCTTATAGCATCTTGTCTTGCATCTAAGTTTGCATATTTTTTTGTGTCTATTATTACATCCACCTTTTTTGTGCTATTATTTGTGCCATATCTTATGCCTATCATTGCAACCCACATTTTCTTCCACTATTGCATCCATATTTGCATCCTCTTTTGTGTCCAAGTTTGCATCAAATATTGTTTATGTTTTTTGCATCCCATTTCGAATTTACTTTTACAACCACTTTTGATTTGTCTAGTTTTGCAACTAATTTTGTGTTCACTATTGCACCCATGTTTGGCCCATGTTTACATCCCTTTTTTCATCCAAGTTTTCCTCATTTTTGCATTCAAGTTTGTGTCCCTTTTTTTTTACATTCATTGGAGTATCCACATTTGTTTCACCACAATTCATGCTAAGTTTTATGCCTACTATTGTGCCCATGTTTTCTTCCACTTTTTCATCCATGTTTGAGTCCTATTTTGTGTTCAAGTTTGTATGAACTATTGCATCTACTTTTTCATCCATTTTTGTTCAATTTTTTTGTCTTGTTCTGCATCTACTTATGTTGTGTCCACTCTTCATCCAAATTTACGTCTATTTTTACCCCCATTTTTTTGTTTACTTTTGCATCCATTTTCCAACACACATCATATCTTTTGCATTGATTATATTTCTTATGACATTGAAAATTATGAACAACTAATGACAATGTCAATAATTATAACGATGATGATAATGAAGATGATGACGATGACATGAATTGTGATTGTTATGATAATGACAATGATGATAAAGACGATGGGAGTTACAATGACAATGATGATGATGCTAATGACCTTGGCCATTCCTCCCAATTTTTAAATGTTATCATGGTAAAAATCATAATAATTATCTTTGGCGTCATCTTCCAAGTCATCATCATCTGATCATCATTATCATTATTTTCATCTTGGTCATAATCAAGAACAATAATGGCATGAATGATGATTATGATGTTCATGATGAAGATGACAAAAATTATGATAAAACTTATATTAGTTATGATGATGGGGATGATGACAATTATAATGACGATGATAATGGTAGTGATGTTGATGATCATCAATCATTTCTAAAAAATAAAGTGGTTATTTTTCTTTCATATATCATGTGTCCTAAGGTTGGTGATATTTCTTATGATACCTATAATTATGAACAATTGACGACAATATACAAAATCATGATGATGATGATGATCATGAAGAAGACATGAATGGTGATTATGATGATAATGAAATGATGACAATAATGATCACATTGATGGTGGTGATGATGGCAATAATGAAGATGATGACCCTCCCTCTAAACTAGCGAGGTACTCACAATGAGACAAAAAAGTACTCTCAACTTGAAATATTCATATAAGAAGGGATCTAGATTGATAAGCATCAATGATGATTTACATCATCATAGCCAAAATTTTCAAAATAGTAAGGCCTTGACTAACAAGTTTATCTCTCCATTAGATCAGAGCACAATGTTGGGAGTCATAAATTTGGACACCACTGCCTTTCAAGGCACTTACCCCACCAAGATGTTTACCAGGTATGTCCTCACATGATCATTTCCTAATCTACTATCATAATATTTGACACTAGAAAATGTCAATCCTCATGACTATTCTTATCTTGGATTAATGTACTTGACTTATGGCGATTAGTCCTAGTCAATGTCCAAATTCTCAAAGAATATTGGTCCCAGATGTTATCCAATCCACCATTATCCCTACTAGTGCCTTTACTAGGCTTACGATTGTTAATCCTAGCCATAGTACATGACACATGGATAACATGGTGTCTACCCTCACTCCCTCTCAACCAGGGAGGAAACATCCACAAGCATAAGATTTTCTCAAGAATACCCATCATTTTCGTAGAGAATAACATCATTAATTTGTTTTCATCACATGACGACTTTATGATTAAGCATTCATAGATTTGTGGCAAAATATTTCCCATTTTGTATTTGTGATGAAATACAATAAAAAAGTGAAAGCCAAAATCATTAAACATACACTATATTGATTTATCTAAGTCTAAACTCTAAGGTTGAAGTGAAAATTCATGTAAATCTTATATCTATGAGTTGTGCCAAACTTATGAAAACCTTATTCCCTAAGTCCTATATATAAGAAAATGAAAACGAAAGAAAAATAAGGGCCAATAAATGGTAACTCATGTATTCACTCCCTCTTTGGAAAATATATGAATATATACACTCCTAGTCACACTTGATCACATGTATGTGATGGTTAAATCATGAATTCTTCTTTTCTCCTTGCATTTTCACTTCATCATTTAAGCACCTAATTGAGGATCTAAGGAATGTTTGTTTCCTAAGGCTTTCATGTCTACTCTTGGTTTACTTATGTCACACTACTGTCAATTTATGTGACAGAGTGAAATACATAAGTTTGTGGAGTTATTATAGAGGTGTATTGAGTTCGTAACCACACACATGTATTACATCTCATTGATCCACATGTGTGGGTTGGAGACTCATTTCTTGACAACTTTAATGGAGACTACTTTGTGGCTTTAATGGTATAGCTTACAAAATATCTTGTTAAACATTTCGATTCATTCTTTCTTTTCCTCGAGACACTTATAATATTGAAGTCACTCCCAACAATCCATGGAGATGGGGAGTATAAATTACTTGTGCTAGAAATAGAATTGAGAAATAGAGGTTTTCCATTTGCGATATTGGAGTCATAGACATTGGATACATGGTAGTAGTCCTCAATGTCAATTAACTAAAATTGTATTGTCATAATGCGAAAAGAGGTAAACATATTGGTAACCTTGATGTCTTAATCATTTCAAATAATAACCATGCCACCCAAGTATCTCTAAGCATAAATCACTACTACTTGGAAATTCCTCCCCCATTTTCTAATTATATGAGGTTGAACCTCACTTAATATTTTTGCTTCTTATATCAACATTATTTATGGGTGCTTTGCATACCATTTTTATTTTAGGAGTTTGTTTTCGCTTACTATTGACGCCCCTCATGTTCCAAGACTATTTTCATCAAAAATTTACATAGAAAGAAAGTATAAAGTGACTAAAAAGAAACATGTCTCAAGATTTAAGTGCTTGGACAATTCCACTTCATGACTCCTATATTTCCTTAACCTGGGACCAAATGGTGAACTTGATGGCCTTAAGGGAAATTGATCAATGAAAATCTAAAAAAGAGGTGATTTTTGACTTTATCACATACAATTTAATATACTAAAAAAAATATCCATAACAATTTCATCAATCAATGAATCATTAAAAAAATTATCCAAAACAATTTCATCAAGCAAAGAATCATTGCATTATAAAATACAATCTATAAACATTTTGGGAAAGTTTTGCTAAAACATGCTTAAAAATCAGCATATTTAATATTAATATTTAACAATTATATGGACAATAACACATTTTGATAAATTAAATAACATATTATCAAGCCTAAAAAATGTCACTAACTGAAAACTACAAAGCATGCAACTAATGGAAGTGACCACTCAAGGCCACCACAAGACAATTAATCTATTAAGACCAAGATTAATGGGGACAAAGATCTATAAAGGACAAAGGAAAACCTATTTTAACTTTATTGTTTTATTAGCCTGGTTCAAGATGAACATTTCAAGATATCATGAAGAACATAATTAGTTTTATTGCATTAAGAAAACCCAAGCACATTCTATAACTTAGCAAGAAAGAGATGTATAACACCCATCTCAACAACACGACACATGACATTAAGTTACTTTACTATATATAATTTAAACTCCTATCATAAAATCACAAATTTAGCATGAATGGAATGTTTAAAATCCATTTTTATAAAAACAAAATATAATTTTTCTTATAGAAAAATATACCAAAAACTAAATATATTTTTCTAGAAAAAAAAAAATACTAAAACTAAATATATATTTAAAAAAAAACTAAAACATAAGCAAACTAGAATTTGAATTTGACATTCTTGGTCACTTTCGGAAACATATGGTGGAATGTAATCTCTTTATCCTCATCTTTAGCTTTTTCCTAAAAAATAAAAGCATACAAAAGTGGGAAAGAGCCATAAAGCATGGGGAAGCTTTTTCCTAAGCACAAAAGCATCTAAAAAGTGGAAAATTCCTTTTTTATATGAGGAAACATTATTCACCCAAAATATTTTTCCCAAATTGAACTAATGAGGAATTTTGGAAATCTTCATAGCCTCCACTTTCCTATATATTAGAGGCTTGGCCATTGAAAAAATGATGGGAATTTTGTATTGTCACGCTCTTGAGATCTGTCTTGAGAGGGAGAGTTTTGGAGCTATGAGTTGGGGGAGGTGATGTTGCAACTATATCTGATTGTTGTAACTTTCCTCCAACTCCTTTATTCATATAGATCAGTTGTTCTTCCTTCCATATGTTTCTATTCATTCTTTACTTCTTCTATTTAACTAATGTATGCATGGGTTTTTGGTTTATATTTATTTATTCAATAATATTTATATGTTTTTTATAGTTTTGATTATTAAGATATTATGTTGTGAAGGTTGCTTTATTCTCTCTCTTATGTGTAGGACCAAGCTTTGGAGCTAGCTAGGAGTGCTTCTTGGCTATACGAAAAACTCCAAGAAGACCTGCATGCGAGGACTCACAAGAATTCATTCTCTTTTTCTTAATCTATACTCTACATCTTGATCTACTAAGAATCCTAAGCCTTAGAACAACATTTCTCTTAATTGGTTTGTCCTAGGTTTCTGAGATAAACTGAGAGGGTTTTTTTTTCATCTAACCATGCATTAAATCCTACATCAAAATGATATTTAGAAAATTTAATATATTTCACTATGTAAATGAACTTAGTAAAATGAACCGATAGAGGTGGTCATAAATGGAAATAAAAGTAAAACTCTAAACAAGAAGCCAAAAGTGGATTTAACCATGGATGAAAAATTGGGAATAGAATTGGATGTTAAACTAGCCATCAAAACAATATGCAAACAATGACACACAAAGGTTTTTAAAGTAAAATTAAAAAAGGGTGCAACACTAGACACAAAGAAGGGAACAAAATAGGGCATATGAAAGGATACCGAATTGGGTGCAAACAAGGATGCAAAAATGGACACCAAAATGAGGATGCAAAAAGGATGTAAGAAAAGACACAAAACAAGATGCAAAATGGGACTAAAAAATGGTGAAACCAAGGATGTCAAAGATGATGCATAACTAGATGAAAATTCCAACTAAAATCTAGGTGCAAAATGAGATGCAAATGTGGACACAAAATGTGGCAGAAAAAAGGATGCAAATTTGGAAGCCAAAAAGGATGAAAAACTAGATACCAAAAAGGATGCAAATTTGGACATAAAAAATGGTGCAAAATTGGACACAAAAGAAGAAAAAATGGTGCAAAAATGGGCATAAAAATGGCTCAATTTTGGATGCAAATTGAGATGCAACATTGGATGTAAAATGATGCAACAAATCATTCAAAACTTGGTGCAAAAACAAATGCAAAAGTAGACGAAAAAATGGCTCAAAAGTGAACGTGACAATAGACACAAAATGGGATGCAAAGGTGGATGCAATATATGGTTCAACATAGGATGCAAATTTAGATGCTCAAAAGGATGAAAAATTGGATGCAAGAAATGGTGTTAAAAATGATGCTAAATTGGATGCAACAAATGATGCAAAATTAAATGCAAAATATGGTGCAAAATAGGATGCAAAAAAGGGAGATAAATAAAATGCAAAAGTGGATGCAAAAAATGGTGCAAAAATGCATGCGAAATTTGGCACTAAATTAGATTCAACATATGGTGTAAAATTGGATGGAAAAGATGGTGTAAAAAAAGGCAGAAAAATTGGCACAAAAATAGATGTAAAAATAAGTACAAAATTAGAAGCAAAAGATGGCATAAGACCAGATGCAAAAATTGGCACAAATTGGATGTAAAAAAAGGCGCTAAATAAGATGTCAAAGATGGTGTAAAAATCGATGCAAATTATGACACAAAAATAGAAGCAAAGAATTCCACAAAAGAGGAAGCAAAAAATAGATGCAAAAAAAGGCACAAAACTAGAAGCAAAACTGTTATAGACATTTTTGTGCCTTACAACATTGAGCATAAAATGTCCATAATCTAAGGAATCCAAAGTCCCTAAACATGTTGTTCCTACCCCTAGAGGAACAAGGCTAACAAGCCACAACAATTCACAGAAGTTCTCCAGCAGAAACTGCTCAAAAACAAGTCAATTCAGGATCAATTCAGTGGCTCCACTAGCTGTCTGCGCTGAATGTCAAAGCCAACACTGGCTACCTGCGCTGAATGTCAAAGCCAACACTGACTACCTGTGATGAGCGAGAGTTGACATGTGGCAAGTTCATTCCACGAGGTGTCAAAACCCAGGAAGCTTCCAAAATCTTCCTCAATGACACTTGCCTCAGGGAATTCGACTGGTGATGAGTAAGAGGTTCCAAATCTCCAAGTGGAATCAAGAACTGACAGAGGGAGAGGACACTAGTCAGATCTCAAGCTGACTCATCCTCTCTCCAAACATCTATATATGGATCTCTCCTCCATGAGATCTAGAGGCTGGAATTTTGTTATTGCAAAGAATTGCTGTTGGTTTGAGATTGGAATCATTGGGTGCTTAATGCTTTGAAGGGGGTGAAGATAGGAATTCCATTTGCTGGGAAGGAGATGCTGGATTGGAGCCCTCTGGGTTGTATCTCAACCTGAACCTTGTTATTCATCAATAAAGCTATCTTGGTTTCTCCTATATACTGATGTATCTTTGATGAATGATTGCATTAGTATGTTTAGTTTATTTCTAATCCTGAACTAGTTATGAATATGAATCCATGTCTTGTGTAGTGTTCTCTTCTTGTGATCTTGCAGAAACCTCTTGAAGCTGGGCAAGCGAGAAGGCAAGTAGCTGGGAACTCTCCAATAGAAGGGAAACTGGATCGAAGGACAAACGGAAGACACCGGTTAGTCCACCCATCTCTCTTCATTCTTAATTCATAAAGGAAGAATATTAGAATAGCCGTCTCTGTTTGTTGCTAAGGCACTGTCACACCTTAGGTGGATAGGATCGTCCTGCATAGGCATTTTTCCCCACAACAAATTGGCGACTCTGCTGGGGAAGTCTGTTTAGTCATTTTATTTGTGTTTCTATCATTGTTTGTTTCATAGACTCGACAACAACAATCGAACTGCATCTGCTATTCCCAGATGCAAAGTAGACGGTTGCTGCCTTGATCCAATCACTGGACTTGTCTATGATCTGAACAATGGACTCACAAATGATTTGATGATCCTTTGTGATAGATCTTAGTACTCCCTCAAAGCATCCCTTTGATTGTACCTTGCTTGTTGCTTTTATTTGGCCTGAAACTGTAGATTAATTAGCAATCTGTAACCCAGAACCCAGTGAGAAACGAGAGTTTCTCCTTCAGCGCAGACCCTGTGAAGGGATTCTGCATTTCAACGTAGGTCCCGTGAAGGCTACCTGCGCTGAATGTCAAAACCCTGTGTTGAGGTTGCGCTGAACCAGTTTGGCCTTGTGCAGCTGGGGTTCTCTGCTCTGTTTTGCCTTGTTTTGATCTCTGATTTTTGCAGCCTGTAACCAGCATAGGTACCAGTCTGATAACTCATTTTCTCTGCTTAAA
Source organism: Pinus tabuliformis (assembly GCA_031772625.1). Lineage (NCBI taxonomy): Eukaryota > Viridiplantae > Streptophyta > Pinopsida > Pinales > Pinaceae > Pinus > Pinus tabuliformis. Next base: position 162,698,300 of record CM062819.1, read on the forward strand.
TTCCGCCTCCTTTTGTACAAAAAGACTGTGAGTGTTTTTATGTGTTTGTGGCGTCATTTATAGTTTTCCTTTGCATGAGTGAAATAGTCATCCTGTAGCCCTTGATTCAGATCTGTTGATTGTGATCTTAGGAGAGAGTTCATTGGCTGTTTACAGTTGATTATACATTTACTTTTGCTTTTGGTTTGAGTTTGTCTCTTTTAAGTGTCGAAACAAGTCTTCATTTCGAAAATCGTTAAGTGTTGTAATCTCTTCTACCCTCTCTGATTTCGAAAAAGCAAACTTGTTTGTCTTTGTCATTTAAAAGAAAATTCAAAGTTGTACAAAAAGCTTTCTTTGTAGGCATCAATACTAAGAAAGCGGAAAACAAACACCTGCATTGTGCATTTGCATCTTGATAGTTTGTATGTTTGATTTAGGAAAAGTGCATTAGAGTGTGCTGATTGCTCTTTGAGAAAAGATGGTGTCTTTCTTTTCCCTTAGTAGCTAGGATTTTCAAAGTTGAAAAGATATAAAGCTTGCTTATCATCTTTAGACTGCATTTAGGAATTGTATCATACATCTTGTGGTGAACCTCAAAAGGCAAACTTCTAAAAAGATCAACCTAAAATAAATTGAATGAACTTAACAACGCTTTGCAACATAACGCACAACATAGAGGTCTAGGCTAGAGACGTGTTCTGGCGTCGTAAAGCCTGGTGACTGTTGATCTCGTTGATGGTGGGTGATTCCTCCTGAGGGACGATAGCGCCAGTACAGATTGTGCTCCCACCTACCATCGCGTATATATTGGGAGACCACTATAGGCATAAAACCTTTATCCTTAGGAAGCCGTGTCGGCCGCCCTACTGATCGCAATGCACTGAACACAGCATTCAGGAAGATCGACCGCCCATACCCTAAAAAGTATTCTGCGATTTTGTGAAAAGTTTGGCACACCCTCTGCCTAGAACTCTAGAACAGTTTCTTTTGGCCTTTTTCAGACTCTATAACAGAAAAAGTCCATCCGAGCATTTGTCACTTCGGGCTCGTTAAAACATCGAAGGAGACTAGAGTCATCTTTAGCTTTTTCTCGACTCTTTAAAATTGAAAAAGCAAGTTGTCTCTAAAGCGTCGTTAAAATTTATTTTAAATGGAACAATCACCCCTATTCCCGCGTTGATCTTTAGGTTGAAAAAATGGAGCACACCAACCAAGGAATTCCCCTTGGTGGAAATCCTAGTCCCTTCTCCTCTTGGGGAGATGTTGGTGCGCCCCATATGGCCACATTATCGCTTCCAGTACTAACAATTGGCCTGCCGGTCTGGCTCTTTTCAACCAATGTCGTACAGAACACCACTATTCCTGAACAGTCGAGTCAACAGTTAGACCAGACCAGAGTTGCCCACCAGCCTTCTACTTCATCTAATTCTTCCTCTCCTCCTTCCTCTTCGCTTGACGGGACTGGTAAAACAAAAAACCAAGTTCCTAAGGATAAGAATGAAAAGAAGAAGAAAGAGAAGAAGAAGAAGGAGCCAAAAGTGACTGGGGGCAAACAAGTGGCGTCTGACAAAAATCCACACACAGCACTGACTAGGCCTAAATCGCCATGTGTCATATGCAAGGGAGACCACTTCCACAGAGATTGTCCCTGCATCCCTCGGATACTAAGGGACTGGTCTCCCCGTTTGCACAATTCGGTGGCGTCAACCTCTGATAGCCATGCTGACTGCTCACCGTCAACTAGTGAAAGTGAAGCCACAGGACGGAGAGGGAAAGCTAGATTTCCCTGCAAACTGTGTGAAGGCGACCATGCCATCCACCGTTGTCCCTTCTTAGACGAGGCTAAAAGAGTTTTGGAAGATCGCCCGATTTTACGAGCGCAACTTCCTCCTGGATATCAAAAACTCCTGCCAAGTCCTTCACTAGCTGAGAATCCGGCTGGCCCACCCAGGTGGTCAACCGAAGCACCTATCATTGAAGATGAACCGTCTGAATCCATACCTGACGAAAGTCTAAAGGTTGAGACGGCAGTTGACCCGGTTTTGCCTTCAGAGGCTCTATCTTCGAATGATACCATCACAGAGGAGAATAAAGACGACACCGTCCAAATTCTCTTCATCAACACAGACTCCGATGAACAAAGGGGAAATTTGCCCATTCCTTTATCGCAGGAAGGAACTTCGTCAGAGTCATACCTGGCCGTCTATTCGGTCCCACCACCAAGCAACCTAGTTGTCTCATTCGACTGGAACCAACTAGGCAGACCCCGTTTGCGAGCAAGGATACCATTCAGAATTATCGTTCAAATATACAGAATGGTAATGGCTGGCGCTATCATTGATGAGGGGGCATCTGTGAGTATCCTTTCCTCTATTGCTTGGAAAGCGCTTGGTTCGCCAACGCTTTTGCCTGAAATGAGAAATCTATCAGGCTTTGATAAAGGAACCAGTCGACCTTTAGGGATCCTCCCCAATGTGCCCATAACATTGAAAGGGAAGACCGTTCAAATGAACGTGATGGTCGTTCAAGGACCCTTGGATTATAACCTACTCCTTGAACGAGACTATATATATTGCATGGGGGCCCTCGTCTCCTCACTCTTTAGAGTAATGTGTTTTCCGCATGAAGGAAGAGTGGTCAAGCTCGTGGAACAACTTTCATTTCTCGGATCACACATCGCAAATAGTCATATACCATCCCTAAATGGTCTATTCACGCAAGAAGTGTCTCAACCCACGGTCCGTCCTCCTGATGAGCGCGAGTAATCTGGGAGGATATGACTGGAACCGAGGGGGCATGCGTCCTGGTCTGCTTCGGCAGGGAAACTTTGGGTATAGAGTAGGTTTCCGCGGGAGAATATGACTAGTCTGTACCCCGTCCGTCTAGGAAAAGGGGTTATTCTAGAATAAGATTCTTTTGTCAAAGTTATGTGAGTTGGCGGGCTACGTCGCTCACCTTTGTCTATTTCGGTGGACATTGCCGAGGAAGTGTTTTGTTTGAAATATTAACGAGACAATCTTTGGGTAACCTCAAAGAGGTAGGCCTCTCTCGGTGAAACGAATGTTTTGACGGAAATGAAGTAGAGGTAACCTTGAAATCGCACTTTATGCCTGGGGGCATGCAAACCTTTTGGAGTGCAAGCAAGGGGCGACTATTTATTTTTTAAATTTTTAGGTCCTCCATTTAAACCTGTAGGTCTAACCCTTTAAACTCGTAGGATTAGTCGTTTCCGAACTTGCGTAACGAAAGGATCCGGGGCAAAGCTTTGTGAGATGAAGCTCCATAAAAAATAGAATCTCAATGAGACACTCTTATCATATGACTGGGTTAATCGAGCAGTTTTAGCACACAGTTCATGCTCGTTAAAAAATAAACGCAAGATCCGAGTAGTTTTAACGCGGACTTCATGCTCGTTAAAAAATAAACATAAGCAATGAGCAAGTGTTTCCACCAGCATTTAAGCTCATTTTAAAATAAAAAATGAACCTACCCGGTAAATAACCACTGTGAATGTAACCTTATCAGCCATTAAAGCCTTGGTCGTGTTTGCACCATCACCTCCACTTTTCCATTGGCCGATCGTTCACCTCCATATGTTTGTTTACCCATTTTGAGGAACAGCTGCGAAGAGTGATTTCACTATCCATCCTTGTGACACTGCCGTGATTGGAAAATTCCAACCTGTACCTGGAATCAGCTGCTAACCCTGTTTATCACTCGTTCCTCAAAAGACGAGTCTTCTTTAAGCTCTTTTCATCTGACTCGTAAAATATGAAAAGATTGCCGAGTCCTTGGCCTTCCAGCTCGTTAAAGGGACAGGAAGTGCTATCCCTCCTCTAGATTTTAATATTTTTGGACCTGAGGGATTATTGCACAAAAAGATCGAGCGCTTGTTTTATTCGGCTCGTTAAAACTATCGAAAACTCATCCCTTCTGTATTGTTTTATACTTTTTCGGACCTAAGGGATTAGATGACGAAAAAGGACTTTTGGAGTTAACTTTATGTACCTTTTCAGACTCTCTAAAAATGAAAAGGACCGAGTTATCTTTGTCGTTAGACTCGTTAAAATCACTAAATAGCGACAAACTTGTCTTTAGACGAGAACGAGTTTCACTATCGCTAGGATCGTTAAAACATAGCGGTGGGCTTGCCCTTAGGGCAGGTTATAGAACAAGCATATGTTATCCTCCTCAAGCTTGACAAAAATAAAGAGGTACTGGTCAGCAATGACTGGGGAAAAATTGGGAGAAACTCAAGAAAACTTTGATGGTAGCAAGTCGCTCTTGAACATGACACTTTTCTTTCGTACCACAATCGGGTTGGGTTGTTTCATTCACCGGTCACATCCATGGTCTCGCCATACCATCCATATTTGGGGTAATGCTACCGATCCATCGCATCAGTGTCGCCATATGTTCAAGAGAAGTCGTTCAGAAAAGTCAACCATGTCCCATCCACTACTGTACATTATCCTTCATCCTTTCATGACCGCCACCTTGAATCATATGTCACAGATCGTTTTCACCTCCATCAAAATCATTAGCTCTGTTCCGTGTCATTGATGTGGGATTCATTAAGGCCCTCCTTTGATGGATCGCTTCTTGTCGACATCAGCTCATTATCCAAGAAGTTGATCTAGGAACAACCCCTTCAGTACTTTGAAGCTTGCATGCCTCAATGGCAAGTTTCTCACTTCCGGCGACAGGTATACATCATGACCTTCAACCGAAAGATTTTGCGTGGTGTTCGACGCCAAGTCCTTTATTCACACCACGTGAATTGTACTGCAGTACCTTGAGGGTCATTATCATTATCGGTGATTCCTCTCGCGCTTGTTAACGGTTTACCTCATTGACCGGTAATCAAGCGATGTCTTTCCATGTTCGACTTCAGAACAATTCTCACATGGATTGACTTGTACTTAGAGTGAAGATCGAACGAGTTTGAAGACCCCGGATCTAGTTCCATCCATCCGGGCTGCGATATATATTCAGGAAAGATAAAGACATTGACATGTACATCATTGCAGCAGATAATCATCCTACCCAAAGGATGATAATTTCATAAAAAATTATTAGTCTACCACCAGACAATTGTCTGTTCTATGTACAGAAAAATGAATTTATAAAGCTGAGCATGGGAATGCCCGCCTCAGCTAGATCATGAAAGCAGTATGAAAAATAATGTATTGTATTGTATCTTATTACAGGTCTCTTCCCAGCATTGGATGAACTTCGGATCACCCTGATAAAGCATTTCACCCGATAAACGGCCTCATACTTTAGGGGGCAACTGTTATAGACATTTTTGTGCCTTACAGCATTGAGCATAAAATTTCCATAATCTAAGGGATCCAAAGTCCCTAAACATGTTGTTCCTACCCCTAGAGGAACAAGGCTAACAAACCACAGCAATTCACAGAAGTTCTCCACCAGAAACTGCTCAAAAACAAGTCAATTCAGGATCAATTCAGTGGCTCCACTAGCTGTCTGCGCTGAATGTCAAAGCCAACAATGGCTACCTGCGCTGAATGTCAAAGCCAACACTAACTACCTACGCTGAGCGAGAGTTGACATGTGGCAAGTTCATTCCACGAGGTGTCAAAACCCAGGAAGCTTCCAAAATCTTCCTCAATGACACTTGCCTCAGGGAATTCGACTGGTGATGAGTAAGAGGTTCCAAATCTCCAAGTGGAAGCAAGAACCTCCAAGTGGAATCAAGAACTGACAGAGGGAGAGGACACTAGTCAGATCTCAAGCTGACTCATCCTCTCTCCAAACATCTATATATGGATCTCTCCTCCATGAGATCTAGAGGTTGGAATTTTGTTATTGCAAAGAATTGCTGTTGGTTTGAGATTGGAATCATTGGGTGCTTAATGCTTTGAAGGGGGTGAAGATAGGAATTCCATTTGCTGGGAAGGAGATGCTGGATTGGAGCCCTCTGGGTTGTATCTCTTCCTGAACCTTGTTATTCATCAATAAAGCTATCTTGGTTTCTCCTATATACTGATGTATCTTTGATGTATGATTGCATTAGTATGTTTAGTTTATTTCTAATCCTGAACTAGTTATGAATATGAATCCATGTCTTGTGTAGTGTTCTCTTCTTGTGATCTTGCAGAAACCTCTTGAAGCTGGGCGAGCGAGAAGGCAAGTAGCTGGGAACTCTCCAAGAGAAGGGAAACTGGATTGAAGGACAAACGGAAGACACCGGTTAGTCCACCCATCTCTCTTCATTCTTAATTCATAAAGGAAGAATATTAGAATAGCCGTCTCTGTTTGTTGCTAAGGCACTGTCACACCTTAGGTGGATAGGATCGTCCTGCCTAGGCATTTTTCCCCACAACAAAAACTTGTTGTAAAACTAAATGAAAATCTTGGTGCAAAATATGATGCAGAAAATGATGGAAAATTTGGCGTAAAAAAGATGCAAAATTTGGTGCAAAAAAGGACGCTTTAAAAATTGTACAATACAGCTAGATTTAGTGCCAGGTTGCTCATCCCAATTGAGAAAAAAATGCACTAGAATCTGGTGCTAAATCTGGCGCAAATTGGCTGTTTTGTTGTAGTGTAAGTATGAAACTTGGGGTTTCCAAGTATACTTGTAAAGCTTGTAATTTGTAAAAGATTGTATAATATATTATTCGGGCAAACTCATTGTTCAGGGAGTTGCCCCTCCCTTTATACTGTGCAATTGTGTTCTTCATTTATAATTGCCGATGATAATGAATGTGTATGGGTGTTCATTGGTATAAAGGATAACATAATAATACTTGATTGCAAAACACAAACTAAGTAGGAATAAGTGGTTAGGCGTAGTCCAAGAACACAAGTATTGGTGAAAAGAAAGTTTTCTGTGGTGTCGCACCTCGCTAAGAGCGGTTGAAAGACTACCGCCGGCTTGGGAGCATGACAGGTGGTATCAAAGCTCGGTTGGAGCTGGTGATTGAAGCTGATTCAGGGTTGAAGAAGCTTGACAGTTGGTGATTGAGCAGGGTTGCTCATGGCAGGTACTTGCAGGTGAAGGAAGCTGATTTCACATACAAGTGGAACAAGAGCTGGTTCATGTTTACAGGGAACCTGGAGAAGACTGAAAGGCAAAGATGGTGGATGAACCTATGGCAGGTGAATCTAGCCATGATACAGGTGAAGTCTTCTAGTACCAAGTGTTGGAATAGATGGGTCGATGGTGTTATAACTGGGTTTTGATGAAGGCTGAGAACATGAGGATTCGGGAAAGCTGTTTGGAACTAAGGAGGGAACTTGAAGAACTCAAAAGCCAATGCGAAAGTACAACAGATGTTGAACTCAAGGAACTTGATGAGGAGATCCGACAAAGTGGTCTTGGTCTTCAAGAGCTCTTGGATGAAAGAGCCCGGTTGAGGAAGAAAAGTGCCATGGTGGAAGCCGAAATCAAGCAAGTTGAGGAAGAGATAAAGAAGAAGCTTCTTGGTAAGAAGATCGTTGTAATTGAGTAGGAAGAGCTCGACTACATTGATAGGCTCGGAACTCACTACCGAGACAATCCAGAGGATGTTCGAAAGCTTACTTCTATGGAAGTAGTCAATGGGTACTTGGTTGGTGCACTTGAGCAGAAGTCGATGGAGGAAAAACTTGAAGGGAGTCAAGCTAGACCAGGATCAAGTTGCTTAGAAGAGCCAAGCAAGGAAGTGAAGTACCTTAGGAGGAATGTCAAGTTGGAACACAAGCCAATTGACACTTCTGAGGCCAAATTCTTGAAGAAGGTTACTGATGTGAGACACAAGATAAAGTGGATAGAAGGAGGTGATTCCTTGAAGCTGAGTTTTTGCAAGTGACTGTGAAGGGCAAGAGATTTGCAGCTTTGGTGGATACGGGGGATACTCATAGCTTCTTAAGCTGGAAAGCAGCAAAGTATTTTGGGAAGAAAGCTGAAATGGAGAGGGAATGGAGTGCTTTCAAAGCAGTCAACTCTACCATGAAGGCTGTTATTGGTGTGATGGAAAACACTCAGGTGAGAGTGGGATAGTGGTTTGGAAAGTTGGACTTGAGGATCGTGGACATGGATGATCATTCTATGGTGCTGGGGCAAGATTTCATGAGGCTTGCACAAGCCATACCGATGGTGGACCTAGACATTCTCTTGATCACAGCTGAGGGAAGAACCATGATGGTTCTGATGAATAGAAGGAGTTGCTTGGGGTATAGACCAAGGATGAATTCTATGACCTTGTATCCCAAAGATATGAATGTGAAGCATGAGGATGTGGAGCAAAGAGGAATCGGGAGTATGACTCAAACAACGAAGGAAGGGGAGCTGATTGACTTCATTGCAAGGGCGAGGAAGAATGAAGTAAGTGAGAGGGAAATCTCACGAACCTTGAAGCACTTGACAAAGACATCTTCTACTGATGATCTTCACAATGGAGTTGCGAAAGAAGGGAGTCCGAGTACTACTTCAGAGGCAATGGTTGGAGAAGATTATGAAGGTAGAGATCCAGTTGGTATAGTGGACTTTTGCAGGTATTCTATGGGCATATATGACTTTCAGTTGATGAAGGACAAGCTAGGTGAGCTTGGATGTACATGTGAGGAGATTGAGGCTGTGCACAGATATTTGAGGACACAACATCAATCCGATACATGGGTGGATGAGAGTCAGGGAGGAAACTTCCTGGCCCTCCTTTCTCTATAGACAACCTTGGAGAAGGGTTGGTGTAGGGACCTTGTTTGGGAGGGGCTACACCAACTTAACAAAGGGCCTTGGGAGGAGGCTTCTTTATGACAGATAGCAGACTTGGATGTAGATGGCCAGATGTTGGGATGGAGTCCACATGGGTTGGACATCATGGACAACTAGAGTCATGGACATCAAGTTGGAGATACGGAGCAGGATAGTTATGCAGGGACATTATGGAGAAGCATGTATAGAGGTGTCATTCATGGACATTCTATGGGGAGTGCCGAAGCAAAGGATGTTGTGCAGATGCAGTTGTGACATAGGGATTGTATGAGCCAGTGTAGAATTTGTACACTCTTGTGCAACAAGGCCATGGCTTGGACATGTTGCAGATGGGATGGAGATTCCATGGACCTGAGCATGGGAATTGGATAGATTCTTGATGAGTCTGAGATGTAGCAAAAGTTAGGGAAAGACTGATGGTGGCATAAGGATGTGCATTCTTGTGGTTTGGGCGTATGGTTGGATTAGCTACCCAACTAGTTTGAGTCATGAGGGGTACTAGTGTGCAGATAGATGTCCTTATCAGGTGGAGTATCTTGACAGAAAGACTACAGGATGGGGACAAGACATGATGGAGATGTAGTTCTACATATGTTGCAGGGATGTTTGTAGTATGTGGAGGAGTTGACATCATGGACCAAGGATGAGACAAACATTGATGTTGATCTTAGTGGATGGCTACCAGGATGGCATGTTGTCGAGGACGACAACGACTTCAGGTGGAGGAGGATGTAAGGACCTGCAGTCCTTATGCGCGCGCTCCAGCTTGAAGGGCGATACGACCGAATAGAGGATGAACGGTTGGAACAGAAATGCGAGCTTGACTTAGCACGCGAAGGCGTTATGATATAATGTGAAGTGCAAAAGAGTTAGGCGAGCTGTTTATATGATGAATAGCGTGGGGGAATTCATGATATGGAGCCGACGGTTAGAAGTAAGGCTTGAGGGCGTTGGTCGACCAGCCACAAGAATAGAAAAAACACGTTGTTTGAAGTCAAGCGAAGGTCGGCCGAGGATATAGCACGACCACTTGTGGAGCGTATAAACTATACGCATGATGGACTCATTTGGCATCAATCAATCACTCGCTCATCGCTCAAACGTGTAGAAGAAGTGCGCAGAATGTAGAGTAGCCGTAGCAAGAAAAAGGAGGTTGCATAACAGTGATGCGCCCAACCTTGGGCGAGGCTACACGAAGGAACGCGCTGTCTTGTTTTGGGTGAAGGGCACGGGCAGGGTCGCCCGCCGATTGGAGTGAGGCGTGCACGGGTGTGTGGCGCCCGGTTTGTGCGACGACTTGGCATGGGTTCTTGGGTGGCTCGGGTGAGTGCCTGCCCGTCGTGCAAGTGTGCATGGTGACTTGGAGAAGTGTTGAGATTGTGAATGGAGGTGTGTCTCAGGCAGAGGCACCCGTGTGTGGCGACTTGGAGGCACGCCCAAGTTGGGCAAACAACACGATTGTGCGACGAGGTGAATGAAGGGTTGGTGAGTCATGCGACAACTGTGTAGAGGCACCGACAAGCTAGGCCACCGAGTTTGCTGAAGATTGTAAATTTGGCTAAGTATGAAACTTGGGGTTTCCAAGTATACTTGTAAAGCTTGTAATTTTTAAAATATTGTATAATATATTATTCAGGCAGACTCATTGTTCAGGGAGTTTCCCTTCCCTTTATACTGTACAATTGTGTTCTTCATTTATAATTGTTGATGATAATGAATGTGTATGGGTGTTCATTGGTATAAAGGATAACATAATAATACTTGGTTGCGAAACACAAACTAAGTAGGAATAAGTGGTTAGGCATAGTCCACGAACATAAGTATTGGTGAAAAGAAAGTGTTCGGTGGTGCCGCACCTCGCTGAGAGCGGTTGAAAGACTACCGCCGGCTTGGGAGCATGACAGGTGGTATCAGAGCTCGGTTGGAGCTGGTGATTGAAGCTAATTCAGGGTTGAAGAAGCTTGACAGTTGGTGATTGAGAAGGGTTGCTCATGGTAGGTACTTGCAGGTGAAGGAAGCTGATTTCACATACAAGTGGAACAAGAGCTGGTTCATGTTTGCAGGGAACCTGGAGAAGACTGAAAGGCAAAGATGGTGGATGAACCTATGGTAGGTGAATCTAGCCATGATGTAGGTGAAGTCTTCCGGTACGAAGTGTTGGAACAGATGGGTCGATGGAGTTCTATCTGGGTTTCAATGAAGGCTGAGAACATGAGGATTCGGGAAAGTTGTTCGGAACTAAGGAGGGAACTTGAAGAACTCAAAATCCAATGCGGAAGTACAATAGATGTTGAACTCAAGGAACTTGATGAGGAGATCCGACAAAGTGGTCTTGGTCTTCAAGAGCTCTTGGATGAAAGAGCCCGGTTGAGGAAGAAAAGTGCCATGGTGGGAGCTGAAATCAAGCAAGTTAAGGAAGAGATAAAGAAGAAGCTTCCTGGAAAGAAGATCGTTGTAATTGAGCAGGAAGAGCTCGACTACATTGACAGGCTGGGAACTCACTACCGAGACAATCCAGAGGATGTTCGGAAGCTTAGTTCTATGGAAGTAGTCAATGGGTACTTGGTTGGTGCACTTGAGAAGAAGTCGATGGAGGACAAGCTTGAAGGGAGTCAAGCTAGACCAGGATCGAGTTGCTTAGAAGAGCCAAGCAAGGAAGTGAAGTACCTTAGGAGGAATGTCAAGTTGGAACACAAGCCAATTGACACTTCTGAGGCCAAATTCTTGAAGAAGGTTGCTGATGTGAGACACAAGATAAAGCGGACAGAAGGAGGTGATTCCTTGAAGCTGATTTTTGTGCAAGTGACCATGAAGGGCAAGTGATTTGCAGCTTTGGTGGATACGGGGGCTACTCATAGCTTCTTAAGCAGAAAAGCAGCAAAGTCTTTTGGGAAGAAAGCTGAAATGGAGAGGGAATGGAGTGCTTTCAAAGCAGTCAACTCTACCATGAAGGCTATTATTGGGGTGATGGAAAACACTCAGGTGAGAGTGGGATCGTGGTTTGGAAAGTTGGACTTGAGGATCGTGGACATGGATGATCATTTTATGGTGCTGGGGCAAGATTTCATGAGGCTTGCACAAGCCATACTGATGGTGGACCAGGACATTCTCTTGATCACAGCTGAGGGAAGAACCATGATGGTTCCAACGAATAGAAGGAGTTGCTTGGGGTATAGACCAAGGATGAATTCTATGACCTTGTATCCCAAAGATCTGAATGTGAAGCATGAGGATGTGGAGCAAAGAGGACTTGGGAGTATGACTCAAACAACGAAGAAAGGGGAGTTGATTGACTTCGTTGCAAGAGTGAGGAAGAATGAAGTAAGTGAGAGGGAAATCTCATGAACCTTGAAGCACTTGACAGAGACATCTTCTACTGATGATCTTCACAATGGAGTTGTGAAAGAAGGGAGTCCGAGTACTACTTCAGAGGCAGTGGTTGGAGAAGATTATGAAGGTAGAGATCCGGCTGGTATAGTGGACTTTTGCAGGTATGCTATGGGTAGATATGACTTTCAGTTGACGAAGGACAAGCTAGGTGAGCTTGGATGTACATGTGAGGAGATTGAGGCTGTGCACAGATATTTTAGGACACAACATCAATCCAATACATGGATGGATGAGAGTCAGGGAGGAAACTTCCTGGCCCTCCTTTCTCTATAGACAACCTTGGAGAAGAGTTGGTGTAGGGACCTTGTTTGGGAGGGGCTACACCAACTTAACAAGGGGCCTTGGGAGGAAGCCTCTTTATGACAAATCGCAGACTTGGATGCAGATGGCCAGATGTTGGGATGGAGTCCACATGGGTTGGACACCATGGACAACTAGAGTCATGGAAATCAGGTTGGAGATATGGAGCATGACAACTATGCAGGGACATTATGCAGAAGCATGTATAGAGGTGTCATTCATGGACATTCTATAGGGAGTGCCGAAGCAAAGGATGTTGTGCAGATGCTGTTGTGACATGGGGATTGTATGAGCCAACGGAGAGGTTGTACACTCTTGTGCAACAAGGCCATGGCTTGGGCATGTTGCAAATGGGATGGAGATTCCATGGACCTGAGCATGGGAATTGGACAGATTCTTGATGAGTCCGAGATGTAGTAGAAGTCAGGGAAAGACTGATGGTGGCATAAGGATGTGCATTCTTGTGGTTTGGGCATATGGTTGGATTATCTACTCAACTAGTTCGAGTGATGAGGGGTACCAGTGTGCAGACAGATGTCAGTATCAGGTGGAGTATCTTGACAGAAAGACTACAGGATGGGGACGAGACATGATGGAGATGAAGTTCTACATATGTTGCAGGGATGATTGCAGTATGTAGAGGAGTTGACATCATGGACCAAGGATGAGAAAAACATTGATGTTGATCTTGGTGGATGGCATGTTGTCGAGGACGAAAACGACTTCAGGTGGAGGAGGATGTAAGGATTTGCAGTCCTTGTGCGTGCGCTCCGGCTTGAAGGGAGATACGACCGAACGAAGGATGAACGGTTGGAACAAAAATGCGAGCTTGACTTAGCACACGAAGGTGTTATGATATAATGTGAAGTGCAAAAGAGTTAGGCGAGCTGTTTATATGATAAATAGCATGGGGGCATTCATGATATGGAGTCGACGGTTAGAAGTAAGGCTTGATGGCAATGGTCAATGGGCCGACCAGCCACAAGCATAGACAAAACACGTTGGTTGAAGTCAACCGAAGGTCGGTCGAGGATATAGCACGACCACTTGTGGAGTGTATAAACTATACGCATGATGGACTCATTTGGCATCAATCAATCACTCGCTCATCGCTCAAACGTGTAGAAGAAGTGCGCAGAATATAGAGTAGCCACAACAAGCAAAAGGAGGTCACATAATGGTGATGCGCCCAACCTTGGGTGAGGCTACACGAAGCAACGCACTGTCTTGTTTTGGGTGGACGGCGCGGGCAGCATCGCTCGCCGGTTGGAGTGAGGCGTGCACGGGTGTGTGGCGCCCAGTTTGTGCGACGACTTGGCATGGGTTCTTGAGTGGCTCGGGTGAGCGCCCGCCTGTCGTGCAAGTGTGCACAGTGACTTGGAGAAGTGTTGAGATTGTGAATGAAGGTGTGTCTCGGGCAGAGGCACCTGTGTGTGGCGACTTGGAGGCGCGCCCAAGTTGGGAAAACAACAGGATCGTGCAACAAGGTGAACGAAGGGTTGGTGAGTCGTGCGGTGACCGTGCGGAGGCACCGACGAGCTAAGCAACCGAGTTTGCCGAACATTGTAAATTTGGCTAAGTATGAAACTTGGGGTTTCCAAGTATACTTGTAAAGCTTGTAATTTGTAAAAGATTGTATAATATATTATTCGGGTAGACTCATTGTTCAAGGAGTTGCCCCTCCCTTTATACTGTGCAATTGTGTTCTTCATTTATAATTGTTGATGATAATGAATGTGTATGGGTGTTCATTGGTATAGAGGATAACATAATAATACTTGGTTGCGAAACAAAACTAATTAGGAATAAGTGGTTAGGCGTAATCCACGAACATAAGTATTGGTGAAAAGAAAGTGTTCGGTGGTGCCACACCTCGCTAAGAGCGGTTGAAAGACTATCGCCGGCTTGGGGGCGTGACAACTTAGCTCGGAGGTAGGAGAAATCATCCTTGGTCCACTGCTGCCACCAATGCATCCCCCTCCTCTGTCAATCAAGCGTATGCTCAAGATGCAGCTCACATGTCATGCTTAGACACCATGATATCATCCCTGAAACAGTAGAGAGTGATTTTCTAATGTTTGAAGTGTTGGAAAAACATGAAGATTAATTCTTGATAAGCAAGTTGATCAAATACCCAGGACTGGATTCAGGATGTGGGAAACTATTTCATAAATCAATTTTCCTCTTAAATGAAAACTATTAATCTATATTGGCCTATCAAAATTCTCATAAATATGGTTTTTATGGATAGAGAAGAGACTAGGCATAATATGGGTGGAAATTGGTGGCTATCCACTTTCTCCTTAAAAACATTAATAGTAAAATTAACGTTTATTGCATATAACTATTTATTAGTTCTTACAATAGTGATTTATGGTATTCACACATGGTTTTTGTAACCTATAGTATTGTACATATGACGGAAGTGCATGACTCTAGGTGAAAGACACCATAAATAATATGAATATAGGCCTTCACTTTTGTAAAAGAATGATTTTTTTATGTGGGATGATTTTTTTACCAATGATTTGAGTGGAAATTGCTGGTTATCCACCTTTTCCATCAAATCACCATGGTCAATAATTATTTTCTATTGTTGGTGGTTACCAAAACCATGGGCTTGGAAACAATCAATAGTAGAAAACAATTATTTTCTACTATATTTCATGTGACATCCATATTGTATGTGACTTGTTTTCTAATAGAGAAAAGTACGTGCATTAAAAACAACTCAATATTTCATGTGACATTTTTTTTTGTTAAAAATTCTTCTATTTATAACTTGAATTACAATTATAATTTGAAATAAATGTTCGAGTAACTCTCAATTTACCAATCGTGCATGGAAATCATAAGAAACATTCACAATATAATATGAAGAACAAATGGGTACCTACTTCATATGCACTAAAAAATGCTTCTACTACTTAATGTGAATTACAAGTGTAATCTTATTTAGATCTCCAATATATCTTAAACCATATTTTCATTTTATTTTTTAGAACTATTAAATGTTATTATGTCCTATCTCATTTTATGGTTAGCATTGTAATAAAAATATTCATTTTGCTGTAGAATTAGTACTAACATGTACTATTGATTTTTTTCCAGAACGCTACATGTAATGACCATGAAGATGATGATACAGACTATGTTTAGATTACATCATATATCAGAGACAATGATGATGAGGATGACAATGGCATTGGTGATGAATATGTGGATGATATTATTAGGATGGTCAGGATGATGATCATGGAAATGATAATGAGGATGATCTTGACTATGATTTTCGTGATGCTAGCTAGCCATGCGTTATTTTTTAAATTTAGTTGGTATTCCTTAATATGGTAATCATACATTTGAATTTTAGTTGATTTAAATAATCATGATGATACGGTACTGTCTTGTTACCTTATGAATATATCGAAAATTGTTTACATTTTTTTTTATGAAGAATTATTGTGTATGATGAGATTCCTATTTTTTTATGCACGTTGTGAAGTTACCTTAGAATAATGATATCTATGAAACATTTTTATTTGGTAATCATACATTGAATTTTAGTTCATTTGATTAAATATGATGATGATATTAGCATTTTTATCTTGTTTTTTTATGTATATATTGAAAATTATCAACATTATTTTGATGTAAAATTATTATATTACTATCTTTTGATGGATGTTGTGAATTTACCTTAGAATAATGGTGTTCACGGAAGATTTTGATATGATAATCACACATTTGAATCTTAGTTGATTTGATTAAAAATGATGAGGATATTATTAGTATTATCTTGTTACTTTATATATGTGTTGAAAATTGTCAATGTTTTTTGATGGAGAATTATTATGTATGATGATATTACTATTTTTGGATGTAATGTTGTGAATTTACCTTTGAATAATTATATCTAGGATAAGTTTTGATATAGTAGTCATATATGTATATTGAAAATTGTCAATGACTTTTTGATGGAGAATTGTTATATATGAGGATACTACTATCTTTTTGATGAATGTTGTCAATTATCCTAAAATTGTTTACAAATATTAAGTTATCAATTTGAATTGTGATATATTCTTAAATGTGTTATACATGAAGATACCTTCTCATCATCTTGGCAAAGAATACTATGTTGTTAGTTGAAATACACCTTTCTCCTAGACTATATAAGACTATAATACAAGCTATGTACCAGGAGGACCAAATTATCCTAATCTATAACAAGTTTCCCCCTTCATCTAACTTGTGTTACCAAAATTATCTCTTAGTCACGAGGAAAAAACTTGAGTTAACTAGAATTTGACACTCTTGTTCACTTTATGTAGAAAATCCAATAGATTCACAAGCTCATGCAATGTACTAAAGAAAAAAACAATAATCTACTTCTACTCTTTACAGCGGAAGCCCATAAACATTGAGAAAACAATAATCAATAGAGGATTCAAGAAAATCAAAGGCACGTAACAAAATAAATATCCAAGGAAAGCCACAACTCAAAACCCAACTATCTGTTTTGTATTAATCCGGAAAATCAAGATGAAATTGCAATGCTTGTTCTCTCGAGAAAAATCCCCAGCACTCAACAAATTCAATCTTCAACTCACAAGAAAGCTCAAGGCCAAATATTAGCCTCTTCACAAGCTCTCCAACTCTCTATTCCAATGTGTAATTCCTAGGAAGGATAGATTTTACTTAAAGGGAAATAAAGCCTCTAACAATAGCGTAATCCCTCAAGGATCAGTTCTTGAATGCATGCACTATCAATGCAACTCACAAAAATCTAAAACAAATAGTACATTGTCCCTACACTCTAGTCTCAATTGGGTCTTTCTCATAATCGACACGCCTGAGTTTCTGATGAGTAAATATTCAATTAAATAGAGTAGCACTGGTGGAGTTCATTAGTGTCACCACTGACTGTTAATTCACTATTAGTTCTCTCAATCAGTTTGAGAACTAATTTAACTGAACAAACTCATGAAACTGAGTCTTCTATTTTACAACCCACAATTAACTCACACTGGACTCTTACAATGTAGGGAGGACATATAAATGAATTCAAAATTACTTCCAACTCGAATTTCCTAAGTTAGGTAAGTTTAATAAACTTAATTTAACTATTTTAAGTTGTTATGAGAATAGAATTTGAATTTAATTCACATTTTAATTCAAGGACAAATTAAACTAGAATTTATTGTTACCATTTCTCAACACTCTCTCTCAACAAGAAAGGGATTATCAACTACCCCGATCCTGTCTCTGTGAAACTTGAATTTACATATTGACAATGCCTTTGTCAAGATGTCAACATCTTTCTCCTCCATGGGAATGTAATCTAACAACATGATCCACCTCAATACACAATCTCTGAGATGATAATACCAGATATCAATATGCTTGGACTGATCATGAAAGAATGGATTTTCAAAGAGTTTGATATAACTCTGATTATCACAATAAATCAATGTCAGATCCATCTGCTGACCAGACAAACCAACCAGGATTTTCCTCATCTAGAAAGCCTCACATGTTGTTACACAACATTTTGTCACTGTCCCTATACTCCCCGTTCCTCGATCCTGGAAGACCTCTACAGTGACCCTCATATGTTTCCCTGTGATGAAGAATGTGTCCCTATATCCCTCTTCATCTGTAGAACATTTCCCTCTTACATTAATTCCTAACAATATTCCTTCAAGCATAGTTTTCAAGACCGACACTAGTGCTTAGTTCCCTCCCTGCACCAATTTTTAGAGTTTAAAACTAAGACTAGCATAGAACGGTGCAAGTGAGCCATTCATCACCCGCACTAACCATCTTTTGGCAAGTTTTTAAAAATGGAGTTGAAGCTTCTAGGTCTAGAAGCTTCGTGAATGGAAATCTGGTAAATGGTTGAACTGGATAGAGCTAAGAGATACTGTTTGGGTTCCTTTCCCCTATTAAGATGGAATAAACCAAAAGGGATAAGGCCTCTCCCACCATAATAAGATCCATTTTCCCTCTATCAAAGCTATATAAACTACTCATTTGACAACCTCAGCTAGCTAGTGAAAGGGCTGGAATTATCTACAAATCTTGATAGCCATCTTAAGAACCTGTTGTGCCCTACAACAACCCCCCATTTCATATCATGTTTATTTACAAAATCATCATATGAAATGGGTCCCTTTAGAAGTTAATTGGTATCAATACTTCATTATTTGAAAAAGGTCTGCAAACCAAATGAAGACATTATATAAAACCTTTTAAAAACCCATTTTTGGTCAAATAAAGCAATCTTTTATCATTGCGATAAAGCGATCGCAAGATCGCATATCGCAATGGTATAGAAAACAATAATAAGGCGCCCAGGTCTTCCCCCCGATGCGATGCAATATCGCAATCGGCAATCGGCAATACACTATTTATGCACATTGTTATGCCCATTCACCCCGATGCGATGTGATTTCGCTATCAGCGATCGGGATTTCAAAATTGTCAACATAAGGATTTAAGTGTTCCCGATGCCCGATTACGATATAGCGCGGATTTCAAAAAAACCGTTAAATGGAGGGATATTATGATTCATTCATATTTAAAGCTTGATCTTTTAAGCAATCATTCACCTGCGCTCAACCGCCAAAACATCCACAACACGCTTAAACGGACCATTCGGCCGAATAATGGTATAATGAGCATTTAAGGGGTGGCAGGTCTTAAACGGCCATTTAATGTAATTGTAATATCTTCCCATGGATTGTATCCGCGGCCATTTTTAAGAGTTAATCTCTCAGCACGCTTTGATCAGTATATCTTTCCCATATTCGATTTTCATTAGCATATCTCTGTGTTACATTTATTTTCGCCGCTGTGCAGAATTCATCCATAGGAGAAAGCTCAAGCAAGATGGGGAAGAAATCCAAGAAGACCATAGGCGCTTCCGCTACACCAGCTGCAGGACAAGCTGTCGTGGACAAAAAGAAGGGCTTGATATCTGATACTACATGTACGGGTCTCGTCAGAGTTACTTGGCAAGGCACCTACAACCTGATTGAAGCCGAAGAACCAGCAAGGACAATAGTAGAAGCTACTGTGGATCCAACTCGGAAGTCTGAGAGTACTCTCAAGGATTTAGCCGACTCTTTCCTTCACAGGATAGCGGCTAGGGAGCAAATTCTCCCATACACAGACATAGTGCGGTGGGCGATTGAAGAAATCCCAATCTTGGATAGAACTTTCAGCACTACAGACGGAAGAATTTTCGGATCGTTCAGGGCGGATGATCTAAGGCAAATGTATCATTTTCCGGAGCCAGAGAAGATATATAATAAGGCGTTCCTGGAGAAATTCACAAATGAAAATGAAGTTGAATCCGAACCCATCCGGGATTGGAGACAAAATCCGACCAAGCACAAACACGAATCTTCCGGTAAGTACTCGGTTGATTCTCCGGCTTCTCCTTATTGCTATGCTGGAATAATGATGTGTAGATTATGGGGATTGCATGACTCTGCTAATTTTACCATAGAAATGGTTCCTCTAATGGAAGCAGCATGCAACAGTATAATTATGGATTGGGCCACCATCCTTTCTGACAAATTAGCACAAGCTGTGCTTGATTTTAGAAGCAAGACCCGTATTTCTGAAAAGGATAATTCCCCCATTTTACTACAGTGCCTATATCCTAGATACCCTTTGTTTTAACTCTGAATTCCCCGTACTCGGCTGGAGGTGGACTGCACAAGACCCCACGCCTATTCATATATATCATCAGAAACTGTGGAAATCTTCTTATAAACATCATCTATACCAAGTCTGTAATGGCTTTATGTTGCCCATTTATTATTCCATTTTCGATAAACCTGCTCCCAAGATTTCTTATCAAGCCGAATTTGATTTAACCGCATTAGGTAGATGGTTTGGAGAGGAGAGATTTACCTACATAAGAGTTTTCGGCAGCCAAGCCAACCCCCATGTCCTCCCTTTATACATACCTGATAAACTACTGGCAAGGGAAATTGCTTACCAGATTATGGCTGAGAGTGTTACACAGACTCTCAAGAAAGAAAAGAAGAGGGGCTGGCCCTCTTTTCCCTTGAGGTGTGGTGTCTATACTCTGCATGATCTCAAGCATGCAGAAAAGGAAGCCACAAAGATTCAATCCTTAACTCTGGCAACTCTCCCAAATAGGCCATTTGATCCAAACAAAGTTGTCTATAATGCACTAGAACAGGCCAAATTGACAAGATTTGACCATAAGGAAGACATGTTTGACGACCTGTTCTCTTCAGCTGAGTCAATATATCAGGTTAAAGAATTCACCAAAGCGAAATATAATGATGAAGGGTTGACTGAATTTAATAAACTTAGAGAACAGAGGTTGCAAACTCTGCCTCTAGATTTACTAGCAACAACCCCAGCGACATCATCAAGCGAGCCTGGTCGGCAACAGTTAAAGGAACCTCCGGTTATAATAAAGGATCATAAGAAGGAACAGGAGGAAAGGCAGAGAAAAGAAAAAGAAGAAAGGCAGAAGAGAGCACAGGAGGAGAGACAGAGGAAAGAGAAAGAGGAACAGCAAATAAAAGAGCAAGAGGAAAGGCAAAAGAAAGAACAAGAGGAGCAACAGAAGAAAGAGCAGGAAGAAGTGCGGAAGGAGTCCCAGGCCGAAAAGCAAAAACAAACCACCATTGATGTCAATATAGATACTCGTATTGACCCTAAATTGCTCCAGGAATGGAAGCAATTTGACTCTATCATCAGTGGGTTGGAATGTTCAAAGGATACAGACACTTCCAAGACAAACGATACACAGGACATCACTTCACCTCAGGTTCTAAGTGGAACCAGCGGCCCACCCATTTCTAAGGATGTTGAGGTAATACCAAAAGACCCCTCCGACCAAATCATTCTTCAGGTAGAAGATATTCCTCCCCTGGATGTTTTCTACAGCCCGAGGCATAAAGCAGTGGTAAAACGACAAAGGAAAAGAAGGAAGATTGATCAACCTTCCCTTTTCCCAGAGCAAACTGTTACGGGCAGCGTGGTTTGGAAGGAGGAATTTGACCCCTCCGATGACCTGACAAAACTGTCGCAGTATGCGGGAGCCTATTCGGCAGCGACAATTGATAAGGCATCGGAGGTAAGTCTTCTACTGAAAACTAAGGATCAAGAAATTTTCGCATTACAGGCAGAGTTAGCTGAGACAAAGCAGAAGGTAGAGCAGGCAGAGCAACAATTGTTGACACAACAGCAAGTGAACAGTCAACTAACTCAACAATTGCAGGCAGAAAAGCAAAGGATCGACCAAAGCGCGATCCAGAAACAGAAGGAATTATGAAAACAAAGGATGAGCAAATCGCTCAATTGTCATCACAGCTAGAAAAGATAAAGGGCGCTCCACAAGTGGATGAATTCAGAGCAGAAGCATTACAAATAAACACTTCATTAATATCCCAAATTAAGCTCCTGTGTCAACAAATCGCTCAGGCAGAGCCACTGTGTGAGTTAACGACATCCATAAATCAGCAGGTAGAGAAGGCCAGAAATGAATTAGATCAAGCCGAAGAGATCATAACTGCATTTCTTGACAGGCAAGATTCTAATCAAGGGAGAGCAGCAAATTTGCCCAGGATCTCAGAAACATATAAAGATATACTCTTCACAGAATGGTAGTCTCAGATGATGAAAGCAGAGAGGGCGGCTTCAAGATGTAAATCAACGTCCAACAATCTAGTTGAACTAGTTAGCAACACTCTCTACTTATCAAATATGATTTCCTAATGTACACCAGGAAAGTTGACAACAACAAACACATTGGAGCAATCATGTTATCCTGATTTAGAGGAAAAGGGGAGATTAATCGCCGGGATTAACAGTTTAACCTTCGAGGCATTGTTAGGCCCTATACTACTAGTGTACCCCTTATTGTTATTAGTACAACCCACTTATTATATTGATGTATCCATGTAGTGCCCATATTGTTACTATTGTGCCACATAGAATCCCACTATTGTTATTTTGTGCCCTACAATATTATTGTTATGTAGGCTTGATTATATTGGACCCTTAGACTCCTATATATAAAAGGAGGTATTTTCATTTGTATCATCCAAGAATTGTTCATTTATGTAATGTAAAGGAGGTTGCCCCCTCGAAGAGGCTGAATTCTAAGGCGTTGATCTTTCTTTTCTATCTTTTCTTGAGCTGGTTTCATAACATTTGGTATCAGAGCTTTGGATTCTAGGGTTTCGCTGCTCCAAACAGGTCATCGTGGCATTTTTGCTATAACTTTTTTTCTGTGACGTTTCAGAAGTCGCAAAAAAAAACCCATTTGAGAAGAAATCGCGCTGAACCTTGGGTCCAATTTCAGAGCTTTTCGCACGATATTTTCGGAGATATGATCTGAGGAAGTTGGTCTTTTTGCAGACTCCTGAATTACATTCAAAACAGGTGACCTGGGGAAAATCGTCATAACTTTCTTTCTGAGCATCGGATTGAAATTTCGTAAGAAGGTCACTGTGGGAGATTGTGCATAACTCTTTCTTGGAGAATTCAATTTGGATCAGACTAGTGGCATTGGAAAGAGGACATAGAAGGCTACTACAGGTCAAAATTTCAGAACTGGATGATTCGAAATTACAGAGATACATCAGATTCAATATCAGGCTTCTACAAAGTGAAAAAAAGGTGTGTAGTTTTTTTTTTAATTTTTGCATAAGCTTGGTTTGAAGGAATTCAAAGGGCATAGTAAAGCATTATTATCGGTAACTGATGCCCCGAGGAAAGAAAATGCAAACACCTAGTAAGGAACCTGAAAGCTCTAGCATGACTCATGAAGAAGAGGAAGAAATGCTACATGATATATCAAAATTACAAGAACAAGTGCAACAAATGTCACGCTCACAAAAGCTAACAGAAGCTAAGATAAGTGGCGTGGAATCTAAGATAAAGGGCATGGAAGCTAAGATGGATGGCATGGAAGCTAAGGTGAATGGAATGGACGGTAAAATTGATGGCATGGATGATAAGATGGAAGAATTGAAGATAAATATGAATAAGTTGCTACAAGAAATGGTCACTAAGGGTGAAAGAAATGTTAATCATGATTCATAGACTCTAATGGTGAAAAAATGTAAAGGAAACTCATGATGAGAACAAAAGAAATGTTAATCATGATTCCATAGACTCTAATGTTGGATCGAAGACTCACCATGTTCCAAAAATCGATATGAGGAAGTTTGATGGCAAGGATCCCGCCACATGGATATTACAGATGGAGCAATTCTTCGATCTCAATAATGTGCAAAACACACAAAAGGTACGTATGGCAACTTTATATTTGGAACCAAATCAGTTTGTATGGTATCAATGGCTTTGTTCTCGTAAACAATTTATCACTTGGGCAATTTTTACGGAAGAATTGATAGCACATTATGAGGATACAAAAAGCAACACTTTTTTTAGCCAATTGATAAGTCTCAAACAAAAGGGTTCAATAATGGAGCACATTGAGGAGTTCCAAAAATTGAACATAAGGGTAAAAGATATTCCAGAGGAGCATAGGATTGATGTGTTCATAGGGTCTTTAAAGGATAATATCCAACATGATGTTCGCCTTTGGGAACCTGATTCATTAGAGAAGGCATTCAGGTTAGCAAGAAAAATGGAAAGCAAAATTATGGCAACTAGGAAGCATACCACTCACAACTATAAAGACGGAAGTGTTGTTGCCCATAGTCTTCCACAACCTACAAGGTTGACACCACAACAATTGGAAGAAAAAAGAGCAAAAGGGCTTTGTTACAATTGTGATAGCAAATACACAAAAGGTCATAAGTGTGCTGAGAAGAAATTATTCTACATAGATTGTGAAGAGGAAGAAGAAAAGGAGCAAGAAAGGTCAAAAGAAGAGGATATATTCCAGGAACAAAGCCTAGATGAAGAACAAATAAATCCGACCATATCTTGTAATGCATTGGCGGGAATTACCACTCCTCAAACCATCAAGATAGAAGGACAAATCAAGAAGAAAAAGGTAATAGTGTTGATTGATTCAGGAAGCACCCACAATTTTATTCATTGTAGGGTAGCAAAAGAATTGAATTGCTTCCTATATCCAGCACCAGAGTGTCAAGTGATGATTGCAAATGGAGGAACAATAAATTGTTCTGGAAAGTGCCATAATATCAAGCTATCCATGGGAGAATATGTATTGACTAGCCCAATGCTTTCCATTCCAATGGGAGGTGCTGATGTTGTACTAGGAGTCCAATGGCTACAATCCTTGGGTACAATAGCTTTTAATTTTCAAGAACTTTTCATGAAATTTTCTATGGAAGGAAAGGAAGTTGAATTAAGGGGTATTGCAGGGAAACCAGGAAAGATAATCAGCTCTAATGGCATGACAAAGCTTCTAAAAAAGGAGCAAAGAGGTGTAATTGCACAATTATGTTCGCTAGATGTTTCCACATTGGAATCATCTATTTCTCCAGATCTCCAAAAAGTCCTGGACAATCATTCCAAGGTATTTGAGACTCCCAAAGGTCTCCCACCTATGCGTGATCATGATCATGCTATTCATCTGATTCCAGGAAGTGTTCCTCCAAACATCAGGCCGTACAGATATCCCTATGTCCAAAAAAGTGAAATTGAACGTATGGTTGCAGAAATGCTAGAGGCTGGTATAATTCAACCGAGTCAAAGTTCTTTCTCTGCTCCAGTAGTATTGGTGCACAAGAAGGATGGATCATGGCGCATGTGTCCGGATTATAGGGAGCTCAACAAGCTCACTATTAAAGATAAGTTCCCCATTCCTGTCATTGATGAATTACTGGATGAATTGCATGGATCAATTTACTTCACCAAGTTGGATCTTCGTTCAGGATATCATCAAATCAGAATGAAGATTGAAGACATTCCGAAAACGGCATTTAGAACTCATGAGGGTCATTATGAATTTTTGGTCATGCCTTTTGGCCTTACCAATGCACCTTCAACATTTCAAGGTTTGATGAATTCAATTTTCAAACCATTCCTTAGAAAATTTGTGTTAGTATTTTTTGATGATATACTAATCTACAGCAAGTCTTGGAAGGATCATGTTGAACATGTTGACAGGGTGCTACAACTATTGGAGGAGAAACAATTATATGCAAAAAGATCCAAATGTTTCTTTGGAGTCCAGGAGGTGGAATATTTGGGTCATATTGTATCTCATGAAGGAGTTAAGGTAGACCCTAGCAAAATTAAAGCCATTAAGGAATGGAAAATCCCCACATCCATAAAGCATCTGCGAGGATTTCTTGGGTTGACAGGGTATTATCGCAAGTTTGTTAAGAATTATGGGAGAATAGCAGCACCTCTAACAACATTATTGAAGAAAGATGCATTTTCATGGACTCCGGAAGCAACAAAGGCCTTTGAACATCTTAAAGAGGCAATGTGCCAAGCACCGGTCTTAGCTACACCGGACTTCACAAAAACCTTTATTGTGGAATGTGATGCTTCAGGAAATGGAATTGGTGTTGTTCTAATGCAAGATGAAAGACCCATTGCTTTTGAAAGTCGTCCAATCAAGGGAAAGTTTTTAAGCAAAGCTATTTATGAGAAGGAAATGTTGGCAATACTCCATGCACTTAAGAAATGGCGACCCTACCTAATGGGAAGACACTTCAAGGTAAAAACGGATCATGATAGCCTTAAATACTTTTTAGAACAAAGATTATCCTCTGAAGAGCAACAAAAGTGGGTCACAAAGATGTTGGGTTATGACTTTGAAATCATCTACAAAAAAGGGAAGCAAAATGTGGTGGCAGATGCACTCTCAAGAAAGGATGAGGATGTGGAAGCATTGTTGTGCGCCATTTCTATTATCCAACCAGATTGGATAAACGAAGCAAGGGAGGAATGGAAGAATGACGAAGAAGTGTGGGCACTTATTCGAAAGCTACAACAAGATTCCAGTACGTCTGATACATTTAGCTGGAAAAATGATTCGTTATGGTACAAAGATCGCTTATACCTCTGTAAGAATTCCCAGCTAAAACAAAAGATTCTTATGGAATTGCACACTTCTCCCTTAGGAGGGCACTCAGGATTTTTAAAAACTTACCACAGGGTTAAGAAGGAATTTTTTTGGGATGGCCTTAAATCAGATATTCAAAAGTTTGTGGCGGAATGTTTGGTTTGCCAACAAAATAAAGTTGAAACAATTAAGACACCGGGTCTATTACAACCTTTATCCATTCCAAGCCAACGTTGGGAGGAGGTTTCAATGGATTTTATCACAGGTTTACCCAAGTCTGAGGGAAAGAGTGTCATCATGGTGGTAGTTGACAGACTTACCAAGTATGCACACTTTTGTGCATTATCACATCCATTTAAAGCCAGTACAGTTTCTACTGCATTTATGGAAACAATTCAAAAGCTACATGGAAACCCAAAGATTATTGTAAGTGACAGAGATCCCATTTTCACTGGAAATTTTTGGACAGAATTATTTTCTTGTCTTGGTACTCAGTTAGCTCATAGCTCATCTTATCATCCTCAATCTGATGGGCAAACTGAGATAGTAAACAAATGTTTGGAAGGATATCTTCGTTGCTTTGTATCTGATAAACAGACACAATGGGTCAAATGGTTGCCTCTGGCTGAATGGTGGTATAACACTTCCTTCCATACAGCAACAAAAATGACCCCATTTATGGCACTTTATGGGTATCAACCACCATCCATCACATCATATTTAAGAGAAAATTCTAAGGTTCAGGCAGTGGAACATCACATCGAACATCAACAACAAGTCCTCCAACTCTTAAAGGATAACCTCGTGTTGGCACAAATAGAATGAAACAACAGGCAGATCAACATCGCAGTGAAAGAAGTTTTGATGTAGGTGATTGGGTATTCCTACGGCTACAACCATATAAGCAAATGTCCCTCAAGCAAGCTAAGAAGGATAATAAATTATCACCAAAGTATTATGGTCCGTACAAGGTGTTGCAAAAGATTGGTACTATGGCATACAAATTGGAGCTTCCTGCAGCTTCTCGATTGCACCCAGTTTTCCATGTTTCATGTTTAAAGAAGGTTATAGGCGACAAGCTCCCAGTTCAAACAATATTGCCAGAACTTGACGAGGAAGGAAAAATTATATTGGAACCGGAAGCAGTCACAGAAACAAGAACTCGACAGCTACGAAATCGATCAATTTCAGAGTATCTTATCAAGTGGAAGAACTTATCCGCTGAAGATTCCACATGGGAGGATGAGAATTTTATGCAGAAGTATCCAGAACTACTCAAGCGTTGAGGACAACACTTTTTGAAGGAGAGGGGCATGTTGGGTCCCTATAATACTAGTGATTACCCCTTATTATTATTAGTACAACCCCTTATTATATTGTTGTGCCCATGTAGTGCCCATATTGTTATTATTGTGCCCCATAGAAGCCCTCTATTGTTATTTTTGTGCCTTATAATATTATTGTTAGGTAGGCTTTGATTATATTGGGACCCTTAGACTCCTATATATAAAAGGAGGTATTTTCATTTGTATCATCCAAGAATTGTTCATTTATGTAATGTAAAGGAGGTTGCCCCCTCGAAGAGGCTGAATTCTAAGGCGTTGATCTTTCTTTTCTATCTTTTCTTGAGCTGGTTTCATAACAGTCATATTGGCTCTTCCTGATTAAGCCGCATACACATAGAGCCGCCCTTAAGTGCCTAACAGATGCGATCGGATATATAATTCCCGATATTCAGGATGCCACCTATGCCACCCAGCTCAGTTCGCGCCTCAACAAACCTCCTGAAGTAGAGCCAATGGTTGCGATAAGTCGGCTCAGATTTAAAGGCAAGCAGCCTACTTGATGAATCATGCCGCCAATTGCCAGATCGCTGAGGAAAATAAGATCAAGATTTATTGATACCGATTTAGTAGGATTTCAGTTTAATAGATATTTAGATTAATTTAGTATTTATAGACCCTTTCATTGTTTTGGAAAGGGTCGTAAAGTTTTGTACCGGACTTAAAAGACTGAAGTTTGCACTATTGTGCTTCAGTCAATATTCTTTTATGAAACTGGACCAGTTGTTCTTAATTCGACAAGGAAGCTTTTTTTTATGCAATTGTGCACTATTGCCTTTGTTGAGAATGTTTTTGTGTTGAAGGAAGAACTACAAGTATCGATTGATATTGGGATTGTCAAGCAGCTCATATGGTATTTCTATCTATGTCTGAATTCATTCCTTTCATATGAATTGTTATGTGATTATTCTTGCTATTATTGATTATATGCATTCGCTGTAACAACAGATCTACATTCATACCACTATTGGATGTTTTATGATGTGCCTTTCTTTTTAATCATGCATATGTCAATGATATGAATGATAAGTGTGGTAATATCGCTTCAATCACTTTTCTTAACTATTTAAGCATAGTAATCATGAATGAAATAATGTCTATGTCTCTTAAATAGAGTCATCTATATGCCTGTTTATAGACACAGATCATCAAGCGCTGCACTTTAAAGCTCAATAGGTTCCCGAGATAGATCATAATTTATGTATTCTTGTTAATAGTTTAGTTATTCGCTCACCGTTAATCTAGTTTATAAATCATGCATTCATCCCGTTTATCCACTTTTGGGAAACTGGTCCCATTATCCCAAGTCGGAGCCACTATTCCAAACGGAAAAGGAGTTGTACTAAGGTCCGGACCGGGTGGTTATCCCTGATGTTGTTGCAGCGATTTTCGAGGCATCAACATTTTTGGCGCTATAAGGAGGGCATGACTGTGAATGGCAAACAAACCCAAATCTGCAAGCCATTCTAAGAGTAATTCTCCCTCCGAATCCCCTCGAACTTCTCATTCGCATGCTGGTTCTCCAGTATCTAAACAAGAAGAAGAGGAATTAACCACCACTGCTCAAACCCATCATACTCCAGAACAATTAAGTCTTGAATCACCTGAAGTCCAGTCTCTTATCCACAAACTTTAGAGCTTCTCGATTTCACCACAGAAATCTGAGGTATCACAAAGCAGTGCGACTTCGCAATTCAATTTACCTCACCCTCTCACCAGACTTCAGAGCGAAAAGCTCGGTATTGAACCCACTGAGTTCCCTTTACCCAAAAGGAAAAAGGCGAAGAAAAATACTGAAGGATCTGACAGTGAAGAGCTTTCATCCACATCCTCCATTTCAACTTCCCATCTGCAAAGTCAATCATCCACTTCCCCATTTACATATTGTTGTTCACCAGGGATTAGAAGCTTCAACATCCCAGCCTGCTCACTCCTCAATATTACTTCCTTCCCAGACATTTGTAGTCCCGACAGAAGTATCAACCACTATTGCTATTGTAATGGCAGATCTATGGACCAGACCTGGTGCGGTCAATATGCTTGCACCATTGCATCCATTACCAGATTATCCTGAAAAATGGTTACCCAAGTTTAATCCAGATGATGGAACCCAGGCTGAGGAACACATTAATAATTTCATGTTAGCAATCAACTTGAAAGGAGTAACAGAACAAGATGTTGTTGTTAGACTTTTCCCTTATACCTTGCAAGGATCAGCGGGATCCTGGTATTTCTCTTTACCCTCTGGTTCCATTACCAGTTGGAACACTTGTCAAGAGCAGTTTCTTACCAAATATGGAGATGATAGGTCTTTGGCTACCCTAATAAACGATCTCTCCAATCTGAGAATAGATCATAGGGAACCAATTAAAGAATTTAATGCCCGCTTCAATAAACTCTTGAATAAAATCCCTACAGCCTCCAAACCAAGTGAACAAATTCGAAGTGAATGGTATATCATTGCCCTACCTGCCAATATAGCCATTTTTGTAGACAGGACAGGGAAACCTACCTTAGCTGAAAATATGAGAGAAGCACTTGCTGTGGAAAAACACATCAATGCTCTAGAGAAGAAAGCTGATCTGGAAGACAGAAAATCCAAAAAAGTCTCTTTCAAAGATGACTCAAGAAATAAAACCCCAAAAGACCCATACGACATGGAGGGTTTACAAAAAGTCCTAAAAACTTTATCAAATGAAATGGTTGAAATAAAGAAACAGGTAGCTGAGACATCAACCAAAAGGCCCTTTAGAACTTATAAGAGAAATGAATCAAAGCCACCAAATGTCATATCCAATGCAGATTCAGAACAAGAAGAAGAAGAAGAAGAGGAAACGATCTTACCAACCAGCGATGAAGAAGTAGTAGAATGTCATGGAATGTGGAATTTTATACTCCCCAACTCCGATACCGACAATGAAGAAGAAGCATTCTCGGTCACTACTAGAAGAAAAAGTACTTCCGAGCCCGTTCAGGTAACATCAAAGAAAAGGAGTGCTGGTGCCGCTACAACCAAAGAAAAAACAGCTGCAAAGAAATCACCTACAGTTGTTCCTCAAAACCAACCTTCAACTTCTAGTACTCCTTCAACATCCAAAACATTAGTGGTATCCGATTCAATGGAGTATAACATTGTTGATGACATGAAGAAAACTAAAGAAAACATTACCATGTTTGAACTTAGTAAATTAAAGCATCAGCAGAAATTACTTCTTAAAGAATTGAATGTTGTTCCCTCTACACCACTTCCCAGTGCAAAAGCTGCTAATGACTCAGGCCAACCTCCTCCAGGTATGGTTGAAGCTACCGATTCAGTTCTGATTAGAGATAGATCAAATTCTCATACTCCACCCTTCCTTCTAACCTATGAAATCTATAATAGAAACCTGCACAACTGTTTAATTGACTCAGGGGCATCGTCTAACATAATGCCAGCTTCAGTTTGTTCTAAACTGAACATTGAACCCCAGAAGTCTGCTATCCATATTGTACAGTTGGACAGGACCAAAGTACAGGTTTTAGGAGAAATTAATTCCGTAACTATCAGGTTGTCTGCTGATCCCAGAGTAGTACAAAGGATTGACATCCTAATAGCCGATATACCTGAATTTTACGGTTTAATTTTGAGTAGGGATTGGTCCGAAAAATTGCATGGGTACATTTCCACTGATTGGTCACATATGTGGCTTCCCTATAAGGGTAAGCCAAATCAAATAAAGATCGATCGAGAGAAACATATGACCCACACAGTTACTGAATTTGAGCAAGAAAACCAACCCGTAGCGTTCAACAACAACATTTTGGGGAATTATTCATCAGAGTCATTCTTTGGCAACTTTGTTGCCCAACCATCTCCTTTTTCAGTCAATCATTTTACATCTCAGATTGAGAATTTTTCACAAACTGATAGGTCTAGATGTTTCAATGATGCTGAGAAAACTGTAAATACATTTGTTAATACTTCTTTATTTTGGTCATTATATTTCGATGGGTCCAAGTCTAGCGAGGGCTCAGGAGCAGGATGTATTTTGGTTAGCCCACAAGGAGAAAAGACAATGCTGTCCTGTAGGTTAGAATTTGAATGCACTAACAAAACAGTCGAATATGAAGCCTTAGTTCAGGGATTATATAAAGCAATCGGCCTTAAAGTGCAATATCTAAAAGTATTCGGCGATTCTGAAATTATTGTTAAACATGTGAGGAATGCAATCCATTGTCTTTCAAATCACCTCAAACATTATCAATCGCTAGTACAGGAACTTACCTCGCACTTTTCTGCATTCAACATTTCCTCCATTCCCAGGTCTCAAAACTCGGCAGCCGATCTCCTAGCTAATGTAGCTTCCAAGCTCCTACCTTCTGAAGACTACAGCCCAGATAGATTTTCTGTAGAATTGCTTTTTAGGCCTTCAGTTCCTGACAATGTCACTAATTGGAGAGTATTCAACCATGATGAGGATATTTTACAATTCTTAACTTCTAAAAAGTCCTATGATAATCAAATCATTGAGGAAGATGAGCATGACTCCCAAATGAGAGAAACACCTCAGGAAAATGCAATTCCTAAACCTGTGGTAAAGCTGGAAGATCCTTATGATATTAAAGACAGGTTTAAACCTGTAACTAATGCAAAGCTCCAAAGTTCTACCTTTAGGTTTGAATTTATAAATCTTGGCACCGAACAAACTCCTCAAAACATTAACTTAGGACTAGGACTTTCCTTGGAAGAGAAGGAGGCATTCATTAGACTATTAAGAAAACATAAACAGGTCTTTGCTTGGAAGTACGATGATTTGAAGACTTATGATACATCTATTATCCAGCATACCATTCCAATGCTTCCCGATCAAAAACCGATTCAGCAGAAGTTAAGAAAAATACATCCAAACTTAGAGAGCCAGATAAAATCGGAACTTAACAAACTCTTGAAAGCCAAGATTATTTTTCCTGTCCGACACTCAAACTGGGTCTCTAATATGGTGCCAGTCAGAAAGAAAAATGGCGACATTCGAATTTGTATTGATTTCAGAAATTTGAACAAAGCAAGCTTAAAAGACAATTTCCCATTACCTACTATGGAGCAAATACTTCAATCAGTCGCAGGCTCTGAATTGATGTCCTTTCTAGATGGTTTCTCAGGATATAACCAAGTCCTGGTTCATCCTGATGACCAGCTTAAAACTACATTCAGAACAAAATGGGGAACATATGCATATCAGAAAATGCCTTTCGGACTTATAAATGCAAGGGCAACATTCCAAAGAGCGATGGATATAGCTTTTAGAGGGTTGATTAATAGAACAGTAGTCGTCTATCTAGACGATATTAATGTATTCTCTAAAGAGAGGTCTAATCATTTGCATGACCTAAGTCAAATCTTTCAACGCTGCAAAAGATATGGTATTTCTCTTAACCCTAAAAAGTCTTTCTTTGCTCTTGATCAAGGGAAGCTCTTAGGTTTTATTGTATCTAAAGATAGCATTTATATTGATCCTGATCGGATCAAAGAAATCTCTAAAATTCCTTTACCACACAATAAAAAATCGATGCAGTCATTTTTAGGCCAGATCAATTTTGTTAAAAGATTTGTTCCAGATTTTTCTCAAATTATTTTGCCACTTCAAACAATGATTAAGAAAAATTTAGTTTTTAAGTGGGGATCAGTAGAAAAAGAAGCTTTTGATCTAATCAAGCAATCAATAATCAATTCCCCATCCTTAAATAATCCAAATTTTTCTATTCATTTTACATTGTATACCATCGCATCCAACGCGTCGTATGCTGCAGTACTCACGCAATTAAATGATCACAATCTGGAAGCACCCATTTCATTTTTTAGCTCAAATCTTCAGGGTGATGAATTGAATTACTCTGATGTAGAAAAACAAGCCTTTGCTGTATTTAAAGCAGTCAAGCATTATAGACCCTTCCTTTTGAAAACCCACACAAAATTTATAGTTCCTTTCCCTGCAGTTAGGCAACTATTAATCCAAAAAGAACTGGGTGAAAAAAGGGCAAATTGGGTCACAGCGCTTCAAGAGTATGACTTAGAAATTAGGCCAGCAAAGATTGTTAGGGGCCAAGGTTTTTGCAGGATATTGGCAGGAGCATCCAACATTCCAGAATCAAGCGATACAGATCAAACTGAAGAAATCAATCAGATAAGTGTTACTGATTCTGAATCTCAATATGCAGATTTAATCTTTTATTTAAAGAATGGTTATGCACCTCCAAACCTATCTTACAACAACAAAAGGGCCATTAGGTTGAAAGAGAAGAATTTCACAATTATTGATGATGTACTTTTTAAGCAGAATTATGATTCTATTTTGTTAAGATGCCTTGAGAAACCTGAAGCCCAAAAGGTTTTGCAGGAGTTACATGATGGACCAGCAGGGGGACATTTTGGAGCTGACACAACAGCTCACAAAATTATTCATGCTGGATACTATTGGCCTACTCTGTTTAGAGATGCCCACGAATATGTAAGGAAATGCCTCAATTGCCAGACTTCTGGTGGAAGACAATGTAAACCAGCTTTCCCTCTGCAACCAGTCAACATTGAACAACCATTTGAGCAATGGGGATTGGATATCATTGGGGAAATTACTCCACCGTCTTCCAAACAACATAAGTATATCCTTACTGCTACCGATTATTTTACTAAGTGGGTTGAGGCCATTCCTTTGAAGACAGCAAATTCTGAAGCAATCATTGAATTCATAGATCAATTCATTATTACCAGGTTTGGTGTCCCTAATGCTCTTGTTTTTGATAATGCATCTTATTTCTCAGGGAATACTATGTTTGATTTCGCTATTAAAAGAGGATTTCAATTAAAATATTCTGCTAATTACTATCCCCAGGGTAATGGTTTAGCAGAATCTACTAATAAGAATCTGATCAAAATCATTAAGCGAACTATCGAACCGAATCATAAAAACTGGCATAAATCCTTAATGTTTGCTTTATGGGCTGATAGGATAACACAGAAAGCTTCTATAGGATCTTCCCCATTCAACCTTGTGTATGGAAAAGAAGCAATACTACCCACAAATCTTGTTCTTCCTTCTTTAGCCCTAGTGCAGTTTATTGAGGAAAGTCCTTCCTCTTCTATTCAGCTTAGACATGATCAAATTCTAAAACTAGAAGAGGAAAGAGAAAAAGCCAGGGTTACTCATGCCAAACATCAGAAAATCATCAAAGCAGCTTTTGATTCAGTCTCATCCGGTTCAAAACAATTCCAAGTCGGTGATTTAGTTCTGAAATGGGACAAAGCCCATGAAGACAAGGGTAAACACACCAAGTTCCAGAATATGTGGCTTGGACCATTTCAGATCTGTGAAAAGATAGGCCATTCGACCTTTATATTGCAAGACTTATCAGGGTTGAGAGATTCTCTCCCTGTTAATGGCCTTATCTTGAAGAAATTCTTTAATTGAGGAGGTAACCCCTTCTCCTTTTAGTTTGATAGATTTTTGTAGTTTGTAGGATTTGCAGAAAATAATGTTGTAAGGTATCTACTATTGACCTTTGCTGTGTTTGAAAATTTGATCTACAAGAGTACAGTGATATTTGCTTTTAAAATAATAGAACTCTTAACCAAAAGGGATAATTTCTAGGAAATTAGGTATCATTGCATTCTGAAACCACATTGAAAGTTTTGTGAACTCCTCTCAAAAGTTTAAAAGTATTGTAAATCATTTTCTGTTTTCAAATTGGTCTCAAAAAGTTATCAATATCAAGATAGAAGCTAATCCAATTTCAGCATCTTCAACTCTTACCCTGTCATCCATTTACTCTTAAGGAGAAGATTGTTCATCCCATTCACTAAAGTTTATGATTACTCAGAGTGTAATTCTAAAATATCTGATATTAAAGATAAGAGGTCTTATTAAAAGCCTGCTTACCATGTTCATAGGGAAATAGTTTAATCGACATTACCAATACTGCACACCAAAACAGGGTAATGGCTTGAAGTTATAAAACAAGGGGTCTCATCACGAGCCAGCTTGTTCGGTTAGATTACTACCAGTGAATGGCATTGTCAATAGCTGGCCACCAAACCAGGACAATGGCTTTTTATCTTATCAATAACAGAAAAAGGAAATGAAATACAAAATATGAAAACATGTTTTGAATTCATTCTGTTAATCACACTCTTAATTGGATGGGACAATGGACAATAGCATGGTTAAAAGGTATCCCTGTCGAAACTATAAACGTTTGCTGGCAGCAGAGGCTCTACCTATGACAGAGGAGTTCACTTTAAAAGCTGATTTGGAAAGGTTTTCTGTTTTATCATTATAAACCAATAGAGGCCTATTTAAAACTTAGAATGTATCTATTTTCTTTAAAAAGAGAGGAAATTAGCAAAAAATAGATTCATTTTACTTAGAATGCATATATACCTAGTTATATTAGAATTTTCCCCTTTGAATAGAACTCTATTTTGCAAAAGTTTAAGTATTTCTGTGCTTTTCAGAGATAACTGGTTCTTCCAGTGAATCGCCAATTGTTGTGCCCTACAACAACCCCCCATTTCATATCATGTTTATTTACAAAATCATCATATGAAATGGGTCCCTTTAGAAGTTAATTGGTATCAATACTTCATTATTTGAAAAAGGTCCGCAAACCAAATGAAGACATTATATAAAACCTTTTAAAAACCCATTTTTGGTCAAATAAAGCAAACTTTTATCATTGCGATAAAGCGATCGCAAGATCGCATATCGCAATGGCATAGAAAACAATAATAAGGCGCCCAGGTCTTCCCCCGATGCGATGCAATATCGCAATCGGCAATCGGCAATACACTATTTATGCACATTGTTATTCCCATTCACCCCGATGCGATGCGATTTCGCTATCAGCGATCGGGATTTCAAAATTGTCAACATAAGGATTTAAGTGTTCCCGACACCCGATTACGATATAGCGCGGATTTCAAAAAAACCGTTAAATGGAGGGATATTATGATTCATTCATATTTAAAGCTTGATCTTTTAAGCAATCATTCACCTGCGCTCAACCGCCAAAACATCCACAGCACGCTTAAATGGGCCATTCGGCCGAATAATGGTATAATGAGCATTTAAGGGGTGGCAGGTCTTAAACGGCCATTTAATGTAATTGTAAGATCTTCCCATGGATTGTATCCGCGGCCATTTTTAAGAGTTAATCTCTCAGCATGCTTTGATCAGTATATCTTTCCCATATTGGATTTTCATTAGCATATCTTTGTGTTACGTTTATTTTCGCCACTGTGCAGAATTCATCCATAGGAGAAAGCTCAAGCAAGATGGGGAAGAAATCCAAGAAGACCACAGGCACTTCTGCTACACCAGCTGCAGGACAAGCTATCGTGGACAAAAAGAAGGGCTTGATATCTGATACTACATGTACGGGTCTCGTCAGAGTTACTTGGCAAGGCACCTACAACCTGATTGAAGTCGAAGAACCAGCAAGGACAATAGTAGAAGCTACTGCGGATCCAATTCGGAAGTCTCAGAGTACTCTCAAGGATTTATCCGACTCTTTCCTTCACAGGATAGCGGCCAGGGAGAAAATTATCCCATACACAGACGTAGTGCGGTGGGCGATTGAAGAAATCCCAATCTTGGATAGAACTTTCAGCACTAGAGACGGAAGAATTTTCGGATCGTTCAGGGCGGATGATCTAAGGAAAATGTATCATTTTCCCGAGCCAAAGAAGATATATAATAAGGCGTTCCTGGAGAAATTCACAAATGAAAATGAAGTTGAATCCGAACCCATCCAGGATTGGAGACAAAATCCGGCCAAGCACAAACACGAATCTTCCGGTAAGTACTCGGTTGATTCTCTGGCTTCTCCTTATTGCTATGCTGGAATAATGATGTGTAGATTATGGGGATTGCATGACTCTGCTAATTTTACCATAGAAATGGTTCCTCTAATGGAAGCAGCATGCAACAGTATAATTATGGATTGGGCCACCATCCTTTCTGAAAAATTAGCACAAGCTGTGCTTGAGTTTAGAAGCAAGACCCGTATTTCTGAAAGGGTAATTCCCCCATTTTACTACAGTGCCTATATCCTAGATACCCTCTGTTTTAACTCTGAATTCCCCGTACTCGGCTGGAGGTGGACTGCACAAGACCCCACGCCTATTCATATATATCATCAGAAACTGTGGAAATCTTCTTATAAACATCATCTATACCAAGTCTGTAATGGCTTTATGTTGCCCATTTATTATTCCATTTTCAATAAACCTGCTCCCAAGATTTCTTATCAAGCCGAATTTGATTTAACCGCATTAGGTAGATGGTTTGGAGAGGAGAGATTTACCTACATAAGAGTTTTCGGCAGCCAAGCCAACCCCCATGTCCTCCCTTTATACATACCTGATAAACTGCTGGCAAGGGAAATCGCTTACCAGATTATGGCTGAGAGTGTTACACAGACTCTCAAGAAAGAAAAGAAGAGGGGCTGGCCCTCTTTTCCCTTGAGGTGTGGTGTCTATACTCTGCATGATCTCAAGCATGCAGAAAAGGAAGCCACAAAGATTCAATCATTAACTCTGGCAACTCTCCAAAATAGGCCATTTGATCCAAACAAAGTTGTCTATAATGCACTAGAACAGGCCAAATTGACAAGATTTGACCATAAGGAAGACATGTTTGACGGCGTGTTCTCTTTAGCTGAGTCAATATATCAGGTTAAAGAATTCGCCAAAGCGAAATATAATGATGAAGGGTTGACTGAATTTAATAAACTTAGAGAACAAAGGTTGCAAACTCTGCCTCTAGATTTACTAGCAACAACCCCAGCGACATCATCAAGCGAGCCTGGTCGGCAACAGTCAAAGGAACCTCCGGTTATAACAAAGGATCATAAGAAGGAACAGGAGGAAAGGCAGAGAAAAGAAAAAGAAGAAAGGCAGAAGAGAGCACAGGAGGAGAGACAGAGGAAGGAGAAAGAGGAACAACAAATAAAAGAGTAGGAGGAAAGGAAAAAGAAAGAACAAGAGGAGCAACAGAAGAAAGAGCAGGAAGAAGTGTGGAAGGAGTCCCAGGCCGAAAAGCAAAAACAAACCACCATTGATGTCAATATAGATACTCGTATTGACCCTAAATTGCTCCAGGAATGGAAGCAATTTGACTCTATCATCAGTGGGTTGGAATGTTCAAAGGATACAAACACTTCCAAGACAAACGATACATAGGACATCACTTCACCTCAGGTTCTAAGTGGAACCAGCGGCCCACCCATTTCTAAGGATGTTGAGGTAATACCAAAAGACCCCTATGACCAAATCATTCTTCAGGTAGAAGATATTCCTCCCCTGGATGCTTTCTACAGCCCGAGGCATAAAGCAGTGGTAAAACGACAAAGGAAAAGAAGGAAGATTGATCAACCTTCCCTTTTCCCAGAGCAAACTGTTACGGGCAACATGGTTTGGAAGGAGGAATTTGACCCCTCCGATGACCTGACAAAAATGTCGTAGTATGCGGGAGCCTATTCGGCAGTGACAATTGATAAGGCATCGGAGGTAAGTCTTCTACTGAAAACTAAGGATCAAGAAATTTTTGCATTACAGGCAGAGTTAGCTGAGACAAAGCAGAAGGCAGAGCAGCAATTGTTGACACAACAGCAAGTGAACAGTCAACTAACTCAACAATTGCAGGCAGAAAAGCAAAGGATCGACCAAAGCGCGATCCAGAAACAGAAGGAATTATCGGAGGCATTGGCACAATTGAAGGCAGCAAACGAGCAAATGATGAAAACAAAGGATGAGCAAATCGCTCAATTGTCATCACAGCTCGAAAAAATAAAGGGCGCTCCACAAGTGGATGAATTCAGAGCAGAAGCATTACAAATAAACACTGCATTAATATCCCAAATTAAGCTCCTGTGTCAACAAATCGCTCAGGCAGAGCCACTGTGTGAGTTAACGACATCCATAAATCAGCAGGTAGAGAAGGCCAGAAATGAATTAGATCAAGCCGAAGAGATCATAACTGCATTTCTTGACTGGCAAGATTCTGATCAAGGGAGAGCAGCAAATTTTCCCAGGATCTCAGAAACTATAAAGATATACTCTTCACAGAATGGCAGTCTCAGATGATGAAAGCAGAGAGGGCGGCTTCAAGATGTAAATCAACGTCCAACAATCTAGTTGAACTAGTTAACAACACTCTCTACTTATCAAATATGATTTCCCAATGTACACCAGGAAAGTTGACAACAACAAACACATTGGAGCAATCATGTTATCCTGATTTAGAGGAAAAGGGAAGATTAATCGCCGGGATTAACAGTTTAACCTTCGAGGCATATTGGCTCTTCCTGATTAAGTCGCATACACAGAGAGTCGCCCTTAAGTGCCTAACAGATGCGATCGGATATATAATTCCCGATATTCAGGATGCCACCTATGCCGTCCAGCTCAGTTCGCGCCTCAACAAACCTCCTGAAGTAGAGCCAATGCTTGCGATAAGTCAGCTCAGATTTAAAGGCAAGCAGCCTACTTGATGAATCATGCCGCCAATTGCCAGATCGCTGAGGAAAATAAGATCAAGATTTATTGATACCGATTTAGTAGGATTTCAGTTTAATAGATATTTAGATTAATTTAGTATTTATAGACCCTTTCATTGTTTTGGAAAGGGTCGTAAAGTTTTGTACCATACTTAAAAGACTGAAGTTTTCACTATTGTGCTTCAGTCAATATTCTTTTATGAAACTGGACCAGTTGTTCTTAATTCGACAAGAAAGCTTTTTTTTATGCAATTGTGCACTATTGCCTTTGTTGAGAATGTTTTTGCGTTGAAGGAAGAACTACAAGTAGCGATTGATATTGGGAGTGTCAAGCAGCTCATATGGTATTTCTATCTATGTCTGAATTCATTCCTTTCATATGAATTGTTATGTGATTATTCTTGCTATTATTGATTATATGCATTCGCTGTAACAACAGATCTACATTCATACCACTATTGGATGTTTTATGATGTTCCTTTCTTTTTAATCATGCATATGTCAATGATATGAATGATAAGTGTGGTAATATCGCTTCAATCGCTTTGCTTAACTATTTAAGCATAGTAATCATGAACGAAATAATGTCTATGTCTGTTAAATAGAGTCATCTATATGCCTGTTTATAGACACAGATCATCAAGCGCTGCACTTTAAAGCTCAATAGGTTCCCGGGATAGATCATAATTTATGTATTCTTGTTAATAGTTTAGTTATTCGCTTAGCGTTAGTCTAGTTTATAAATCATCCATTCATCCCGTTTATCCACTTTTGCGAAACTGGTCCCATTATCCCCAGTCGGAGCCACTATTCCAAACGGAAAAGGAGCTGTACTAAGGTCCGGACCGAGTGGTTATCCCCGATGTTGTTGCAGCGATTTTCGAGGCATCAACAGAACCTCAGCCTTCTACTTTGTGTGTGAAGGGAGCCTTGAACTTCAATTGTTTTGAGGGTGAATCATGAGATGCTTATAGTGGTGTTGGAACTCGAACATGCCAAAGGGAACCTGCAACGTCAAGGCTCTGATTGTATTTCTCTTTGAAGTTTATATTAATACAACTAATGGTTTATTTCCTATATTGTGTGTAATATTACACTTGATAGCTTAAAACTCCTTGACATTTTAAGTAGATTGAATCAATTTGATGCTATCACATTTGTTGTTGTTTCTTGCATGTTTGTTTCAAGTATTTGAACGAAAGGAACGAAAGGAAGCTAGAGCAAGGAAGAAATATCAACATCAAATGGATTAGCATTATAAGAGGTAGGCCCTCTTATTCGATTCTAATCTAAGGAAATTTACATTAGATTGTATTGTTTGCAGTTAGACCCACTCTTGGGCTAGAGGAATTGTCTCTGTCCGTAGAGAGGATACTCCTACTCCACAAATTGGAAACTCCACTAGGGATCCATCCCTCTCTTTGGATTGTTTGAATTTCTTGATTTGTGTTGAATTTTGTCTTATCACTCTTTGTTTTTGGTTTTCTATGTTTTACACTGTTTGCTGCCTAGATTCTTGAATTTAGAGTGACAAGTCTAGTTTTGATTTCTGAAAACTTTTATTTTTCTTTGAATCCCTTGGTTAGCGTTGTTTATTTTCTAGTAGTCGCACCAACCAGAACTATTTACCCTTGAACAGTTGCGTCGTAGCCCCTTGTGGCACTTTTTTTTTTTCAGTTAGGCATTCACGCCGATGCCTGTAGGTTAAAATTAGGGTTTCTCCAAAATCATTGCCAATGTGTCTTTTCCTCATAAGTTCTGTTTCTTAGCTTGTTTACCTGTATTCTCCTTGGCTAGAAAACTTCGTTAGCTTGATTTGTTTGCTTGATTGGTTTGATTTTACCTTACTTGATTTTTTGAGATTTTGGATGGTTTGTGTCCCTAGGGCATCTAGGTCATTGTCCATTCAACCATTTATTTGCTCATCAAGTCAAGTTGTTGGTTAGCTACCCCATGCATTTCATGTTTTAGTCCTTGTATTGCTTTTTTTTCAATTGAAAAAGTGAAAAAGTTTCGTTTTCTCTTCTCTTCATTGAACGTCTCTTTTTGAGCATAGATTACATTGGTTGTTTTGTTTCGATTGAGTCTTTTCATGCTTGGTTTGAGAGGAGCTCTTCTTATCTTGCTTGGTATATGATTTATGTTATTTGTTTGAAAAATTTTCATTGAAATGTCTATGTGAAAGATTCATTTTATCATTCCATTGAAAAAATACATCATTCTAGTTTGTTAAATTGATATGTTGCATTAAGTAACATCATTGAAAGCTAGAACTGCATCATCATGAGAATTTAAAATGAAAGGATCTTCTTTTGCTGTTGAAAGGACTAGTTGAAGTGCATTTGATAGGAATGATAGGAAGTGTAAATAATTTTCATTATTTTGTTTTGAAAAGTGAAGTAGTGAAGAGTCATCTTACTCTCAGTTGCTTGTTTGTTGCATTGATTGTTTTCTCTACTCTCTATTAGTGTAAACATTCATCGAATTGAAATGGTATTGTCTCATATAGCTGCATATAGGACTTTTTCAAGTGACATTGATAGGGCCTAAAAACTGAGACTTAATTTCAATATAAACCTTTAAAATGTATTCAATTAACCTAAGGTGCATTTGAAACTTAACACTCACATTTAGAGATCTAGGCTAGAGACGTGTTACGACGTCTTTAAACTTAGAAGTTGTTTTTTGTTTTGGCACTAGACAACGCTAGTATGAACTTGTGCTCCCCGTACCGTCATGTATATATAGGGAGACCCCACTAGGTTTGCAATTCTTTATCTGTAGGAAGTCGAGTCTGTTGCCTTGTAAACGTGATACATCGAACACAGCATTCGGGGAGATTTCCTGCCCGTACTTCTCGGTTCGTCGAGAGGTATTCTGTAGTTCACAATTACTTGGTAATCCTTTTGCCTAGATTACCCTGAGCAGTCATTTTGTTCTTTTTGACTCTTTAAATTTTAAAGGTCATCAAGCACTTGTCCTTTCGAGCTCGTTCTAACCAAAAGTGACTAGAGTCATCTTTGCCTTTTTCTCGACTCTTAAAACATGAAAAGGAATCAGTCTATTTCAGTGGCTTAAATTTTTTTTCCCACGATCACATCACATTCCTAATAGTCTTATTCTAGACCACATCGTGAGTATACCTTCAATATATTTTAAAGAAGCCCTGAAATTAATCTCTATTCTCTTGTTGTTTGAGACAAAGTCATCATGGCAAAACCATCAGGTTCACCTAGTTCCTCTTCCAGTCCTCCATCTGAAAGATCATCTAAGGAGCCTCTCCCTAAACTCTCGCAATCACTCGAGGATCAAGGTGTTGAAATTGAAATTTTTTTGAGTATTCAATCATTGTCATCTTGTCCTCTTCCATTAGATAATTGGTCACCTTACAAATCTGGCCCGAAATCTCTGGATAATCCTATCTAGACTCCCGAGAGTCCGCTAACTCCTAAAGGTCAACAAGGACTGGTTGTTTACCCTCTAATCAATTTTTCAATTCTGTTGTGATATCACTATAGCGCCCATATAGTCTATACGATCTACCTTGTGTTTTGTTTGAATTATCTCCTCGAACGTCTTTGGTTGCTCATCGTCGTTTGTTTCCACCCATGGAATCAGAAGGTGAGATTCTAGTCTTCTCTTTGGGTCACTCGGAGGTTTCTGCTACACACACTCCTCATGCATTTGATGAGCAGGGATATTCGTTCCCTCCAAAAAGTTTCCCTTATACAGGAAGCATTTTGAGTAGCATCTACCTTACGTATAGAGAGCCTTTATTGCCTCATGGTTATACCTCTCTAACTCAGTTGGTTTAGGGCACTCTTAGTGCCTCGCCATTATATCACAACCCTATCTGGTCTTCCGACGCAATTCCTACCTCAGGTTCATTCGTTCAAAACCCAACCTCTCGACCGATTGTGAAAACTGCAGTCACTTCAGTTCCGGTGCAACCCACCATTCCGACTCCACTTGTTTCGTCATTTCAACCGACTCTTTTGGTTCAACTGACAGTCTCAAGTCAAGTCTTGATAAGTTCTTCTACCACTCTAGTGAGTGGACAGACTCTACCACTACCTGGGGAGAAAGATTTGAATATATCCATGATGTCTGGTGAAACCAATGTGAGTGGCTCACAAACTCACATGGTTGGAATGAATCAACCCTCTTACAATGTTATTACGAACCCTGTTGGTCCATCTGGGTCAAGTAACATCCAGTACCAGCAACCATATGTGGCTCAGGTTCTGTTCCAACCTCCTTATGTTCCATATGGTTCACAAATGATGGTAAATCCACCTTACATCCTTCTAGCTGGGCCCTATGTTTAGCCTGGTCCATTTGTTGTGCCTGGTGGATATGGCCAAATCCAATTCGGGAACTTTCAGTACCCTCAGGGTGTCACCCTAGGAACTGTCCAAGTACCCTTGCAGCAGTAGGGGAAACCTTCACAGCAGCAAGGGAAATCCTTGCAGTAGCAAGGGTAGGTAGTTCAGCAGCAAGGAAAACTGCAACAAACCGCAAGGGAAACCCTTGCAACAGTTGCAACAAAATTTGCAGCCACACACACAATTTGTTCATGAATCCTCCCAACCTATGTCCTCGCAAGGTCAACCTCTGCAACCGCATGGACAACCTTTACAGCAGAAAA
Source organism: Pinus tabuliformis (assembly GCA_031772625.1). Classification (NCBI taxonomy): domain Eukaryota; kingdom Viridiplantae; phylum Streptophyta; class Pinopsida; order Pinales; family Pinaceae; genus Pinus; species Pinus tabuliformis. The sequence continues at coordinate 162,743,230 of CM062819.1, forward strand.
GCCATCCTTTACAACAATAAGGTTAACCCAGGCAGCATCAACCCTTGTATTCATATCAGCAAGGTCAGCCTTTGTAAGGTCAAAGTCAAATCCTACAGTGGCAAGCTCAAAATCCTTATGTCTAAGGGCAACAGGTTCAAAATCCTTATGTCCAGGGGAAGCAGGTGCAAAATCCGTATGTCCAGGGTCAGCAGTTTCAAAATCCTTATGTCCAAGGTCAACAGGCTCAACAACCTTTTAACTTGTATGTTGCTTATCAACAACCTATGGCAGGATAGTATCAAGGCTACCTAGGACAAAATCCTCCCTACAGGCAAGGTAACCTACAGTGGGGGCAAAATCAGATTCCATATGGACAAAATCATCCACTGTGGGGAAAAATCCTTACCAACAAGGATGGGTTCTGTAGTCCGAGCCTACTTAGAGGCCCCAAATTCCTTTTAATATGCAATTTCCGTTCTTGGCCACATTGGAACTCCCTGATGTGTCAAGGCTTACCAATGATCCTATTCCTCATTCGCCTTATTGGCCTCCAGTTCCAATCAAACTTTTGGGTGACTTCTCAAAATTTGAGGGAAAAGTGAAGGAGGATCCACAAGGCCACGTGATGACATATTGCCTTTGGTGCTCCTCCAATTCATACGTTGATGATTCTATCCATTTACGGCTTTTTCAAAGAACTGTCACAGGGGTCGCCTCAAAATGGTACATCGAATTGCCTCGAGGTACATATAGTGACTTCAACACTCTCGCTATGGATTTCCTCACTCATTTCTAGGTGCCAGTTCACTATGAAACTAGCACCTATCTGCTTACGTCACTTAAGCAAGACATTGCGACCCATATCTCTTATCACATCCATGAATGGAGACGTCGTCATTGCCTGATGAAGTTTGAAATTACTGATCAGTTGCTAACAGAATGGTTTACCAAATCATTCGTCGACCCGATTTCTAGGGACATAACTATGGGTGGGTGTGTTATAGAGGAGTAATCCATCACTCATGCCCAGTATTTGGACCTAGTCTACTCGCAATCTGGCACATTATATGGTATGTTACCCAATGATCTGAGACCATCACTAATCCGACAACATTGAAATCTCTAGCTACCCTACCTATTGATGGAGTGATTGGTTCTATGTCTCAGACCCCCACAAAATCTTCTTCCAAGCAGAAAGTGGTCTCAAACACTAGCTCCAATGATCCCTCTTGAAATTCAACTGGTCCTGGTAAAACCTCTACGGTTCACATTTTTCAGTCTACCACAATGGACAAATCCTCTAAGGTTAAAAAGAAGGGAAAATGCAAGGCCAAAGTTGATGCCCCGAAACAAGGCCCTCCTAACTCATCTGCTGGCAATGCTTCTCAAAGAAAGCCCAAGTATCCATGTGTTGTTGGGAAAAGTATCTATTCAGAACGCCCCTATCCCACTCTAAGGTGTGATAGTGCCTTAGCAACAAACAAGGAAAACTACTTGTGTATTCTTCTTTATGAAATGTAAACGAAGAGGAAGGTTAAACTAACCTGTGTCTTGCGCTAGTTTGTTGATCCAATCGCTCCTCTTCAACAGCTTCCAGCTCCCTGCTCCCTTACTGGCCCAGATTCACCAAATTCCTGCAAGATCACAAGAGAGAGAAACTACACGAAGATATAGATTTACATTCATAAAAAGCTCAGGATCAGATTAAGCTAAACATGAGAATATAACAAAACATCACTGATACACAAGCATGTAGAAGAAACTCAAATAGTTTTATTAATGCAATAAGAAGATCCAGGAGGAGATACAACCAAGTGAGTCCCGATCCAGCATCTACCTCCCAGCAAAGGAATCCCTTCCTCACCTCCAACAAAGCATAAATCACCCAATGCACTAATCTCAATCTCAAACCAATAGCAATTCTCTGCAAAGTACAAAATTCCAGCCTCTGGATCTCTGGGATGAGGGATCCATATATAGATGTAAGCAGAGAGGATGAGTCAGCTTATGTTTTGACTTGTGGCTTCTCTCTATCAGTTCTTGCTTCCACTTGGAGACTGCGAGCCTCTTACCCATCACTGGTCGAATTCAGTGAGGCAAGTGTCATTGGAGAAGATTCTGGAAGCTTCCATTGTCTTTCCACCTCGTTGAATGACTTTGCCATTTTTCATTTCCCACTCAACGCACCCTGGTAGTGCATTCACCTGCGTTGCAACGCACCTAGCTAGTGTATTTGGGTGCTTTGCAACGCAGCCAGCTAGTGGAGCATCTGAATTGATCCTGATTTGACTAGTTTTGAGCAGTTTCTGGTGGAGAACTTCTGGGAGAAGCTGTCATTCGCTGACCTTGTTCCTCTAGGGGTAGGAACAACACTTTTAGGGACTTTGGATCCCTTGGATTATGGACATTTCATGCTTAGAGCTGTAAGGCACAAAAATGTCTATAACAGTTGCCCCCTAAAGTATGAGGTCATTTATCGGGTGAAATGCTTTATTAGGAGGATCCGAAGTTCTTTCAATGCTGGGAGGAGACCTGTAATAAGATACAATACAATACATTATTTTCATACTTTTTTCATGATCTAGCTGAGGCGGGCATTCCCATGCTCAGCTTTATAAATTCATTTTTATGTACACAGGACAGACAATCGTCTGATGGTAGACTGATGATTTTGATGAAGTCATCATCCTTTTGGTAGGATGATTATCTGTGCTGCAATGCTGTACATGTAAATGTCTTTATTTTTCCTGAATATATATCGCAGCCCGGATGGATGAAACTAGATCCGGGGTCTTCAATCTCGTCCGATCTTCACTCGAAGTACAAGTCGATCCATGTGAGAATTGTTTTGAAGTCGAACATGGAAAGACATCGCTTGATTACCAGTCAATGATGTAAACTGTTAACAAGCGTGAGAGGAATCACCGATAATGATAATGACCCTCAAGGTATTGCAGTACAATTCACGTGGTGTGAATAAAGGACTTGGCGTCGAACACCACGCAAAATCTTTCGGTCGAAGGTCATTGATGTATACCTGTCGCTGGAAGTGAGAAACTTGCCATTGAGGCATGCAAGCTTCAAAGTACTGAATGGGGTGTTCCTAGATCAACTTCTTGGATAATGTGCTGATGTCGACAAGAAGTGATCCATCAAAGGAGGGCCTTGATGAATCCCACATCAATGACACGGAATGGAGCAAATGATTTTAATGGAGGTGAAAACGATCTGATGATATATGGTTCAGGGTGGCGGTCATGAAAGAATGAAGTATAATGTATGGTAGTGGATGGGACACGGGTGACTTCTCTGGATGACTTCTCTTGAACATGTCGGCGACACTTATGTGATGGATCGGTAGTATTTACCCCAAATGTGGATGGTATGGCAAGACCATGGTGATGTGACCGATGAATGAAACAACCCAACCCGACTCAGGCACGGAGTGGAAGTGTCATGTTCAAGAGCGACTTGCTACCAATAAAGATTCTTTGAGTTTCTTCCCAATTTTTCCCCAGTCATTGCTGACCAGTACCTCTTTATTTTTGTCAAGCTTGAGGAGGATAACATATAATTGTTCTATAATTTGCCCTTCGGGCAAACCCATCGCTATGTTTTAACGAGCCTAGCGATAGTGAAACTCGTTCTCGTCTAAAGACAAGTTTGTCGCTATTAATGTTTTTAACGAGTTTAACGACAAGGATAACTCGGTCCTTTTCATTTTTAGAGAGTCTGAAAAGGTACGTAAAGTTAACTCCGGAATTCCTTTTTCGTCATCTAATCCCTTAAGTCCGAAAAAGTATAAAACAATACGGAAGGGATGAATTTTCGATAGTTTTAACGAGCTGAACAAAACAAGCGCTCGATCTTTTTGTGCAATAATCCCTCAGGTCCAAAAATATTAAAATCTAGAGGAGGGATAGCTCTTCTGGTCGCTTTAACGAGCTGGAAGGCCAAAACTCGGCAATATTTTCATGTTTTACGAGTCAGATGAAAAGAGCTTAAAGAAGACTCGTCTTTTGAGGAACGAGTGATAAAATGGGTAGCAGCTGATTCCAGGTAAGGTTTGGAATTTTCCAATCACGGAAGTGTCACAAGGATGGCTAGTGAAATCACTCTTCGCAGTTGTTCCTCAAAATGGGTAAACAATCAAATGGAGGTGAATGATCGGCCAATGGAAAAGTGGAGGTGACGGTGCAAACACGACCAAGGCTTTAATGGCTGATAATGTTACATTCACGGTGGTTATTTACCGGAGTCTAGTTCATTTTTTAACGAGCTTAAACGCGGGTTGGAACACTTGCTCGATCTTATGTTTATTTTTTAACGAGCATGAACTATGTGCTAAAACTGCTCGATCTTATGTTTATTTTTTAATGAGCATGAACTATGTGATAAAACTGCTTGATAAATATGGTCTAGTTGATTTTTTACCATAAATAGCCTCGTCCTTTCAAAGATAGTACTGTACTTTCAATTTCTTCATCAAACTAGTTAGAAATGAACAACATTTGCTTGAGAATGAGATTAAAACACTAATATTTTACTTTGAACTACGTAAAAAGCAATTAAAAAGTGTTTTTACCTCTCATTTTACCATTTCATTTGAACTTGGTTTGTTGGAGCTTTGGAGGTGCCTCTTCCCCCTTGATTTTCATCAGCTGATTTCGGGAGATTCTGTGGACGATTCTCGGCGCCGTCTGGACCAGGTAGGAGCTATACCTGAGCTCTTTCATTTCATGGTTTCCTTTCTGCATTCTGTGCTTCATTCTCTGCTTTTCTGAGCCCCTGGGGTTTGATGGGTTCGTTCTGCCATCAACGCACCCTGTTCATATCGAAACCTGCGCTGAATGTTAACCAGTATGAAGGCAGTTTGACATTCAACGCAGGTGGAACACTGTGCAGGTGCGTTGGGCGCAGAAAAGGGATTTGTTGCACAGTTTTTGATGAAAATTTTTGCCTGTTTCTCATCAAAATCAGGATCTAACTCCTCTCATGTTTGTTTTTCAGAGATCTCAGAGCAAAATGACCCTTACATGGCAAGAACGAGAACATGAAGAAGAGGACATGATTGCCCTACATGATCCGGTTACAGTGAACGCGCTGCGGAACTGTGGCTTGCTGAAGTTCTTCCGCATCTCTAGCATGAGACAACAGATCAACCTACTGCAGTATTTGCTTGATGCTTAGGATCCTATCAATCAAGTTTTCCAGATTAGGGGCAAATCTATCCCCTTGACTGCAGTAGACATTTACTTCTTGACTGGCTTGTCGAGGCGGGGTGCCCCCATCTCTTTGTCAGGTTCGGCCCGAGGGAGTGACTCTGTGAGAGATTATGTCCGCTAGTATTGCAGGGAAGGATCTCAGCCGAGTAAAGACGGCAAGATCATCATCCGTGATGTCACTGACAGGTCCCTTAGGTCTATCCTGTTTACTTTTGGTAGGATGGCCGGTAGTGCGTCTCTTCATGTAGCCAACAGATCCTATATGCGGCATGCCTTGGAATGCCTCCAACCGAAAATATTCAACTGGTGTGATGCAGTACTTCTTGTGATGAAAAATCAGTTGACCAAGATAAAGGACGGGAGGTTGAAGAACTTTGGGTTCGGTTCTATTTTGACCGCCTTTGCCTTGGAGAAGATACCACTGATGCAGCCGCAATACATTGCACTCGACTTACCTTCTCCTACTGAACCACGCATGCAGAGATGGGTTGACCATATAACTGTTTATTGTTATTATTTATAATGTCCTTGTGCTTTATTCTATCAAGACTTTAATCAAACTCTTGTGTTCATGCAGATGTTGGTCCTGTTCGTCCAGTAGTCCGTCTGAGAGTGCCAGCTGCTGCCTCAGCAGGAGAGGCTGCCGGGAGGGTTATTCTCCGTGACCTTGATGTGGCCAAGACTCTCACAGCTGTGCAGGAGCAAGTTGAGAGCCTTACTCTCGGTATTCCCGATGTGAGGATCGACGAGCTACCTTTGCAGTTACAGCGACATACTACTGGTGTGCCTAGAGGATGGACTCGTCTCTTACGCATGATCGCACAAGCTGTGACTTGCTATCATGAGCATCATTAGATTAGGGTGCCCCCTAGCATTTTGAGTTTTCGGGTCATTTGACCGATTTTGTCTTGGTTACAGAACATTATATGTAAACCATAAACAGCTATATACGTATTTTTTATTTTCGGAGTTTTGTTCTGATTGAGTTATGTGATCCACATGTAGAACATTGATGATGTGTCTCTTTCTATAAATGTTGCAAATGTCTATCTAACACATAGTTCGCTAATGAGTCGGTTAATGTGTTTAAGTTTCTGGAAATATGCTGGTATTGAATAAGATCAAATTGTCTTTCCAAAATTTTAACCCTTAGGAATATGCAGTAAATAGCTGAGTTTCGGACGGAATATATACCATTGAGTTGTAGTATTACGAGCTGTGAGTCTAGCCTGACGATTAGCCGGCTTATACCATGAGTGATGGCATCAAAGAGAAGTTCTATCAACGCACTATATTCAACGATATTGTTTGTTGATTGACCAATACATACACCTCTGAAACTTACTAACTCGTCGCTTGGATAAAAAATGGCCCAAGCTGCGGAGGACAGGTTCCGCGAACTACGACTCGCTCCGTCGGCATATCCAAAACATGGTTCCAATGGGTTTGACATCTGCAATAAATGTAAAAAAGGTGGATTACTCGACCAAAACAAACACTCTTAGCGAAAACAAAAATATAACAAAAGCATACTGGTCACTACTAGGCGTAGTAATGCTTGAGGTACAACCCATTACGAGGTTGCGCCAGTGGAATTCCGTCGTAATCCATTAACTCGTAGGCTCCTTTTGCTAACACCCGTTTAACAATATAGGGGCCCATCCATAAAGAGTTAAATTTTCCTGCTCCCAATTTATCGGATTCTTGGTCGTAAAGCAGGACCAAGTCACCTTCCGAGAAGACACGGGGTTTGACATTTTTGTCGAACTGCGCCTTGACTCGTTTCTTATGGGCTTCGTTGGCCAACGCGGCGTCATGACGGGTTTCATCCAATTGGATTAATTCCAAGAAACAAGCTTCTTCTTCTGAAGTTCCAGGGAGGAGATCGATTGCGAGACGAGATTTCACACTGGACTGGTAAGACCGCTTCCAGGCCATATACCAGTTGGAAGGGTGTGAACCTGGTCGCATTCCTTACCGATGTTCGGTAATCCCACAAGGCTGAGTACATTGCCACCTTCTTTTGTGAACTCCGATCATCCTTTGCAACATACGCTTCAGGACCTTGTTGATTGCTTCAACTTGTCCATTGGCCTGCGGATAATATGGAGTAGAGCTGTCGTGAGATAACCCTAGCTTGGTAGCTAATTCAACCATCATGTGATTACAAAAATGCGATCCATGATCTGTGACTATAGCATGTGGTACGCCGAATCTGGCGACTACATGATTGAAAAAGAAAAGGGCAGCTGTTTCACCAGTGTTATCTAATGTAGGCATCGCCTCGGCCCATTTGGTAAAATAGTCAACTGCGACTATGATATACCCATGCCCCCCGGTCGAGGTGGGGTTACATGTCATGAAATCGATGCCCCATTTGGTGAATGGCCCAACAGCAACTATTGGCTGTAACGGTGCGGGTGGTCTTTTGGTTTTGCTATCAAAAATTTGACAAGCATGGCAACTTCTGACTGCGGTTATGAAATCTTTGAACATTGTTGGCCAGAAGTATCCTGCTCGTAAGATTTTTTGTGCTGTAGCATAGCCAGATTGATGCCCCCCACAGGCCCCTGAATGACACTCATTCAGGGCTTTTTCGGCCTCCTCATGGGTGAGGCACCTTCTCAGAACTGTATCGATACCACGACGGTAAAGCGTATCACCGACGATCATGTAGTCTTTTGCTTGGTATCGTATACGTTTCTGTTCAGAGTGAGAGGTGTTAGGCCTAAACTTTTGGGTTTGGAGATAAATTATTATATCTCCATACCACTCATTGCTTGTAGATATCAGAAACAAATTCTCATCCACGATTGATTCTTCTGATGTTTCATCGTTGGACGACGATGGGAGATCGCATAATAATTCTGCAAAAACTAGAGCTTTCTTTGACTTGGATTTTACAAATTCCAGATCAAACTCTTGAAGGATTGCTATCCATTTTGAATATTTGCCCCCCAGCAACTGTCGCGACAATATATAAGTCATGGGGTTGCAATCTGACAGAATGGTAGTTTTCCGAAAGAGGACATAGTGTCGAAATCTTTGTATCGCTTGAACCGCTGCAAGCGCTAGTTTTTCAACATAAGAATATTTTCTTTCTGTATCATTTAAGTTTCTACTTAAATAATATATAGGGTGTTCAATTCCATTGACTTCTTGAACTAAAACCATTGCGATGGTTATATCTACTGCAGCCAGATACAGGTTAAAATCTCTTTGATAATCGGGGGCGTACATTAATGATGCTTTTATTAAGGAATCTTTTAAAGCATCAAAGGAAGCTTGCGCAACATGATCCCAGACGAAGGGTACCTCCTTTTTCAAAAGACGCGTATAACCTTTAGCAATTTCGGCGTAATTTGGAATGAACCTCCTCAGAAAGTTTGCTTTCCCTTGGAGTTTCTGAATCTGAAGCAAATTTGAAGGTGGAGGCAAATTTATGATTTCCTGGACCTTGCACGGGTCGAGACGAATCCCATCCTTGGAGACTACAAAGCCAAGTAAACGACCAGAACCGACGCAAAATACACATTTGTGCGGATTGAGTCGTATCTTGTAGTGTCGGCAACGTAGAAATATCGCTCTTAAATGCTGCGGATGCTTTCGTGAAAGAGCCGTAAGGTCGTCAAGGTATGGTTGAACGATGTTCTTGATGTCATGGAAGGCATAATTCATTGCCCTCTGAAATGTCACCCCTGCGTTCTTTAAACCAAAGGGTAATTTTCGATATGCGAATGTGCCCCACGGACAAATGAATGCAGTCTTTGACTCGTCCTGTGGGCGGATATTTATTTGATTATACCCGGAAAATCCATCCATGAATGAAAAGATTTCGCATCTGGCGCATTCATCAATTATCTGGTCGATGAAGGGTGTAGGGTAGTTGTCTTTCAGACAAGCTTGATTTACATCCTTATAATCGACACACACTCTAATTGTCCCTTGTTTCTTCATAACAGGGATGATATTCGATACCCAATCGGTTAGAGGAACCGGGTAGATGAAACTGGCATGGAGAAGTTTTTCAACTTTCTCCTTAATGGCAGCGGCTTTCTTAGGGTGCACCTGCCTGAGCCGTTGTCGTACCGGTTTGACATCTGGATACATCTTAATTTTGTGTTCAACGATACTCGAGTCGATGCCTGGCATTTCATCATATGACCAAGAAAAGACATCTCTGAATTCGCGAAAAAGAGCATTATATATTTCCAGTTCTGAAGGAGAACAACATTTGCCAACATAAATATTCTCTACAACATCTGTTTTAGTCGAGATATTTATGGCTATAGTCTCTTCAATGTTGGATAATTTTCGCTTAGAATCCACCGTATTTACAGTATTTGAAAGGAATTCAAAAATTGAAGGATGATAAAGGTCATCTTCAGTATCTTCTTCATAATCCGGAAGAAGGGAACGATGGTGGCAATCATTCCATGGTGCCCCTTCAATCAACATTGATTGTACAATTCCTTCATCGGTTCCATGCACTCGCGACCAAGGATCTGAAGGAATACCATATTCTCTAGACCTATCTACCCAAACACTTGATGAGCGTTGATTTGGGTTTGCCTCCCATGCTAGAAACATTGATTGCTATAATACTTCTATCGGGCTTGGGGGCAAAACCATTGTATGATCCATGTTGATATCGTTTTCTGAGATCTTTGTGGAAGATATCATATTGCAGGTTCCTATCGACACTACTTCCGCCAGATTGATTGGAGGTGGAAGAGCAAAAGTTCCCATTAGTATAGGATCTTTTAGTAGGCCTACTCTGATATTCTGAAGCGAATGGGGGCTTCCATGGATCATGGGAATGCTTCCTGCAACTTGAGAACCATTAGGGAGGAAGTTTTGTTGATCGACGATTGTAATCCCTCCTTGGAAGGGGAATGCAATTTTTCTAAAATAGGTCGACACAACAGCTGCCATGGCATATATCCATGGTCTTCCTAGTAGGATGTTGTAATCAAGATTCCCATCGATGACTTCAACATCTATTTCTACTGTTTTTCCCCCTAGTTCAACTTTCAAGTTATTTAGGATACCATATGGGGTATATGTCCTTCCGTCGAATGCTTTTAATGTCGTCGAAGATCGCGACAAGGTTGGAGATCCTAAAGTTTTCCAGCAACTCATCGACATAATACATGTAGATGCCCCCTCATCATTAATTGTTCTGTGAACAGTTTTGTTGAAGGCTTTCACTTGAATAAGGAAAGCTAATTGAGCTGGTAACTGAGGATCGTACCCTTTGTGGTCAAAGGATACAAGATCGGAATCCTTTGGATCAACCCCACCAATGGCTGATAACAAAGCCTGCCTTTGGGATGGACAATTTTATAGTACTTCAAGAGTCGACATAGCGGATGGCGATTGGGCCAAATCTTCCACTATGTTATAATGCTGCGTCGCTCTAGCACGAGGATTAAATGTCGACTTGTATACTACTCCCTTTGGCGGTTTTATTGTTAATTCAGGAATGATGGGTGGAACAGCTTCTGTCGAATTTGTTGTCGAACTACTTGGTTGATCTTTATCCTTGTTGTTCGACAGCTGAGGATTCCCGTAATCTTTGTTCCTTGTCGAAATCAAAGCATCATTTTGTTGCTTCGAAATCGACAACATTAGCACTTGAGACGGGGAAGCATTTCCACTATCAACCAGATTTGTTCCTGGATTTGGAAACGGATCAGTTAACACTGCTGAGGTTTTCGAACTTTTAAAGAATTTCTTAAGCTCAGCTCTGTATGGACAATCTGCAGTCCGATGATCCTCATCACATATTTGACATGGATATTTCAGTTTCCTATTTCCAGGAGGGTTTGAAGAAGATTTTTCAGGAGATGACTCATCCTGTTTCTTCTTCTTCCCTTTGCCTTGTTTCTTCTTGCTTCTTGGTTGTTTGGTTTCTTTTCCCTTATCTGTTGATATGGCATTTACTTCCGAAGCAAGAATTTCGTCCTTTGCATTTTGATCTGAAATCTTACGGGCTTTCTTGGATGTAGCCTTTGTCGATTTCGCGTTTGTCGTGCCAATCACGCCATCGTCGGCGTGAGAGTCATTGTTCGATTTAGGAGGAGGAGGAATCGAGGATTCCGGTCTAGGGTCGTCAGGTATTTTGTCGTAGAGCGTGCCAGACTGAGTATATAACAAGTCCAGATATTGCGCACGAGCTATAACTTGCTCTTCCGTTATGACTCCCCCCTTTGCCACATCTTCCGTAATGGAAGGTAATAACGACTTGATAAACCATTCAGCTAATAGCTGATCAGGAACGTACGTTTTTACCATCCTACGATGACGCCGCCACTCATGTATATGATCAGATATGTGAGTGGCCGTTGTCTGTTTGAAGTTGGTGAGGAGTTTCGTTCCCATTTCATACCTTATCGGTAATTGAAAATGGGTTAAAAAGGTTGTGGCTAAGGTACTGAAGTTGTCGAACGAAGCTCTAGGCAATTCAATATACCATTTTGCTGCTGGACCCGTTAACGTCCTCTGAAAGAGGCGAAGTCTTATCGAATCATCATTTAGGGTGTTTGATGAACACCATAAATGAAATGTCATCACGTGATTCGATGGATCTTCACCCGGATTTCCATTAAATTTAGGAATATCTGATGGAAGTTTATGCGGAATTGCTGGCCACCAAGGGGCGTAAGCAATTGGATCGTTTGTTAACCAGTGTAAATCAGGTAACTCTAAAGTTGCCACGAATGGTAACTATTGATTCAGGTTAGGTGAAGCATACCCAGGATACGATGGAATCGCCTGAGCAGTTGGCCTTTGCATACCAGCATAATGCAGTTGATGTTGGTATGACTGATAAGGTTGGTGGACATGACCATTGTAAAATGGTTGATTTTGACCGTTTTGAATGTACGGCTGTCCACTGTTCGCAAAGATCTGCTGCTCAGAACCTTGGTATACTTGTTGGAATTGTGGTTGTTGGTATTGCACCAGCCATGGTTGTGAAGCCATGTGCTGTTGCGCTATACTAACCGTTGGACCAAGGTGTGGGGTAATTGTACCCGCCTGGACATGTGTCGCCCCACTAGTTGGCGATTGTGGTTGAGTCACAGGGTCAAGGGGCTGTTGCATTACAACCTGAGAAATCTAAGGTTGACATACAACAGGCAGCGTTTGAACTTGTGACACTGTCACAATAGCTGGTGTACACATTGTTGCATCGAATACACAACTCTTGGTTGTTGAGGTAGTATAGGTACCCAACCACTTGAGGTAATTCCAGTATAACCTGAATATTGCTGTGAAATCCCGTATGGATATCCTCCCGGAGGGGATAATGATAGGGCATACTGCCCCCCATACGGTGGTAATCCAGAACTCAAGGGGATTGTTTGCCCTTGGGGACCAGACTGCCCAAATTGACCTCCAGATGGATCAATTTGTTGAGACTCAACATAAGAGTTGCCGGATATTATTCCGGAGGAACAAACAGGAATGGACCATACTGTCGAAATAGCCCCTGGATGGACTCCTTCTAGCGGTTGTGAGCTAGTCGGGACAGATGGTACGCCGGCAAACATTGTCGGAGTGACGGCAGGGAGTTCTGCTGTCGCTGTGTCAGTCGACACAGTCCTAGATGTTGACAGTTGTTCAGACATTTGGAGTCTATCCAAAAGATTGCCTAGTGATTCCGCAGGAACTTCCGCTGGTGGTAGACCAACTTCTGACGAAGAGGGAAATAGAGTGACCCCGACTCGAAAGTGTGTTGGAGTACTTGCTTGCGGATCTTCTACAATTTCCTTTATCGCAATCAAACTAGGTGGAAGGGGAAGACCGTCAGGTCCGTAAAATATTTCTGGTGCCGAAGAAGGGGTTGAATCGACAGCGACATATGTTTGAAGAGAAAGACTCTCCGAACCGGTTGCAGATGGAACTGGTTCAGTAACACAAGTTTTTACTCTCAGACTAGGATCAGTATCAATATCCCTCTGTGGCTGTTGAACTTCTTCTGTAGAGGCAGGGTTTCCAGAAATGTTTGGAGTAACCAGAATCTCGGATGTTGTTGGAACACTTGTTCTAACTTTAATAGGAGATTTCGAACCGGTTAAACGAGTTCGCTTTGTCCGTACTATTTTCGATTCCGGAGACAAAGATGGTTGAATCGTAAGCCTCCGCGAACGACGGGGTTTCAATTGACTTTCTTCCACGATTGCGGATTACTCGATCAACTAAAATACAAAAGGGGAAATATGTTTCCGAATTAAATGAATTTTAGACGCTTTAGATACAACTTGTTTTTTCAGTTTTTAAGAGTCGAGAAAAAACAAAAGATGACTCTAGTCTCCTTCGATTTTTAATGAGCCTGAAGTGACAAGTGCTCAGATGGACCTTTTCCGTTAAGGAGTCTGAAAAGGAACGAAATGGACTGCTCTGGAGGTCTAGGTAGAGGGAGTGCCAAACCAATCACAAAACCGCAGAATACTTTTTAGGGTACGGGCGGTCAATCTTCCCGAATGTTGTGTTCAGTGCATTGCGATCAGTAGGGCGGCCGACACGGCTTCCTATGGATAAAGGTTTCATGCCTATAGGGGTCTCCCAATATATACTCAACGGTACGTGGGAGCACAATCCGTACTGGCACTTATCGTCTCACAGTGGAGGAATCACCCAACCAACAGTGAGGACAACAGTTACCAGGCTTTACGACGCCGGAACACGTCTCTAGCCTAGACCTCTATGTTGTGCGTTAAGTTAAAAAGCGTTGTTAAGTTCATTCAATTTATTTTAGGTTGATCTTTCTTAGAAGTTTGCCTTTTTGGATTACCACGGGATGTAGATGTAATTCCTAAATGCAGTCTAAAGATGATAAGCAAGCTTTTATCTCTTTTCAACAATGAAAATCCTAGCTACAAGGGGAAAAGAAAGACACGATCTTTTCTCAAAGAGCAAAGAGCACACTGTAAATGAACTTTTCCTAAATCAAGCCATACAAACTGTCAATATGAAAATGCACTTATGCATGTATTTGTTTTTCACTTTCTTAATATTGATGCCTAAAAAGAAAGTTGTTGTATAAATTTGAATTCGATTTCAAGTGAAAAACACAAACAAGCTTCTTTTCGAGATCAAAAGGTAGAGACGATTACGACACTTTATGATTTTGAAGTAAACACTTGTTTCGACACTAGAAATTCACAAATTCAAAACAAAAGGCAAAAGTAAAAGCGCAATCAATTGTCAACAGCAAATAAAATTTCTCCTAAGATCAAAACGACACTTACGACAGATCTAGATCTAAGGGCGACAGTATGATCAGTTTACTTTTGCAATGGGAAACTGTAAATGACGTAACAAATACACAAAAACAAATACAGTTTCTTTTATACAACTGAGGCGGAATTAAGGCAAAGAAAAGGGGTTTTCAGATAGGTACACACACTGATAACAGGCTGCAAAAATCAGAGGCAAAACTGGAAAAAGTGAGCAAAGAACCTCAGCTAGGCAGGGCCAGGCTGATCAACGCACCTGCTACATAGAGAAACTGAATTGCAGCACAGGTTGCCCTCTCGGGACCTGCGTTGAAATGTAGAGTCTCTTCACAGAGCCTGCGCTGAAGCAGAAACAAGAATTTTCTCTGGGTTCTGGGTCACGGTTTGCAGTTTAATCTATGGTTTTTGGTCGGATAAAAGCTATCAGTAAGGTACAATCAGAGGGATGATTTAAAGGAGGACTGAGAGCTATCACAAAGGGCAATTAGAGCATTTGTGGATCAATTTTTCAGATCATAAACAGGCCCAGTGAATGGACTAGAGTAGCAGATCTCTACTTTGCATTTGTAAATGGCAAATGCAGTTCGATTCGCCACTCCTGAGTTTATGAGATGAACAACAATAGAAACACAAATAAACTAACTAGACACGATCCCCAGCGGAGTCGCCATTTTGTTGTTGGGAAAAGTATCTATTCAGAACGCCCCTATCCCACTCTAAGGTGTGATAGTGCCTTAGCAACAAACAAGGAAAACTACTTGTGTATTCTTCTTTATGAAATGTAAACGAAGAGGAAGGATAAACTAACCTGTGTCTTGCGCTAGTTTGTTGATCCAATCGCTCTCCTCTTCAACAGCTTCCAGCTCCCTGCTCCCTTACTGGCCCAGCTTCACCAAATTCCTGCAAGATCACAAGAGAGAGAAACTACACGAAGATATAGATTTACATTCATAAAAAGCTCAGGATCAGATTAAGCTAAACATGCAAATATAACAAAACATCACTGATACACAAGCATGTAGAAGAAACTCAAATAGTTTTATTAATGCAATAAGAAGATCCAGGAGGAGATACAACCAAGTGAGTCCCGATCCAGCATCTACCTCCCAGAAAAGGAATCCCTTCCTCACCTCCAACAAAGCATAAATCACCCAATGCACTAATCTCAATCTCAAACCAACAGCAATTCTCTGCAAAGTACAAAATTCCAGCCTCTGGATCTCTGGGATGAGGGATCCATATATAGATGTAAGTAGAGAGGATGAGTCAGCTTATGTTTTGACTTGTGGCTTCTCTCTGTCAGTTCTTGCTTCCACTTGGAGACTGAGAGCCTCTTACTCATCACTGGTCGAATTCAGTGAGGCAAGTGTCATTGGAGAAGATTCTGGAAGCTTCCATTGTCTTTCCACCTCGTTGAATGACTTTTCCATTTGTCATTTCCCGCTCAACGCACCCTGGTAGTGCATTCACCTGCGTTGCAACGCACCTAGCCAGTGTATTTGGGTGCTTTGCAACGCAGCCAGCTAGTGGAGCATCTGAATTGATCCTGATTTGACTAGTTTTGAGCAGTTTCTGGTGGAGAACTTCTGGGAGAAGCTGTCATTGGTTGACCTTGTTCCTCTAGGGGTAGGAACAACACTTTTAGGGACTTTGGATCCCTTGGATTATGGACATTTCATGCTTAGAGCTGTAAGGCACAAAAATGTCTATAACACCATGTCTCATTTGTGAGGAGGATCACTACACTAAATATTGTCCCCGACGATTTGAAGTTAGTCGCTTACTCAAAGGGACCCCAGCTATCTTGAAAGAGCCCTTTCCATCCCAGTAGCCCAAATGGTAGACCAAATTTAGTCTTCCACTTCCAAAGGTTCCCAAGTGTTCATGATGAACACACCTATAAATGTGGCTACCAATCAAAAGATTATCAAACACCTACTCCGATGGCAGGGAAAGAGAAATAAGGTACCCCTTCCTCATTTATCTCGTCTACCTTTGGTCCTCTCCATATAGAGCGACCTAATCCTGATTTTTCTATTTGAATACCCTCTCGACATGTGCTATGAAATTCCTTGTATAATCCAAATGCTCAAGCTTCTCGGGATTATAACATTGTTGAGGATTTGGCTCAAGCACCATTATCTATGTTTGCTCTCGAGGTCCTTCAAAGTTGTCCTTCTCAGCAGAAAGCATTGTTGTCAGCTATTGGAGGTATTGATCCATCTGATTCCAATATCATTTGTTTTGATCTTGAAAACCATGTTCCACGCTTACCTCATCAAATTTCCTTTCTCATTCAGGTGATCATTAATGAGAATAAAATTCACAGGGCCATCATTGATGAAGGTGCCTCCACATGCATCATGTCTTTCTCTTCTTGGAAGGAAATTGGTTATCCTACCCTTAACCAATCACCTAACACATTGGAAGCCTTTGATGGACATGATTCTCAACCTTTTGGTGTCCTTCCTAATATTTCCATTACCTTGGAAGGCAAGACATTCAATGTTGAAGTAGAAATTGTTGATGCAAATCTTAAATATAATCTTCTACATGGATAGAGTTGGACCCATTCCATGCATGTTGTAGCCTCCTCTCTGGTCTGTGTGCTCCATTTTCCTCATCAAGGTAAATTCGTCACGGTCGACCAGTTGTCTTTCTTTGCCTCTTCTTCCTTGGATTGCAATGTTCATTATGTGAAACGTATTGGTGCTCCTTATCAGAGTGTGGGGGCTGGACTTTTCAAAGATCCCACCTTGATGTGTATTTTTCCTCTCCCACCTTTGCATGTTTCCTTAGTCTACATGATCTCGTTTAAGTCTAATCCTTGGGTCATTCCCTCTCTTGATCTTGTTGATACATGGGGTGATGTCATGTCGTCAAGCCCTGCCGAGATCAATTATGTGGAGATTGTTACGGATTCGGCTTTGGTACCCACTAATCATACTGCTTCGAGTATGTCTCTTGACACCTATTCTCAATCCTCGTAGCTTGGTTCTTCAGATTCTCCCGATCCCTTAACCAAGACTTTTCCTTCTGATGAAATTATCATGGAAATTATGTCTTTGGAGGAAGCATCGTGGAATGATATTCTGCATTGTTCCTTGTTCTTACCTGGCCCAATGGTCATGTCTACTTGTCTTTAGGAGTTCTCTTCTCGTTTCCCAACCCAACCACTTCAAACGCCTATCATGACCCATGAAGTTTGGTTGGAAGGGAACATGGGCGATATTACCCAAACGATGCCTATTGACATTTCTATTAAACTAGGTAGCGTTGAAAACGTTCATATTAGGGTGACTTGTTCTCTTGATGAGATCAAGATCTACACTCATCTTTTTGAAGAGTTTTGAGATGCTTTTTCATGGTCGTATGAAGAAATTCCCAACATTGACCCAAGTATAGTCATGCACGAAATTCCAACTTATCCTAACACGAAGTGCATTCGTCAACGACTTCGTCTAGTGCACCCTAGAAAAGCGACCACCATTAAAGGGGAAATTGAAAAAATTCTTAAAGATGGATTTATTTATCCTATCCCTCTGACATGTTGGGTGTCCAATATCATATTGGTGACTAAGAAACAAGGCACCATTCGAGTCTGTGTTGATTACTGTGACCTTAATCATCCCTGTCCAAAGGATAATTATCCCACTCCTTTTATAGACCAGATCATCAATTAATGTGTTGGGAGTGAGATCTTTTCCTTTATGGATGGCTTTTATAGTTATAACCAGATAAAAATTTCACCAGCTGATCAAGATAAGACTTCCTTTATCTGTCCGTGGGACACTTTTGAATATAGAAAGCTTCCTTTTATCCTTAAGAATGTTGGGGCTAATTTTCAATGAGAAATGTCCTATGCTTTCCATGACATTAAAAACATCATTCAGCCTTATTTGGATGATATTTCTACTCATGCACATAAGCGCCATGACCATCATGATCATCTTTGACAACTATTTCTTTGTTGCAGACACTATAACATTCAGTTGAATCCACATAAGTGTGTCTTCTGCGTCAAATCCGGACGACTCCTCAGTTTTATTTTTTCGAAAGATGGAATTCATCTTGATCCTCTCAAATTTGAGGCTATTGTTAATCTATTCCCTTCCTCTTCGTTGCATCAATTACAAAGTCTGCAAGGGAAAGTGAATTTCCTTTGTTGCTTTGTTCCTAACTATGTTGAGCTAGCTTTAGCGTTCACCCGATTGCTTAAGCAAGAAAATCCATTCATTTGGGATGAGACTACCCAAACGTCTTTTTATGACTAGAAAGTTGTCCTCATTAATGCTCCTGTGTTGCATCCTCTGAACTATCATCACGATTATTTCCTTTATCTAGTTGCAACTTCTAGCACTATTGCAATGGTGTTGGTGCAAGACAAAGACGAAGGTCATGAACATGTCATTTATTACCTCAGGTGCAACCTCCTCGATACGAAGACCCATTATGCTCATGTCGATAAGTTGGTTTTGGCTGCTATTCAGGTCATTCAATGCTTTCGGCATTATATTCTCCTCCACGATGAAACCATGATTTCTGAGTGTAACCCCATGAATTACATTCTAACTCGTCAGTTACTTGGGGGAAAGTATTCCAAGTGGAGTGTCATCCTCCAGGAATTTGATTTGGTGTTCACTACTACCAAATCAAACAAATCACTTGTATTTGCTGAGTTGATTTTCTCTCTTCCGTATGCTTCTCTTCTTACTGGTGCTGATGAGTAGCTCCCCGATGAGACTCTTTTTCTAATTATCACTCTCGATCCTTGGTACAGTGATATCATCGTGTATCTCCAAACTTCTACCTTCTAGTCTACGTTTTCCAAGGATGATCGCCGAAGCATTCGGCATCAATCCCAACCTTACCGCATCATTGTAGATAATTTATATCGCATTGGTGTTGATTCAATTCTTCGACAATGTTTAACTCTCGATGAGGCCGAAAGAGTCTTGAATGAATGCCATTTTGGCGCATGTGGTGGTCATTTGTCTGTCTACACCACTACCCAAAATATACTCTGTTATGGCTATTTTTGGCCCTCTATCTTTAAGGATTTCATTCTTGTTGTTCGCAAATGCCATGAGTGCTAGATTTATCAGCAAAAAATGCGTACCCACCCGCTCACCTTCACCCCGTTATTATCATTGGCCCCTTTGCCAAATGGGGCATTGATTTTATGACATGTAACCCTTCTTTTGCCGAGGGGAATGGTTATATTATCATTGCCATGGATTACTTCACCAAATGGGCTAAAGTAATGCCTACATATTCAGCTGACGGTAAAACGACAGAGCAATTTTTATTCAATCATGTGATTTCCAAGTTTGTAGTGCCTCAAGCCATTGTCACTAACCATGGCTCCCATTTTCGTGATTACATGATGGATAAGCTGACTTCTACGTTGGTCTTGTGTCACGATGGCTCAACTCCATACTACCCTCAAGTCAACGGCCAAGTTGACGTTGTAAACAAAGTGTTAGTCATTATGCTTCAGTGCACCATTGGGATGCACAAGTCCAATTGGCATCTCATGCTTTTTTCAGCTCTGTGGGCCTACCTAACCTCGACTAAAGACGCAACTTGATTCACACCTTTCTAGCTAGTCTATGGTCTGGAAGAGGAGATTCCACGTAATCTCCTCTTCGTTGTCAACTCCTTCCTGATAAGTAGCAATCTCAAATTGTCGAGCAATGCATCTAGCGACCGGGGACATCTCAGCTGGTTGCCCTGGTGCCACATCTGCAATTACAAAATCAAAGTGTCACAGATACATATATCTCAAAAACAATAAAAAAATCAAAACCAAAAAATTGTTCTCCTCACCTCCATCATCAAAATCCTCTCCGTCTAGGAGTGGCATGTCAAGATCACCAAGGAAGTTATTCCTGCTATATGGCCAATCCTTCACAACAATGAGCTGATGTCTTAGCCATGTAAAGAAAGTAGGCTTGTAATACATGTGATGGCCCCCTCTAGTTTTGGGCATCAGTTCACTCCATCGGACCATCCATGGACCTCATGGCATTGGGGGATTTACCTCTGCTAGCTGATAGTGGAACAGTGGGATCTGTCCCAGGAAGAAAGTCACCAGAACAGAAACATATCCAAATTTCCTTAGGTTTCCTGCCTTGCATTTGGATAAATGGCTCTTCATGTTCACTTTCATGGCTTCTGCCCAATTGAAGACAATGGGCACCATGCAGTCTATGGCATACTGGAACTTAGGCTTGTTGGACTCGTGCAATACCTAAACCCCAGTAACTCTGTTAATGGTCAAGAGAAACACCTTCAGTACAAGGTCACCTATGGTCATGATGTCAACCTTACCACTTTTAGATTTCAAAGCTTCCAGACAATGTTCTGCAAGGAGTTGTTCACACTCACCCCAATAGGCCTGCCTCCATACAATTGGATTGGTTCCCCTCTACGGGACAATGAAGTAGATGTTTGAAGTCTCTAGCTCCAGCTCTTGATCATGGATCACAAATAATGTTATGAAACCAGCTCAAGAAAAGATAGATCAACGCCTTAGAATTCAGCCTCTTCGAGGGGGAAACCTCCTTTACATTACATAAATGAACAATTCTTGGATGATTCAAATGAAAAAACCTCCTTTCTATATATAGGAGTCTAAGGAGTCACAATATAATCCAGCCGACCTAGCAAAAATAATATAAAGCCACAAAAATAACAATAGAGGGATTCTATGGGGCACAGTAATAACAATATGGGGGCAATAGGGGCACAACAATATTAATAAGGGGTATAACTACAATAGTAATGGGGTAATCACTAGTATTATAGGGACCCAACATGCCCCTTGCCTTCAAAAAAGTGTTGTCCTCAATGCTTGAGTAGTTCTAGATACTTCTGCATAAAATTCTCATCCTCCCATGTGGAATCTTCAGCAGATAAGTTCTTCCACTTGATAAGATACTCTGAAATTGATCGATTTCGTAGCTGTCGAGTTCTTGTTTCTATGACTGCTTCCGGTTCCAATATAATTTTTCCTTCCTCGTCAAGTTCTGGCAATATTGTTTGAACTGGGAGCTTGTTGCCTATAACCTTCTTTAAACATGAAACATGGAAAACTGGGTGCAATCGAGAAGCTGCAGGAAGCTCCAATTTGTATGCCATAGTACCAATCTTTTGCAACACCTTGTACGGACCATAATACTTTGGTGATAATTTATTATCCTTCTTAGCTTGCTTGAGGGACATTTGCTTATATGGTTGTAACCGTAGGAATACCCAATCACCTACATCAAAACTTCTTTCACTACGATGTTGATCTGCCTGTTGTTTCATTCTATTCTGTGCCAACACGAGGTTATCCTTTAAGAGTTGGAGGACTTGTTGTTGATGTTCGATGTGATGTTCCACTGCCTGAACCTTAGAATTTTCTCTTAAATATGATGTGATGGATGGTGGTTGATACCCATAAAGTGCCATAAATGGGGTCATTTTTGTTGCTGTATGGAAGGAAGTGTTATACCACCATTCAGCCAGAGGCAACCATTTGACCCATTGTGTCTGTTTATCAGATACAAAGCAACGAAGATATCCTTCCAAACATTTGTTTACTATCTCAGTTTGCCCATCAGATTGAGGATGATAAGATGAGCTATGAGCTAACTGAGTACCAAGACAAGAAAATAATTCTGTCCAAAAATTTCCAGTGAAAATGGGATCTCTGTCACTTACAATAATCTTTGGGTTTCCATGTAGCTTTTGAATTGTTTCCATAAATGCAGTAGAAACTGTACTGGCTTTAAATGGATGTGATAATGCACAAAAGTGTGCATACTTGGTAAGTCTGTCAACTACCACCATGATGACACTCCTTCCCTCAGACTTGGGTAAACCTGTGATAAAATCCATTGAAACCTCCTCCCAACGTTGGCTTGGAATGGATAAAGGTTGTAATAGACTCGGTGTCTTAATTGTTTCAACTTTATTTTGTTGGCAAACCAAACATTCCGCCACAAAATTTTGAATATCTGATTTAAGGCCATCCCAAAAAAATCCTTCTTAACCCTGTGTTAAGTTTTTATAAATCCTGAGTGCCCTCCTAAGGGAGAAGTGTGCAATTCCATAAGAATCTTTTGTTTTAGCTGGGAATTCTTACAGAGGTATAAGCAATCTTTGTACCATAACGAATCATTTTGCCAGCTAAATGTATCAGACGTACTGGAATCTTGTTGTAGCTTTCGAATAAGTGCCCACACTTCTTCGTCATTCTTCCATTCCTCCCTTGCTTCGTTTATCCAATCTGGTTGGATAATAGAAATGGCGCACAACAATGCTTCCACATCCTCATCCTTTCTTGAGAGTGCATCTGCCACCACATTTTGCTTCCCTTTTTTGTAGATGATTTCAAAGTCATAACCCAACATCTTTGTGACCCACTTTTGTTGCTCTTCAGAGGATAATCTTTGTTCTAAAAAGTATTTAAGGCTATCATGATCCGTTTTTACCTTGAAGTGTCTTCCCATTAGGTAGGGTCGCCATTTCTTAAGTGCATGGAGTATTGCCAACATTTCCTTCTCATAAATAGCTTTGCTTAAAAACTTTCCCTTGATTGGACGACTTTCAAAAGCAATGGGTCTTTCATCTTGCATTAGAACAACACCAATTCCATTTCCTGAAGCATCACATTCCACAATAAAGGTTTTTGTGAAGTCCGGTGTAGCTAAGACCGGTGCTTGGCACATTGCCTCTTTAAGATGTTCAAAGGCCTTTGTTGCTTCCGGAGTCCATGAAAATGCATCTTTCTTCAATAATGTTGTTAGAGGTGTTGCTATTCTCCCATAATTCTTAACAAACTTGCGATAATACCCTGTCAACCCAAGAAATCCTCGCAGATGCTTTATGGATGTGGGGATTTTCCATTCCTTAATGGCTTTAATTTTGCTAGGGTCTACCTTAACTCCTTCATGAGATACAATATGACCCAAATATTCCACCTCCTGGACTCCAAAGAAACATTTGGATCTTTTTGCATATAATTGTTTCTCCTCCAATAGTTGTAGCACCCTGTCAACATGTTCAACATGATCCTTCCAAGACTTGCTGTAGATTAGTATATCATCAAAAAATACTAACACAAATTTTCTAAGGAATGGTTTGAAAATTGAATTCATCAAACCTTGAAATGTTGAAGGTGCATTGGTAAGGCCAAAAGGCATGACCAAAAATTCATAATGACCCTCATGAGTTCTAAATGTTGTTTTCGGAATGTCTTCAATCTTCATTCTGATTTGATGATATCCTGAACGAAGATCCAACTTGGTGAAGTAAATTGATCCATGCAATTCATCCAGTAATTCATCAATGACAGGAATGGGGAACTTATCTTTAATAGTGAGCTTGTTGAGCTCCCTATAATCCGGACACATGCGCCATGATCCATCCTTCTTGTGCACCAATACTACTGGAGCAGAGAAAGAACTTTGACTCGGTTGAATTATACCAGCCTCTAGCATTTCTGCAACCATACGTTCAATTTCACTCTTTTGGACATAGGGATATCTGTACGGCCTGATGTTTGGAGGAACACTTCCTGGAATCAGATGAATAGCATGATCATGATCACGCATAGGTGGGAGACCTTTGGGAGTCTCAAATACCTTGGAATGATTGTCCAGGACTTTTTGGAGATCTGGAGAAATAGATGATTCCGATGTGGAAACATCTAGCGAACATAATTGTGCAATTACACCTCTTTGCTCCTTTTTTAGAAGCTTTGTCATACCATTAGAGCTGATTATCTTTCCTGGTTTCCCTGCAATACCCCTTAATTCAACTTCCTTTCCTTCCGTAGAAAATTTGATGAAAAGTTCTTGAAAATTAAAAGCTATTGTACCCAAGGATTGTAGCCATTGGACTCCTAGTACAACATCAACACCTCCCATTGGAATGGAAAGCATTGGGCTAGTCAATACATATTCTCCCATGGATAGCTTGATATTATGGCACTTTCCAGAGCAATTTATTGTTCCTCCATTTGCAATCATCACTTGACACTCTGGTGCTGGATATAGGAAGCAATTCAATTCTTTTGCTACCCTACAATGAATAAAATTGTGGGTGCTTCCTGAATCAATCAACACTATTACCTTTTTCTTCTTGATTTGTCCTTCTATCTTGATGGTTTGAGGAGTGGTAATTCCCGCCAATGCATTACAAGATATGGTCGGATTTATTTGTTCTTCATCTAGGCTTTGTTCCTGGAGTATATCCTCTTCTTTTGACCTTTCTTGCTCCTTTTCTTCTTCCTCTTCACAATCTATGTAGAATAATTTCTTCTCAGCACACTTATGACCTTTAGTGTATTTGCTATCACAACTGTAACAAAGCCCTTTTGCTCTTTTTTCTTCCAATTGTTGTGGTGTCAACCTTATAGGTTGTGGAAGACTAGGGGAAACAACACTTCCGTCTTTATAGTTGTGAGTGGTATGCTTCCTGGTTGCCATAATTTTGCTTTCCATTTTTCTTGCTAACCTGAATGCCTTCTCTAATGAATCAGGTTCCCAAAGGTGAACATCATGTTGGATATTATCCTTTAAATACCCTATGAACACATCAATCCTATGCTCCTCTAGAATATCTTTTACCCTTATGTTCAATTTTTGGAACTCCTCAATGTGCTCCATTATTGAACCCTTTTGTTTGAGACTTATCAATTGGCTAAAAAAAGTGTTGCTTTTTGTATCCTCATAATGTGCTATCAATTCTTTCGTAAAAATTGCCCAAGTGATAAATTGTTTATGAGAGCAAATCCATTGATACCATACAAACTGATTTGGTTCCAAATATAAAGTTGCCATACATACCTTTTGTGTGTTTTGCACATTATTGAGATCGAAGAATTGCTCCATCTGTAATATCCATGTGGCGGGATCCTTGCCATCAAACTTCCTCATATCGATTTTTGGAATATGGTGAGTCTTCGATCCAACATTAGAGTCTATGGAATCATGATTAACATTTCTTTTGTTCTCATCATGAGTTTCCTTTAGTACCCTTTCACCCTTATTGACCATTTCTTGTAGCAACTTATTCATAATTATCTTCAATTCTTCCATCTTATCATCCATGCCATCAATTTTAGCTTCTACGCCTTTCTTTAAACCATCCATATTAGCTTCTACATCTTTCCTTAAACCATCCATCTTAGATTCTGTTGCTTTTTGTGCACGTGACACTTGTTGCACTTGTTCTTGTAATTTTGATATATCATATAGCATTTCTTCTTCTTCTTCATGAGTCATGCTAGAGCTTCCAGGTTTCTTACAAGGTGTTTGCATTTTCTTTCCTCGAGGCATCAGTTACCGATAATAATGCTCTATTATGCCCTTTGAACTCCTTCAAAACAAATTTTCAAACCAAGCTTAAGCAAAAATTTAAGAAAATCTACACACCTTTTTTCACTTTGTAGGAGCTGATATTGCCTCTTATGTATCTCTGTACTTTCTGATCATCTAGTTCTAAATTTGTGACCTGCAGTAGCCCTTTGTGTCCTCTTTCCAATGCCACAAGTCTGACCTAAATTGGTTTCTCCAAGGAAGAGTTATGCGAAGTCTCCCACAGTGACTTGATTATAGACTAGTTCAGTAAATCGAACTTGTACGACGTGCCACGAGTCACTGTTTCAACCTTTGGATCTGAAAAATACATACAAGGAACTACAATCCATCCTATTTCTATACCTTCTTACGAAATTTCAATCTGATCCCCAGAGAGAAAGTTATGACGATTTTCCCCAAGTCACCTGTTTGGAATGTAATTTAGGAGTCTGCAAAAATACCAACTTCCTCAGATCATATCTCCGCAAATATAGTGCGAAAAGCTCTGAAATTCGGACCCGAGGTTCAGCGCGATTTCTTCTCAAATGGGTTTTTTTTGTAACTTCTGAAACGTCGCAGAAACAAAGTTATAGTGAAAATGCCACGATGACCTGTTTGGAGCAGCGAAACCCTAGAATCCAAAGCTCTGATACCAAATGTTATGAAACCAGCTCAAGAAAAGATAGAAAAGATAGATCAACGCCTTAGAATTCAGCCTCTTCGAGGGGGAAACCTCCTTTACATTACATAAATGAACAATTCTTGGATGATTCAAATGAAAAAACCTCCTTTCTATATATAGGAGTCTAAGGAGTCACAATATAATCTAGCTGACCTAACAATAATAATATAAAGCCACAAAATTAACAATAGAGGGATTCTATGGGGCACAGTAATAACAATATGGGGGCAATAGGGGCACAACAATATTAATAAGGGGTATAACTACAATAGTAATGGGGTAATCACTAGTATTATAGGGACCCAACAAATACCTCTCATCCAATATCCCATAGACTGATTAGGTATTGTAGTAGCTCAAGTTGAGCTCGAAGGCCTCGTGTAAGAAAGAACTTGAGGAGCCTGCAGTTCCTCAATGCATCTAGACAATTTTGATCTTCGAATTCCAATGAAACAATTCCTTCGTGCTTGCATTCTTTCCATTCAATCACCATCTTCCTGCTGTGATTTGCCTGCAAACAACATGCATTTACTTAAACATTAGTTTTTACAAGAGGAATTTTGAATTAAAAGCAGTTAAATCGGTCGAAATTTGAAAAAAAAATCTACTTTCTGTGTCGGCACGACTGTTTTAAAATAGTTGCACTGATGACGTGAGTGCCTAAGTTATGAACCCTCAATTGGTGCGATCCCGTGCCTGCATCTCGCTTCGACTGAGGGAGAATTTTTTTTTGTAAAAAACTCTTCAAAAAAACCCTAAAAAACGGCTAAATGCATAACTACAGGTATGAAAACAAAGCTTAGGGCCTCAGCTCTTACCTACAGTAGATAGTTCATCGATAGGCCTCCTGGATCTACTACAATCTGCTCCTGAGGATTTAGTGCACAAATGGGTAAACATTTCTCCAAATGAGGTAAAAGAGGTAAATGGTAAAAATGTTTTAACCTTTTCCCTTTTTATAAACTTTTAGCAATGTTTTAGCGTTTTTAAAAGTATTTTTTCGCCATTTTACATTAGAAACAGATAATATGTTTTCTTCTTGTGTAGCAACAAGTGATGGATTGCTAGTGATGATGCAAAACTGGAGTCTTCTTTAAGTTGTTTTTCTGACTCATAAAAAATTCAAATGAAAATATCGCCAAGTATTTTTCCCTTTTTGACTCATTAAAGAAAACAAAAAAGGGGTGTCTTCTTTAAGCTCCTTTCCAACTCTTGAAACAAAAAAAGGTTGTCAAGCTCTTGTTTTTTTGACCTTGTAAAATGGTTATGAAACGTCATTTACCTAGTATACATTTACCCATCTTCTAGGTTGGGATAAAATATTTATGAAAAGGGTACTCCTTGGTTGACATGGTCAAGAGGTTCTTTCGAGTATTGTTTTCTACCTTTTTGGGCTCGAGAGACAACTTTACGAAAATGGACCTTTTGGAGTTTTATTTTCGTGTCTTTTTCAAACTCTCTAAACATGAAAAAGACACTGATTTTTTCCTTTGTCAAACTCATTAAACTTTAAATGACATCGGGTTCGTCACCATGACGGACACGAGCTTCTCCTTCCTAGGGATTGTTAATCTTACTAGTTCGTATCTATCCAAAGCATGTACTTACATTACAAGCATATGTTATCCCCTTCAAGCTTGTGATAAAAAATAATTGGGGTACCTGCCAGAAATGGTGGGGGAAAATGGGAAATTTTTACTAGTTGTGTGACAGCTTGTCACTCTTGACCATGACACTTTTCTGCTTAGTGTTAGGTTGGGATATCCCCACTTCACCATTGAACTTCCTCGGTTCGGGCCACAACTTTTTTCCTTTCCATCTGATCTTTGTCATGTCATCATGACCTCCGATCCTATGGATCCAAAAGCTGCCAAACTCCAGAGTTGTGTCGTTGATATGTTCAAGAGTTAATCTTTCTCCAATTTACACCCATTCCTGAATCTCTGTATCATCTCATAATAATTGCATCCCTTGTCTCGTGTCAATGATGTGGGATAAATCATGGCTCTCCTTCGACAAGGTCACTTCCTGTCGAATTCAACTCATTATCTGCGAAGTTGACCTAGAGACTCCCTTTCAGTACCTTAGAGTTTGCATGCCTTGATGGCAAATTCTTCATGCTCGACAACAAGTTTTCATCATTGGCTTTAGATCAAGTGATTTCATGGGTGTTTGACTTCATTTCCTTATTCACACTCCATGAATTATGTTGCTGGTACCTTGAGAGACATTGTCATTATTGGTGGTTTCTCTCGCGCTTGTTAACAGTTCACATCACTGACTAGCAATCAAGCGATTTTCTAGCATGTTTGAATTTATCACATCTATTCACGTGCTAGAAATTGTACTTTGATCGGGTCGTGTTGGAGCGCAAGACCCTAGACTCAGATTACACAAGTCCAAGTTGCAGGGAAATGTGACATGACCATGCTTACATACATGTCTCTTTCATATGGATGGTCACAACCATAGCATGAGTTTGTTATATGTGATCCTTCTCATTATTGGATGGCTATGACCATACCTTAGGTTTGTTATCATCCTTCTTACTGGATGGTTGTGCCCATACCTTGGATCCATTTACATGATCTTCTTATAGATGGTTGCGTCCATACCACGATTCATGTATAAGAGATTTCAGTAATGTATATGTATCTATGCTTGCTTGTAGGTTTTCCAATGACAGTATTCAGATCCATGCATCTACTCATAAATAATTTCACCCCTCACTCTTGTTCGGCCTTCATGCTTTAGGGGCCATCTGTTACACAACATTTTGTCACTGTCCCTGTGCTTCCCATTCCTCAATCCTAGAATACCTCTACAGTGACCCTCATATATTTCCCTGCCATGAAGAACGTGTCCCTACATCCCTCTTCATTTGCAGAACATTTCCCTCTTACATCATTTCCCAAGAATATTCCTTCAAGCTTAGTTTTCAAGACTGGCGCTAGTGCTCAATTCCCTCCCTGCACCGATTTGCAGAGTTTAAAACTAGGACTAATGCTGAACGAAGCAAGTGAGCCATTCATCACTCGTGCTGACCCTCTTTTGGAAAGTTTTTAAAAATGGAGTTAATGCATCCAGGTCTAGAAGCTTGGTGAATAGAAGTCTGGTAAATGGTTGGGCTGGATAGAGCTGAGAGAGACTGTTTGGGCTCCCTCCCCTACTAAGATGGAACAAACCAAAATGGATAAGGCCTCTCCCACCATAAGAGGATCCATTTCCCCTCTATCAAAGCTATATAAACTCCTCATTTTACAACCTCAGCTAGCTAGTGAAAGGGCAAGAATTATCTGCAAATCTTGATAGCCATCTTGAGAACCTTAGCCTTCTAGTTTGTGTGTGAAGGGAGAATAAGCTTATAGTGTTTGGTTTGGAGAAAAGGGAAAGAGGCCTTGAACTTCCATTGTTTTGAGGGTGAATCATGAGATTCTTATAGTGGTGCTGGAACCTGGACATGCCAAAGGGAACCTGCAATGTCAAGGCTTCGGTTGTATTTCTCTTTGAAGTTTATATTAATACAACTAATGTTTTATTTCCTACATCGTGTGTAATATTACATTTGATAGCTTAAAACTCCTTGACCTTTTAAGTAGATTGAATTCAATTTTATGCTATCACGTTTGCTATTGTTTCTTGCATGTTTGTTTCAGTTAATTGAATGAAAGGAATGAAAGGAAGCTGGAGCAAGGAATAAATATTAACATCAAGTGGATTAGTGCTATAAGAGGTAGGCCCTCTTATTCAATTCTAATATAAGAAAAACTTTTTCTCATAAACTTGATATGGATCACAGAAGCCTCAATTCAACAAATTTACATTAGACTGCCTTTTTTGTGGCTAGACCCACACTTGGGCTAGAGGGATCGTCTCTGTCCATAGAGAGGATACTTCCACTTCACACATGTTTCCTGGCTACAGTCATGTACTTTGCCTCTATCGAACTAAGTGCAACCGATCTCTGTTTCCTACTGTACCAAAAAACTGTCGCTAACCCAATACTATATGTCCCTCCTGATGTGCTCTTCCTGTCGGATGGACTCCTTACCCAATCTGAATCGGTGAAGCCTTGAAGCTTCAATCCCTATGTCTATTTGTACCATAACCCAAACTGAGTACTACCTATGAGGTATCTCAATACATGATTTTCCACCTTCCAATATAGCTTGGTAGGCCTAACCATCGCTTGACTAAGCTGGTTAACTGCATAGCACATATCGGGTCATGTGTTCACCAAGTACATGAGTGAACCTAAAATATTCCTATAAAACATTAGCTTCCACTACTTCCTGTTATGAAACCAGCTAACAAAAAGATAGAAAAGGAAGATCAACACCATAGAATTCAACCTCTTTGAGGGGGCAACCTCCTTTACATTACATAAATGGACAATTCTTGGATGATACAAATTACAAACCCCCTTTCTATATATAGGATTCTAAGGGGTCACAATAAAACCAAATCTGACCTAACAATAATAATATATGGGTACAGAAATAACAATAGTGAGCTTCTATGGGGCAAAATAATAAAAATATCGGGACACTAGGGGCACAACAATAACAATAAGGGATACAATGACAATAGTAAGGGGGGAATCACTAGTATTATAGGGATCTAACATGTCCCTCTCCTTCAAAAAAATGTTTTCCTCAACGCTTAGGTAGTTTGAGATGCTTCTGTATAAAACTCTCATCCTCCCATGTGGAATATTCAACGGGTAAGTTCTTCCACTTGATAAGATACTCTAAAATTGATCGATTTTGTAGTTGTCGAGTTCTTGTTTCTTTGACTACTTCAAGTTCCAATATGATTTTTACTTCCTCATCAAGTTCTGGCAATATTGTTTGAACTGGGAGCTTGTCACCTATAACCTTCTTTAAACATGACACATGGAAAATTGGGTGCACTCGAGAAGTTGCAGGAAGCTCCAATTTGTATGCCATAATACCTATCTTTTGCAACACCTTCTACGGACCATAATACTTTGGTGATAATTTATTATCCTTCTTAGCTTGCTTGAGGGACATTTTTTGATATGGTTGTAGCCATAGGAATACCCAATCACCTACATCAAAACTTCTTTCGCTACAATGTTGATCTGCCTACTGTTTCATTCTATTCTACACCAAGGTGAGGTTATCCTTTAACAGTTAGAGAACTTGTTGTTGATGCTTGATGTGATATTCCAATGCTTGAACCTTAGAATTTTCTCTTAAATATGATGTGATGGAAGGTGGATGATATCCATAAAGTGCCATAAATGGGGTCATTTTTGTTGTTGTATGGAAGGAAGTGTTATACCACCATTCAGCCAGAGGCAACCATTTGGCCCATTGTGTATGTTTATCAGATACAAAGCAATGAAGATATCCTTCCAAACATTCTTTTACTATCTCAGTTTACCCATCAAATTAAGGATGATAAGATGCGCTATGAGCTAACTGAGTACGAAGACAAGAAAATAATTCTGTCCAAAAATTTCCAGGGAAAACGGGATCTCTGTCACTTACAATAATCTTTGGGTTTCCATGTAGCTTTTGAATTGTTTCCATAAATGTAGTAGAAACTGTACTCTCTTTAAATGTATGAGATAATGCACAAAAATGTGCATACTTGGTAAGTCTCTCAACTACCACCATGGTAACACTCTTTCCTTCAGACTTGGGTAAACCTGTGATAAAATCCATTGAAAATTCCTCCCAGTGTTGGCTTGGAACGGATAAAGGTTGTAATAGACTTGGGGTCTTAATTGTTTCAACTTTATTTTGTTGGAAAACCAAACATTCCGCCACAAATTTTGAATATCCGACTTAAGGCCATCCCAAAAAAATTCCTTCTTAACCCTGTGGTAAGCTTTTAGAAATCCCGAGTGCCCTCCTAAGGGAGAGGTGTGCAATTCCCTCATAATATTTTGTTTGATTTGGGAATTCTTACATAGATATAACCGATATTTTTACCATAACGAATCATTTTTCCAGCTAAATGTATCAGATTTACTGGGATCTTGTTGTATCTTTTGAATGAGTGCCCACACTTCTTCGTCATTCTTCCATTCATCCCTTGCTTAATTTATCCAATCTGGTTGCATAATATAAATGGCACAAAGAAATGCTTCCACATCCTCATCCTTTCTTGAGAGTGCATCTGCCACAACATTTTGCTCCCCTTTTTTGTAGATGATTTCAAAGTCATAACCCAACATCTTTGTGACCCATTTTTGTTGCTCTTTTGAAGATAATATTTGTTCTAAAAAGTATTTAAGAATATTATGATCTATTTTTACATTGAAGTGTCTTCCCATTAGGTAGGGTCTCCATTTCTTAAGTGCATGTAATATTGCCAACATTTCCTTCTCATAAATAGCTTTGTGTAAATACTTTCCTTTGACTGGACAAATTTTGAAAGAAATGGGTCTTTCTTCTTGCATTAAAACAACACCAATTTCATTTCCTGAGGCATCACATTCCACAATAAAGGTTTTTGTGAAGTCTGGTGTAGCTAATATGGTTCTTGGCACATTGCCTCTTTAAGATGTTCAAAGGCCTTCGTTGCTTCTAGATTCCATGAAAATGCACCTTTCTTCAATAATTTTGTTATAGGTGCTACTGTTATCCCATAATTCTTAACCAACTTGTGATGATACCTTGTCAACCCGAGAAATCCTCATAGATGCTTTATGGATGTGGGGATTTTCCATTCCTTAATGTTTTTAATTTTTCTAGGGTCTACCTTAACACCTTAATGAGAGACAATATGACCCAGATATTCCACCTCTTGTACTCCAAAGAAACATTTGGAGATTTTTGCATATAATTGTTTCTCCTCCAATAGTTTGAGTACCCTTTCAACATGTTGAACATGATCCTTCCAAGACTTGTTGTAGATTAGTATATCATTAAAAAATACTAACACAAATTTTCTACGGAAGGGTTTGAAAATGGAATTCATCAAACCTTGAAATGTAGAAGGTGCAATGGTAAGGCCAAAAGGCATGACCAAAAATTCATAATGACCCTCATGAGTTCTAAATGATGTTTTTGGAATGTCTTTAGTATTCATTCTGATTTGATGATATCCAGAACGAATATCCAACTTGGTGAAGTAAATTGATCCATGCAATTCATCCAGTAATTCATCAATGACAGGAATGGGAAATTTATCTTTAATAGTGAGCTTGTTGAGCTCCCTATAAACTGGACACATGCCCCAAGATCCATCTTTCTCGTGAACCAACACTACTGGAGGAGAGAAATAACTTTGACTAGGTTGAATTATACCAGCCTCTAACATTTCTGCAAGCATACGTTCAATTTCACTCTTTTGGGCATAGGGATATCTATAAGGCCTGATGTTTGGAGGAACACTTCCTTGAATCAAATGAATAGCATGATCATGATCACGAATAGGTGGGAGGCCTTTAGGAGTCTCAAATACCTTGGAATGATTATCCAAGACTTTTTGGAGATCTAGAGAAATAGATGATTTCGATGTGGGAACCTCTAGTGAACATAATTGTGAAATTATGCCTCGTTGTTCTTTCTTTAGAAGTTTTGTCATTCCGTTAGAGCTGATTATCCTTCTCGGTTTCCTTGTGATACCCCTTAATTCAACTTTCCTTCCTTCTGAAGAAAATTTCATGAAAAGTTCCTGAAAATTAAAATCTGTTGTAGCCAAGGATTGTAGCCATTGGACTCCTAGTACAATATTAGCACCACCCATTGGAATGGAAAGCATTGGGATATTCAATACATATTCTCCCATGGATAGCTTGATATTATGGCACTTTCCTGAGCAAGTTATGGTTTCTCCACTTGCACCCATCACTTGACACTCTGGTGCTAGATATAGGAAGCAATTCAATTCCTTGGCTACCTTACAATGAATAAAATTATGGGTATTTCCTGAATCAATCAACACTATTACATTTTTCTTCTTGATATGCCCTTCTATCTTGATAGTTTGAGGAGTGGTAATTCTAGCCAATGCATTATAAGATATGGTTGGATTCATTTCTTCTTTCTCTAGGGTTTGTTCCTGGCGTATATCCTGTTCTTTTGACGTTTCTTCTTCCTTTTCTTCCTCCTCTTCACAATCTATGTAAAATAATTTCTTCTCAGCACACTTATGACCTTTAGTGTATTTTCTATCACAACTGTAACAAAGCCCTTTTGCTATTTTTTCTTCCAATTGTTGTTGTGTCAACCTTGTAGGTTGTGGATGGATAGGGGCAATAACACTTCCATCTTTATGATTGTGAGTGGTAGGCTTCCTTGTTTCCATAATTTTGCTTTCCAGTTTTCTTGCCAGCCTAAACGCCTTCTCCAATGAATCAGGTTCCCAAAGGCGAACCTCATGTTGGATGTTATCCTTTAAAGTCCCTATGAACACGTCATTCCTATGCTCTTCTAGAATATCTTTTACCCTTATATTCAAATTGTGGAATTCCTCAATGTGCTTCATCGTTGAACCCATTTGTTTGAGATTTAACAATTGGCTAAAAAAAGTGTTGCTTTTTGTATCCTCATAATGTGCTATCATTTCATTTGTAAAAATAGCCCAAGCGACAATTTGTTTATGAGGGACGAACCATCGATACCATAAAAACTGATTTGGTTCCAAATATAAAGTTGCAATGCGTACCTTTTGTGTGTTTTGGACATTATGGAGATTGAAAAATTGCTCCATCTGTAGTATCCATGTTGCAGGATCCTTGCCATCAAACTTCCTCATATCGATCTTTGGAACATGGTGGTTCTTCGATCCAGCACTAGAGTCTATAAAATCATGATTAACATTTATTTTTGTTCTCATCATGTTTTTCCTTTACTACCCTTTCGCCATTAGTAACCATTTCTTGTAGAAGTTTTTTCAAATCTTTCATCTTGGCTTCCACGCCTTTCTTTAAATCATCCATCTTAGCTTCCACGCCATCCATCTTAGCTTCCACGTCATTCATCTTAGCTTCTATGCCTTTATTTAAACCATCCATCTTAGCTTCCATGCCATACATCTTAGCTTCTACGTCTTTCCTTAAACCATACATCTTAGCTTCTGTTACTTTTTGTGTGAGTGAAATTTGTTGCACTTGGTCTCATAATTTTAATATATCATGTTGCATTTCTTCCTCTTCTTCATGATTCATGCTAGAGCTTCCAGGTTGCTTACTAGGAGTTTCCATTTTCTTTGTTTGGGGCATCAATTACTGATAATAATGATTCACTATGCTCTTTGAATTCCTTCAAACTAATTTTTCAAACCAAACTTATGCAAAAAATAAAAAAAAAACTACACATTTTTTTTTCACCATCGATCTCAAGGCATCGATCGTATGAAGATGGTTGCTCGCATATGAATGTGGACATCTGCACTGGCACTTAGAAAAGTGACTAGAAGAAGAAATGAGAGAATAAGAAATCTGAAGACACCATCAGATTTGTGGCGTCACGTAATGCTGAATCGACTGTCCAAAATCTAAATTCATAGAAGTTGATAACTCTGGGCTCAAGGAATCTTTTAGATTCCCCTAGGATTCCTCAAATATTTTGCTCCATGGATGGACTGGAAATCTGCAATTCATATGGCGAATCTGATCTCACCATTGCGATCCCTACGGAAAACCATGAAAAACAAGTATAAACTTGACTATATTCTAAAATATCAAAATTTTACCTCCTTGGGAGAATTTCATGGCTCATGGTTTCGCTCCCTGTTTTTTGCTGAAATCATGGTTCCACGTGCATTCTGAAAGTGACCGAAAAATGTAGAACTCTAATGAATAAATGAACAACACCATTGTGTTCTTGGCGACAAGAGGTGTAAAATCCATATAAAATTTGTCAATTTCTGACAAAGTGAAAATTTTTCCCTCCTGCAAAATTCATGGTTCCTCCATTAAAATATTAATTAATTCACTGCCTTGAAATCCATGCCCACATTACACCTCCTCGAACTCTATGCAGAAGTAATTCCTTCGGCGGATTTACCAAGGGAAAGTGGTTGGCGCATTGGTAAAAGAGGCAAACGGTTGAGGAGAGGTCGGGGGATCAAATCTCGCCCCTCCCTAAATAATACCAACAGTTTCTTTTGTAAACCAAAATTACGCATTAATGGGGGTTGGGTCCACATTGGGCGGCCCGCCCCTTAAACCCCTCATTACTACATTATCAACGCATTAAAATCGGTGATCAACCTTGGAAATCGGCGCTTAACATGGGCACTGGCGACATTATCGATGCAATTTATGTGGTTTCGTCGATTTCTATATTGGCGACATACAAAATCGGTGATCGACATTCCTAATTAGCGATCGACATGGTGGTTGGCGTATTAATCAGCGCGATACATGGTGGTTTTGTTGATATTCATATAGGCAATATATAATCAGCGATCGGTGCATTGTCGACACATTGCAATCGACGGCATATATATTGGGTTGGGGTGATAGGGTGTGGGCTGGTTCCACCGCCGATGGCCCACGCCCACCCCATAATACAATGTAGCATATATATATATATATATATATATATATATATATATATATATATATAATGCGGCAGGCCTTTGGAGGGTTCGGCGGACGTTATGGTCGCCGACCCTAAAACATATATATGTTGTTTGCTGTTGATTGCGATTGCGATAAGGCCGACGGGGGTTATGGCTATCGGCCTTAAAATATATATGTGATGGTTTTAAAGGGTTTGGTGGGGGTTATGGCTGCCAATCCCGAAACCATATATATTGTTTATTTTTTATTGTTTTATATAGTTATTTAATAACTATATATTAAAACAAATTTTGTTATATGGTTGTTCAATAACCATTTTCCATAAAAAAATGATTCTTGTCTCTTATGCAAGTTTAGGAGACCAAATGAAAGAATGCCAAGTGTTAATGGTTGATGGGCTGCCATGTGGGTCCCACTTGCTTATTAGGATGCCATGTGGCACACTGTGGGCCCCTCTTTTTCCCTGTCATGTCAAACTTTGAAGAGCTCTATCTTTCGCATATGAGCTCGGCTTGACGAACCATTTGCACCCCCGCGATCAGAACGATGAGATCTATGCTCTGGTCCTAGTTCGAAGTAATTTTGAACACTTTGGTTTTTGAGCCCTCTTCGTCCTATGTGTCTCTCTAGAGCCACCTGGATCAATCCTCCCAACTGAGGAGATTTTGGTCCTCCAAAAGCATGAAAAATAATCTGCAACTTTCTCTGTATCTTGTGTGCATCACAAACGTCCTGAAAGGGTCTCGCTTCCATCTCCTTCACCTTTGTTATTTGGAGCCTTAAGCGACGAGCCGACACCTACTACCTCTACAACGTATAGTACATTGTTTTGAAAATTACATTCTTTGAATGACATGACCAACTAAAGACCCAAACATCCCACACTTGCCATGGGTTTATAACACATACTCGGTGGTCAAGTTTACATCAAGATGGACGTAATACCCCAGCTATGACAACAAGGCCAACATATCATTGTTGCGTCAAAAAGTGATGGAAAACACCTCATCACTGCAACACATGATTTACATACATAAGGCAAAACACTATTGTTTTGACAAGTGATGGAAACATAACATCACTTTCAAAGATTTAACATGTAACTCAAAATACGACTCAAAACATGACTAGACATCATTGTTGCTGACCAAGTGATGGAAAACACATCATCACTTTTACACATTAAAATGCAAAAAATGATTTACAAAAGAATGACCATGAAATGACAACATATCTAGAAACCATTTTTCACTTATCATGGTGAATGGGTCACCTCCTTGAGGTGGTTTTTCTTGTCGAATAACTGCTCTTCCTGGTTCACGCACCGACGCTTGGTCTTTATGGTGTTGGTCTGGATGGAGCCTCCAGCAAGTGGCTCTTTGATGGCCATTTTTGTTGCAATGACTGCAGTAGGCTTTCTTCCTCCATATCTACTTAACCTATTTCTTTTCATGCTTTTGAGAGGGTCTTTCATGCCTCATGAGTGCTTCCATTCTTTTCCAACACTTCAAAAATGTATGGTTAGGTAAACCATAGAA
Organism: Pinus tabuliformis; assembly: GCA_031772625.1. Lineage (NCBI taxonomy): Eukaryota > Viridiplantae > Streptophyta > Pinopsida > Pinales > Pinaceae > Pinus > Pinus tabuliformis. Next base: position 162,781,766 of record CM062819.1, read on the forward strand.
GGTACATGTTTTTTGATGCCTTGATCTTCATTCATTATTAACAATATGATCATAATAAAAATGAACATTCGAAGATAAAAAATGGTTATACCTTCCTTTGCTGTTCCTGATGTCAGTATGGCGATGAGAGCTTGCCTCAGCTCTCTCCCTTCAAGGGAAGCTATCATGGGATGATGAGGATTTCCCATCATTCTCTTTCCTCGATGATGTCTTGGATGAATCTGACACCTTTGAGCATTATTCTCTAGTGTATCTCGAGCCTGCAAATCGATCTTCATGCACAACCTCAAAATGTTGAGTTATGCCTTGGTTATTAACACCAAGTTCTTCTTTCTCCTCGTGCCTCGTCTTTGTAAGGAGCCTCATATTTGTCCCTATAATTGGGATCTCCACATCTCCAATAGAAATCATACTATGAGAAGATGAAATCAAAAGGAAATCAGCATCCTTTACCTCCTCTTTCTATTTGCAAAGAACTGATGATGGCTGCTCATCATCCGTCATTGGTGGTTCGCTAAATGTCTCAGCGCATTCCCCAACTTCTTTCCTGACATACCCAAGTCCTACCTGACGGGGTAATTCCTCTACTTTGATGGGCTTGACAATGCCTTGGCCATTAATGCCCAAGCCTTTTCCTTCATACCCCATTCTCTTCAACATTTTGGAGCCAATTCCTATGGTATGATTTTCAAACACAGCAAAATCATCATCAGGAAACATACATGAAGATGGAGAACTACTTTTTACCTCACATGGGTCTCGTCGTAGCTTTTTCAAGGCCTCATCCTTTGCTTGTAGCTATCGTAGAAAACTTTGTTTTTCCTCCTTCTCTTCATGTAGACGCATCTTCAATTCATCATTCTCTGTTTGAAGATTATGTTTTTTTTGCTTCAGTTCTTCCACGACTTGTTTTGTGGCTTGCAAATGAAGCTGCAATCGCTCCTTTTCCTCTATCTCTAACTGTAGAGTTTCATACACGATTTCCACTTTCTTGGAAACATTGAGCATGGTCTCGTACATTGCTCTTTCATTCTCTGTTGCTACATGCTCCATTGTAAAAACTGCAATTCACATACACGTAAAGATCGCTCTGATACCACTTGATCCGAGTATGAAGAAGGACCTTTCAAAGACCTTTTACTTTCGTGATGGGTTAAATTTAATTTTAAAAGAACATTAATGAATACATCTGCATGCAGAAAAGAAGAGGAACATAACAATCATCAGTACATGAAAACATAAGCCGTTGATAACGAAGTTCGTCTAGGAAGGATTACATCATCGGGCCCCAGTGTCAAGATGGTGTAGGCCGCTACATTAGGTGCTATCAATAATGGTGATGTACACAGAGATGATGTCTCGATCATACAAGGAAAAATAACCTCACACAGGAGTGTCTCTAAGAGATATTCCACAACCAAAATTCTCAATCAAAAGACTCCTATCAGTGTGACACGAAAACATGCATGGTGAGCATCCCGCCAACATGGCACAAAATGGATCTAAAAAACAAACAGGAATGACGACAACAAAAGTATCCCAGCAACATACAACAAGGGATCTCAAAACATAACATGATGAGTTATGACAGCAAGTACATCACATAGAAGATTCTGTATCAAATCAAGCAAGGAATCATGACAACATGTAATAAACAAGATCCTGCATCAACATCAATCAAGCATCTGTGCAACATAATGCAGAAAGAAGAAGTACATGAACACATCATATACCTCACAACTAAGGGTCGTCTAAAGTAGTGGATGTCACACTACTGAAGCTGCTTGGACCATCGATCTCAAGGCATTAATCATACGAATATGGCTGCTCGCACATGAATGTGGACATTTGCACTAGCACTTAATAAATAGACTAGAAGAAGAAATGAGAGAATAAGAAATCTGAAGACACCATCAAATTTGTGGTGTCGAGTAGTGTTGAATCAACTGTCCAAAATCCAAATTCTGAGAAGTTGAGAAGTCTTGGCTCAAGGAATCTTTTAGATTCCCCTAGGATTCCTCAAAGATTCTGCTCCATGGATGGACTGGAAATCTATGCTGAATCTGATCTCACCATTGCCATCCTTGCGGAAAACCATGAAAAACAAGTATAAACTTGACCATATTCTAAAATGTCAAAATTTTACTTCCTTGGGAGAATTTCATGGCTCATGGTTCCACATGCATTCTGAAAATGACTGAAAAATGCAGAACTCTGATGAAGAAATGAACAACACCATTGTGTTCATGGTGACAAGAGGTGTAAAATCCATATAAAATTTGTCAATTTCTGACAAAGTGAAAAATTTTCCTCCTGCAAAATTCATGGTTCCTCCATTAAAATATTAATTAATTCACTGCCTTGAAATTCGTGCCTGCATTCTACCTCCTCGAACTATGTGCAAAAGTAAAAACTTTGAGTTTAAATAAATTTCCTTCGGCGGATTTACCAAGGGAAAGTGGTTGGCGCATTGGTAAAAGAGGCAAACGGTTGAGGAGAGGTCGGGGATTCCAATCCCGCACCTCTCGAAATAATACCAACAGTTTCTTTTGTAAACCGAAATGATGCATTAATGGGTGTCGGGTCCACATTTGGCGGCCCGCCCCTTAAACCCCTCATTACTACAATATGAATGCATTAAAATCGGTGATCGGCCTTGGAAATCAGCGCTTAACATGGGCACTGGCGACATTATCGGCACGATTTACGTGGTTTCGCTGATATCTATATTGGCGACATACAAAATCGGTGATCGGAATTCCTAATCGGCGATCGGCATGGTGGATGGTGTATTAATCGGTGCGATATATGGTGCTTTCACTGATATTCATATTGGTGTTATATAATCGGAAATCGGTGTCGTGTCGGCACATTGCAATCGGCGGCATATATATCAGGTTGGGGTGATAGGGTGTGGGCAAGGTCTACTGTCGATGGCCCGCACCCACCCCATAATACAACATATATATATATATATATATATATATATGCGGGAGGCCTTCGAGGGTTCGGCGGAGGTTATGGCTACCGACTCTAAAACACATATATGTTGTTTGCTATTGATTGCGATTGCGATAAGGCCGGCGGGGTTTATGGCCGTCGACCTTAAAGAATATATGTGATGGTTTTAAGGGTTTGGTGGGGGTTATGGCCGCTGATCCCGAAACCATATATATTGTTTATTTTTTTATTGTTTTATATAGTTATTTTAATAACTATATATTAAAACAAATTTTGTTATATGGTTAATCAATAACCATTTTCCATAAAAAATGATTCTTGTCTCTTATCCAAGTTTTGTTGAAAATGCAACAAGATTATGGAGCTTAGTGGAAAGGAGTTGCCTTCACTAAGTGGGCCCGCAGGCTATTTTTGGCGCAAAGTCTATTTTTACACTATGTGTATTTTTAGACATATGGATCATGGTCTATGAGTTGCAGGATGCTATTTGTGGATGATTGGTCATGTTGGTAAAAATAGATGGACTTCTATTTTTAGACATATGGGCGAAGTCTATTTTTAGACTGTCAGGCTAAAAATAGAATAGTCAAATATTATTAGCTCTTAATAATATTTGGACTATAAACATTATCTTATCCTCTTGGAGCACTTCAGTTCGAGCTACGGATGTGGCACATGAAGCTACCAGAAGGCAATACGCTTTTCTTATGGGTCAGTTGAGCTATTGCATGATAGGCTTCAGTTAGAACTCAAGTGATTGAGTTTGGTGGAGTTGATTGAGGAGTTGATGGAGTTGTGTTCAGTTTGACTTGGTAGAACTAGTTGTATTTAGTCTAACTACGGAATACACTAGTGATGAGTGATGTGAATTAATTATTAATTAATTCACTAATTATTAACTCATAAATCAACTAAAGAATACATCAGTTAACTCAGTGCATGGACAGTTCAGTGGAGACAAGTGTTAGAGGTGATTGAAAGGGCAAGACAACTGTTAGTTGTGACTATAGTTGTGCATGAGATTTGCAAAATCAATGGATTGAGTATTGCCAATGAGGATTGCGTGGTTCAACCAAGGGAAATACGAGTTTGGATCAGCCATTCTCATCTATTCTCATGCAGGATTGCGCAGTGGAGGCAAGCAAGCAGTGGAGGAGATTTGAACCTGTGATTGATTCATATCTGAGCTAGTTTTGTGTGTAACAGGTGGAGATAGTACTGAGTACTTGCGAGGAGTATTGTACTATGTATTGTTACATGTTCTCAATCATTATAATATACAGATAGTTGGGGGTTTTTAGCTGTATTCTTTCCCCGGTTACATATTGTGTTAATGTGCACATGCGATTGATGTTTCATTGTTTTTAATTCCACAAAATTGATGATCAACGTAGAGGAGGTTATGTATTATGCATGCATTCCGCAATAGTGTATAATCAGGATAATCTATGTGAATACGTGTCATATTATTCAAAATTTCTACAAGTTTAGGAGACCAAATGAAAGAACGCCAAGTGTTAATGTTTGATGGGCTGCCATGTGGGCCCCACCTACTTACTAGGATGCCATGTGGCACACTGTGGGCCCCTCTTTTCCCCTGTCATGTCAAACTTTGAAGAGCTCTATCTTTAACATACGAGTTCGGCTTGACGAACCGTTCCCACCCCCGTGATTAGGACGACAAGATCTATGCTCTGGTCCTGTTTCGAAGTCATTCTGAACACTTTGGCTTTTGAGCCCTCTTCGTCCTGTGTGTCTCTCTGGAGCCACCTGGGTCAATCCTCCCCACTGAGGAGATTTTGGTCCTCCAAAAGCATGAAAAATAATCTGCAACTTTCTCTGTACCCTATCTGCATCACAAGCATCCTGAAAAGGTCTCGCTTCCATCTCCTTCACCTTTGTTCTTTGGAGCCTTAAGCGATGAGATGACACCAGCTACCTCTGCAACTTGTAGTACATTGTTTTGAAAATTACATGCTTTGAATGACAGGACCAACTAAAGACCCAAATGTCCCACACTTTCCATGGGTTTATAACACATAATTAGTGGTCAAGTTTACATCAAGATGGACGTAATACCCAAGCTATGACAACAAGGCCAACATATCATTGTTGCTTCAAAAAGTGATGGAAAGCACCTCATCACTGCAACACATGATTTACATACATAAGGCCAAACACTATTCTTTTGACAAGTGATGGAAACATAACATCACATTCAGAGTTTTAACATGCAACTCAAAATACGACTCAAAACATGACCAGACATCATTGTTGCTGACCAAGTGATGGAAAACACATCATCATTTTTACACATTAAAATGAAACAAATTATTTACAAAATAATGACCATGAAATGACAAAATGTACAGAAACCATTTTTCACTTATAATGGTGAATGGGTCACCTCCTAATGGTGGTTTTGCTTGTCGAACAACCGCTCTTTCTGGTTCACGCACCAATGCTTTATCTTTAAGGCACTGCTTTGGATGGAGCCTCCAGCAAGTGGCTCTTTGATGGCCATTTCTGTCGCAATGATTGCAGTAGGATTTCTTCCTCCATATCTGCTTAACCTCTTTCTTTTCATGTTGTTGAGAGGGTCTTTCATGCCTCATTAGTGCTGCCATTCTTTTCCAACACTTAGAAAAGGTATGGTTAGGTAAACCACAAAAGGTACATGTTTTTCGATGCCTTGATCTTCATTCATTATTAACAACATGATCATAATCAAAATGAACATTCGAAGATAGAAAATGGTTATACCTTCCTTTGTTGTTCCTAATGTCAGTATGGCGATGAGAGCATGCCTCAGCTCTCTCCCTGCAATGGAAACTACCATGGGATGATGGAGATTTCCCGTCATTCTCTTTCCTCGACGATGTCTCAGACGAATCTGACACCTTTGAGCACTCTCCTCTAGTGTATCTCGAGCTTGCAAATCGATGTTCATGCACAACCTCAAAATGTTGAGTTCTACCTTGGTTATTAACACCAAGTTCTTCTTTCTCCTCATGCCTCATCTTTGTAAGGAGCCTCATATTTGTCCCTGTAATTGGGATCTCCACATCTCCAATAGACATGATACTATGAGAAGATGAAATCGAAAGGAAATCAACATCCTTTACTTCCTCTTTCGATTTGGAAAGAACTAATGAGGGCTACTCATCATCTGTCGTTGGTGGTTCGCTAACTGTCTCAGCACATTCCCCAACTTCTTTCCTGGCATACCTAAGTCCTGCCTAACGGGTAATTCCTCCACTTTGATGGGGTTGACAATGCCTTGGCCATTAATGCCCAAGCCTTTTCCTTCATACCCCATTCTCTTCAACAGTTTGGAGCCAATTCCTATGGTATGATTTTCAAACACAATGAAATCATCATCAGGAAACATACATGAAGATGGAGAACTACTTTTTACCTCACATGGGTGTCCCTGTAGCTTTTCCAAGGCCTCATACTTTGCTTGCAGCTGTCGTAGAAAACTTTGTTTTTCCTCCTTCTCTTCATGTAGATGCATCTTCAATTCATCATTCTCTGTTTGAAGATTGTGTTTGTTTTTCTTTAGTTCTTCCATGGCCTCTTCTATGGCTTGCAATTGAAGTTGCAATCGCTCCTTTTCCTCTGTCTCTAATTGTAGAGTTTCATACATGATTTCCATTTTCTTAGAAACGTTCAGCATGGTCTCGTACATCGCTCTTTCATTCTCTATCACTGCATGTTCCATTGTTCACACTGCAATTCACATACACGTAAAGACTGCTCTGATACCACTTGATCCAAGTTTGGTGTGAAGAAGGACCTTTCCAAGACCTTTTACTTTCATGATGGCCTAAATTTAATTTTAAAATAACATTAATGAATACATCTGCATGCGGAAAAGAAGAGGAACATAACAATCATTAGCACATGAAAACATAAGTCGTTGATAACGAAGTTCGTCTAGGAGGGACTACGTCTCCAGGCCCTGGTGTCAAGATGGCGTAGGTCGTTGCATTAGGTGTTTCCAATAATGGTGATGTACACAGAGATGATGTCTCGATCATACAAGGAAAAATACCCTCACATAGGAGTGGCTCTAGGAGATATTCCACAAATGGAATTCTCAATCAAAAGACTCCTATCAGTATGACACAAAAACATGCATGGTGAGCATCCCTCCAACATGGCACAAAAGGGATCTCAAAACAAACAGGCATGACAACAACACGAGTATCCCAGAAACATACAACAAGGGATCTCAAAACATAACATGATGAGATATGACAACAAGTACATCACATAGAATATTCTGCATCAAATCAAGCAAGGAATCATGACAACATTTAATAAACAAGATCTTGCATCAACATCAATCAAGGATCTGTGCAACATAATGCAGAAAGAAGAAGTACATGAACACATCATATACCTCACAACCAAGGGCCATCTGAAGAAGTGGATGTCACACTGCTGAAGCTGCTCGGACCATCGATCTCAAGGCATTGATCGTATGAATATGGTTGCTTGCACATGAATGTGGACATCTGCATTGGCACTTAGAAAAGTGACTAGAAAAAGAAATGAGAGAATAAGAAATCTGAAGACACCATCAGATTTGTGGCATCAAGTAGTGCTGAATCGACTGTCCAAAATTTGAATTCTGAGAAGTTGAGAATTCTGGGCTTAAGGAATCTTTTAGATTCCCCTGGGATTCCTCAAAGACTCTGCTCCATGGATGGACTGGAAATCTGCAACTTAGATGGCGAATTTAATCTCGCTATTTCGATCCCTATGGAAAACCATGAAAAACAAGTATAAACTTGACTATATTTTGAAATGTCAAAATTTTACCTCCTTGGGAGAATTTCATCACTTATGGTTCCACTCCCTGTTTTTTGCTAAAATCATGGTTCCATGTGCATTCTAAAAATGACCAAAAAATGCAGAACTCTGATGAAGAAATGAATAGCAACATTATGTTTGTGGCGATGAGAGGTGTAAAATCCATATAAAATTTGTCAATTTCTGACAAAGTAAAAATTTTGCCCTCCTACAAAATTCATGGTTCCTCCATTAAAATATCAAATAATTCACTGCCTTGAAATTGTGCCCGCATTCCGCCTCCTCGAACTCTGGGTAGAAGTAAAAACTCTGAGTTTAAATAAAATTCCTTCAGCAGATTTACCAAGGGAAAGTGGTTGTCGCATTGGTAAAAGAGGAAAACGGTTGAGGAGAGGTTAAGGGATCAAATCCCGCCCCTCCCAAAATAATACCAATAGTTTCTTTTGTGAACCGAAATGATGCATTAATGGGGGTCGGGTCCGCATTGGGTGGCCCACCCCTTAAACCCCTCATTACTACATTCTCGACACATTAAAATCGGTGATCGGCCTTGGAAATCAACGCTTAACATGGGTGCTGGCGATGTTATCGGTGCGATTTACGTGGTTTCGTCGATATCTATATCGATGACATACAAAATCGGCGATCGACATTCCTAATCGGTGATCGGCATTCCTAATCGGCGATTGGCATGGTGGTTCACGTAATAATCGGTGCTATATATGTTGGTTTCGCCGATATTCATATCAGCGATATATAATAAGCGATCAGTGCGGTGTCGACACATTGCAATCGGCGGCATATATATCAGGTTGGGGTGATCGAGTGTGGGCCGTGTCCACCGCCGATGGCCTGCGCCCACCCCATAATACAATGTAACACACACACACACACACACACACACACACACACACACATATATATATGCGGTAGGCCTTCGGAAGGTTTGGTGGAGGTTATGGCCGCTGACCCTAAAACATATATATGTTGTTTGCTGTTGATTGTGATTGCGATAAGGTCGGCAAGGGTTATGGTCGTCGGCCTTAAAATATATATGCGATGGTTTTAAAGGGTTCGGCGAGGGTTATGGTCACCGATCCCAAAACCATATATATTATTTATTTTTTATTATTTTATATTGTTATTTTAATAACTATATATTAAAACAAATTTTGTTATATGGTTATTCAATAACCATTTTCCATAAAAAATTATTCTTGTCTGTTATGCAAGTATAGGATACCAAATGAAAGAATGCCAAGTGTTAATGGCTGATGGGCTGCCATGTGGGGCCCACTTGCTTACTGGGATGCCATGTGGCACATTGTGGGCCCCTCTTTTCCCCTGTCATGTCAAACTTTGAAGAGCTCTATCTTTCACATACGAGCTCGGTTTGACGAACCGTTCACACCTCCATGATCAAGACATGAGATCTATGCTCTGGTCCTAATTCGAAGTCATTCTGAACACTTTGGTTTTTTAGCCCTCTTCATCTTGTGTCTCTCTCGAGCCACTTGGATCATCAACAAGGCATAGGAATAACACAAAAGTAATTAATGAATCAGTTGAAGAGCAGTAACAACATCACTGTGCTGATTAAAATAAAAAATAAATTCTGAGTTACAGAAGCATAGTAACAATACTTTTCTATATGTCGTGTCCTTGTACATAAAAAATTGAGTTCATTTATAGTTATTACATACCCGAAATTAGAAACAGATAAGTCATGAGAATCTCATGATTCTCATGCTGATAAAAAATAAAAGTAGTTACAAATTATTTCTCAATACAAATATACATTAGTTAGGATTGTAACCACTTGGGTCTATTGCTTCCAAAATAAACAAGTCCTATTGCCGACAACTATTATGTGGAATAGTACCCACATTTGCGAGTTTTGGTGCAACAACATCCTGTGAGTGAATAGTGGTTCAGGATATTACGGAAATCACTAGCGACAACACCCTTGGTGTAACAACGTACCTTTGTATCAGCACGTAGTGTAACAACATCTTGTAATAGCATCCAATGTGTAACAACAACCAGTAACATCATTTGATGTGTAACAACAACTTGTTCCAACATCCAGGGTGTAACAACGAATTGTTCTACCCTTCTTTGCAGTCAATTTGCGCTTTTTGTCTACTCCATAACTTTGTTCTTACGAGCAACACCTAAAAACGAGAAGATCTTTCCAAAATACTTCTTCAATGCTCCACCAGTTAGCCACAAAAAGAATAAAGCGTCGTATTATTCAGTAAAATACGGCAAAGTAACATGATAGTAGAGTAGGTTATAAATGTCAGAAAACAAGGGAATTAATCATGTAAAGTCATAAGCCTAGAGGACAAAAGGATCAAAACTGGAGAAAGAATGTGCAGAAAATAGGTAAAAAACCACACCTAACAATCTCCCTACGGTTTTACTCAAATTTTGAGCGAGAGCAATCATTGGACACAAAATTTAATTCCTCATCCAAGGAATAGCCATGTTGCATACTTTCGAAGGACCCTGCTACACAAAAAATGGGAAGTACACGAAAAAACGTGATTGCAATCACATTTTTCATGTATTTCTCATTTTTCATGTATCAAGGTTCATCAAAAGTAGGCAATATGAGTATTCCTTGGATGAAAAACTAAATTTTGCATCCAATGAGTGCTCCCGCTTGAAATTTGAGTCAAAATATAATGTTATAAGTTGAAAATACGAATTGAAAAAACAGTTTTTATTTTTTTATTTTTATCTTTTTTACTCTAAAATAGTGAATCATCCTCCATAGTTAACATCATCATTTAGAATGCTATTAATTCTTATAAATTTGATTTTGGTAATACATTTTTATTTTTAAGCTCATTTTAAACCTCTATAATAAATACTTTATAGTTTCATTGTGTAAATAAAATATTAACTATAATTAAACAAATTCAATATTAATACATCAATGCTTTATACAAATTCTATAATTTTAATGATGATATAATACCTGAAAAAATAATCCTCCTTGATTTCAAATTCAATAATTTTATTTTTTTACGTTATCATAATAATCATCGATAATTTTGTATAACTATCATGTTAGCTTCCTTTACTAAGATACAACGTCACAAGTTACCATTGTAGACCTTTAATTGTAGCAGAATATCTAGATATTGTCTTAGCATTGAGTTGTTTCTCAATTTATATTTCTGTATACTCTTCATATACTAAAAACATTAATCCTAGGATTTTCAATTTTCTTTGAGTGTAGGAAGGATTTTCAATTTATGTTTCTCGCTCCTTATATTTAAATAAGGATTTACTAATGTTTTCAACTATTTTTTATGAAATTTCTCTATAAAGACTTTATTATTGAAAATATTTTATTTGTTATTAAAATTGTTAGAATTTTACATCTCTTAAAAAATATATATATTATAGGGGTTACAAATTTATGTACATCATTAATTTTTTAATACGAAATTTGTTTAATATTTTAACTTACAAATTCATGTATATCATCTTCTTATTTAAAAGTTAATATTTATAGGTGGACTAATTTTCTATGGTTTTTTTAAAAAAATAATTTTTTATTTTTTCTAAAATTGATTTTCCCAAATTTAAAAAATATTGCAAATTTATTATATATAGTTTACACAATCCTAGTATTTAGCCAGTAAATATTTATCTTAATCACGGATTTATCAAACCCCAAGAGTAAGAGGTGCATTTTTTTTTTTTATTTTGCATTGTAAAATAAGTTTGCAACTCAAGAGATTTTATCTCATTTAACTCTTACTAGATCTGTGATTAAAACTAGTTATAGAAAAATGTCAAATATAATATTTAACTTAAAATGATATTGATATTTTCAAATATAAAACATAATGCATTAAATTAATATTTTAACACATAACCACATTTTTTAGAGATTTTTTTACACTTGTTGGTTCCAAGCGCATTGGCCAAAAAATTCTCTCATGTGATTTCTACCAAAAAACTTTGTTTAATTTATTATAAATTATAGAAACTTGAATACATAAATTACCACCCTATATCGAAAAGCCACTGCTATTAAAAAAATATAATTAATTAATTTAATTAAAATTCATATAATTATCTCTTTCTTATGAAAATAATAAGGAGGAGTTTTCTTAACGCTTTTAATTAGAAAGAATAAATCTTATTCATTTTTCGATTTCAACTGAAGCAATGTGCTGATCAACTAATAGTAACTAGTTTAGCTATCGATTATTTTTTCGTTGACTAGTTATTTCCCACATAAATGGCGTGAGTTCTAAAGCAGTGCTAGCGATAATGATTGAAAATCCTTCCCTCGCTCCAAAAAAGTATGGTTTGCCAAGTCCTAATGATTTTTGTTTTCATTGAAAATAGAACCGTAAAAACCTAGTTGCAATTTCTCTTTCCAAGCTCTCAAAAATATTCATGTGGTTAACAATAATGATAAAATTAGAAGAGCTGCCCTTAATTTTCAATTAGAAAGATATATATATTCATGTATCTATTCCATAATAAAATGTTAAAAAAAAATATTATTTTTATATTTTATTTTTAGTAATTTTTTTATTAAATTAATTAAACTTTTAAAACTTCTTTATATATTATTGGGGTGTTTACTATGTATCTATGATTTTCTTAGTACAACATTGGAGTGAAAAGAAAGGTGGTAGTGCAAAAAAATAGGTAGACAATTAAGTCATCGATTAGGTTGCAGGCTGTGTAGAACAGAATTAGAATATAAAGAAAGGTTGTTTAGAATTTAGTTCAAAATGCAGGAAGGAAATTTAAGATTTGGTTTACACTAAAAATGTCGATGAATAAAAAAGTTATTTAAATAAATAAATTTATTAAAGTAGTGTTATTAGACTTTTTTTTTTTTTAAGAGTCCATAAAAACTATTTTATTTTTCATGTATAAAATAGACCACATATTATTTAGGGAATCTCATAGTAGAGTTAATTGTGGAATAACTGATAAATTCCTTGAATGAAAATCTTTCAGGATTGATTTGACAATATTTTTCAGCTATAGAGTCCAACATCTTCATCGGTGCTCATCCAAAATCCTTTCACCTACACATAGAATCATGTGAGTTCATTGAATTCAAATAAAAAAAGCTATAATCAAAGATGAAAATAAACCTCTAATTAGCAAAGCATACCTCAACCATTCACTGCAAATAATGTGGGATGCATATCAACCACTTCTATAGAGTTTAATATCAAAATGAAAGAGTGGTGTTAAATGAATTTCATAGTGGTGTTAAATATATTTTGGTTGTCGATTTTGGAAATATTTATAAATAGGATAGACATGACCTAGATTAAAAATTATCCTCTAATTCAAAAAACAATGGAAATAAAGATAAATTTGGACTAGTGAATACTAAACACTCCACCAAAATATTCAATAACAAATTTCATATAGCCCATCTAAGAGAATTAAGAGCAGTAGATAAGTTTCATCCATGGCTGATGTCTTTTTATTATAAGACCAACTAAGCATGATTGAAATGTTATTGGAATAAAACGAGGGAAGCACATAAAACAACAAACAACAAGCAGGAAGAATGTGTAGGTATCTTTGACAACACAAGTATCTCTAAAATCAGGATCTATTATCGTCTAAGAGATTCCAAATCATTTGTCATTAGAATATGTTGGTGAAAATCTCTGATTAATGCCCATAAGAAGAAGATTACATATTTATCATGTGCAATTCTTGAATTTCCGCACGATGCATAATATTTCTACTCTTCACTTACATAAATTATATATTACTATAAAATTGTAGAATTGAGGCTTCTGTGATCCATATCAAGTTATGAGAAAATTATTTGGCGCAAATCACATTATGATATATTTGTTGACGTGTTTCGAACCAGCAAGTGTGGTTCATCGTCAGGACAAGTTGAAGAATCAGACCATGGCTGCATGTTAAATAGGGAGAGCAGATATTCCAACAGCTAAGTTTGACTAGGAAATGGGACTAATGGCTATATTTGACCATGTAACGGCTAACTTTGACCAACCAATTAGACTCGACCGGATTAAGGATATGGACCAATTTTTATTTTTATTTTTATTTAATACTATTTTAATTATAGTAATTTTATTAGGTAAATCCAATTCATTAATTAATATCTATTATTATAATATACTCTCAGTTCTTGAATGTTAAATTAATAATTTTATTATAATGTTCAGCTAAACTTGTAGTATTAATAATTAAGAAAAAGTAACTATATTTATATTAAAATGTTTCATAGTGAATTGTGTTAATAATATCATGTATTTCTTATCTTTAATATCCTTATAACTATAGTATTAATAGATTTAATTATTAATCTAAAATTATATTATTATTACTTAAAACTTAATGATCCTAAGTTATTGATGGCTTGTATATTTTTATAAGTGGAGCCTTGTAACTAAATATGTATATTTAAGTTATTTAATAAATTCTAGATTAGATAAATCTAGTAAAATTTTTGGGGGAAGGAATATGATGGAAAATTCCTTAAAAAGAACTGAAAAGACAAAAAACCAACGATTAAGGATTTATTACTCTTAATATTGATATTATAAATTTTATTATTATAGTATTCTTATAGTAGTATTACTGATATTAATTTTAATGGAAAGTATAGCTTATTAATAGGGCTTAATAAATAACTATAAACTTAATGCATATGTAATCAATCCAAACTTTTTTAATAGAAGATGGGAGACAAGGTGGAAGACACCGATTAGGAGGAGAGGGCAAGGATCCAACACTTACTTATCTTCCAGCCATCATCTCTATTGAGATTGCTTGGCATTTTTTCAATTTTGATGGCTTCTCTAAATTTTCGGTGGTGAAACTGCGGAACCTTAGCAATAACCCGGGCCTCCTCAATACACACATGATGCTTGGTATTCTCAGCATCCTCTAGAAGGGCGGAAGATCGGGTTCTCCCATGTTTTAGGTCTGTTGCGTGCTCATTAATTCTCTGATTAATAGAGTGACCAGTCTGTCCAACATAGGGGGTCCCACAAGAATAGGGAATCATATAGACACCTTTCATGTCCTTAGGGTCGATGGGATCCTTCACTGATTGGAGGGAGTTACAAAGGGTGTTAAGAGGTCTAAAGGTCGAGGGAACATTATGTTTCTTAAGAATCCTTGCAATTTTATCAGTGGTCCCTTGGATAAACAGTAGATGGACCCCTGAGGCTCGACCTTTAGGGTCTTTTTTGACCAACGAATTCTTGTTGGCTTTAAGGAAAGCCCTTTGACCAAGGTGCCTACTATAACCGTTATTAACAAAGACATTGAGGAGTTGGGATTTTTATTTATCGAGGCTTTTTTCATCAGAGATTCTTAATGCACGAGTAGCAAGTGTGTTGAGAACACCTAACTTTTGAGCGGGGAACTTATGGGAGCTGGCATGAAGATATTGCTCGGTATGAGTTTTCTTTCGAAACACTTGGTGGGATAGGGAATCATCATTATTCTTTGAAATAAGAACATCGAGGAAAGGAAGGCATCCATCGACTTCTTGTTCCATAGTGAACTTAATGGCGAAGGATTGATTGTTAAGATGCTAGAAGAAGAGATCCAACTCATCTTGGCCATGAGACGAGATGACATTTGTGTCATCCACAAATCTCTTCCATATCTTAGGCAATAGCCTAGCTGAGGCCAGAGCCTTGGATTCAAAATCTTCCATAAAAATATTAGCAACAACGGGGGACAGGAGGGAGCCCATGGCCACACCACAATTTTCTTCAAAGAACTCACCTTCAAAACAAAAAAAAGTGGAAATGAGACAGATCTCAACTAACTTAGTAGTGTCAGGGTCTGTAAGCTCGTCAATAACCTCCATAGCCTCCTTTATAGGAATACAAGTGTAGAGGGAGACTACATCAAAACTTACAAGAATGTCCTCAGGGTCAAGTCTAATACCTTTAATCTCTTCAACAAAGGACATAGATTCTTTGACGAAGGGCTCCGTAAGGCCAACCAAGGGTTTAAGTTTCAAGGCCAGGAATTTAGCAAGAAGGTAGGTAGGACCTCCGATAGTGTTGACAATGGGCCTAAGGGGAGTCCCCTCCTTGTGAATCTTTGGAAGCCCATATATCCTAGGAGTGATGGGGTTATTTTCAATGAGTTTATGGCACAAGGAACTCACCGAACTACTGAACTTGATAGCAAGAGCCACAGTCCTAGATATATATTTTTTATAGGATTCTTGGAGAGCTTTTTGTAGCTTCCACTATTACATAAATTATCTAACATCTTCAAGTGATAATCTTCTTTTTTAAGGATTACAGTAGCCCCTCCTTTGTCGGCTTTTAAAACAACAATATCTTTGTTCTAGTTTAAGGATTGGAGGGCATTAAATTCATCCTTGCTAATGTTTTTGATGGGTGGTTTTGCCTTTCTGAGGACAACGGCACAATCCTGCCTTATAGTGTCCTTGATATTATCAGGTAAGCCCCTTATCCCAAATTCAACGTCACAAATAATGTCTTCTATCAGCATCTTTCTAGGGGCTAGGGAAAAATTTAAACCTCTACCCAGAAGATTGAAAACGAAGGGGGGAAGGAGAAACTCAAGAGATTAATAACCTTATTATCATGAGAGGAAGGAGGAAGTTTGTAATTATTGTTATTAACATTAAATTTCTTGTCCTGACGATGAACCACATTTGTTGGTTCAAAACGCATCGATGAATATATCATAATGTGATTTGCGCCGAAGAATTTTATCATTACTATAAAATTGTCAAAATAAATTTAAATAAAATAAATTTAAACACTTACGATAATGTAAGCAAGATAAAAGGACTAGTCCTTTCTCCAAAGTGAAATGTGAATACATAAATATACAAGGTTATTTTTTCTAAGTGGGAACAATCATGTTTTTATCCTTTTTTTTTGGGTGGTGATCAATGTTGTTTGTATAAGTTTTTTGGTACAACAACAGTGAGAGAGAGAAAATGAATGTCATCCATATTTTTTTCTTAGATTTACTATTTTTTTATGCTCGTTTCCACAAAAGTTTCCCAAAAAAAAAAAAAAAAAAAAAATTCTTGTGATTCATATTGAGCTTAACTCAAGGCATCAAGGGTATGTAAGATAAATTTTCCAAAGTAAGATCCTCATCGTCTCCATGCTCTGTAGTGTCTTTGTGATGCTCTCTAGTTTTAAATACCTACGATAGTCTGTGCAAAAGAGAATGGGGACCTGAGGAAAGGAAATATAAAAGCTGGTTAAGAGTGGAGGAAGATGATCTAAGATTTCTTTTGTAGTGACAAAGCCCACATGTGGAGAATCCATTGATGGAAAAATAGGAAAAAGTAATGTGTTTGGACTTTATATTCTCCTTTTAGGCTTCCATAACAACTATTATTTCCCCTTTTTAATAAATACAACACCTATTCCTTCAGTGTTTGGAAATAATATTAAAGTGTGGCATATACAATGAATACCTCGAATGAGAATTCTTCAAATCTAAATGTTTTTCCTCTACAAATTTCAATGTTTTCACGAGCGCTCCTTGACAATGTTTTGGTACTTTCACATACATTAAAATATTAAACTAATGAAATAAAATAAACACATGTATTTAGATAATAAAATAAATCCAAAAGCAATTGTGCATACCTCTTTACCCAGTGCACATCTTCTATAATATTCCTCAATCATGGCTACAGGTTTTAACCAAGCCTACTGTAATCTTGATCTCAAATGAAACCAAATCAAAACATGTTTAAAATATGTTATAAAATCTTAGCCAAAAAGAAAACTGATACTCAAAAGCACATGAAAAGTAAGAACATATAAATAACCATTGACATAGTGAAAACAAAAGTAGAGTAAATAACATCAAGACAACAAAAGTAAACACGCAAAAGAAAAAAGAGAAATCCACAAAGTGTAGTATAGTTTCAGTCAAGTCAACAATACATTACCCTCTCTTCCCTGCTCGAACACTCTTCTTTACTCTCCTCAATTTGAATTAAGTATATATATATATATATATATATATATATATATATATATATATATATATATAATAGAGACATATTTTGCAAAAACAAAATTTCAAAGATTCTCCTCTGAAATCCCCATCCAATATCCTAAATAACTTGAGGCATTGGAAGCTCCATGCTCCTGCTCTCACAATTCTTCTTCTTCGACATGTCTTGATGACTATCACATCCATCAATATACCTCTAACAAAATACATAGGATTAAAAAATTTTACAATTTTTTTTAGCATGTAACATCCCATGAATGACTTATCACATACGCTTAATTTGATCATCAAATGGTATTAGCACAATCATTAAGTGAATTGACCATAGAGGTGGAATAGAAAATTTCAAATATGAATAATCATTAGTGCAACTTGTTATGATAATGCAGTATGTTGCAAATTTGCATTATTAACGTTGTTCATGAGGACTTATAAAAACATGATGAATGATATATTTTTGCAATGTTAAGCAAGGTGAACACATCATAAAGATAACCAAATAGGAAATCACATAAATTAACATCGATATTACCCTAGAAACCCTAAAGGGAAATACCAACAAACATTTATTTTATTAAAATTTTCATGAGGGATTTCACCTATAACTCAATGGAAACCAATGGATTTCATCCCTTATCCATTGTTGAAATTTTACTAAAGAAACATAATCTTTATTTCAAGAATGATTAGTCCCATACATTATACATGTCGTCATGTTTCTTAAACACAATACCTTATAGTTATTAGAGTCCAATATCCTCATGGCCTGATTGTTTACTATAGTAACTTTCTTCCCCATGTAACTTTGTTCCCCATCATGTATCACCATTGTCAGACCATAACAAGTTAACAATATAACCAAGTTGCCCATTTGTAAACTACACTTGACAATCTTCCACTTTGAATGCTAACAATAGCTATATATATAATGACCTTATTGCCTACAATTAGTATTAGTTATAATCCATTGTTTCATCACAACAAAAGAGGTTGGTTTAGATACTATCACTTAATTCTTTGTGAAAGGCATTATTATTCATTGCAAACACTATCATTAACAACCAATTGAATTTCATGATTACCTATAATAGCTCCTAGAGACAGTGCCTGCATTGAGGAGAGACCAGTGCCTAGGACATCTTGATGAGTGTCTTGAAGATTCGATGCAGATTCACATCACACTCAGTGTTTAACATTTAAAGCGAAAAGCTATTCAAAACCATCCTTAAGAGGAGGAATACATATCCTAAAGCAAATTATTACTCACAGAAGCATTAACCTTAGATTTATAGTAGCCAACATCACATGAACTTGTAGTTTTTTTTTCGTTATAGTATATTTGGTAGAAGACTGTAGCAAGAAGGAAAATCAATACACAAGGCTTAGTTTTAAGAATCTGATGCATCAAAAATTTAGAGTGAAATAGTTGGAACAAAGAATTGAATGGAATGAAAAGACACATGGAGCACATTTTAAGGATTAGCTTTCATATCAATACAAGCAAATTTCCTCGGCATTAGACTAATATGAATCCATAAATCCATGAAAGCACTTCCAAAAACTACTACTACATGTAATATGAGAATAATAATGAAGACATATGGGACAAACGCAGAAGGATCACATACTACATATTTGAATGAGCCAGAATTGCCAAAAAAAAAATACTAATCTTCCATAGCGCATATAATGTATTTGATAGTAAACATAATCTCTCTCTTGGAAAACCCAAAATTTTGAACCCTTGGTTCAGTCTCATAAAATTGTTTTTATAGGGCCTCAGAGGGAGAGGTCGTTACAAAACATTTCTTCTTGATTTCATTACAATGGAAAACAATAACAAAAACCTCAATGTGCTCCATGGCACAACCATACTAAACGAAACCCTAACTGACTGGATGAAAATAAAATATTTACATAAATAGGAAATAAGAAGTGTCATAATCAACATGATCCACAATATTAGTGGTCACGATGGGCAAGATGAAGAGGCTACATAGATGGTTCGATGATTTGGAGCACAAGAGGATTGAAAACCACTCACATCTTTTTCACAGTGTTGATGCTGACAAAGGATCTCAGAAGAACCATTGATATGCAATCTTGAGGTTGGTTAGACTTGTGTAGTTCAGTCTAGGAAAAAACAAGGTTTTGACCATCCCCAGTAGCTGAAAGTCCCTCTTTAGATAGTTTACCACAATCTTATCCTTCAGAGTAGCAGTCTTCTCATGAGAAGAGTCTACTTTTCTTTTGGCCTCCAGTTGTCTTTTACTGTATTTTACCCACTAGATCAACACTCCCCCAAAGTCCCAGCAGCTGGGAAAGCCTTCTCTAACAATCCCGTCAAACATGATGTTGAAGGCAGCCACATTCATTGATACTACCTCTAGGTACTCCTCAATTTTGACCCTAGCTTCCTCCTTTTGGACAATCTTGGAAATCTCTAAGACAACAGTTACTTTGTCCACCACATCTATGGGCCTCATCTCACTAAGTGGCCTCTCATTCATAAACTGAATGAACCTTTTGGCAATATGGGAGTTGTTTTCTCCCTCTTGTTTGCCTGACAAGATGAAGCCTTCATAATCCTTAATTACAACCCTTTTCTCATCCATTAAGATTATATACTCCTAGTGGCTCCTAACCTCTTCAATGATCTTATCACAGACTAGTTGTTTGGCTTGCAACAAGGACGTGTTTTCTTTAAGCTTTTCCTTGAGCTCAAAAATATCCTATTTTGCTGACTGTAGATTCTTACCAATGATTTATGTATTTGTCCTGGCAGTCTCCAGCAGGGAAAATTTTAAGAACCACCCCTAAATTTATATGTATAATAAATAGGCGAATCTCCATGGTATATAGGAAAAATGGAAGGCGATTTTATCAATAATATAATGTGTATATAATTTTTTGGCGAATCTCTCACCAAGCATGGCGAATATTTTACTCATTATAAAATCTTGTAAGATCTTGGTATTACCATGGGTCAATACCATGGGTTATCATAAACCTGGAGCTTAAAAATTACTATTAGTAATTTATAAAAATTAATAAAATTAATAGTTGATTTTTATGTTATTTTTTATTTTAACCAAGCTAAAATATTTAGCATACATTAAATTACAACATCCATCTTTACTCTTGATCTACCATGAGAGGGATCAAATATTTTTTCACTCTATGCTGGTTTGCATATCACGATATTTGATACCTCTCGGGGGTTAGTAGATCCAGAGTAAAGATGGATCTATGTTGGTTTAATTCCCCCATTTAAATAGGCTACATTCCAGGTGAATACCATGGGTCAATACCATGTGCCATTTTTATTTTTATTAATACTAATATTAGGGTTAATAATGTTTTTTCTGCATGGTATTAATAACAATCTAGTCCATGGTATTTGTACCAGAGTATTTTTCCCATAGGTTTCACCTAAATATAAGGCATTTTTTGAGTGTTCGTAAATATAAGGTGACTTATGGAGTAAATATAAAAAAATGTTTTATTTGTTTACCATACCTCTTGTTTATTTATACTTTTATTAATTTACCATACCTCTTTTACAAATATGGTATTTGGCCCATAGGATTCACTTAAATAAAACCTCTTTCTTGAGCCTTCATAAATAGAACGAGGGTTATGGACTAAATATAAAAAGAGCTTTTATTTATTTACCATACATCTAGTTTATTTATATTTTTATTTATTTACCATACCTTTTGAGTAAGTATAAAAAGACGTTTTATTTATTTACCATACCTCCACTTTACTTATATTTTTATTTGTTTACACCCTTGCATGTATATAAGGTGACTTATGGAGTAAATATAAAAAATGTTTTATTTATTTACCATACCTTTCATTTATTTATATTTTATTAATTTACTGTACCTCTTTTATAAATATGGTATTTGGCCCATAGGATTCACTTAAATAAAACCTATTCTTGAAAATGGGCAAATGGATTCACTTAAATAAAACCTATTCTTGAAAATGGGCAAATGGAAGGTTGTAACTCCTAATTTCAAGGGCTAAATTTACCTTTTTTACCCTCTCCCTTAAAATAAGGTGAGCTATTTAAGGTGATTTCTAAAAATGTACTATGATACAAAATATTCGCCAACTAAAAATTTAAAACCCCGTAATTTCGCCAAAGGGCGAACATTCGCCCCTAAAATTTTCTATGGTCTCCAGTTGCTTCTCTTTCTACATTAGGATTTTCTAAGCAACATCTATATCGTTCTGCACCCTTTTAAGATCCCCCTCTGAAAATTGGAGCTCAATGAGGGTCTTAGTGTGTTGTTCAGTTGGGTTTTAAGGATATTCAAGCACTATCACTGCACATATATGTGAGTCTATTCTCTTTTGCAACTCTGTTGGTTGCTACTTCATGGCCACTACTTCATTGTTCCTGTCAATGAGCTCTTTTTCCAATATCTCCTTCCCTTCTTCTACTTGTGCAAACTCCTTGGATTGGAGATGGTCACTACCTGACATGTTCAGCTTATTCCTTAGCTCCTGGATTTTTGTTAGGGATACTTGAAGGAGAGATTCAAAAGAATTTTTATCTTCTGGATTCACTCCTAGCTTCATTACCAACTCCTCAAAGCTCTCATTTTACATGTGGAAAGCCCTTCAGTTGGATATCTCTTGTTTCAACCTGGTTCCAACATTTTCCAATAGATTCTCGGCCTTGCTTATGTTTATTGCATTTCTGTTGATCTCGCTATACAAAATATCTCCAACTTTCCTATGGAAATTTATCTTTTATGGCAGGGGAACACTGTGCTAATTCCAATGAAATATCTAAGGATTTAAATTGAGAACCTGCAGGCAAAGACTATGCCAATGGATGTTGTAGTGAAAAATTCATCTGATTTCTTTCTAAATCCATAGTAGCCAATAGTCTGGTCTAGTATGGAACTAAGTGAGATGTCATTTGTTGTTTCATCTCCTCTCTCACCTTCTTATTTCTTTCTTCAATGGCATTTCCAGTAGGCCAACTTGAACAAGTACCAGTTGCACTTCCTTTTGCACCTACGGTAGCTACCTCTAAAGAGGATGAGGTAGCATCCTATGATGAATCCTCCAAGGTCACTTGGAAACCTAGTTGATCTGGCCTTGTCTCCACTAGCGTAGTGTTAAGTTCCCCTTCTTATGTCTCTTGGGTCTTTGCCTTTTTAGGTTCATGTATATCCTCCATCTCTATATCTCCAATCTGGTCCACAGTACTTTTTTGCGCTTTGTCCCTAGCTACTGGAGGCTCAGTCTCCATTTATATATCCATAGGCCATGAATCAATATTAGCTTTCCATTCAATTTCAGGCTTATACTCATGTTCATAGGTCAAAGCTTTGATCTTCTCCCTCCTTTGAGCAATGACACCATCAGGGTCATAATTCCAAACATCTCCTAGATCAAAATTCATTTTCTTGAGTAATGCTTCAACTGCCTTAAAGGCTTGTCTAGAGTTGACAACAAAAGGCCCCATGGGTTTTTTCAATTTACACATATGTCCATTCTTTGCAAGGATAAAGTGGAGCTAGTACGCATTGAGACCCTACTTGATAAATTCTAGAACAAATATCCTCATAGGAATGAACACAGGTAGATGGTAAGGGGGAAGTTCACAGCCATAAACCCTGATCTTAGTGTGATCCTAAAAATGGTACCTATTAGCTCTGCTACATAATTCGGTTTTTGTTTGGTCGAAGACAGCTTGGCAGTGTTGTTGGTGCTTGAAGAAATCTTGCAACAGCCTTTTCCTCCTTCCTTCTTCCCCGTATTCTCCTCATACTCTCTTACCTCCTGCTTAATCCCTTAATCCCTGCTATCCCTGTTTTACCTCAAAATTCAGCTTAAACCCGTATTCATTTAATCCCCCGCTGCATGCGTTCCCCCCCCCCCCCCCCGTTTCACTTCTATTTTGTTTTGAAAGCCTACGTTCTTTAGGCCCTCAGCGTTAATTCTTAATCGCCATGTGACCCAATCATATGACTCGGCGCTCTCTTTTAAACCCCGCTTTGATCTCCACCGTCGATCACATCACGATCTGACGGTCTCCACGTTCTCCGCCTGCGCATTAAACATCATTCTTATCTCCACCGTTGATCGTGTCCATCGCGAGATCTAACAGTTATCATAATCCCCGATCACGCAACTTGCACCCGCGTTAACCCAACGGGGCACGGTTTTTGTTCGCCACTTGTCGTATTCTCACTGGATCACTGCCCGTTATACGGAAACCATCGAGCCCTGTAGGCAGTGTGGGGAATATCGCCCGCCGCGCAAATCTGCCATCCTCACCGTTTAAACCTCACGCACCTTTCACGTCCAATCACCATTGGATCTGCCCGATTGCAATCCGACGGCTGACGATTGTCTTCACCTGTCTGCCTCCCGATTGTTCCCACCAACGATCTCCGTTGTTCATTTGCTTGATCCAATGGGTGTTGTTTGTTCCCTGATCTACTCATGCCTCCGCCATTCTATCTGCACCCATTACCTGCTCTGTGCTCTCGAAACACGAAGATGGACGGCTACCAGTCCCTATAATGCCTATATTAAATCTTCAAACTACTTCACTCAAGAAGCAGCATGGCCGAAGGACAAAAAGTATAGCCTCGAGCAGTTGAAGCATTTATCAGTTATGGGTTTCTTTCAGTCAGCATTCCACCTGCTCAGAGAAGGACATCAGTGTTTTTTCCCTATAATACTAGTAATTACCCCATTACTATTGTAGTTATACCCCTTATTTATATTGTTGTGCCCCTATTACCCCCATATTGTTATTTCTGTGCCCCATAGAATCCCTTTATTGTTATTTTTGTGGCTTTATATTATTATTGTTAGGTCGGCTGGATTATATTGTGACTCCTTAGACTCCTATATATAGAAAGGAGGTTTTGTCATTTGTATCATCCAAGAATTGTTCATTTATGTAATGTAAAGGAGGTTGCCCCCTCGAAGAGGCTGAATTCCAAGGCGTTGATCTTTCTTTTCTATCTTTTCTTGAGCTGGTTTCATAACATTTGGTATCAGAGCTTTGGACTCTAGGGTTTTGCTGCTCCAAACAGGTCATCGTGGAATTTTCGCTATAACTTTTTTTATGTGACGTTTCAGAAGTCACAAAAAAAACCCATTTGAGAAGAAATCGCGCTGAACCTTGGGTCCGAATTTCAGAGCTTTTCGCGCGATATTTTCAGAGATATGATCTGAGGAAGTTGGTCTTTTTGCAAACTCCTGAATTACACTCAAAAAAGGTGACCTAGGGAAAATCGTCATAACTTTCTTTCTGAGCATCGGATTGAAATTTTGTAAGAAGGTACAGAAAGAGGACGGACTGTAGAGAATCCCTCTATTGTTATTTTTGTGGCTTTATATTATTATTGTTAGGTCGGCTGGATTATATTGTGACTCCTTAGACTCCTATATATAGAAAGGAGGTTTTGTCATTTGTATCATCCAAGAATTGTTCATTTATGTAATGTAAAGGAGGTTGCCCCCTCGAAAAGGCTGAATTCTAAGGCGTTGATCTTTCTTTTCTATCTTTTCTTGAGCTGGTTTCATAACAATCAGACTATCTAAAAAGGCCGATTTTGTTCATTAAGACACTGAGATTGCAGTAGAGGCCCAATTCAGATTGTAAATGTGGTTGGTGGTCCATTATGACCCCTCTGCGCATAGTTTAGCAGACTGTTTTTGTAATCAACTTCTATAGATATATCCAGAAGACAAAATGTAATAGGTTGATGAATGTTATTCTAATGTAGACTTCAACTTCTGGAGACTGTAACTACTGTGACACCTGTAGCTTCTAGTCTTCATTTTCAGCTAATACAAGCTTCTTTTGCTATTAATTGCTCACTTTCCACTTCTTCTTCTTTGTTCCAAGTTGTGCCTATTATGCATTTATTTGTGTGTTGTTAATGTTTAGCATTAGAGGGGCTATCATCCCACCTCTGTGTTAGAATTTAGCATGTATCATTGAATTTGTATGCAAGTTTTTGTTGTTTTAAAGCACTGGGGACTAATAAAGATATGCTCTTTTATCATGCTGAAGTTGGAAACCTACAGAGAGAAGATGGTGAGATGTTGTCTGATTTCAACATCAGATTCAATCTTATGTACAGCAGAATGCTAGCTGAAGTAAGGCCCACCCCTACTTCTGCCATGCTCACTTATGCTAATGCCTTCAATTCTCAGTTCTGCCTGCTGTTAAGAGAAAGAAGATGCACTTCTTTGGTTGAAATGCAAGCTGTAGCCTTTGAAGTAGAAGCGAATATTATTGTTGCAGAGAGACTTGAAGGTGATGCCGAGAGGAGAAGTCAGGGAGGTGAATCCTCATCATCCTCAAAGCCCGAGATCGATGAATTAGCTAGGATGGTTGAGTTTTTAGCCTTTGAAGTTTCCAAACTAAAAACTAAGCAGTATTCTCAGGAAGCTAGAGCTCATTGTTCCTTTTCTCTTCCAACTCCAAATCCATGTAGAGGAACACATGAGCATTTGCAGATTCTGCAAAGAAATAAGATTACAAATGAAGACAAAGGCGTGAGGCCCCTTTTACAGAATATAGTCATGGAAGAAGTGCAGCATGAGGAGGAGGTCCATGTTTTGGAAGGTGCTCCTTTCCTAACAAGGGCTCCTTATGAGAAAGCATTATCCAGAGGCACTGTTACCAGTTTTTTGTAGCTGCAGAACAACAAGTTGATCAGCAGAAGCAATCAGCAGCAGGTCCCACCATCCTCAAAGAGTTTGAGCCCAAAGCCAGCCCAGCTTCCAGTGACCATGCAGATCTGCAAATTAGCCAGCCTACTATCATCCCCTGCCCGGTGATCAATAAGGGAGAAGAAAACTCTCCATCAACTAAATTGTTTCTCTGTCTGATCAAAAGAGAATCCCTCATAGTTGCCCCTTGAACACTGAGGCAAACAAAATTTAATGCTCAAGGCTGAAACTGATCATCTCAGTCTTGATATTCTGAAACCTACTCAGATGTCCTCGACATAGACTGAAAAGGAAGCTTATCAGATGATAGAGGAAGAGGGTGTACAGTCTTGGAACTCCTACTTGGATGTGGACTGTTTCAAGAAAGATTCAGGAGCAGATAATGTCTCTATCTCCCTTGCACAAGAAAATGATGGTTCCTCATTCATGTTAGTTGTGCAGACCACAGATGACACAAAAAAGTACACAGAAGTCATGATTATGCAGCAGGTGTATAGAGGTTCCTATGAATAACATCCAAGGAGGAGAGCACACAGAAGGGAGATAAATTTTGATCCATATCTACCTATTAAGCTCAAATGTCCTAAACTGTTTGAGGTGGATGATCAAATAAATCCTGTTTTGCAGCTCTATGATGAAGGGGGTGAGAGCAAGAGAAACAATTTTGATGGCCCATCAGTTGGCCAGTTTTTGAATATTTATGCTGTTTAAGGCTCTCAAGCCTTAGTGATGGTAATCATGTTCTTTTACAGGTTTCTATTTGTTAGAAAATTATATATTACGGAGCAATGGAACACATAAAATATTGCAGAAATATAAACACAGAAAACACATAAAACAAGAGAGACACAGATATACGTGGTTCACCCAGTTTGGGCTACGTCCACCCCGAACAACCAGTCCTTCCTTTCTATTATCCAGCAAAATGAAGAGACACAACCTACAACAAATCCGCTGTAATATCCTCTGTTTTCTCTCACAGTCTCACCTCTCTGTTTCTTGCTTAGAGAATACACATCTATTTCTCAGCCTCAAATACAATGCCCTCATACAAGGAGAGGGGTTTCCTTCTGGGGCAAAAAACCATAAACTAAACATAAGTTCTACCTTCAGATCATCCACCTAATGAATGGCCCAGATTGACTAGAAATTACTATACTTTTACAAGGTAATTTTACATCTATTTTTGGCTTCGGGGGCGTTAACCCAAACCCCCCAGCCAGGGGGGATCGGCCCCCTTGGACCCCAGTGGGGGGGACAAGTCCCCCCTGCACCCCCCATATGGAGGGGTGTACAAACTTCCTCGGGTATACATCCGGCTGAAACAAAAGACCTCAGAACAACCATGCTCCACACACAACACTATTGTAGGCTTAGTTGACTCCATGCCCAATGGATACTAGGCATAATTTTGAAATCTTATTTTGCATGAAGAAATTGGTCTGTAGTTCTTGAGACCTCACAGGGAGGATCTCATCCCCAGAAGGAGCCAGTGTTAGCTATGCTACATAATTCGGTTTTTGTTTGGTCGAAGACAGCTTGGCAGTGTTGTTGGTGCTTGAAGAAATCTTGCAGTAGCCTTTTCCTCCTTCCTTCTTCCCTGTATTCTCCTCATACTCTCTTAACTCCTACTTAATCCCTTAATCCCTGCTATCCCTGTTCTACCTTGAAATTCAGCTTAAACCCGTATTCATTTAATCCCTCGCTGCATGCATTCCCCCCCCTCCGGTTTCACTTCTATTTTGTCTTGAAAGCCTATGTTATGTAGGCCCTCATCATTAATTCTTAATAGCCATGTGACCCGATCATATGAATCGGTGCTCTCTTTTAAACCCCACTTTGATCTCCACTGTCGATTACATCACGATCTAACGGTCTCCACGTTCTCTGCCCATGCGTTAAACATCGTTCTTATCTCCATCATTGATCGCATCACGATCTGACGGTCTCCATGTTCTCCGCCCGCGCGTTAAACATCGTTCTTATCTCCACCGTTGATCGCATCCATCGCGAGATCTAACAGTTACCACAATCCCCGATCGCGCGACTTGCACGGGCGTTAACCTACGGGGGCACGGTTTTCGTCCGCCATGTGTTGTATTCTCACTGGATCACTGCTTGTTATATGGAAACCACCGAGCCCTGTAGGTGGTGCAGGGAATACCGCTCGCCACGCAAAACTGCCATCCTCGCCGTTTAAACCTCGCGCACATTTCGCGCCCGACTGCGATCCGATGGCCGACGATTGTCTTTGCCTGTCCACCTCCCGATTCTTCCCGCCAACGATCTCCACCATTCATTTGCTTGATCCAACGAATGTTGTTTGTTCCCTAATATGCTCATGCCTCCGCCATTCTTTCTATGCCCATTACCTGCTCTATGCTCACGAAACACGAAGATGGCCATCGACCAGTCCCTGTACTGCCTATATTAAATCTTCAAACTACCTCACTCAAGAAGCAGCATGGCTGAAGGACAAAAAGTACAGCCTCGAGTAGTTAAAGCATTTATCAGTTATGGGTTTCTTTAATTCAGCATTCCTCTTGCTCAGAGAAGGACATCAAACTATCTAAAAAGGCCAATTTTGTTCATTAAGACACTGAGATTGCAGCAGAGACCCATTTCAGATTGTAAATGTGGTTGGTGGTCCATTATGACCCCTCCACGCATAGTTTAGCAGACTGTTTTTGTAATCAACTTCAATATATATCCAGAAGACAAAATGTAATAGGTTGATGAATGTTATTCTGATGTAGACTTCAACTTCTGGAGATTGTAACTATTGTGACACCTGCAGCTTCTGGTCTTCATTTTCAGCTAATACAAGCTTCTTTTGCTGTTAATTACTCACTTTCCACTTCTTCTTCTTTGTTCCAGGTTGTGCCTGTTATGCATTTATTCGTGTGCTGTTAATGTTTAGCATTAGAGAGGCTGTCATCCCACCTCTGCGTTAGAATTTAGCATGTATCATTGAATTTGTATGCAGGTTTCTGTTGTTTTAATGCTAGAGAGCTGTCATCCTGTCTGTGCATTAGGAAATAGATTTACAGACCTTTTAACTGGTTGCAGCTGGCCATCACAGGGTCCTGTGCATCTGCTGGTGTGATCAGTATTCTCCATCATCACATTTTCCTTAAAACTATGAGTAATTGGTGGTCTAAAACCTTGTAGTCTAGGGGTGTTCACCCATGTCTGGGGTTAAGCATAGTAGAAGTGGTTATCTGGCTTGAATATGCAGCATTTCTTTCATTCATCCACCATTTATCCAACATTTTGTTGAGTTTGTAATGTTCCCGAGCATCTCTGATATACAACCTAGGAGAGTTTCTTGGGGTGATAACAGTACCATTTCCCTACCCTGTTGTCTTTGGTAACCTAGAGAAGCTCTCTTTGCTGGGGGAGAAATCTCGGTGGGGGACCATGGATAATATTATATGATATGGGCATATAAGTTGATATGAATTGAGAGTAACCACCACTATATGGCCTCTTCTAACAAAAATTTCACATTCAAACACAAATTTACTCTACTTGTTTCCATCCACTAAGTTGAGGCCCATGCACTCAAACTCATCCACATGGGTATAAAAATGGGTAGTAGAACAAAGAATAGTACCTGAAATAAGATGTTGTGTAAACATGGTGTAGTTTAAACCTTATGGCCTCAGCTAGGTTGGTTGGAATATCAAATAGGTGGCCAGGCTACATCATTTGTCTTAAAAACCCAAGGTGTCTTTGTTGGCTATGTTGGCATCATCATCCCCTAGCAGATGGGAAATTAGGGATAGGATGGGTTGGATAGATTCAACAAAGATGGTGATAGGGAATCTATAAGCTATAAGCATGGCTTGTAGGTCAGGGGCCAAGACCATCTACATGAAATATTGTTGTTCATTGGCTAGGAGGGTTGAGTAATGATACACTAGGGTGACATCAATTAACTGTTGGGGTTCTAGAGAACTAGGGTAAACTAGGGAATTTTGGATTAGCTATGAGGTTACTTCAATAATTTTTACCCCAAAGGAGGAAACAAAGCAGTTTTTCTCATCGATGTATGCTGCGGCCAACTAGGAGACAAATTCTAGAAAATGGTGCATAATGGGTGTGATTTGGTAGTACAAGTCAGAGTAAACTACCCAAAATGGGTCCTCCCCTGTGACATGGCTTCCATATAGTTCAAAATGGAGGTTAGACAAGTGATATGCACAAGCAGGGTCAACTACTTGAGCCTCCGTATCCATGAGGGGATTAATGCTGGAAGAGGTTTTGACCTTTCGAGCCTTTGGGGTCTAGGGGGATGCTTTCTTCATTTTTTATGGGTACTAAAGAAAAATTACAGGTGTACAAGGAGCAATTGGGTTACTTGGTTTTCGTGGAGAGGGTAAAAAACGATGTCAGGAAGAGGTACTCGATCGACTAAGCTTGAATGACATTTCTATACAGGTAATTGGCGGGAGAGCGATGTAGTGGTGAAAAATGTTTGAAAATGGCGAGGCGGGAAGGTTTTTATAATTGGCACGGGGTAAAAATTTGGTTGACATGGGGGTGACGTCATGGGGGGGACACCTAGCTAGATGTGATTGGGTGATGGTGAGGATGGGTGGATAGGTGCAGGTGTGGGTGGAGTTATCATTACCTTTGAACATGTGCCTGCTTGAAAAGTTGTCCACCAATTGGTCCAAGTGGCGCATGGTCCTCGCTCCCACCATCCTCCACTTGGTTGGATAGCGAGAGGCTAGAACTCGCACTCCCCTCCTCGGAATGAATCTGGACCGTCAAATCCAGATCTGAAGATTTGTTTTTTTGGGGGGTGCTTGTTTAACACCAGAGGAAGTTAACCCCCTAAAATGCTTCCGGGGAGTTTCCAACTAGAGATGGAAGGTGATCCGCTCAAGAGATGATTGACCTTTAATCGACGATGCATGCTTGCATAAAACATGTCCTCTTGCCCTGTTGTGCTTTCCTGATAAGGGTCCAATAAGCATCTCTTGTGTTTTTAGACCTTACTTTTTAGATCTAGGCCCTGATAGTGGTCCCCATAGTTGATTTAGATGTCATTTTGAAATAGGAGGCTCTACTAATGACTCATAAAATGATTTAAAAGGAATTTTGGACCTAAATCATGGCTTTGATATATCAATTTCTTAAAACACATGAGGAAGGGTAACAACACAAACCAAAAAGGCTATGGTGTTTTCTTCCAAATATAATCAAAATCTCTCCATCTTAAATTTTATATCTTTATCAGTTATCATTTTTAGGTCAAAATCACTAATAATTATTCTATACGTTATACATCTTTGCATGAGAATACTTTCTTTCACAAGCATAAATAAAAGTAAAAACCATTTCCATAACTACTATTTTACTTTTACATGCATCATTAAGTACAAAACAATAACTACTTAACACATGCAACACCTTAACTACTATTTGAAAAACTATAATTTTATTTCATTTAATCAAAATGAAAAACCATGGGAGTAAATTTGCAAAACCATGGTAATTTTTTTCTAGTTATTATTCTTGTTTCAAAACCGCAGGTAATAATCTGCTTGTTTCTTCTAAAGCAAAACCATTCTTGTTATTACCCATGTAAGAAGATATGCAAATAATATAAAACATAGTCATCATTTTTGCCTATATTTCAAATGCATCATACAAATGCATACACTTATACAAGTTGGCGTATTTATCCATATTCCAAATGCCTTAAATAAATACATATGATTATAAAATCACGCCTATTTATCCATATTTCACGTGCATTAAGTAAATGCATGGTAATTATAAAATGAAAAATGCATTGGCAAAGGTCAAATTTTATTTACAAGTGTAAAAATGTTTATAACTTACTCACGGGGACTTCACGAACAAAGCAATAGCATATCACGTGCATTCATATTGGGGCATAAAAAGTGAGGAAAAAATGAAATAATATATTGAGCATATAATAGGGGGTAAAGGGTTTTTATATGTTGTATAGCAATATGTGTATTATAAGGTATTGTTTATACAATACATTGGCCAAGCGGAGGAAAAAAATAAGTGGGCTAGAGAAATACACGTTCACGAGAACTGTGGGATAGTGGGCTAGAGAAATAGACGTTCAGGAGAACTGTGGGAGTATCGAGAGTGGGATGGAGAAAGAAAAAACTATGATAATATTAGGTCCATAGTAGCCTAATATTCAAACCTATGGCCCTAGTATTGACATGCAATTCATAGTAATGTTAAATTTTTAAAGTAAAAGTGACATTCTCCTTTATCTTTCATTTTCATCCTTTCACTTAAATTTTTAACATTACCATGAAATGGCTCATGATGTTTGAGAGTGGTTCCGACCTCATTATATTTCATATGGAGAAAGTAGAATTTCAAATCTCACTCAAAATCCAGCAGACTTATTATTTTTTCAAGATTTCAAGATTGGGGGGATCGTAATGTTGCCATTGGATTTTTTCATGTACAAGGGTATGGAACTCACATTTAATGAATAGATCCAAGCCCTCTATGTACCTTGATGTTAGTGATTGTGGTTGTCAATATCCTCTATCTCGACCCTACTAAAAATGTACACGTCACTCGAACAAAATCTTGACTTGTCATGCTACATTTTCTCTATCTTATGTTAATGCTTAGAGGGTGATATTAATGATAAAAATCCCAAGATAGGCAATGGTTTTGATGATATGTAGGTATTTGTTGTAGGATGACTTTTTTGGATGCAAGGGGCCGTCTAGAGCCTATTTTTTGATGTATTCTCGGTTCAGAGATGGATTGCACTCAATGTTAATTAGGTTATGTGCACTCTTACATGCTATATAAATGAGAACTTGTAATTTTTGGACCTATGGTTGATGAAGATTATAACTACTAGATGAATGATGTTTAATTGTTCAATCCATGTTTTTATGTTTTTTATCGCAAATTCATCATTCTACATGCTTTTTTTGACATATATGTATCAAAATATATAAAAATATATATTACATAAAATTCACTCCCAACCTCAGAGCTTTTGAAAATGTCATTCCTCGCTCCTTCTTCCACTCCCACTTCCTGATTCTACTCCCACTTCCCACTCCTACTCCCACTCCCAAGAAGCCTTGCTCTAAAACATACATGCATCACATTACTGATATCTCTATGATCTATGTCTAATGTATGTGTTAACATTTTTTACCTGTTGCTCAGCTAGTGATCCTCCCAATGATGGGGTAGTAGAGAAGACAACATATATGGTACCTTCATCCTTTCCTTACATTAGTGATGAACATGTTGAATGAAAGTGAAGGAGACAATGATACTGATTATTGCTTGGTAAAGGGCACATGCATGCCACAAGAGATAGTGAAATAGAATATTGTTTGGAATAAGGGGGCACATGCATGCTAAGGGCACACATGTCACACCTTTAGTTAATGCTAGTTTAGATGTTGTTTCAAATTTATCAATTTTAGTTTTGGATAAATTTTTTCTATTAATAGAGATTTTATTTTGTTATTCTTAACATGCATTATCTATTCTAACTAAGAGGGTGCATATCCTTAGTCAATTAGAACACTTATGCATGAGAAATTCCCATCTTAGATAGAGGACACAGATCTCAAGGAAGTGATGCATGCTTGCAAGCTCTATTTCATATTTTGATGGAGACAAACTTACTTGGCACTCTTACCATGCAACTATGGTGTACTAGGTGATCAGATTAGGGCTATGATTTGACAAAGTCCAACCAAATAGGATTTTGCATGTGTCCATTTTCATTGTACTTTCTCTCATCTTCCTATTCTATAAGAAAGATGAAAGGTGAGCCATTGTGTTGGTTATCAAGATTTTATTTTGAAATGTTGTAGTTTATCTTTTTCTATATTCAATAGAAGATAGATGTGATTTAGAGTTAAAATCTATGTATTTTCCATTCAAATTTTTCGCGTTATGTCTTTGTAAATCAACCAACTTATATCTACGTATTTGTTATTGAAACTTACAGGTTTTCAACTACCTAGTTTTTAGATTATTCTTTCTAGGTGTAGAATCTACATAGCATTGTCAATGAAAATAAAGGGATATAAATATAAAGGGGTATAAAAAAAAATATTAATGAAAAATGGATACCTACAATATCTAGTGAAAGTAAGGGCTTTTTAAATTCGGAAGGTGTATTGGGTTTGTATTGGTAAGGGGTTAAATAAAGTGATTTTTAGAGGTATTTTCCAATATATAGTCAAATTAAGGATATTGTTTAGTATGCCACGAGGTTCATTGAGTGAAGCCCCTATGAACTTACTATTGTATTGACCTATTACAAATGTGTTTACCAATGCAAAACCACGTTTATATTTATATTGTCCACTACGTAATAATTCAACATGCAAAAGTTAAAACATGCTTAAAATAAGTCAATTACAAATGAATCACTAATGGAATCTAGATGGGCTTTCCATTCGTTAATAGGCATTAACATCTCAAAATACTCCTTTTTTTTTCTTTTTCTTTTTTTGTTTTTTGTTTTTTTTTTTTAGTATGAAAAAAGTTGTATATTAGATAATAAAAAAATGATGGATCATATACATCAATTGTCTTACGTAATGTACACTGTAGCATTCCAAATTACCAAATAGCGTGAAATAGTCAATCCCCTCAAAACTGCTAAAAACCCAGATATAATCCTGTTGCTTAAGAAAAGAAGCTTAATCAAAAAGATCATCCTAGAAATGTTTGTTCCTTCTAAATCGTCATCAGAACTATTAAAAAAATACAAAAATATAGCGTCACAGTTCCAATTATCTACACATACAAGTATGGAATTAGTAGTTTTATCAAAAAGAAAAATAGATCGAGAATTGTTGATGTAAAAACTTATCCGGGGAATGAAAAAACCATAGAGTGTGGTTGTTGTGCCTCCATGTAAATGACCATCTAAACTTTACCCGTTTCACCTAGAAGGCCCTTCTTTGAGAGAAAATCCGTTGTCTGATTATATTCTCTTCCTATGTAATTAATAGGAGGAAATCCTACTTCTGTCCAGAGGCAATCAATTCTCCTTAACCAGCCCAAAAGGGAGGGCCAATTTATGTTGGCATTTCTTTTAACATGATCCACAATAATCTTGGAGTCGCCATATGTATGGATCTCTGGGATATTTAAAAACCTTATAAGCCAAATGATACCCCAAAGTGCCATTGCCTCAGTCTTGTTGTTGGTTCATGTCCCTGCATCCAATATGCCCTATACTGCAAATCAGGTGACATAACCAACCATATACCACATCCACAAATTTGGTTTTGTGAAGCCCCATCGAAGAAGGCGATCAGATATACCATAGGAGGAGCAACACTCTTTTTCTGCTTCTGTTTTTGGAGAGTCTCCTTCACTAGATAAAGTGCCATTAATGAAATGATCTTTTCATATGTAACTCCAAAATCTTCAAAATAATTCTCAAAGATATGTTTGTTCCTCCATTTCCATATAGTCCAGAATACAAATAGAGGAACGTTCCTCCATGCCAATTTTTTCTTAAGCCACCATCTCAAACAATCTGCAACATTTTGAAATTGAAGGTGAGGAAAATCATAATAAGCAGCAAGTTTAAACCATACCTTGGAAACATGTTGACATGATAAAAATAGATGTGCATTGTTTTCCGCCTCTTGCTTGCAAATAACACATATGCTAGGACCATACCATTGACGTTTTTGCAGATTCTCCCATGTTAGATTCTTGTTGTGGAAAACAAGCCATGTAAAGCAGATGATTTTACATGGGACATGACATTTCCATAAATCAAATAGCATCAGATCCACCACATATCCACATTCTACCTCACACAGTTTATCATATATGTCTGCAACCACAACATTTGCAAATTTCATTTTCCCAGACCAAATAAGTCTGTCATGATGGACCTCCCTACAAATCCCAGCAACTTTTAAAACATTGATAATGAACATCCATTCATCTGCCATTTGTCCTGTCATCCCCATCTGTAATGGATAGTTCCATATAGGAAAGTGGTCACTCCATGTTCGAATCAATTGATTCCAGAGCAAATATCCTTTTCTAAGAAGAGCTAGGCACAATGGTTCAGAGAAAAAGCATCCCCCATTCGTTCCATATATCTGATCAAGGCCAATAATCATGGAGTGTCCAAATCCCATGTTCCACTTGAGATGATTGAGGAAAAAATTTCCCACTTTTTGAAAGCTTCTCCATATAGCCGAGCCACCTAAAATACTAATGGAATTTTTACGAAACCAGCAAGTGAAACTTTTATTCTTCATATACTTTTGGTGGATCATCCTACTCCATACACCACATCTGAAGACATCCCGCCATAGAGATTTCACTAATAATTCTTTGCCAAATAGTTTAAGGTTCATGATACCCCATCCCCCTCTCATCTTTGAGCATGCAATATGGCTAAATTTAATAAGGTGATATTTGTGCTTTCAGTTACAACCAGCCAAAATAAAATTTGCCATAATTTTGTTTATGTTATTTATAGTTGCCAATGGGATATGAAATAAGTGAGCCCAAAAAATGCCTAGTTGAGTTAGCACTGCCTTTGTCAGAGTCACATGACCACCCATGGATAAACAACAAAATTCCTAGCCAGAAATTCTCTTGAAGAACTTATCAACCAGCCATTGCCAGTCATTGTTTCTATAACAATTTGGTTTTATATGGTAGCCGAGATATCAGAATGTATCAAAATACTATCTTCATACATCACAACGTATTGTTTAGCCATAGAATCCAACAATGCCATGAGAACAATGCATGTGGGATTTGACTTGGTGCTTCTTTGTTTCATCAATGGTAACAAAGAATGAACATTGTAAACTACCCCACAAAGATTAGTGTCAATAACTAGATCCAGATCTCCAATATTGATTTCATCCTTTTAGCCTATTCTAACTATTCTTGTGTTGTAGATAACAATGTTAAAAGGTCACCACTCATGACACTCCTTTGCAGTTGTTGAATTGGATTCATAGTCCCCTACATCTGCAACCTTTCTGCAAACTTTATCCAGAGAATATTTCCGTTGTTAAGCAATGTCTCAGATAATGTCATATATTTGAGAAGAACTGTTAGAGATGAGGGTCACACATCCTCCCTCTTCCCAAAGATCACGAAACAGATAATGTTGATTAGTTTCTAGATCACTATTACCATGCTAGCATCATTTTTTATTACGTTTGACTCATGTATAATATGCATAATATATGGTTGTAATATATAGATATCGAACCAATAGTTAAAAGACAACCAATCCTCTTCACATTTAATAGGTATTTGGTAAGAAAATGAAACAACCAACTCTATAGAGAAAAAGATAAATATCAATTCAAAGCTATAAGCAATACGAAGGTGTATGGGGTGCTTCCATAAAAAATACTTAGAGGATTTATTAAGGTGTATGAGGTGCTTTCATAAAAAATACTTAGAGGATTTATTCTTGGTCAAGGAACAATGATATCAGTTACCTAAATGGAAGTTGCAAAAACTGTTCAAAACCAAGTCAGAGTTTCTATGGAGCTCTCAACTCCATAATTGTTTCTTGATATCGTCAACTAAAGCTAACTATTTTGTATTATGTCAAGCAATTTAATCCAATAATCTTTTTCATATTATTCAAATAATAAATGACAAACATTTCAAAATTAGACATGGGTTCTAGAGATACTACAACATCTTCTTATTGTTTCCACTCAAGGGCCAGATACGGTTCTTCTTTTTTCTCTTCATAGTATGAATCACCATAGCCAAAACTCCACCTAAATTGCCTCCACCATTGGATCACTTTGTGTCGTTGTGTGATCTTAGTAGTAACTCTATACGTTTTGTTTTCCAACACCACCAAATGTCAATGCAGACCCAGAGTAATGAATTAGTCAAATGCAATCTTCAAATTCCAAAGTAGTTTGCAAGTGATCTTAATTTGCAATCAGACAATGAATTGTTAGAGATAATGGAGAATATCCTATAATAATGAATTGGTTCATGGTACCTCAGGATAGGAATTAGCTTCTATTTTCTAGGGTACGGTTCTAACTTCCCTAAAACCATGATTGCTATATAATGTGTGATGTACATTGAGTATGTAGAGAATTCTGTAGAGCCAGACTCTCCTAGTTCAGACTTTATGTCGTAGAGCTGACTAGTGGTTGTCTTTTATTAATTCAAACATTGCTTTTTAACATGGTATCATAGCGATAGGGCTAAGAAACCTGTTCGATGAGTGAAGGATTTGCCCGTCACGCATGAGGCGAAACCGTATCATGGTTTGGAGGAAACATCGTGCTGATCCCACTATAAGGCTTCCCACAAGACGTCATGAATCTATGTTGGATAATCACGCCCACTGTTGCGAATCCATGTTGGCTAATCGTGTCGACCGTGCAAAAAAAAAAAAGAGGTGGTTGCACATCTCTGTTTTGGAATTGGTTGTGGTAATAAGCTATGGGATCAACCTACTCAGAGGTCGCTTGGAGTAAGGTTGCTCCGATCGTGGAGGTCTGCGCAGAGGCTAGTGGCTGATGTGCCATTTTTTATTTTCATCGAGGCTGTGGATTGGCATGGATCACAACAAGATATCTACTTGAGAAGGAATCCATGAGCAAAAATTGAATTTGGGGAGATCAACGATTTCTTTCTTTGACATAGATATGGGGTAGATATATTCTTTTTACCTGTCAATTTTTTTTTTAATTGCCAAGATGAGTAATCAAATGATTGAAGCATACTTGAAGGAGCATAACAAGCTCGATGGCTCCAATTATGCGAATTGGAAATTCAAGATGCAGACTCTGGTAGAAGTGCAGAGTGTTAGGATGATTGCAAATAGGGATGAGTAGGAGCCAGTAGCTGGATCAACATTGATCTCAGACTGGGAGAAGCGAGAAGGTAAAGCAAGGATGTTGCTGAAGATGTCAGTGAAAGACTGCATCATACCACATATCAGAGAATGTAAATCAACAAGAGAAATTTGGGGAATATTGAAGGATTTGTATGAGATCAGGAATATAAATCGTCTTCTGTTCCTGAAGAGCAATATCTTATCCCTGAAGATGGAGGAAAATGAAATAGTTGCTTCCTTCATAGTGAGGATCAAAGGTCTAAAGAACAAATTGGCAGACATTGGTGAAACAGTTGCATATACAGATCCAGTAACCATTACCATGAATGGTGTGACTGATGACTACCAAATGTTTATCACTGGGATAAATGCGAGGGAGAATGTAAGGCCTTCGAGTTATTGGTGCGACGAGCGACGACGAGTTTTTGTGCACGAGGGCGCGAGCGGGCGTGCGGGCGCGCAGGTGGGCACCTGGGCGGGAGCGCGAGTGCGCACGAAACGACAATGCGACGTTTGTGCGAGCCGGATGCGACGATACCATGAAACGATGGAACGACACTTGGGTAAATGCGGCTAAGTGTTGGATATATATAACGATGCGAAAGGAGACTTGTATCATGTGCAAGCCGACTTGGAAGGAGCCCTCATGGGGGCGCATTACATGTGGTTTGGGGGTCGGCCAAGGGGCTGCACACCCCATGTAAACAAGTTAAGAAGTGTATATATGAGTGGAGCATGAGAGCTCACAACTCATCAACACATTCTCTCATCTCTTCTACGCATAAGAGTCAAGGGGTAAACTAAAGTGCGCAGAAATAAGGGGAGTTGCGCATATCTCATGTGCTCCACTTGAAGGTGCACTTGAGGTTGTCTTGAGTCGGTCGAAGAGTGGGCAAGGTGTGCCCAGGGTGCAGTGGATGTGCAGATTTGTGCAGGACTTGGTAAGGGTATCTAGGTGGCTCGGGTGAGCACTGCCCTACGTGCAAGAGGTGCACATGTATTGTAAAGGCTGGTTGCCTATTTTGTAAAAGAAACTAAGTATTGGCTTGGAGCTTGCCAAGCATTACTTGTATTGTATTATTGAAGAAAGACTGATTATAATATCTTGTTGGGCAGACTTGTTCGGGAGTTTCCCCTCCCCTTTATACTTGTTGCAATTGTTGATGTTCTTGTTATAATTGCTATTGATAATGAATGAGTATGGGCTTCATTAAGTATAAAGGATAATTGTATGTTTACTTGGTTGCGAAACACAAGCTAAGTAATGTTAATGTGGAAGTAGGCGTAGTCCATGAATGTTAGTATTGGTGAAAAGAAAGCGTTCGGTGGTGCCGCACCTCGCTATAAGCGGTTGAAAGACTACCGCAGGTGTAGGGGGTGACAGTTGGTATCGGAGCCAAGTTGGAGATGGTATCAGAGCAATTTTTGCTCGTGGAAAGTTGAAGCTTGTGAATAAGTTCAAGTGTTGAAGCATTGAAGCTGGTATACAATTGACAGGTGAGAACAAGACTTCGGTTTGAAGCTGTTGAGTAGGGTTGCTCTTGAAAGGTGCTTGTAGGTGAAAGAAACCGTTTCACACAAGTGGAGCAAGGGTTGGTTCAGGTTGCAGGTGACTTGGTGAACATGGAGAAGGCTGAAAAGGCAGTAATGGTAGATGAGCCTATGGAAGGTGAATCTAGCCATAGTGCGGTTGAAGCTCTCCGGTACGAAGTATTGGAACATATGAGTCGATGGAGTTCTAACTGGGTTGCGATGAAGGCTGAGAACATGAAGATTCGGGAGAGCTGTTCGGAACTAAGAAGAGAACTTAAAGAACTTAGAAGCCAATGCGGAAGTACGATAGATGTTGAACTCAAGGAACTTGATGAGGAGATCCAACAAAGTGGTCTTGGTGTTCAAGAGCTCTTTGATGAAAGAGCCCGGTTGAGGAAGGAAAGCGCCAGGGTGGAAGCCGAAATTGAGCAAGTTGAGGAAGAGATAAATAAGAAGCTTCTTGGTAAGAAGGTTGTTGTGATTGAGCAGGAGGAGCTCAACTACATTGACAGGTTGGGAACTCACTACCGAGAGCATCCAAAGGACATTCGGAAGTTTAGTTCTATGAACTTGGTCAGTGGACACTTGGTTGGTGCACTTGAGCAAGATGCGATGAAGGGCAAGCTTGAAGGGAGTCAGGCTAGACCAGGATCAGGTTGCTTAAAGGAGCCAAGCAAGGAGGTGAAGTACCTTAGGAGGAATGTCAAGGTGGAGCATAAGCCAATTGACACTTCTGAGGCCGAATTCTTGAAGAAGGTTGCTGATGTAAGGCGCAAGACAAATCCAACAAAGGAAGGTGATTCCTTGAAGCTAAGTTTTGTGCAGGTGACCGTGAAGGGCAAGAGATTTGCAGCTTTGGTGGATATGGGGGCTACTCATAGCTTCTTAAGCAGGAAGGCAGCAAAGTCTTTTTGGAAGAGAGCAAAGATGGAGAGGGAATGGAGTGCTTTCAAAGCAGTCAACTCTACCATTAGAGCTGTTGATGGGGTGTTGAAGGACACTCAGGTGAGAGTAGGATCGTGGTTTGGAAAGTTGGACTTGAGAGTTGTGGACATGGATGATCATTTTATGGTGTTGGGGCTAGACTTTATGGAGCTTGCACAAGCCATACCAATGGTGGACCGAGACATTCTCTTGATCACAGCTGAAGGGAAGACCATGATGGTACCGATGAATAGAAGATGTTGCTTGGGGTATAGACCAAGGATGGCTTATATGACTTTGTATCCCAAAGATCCGAATGTGAAGCATGAGGATGTGGAGCAAAGAGGACTTGGGAGTGTGACTCAAACAACGAAGGAAAGGAAGGTTGTTGACTTCGTTGCAAGGGCTAGAAAGAAGAATGAAGGAAGTGAGAAGAAAACCTCACGAACATGGAGACACTTGTTGGGAGCATCTTCTACTGATGATCTTCACAATGGAGTTGCAAGTGGAGGGAGCCCGAGTGCTACTTCAGAGGCAGTGGTTGATGAGGATTATGGAGGTATAGATCCTGCCAGGATAGTGGACTTTTGTAGATATGCTATGGGCATATATGACTTTTAGTTGAAAAAGGACAAGCTAGGTGAGCTTGGATGTACATGTGAGGAGATTGAGGCTGTGCATAGATACTTGAGGACACAGCATCAATCTGACACATGGGTGGATGAGAGTCAGGGAGGAAACTTCCTAGCCTTCCTTTCTCTATAGATAACCTTGGAGGAAGGTTGGTGTGGAGGCCTTGGTAGGAAGGAACCACACCAACTTTACAAGGGGCCTTGGAGGAGGCTTCTTTATGACAGATGCAGACTTGGATATAGATGACCAGAGGTTGGGATGGAGTCTACATGAGTTGGACATCATGGACAACTAGAGTCATGGACATTAGGTTGGTTATATGGAGCATGTTGCAGATGGGATGGAGTTTCCATGGACCTGAGCATGGGATGATTGATAGATTATTGGTGAGTTCGAGATGTAGTAGAAGTCAGGGAAAGAATTTTAATGGCATAAGGATGTGCATTCTTATGGTTTGGGCGTATGGTTGGACTGATCACCTGACTAGTTCAAGTCATGAGGGGTACCAATGTGCAGAGGTATGTTAGCATGAGGCGAGATGATTCGACACATGGCAGAGATATGTTGGCATTAGTCGAGACATGGTAACACATATGTGTTGGCATCTGACAGTGAGACTACATGGAGGAGGGACACATGATGAGGTCGGCACGAGATGTTGCAGTGGGGATTGTGGTAGAGGAGTCGATGATCATGGAGCGAGATGATATCTGATGGAGGACATACCGTTGAGGAGCATACCTTGGTATGGTGAGCCTGGTCACTAAGTCGAGATATGATGGAAATGAGACTCTAAATATGTTGCAGGGATGTTTGCCTTATGTGGAGAGATTGAAATCATGGACGATGATGATCTTGGTGGATGGTTACCAGGATGGGATGTTGTCGAGGACGACAACGATTTCAGGTGGAGGAGGATGTAAGGCCTTCGAGTTATTGGTGCGACGGGCGACGGCAAGTTTTCGTGCACGAGGGTGCAAGCGGGAGTGCGGGCGGGCGCCCAGGCCGGTGCGCGGGCGCGCACGAAACGACAATGCGACGTTTGTGCGAGCCGGATGCGACGATACCATGAAATGATGAAATGACACTTGGGTAAATGCGGCTAAGTGTTGGATATATATAATGATGCGAAAGGAGACTTGTATCATGTGCAAGCCGACTTGGAAGGAGTCCTCATGGGGGCGCATTACATGTGGTTTGGGGGTCGGCCAAGGGGCTGCACACCCCATGTAAACAAGTTAAGAAGTGTATATATGAGTGGAGCATGAGAGCTCGCAACTCATCAACACATTCTCTCATCTCTTCTACGCATAAGTGTTAAGGGGTAAACTAAAGTGCGTAGAAATAAGGGGAGTTGTGCATATCTCATGCGCTCCACTTGAAGGTGCACTTGAGGTTGTCTTGAGTCGGTCGAAGAGTGCGCAAGGTGTGCCCGGGGTGCGGAGGATGTGCAGATTTGTGCAGGACTTGGTAAGGGTATCTAGGTGGCTCGGGTGAGCACCGCCCTACGTGCAAGAGGTGCACATGTATTGTAAAGGTTGGTTGCCTGTTTTGTAAAAGAAACTAAGTATTGGCTTGGAGCTTGCCAAGCATTACTTGTATTGTATTATTGAAGAAAGACTGATTATAATATATTGTCGGGCAGACTTGTTCGGGAGTTGCCCCTCCCCTTTATACTTGTTGCAATTGTTTATGTTCTTGTTATAATTGCTATGGATAATGAATGAGTATGGGCTTCATTAAGTATAAAGGATAATTGTATGTTTACTTGGTTGCGAAACACAAGCTAAGTAATGTTAATGTGGAAGTAGGCGTAGTCCATGAATGTTAGTATTGGTGAAAAGAAAGCGTTCAATGGCGCCGCACCTCGCTATAAGCGGCTGAAAGACTACCATAGGTGTAGGG
The DNA here is from genome assembly GCA_031772625.1 of Pinus tabuliformis. Taxonomy (NCBI): domain Eukaryota; kingdom Viridiplantae; phylum Streptophyta; class Pinopsida; order Pinales; family Pinaceae; genus Pinus; species Pinus tabuliformis. The sequence continues at coordinate 162,826,164 of CM062819.1, forward strand.
GCGTGACAGAGAAGATCCCAAAGTTTGAAGAACTAACAGGAATATTAATGTAATAAAAAGAAAGAAGATTGAGTTTGAAGCCCCAGAGTGTTGAACTTGCATTGATGGCAAAAAGAACTTCTTCAAAGGAAAAGGAAATCCGCAACAGCAAAATGGAGGAAACTCACAGAAAATACCAAATCAAACTCAAGGTATGCATCCGAATAGAGACAAATCTAAAATTAAATGTTTTTATTGTGGAAAACTGGGTCATATCACTAAGGAGTGCAGTAAGAAGAAATATCATGAACAACAACGGAAGCAGAAAAGACATGCAGGTCATCTCACAAATGATAATCATGAGCAGAACTTCAGATTGTTCATGGCAGACTTTGATGAGAATGTTGATGCACACATCTAGTATGTAGATTCGAGAGCATCAACACATATGACGGGGAACAAGCAATGGTTTGAAGATTTTAAAGAAATCAACGACGGAGCACAAATCTACCTAGGTGATGAAGAATTCATTAGTTCAAAGGGTGTGGAAAAATTTTGTCACTTTACCTAATGGTACTGTAAGATAAATTCATAATGTCATGTATGTGCCTATGTAACAAAGAACTTGATTTTTGTATCCATGATTACAGATCAAGATCTTAAAGTTGAATTTTTTAAATCTAAATGTTATATTAAAGATCTGTTAGATGGCATGAAGACTATTGCTACAGGAATTCGAACAGGAGGTCTGTACAAATTGGATGTAAGACCAGCACCAGTTCGAGCTTTGTCAGCAACGAGTTTGACTACAGAAGAGATGTGGCATTAGATATTTGGTCATATCAAATACAATGATTTGTTTTTACTTAAGAAAAAGGAAATGGTAAGAGATCTTCCTATGTTAAAACAAGTGCATAATGATTGTGATGCTTGTACATTAGGAAAGATGGATAGAGAGGAATTCCCTGTTCAAGTAGAGAAGAAACAGAGAGAAATACTTTAATTAGTGCACACAGATCTTTGTGGACCCATGCAAACAAAGCCATTAGGAGTTGCTCTGTATTTTTTACTGTTTATTGATGACTGCACAAAGTTTTCTTGGGTATTTTTTTGAGTAATAAAAGTCACACATTTGAATACTTTAAGCAGTTCAGAAATATGATTGAAAAGAAAAATAGGGAAGCATATAAAAATTCTCCGCTCTGATCAAGGGGGAGAATATAGGAAGGATGAGCTTATCAAGTATTGTAAAGGCCATGGGATATTATAGCAATTCACAGTACCCCATACTCCACGGTAGAATGGAGTAATGAAAAGAAAGAATAGAACATTGGTGGAATGTGCTAGGAGCATGTTGAAAGGTAAGGATATTTCGAATGGTTTTTGGGCTAAAGCATTGAATACTGTAGTTTATTTGGAAAACAGGAGTCCTACAAAGAGTCTTGAGTTTAAATCTCCTTATGAAGCATTATATGGATTTAAGCCTGCAGTAAAACATTTAAGAGTGTTTGGAACTAAATCATTTACCCATATTCCAAAGGAAGATAGAAGAAAACTAGATTCAAAAGCCATCAGATGTACCTTTATAGGGTATTGTTCACAATATAAAGCTTATAGATTATTTAATCCCTCTACTCACAAGATTTTTGTTAGTAGAGATGTCATATTCCATGAGTAGGATCATGAAGAATCTCATAAGCGCAATGAGGAATGGGATATTCCGTTCTTGGTGGAAGAAGGAAGTGATGAATCAGGTGATGGAAATGAGCAGCAGCAGATGCAGCAGCAAAAACAGCAGTAGCAGCAAGAAGAAGGAAAAGAAGATGATGTAGCTATCAAGCCAAGTCCAGAAAACGATGATCAGACAAGGTTTGAAGCTACCCCACCACTTAGGAGATCAGGTAGGAAAGCTCAGTTGCCAGCAAGATATAGGGAAAAAGCTTTTATGACTAGTATGATGAATGTTTTTGAACTTCTAGTTATAAGGAAGCAAATGAATGTAGTGAAAGAAAACAACTATGGAACAGGAATATGAATCTATAATCAGGAACAACACTTGGGAGCTATTGAAATTCCTAAAGGGAAACAAACCATAGGTTGTAAATGGTTGTAAAACCAAAGATTAATGCAGATGGAACCATAGATAAATTAAAAGCTAGATTGGTAGCAAAGGGGTATTCACAAAAAGAAGGCATTGACTATGAAGAAACCTTTGCCCCTGTAGCTAAACTAAATACCATCAGAATGTTGATTGCTTTAGCTACTAAGAAACATTGGATGATTCACCAACTAGAAGTAAAGTCTGCATTTTTAAATGGAGAATTGAAAGAGGAGGTTTATTTAGAGCAACCTAAGGGGTTGTCCATAAAGGGAAAGAACATTTAGTCTGTAGATTAAAGAAAACTCTTAATGGACTAAAGCAAGCACCCAAGTCCTGGTATGAAAAGATTGATACAATTGTTCTACAACTTGGCTACAACAGAAGTAAAAACGACTCTAATCTGTATACCATGAAATATGAACAGGGGTGCATAGTGTTGATTTCTATGCATGTAGATGATTTAATATGATAGGTGATGTTATTGCTCTAATCAAAGCAATCAAGCAACAAATATCACAGGTGTTCGAAATGAAAGACCTTAGTGAATTAAGATACCGTTTGGGTCTTGAGATTTGGAGAGATCCAGGACAAACTTTTTTGTCCGAGGGTAAGTATGTCAAAGCTCTACTGGAAAGATTCAGGATGGATCAGTGTAAAGTTGCAGCAGTACCATTACAAAAAAACATTAAATTTCAGAGTCAGGATGGCTCTAAAGAGGCAAATGCGACACTTTATAGACATCTGGTTGGGAGCCTAATCTACCTGACCACTACTAGACCAGATTTGGCTTATGCAGTTAGTGTGCTAAGTCAATACATGTTCAAGCCGCTTGAGAGTCATTGGAATGCAACAAAATGTGTTTTGAGGTATCTACAAGGTATTGTAGACTATCATATTATTTATACTGATTCCTATGATGTTAGATTGACAAGATTTATAGATTCAGACTGGGATGGAAATATAGACGACCGTAGATCAATAACAGGCTATGGATTCAGCATTGGATCTGGGGTGATTACATGGAGCAACAAGAAACAAAACACAGTTACCTTGTCTTCAGCGGAAGTAGAGTATCAAGCTATGTGTGCAACAACATGTGAGGCAGTTTGGTTGCATAGAATTCTCAATGATGTTGGGGAAGAACATAAAGATGCAACAATTATCAGATGCGACAATCAAAGTTCAATCAAACTTGCTAATAATTTGGCGTTTCACAAGAACACTAAACACATTGATCCACAATTCCACTTCGTCAGGGAGAAAGTGCAATCAAAAGAAATCCATCTTGTATATTGTAATACATGTGATAATGTTGCAGACATTTTTACTAAGCCTCTTAGCAAAATTAAGTTTGAATTACAGACATTTTCACTAAAAACCATAGTATTACAAAGGAGCACAACAATAATCATAAACATATACTTATTTATCATCCATTTATGGATTGTTGTTTACAGTCAACCTGATAGATTACCCTAAATGCAAAGTTAGGTAGACTAGCCTCCATGGGGCATATGTGCTATTTATTTATCACTTATTATACTTCTAGAAGTATAAACGATATGTCAGTGACAAACGATATGTCAGTGACAGCGGCTTCAATAGTTTACTCCACATATGTTCTTTGGCACATGGAACGCTGCCTTACCTGCCACGCACGTCATATATCAAAACTAAAATTAGATAATGTTGGTCAACGTTAGATAAAGAAAGTAGAGAGATGATATACAACCTTAATCATGGGGCATTGCGGATCTTGAAATGATCCAATACAGTTTTCTTTATCAATCCTTGGCTCCAGAAAACTCCAAGGAATTCGTCAAACGTATGTCCACGGTACTGAGCTGGATGCGCTTCATCAACCATGGATGGTGCAGGAGCAATAAACGCATCCACTGAAGGACTGTAAAACGTAGGAATTGATATACGTGCACTCGCCGCGTTTGTTACTGCTCGATGCTCAACACTCCTGAATCTCCCATTGCTGATCACCTTTTTAATATATTCAAATCAAAGAAAGGAACACACAAGTATCATGATTAAGTCTATCTGCACCTTTAACAAGATTGAAAACTATGTTTTATGGGATCTGCGTAGTTTTTGCAAACCTGCAACTGATCTCCCAAGTTGACAACGAAGGCATTACGTACTGGTTCTACAGCAACCCACTTTCCATTTTTTAGAACTTGCAGGCCGCTCACATCGCCTTGCATCAAAACAGTGATGCCCCCAGCGTCTGAATGGCCTGGTATACCAAGCGTAAGATCTGGATTTGGGCACGGAGGGTAATAATTTATAACCATCAATTGGTCGTGTTTTCCAAATGTTTTATCCAGGTAATCAGACTCCAGCCCTAGAGCTTCTGAGATGGCTGTCAGCAGCTTTAAGCATAGTGCTCTCATCTCCAAAGCGTACTTGCCAGCGACCTCCCTGTGAAAAAGAAGAAGGCAAAAGATAAATCATAACAAGTTACATCACATATCCGATGAGTTGTGTCTAAAAAATTGCTGTTTACCGACCTGTAGGCTGCAGGTTTTTGAGGCCAAGAACCGATGACTTCCTCTAAAGGATGACAAGGATGTCTGAGATAGTCCTTCCAGTCATGGACTTTCTCTTTGCTAACATTCGTGCTGGTCGAGAGCCGAACGAGCTGCCTTGGGTTCTCTGAGTAAAGACATGCTCGATCTTCCACGGGCATTTCGAAGAATTCTTTGGCGATATCCATCATGCTTTTCATGACAGTCTCTGGCAGGCCATGGTTCACTATCTGTTCTTCACCGTATCAACCATATTGTGGTCAACAAAATATACAGTCACTCAAATATTCAACTTCATGCTCACTCAGTATATTAATTCCAGTATATGACTGACTATTAAAGAAATTCCAGTATATGATCAGCTATTTCTGGTTCATAGATCTAGTATTTTATGGAACAATTTAATTAGTGGATAGTTGAATTTGAAACAAGAATTTGGTAACTTTTAAAACCATCCAGCTTTTCAAAATAATTCCAAACCATTAACCAATAAAAAGTAAATTTGTGTTTCACTCACTCCATTTATTTTTATCGGTGTTCCAAAAACAGGAAACATTAAAGAAAAGTCACGAGGATGAAAAACTGTTAGGGTTTGACATATATACCTGGAAAAATCCATCCTCCTCACAGGCACTGCTGATTTGTTGGAGTACCTTTGTTCTGTTAGGGCCATCTAGATCTTTGAGATCTACCACCCGAATGCTGTCAGAATAACAGACCTCATACATGCAAGGGCGTTCGTTGGGAGGCAGGATAAACTTCTCCTGGACTTGAAGATGGTTAATTCCATTGGACATTAGCTTCTCAATAATTCCACTCAGACCATCATGATTCTGCTCAACTGGAATTGCAGATGCCATCGTTCTTACTTTTCTTTGCGTATTGAGGCTCAACACACTTTTCACTGGAATAAGTTTCCCAACGCAATATATAGAAAATTGCTTTGGTTGATGCTTGAATTGACTTTTCTTTGCGTATTGAGGCTCAACACACTTTTCACTTGAATAAGTTTCCCAACGCAATATATAGAAAATTGCTTTGGTTGATGCTTGAATTGGTCAACTATATTGTCGTTGTCCACAATAAATAGCTCAATATTTTATAATTTTTTCATCTTCTGTCAAACACACGAGATGTCTTAAATTCAAAACCCCGGCCTTTTTTTTGCAGTAAGAAAAAAAAAAGCTGTATTATATTCATAGATATTCCGAGTATGTATTCTATTCATAGATATTTGGAGTATACATCATATGGCAGATAGTAGGAGATATCCCAAATAGGTCATGAAGAGAGATCATGAGAAAAAACTATAAGATCCCAAAAACATACAAGACAGAGGGATGATATAGATCCATATCAGATCAGAATATGACAAAATACTGTCTCTGGACATATCAAAATAATATAACGATCTGCTGAATAATAGCATCTGAAATAGATGAAGATGATAGAACATGATGAAACATAGAGGAAATATAGAATATAACAGGTTCATGCTGCGTACCATATATGAGGATCAAAAATATTGAAGAAGCAGGTTTATACAATGTACCAGATATGAGAAGAGAGTTACTTATGCTATGTACCGGGGAGGCGGAATTCATGAATGTTGGGCCGAATTTCTCCAACATTGATGTGTTAGAAGGAACTAATTCCAACTACACACAGCCAGAATTCAACAGAAGCTTTAAATGCTGGATCTAGAATTCAGCAGATGTATTAAATGTAGTTTCTAAAGATCGTTGACAAAATGGGCAAGCTTCTTGAAGAAGCCACTGCCCCATCAGATTCCAGAAAGTTCTCTGTGATGTATAAAAACCTGTTCGGCAGATGAATGAAGACAAGTTGCAAGTTGCAAGTTTCTGTGTTTATGTGTGAGCTGTATAATCTCTGATATGGTACCAGAGCTGAGGGTTTGAGGTCAGTGTGTAATGCATTTGTATTTCGGGGTTGCCAAATCGCCCATCGTTGCGTCAGCGCAGCTTGTTGTGAGTGCTGAGTGCCACTGCCGCTGAGGAGTGCTGAGTGCCGCTGAGTGCTGTGAGTGCTGCTGGAGATTCCGAGAGCTCTGAGTGCCGCTAGGGTGCTGCTGAGTGCTGCTGGGAGGAGTGTCGTTGTTTTAGTGTTGCGGGAGTGTGAGTGTTGCGTGAGGGGAGCCAGAGTGTGCGTGTTTTCTGCGAAGGTTTCAGTTTAGTTTCACATCTCAAGGTTGGTCTGCGCTTGGAGCAGAAGATTGACTGTGTGTTGTGTTCTAAGTTTGAGGGTTTCCACTGTATCTACTGTGTGAGGAAGAGCAAGCGTTGTGGAAGTGCCACCGTATGAGGATCTAGTGTGGCTTAAAGAACTGTTGTGCATGTGCCACCATGTGAGGAGCCAGTGTGGCTTGTGGCTTGAAGCGTTGTATGAGGAGGGCAGTGATTTGCCAGCCCATTTGAGCCATTGTGTGAAGTTGTGTAGAGGAGTAGTGGCGTGGAGGAGCCACCTTGAGAATCAGCCAGCAAATGTTGTAAGGAGAAACAGACTGTAGAATCCGTAGCTTGAGAAAAAGAGGTGACCTGTGAGGTCGCAGAGAAGGTGTGAGGATGAGTTGTGAAGAGCTATGAGATAGCTCAGTGAGTGCTATGAGTTGGAGCTGTGTGCTCTGAGTTGGAGTTAATAGTCAGAGCTCGGTGGTGTAAGCTGGAGCGCTGTTGAAAGAGCCAAGTGAGCTGTGAGAAGATCTGAGCTCAGGTGAGCTATGTTTGGCCAGGGTTGTGAGGGCTCTGTGGTGTGAAACGCAGGTAGAGTCTGCCCGTGGTGTGTAGCTTGGTGCAGCTAATCAAGACGCAGTGTGGAGTGCGTAGTGCGCTGTGATTAACTGGTTAGAGGCGCCGTTGAGCTGCTGCATTGAGCGTTGTCTAGAAGTGTTGATGTCATGTTTGTGTTGGTTGTTAGAGTGCTGAGGTGAGTGCCAAGAGGAGGTGCTATTAAAAGGAGAGTGTGATTGTTGTGTGACTGAGTGCTAAGTAACGTTGTTGTGCTGCGATTAAGTAAAAGTGCAGCACTGTCAAGGAAGATTGCAGCCCGTGGAAAGTATTTGTAGAGTGGAAGCCGCAGAAATCCATTCAAGCGTGAAGGAGCCTCGAAGCCAAGGAATTTCAAGGAAGAGTGCCAAGGAGAGCCAAGGATTTCTGCTGTGTGTTTCGGCAAGTGAGGTGGAGGAGAGCGTGGAATTTCTTTGTGAGCAATCAGATCAAGAGAAAGAGATTGCTGCGAGAGGTGCAACATGGTGCTTTGAGTGTGGATTCTGTTTTGAGCAATGTTGCTCTTAACAACTTGGTGAAGTCTGTTGCTAAGTCTGTTATGTGAAGATTAATGAGGCTATTTGTGCCTGTTGTGGATCACAATGTCTTTAATTGTGTTAAAAGAAGAGTGATGGGTCAACAGAGGAGATGGTCTCGAAGAAAATTTAAAAAGGTAAGGAGAAAGAATGAAATGGCAATAGTTGCAGAAGAATATGAAATGAGTCAACCCAAAGTAGATCTGAATCAGAGAGAACAATTTGAAGACACTGATGCAATACTGAAATGATTAATGCCAGTTCTGCCAATTTTCTCAGGTAAAAATTTCAAACTTTGGGCAATAAAAATGGAGGGATTGTTTGGTTCAGTTAATTTATGGCAATTTGTTCAAGGAATTTCCATAAATGCCAATGATAAAAGTAGAGGTGCAATAGCATTGTTTCTCATCATATCAGCTTTAGATGAAAATATTTTGTCTAGTATTTTGTATGAATTTGGTGAAATATGTGATGCAAAAATATTTTGGGATATTCTTGAAATGAAATACAGTATGGAGGGTACTGAGAAAGCTGAAGTTGATGAAGGTGTTGTTGCTAAAGGTGATTGTGTTGAAAGCATCATAGCTTGGATTAAGGCTAAAAGCATGTCTTTAGCTGACAATAGAGTAGTATGTGATATTAAGGAAACACCCTGTGATGCAGAGATTTATGAAGTCAAATTTGATGACAATTATGTATCCCATGATGAGTGGTTAAATATGATGCATGAAAAGCATCTTATTGATGAGTTGTTGTTTGGTGATAAGAGTTGCCTACCTCCATACACAAATCAAATGCATGACAACATGTTTGCAGCAACAGAATTGAGGAAAGAGGACATGAATCAATCAATTATTTGAGCAAAGAAAAATGAAGGAAGCAAAGCTCTTTCCAAAGAGAACAATGACAAAAATCAATATGGTTCTGTTTATGAATCTAACATTGTTTTTTAGTGTGCAGATATTGACAATCAGGAAGAAGCAACAAAACTTGAAGAAATTGCAAGCATTAAGGACAAGTATAAGTCCCAAGAACTTGAATTAGATTACCTTGTTCGGGGTCTTGCATTGCATCCCAATCTGGAAAAAGTTGCTGATGTTAAGTACATAAGCAAGGAGTAGAGGAATTCTTTTAGGAAAGCCAGAAAGGTGAAGATGAAACTGCACCAGCAAATGAACAAGCATGGACCCTTTCACAAGAAGGCAAAAATGAAATGTTTTGTAAGCCTAGCTGAGACTTAGACCAGTAGGCAAGTTAACGTTTAGGTCGTCGTGATTAAGAGTATACTAGTATCTTGTTTATTGTGATATAGTATATTTGTTATATAGTTGGAATTAAGGGGGAGTGTTGGAAGGAACTAATTCCAACTACACACAGCCAGAATTCAACAAAAGATTTAAATGTTGGATCTAGAATTCAACAGATGTATTAAATGTAGTTTCTAGAGATCGTTGACAAAATGGGCAAGCTTCCTGAAGAAGCCATCGCCCCATCAGACACCAGAAAGTTCTCTGTGATGTATAAAAACCTGTTCAGTGGATGAATGAAGACAAGTTGCAAGTTCCAAGTTTCTGTGTTTATGTGTGAGCTGTATAATCTCTGATATGATGGAAACCTGCCAAAATTCGTTTGGAGAGGAAAGACCTTCTTTAGACAGTTCCTTCCTTGGCCAAAACATGAAGTCACGAAATTGTATTAAAATTTGAAAGTCTAGCCATGTGATTAAACGGCCGAAATCCGTGCAAAGATGATGTTTCCTCACTTATTTATTGAATGATTCTGTTTGAATTTTAAATTTATTATTGAAGATGATGTTTCTCACTTGTTTATTGAATGATGCTGTTTGAATTTTAAATTTATTATTGAAGATGATGTTTCCTCACTTATTTATTGAAGAAGATGCTTTTGTCATTTATTTAGTGAATAAAATAAATAAACATTAATATTTTTAATAATTTTATTTTATTTTTAATAATTATGAAAAATAATTTATCAAAATAGAGGATAAAAGTCAATGGTGTTGTGTGCTTTATATAATTATTAAAATATATTAAAGTGAAATATTATTAATATTAAAATTATTTTGTATTTTGTGTTTTATATAATTACTAAAATATATTAAAGTGAGATATTGTTAATATTAAAATTATTTTGTATTATAAAATTTAACAATTTCCTAATTTGAATTTTAAAATAACTTCACTGTAATAAATTATATAAATTATAAATATTAATATTTAATTTTGCATTAATTTATTAGAAGTAAAATAATAGCTGAATGGATACATTGCTAACCTGCTTTTAGTTAAAGAATTTCAAGCTAGACATAATCGTTATTTCCATTTTCAACCATAGCCAGCTTGTAAATTTTTCATGTCAGTGTTTTGTTTTTTCCTCCTCTACGTTGGGAAATAATTCTGGGTGGTCTGTCTTTTGTACCCTCCCTTTCAGTTTAAATTATTTACCTTTGTCTCGTGAATTTCCTTTGACCTTCCTTTGACTCTCCTTTCTCTATTAGTGTTTTATCTCTACACTCAGCGTTTTCACTGGCATCAACCTCTTCCTCTCTCTTTTATGTATTCCACTTCTCTTTTCACCCTCTGTGCGTCTCATGTCATGGATACACATTGTCTCTCCACTACTTAGCTAGGAATCAATTTTATTTGTAAATGAAAATTATTAATCTATATCGGCATATCAAAATTCTCATAAATATGGTTTCCATGGATAGAGAAGAGACTAGGCATAATTTGAGTGGAAATTGGTGGCTATACACTTTCTTCGTAAAAAAATTATTAGCACAATTACTTTTTATTGTATATAACTATTTATGAATTTTTACAATAGTGATTTATGGTATTCACATATTGTTTTTGTAACCTATAGTATTGGAAATATGACGGAAGTGCATGACTCTAGGTGAAAGACATCATAAATAATATGAATATAAGTCTTCACTTTTGTAAAAGAATGATTTTTTTATGTGGGATGATTTTTTTACCAATGATTTGACTGGAAATTGCTGGGTATCCACATTTTCCATCAAATCACCATGGTCAATATTTTCTATTGTTGGTGGTTACCAAAACTATGGGCTTAGAAACAATCAATAGTAGAAAACAATTATTTTCTACTATATTTCATGTGACATCCATATTGTATGTGACTTATTTTCTAATAGAGAAAAGTACATGCATTAAAAACAACTCAATATTTCATGTGACATTTTTTTTTGTTAAAATTTCTTCTATTTCTAACCTGAATTACAATTATAATTTGAAATAAAGCTTCGAGTAACTCTCAATTTACCAATCATGCATGGAAATCATAAGAAACATTCACAATATAATATGAAGAAGAAATGGGTACCTACTTCATATGCATTAAAAAAACGCTTCTACTACTTAATGTGAATTACAAGTGTAATCTTATTTAGATCTCCTATATCTTAAACCATATTTTCATTTTATTTTTTAGAACTATTAAATGTTAGTATGTCCTATCTCATTTTATGGTTAGCATTGTAATAAAAATATTCATTTTTAAAAGAATTAGTACTAACATGTACTATTGATTTTTTTTTCTAGAACGCTACATGTAGTGACAATGAAGATGATGATACAAACTATGTTTAGATTACATCATATATCAGAGACGATGATGATGAGGATGGCAACGACATTGGTGATGAATATGTGGATGATATTATTAGGATGGTCAGGATGATGATCATGGAAATGATAATGAGGATGATCTCGACTATGATTTTTGTGATGCTAGCTAGCCATGCGTTATTTTTTTATATTTAGTTGGGATTCCTTAATATGGTAATCATACATTTGAATTTTAGTTGATTCGAGTAATGATGATGATACAGTACTGTCATGTTACCTTATGAATATGTTGAAAATTGTTTACGTTTTTTTATGAAGAATTATTGTGTACAATGAGATTCCTATTTTTTTATGCACCTTGTGAAGTTACCTTAGAATAATGATATCTATGAAACATTTTTATTTGGTAATCATACATTGACTTTTAGTTCATTTGATTAAATATGATGATGATATTATCATTTTTTATCTTGTTTTTTTTATGTATATATTGAAAATTATCAACATTATTTTGATGTAGAATTATTATATTACTATCTTTTTATGGAAGTTGTGAATTTACCTTAGAATAATGGTGTTCACGAAAGATTTTGATATGATAATCACACATTTGAATCTTAGTTGATTTTATTAAAAATGATGAGGATATTATTAGTATTATCTTGTTACTTTATATATGTGTTGAAAATTGTCAATGTTTTTTGATGGAGAATTATTATGTATGATGATATTACTATTTTTGGATGTAATGTTGTGAATTTACCTTCGAATAATGATATCTACAATAAGTTTTGATATAGTAGTCATATATGTATATTGAAAATTGTCAATGAATTTTTGATGGAGAATTGTTATATATGAGGATACTACTATCTTTTTGATGAATGTTGTCAATTACCCTAAATTTTTTTACAAATATTAAGTTATCAATTTGAATTGTGATATCTTCTTAAATGTGTTATACATGAAGATACCTTCTCATCATCTTGGCAGAGAATACTATGTTGTTGGTTGAAAGACACCTTTCTCCTAGACTATATAAGACTATAATACAAGCTATGTACCAGGAGGACCACATTATCCTAATCTATAACAAGTTTCCCCCTTCATCTGACTTTTGTTACCAAAATTCTCTCTTAGTCATAAGGAAAAAAGTTGAGTTAACTAGAATTTGACACTCTTGTTCACTTTATGTAGAAAATCCAGTAGATTCACAAGCTCATGCAATGTACTAAAGAAGAAAACAATAATCTACTTCTACTCTTTACAGCAAAAGCCCATAAACATTGAGAAAACAATAATCAATAGAGGATTCAAGAGAATCAAGGGCACATAACAAAATAAATATCCAGGGAAAGCCACAACTCAAAACCCAACTATTTGTTTTGTATTAATCCGGAAAATCAAGATGAAATTGCAATGCTTGTTCTCTTAAGAACAATCCCAGCACTCAACAAATTCAATCTCCAACTCACAAGAAAGCTCAAGGCCAAATATTAGCCTCTTCACAAGCTCTCCAACTCTCTATTCCAATGTGTAATTCCTAGGAAGGATAGATTTTACTTAAAGGGAAATAAAGCCTCTAAAAATAGCGTAATCCCTCAAGGATCAGTTCTTGAATGCATGCACTATCAGTACAACTCACAAAAATCTAAAACAAATAGTACATTGTCACTGCACTCTAGTCTCAATTGGGTCTTTTTCATAATCGACATGCATGAGTTTCTGATGAGTAAATATTCAATTAAATAGAGTAGCACAGGTGGAGTTCATTGGTGTCACCATTGACTGTTAATTCACTATTAGTTCTCTCAATCAGTTTGAGAACTAATTTAACTGAAATAACTCATGAAACTGAGTCTTCTATTTTACAACCCACAGTTAACTCACATTAGACTCCTACAATGTAGGGAGAACATATAAATGAATTCAAAGTTACTTCCAACTCGAATTTCCTAAGTTAGGTAAGTTTAATAAACTTAATTTAACTATTTTAAGTTGTTATGAGAATAGAATTTGAATTTAACTCACATTTTAATTCAAGGACAAATTAAACTAGAATTTATTGTTGCCATTTCTCAACACTCCCTCCCAACAACAAAGGGATTATCAACTACCCCGATCATGTCTCTGTGAAACTCGAATTTACATATTGACAATGCCTTTGTCAAGATGTCAGCATCTTGCTCCTCCATGAGAATGTAATCTAAAAACATGATCCACCTCAATACACAATCTTTGAGATGATGATACCAGATATCAATATGCTTGGAATGATCATGAAAGAATGGATTTTCAAAGAGTTTGATACAACTCTGATTATCACAATAAATCAATGTCGGATCCATCTGCTGACTAAACAAACCAACCAGGATTTTCCTCATCTAAAAAACCTCACATGTTGTTACACAACATTTTGTCACTGTCCCTATACTCCCCGTTCCTCAATCCTGGAAGACCTCTACAGTGACCCTCATATGTTTCCCTACCATGAAGAACGTGTCCCTACATCCCTCTTTATTTGCATAACATTTCCCTCTTACATTAATTCCTAAGAATATTCCTTCAAGCTCAGTTTTCAAGACCGACACTAGTGATTAGTTCCCTCCCTGTGCCAATTTGCAGAGTTTAAAACTAAGATTAGCATAAAATGGTGCAAGTGAGCCATTCTTCACCCACACCGACCCTCTTTTGGCAAGTTTTTAAAAATGGAGTTGAAGCTTCTAGGTCTAGAAGCTTCGTGAACGGAAGTCTGGTAAATGGTTGGGCTGGATAGAGCCGAGAGATACTGTTTGGGCTCCTTTCCCCTATTAAGATGGAACAAACCAAAAGGGTTAAGGCCTCTCCCACCATAACAGGATCCATTTCCCCTCTACCAAAGCTATATAAACTCCTCATTTGACAACCTCAGCTAGCTAGTGAAAGGGCTGGAATTGTCTACAAATCTTGATAGCCATCTTGAGAACCTTAGCCTTCTATTTTGTGTGTGAAGGGAGAATAAGCTTATTGTATTTGGTTTGGAGAAAAGGAAAAGAGGCCTTGAACTTCCATTGTTTTGAGGGTGAATCATGAGATGCTTATAGTGGTGTTGGAACTCGAACATGCCAAAAGGAACCTACAACATCAAGCCTCCGGTTGTATTTCTCTTTGAAGTTTATATTAATACAACTAATGGTTTATTTCCTATATCATGTGTAATATCACATTTGATAGCTTAAGATTCCTTGACATTTTAAGTAGATTGAATCAATTTTATGCTATCACGTTTGTTGTTGTTTCTTGCATGTTTGTTTCAAGTATTTGAATGAAAGGAATGAAAGGAAGCTGGAGCAAGGAAGAAAGATCAACATCAAGTGGATTAGCGCTATAAGAGATAGGCCCTCATATTCGATTCTAATCTAAGAAAATTTACATTATATTGTCTTTTTTACAGTTAGACCCACTCTTGGGCTAGAGGGATCGTCTCTGTCTGTAGAGAGGATACTCCTACTCCACAAATTGTCAACTCCGCTAGGGATCCATCCCTCTCTTTGGTTTGTTTGAATTTCATGATTTGTGTTGACTTTTGTCGTATCATTCTTTCTTTTTGGTTTTCTATGCTTTACATTGTTTGTTGCCTAGATTCTTGAATTTAGAGTGACAAGTCTAGTTTTGATTTATGAAAACTTTTATTTTTTCTTTGAATCCCTTGATCAACATTGTTTATTTTCTGGCAGTCGCGCTGACCAGAACTGTTTACCCTTGAACAATTGTGTCATAGCCCCTTGTGGCACTTTTTTTCAGTTAGGCATTCACGCTGATGCCTGTAGGTTAAAATTAGGGTTTCTCCTAAATCATTGCCAATGTGTCTTTTCCTCATAAGTTCTGTTTCTTGGCTTGTTTACCTATATTATCCTTGGCTAGAAAACTTCGTTAGCTTGATTTGTTTTCTTGATTGCTTTGAGTTTGCCTTACTTGATTTTTTGAGATTTTGGATGGTTTGTGTCCCTAGGGCATCTAGGTCATTATCCATTCAACCATTTGTTTGCTCATCAAGTCAAGTTGTTGGTTAGTTGCCCCATGCATTTCATGTTTTAGTCCTTGTATTGCTTTTTTTTTTTCAATTGAAAAAGTGAAAATTTTTCGTTTTCTATTCTCTTGATTGAACGTCTCTTTTAGAGCATAGATTACGTTGGTCATTTTGTTTCAATTGAGTCTTTGCATGCTTGGTTTGAGAGGAGCTCTTCTTATCTTGCTTGGTATATGATTGATGTTGGTTGTTTGAAAATTTTTCATTGAAATGTCTATGTGAAAGATTCATTTTATCATTCCATTGAAAAAATACATCATTCTAGTTTGTTAAATTGATATGTTGCATTAAGTAGCATCATTGAAAGCTAGAACTGCATCATCATGAGAATTTAAAATGAAAGGATATTCTTTTACCATTGAAAGGACTAGTTGAAGTTCATTTGATAGGAAGGATACAAAGTGGAAATAATTTTCATTATTTTGTTTTGAAAAGCGAAGTAGTGAAGAGTCATCTTACTCTCAATTGCATGTTTATTGCATTGATTGTTTTCTCTACTCTCAATTAGTGTAAACATTCATCGAATTGAAATGGTTTTGTCTCATATATCTGCATATATGACTTTTTCAAGTGACATTGATAGGGCCTAAAAACTGAGACTTAATTTCAATATAAACCTTTAAAATGTATTCAATTAACCTAAGGCGCATTTGAAACTTAACACTCACATTTAGAGGTCTAGGTTGGAGACGTGTTACGATGTCCTTAAACTTAGAAGCAGTTGTTTGTTTCGGCACTAGACAACGCTAGTACGAACTTGTGCTCCCCGTACCGTCGTGTATGTATAGGGAGACCCCACTAGGTTTGCAATTCTTTATCTGTAGGAAGTCGAGTTTGTCGCCTTGTAAACGTGATACACCAAACACAGAATTCGGGGAGATTTCCTGCCCATACTTCTCAGTTCGTTGGGAGGTATTCTGCAGTTCACAATTACTTGGTAATCCTTTTGCCTAGATTATCCTGAGCAGTCATTTTGTTCTTTTTGACTCTTTAAATTTTAAAGATCATCAAGCACTTGTCTTTTCGAGCTCGTTCAAACCAAAAGTGACTAGAGTCATCTTTGCCCTTTTCTCGACTCTTAAAACATGAAAAGGCATCAGTCTGTTTCAGCGGCTTAATTCTTTTTCCCACGATCACATCACATTCCTGATAGTCTTATTCTAGACCACATCGTGAGTATACCTTTAATATATTTTAAAGAAGCCCTGAAATTAATATCTATTCTCTTGCTATTTGAGACAAAGTCATCATGGCAGAACCATCAGGTTCACCTAGTTCCTCTTCCACTCCTCCATCTGAAAGATCATCTAAGGAGCCTCTCCCTAAACTCTCGCAGTCACTCGAGGATCAAGGTGTTGAACTTGGAATTGTTTTGAGTATTCAATCTTTGTCATCTCGTCCTCTTCCATCAGATAATTGGTCACCTTACGAATCTGGCCTAGAATCTCTGGATAATCCTATCCAGACTCCCAAGAGTCTGCTGACTCCTAAAGGTCAGCAAGGACTGGTTGTTTACCCTCCGAATCAATTTTTCGATCCTATTGTGATATCACTGTAGTTTCGTACAATCTGTACGATCTACCTTGTGTTTTGTTCAAATTATATCCTCGAACATCTTTGGTTGCTCATCGTCATTTGTTTCCACCCATGGAATCAGAAGGCGAGATTCTAGTCTCCTCTCTGGGTCACTTGGAGGTTTCTTCTACACACACTCCTCAAGTATTTGATGAGCAGGGATATTCATTCCCTCCAAAAGGTTTCCCTTATACGGGAAGCATTCTGACTAGCATCTACCTTAAGTATAGCGAGCCTTTATTGCCTCATGGTTATACCTCTCTAACTCAATTGGTTTAGGGCACTCTCAGTGCCTCGTCATTATATCACAGCCCTATGTGGTCAATTCCTACTTCAAGTTCATTCATTGAAAACCCAACCTCTCGACTGATTGTGCAAACTGCAGTCACTTCAGTTCTGGTGCAACCCACCATTCCGACTCCACTTGTTTCATCGTTTCAACTGACTCTTCTGGTTCAACTGACAATCTCAAGTCAAGTCTTGGTAATTTCTTCTACCACTCTTTTGAGTGGACGAACTCTACCACTGCCTGGGGGGAAAGATCTGAATATATCCATGATGTCTGGTGAAACCAATGTGAGTGGCTCACAAACTCACATGGTTGGAATGAATCAACCCTCTTACAATGTTATTACGAACCCTCTTTGTCCATCTAGGTCAAGTAATGTCCAGTACCAGCAGCCATATGTGGCTCAGGTTCTGTTCCAACCTCCTTATGTTCCATATGGTTCACAAACGATGGTAAATCCACCTTACATCCTTCAAGCTGGGCCCTATGTTTAGCCTGGTCCATCCGTTGTGCCTAGTGGATATGGCCAAATCCAATTTGGGAACTTTTAGTACCCTCAAGGTGTCACCCCAGGAATTGTCCAAGTACCCTTGCAGCAGCAGGGGCAGCCTTCACAGCAGCAAGGGTAGGTAGTGCAACAGCAAGGAAAACTGCAACAAACCATAGGGGCAACCCTTGCAACAGTCGCAACAAAATTTGCAGCCGCACACACAGCTTGTTCATGAATCCTCCCAACCTATGTCCTCGCAAGGTCAGCTTCTTCAACTGCATGGACAACCTTTACAACAAAAAAGCCATCCTTTACAACAACAAGGTTAACCCAGGCAACATCAACCATTGTATTCATATCAACAAGGTCAACCTTTGCAAGGTCAACCTTTGCAAGGTCAAGGTCAAATCCTATAGTAGCAGGCTCAAAATCCTTATGTCTAAGGGCAACAGGTTCAAAATCCTTATGTCTAGGGGTAGCAAGTGCAAAATCCATATGTCCAGGGTTAGCAGTTTCAAAATCCTTATGTCCAAGGTCAATAGGCTCAACAACCTTTTAACCTGTATGTTTCTTATCAGCAACCTATGGCAGGATAGTATCAAGGCTACCTAGGAAAGAATCCTCCCTACGGGCAAGGTAACCTACAATGGGGGCAAAATCAGATTCCATATGGACAAAATCATCCATTTTTGGGGAAAAATCCTTACTAACAAGGATGGGTTCTACAGTCCAAGCCTACTTAGAGGCCCCAAATTCCTTTTAATATGCAATTTCCGTTCTTGGCCACGTTGGAACTCCCTGATGTGCCAAGTCTTACCAATGATCTTATTCTTCATTCGCCTTATTAGCCTCCAGTTCCAATGAAAGTTTTGGGCGACTGCCCAAAATTTGAGAGAAAAGTGAAGGGGGATCCACAATCCCACGTGATGACATATTGCCTTTGGTGCTCCTCCGATTTGTACATTGATGATTCTATCCATTTACGACTTTTTCAAAGAACTCTCACAGGGGCCTCCTATAAATGGTACATCAAATTGGCTCGAGGTACCTATAGTGACTTCAACACTCTCGCTGTGGATTTCCTCACTCATTTCCAGGTGCGAGTTCACTATGAAACTAGCACCTATCTGCTTACGTCACTTAAGTAAGACACTGCAAACCATATCTCTGATCACATCCATGAATAGAGACGTCATCATCACCTGATCAAGTTTGAAATTATTGATCAATTGCTAACAGAATGGTTCACCAAGTCATTCGTCAGCCCAATTTCTAGGGACATAACTATGGGTGGGTGTGTTACAGAGGAGTAATCCATTGCTCATGCCCAGTATTTGGACCTAGTCTACTCGCAATATGGCACATTATATGAGATGTTACCCGATGCTCTGAGACCATCATCTAATCTGACAGCATTGAATTCTCTGGCTACCCCACCTGTTGATGGAGTGATTGGTTCTATGTCTCAGACCCCTACAAAATCTTCTTCCAAGCAGAAAGTGGTCTAAAACACTAGTTCCAATGATCCCTCTCGAAATTCAATTGGTTTTGGTAAAACCTCTGAGGTTCACATTGTTCAGTCTACCACAATGGACAAATCCTCTAAGGGTAAAAAGAAGGGCAAATGCAAGGCCAAAGTTGATGCCCCGAAACAAGGACCTCCTAACTCATCTGCTGGCGATGCTTCTCAAAGAAAGCCAAAGTATCCATGTCTCATCTGTGAGGAGGATCACTACACTAAATATTATCCCCGATGATCTAAAGTTAGTCGCTTGCTCAAAGGGACCCTGGCTATATTGAAAGAGCCCTTTCCATCCCAGCAGCCCAAATGGTAGACCAACCTTAGTCTTCCACCTCCACAGGTTCCCAAGTGTTCATGATGAACACACCTATAAATGTGGCTACCAGATCAAAAGATTATCAAACACCTACTCCGACGACAGGGAAAGAGAAATAAGGTACCCCTTCCTCCTCTATCTCGTCTACCTCTGGTCCTCTCCATATAGAGCGACCTAATCCTAATTTTTCTATTCGAACACCCTCTCGAGGTGTGCTGTGAAAGTCCTTGTATAATCCAAATGCTCGAGCTACTCAGGATTATAACATTGTTGAGGATTTGGCTCAAGCACCATTAGCTATGTCTGCTCTCGAGGTCCTTCAAAGTTGTCCTTCTCAGTGGAAAGCATTGTTGTCAGCTATTGGAGGTATTGATCCATTTGATTCCAATCTCATTTGTTTTGATCTGGAAAACCATGTTCCGCGCTTACCTCATCAAATTTCCTTTCTCATTCAGGTGATCATTAATGAGAAGAAAATTCACAGGACCGTCATTGATGAAGGTGCCTCCACCTGCATCATGTCTGTCTCTTCTTGGAAGGAAATTGGTTATCCTACCCTTAACCAATCACCTAACACATTGGAAGCCTTTGATGGACATGATTCTCGACCTTTCGGTGTCCTTCCTAATATTTCCATTACCTTGGAAGGCAAGACAGTCAATGTTGAAGTAGAAATTGTAGATGCAAATCTTAAATATAATCTTCTACACGGATAGAGTTGGACCCATTCCATGCATGTTGTAGCCTCCTCTCTGGTCCACATGCTCTGTTTTCCTCATCAAGGGAAAATCATCACGGTTGACTAGTTGTCTTTCTTTGCCTCTTACCAAGAAGCTTCTTCTTTATTTCTTCCTCAATTTGCTTGATTTCGGCTTCCACCTTGGCACTTTCCTTCCTCAACTGGGCTCTTTCATCAAAGAGCTCTTGAAGATCAAGACCACTGCATTGGATCTCCTCATCAAGTTCATTGAGTTCAAAATCTGTCGTACTTCCACATTGGTTCTTGAGTTCTTCAAGTTCCCTCTTTAGTTCCGAACAGCTCTCTCGCATCTTCATGTTCTCGGCCTTCATCGAAACCCATTTAGAACTCCATCGACTCATATGTTCCAACACTTCGTACCGAAGAGCTTTAACTGCACTATGGCTAGATTTACCTTTCGTAGGTTCATCTACCATTGCTGCCTTTTCAGCCTTCTCCATGTTTACCGAGTCACCTGCAACCTGAACCAACCCTTGCTCCACTTGTGTGAAACGATTTCTTTCACCTGCAAGTACCTGTCACGAGAAACCATGCTCAATAGCTTCACCCTTCAATACCTGAAATCAGCTGCTCTGATACCACCTGTCATGCCCCTACACCTGTGGTAGTCTTCCAACCTCTTGTAGCAAGGTGCGGCACCACCGAACGCTTTCTTTTCACCAATACTAACATTCATGGACTACGCCTACTTTCACATTAACATTATACTCATATGTTCCAACACTTCGTACCGGAGAGCTTTAACTGCACTATGGCTAGATTCACCTTTCGTAGGTTCATCTACCATTGCTGCCTTTTCAGCCTTCTCCATGTTTACCGAGTCACTTGCAACCTGAACCAACCCTTGCTCCACTTGTGTGAAACGGTTTCTTTCACCTGCAAGTACCTGTCACGAGAAACCCTGCTCAACAGCTTCACCCTTCAATACCTGAAATCAGCTGCTCTGATACCACCTGTCACGCCCCTACACCTGTGGTAGTCTTCCAACCGCTTGTAGCAAGGTGCGGCACCACCGAACGCTTTCTTTTCACCAATACTAACATTCACGGACTACGCCTACTTTCACATTAACATTACTTAGCTTGTGTTTCGCAACCAAGTAAACTTGCAATTATCCTTTATACTTAATGAAGCCCATACTCATTCATTATCATCATGCAATTATAACAAGAACATCAACAATTGCAACAAGTATAAAGGGGAGGGGCAACTCCCCGTAATGTGAGTCTGCCCGACAATATATTAAGAATATCAGTTTTACAATATACAAGTGTGCCTTGCCAAACCAAGTCTCACACTTAGCTAAATATTACAAAGAGAGGCAACCCTGCCTTTTACAATACATGTACACCTCTTGCACGAAGGGTGGTGCTCACCCGAGCCACCTAGATACCCCTGCCAAGTCCTGCACAATTCTGCACATCCTCCGCATCCCGGGCACACCTTACCCAAACCTCGACCGGCTCAAGACAACCTTCAAGTGCACCCTCAAGTAGAGCGCATGAGATATGCGCAACTCTACTAGAATCTGCGCACTTATTGTTATCGTCTTCAAGCTATGTGTAGAAGTGTTGGAGAGAATGTGATGATCAAATGAGCTCTAAGGCTCTCACATATATAGCCATCCTAGCGTGGGTTTACATGGCGTGTGCAACCCCTTGGCCGACCCCCAAAGCCACCAACAAGCGCCCACAAGACTCTTCTTCAAGTCGGCTTATACGCTCTCATAACCATTGTATAAGTTTCGCTCCACACTTAGCCACATTTCTAAGTGTCGTGCCTTTCGTCGCATTTTGTTCACGGTATCGTCGCATTTCTTCCGCAGCACCATCGCACTTGCGTTTGTCGCGCGCCCATCATTCGCCCATCGTGCGCCTGCACGCCCGCCTGCGCCCTCATGCACGGTGACTTCGCCCGACGCCCGTCGCACAATCGCCCGAAGGCCTTATAGTGGGGGCTGGACTTTTCAAAGATCCCACCTTGATGCGTATTTTTCCTCTCCCACCTCCGCATGTTTCCTTAGTCTACATGATCTCAGTTAAGTCTAATCCTTGGGTCATTCCCTCTCCTGATCTTGTTGATACATGGGGTGATGTCATGCCGTCAAGCCCTGCCGATATCAATTATGTGGAAATTGTTACAGATTCAACTTCGGTACCCACTAATCATACTACTTCGAGTACGTCTCTTGACACCTATTCTCAATCCCCATGGCTTGGTTCTTCGGATTCTCCCGATCCCTTAACCAAGAATTTTCCTTATGACGAAATTATCATGGAAATTATGTCTCTGGAGGAAGCACCGTGGAATGATATTCATCATCGTTCCTTGTTCTTACCTGGCCCAATGGTCATGTCTACTTGTCTTGAGGAGTTCTCTTCTCATTTCCCAACCCAAACACTTCAAACGCTTATCATGACCCGTGAAGTTTGGTCGAAAGGGAACATGGTGTTATAGACATTTTTGTGCCTTACAACTCTAAGCATGAAATTTCCATAAACCAAGGGATCCTAAGTCCCTAAAAGTGTTGTTCCTGCCCCTAAAGGAACAAGGTCAACCAATTACAGCTTCTCCCAGAAGTTTTCCACCAGAAACTACTCAGAATCAGTCAAATCAGGATCATTTCAGCTGCTCCACTAGCTACCTGCGTTGTATAGCACCCCAGTACACTAGCTAGGTGCGTTGCAACGCACCTAAATGCACTACCAGGGTGCGCTGAGTGAGAAATGACAAATGGCAGTGTCATTCCGCAGGGTGGACAGATAATGGAAGCTTCCAGAATCTTCCCCAATGACACTTGCCTCACTGAGTTCGACCAAGGATGAGTAAGAGGCTCTTAGTCTCCAAGTGGAAGCAAGAACTGACAGAGAGAAGCCACAAGTCAAATCATAAGCTGACTCATCCTCTTTGCATACATCTATATATGGATCCCTCATCCCAGAGATCCAGAGGCTGGAATTTTGTACTTTGCAGAGAATTGTTGTTGGTTTTGAGATTGAGATTAGTGAATTGGGTGATTTATGCTTTGTTGGAGGTGAAGAAGGGATTCCTTTGCTGGGAGGTAGATGCTGGATCAGGACTCACTTGGTTGTATCTCCTCCTGGATCTTCTTGTTATATCAATAAAACTATTTGAGTTTCTCCTACATGCTTGTGTATCAATGATGTTTTGTTATATTTGCATGTTTAGCTTAAATCTGATCCTAAGCTATTTATGAATGTAAATCTATGTCTTTGTGTAGTTTTCCTCTTCTGTGATGTTGTAGGAACTTGGTGAAGCTGGGCAAGTAAGGGAGCAGGTAGTTGGAAGCTGTCAAAGAGGAGAGCGATTGGATCAACGGACTAGCGCAAGATACGGGTTAGTTCATCCTATTCCTCTTTGTTTACATTTCATAAAGAAGAATACGAAAGTAGTTTTCCTTGTTTGTTGCTAAGGCACTATCACACCTTAGTGGGATAGGGGCGTTCTAAGTAGACACTTTTCGCAACAACAAAATGGCGACTCCGCTGGGGATCCTGTCTAGTTAGTTTGTTTGTGTTTCTCTTGTTGTTTGTTTCATAAACACAGAAGTAGCAATCGAACTGCATTTGCCATTATCAAATGCAAAGTAGCTGCTACTTCAATCCACTCACTAGGATTTGTTTATGATTTGAACAGCTGATCCACAAATGATCTGATTACCCTTTGTGATAGCTCTTAGTCCTCCTTTAAATCATCCCTCTGATTGTACCTTACTGATTGCTTTTACTCGGCCAAAAACCATAGATTAAACTGCAAACCGTGACCCAGAACCCGGATAGAAGTCTCGTTTCTGCCCCAACGTAGGCTCTGTGAAGAGGTTTTGCATTTCAACGCAGGTCCCGAGAGGGCTACCTACGCTGCAATTCAGTTTCTCTGTGCAACAAGTGCGCTGATCAGCCTTTGCCCTGTGCAGCTGAGGTTCTTTGCTTCATTTTGTCCAGTTTTATCTCTGATTTTTGCAGCCTGTGATCAGTGTGTTTGTCTTTTTAAAAGCCCCTTTTCTTTGCCTTAATTCCACCTCAGTTGTATAAAAGAAACTGTATTTGTTTTTGTGTGTTTGTTACGTCATTTACAGTTTCCCATTGCAAAAGTAAACTAGTCATACTGTCGCCCTTAGATCTAGATCTGTCGTAAGTGTCGATTTTGATCTTAGGAGAAATTTTATTTGTTGTTAACAGTCGATTATGCTTTTACTTTTGCCTTTGGTTTGAATTTGTGACTTTCTAGTGTCGAAATGAGTGTTTATTTCAAAATCATAAAGTGTCGTAATCTTCTCTATCTTTTGATTTCGAAAAGAAGCTTGTTTATGTTTGTCACTTGAAAGCAAATTCAGATTTGTACATCAACTTTCTTTTTAGGCATCAATATTAAGAAAGTGAAAACAAATACATGCATATGTGCATTTTCATATTGATAGTCTGCTTGGCTTGATTTAGGAAAAGTGCATTTACAGTGTGCTCCTTGCTCTTTGAGAAAAGATTGTGTCTTTCTTTTCCCCTTGTAGCTAGGATTTTCATTGCTGAAAAGAGATAAAAGTTTGCTTATCATATTTAGATTGCATTTTAGGAATTACATCTACATCTCGTGGTGATCCCAAAAGGCAAACTTCTATGAAAGATCAACTTAAAATAAATTGAATGAATCTAACAACGCTTTGGAACTTAACTCACAACATTTAGAGGTCTAGGCTAGAGACGTATTCTGGCGTCGTAAAGCCTAGTAACTGTTGTCCTCACTGATGGTTGGGTGATTCCTCCACTTTGAGACGATAAGTGCCAGTACGGACTTGTGCTCCCACGTACCGTCGAGTATATATTGGGAGACCCCTATAGGCTTAAAACCTTTTATCCATAGGAAGCCGTGTCAGCCGCCTTACTGATCGCAATGCACCGAACACAGCATTCAGGAAGATTGACTGCCGTACCGTAAAAAGTATTCTGTAGTTTTGCGATTGGTTTGGTACTCCCTCTACCTAGACCTCCAGAGCAATCCCTTTCGTTCCTTTTTAGACTCCTTAATGGAAAAGGTCCATCTGAGCACTTGTCACTTCAGGCTCATTAAAAACCGAAGGAGACTAGAGTCATCTTTTGTTTTTTCTCGACTGTTAAAAATTGAAAAAACAAGTTGTGTCAAAGCGTCTAAAATTTATTTTAAGCGGAATAATCATCACCATTCCCTCGTTGGTCTTCGAAGTTAGTCTCTTTTCATCGCAAGTTCTTGTAGAATCGCTAGAAAATCTTTTGGATAGACTAGATATGTCTGAATAGCCATCGACATCCAGGACTGTGTCGTCTGACACAGCAACAGCTGAGTCTCCTGCTGCTACTCCAACGATGTTTTCTGGTATACCATCTGTCCCGGCAAGTTATCAACAACAAGCCGGAGTCCAATCAGGGACTGCTTCGATGACATGGTTAGTTCGTATTTCTTCATCCGGATTATCATCTGGTATTTATTATGTTGAAACTCAACAAATTGATCCAATGTGTCTTCAAAGGCCAATCTACCCTTTAAGTACTGGATTGCCACCATATGGAGGGCAGTATGCCTTTTCATTGTTCCCTCCCAGAGAAAAACCATATCGGAGTTTACAACAAAGTTTAGGTCAAACTGGAATTACATCCAGTAGTTGGGTACCAATACTGCCTCAACAACCAAGGGTTGTATATTCAATGCAACCAGTCCACCCTGTGTCGGATATTCCCACTATACCTGCTATGGTGACTGCATCGCAAGTACAAGCGCTACTTGTTGTATGTCAACCCCAAGTTTCTCAGGTTGCAATACAACAGCCTCTTATCTCAACGACTCAATCACAACCTCAGGTTAGTGACTCCTTATCTGGAGCGACTCAGGTTCAAACAATTACTATGACTCCTCATCTTGGTCAATCATCCAGTATTGGACAACAGCAGATGGTCCAACAACCAGGGCCGGTTCAATCTCAACAACCGCAATTCCAGCAATCATATCAAGGACCTGAGCAACAAGTCTTTGTAAGTAATGGGCAACCGCATTTCCAAAGCGGTTATCAACAACCATATTATAATGGTTATGCCCATCAACCTTGTCAAAGTTTCCAGCATCAAATACATTATGCTGGTATGCAAAGACCTACTGCTCAAGCGATTCCATCTTATCCTGGATATGCTTCGCCTAACCTGAATCAACAGTTGCCCTTTGTAGCAACTCTAGAATTACCAGATCTAAACCGGCTGACGAATGATCCAATTGCTTATGCCCCTTGGTGGCCGGCGATTCCGCATAAACTTCCGTCAGATATTCCTAAATTTAATGGAAATCCGGGTGAAGATCCGTCGAATCATGTGATGACATTTCATCTGTGGTGTTCATCAAACACCCTAAACGATGATTCGATTAGGCTTCGCCTTTTTCAGAGGACGTTAACTGGTCCGGCAGTAAAATGGTATATCGAATTGCCTAGAGCTTCATTCGACAACTTCAGTACCCTAGCCACAACCTTTCTAACCCATTTTCAGTTACCGATAAGGTACGAAATGGGAACCGAAATTCTTACCAACTTGAAACAAATGACGGCCACTCACATATCTGATCATATACATGAATGGCGACGTCGTCGTAGAATGGTGAAAAGATATGTTCCTGATCAGCTTTTAGCTGAATGGTTTATTAAGTCATTACTACCTTCCATCACGGAAGATGTGGCAAAGGGGAGGGGGGGTCGTAACAGAAGAGAAAGTTATCGCTCGTGCGCAATATTTGGACTTGATTTACACTTAGTCCGGCACGCTCTACGATAAAATACCTGACGCCCCTAGACCGGAATTCTCAGTTCCTCCTCCTCCTAAATCAAACAATGACTCTCATGCCGGCGATGGCGTGATTGGCACGAAAGACACAAAATCTACAAAGGCTACATCCAAAAAGGCCCGTAAGATTTCCAGTCAAAATGCAAATGAGGAACTTCTTGCCTCGGAAGTAAATGCCGTGTCGACCGACAAGGGCAAACAACTGAAGCAACCAGGGGGCAAGAAGAAAAAGAAAGGGAGAAAAAGGAAACCCCCTGCGGGGTGTCATATATGCGATGAGGATCATCAGACGAGAGATTGTCCACATAAAGCTGAAGTTAAGAAACTCTTTAAGAGTTCAAAAACCTCAGCAGTATTGACTGATCCGTTTCCAAGCCCGGGAACCAAACTGGTTGCTAATCAAAATGCTTACCGATCCCAAGTGCTTATGTTGTCTATCTCAAAGCAGCAAAATGATGCTTTGGCAAGGAATAAAGATTATGGGAATCCACAGGTGTCGAATAACAAGGCTAATGAACAACCTAGTAGTTCAACAACAACTTTGACCAAAGCTGTGCCACCCATCATTCCTGAACAAATGATAAAGTCGCCAAAGGGAGTAGTGCACAGATCGACATTTAATCCTCGTGCAAAAATAGCACAGAATTATAATATAATAGAGGACCTGGCCCAATCGCCGTCCGCTATGTTGACACTTGAGGTACCGCAAAATTGCCTCTCCCAAGAGCAAGCTTTATTATCAGCAATAGGTGGGATTGACCCAATGGATTCCAATCTTGTGGCCTTTAATCATAAAGGATATGACCCTCAGTTACCAGCTCAACTAGCTTTCCTTATTCAAGTGAAAGCCCTCAACAAAACTGTTCATCGAACAATTATTGATGAGGGGGCATCTACATGTATTATGTCGATGAGTTGCTAGAAAACTTTAGGATCTCCAACCTTGTCGCGGTCAGCGACGACATTAAAAGCATTCGACGGAAGGACATATACCCCATATGGTATCCTAAATAACTTGAAAGTTGAAATGGGGGGTAAAACAGTAGAAATTGATGTTGAAGTAATCGACAAAAACCTTGATTACAACATCCTACTGGGTAGGCCCTGGATATATGCCATGGCCGCAGTTGTGTCGACCTACTTCAGGAAGATTGCATTTCCCTTCCAAAGAGGAATTACAATCGTTGACCAACAAACACTTCTCCCCAACAGTTCACAAGTTACAGGAAGCATTCCAATGATCCATGGAAGCAATCATCCGCTCCAAAATATCGGAGTAGGTCTCCTAAAAGACCCTGCCTTAATGGGTACTTTTGCCCTACCGCCTCCGAGTAATATGGCGGAAGTGGCCACAGTGGAATATGAAACCTTCTATATCTAATGGATTTGGATTTCGAGGATGGTTCTTATCTCGTGTCAACCTCGTTAAAAAATGAAACAAGGAGTCATGAGGATAGTTCTTTTACCGTGTCAACCTCATTAAAAAATGAAACAAATCCCCTTTCCAAGTCTCAAAGGTAAACCTTCATTCCAACCATCGAGTTGAATGCAATGAAGCTTGGGGGGCATGCACCTCGATTTGAGTTATTATGTTGGGGGCATGCAAACTTATCGAGCAGTTTTAGCACATAGTTCAAGCTCGTTAAAAAATAAACATAAGACTGAGCAAGTGTTTCAATCCGTGTTTAAGCTCGTTAAAAAATGAAATATCCTCCAGTAAATAAACACCGTGAATGTAACATTATCAGCCATTAAAGCCTTGGTCGTGTTTGCACCATCACCTCCACTTTTCGTTGGCCGATCATTCACCTCCATTTGATTGTTTACCCATTTTGAGGAACAGCTGCGAAGAGTGATTTCACTAGCCATCCTTGTGACACTGCCGTGCTTGGAAAATTCCAACCCTTACCTGGAATCAGCTGCTACCCATTTTATCACTCGTTCCTCAAAAGACGAGTCTTCTTTAAGCTCTTTTCATCTGACTCGTAAAACATGAAAAGATTGCCGAGTTTTGGCCTTTCAGCTCGTTAAAGCGACCGGAAGTGCTATCCCTCCTCTAGATTTTAATCTTTTTGGACCTGAGGGATTATTGCACAAAAAGATCGAGCGCTTGTATTGTTCGGCTCGTTAAAACTATCGAAAATTCATCCCTTCTGTATTGTTTTATACTTTTTCGGACTTAAGGGATTAGATGATGAAAAAGGAATTCCGAAGTTAACTTTACGTACCTTTTCAGACTCTCTAAACATGAAAAGGACCGAGTTATCTTTGTCGTTAAACTCGTTAAAAACATTAATAGCGACAAACTTGTCTTTAGACGAGAACGAGTTTCACTATCGCTAGGCTCGTTAAAACATAGCGATGGGTTTTCCCGAAGGGAAAATTATAGAACAAGCATATGTTATCCTCCTCAAGCTTGACAAAAATAAAGAGGTACTGGTCAGCAATGACTGGGGAAAAATTGAGAAAGACTCAAAGAATATTTATTGGTAGCAAGTCGCTCTTGAACATGACACTTCCACTCCGTGCCTGAGTCGGGTTGGGTTGTTTCATTCACCGGTCACATCACCATGGTCATGCCATACCATCCACATTTGGGGTAAATGCTACCAATCCATCACATAAGTGTTGCCGACATGTTCAAGAGAAGTCATCCAGAGAAGTCACCCGTGTTCCATCCACTACCATACATTATACTTCATTCCTTCATGACCGCCATCCTGAACCATATATCATCAGATCGTTTTCACCTCCATCAAAATCATTTGCTCCATTCCGTGTCATTGATGTGGGATTCATCAAGGCCCTCCTTTGACAGATCGCTTCTTGTCGACATCAGCTCATTATCCGAGAAGTTGATCTAGGAACACCCCATTCAGTACTTTGAAGCTTGCATGCCTCAATGGCAAGTTTCTCACTTCCGGCGACATGTATACATCAATGACCTTCGACCAAAAGATTTTGCGTGGTGTTCGACGCCAAGTCCTTTATTCACACCACGTGAATTGTACTGTAGTACCTTGAGGGTCATCATCCTTATCGGTGATTCCTCTCGCGCTTGTTAATAGTTTACATCATCGACTGGTAATCAAGTGATGTCTTTCCATGTTCGACTTCAAAACATTTCTCACGTGGATCGACTTGTACTTCGAGTGAAGATCGGACGAGATTGAAGACCCCGAATCTAGTTTCATCCATCCGGGCTGCGATATATATTCAGGAAAAATAAAAACATTGACATGTACAGCATTGCAGCACAGATAATCATCCTACCAAAAGGATGATGACTTCATCAGAATCATCAGTCTACCATCCGACGATTGTCTGTCATATGTACATAAAAATGAATTTATAAAGCTGAGCATGGGAATGCCCGCCTCAGCTAGATCATGAAAACAGTATGAAGATAATGTATTGTATTGTATCTTATTACAGGTCTCCTCCCAGCATTGAAAGAACTTCAGATCCTCCTAATAAAGCATTTCACCCGATAAACGGCCTCATACTTTAGGGGGAAACTGTTATAGACATTTTTGTGCCTTACAGCTCTAAGCATGAAATGTCCATAAACCAAGGGATCCTAAGTCCCTAAAAGTGTTGTTCCTGCCCCTAAAGGAACAAGGTCAACCAATTACAGCTTCTCCCAGAAGTTCTCCACCAGAAACTACTCAGAATCAGTCAAATCAGGATCATTTCAGCTGCTCCACTAGCTACCTGCGTTGCATAGCACCCCAGTACACTAGCTAGGTGCGTTGCAACGCACCTAAATGAACTACCAGGGTGCGTTGAGTGGGAAATGACAAATGGTAGTGTCATTCCGCGGGGTGGACAGACAATGGAAGCTTCCAGAATCTTCCCCAATGACACTTGCCTCACTGAGTTCGACCAAGGATGAGTAAGAGGCTCTCAGTCTCCAAGTGGAAGCAAGAACTGACAGAGAGAAGCCACAAGTCAAATCATAAGCTGACTCATCCTATTTGCATACATCTATATATGGATCCCTCATCCCAGAGATCCAGAGGCTGGAATTTTGTACTTTGCAGAGAATTGTTGTTGGTTTTGAGATTGAGATTAGTGCATTGGGTGATTTATGCTTTGTTGGAGGTGAAGAAGGGATTCCTTTGCTGGGAGGTAGATGATGGATTGGGACTCACTTGGTTGTATCTCCTCCTGGATCTTCTTGTTATATCAATAAAACTATTTGAGTTTCTCCTACATGCTTGTGTATCAATGATGTTTTGTTATATTTGGATGTTTAGCTTAAATCTGATCCTAAGATATTTATGAATGTAAATCTATGTCTTTGTGTAGTTTTCCTCTTCTGTGATGTTGCAGGAACTTGGTGAAGCTGGGCAAGTAAGGGAGCAGGTAGCTGGAAGCTGTCAAAGAGGAGAGCGATTGGATCAACGGACTAGCGCAAGATACAGGTTAGTTCATCCTATTCCTCTTTGTTTACATTTCATAAAGAATAATACGAAAGTAGTTTTCCTTGTTTGTTGCTAAGGCACTATCACACCTTAGTGGGATAGGGGCGTTCTAAGTAGACACTTTTCCCAACAACACATGGGCAATATTACCCAAACGATGCCTATTGACATTTCTGTTAAACTGGGTATTGTTGAAAACATTCATATTGGGGTGACTTATTCTCCTGATGAGATCAAGATCTACGCTCGTTGTTTTCAAGAGTTTCGAGATGTTTTTGCATGGTTGTATGAAGAAATTCCCAACATTGACCCAAGTATAATCATGCACTAAATTCCAACTTATCCTAACATGAATTGCGGTCGTCAACGACTTCGTCTAGTGCACCCTAGAAAAGTGACCACTATTAAAGAGGAAGTTGAAAAAATTCTTAAAGATGGATTTATTTATCCTATCCCTCTGACATATTGGGTGTCCAAAATCATATCGGTGACTAAGAAACAAGGCACCATTTGAGTCTGTGTTGATTACTGTGACCTTAATCGTCCCTGTCCAAAGGATAATTATCCCACTCCTTTTATAGACCAGATCATCAATGAATGTGTTGGGAGTGAGATCTTTTCCTTTATGGATGGTTTTTCTGGTTATAACCAGATAAACATTGCACCGGTTGATCAAGATAAGACTTCCTTTATCTATCCGTGGGGCACTTTTGCATATAAAAAGCTCCCTTTTGTCCTTAAGAATGTTGGGGCTACTTTTCAACGAGAAATGTCCTATGCTTTCCATGACATTAAAAACATTGTTCATCCTTATTTGGATGATCTTTCTACTCATGCACATAAGCGCCATGGCCATCCCAATCATCTTTTACAAATATTTCTTTGTTGCAGACACTATAACATTCAGTTGAATCCACATAAGTGTGTCTTCTGCGTCGAATCCAGATGACTCCTCAGTTTTATTGTTTTGAAAGATGGAATTCATCTTTATCCTCTCAAAGTTGATGTTGTTGTTAATCTATCCCCTTCCTCTTTGTTGCATCAATTACAGAGTCTGCAAGGGAAAGTGAATTTCCTTCGTTGCTTTGTTCCTAACTATGCTGAGCTAGCTTTAGGGTTCACCCGATTGCTTAAGCAATAAAATCCATTCATTTGGGATGAGGTTACCCAAAAGTCTTTTGATGACTAGAAATTTGTCCTCATTAATGCTCCTTTGTTGCATCCTCCGAACTATCATCGCGATTATTTCCTTTATCTGGCTGCAAATTCTAGCACTATTGCCATGGTGTTGGTGCAAGACAACGACGAAGGTCATGAACATGTCATTTATTACCTCAGGTGCAACCTCCTTGATACTAAGACCCATAATGCTCATGTCGATAAGTTGGTTTTGGCTGTTGTTCAGGTCGTTCAATGCTTTCGGCATTATATTCTCCTCCACGATGCAACCATGATTTCCGAGTGTAACCCCGCGAATTACATTCTGACTCATCAGTTACTTGGGGGAAATTATTCCAAGTGGAGTGTCATCCTCCAAGAATTTGATTCGGTGTTCACTACTACCAAATCAAACAAATCACCTATCTTTTCTGAGTTGATTTTCTCTCTTCCCTATGCTTCTCTTCCTACTGGTGCTGATGAGCAGCTCCCCAATGAGACTCTTTTTCTAATTATCATTCTCGATCCTTGGTACGGTGATATCATCATGTATCTCCAAACTTCTACCTTCTGGTCTGCGTTGTCCAAGGATGATCGCTGAAGCATTCGACATCAATCCCAACCTTACTGCATCATTGTGGATAATTTATGTCGTGTTGGTTTTGATTCAATTCTTCGTCGATGTTTAACTCTCGATGAGGCCGAAAAAGTCTTGAATGACTGCCATTCTGGCGCATGTGGTGTTTATTTGTCTAGCTACACCACTACTCAAAATATATTCTATGATGGATATTTCTAGCCCTGTATCTTTAAGGATTGCATTCTTGCTATTTGCAAATGCCACGAGTGCCAGATTTATCAACAAAAGATGCACACCCACCCGCTCACCTTCACCCCGTTATTATTGTTGGGCCCTTTGCCAAATGGGGCATTGATTTTATGACATGTAACCCTCGTTTTGCTGGGGGGAATGGTTATATATCATTGCCATGGATTACTTCACCAAATGGGCTGAAGCGATGCCTACATATTCAGTTGACGGTAAAACGACGGAGCAATTTTTATTCAATCATGTGATTTCCGAGTTTGGAGTGCCTCAAGCCATTGTCACTGACCATGGCTACCATTTTCACGATTACATGATGGATGAGCTGACTTCTATGTTGGTCTTGTGTCACGATGGCTCAACTCCATACTACCCTCAGGCCAATGACCAAGTTGAAGCTGTAAACAAAGTGTTAGTCACTATGCTTTAGTGCACCATTGAGATGCACAAATCCAATTGGCATCTCATGCTTTATTCAGCTCTGTGGGCCTACCTAACCTCAACTAAAGACACAATGTGATTCACCCCTTTCTAGCTAGTTTACGGTCTGGAAGCTACCTTACCGATTGAATGTGAAATTCCCTCACTCAAATTGGTTGTTGAAATGCTCCCTGATACCTCACCTCAAGAAGAGCGTCTCTTATATTTGGAACGACTGGATGAAACCCTCTAGCTCACTACTTTAGTCATTGAAGCACAGAAAAAGTGAGTTAAATCCAATTTTGATCAGTTGGTCTCTCCTCATGCTTTTTCTGAGGGTGATCTAGTCTTGCTATATGACCAAGCTAATGATAAGTTGGGGGCAGGAAAATTCAAACTCGCGTGGCACGGACCCTATATTGTCAAGCATGTGTTATAAAAAGGGGCCTATAAGCTAATTGATTATGAGGGAAACCCTTTGGACAAGCCCCACAATGTGTTGTACCTCAAAAATTACTATGGCTGAGTCATCTCACATGGTTACTTTTTTATAGTGTGTTATTCATTTTTGTGCAATTTGCTGTGGTGTGTTTTCCAAGCAGCTTTCTTGCTTATTATGTATTCACCTACTTTGCAGATGTTTGTGACTCCTTAAGTCGATTTCGCTGATGGTGCTTTCCGTAGTACTCGAAATCTATCATCCGTGGCATGGGCTATTTATGACCCTCATGGTGAGGTGATTGATCTTCAAGGTATTTGTTTGGGTCAAACAACTAATAACATTGCTAAATATAGCGAAGTTATTGAACTCTTGTGAGAAGCCATTGCTCTTGACATTCGAGAAATGGTTGTTAACCTTGATTCACAACTTCTTGTTCTTCAACTCAATAGGAAATATTATGTCAAAAACCGTCAGATATTGAGAATGTATTTGTGTATTTCTCTATTGGAAAGAAATTTTGATTATATTACATATCATCACATTCCTAGGCATATGAATACATTAACAGATGCATTGGCTAATTACGTGCCAGACAAACATTTATGCAATATGTGAAAAACAAAATATTATATCATAGGAAACAGGAAATGTAGCAAATATATATATATATGTATATATGTATGTATGTATGTATGTATGTATGTATGTATATATATGTCGATAATGTTTGAGTGTCATACATCAAAACCAAAAAAATAATATATGTGATCCAAGTACATATGTGGCTCATAGGCCTCAAAACTGTAAATGCTAAAACTATGGACTACTCGACATTGTGCTCATGATAGCACATTACTACTCATACTACGTGAGCCAGTAATCAGCGGATCCGATCTATCATTCCCACTGTGTGCTGCTGATAATGGCGTGGAATGTCCTCCATCTGGGCATACTCTGGGATGCCTCTGGTCAAGTTATCGAGATTCCATGTAATCTCCTCCTCGTTGTCGACTCCTTCCTGATAAGGAGCAATCTCAAATTGTCAAGCAATGCATCTATTGATCGGGGACATCTCGGCTAGTTGCTCTGGTGCCACATCTGCAATTCCAAAATCAAAGTGTCACATATACATATATCTCAAAAACAATAAAAAATCAAAACCAAAAAATTGTTTTCCTCACCTCCATCATCAAAATCATCCCCCTATAGGAGCGGCATGTCAGGATCACCACAGAAGTTAGTCTCGCTATATGGCCAATCCTCCACAACAATGAGTTGATGTGTCAGCCATGCAAAGAAAGTAGGCTTGTATGACATGTGATGGCCCCCTCTAGTTCTCGACATCATTTCACTCCATCAGACCATCCATGGATCTCATGGCATTGGGGGATTTACCTCCGCCAGCTAATAGTGGAACAGTGGGATCTATCCCAGGAAGAAAGTCATTAGAACAGATCCATATCCAGATTTCCTTAGGTTTCCTGCCTTGCATTTGGATAATTGGCACTTCATGTTCACTTTCATGGCTTCTGTCCAGTTGAAGACAGTGGGCACCATGCAGTCTATGGCACACTGGAACTTAGGCTTGTTGGACTCGTCCAATGCCTAAACCCCAATAACTCTGTTAATGGTCAAGAGAAACACCTTCAGTATAAGGTCACCTATGGTCATGATGTCAACCTTACTACTTTTAGATTTCAAAGCTTCCAGACAATGTTCTGCAAGGAGTGTGTTCACACTCACCCCAATGGGCCTGCCTCCATACAATTGGATTGGTTCCCCTCTATGGGACAATCCGGTAATGAAGTAGATGTCTGAAGTCTCTAGCTCCAGCTCTTGATCATGGATCACAAATACCTCTCATCCAATATCCCATAGATTGATTAGGTATTGTAGTAGCTCAGGTTGAGCTCGAAGGCCCGGTGTAAGAAAGAACTTGAGGACCCTGCAATTCCTTAATGCATCTAGACAATTTTGATCTTCCAATTCCAATGAAACAATTCCTTCATGCTTGCATTCTTTCCATTCAATCACCATCTTTCCTGCTGTGATTTTCCTGCAAACAACATGCATTTACTTAAATATCAGTTTTTACAAGAGGAATTTTGAATTAAAAGAAGTTAAATCGGTCGAAATTTGAAAAAAAATCTACTTTCTATGTTAGCACAACTGTTTTAAAATAGTTGCACCGACGACGTGAGTGCCTAAGTTATAAACCCTCGATCGGTGCGATCCTGTACCTGGATCTCGCTCTGACTGAGGGTGAATTTTTTTTGTAAAAAACTCTTCAAAAAAACCCTGAAAAATGACTAAATGCATAAAACTACAAGTACGAAAACAAAGCTTAGGGCCTCAGCTCTTACCTACAACAGATAGTTCGTCAATCGGCCTCCTGGATCTGCTACAATCTGCGCCTGAGGATTTAGTGCACAAATGGGTAAACATTTCTCCAAATGAGGTAAAAGAGGTTAATGGTAAAAAAAAATTTAACCTTTTCCATTTTTATAAACTTTTAGCCATGTTTTAGGGTTTTTAAAAGCATTTTTTCACCATTTTACCTTAGAAATAGATAATATGTTCTCTTCTTGTGTAGCAACAGGTGATGGATTGCCGGTGATGATGCAAAACTGGAGTCTTCTTTAAGTTATTTTTCCGACTCGTAAAAAATTCAAATGAAAATATCGCCAAGTATTTTTCCCTTTTTGACTCATTAAAGAAAATAAAAATGGGGAGTCTTCTTTAAGCTCCTTTCCAACTCTTGAAACACAAAACGGTTGTTGAGCTCTTATTTTTTTGACCTTGTAAAATGCTTGTGAAATGTCATTTACCCAGTATACATTTACCCCTTTTTTGGGCTGGGATAAAATATTTACGAAAAGGGTACTCCTTGGCTGACATGGTCAAGAGGTTCTTTCGAGTATTGTTTTCTACCTTTTCAGGCTTGAGAGACAACTTTACGAAAATGGACCTTTTGGAGTTTTATTTTCCATGTCTTTTTCAAACTCTCTAAACATGAAAAAGATACCGATTTTTTTCTTTGTTGAACTCATTAAACTTTAAATGACATCGAGTTCGTCACCATGATGGACATGAGCTTCTCCTTCCTAGGGCTTGTTAATCTTACTAGGTCATATCTATCCGAAGGATGGACTTACATTACAAGCATATGTTATCCCCTTCAAGCTTGTGATGAAAACTAATTGGGGTACCTGCCAGAAATGGTGGGGGAAAATGGGAAATTTTTACTAGTTGTGTCGGAAGCTTGTCACTCTTGACCATGACACTCTTCTGCTTAGTGTTAGGTTGGGATATTCCCACTTCACCATTGAACTTTCTAGGTTTGGGCCGCCACTTTTTTCCTTTCCATC
The DNA here is from genome assembly GCA_031772625.1 of Pinus tabuliformis. Lineage (NCBI taxonomy): Eukaryota > Viridiplantae > Streptophyta > Pinopsida > Pinales > Pinaceae > Pinus > Pinus tabuliformis. The sequence continues at coordinate 162,864,188 of CM062819.1, forward strand.
TGATCTCTGTCATGTCATAATGACCTCCAATCCTATGGATCCAAAAGATGCCAAACTCTGGAGTTGTGTTGCTGATATGTTCAAGAGTTAATCTTTCTGCAATTTACACTCATTCCTAAATCTCTATATCATCTCTATATCATTACATCCCTTGTCTCGTGTCGATGATGTGGGATAAATCATGGCCCTCCTTCGACAAGGTCACTTCCTGTCGACTTCAGCTCATTATCCGGGAAGTTGACCTAGAGACTCCCTTTCAGTACCTTAGAGTTTGCATGCCCTGATGGCAAGTTCTTCAAGCTCGACGACAAGTTTTCATCATTGGCTTTCGATCGAGTGATTTCACGGGTGTTCAACTTCATTTCCTTATTCACACTCCATGAATTGTGTTGCTGGTACCTTGAGATACATTGTCATTATTGGTGGTTTCTCTCGTGTTTGTTAACAATTCACATCACTAACTAGTAATCAAGAGATTTTGTAGCATGTTTAAATTTAGCACATCTATTCATGTGCTAGAAATTGTACTTTGATCGGGTCGTGTTGGAGTGCAAGACCCTAGGCTCAGATTACACAAGTCCAGGTTGCAGGGCCATGTGACATGACCATGCTTACATACATGTCTCTTTCAGATGGAGTTTTTTATATGTGATCCTTCTCATTATTGGATGGCTATGACCATACCTTAGGTTTGTTATGATCCTTCTTACTGGATGGTTGCGGCCATACCTTGGATCCATTTACATGATCTTCTTCTAGATGGTTACAACCATACCACAATTCATGTATAAGAGATTTCAGTAATGTATATGTATCTATGCTTGCTTGTAGGTTTTCCAATGACAATATTCGGATCCATGCATCTAATCATAAAGAATTTCACCCCTCACTCTTGTTCGACCTTCATGCTTTAGGGGCCATCTGTTACACAACATTTTGTCACTGTCCCTGTGCTCCCCATTCCTCAATCATAGAATACCTCTACAATGACCCTCATATGTTTCCCTGTCATGAAGAACGTGTCCCTACATCCCTCTTCATTTGCATAACATTTCCTTCTTACATCATTTCCCAAGAATATTCCTTCAAGCTTAGTTTTCAAGACCGACGCTAGAGCTCAGTTCTCTCCCTGCACTGATTTGCAAAGTTTAAAACTAGGACTAGTGCTAAACAATGCAAGTGAGCCATTCATCACCTGCGCCGACCCTCTTTTGGCAAGTTTTTAAAATTGGATTTGATGCATCCAAGTCTAGAAGCTTCGTGAACGGAATTCTGGTAAATGGTTGGGCTGGATAGAGCTGAGAGAGACTGTTTGGGCTCCTTTCCCCTATTAAGATGGAACAAACCAAAATGTATAAGGCCTCTCCCATCATAAGAGGATCCATTTCCCCTTATATCAAAGCTATATAAACTCCTCATTTGACAACCTCAGCTAGCTAGTGAAAGGGCATGAATTATCTGCAAATCTTGATAGCCATCCTTAGAACCTTAGCCTTCTAGTTTTTGTGTGAAGGGAGAATAAGCTTATAGTGTTTGGTTGAGAGAAAAGGGAAAGAGGCATTGAACTTCCATTGTTTTGAGGGTGAATCATGAGATTCTTATAGTGGTTCTGGAACCTGGACATGCCAAAGGGAACCTGCAATGTCAAGGCTTTAGTTGTATTTATCTTTGAAGTTTATATTAATACAACTATTGGTTTATTTCCTACATCGTGTGTAATATTACATTTGATAGCTTAAAACTCCTTGACCTTTTAAGTAGATTGAATTCGATTTTATGCTATCATGTATGCTGTTGTTTCTTGCATGTTTTCTTCAGTTAATTGAATGAAAGGAATGAATGGAAGATGGAGCAAGGAAGAAATATTAACATCAAGTGGATTAGAGCTATAAGAGGTAGGCCCTCCTATTCAATTCTAATCTAAGAAAAACTTTTTCTCATAAACTTGATATGGATCACAGAAGCCTCAGTTCAACAAATTTACATTAGATTGTCTTTTTTGTGGCTAGACCCACACTTGGGCTAGAGGTATCATCTCTGTCCACAGAGAGGATACTTCTACTCTACACATGTTTCCCGACTTGCAGTCATGTACTTTGCCTCTGTCGAACTGAGTGCAACCAATCTTTGTTTCCTGCTGTACCAAGAAACTATCGCTGACCCAATACTAAATATCCCTCCTGATGTTCTCTTCCTATCGGATGGACTCCTTACCTAATCTGCATTGGTGAAGCCTTGAAGCTTCACTCCCTATGTCTGTTTGTACCATAACCCAAACTAAGTACTACCTCTGAGGTATCTCAATACATGATTTTCCACCTTCCAATATAGCTTGGTAGGCCTAACCATTGCTTGACTAAGCTAGTTAATTGCATAGCACATATTGGGTCATGTGTTCACCAAGTACATGAGTGAACCCAAAATATTCCTATAAAACATTAGCTTCCACTACTTCCTGTTATGAAGCTAGCTCACAAAAAGATAGAAAAGGAAGATCAACGCCATAGAATTCAACCTCTTCGAGGGGGAAACCTCCTTTACATTACATAAATGGACAATTCTTGGATGATACAAATGACAAAACCCACTTTCTATATATAGGAGTCTAAGGGGTCACAATAAAACCAAAGCCGACCTAACAGTAATAATATAAGGGTACAAAAATAGCAATAGTGGGCTTCTATGGGGCACAATAATAAAAATATGGGGACACTAGGGGCACAATAATAACAATAAGGGATACAATGACAATAGTAATGGGGGAATCACTAGTATTATAGGGACCTAACATGTCCCTCTCCTTCAAAAAAGTGTTGTCCTCAATGCTTGGGTAGTTCAAGTGCTTCTGTATAAAACTCTTATCCTCCCATGTGGAATTTTCAATGGGTAAGTTCTTCCACTTGATGAGATACTCTAAAATTGATCAATTTTGTAGCTGTTGAGTTCTTGTTTCTTTTACTACTTCAGGTTCCAATATGATTTTTACTTCCTCATCAAGTTCTAGCAATATTGTTTGAACTGGGAGCTTGTCACCTATAACCTTCTTTAAACATGACACATGGAAAACTGGGCGCACTTGGGAAGTTGCAGGAAGCTCCAATTTGTATGCCATAGTACCTATCTTTTGCAACACCTTGTATGGACCATAATACTTTGGTGATAATTTATTATCCGTCTTAGCTTGCTTGAGGGACATTTGTTGATATGGTTGTAGCCGTAGGAATACCAAATCACCTACATCAACACTTCTTTCGCTGCGATGTTGATCTGCCTACTGTTTCATTCTATTCTACACCAAGGTGCGGTTATCCTTTAAGAGTTAGAGAACTTGTTGTTGATGCTTGATGTGATATTCTAATGCTTGAACCTTAGAATTTTCTCTTAAATATGATGTGATGGAAGGTGGATGATATCCATAAAATGCCATAAATGGGGTCATTTCTATTGTTGTATGTTTTGGCCCATTGTGTATGTTTATCAGATAGAAAGCAATGAAGATATCCTTCTAAACATTTTTTTACTATCTTAGTTTGCCCATTAGATTAAGGATGATAAGATGAGCTATGAGCTAACTGAGTACGAAGACAAGAAAATAATTCTATCCAAAAATTTCCAATGAAAATGGGATCTCTGTCACTTACAATAATCTTTGGGTTTCCATGTAGCTTTTGAATTGTTTCCATAAATGTAGTAGAAACTGTACTCTCTTTAAATGTATGAGATAATGCACAAAAGTGTGCATACTTGGTAAGTCTCTCAACTACCACCATGATAACACTCCTTCCTTTGGAATTGGGTAAACCTGTGATAAAATCCATTGAAACATCCTCCCAATGTTGGCTTGGAATGGATAAATGTTGTAATAGACCTGGGGTCTTAATTGTTTCAACTTTATTTTGTTGGAAAACCAAACATTCTACCACAAAATTTTGAATATCCGACTTAAGTCCATCCCAAAAAAATTCCTTCTTAACCCTGTGGTAAGTTTTTAGAAATCCCTAGTGCCCTCCTAAGGGAGAGGTGTGTAATTCCCTTAGAATATTTTGTTTGATTTGGGAATTCTTACATAGATATAACCGATATTTGTACCATAACGAATCATTTTTCTAGCTAAATGTATCAGTTGTATTGGGATCTTGTTGTATCTTTTGAATGAGTGCCCACACTTCTTCGTCATTCTTCCATTCATCCCTTGCTTCATTTAACCAATCTGGTTGGATAATATAAATGGCACAAAGAAATTCTTCCACATCCTCATCCTTTCTTGAGAGTGCATCTGCCACAACATTTTGCTCCCCTTTTTTGTAGATAATTTCAAAGTCATAACCCAAGATCTTTGTGACCCATGTTTGCTGCTCTTTTGAAGATAATCTTTGTTCTAAAAAGTATTTAAGCCTATCATGATCTATTTTTAACTTGAAGTGTCTTCCCATTAGATAGGGTCTCCATTTCTTAAGTGCATGTAGTATTGCCAACATTTCCTTCTCATAAATAGCTTTGTGTAAATACTTTCCTTTGATTGGACGAATTTTGAAAGAAATGGGTCTTTCTTCTTCCATTAAAACAACACCAATTCCATTTCCTGAGGCATGGCATTCCGCAATAAAGGTTTTTGGGAAGTCCGTTGTAGCTAATATGGTGCTTGGCACATTGCCTCTTTAAGATGTTCAAAGGCCTTCATTGCTTCTAGAGTCCATGAAAATGAAACTTTCTTCAATAATTTTGTTAGAGGTGCTACTATTATCCCATAATTCTTAGCAAACTTGTGATATTACGTTGTCAACCCGAGAAATCCTTGTAGATGCTTTATGGATGTGGGGATTTTCCATTCCTTAATGGTTTTAATTTTGCTAGGGTCTGCCTTAACACCTTCATGAAATACAATATGACCCAGATATTCCACCTCTTGTACTCCAAAGAAACATTTGGAGATTTTTGCATATAATTGTTTCTCCTCCAATAGTTTGAGTACCCTTTCAACATGTTGAACATGATCCTTCCAAGAATTGTTGTAGATTAGTATATCATCAAAAAATACTAACACAAATTTTCTACAGATGGGTTTGAAAATGGAATTCATCAAACCTTGAAATGTAGAAGGTGCAATGGTAAGGCCAAAAGGCATGACCAAAAATTCATAATGACCCTCATGAGTTCTAAATGATGTTTTTGGAATTTCTTCAGTATTCATTCTGATTTGAGGATATCCTGAACGAAGGTCCAACTTGGTGAAGTAAATTGATCCATGCAATTGATCCAATAATTCATCAATGACAGGAATGGGAAATTTATCTTTAATAGTGAGCTTGTTGAGCTCCTTATAATCTGGACACATGCGCCAAGTTCCATCTTTCTTGTGAAACAATACTACTGGAGGAGAGAAATAACTTTGACTAGGTTGAATTATACCAGCCTCTAACATTTCTGCAAGCATACATTCAATTTCACTCTTTTGGGCATAGGGATATCTATAAGGCCTGATGTTTGGAGGAACACTTCCTAGAATCAAATGAATAGCATGATCATGATCACGAATAGGTGGGAGGCCTTTGGGAGTCTCAAATACCTTGGAATGATTATCCAAGAATTTTTGGAGATCTAGAGAAATAGATGATTTCGATGTGGGAACCTCTAGTGAACATAACTGTGAAATTATGCCTCATTGTTCTTTCTTTAGAAGTTTTGTCATTCTGTTAGAGCTGATTATCCTTATTGGTTTCCCTACGATGCCCCTTAATTCAACTTCCCTTCCTTCTGAAGAAAATTTCATGAAAAGTTCTTGAAAATTAAAATCTAGTACAATATCAGCACCACCCATTGGAATGGAAAGTATTGGGCTATTCAATACATATTCTCCCATGGATAGCTTGATATTATGGCACTTTCCTTAGCAAGTTATGGTTCCTCCACTTGCAACCATCACATGACACTCTGGTGCTAGATATAGGAAGCAATTCAATTCCTTGGCTATCTTACAATGAATAAAATTATGGGTACTTCCCGAATCAATCAACATTATTACCTTTTCCTTCTTGATATGCCCTTCTATCTTGATAGTTTGAGGAGTGGTAATTCCAGCCAATGCATTATAAGATATGGTTCGATTCATTTCTTCTTTCTCTAAGGTTTGTTCCTGGTGTATATCCTCTTCTTTTGATGTTTCTTCTTCCTTTTCTTCCTCCTCTTCACAATCTATGTAAAATAATTTCTTCTCAACACACTTATGACCTTTATTGTATTTTCTATCACAACTGTAACAAAGCCCTTTTGCTATTTTTTCTTGAACCAATTATTTTTTTGTCAACCTTGTAGGTTGTGGATGGCTAGGGGCAATAACACTTCCATCTTTATGATTGTGAGTGGTAGGCTTCCTTGTTTCCATAATTTTGCTTTCCAATTTTCTTTCCAACCTGAACACCTTCTCCAATGAATCAGGTTCCCAAAGGCGAACCTCATGTTGGATGTTATCCTTTAAAGTCCTTATGAACACATCATTCCTATGCTCCTCTGGAATATCTTTTACCCTTGAATTCCTCAATGTGCTCCATTATTGAACCCATTTGTTTGAGATTTAACAATTGGCTAAAAAAAGTGTTGCTTTTTGTATCCTCGTAATGTGCTATCATTTCATTTGTAAAAATAGCCCAAGTGACAATTTGTTTATGAGAGCAAAGCCATCGATACCATACAAAGTGATTTGGTTCCAAATATAAAGTTGCAATGCGTACCTTTTGTGTGTTTTGGACATTATGGAGATTGAAAAATTGCTCCATTTGTAGTATCCATGTTGCAGGATCCTTGCCATCAAACTTCCTCATATCGATCTTTAGAACATGGTGGTTCTTCGATCCAACGTTAGATTCTATAAAATCATGATTAACATTTATTTTTGTTCTCATCATGTGTTTCCTTTACTACCCTTTCGCCATTAGTAACCATTTCTTGTAGAAGTTTTTTCAAATATTTCATCTTAGCTTCCACGCCTTTCTTTAAATCATCCATCTTAGCTTCCATGCCATCCATCTTAGCTTCCACGTCATTCATCTTAGCTTCTACACCTTTATTTAAACCATCCATCTTAGCTTCCACGCCATACATCTTAGCTTCTACGTCTTTCTTTAAACCATACATCTTAGCTTTTGTTACTTTTTGTGTGACTGAAATTTGTTGCATTTGGTCTCGTAATTTTGATATATCATGTTGCATTTCTTCCTCTTCTTCATGAGTCATGCTAGAGCTTCCAGGTTGCTTACTAGGTGTTTCCATTTTCTTTTTTCGAGGCATCAATTACTGATAATAATGATTCACTATGCCCTTTGAATTCCTTCAAATTAATTTTTCAAACCAAACTTATGCAAAAAAAAAAACTACACATTTTTTTTCACCATCGATCGTATGAAGATGGCTGCTCGCACGTGAATGTGGACATCTACACTGGCACTTAGAAAAGTGACTAGAAGAAGAAATGAGAGAATAAGAAATCTGAAGACACCATTAGATTTGTGGTGTCACGTAGTGCTGAATTGACTGTCCAAAATCCGAATTCTGAGAAGTTGATAATTTTGGGCTCAAGGAATCTTTTAGATTCCCCCAGGATTCCTCAAAGATTTTTCTCCATGGATGGACTGGAAATCTGCAACTCAAATGGTGAATCTGATCTCGCTATTGCGATCCCTGCGGAAAACCATGAAAAACAAGTATAAACTTGACTATATTCTAAAATATCAAAATTTTACCTCCTTGGGAGAATTTCATGGCTCATGGTTCTGCTCCCTGTTTTTCGCTGAAATCATGGTTCCACGTGCATTTCGAAAATGACCGAAAAATGTAGAACTCTGATGAAGAAATGAACAACACCATTGTGTTCGTGGTGACAAGAGGTGTAAAATCCATATAAACTTTGTCAATTTCTGACAAAGTGAAAATTTTGCCCTCCTGCAAAATTCATGGTTCCTCCATTAAAATATTAATTAATTCACTGCCTTGAAATCTGTGCCCGCATTCCACCTCCTCGAACTCTATGCAGAAGTAAATGCTCTGAGTTTAAATAAAATTCCTTCGGAGGATTTACCAAGGAAAAGTGGTTGTGTCGGCCGGATAAATCGTTCTTGCGGACAAGACCGATCTCCCTAGTATCAACAGATATCTAGCGACAAGCAAAACAAGCAAATCTATCTTTCTCTAAATATCGCGATTTATAAATAAAAACCAAGAGGTGTTTTAGACCCTACCTTAATTCCAACGCTAGTTTGTGGTAGCCATGCTTCGACCGTCCGAATGAGTTTCCTTTTAAGAACCTACAAACACAAACAAGCACACATCAAATAACACCTGTATAGCTAATACAATAAATCATATTCATCGTGGTGATCAAGGAATCCATGAAATTAACCATGAAAGACAGCTTATTGAGAAAAATAAAATTGATTGTATTAACTTTGAACAAAGAAGAAATTTACAACCTTTGGTGCCTTGATGTTGTACAAGCTCCTCCCAGGGTCCAAGAAAGAATCTCCTCTACTTTGACAAAACTCACACTCTTCCCAATGAGATCAAAAAAGTATGTAATCTTTCCTCTCAAGCTTAATTAGGAAGACTAAATTCCAACATCATTTACCCTAAAAAATATTCAGCTTTCAACCTCCCAAGTAACCAGCCCAATGCTTCATTTTATAGTGCAAAGGAAGGAGGTTACAGGTCCACCTATGAAGGGATAGAGTCCTCCTTCAAAGGGATAATCTCCTCACATCAAGGGGTTAGCTCCTTAAGGTATGGGATGCATGAACCTTAAAGGAGCGAACTTGCCACCTCAAGATTCCTTCTAGAAGCTTCCAGAAATGACTCAAAGCGAGTTTTTAAGAATGTACTTGTGCCTTTTTGACTTTTACAGGGGTCCGCACCCATTACAAAAAGACAGAGCGATCAAGTACGCAGGGGGCATGACCAGTAGGTGCAGGACCGCAGGTTATGCTAAGAGAAAGTGCGGAACCAGAGTTTTAGAGACTTTTAAGGGCTTTCTCTTATTTTCAAGGCTTGACATGAAGAACTGAGGTTTAAGACTTGCAAAGGAGGAAAGTATGAGTGGTGATGGACTCACACTGATTGCAGAATGTCACGGTGACAATATTTTGTGCAACAGATTGCCCCCTAAAGTGCGAAGTTTGTAATAGATGAGGATAATATTTGTCATCTAAGAAGAGTGAAGTACTTTATCATTTCAAAGATCATCCTATGGACGGCCTGGTTGGAACCTGTAAAAACATTCAATACAATATATATATATATATATATATATATATATATATATATATATATATATATATATATATATATGTGATCATATCATCGCTGAGGTAGGCATTCCCATACTTAGATCAAAATTGACTAGAGAACTAACTAAACTGCTTTGATATAGGAATGATCTTGTAATACATCACAAGTATAGACATATGTAGACATAGTATGGGTGCAGCCATATGTTTATGAATAGTCCACTGTATAATGAATACCAAAATTCCTCGTAGCCTGGATGGTGGAAACTAGATCCAGGGTCTTGATTTCTGCTTCCCAAACTAGTACGATTTTATCCATGTGAATGAATATGTCGAAGTCGAACAAGGTAGAAACCACTTGATTACCATTCAATGATGTGAACTATTAACAAGTGTGAGAGAAACCACCAGTAATGTCAATGGCTCTCAAAGTACTCAGTACAATCCATGAAATGTGAATAGATGAGTTGATGTTGAACATGTCATAGAATCCTTTGATCGAAGGTCAATGATGCAACCTGTCGTCAAAGGTGAGAAACCTACCATTGAGGCATGCAAATTCCAAGGTATTGACAATTTCTAGATAATGAGCTGAAGTCGATAGAAAGTGATCCATCGTAGGCAAGCCCACAAAACGAAATCATAGATCAAGTTTGAAGAAATATATTTGAAAGGACTAACTCAGGTGTTATAGACATTTTTGTGCCTCGCATCATGGAGCATGAAATGTCAATAATTACAGGGATCCTCAGTCCCTAAACATGTTGTTCTTACCCCTAAAAGAACAAGGTCATCAAACAACGGCACTTCCAATCAGTTCTCCACCTGAAAACACTTCAAAACAGGCTTATTTTGGATCATGTCAGCTGCTCCACTGAGCATCTGCGCTGGAATGCAACTGCTCCTCCTTGTACCTGCGCTGGAAGTCAAATCTAATGAAGGCTACCTGCGCTGGGCGAGATTGGCCAAGTGGCACAGTCATTCTGCAAGGTGTCAACTGCCCAGGAAGCTTCCAAACTGACACTTGGTTCATGAGATTCGCCCTGTGATGAGTAAGAGGTACTTGATCACCATGTGTAAGTAAGGATCTCCAAGTGGACTCAAGGACTGAAGTTTAACTGAAGAGGGAGAGGACACAAGGCAGCTTCATGTCAGTCTCAAGCTGACTCATCCTCTCTTCTTCTCTCCTATATATAGAGCTCTTCTATGAGGTCTAATGAGGCTGGAATTTTGTGTAAAGCAAGGAGGTGCTGTTGGATTACAGTTAGAGCTATTGGGTGATTGTTTTACTAGAGGTGAAGAGGAGAGTTCTTGCTGCTGGGGAGGTGCTGCTGGATTGGAGCCATCATTGGTTGTAACCTTCTCAGAACCCTGTTACTTCTATCAATAAAGTTTTGCATGTTCTCCTATATACTTGTATTGCATTGATGTATTGTATTTACATGTATATTTGATTCACTCTAATCCATGCATCAGTTATGAGTACATGTATCTTGTAGTTTTCTCTCTTGTTTTGTGCAGGATCTGTGTGTAGCTGGACCGGCAAAGAGAGCAAGGAGCTGGGAACAAGAGACAAAGAGAGAGGATCAAGATCGACTAAGCGAAGGACACCAGGTTGGTTAATCATTTCTTCTTTCTCTCTGTACTTTCATAAAGGAAAACATCAAAGCTTTACTTTCAGTTGTTGCTAAAGACTGTCACCTTTAGAGTAGGGATAGGGTCATCCGCATCGGATACTTTTCCCCACAACAAACTGGCGACTCCGCTGGGGAGCCTAGTATCTTGTTGGTGTTTGTAGTATTTTGCTATTCATTTCTTGAAGAAAAGAGTACCAAATCGAAAAGCTTTTGACTCTATCAAAAGCGAAGTAGAGGGTCTGCTACTCTTGCTCATTTGCTGAGCAAATTCAAGATTTAAAGAGCTTATCTACAAAAGACTCTTTACTCTTTGTGATAGATATTCATCCTCTTGATCATCCCTTAGCCTGTACTTGACCTATAGCTTTTTATTTCAGCAAAAACAGTGCATTTTTGAGCTTTTTATGACCCGGAAAACTTTGTAGACGTAACTCTCGTGTCCCAGAGCAGGCTGTCCACAGGCAGTCTGCATTACAGCGTAGGTACTCCCTTCGGGAACTGCGCTGAGAGTCAAACTGACAGACCAGAGCTTGCGCTGGTCCAGTTAGCCATTGTCTTGCTCAGTTTTCCCATTGTGTCTTGGCCCTGTTTTCACTGATTTTTTGCTGATTGCTTGCTGGTCATTGTACTTGCTGTAAACCACTTCTCCTTGACATTATTCCGCCTCAGTTGTGTGATGAAACTGTGAATATTCTTTCAGTATTTCTTGTTGCAGTTACAGTTTCCCATTGTGAAAAGCGAACCAGTATAGCTGTGACCTCTTAGATCCTAAACTGTAAAAGTGTCTTTGTGATCTTATGAGCTAGTTTTATTACTGTTCATGGCTGTTTGAGTTTGTTTGTTTTTCATTTCATGGTTTGAATTCATATATTTTGAGTGTTGAAACAAGTACTTGTAAAGCGTCTTTTCATTTAGACAAAGCTTGTTTGTTTACGCTTCAAATTGAATTCGAAAGTCATACAACAGTTTTCCTTTTATCTACATCAACATTAAAGGAAAAGAAAAGAAATACATGCATCTTGCATTTGCATTTTGATAAGTTTGGGTGTCTGATCTAGGAGAAAGTGCATTAGTTTGTGCTTGGTGCTCTGTGTGGAAAGATATTGTTTTTCTCTCCCCTCAGTAGTTAGGATTTTCAAAGCTAAAAGGATTGTGAAAGCTTGCTTATCATTTTAGCTGCATTTAGGAATTTGTACCAATACATCTCGTGGTGATCCTGAAAGACAAACTGATAAACAAGATCAACTTAAAATATATTGAATGAATCTAAAAACGCATTGTAACATAACGCTCACAGTAGAGGTCTAGGTAGAGACGTGTTCCGACGTCGTTAAACGTAGTGACTGTCGATCTCTACGAAGGTGGGTGATTCCTCCTGAGGGACGATAGCACTAATACGGACTTGAGCTCCCGCGTACCATCGCGTATATTGGGAGACCCCTATAGGCTTTTATCCTTTATCCTTAGGAAGCCGTGTCGACCGCCCTACTGATCGTGATGCAGTGAACACAGCATTCACGAAGATCGACCACCCGTACCGTAAAACGTATTCTGTGGTTTCGCGAAAGGTTTGGCACACCCTCTGCCTAGATCTCCAGAGCAGTTTCTTTTGGCCTTTTTCAAACTCTATAACTGAAAAGGTCCAACTGAGCATTTGTCACTTCGGGCTCGTTAATACATCGAAGGCGACTAGAGTCATCTTTAGCTTTTTCTCGACTCTTAAAACATGAAAAAGCAAAGTTGTGTCTAAAAGCGTCTAATAAAATTCATTCAATACGGAAACATAATTCCCCTTTTTGTATTTTAGTTGATCAAGTAATCCGCAACCGTGGAGGAAAGTCAATTAAAACCCCGTCGTTCAGGGAGGCTTGCGAGTCAACCGCCTTTGTCTCCGGAACCGAGAATAGTACGGACGAAGCGAACTCGCTTGACCAGGTCAAAATCTCCTTTTAAAGTTAGAACGGAAGTTCCAACAACATCTGAGATTCTGGTCACTCCCAACATTTCTGGAATCCCTGCCTCTATTGAAGAAGTTCAACAGCTACAGAAGGACAGTTGTACTGATCCTAGTCTGAAGACAAGTACTTGCATAACTGAACCAGTTCCATCTGAAACCGGTCCACAGAGTCTTGTTGTTCAAACGACTGTCGCTGTCGAAGCAACCCCTTCTTCGGCACCAGAAATATTTTACGGACCTGACGGTATTCCTCTTCCTCCTGGTCTGATTGCAATAGAGGAAATCGTAGAGGACCAGCAAGCAAATACTCCAATTAATTTTGGAGTAGGTACCACTCTTTTTCCTTCTGCATCAGAAGTTTGTCCATCGCCACAGGAAGTTCCTGAAGAATCGTTAGGAAGTTTATTGGATAGACTTAAAATGTCTGAACAACCGTCGACATCTAGGACTGTGCCAAACGACACAGCGACAGCAGAAGCTCCTGCTGCCAATCCAACGATGTTTGCCGGCATACCAGCCGTCCCGACTAGTTCTCATCAACTAGAAGGAGTCCACCCAGGGACTATTATGACAACTTGGTCTGTTCCAGTTTGTTCTTCCGGTATAATACCCGGTAATTCTTATGTTGAAACGAGACAAATTGATCCCTTTGGGAATCAGTTTGGGCCATCCAGTCCTCAAAGGCCATCTATACCCTTGAGCTCCGGATTGTTACCGTATGGGGGGCAATATGCCCTTTCACTTCCCCTTTCGGGGGGATACCCATACGGCAGTTTTCAACCACATTCAGGTTTGACTGAAGTAACGACGAGTGGTTGGGTACCTATGTTACCCCAACAACCAAGAGTTGTATATTCCATGCAACAATGTGTACCTATGTCTAGTATCCCGACGACGCCAGCAATTGTAACCGTGTCACAAGTTCAATCGATGCCTGTTGTATGTCAACCCCAAGTTGTAATGCAACAGCCTATTGACCCTGCAACACAACCACAATCGCCAACTGCCGGGATGACACAGATACAAACGGGAACTATAACACCGCATCTTGGTCCGTCGGTTAGTGTCGCACAGCAAAACATGGCTTCACAACCATGGATGGTGCAATACCAACAACCTCAGTTTCAACAGGTGTACCAAGGATCTGAGCAACAGATCTTTGCGAATAGTGGGCAACCCTATATTCAGAACGGGTTAAATCAACCACTTTACAGTGGCCAAGCCCACCAACCATATCAGTCATATCAACATCAGTTGCATTATGCTAGTGTGCAAAGGCCTACTGCTCAGGCGATTCCATCGTATCCTGGGTACGCCTCGCCAAACCTGAATCAGCAGTTGCCATTCGTGGCGACCCTAGAATTACCAGATTTACATCGATTGACGAACGATCCAATCGCCTATGCCCATTGGTGGCCAGCGATTCCTCACAAACTTCCTTCGGACATTCCTAAATTCAATGGAAATCCGGGCGAAGACCCGTCGAATCATGTGATGACATTCCATCTGTGGTGTTCGTCGAATACCTTGAATGATGATTCAATAAGGCTTCGCCTTTTCCAGAGGACATTGACTGGTCCGGCGGCCAAATGGTATATTGAATTACCTAGAGCCTCTTTCGACAATTTTAGTTCCCTAGCCACGACTTTCTTAACACACTTTCAATTACCTATAAGGTACGAAACTGGAACAGAGATCTTGACCAATTTCAAGCAGACAACTGCCACACATATATCTGATCATATACATGAGTGGCGTCGTCGTCGCAGAATGGTAAAAACCTATGTTCCAGATTAGCTATTAGCTGAGTGGTTTATAAAGTCGCTTCTGCCGGCAATAACAGAAGATGTGGCCAAGGGAGGCGTCGTAACAGAGGAGCAAGTTATTGCTCGTGCTCAATATTTGGACTTAGTGTATACTCAGTCGGGCACACTCTATGATAAGATACCTGATGCCCCCAGACCGGAATTTTCAATCCCTCCTCCTCCCGGATCGAATAGTGACTCTCATGCCGGTGATGGCGTGATTGGAACCGCAAATGCTAAGTCGACAAGGGATTCAAATAAGAAAGCCCGTAAGACTTCGAATCAAAAAGCAAATCAAGAGATTCTTGCTTCGGAGGTAAATGCTGTATCTACAGATAAAGGCAAAAACTCCAATCAACCAGGAAGCAAGAAGAATCAAAACAAAGGGAAGAAGAAGAAACAAGGAGAGTCATCTCCTCGAAAAACTTCTTCAAGCCCTCCTCGAGATAGGAAACCACCTTATGGGTGTCAGATATGTGATGAGGATCACTGGACGAGAGAATGTCCATACAAAGCTGATCTAAAAAGATTCTTAAAGAGTTCGCAAACTCCAGCTGTGTTAACTGATCCGTTTCCCGATCGAGGAAAAAATCTGGTTGGTAGTGGAAATGCTTCACCGTCGCAAGTGCTTATGTTATCGATATCGAAGCAGCAGGATGATGCTTTAATTTCGACAAGGAACAAAGATTACGGGAATCCACAGGTGTCGAACGATAAAGGTAAAGATCAACCTAGCAGTTCGACAACAACTTCGGCAGAAGTTGTACCCCCCATCACACATGAATTAACAATAAAACCGCCAAAGGGAGTAATACACAAGTCGACATTTAATCCTCGTGCCAGAGCGGCACAACATTATAATATAGTGGAAGATTTGGCGCAATCGCCATCTGCTATGTCGACTCTTGAGGTACTACAAAATTGCCCATCCCAAAGGCAGGCATTGTTATCAGCAATTGGTGGGGTGGATCCTAAAGATTCCAATCTTGTATCCTTTGATCACAAAGGATATGATCCTCAGTTACCAGCTCAACTAGCTTTCCTCATCCAAGTGAAAGCCCTCAACAAAACTGTTCATCGAACAATTATTGATGAGGGGGCATCGACATGTATTATGTCGATGAGTTGCTGGAAAACTTTAGGATCTCCAACCTTGACGCGATCATCAACAACATTAAAAGCATTCGACGGAAGGACATATACCCCTTACGGTATCCTTAATAACTTGAGAGTTGAACTAGGGGGCAAAACAGTAGAAATAGATGTTGAAGTCATCGATGGCAATCTTGACTATAACATCCTACTGGGAAGACCATGGATTTATGCCATGGAAGCTGTTGTGTCGACCTATTTTAGGAAAATCGCATTCCCCTTTCAAGGAGAGATTACGATCATTGACCAACAAAATTTCCTCCCTAATGGTTCACAAGTTACAGGAAGCGTTCCTCTGATCCATGGAAGCGACCATTCGTTTCAAAATATCGGAGTAGGTCTCCTAAAAGACCCTGCCTTAATGGGTACTTTCGCCCTACCGCCTCCAATTAATCTGGCGGAAGTGGCCACGGTGGAAACCTACAAAATGAAATCTAATCCAATCTTCTGGTTGGATTCGGAAGATTCCTAGATATTTGGTCGGCTTCGAGGATAGTTCCTATCTCAGGTCAACCTCGTTAAAAAATGAAAAACCATGAGGATAGTTCTTTTACTATGTCAACCTCATTAAAAAATGAAACAATCCCCTTTTCAGATCTCAATGGTAAACCTTCATTCCAACCAACAAAGTTGAATGCAATGAAGCTTGGGGGGCATGCACCTCGATTTGCATTATTATGCTCGGGGCATCCATCATCGAGCAGTTTTAGCACATAGTTCATCCTCGTTAAAAAATAAACGCAAGATCCGAGCAGTTTTAGCGCATAGTTCATGCTCGTTAAAAAATAAACATAAGTTTATGAGCAGGCTTCCCTTCAAAGTTCAAGCTCATTCAGAAAAAATGAACCGGTAAATACCCTTTTGAGATCGTAAATTCATCAGCCATAAAAGCCTTGGTCGTGTTTGTGCACCGTCACCTCCACCGTCATTTGGCCGATCATTCACTTCCATTTGTGTGTTTACCCATTTTGAGGAACATCTGCGAAGAGTGATTTCACCTAGCCATCCTTGTGACACTGCCGTAATTGGAAAATTCCAATTTGTACCTGGAATCAGTTGCTATACCTGTTTATCACTCGTTCCTCAAAAGACGAGTCTTCTTTGAGCTCTTTTCACTGACTCGTAAAATATGAAAAGTTTGCCGAGTTTTGGCCTTCCAGCTCGTTAAACGACCGGAACGCTATCCCTCCTCTAGATTTTAATCTTTTTGGACCTGAGGGATTATTGCACAAAAAGATCGAGCGCTTGTTTTGTTCGGCTCGTTAAAGCAATCGAAAACTCATCCCTTCTATATTGTTTTATACTTTTTCGGACTTAAGGGATTAGATGACGAAAAAGGAATTATGGAGTTAACTTTCTGTACCGTTTCAGACTCTCTAAAGATGAAAATGACCGAGTTTTCTTTGTCGTTAGACTCGTTAAAATGATTAAATAGCGACAAACTTGTCTTTAGACGAGAACGAGTTTCCCTATCGCTAAGCTCGTTAAATCATAGCGATGGGCTTGCCCGAAGGGCAGGTTATAGAACAAGCATATGTTATCCTCCTCAAGCTTGACAAAAATAAAGAGGTACTGGTCAGAAATGACTGGGGAAAAATTGGGAGAACATCAAAGCTTAATGGTAGCAAGTCGCTCTTGAACATGACACTTTTCCTCCGTTCTACATCGAGTTGGGTTGTTTCATTCACCGGTCTCATCACCATGGTCCTCGCCAAACCATCCACATTTGGGGTAATGCTACCGATCCATCACATCAGTGTCGTTATATGTTCAAGAGGGGTCATTCTGAAAGTGTCAACCGTGTCCCATCCACTGCCATACATTATCCTTCATCCATTCATGATCGCCACCCTGAATCATATGTCACAGTTTGTTTTCACCTCCACTAAAATCGTTAGCTCCGTTCCGTGTCATTGATGTGGGATTCATTAAGGCCCTCCTTTGACGGATCGCTTCTTGTCGACTTCAGCTCATTATCCAAGAAGTTGATCTAGGAACACCCCCATCAGTACTTTGAAGCTTGCATGCCTCAATGGCAAGTTTCTCACTTCCGGCGACAGGTATACATCAATGACCTTCGACCAGAAGATTTTGCGTGGCGTTCGACGCCAAGTCCTTTATTCACGCCACGTGAATTGTACTGCAGTACCTTGAGGGTCATCGTCATTATTGGTGATTCCTCTCGCGCTTGTTAACGGTTTTCATTATTGATCGGTAATCAAGCGATGTCTTTCCATGTTCGACTTCAGTGCATTTCTCACATGGATCGACTTGTACTTAGAGTGAAGATCGAACGAGTTTGAAGACCCCGGATCTAGTTTCATCCATCCGGGCTGCGATATATATTCAGGAAATATAAAAGCATTTGTCATGTACATCATTGCAGCAGATGATCATCCTATTCAAAGGATGATAATTTCAGCAGAAAATTATCAGTCTACCTTCAGACGATCGTCTGTCATATGTACCAAAATGTATTTATAAAAGCTGAGCATGGGAATGCCCGCCTCAGCTAGATCATGAAAGTAGAATGAAAAATAATGTATTGTATTGTATTGTATTACAGGGCGCCTCCTCAGCACTGGAATGAACTTCGGACCCTCTAGATAAAGCACTTCACCCGATAAACGGCCTCATACTTTAGGGGGCAACTGTTATAGACATTTTTGTGCCTCGCATCATGGAGCATGAAATGTCAATAATTACAGGGATCCTCAGTCCCTAAACATGTTGTTCTTACCCCTAAAAGAACAAGGTCATCAAACAACAGCACTTCCAATCAGTTCTCCACCTGAAAACACTTCAAAACAGGCTTATTTTGGATCATGTCAGCTGCTCCACTGAGCATCTGCGCTGGAATGCAACTGCTCCTCCTTGTACCTGCGCTGGAAGTCAAATCTAATGAAGGCTACCTGCGCTGGGCGAGATTGGTCAAGTGGCACAGTCATTCTGCAAGGTGTCAACTGCCCAGGAAGCTTCCAAACTGACACTTGGTTCATGAGATTCGCCCTGTGATGAGTAAGAGGTACTTGATCACCATGTGTAAGCAAGGATCTCCAAGTGGACTCAAGGACTGAAGTTTAACTGAAGAGGGAGAGGACACAAGGCAGCTTCATGTCAGTCTCAAGCTGACTCATCCTCTCTTCTTCTCTCCTATATATAGAGCTCTTCTATGAGGTCTAATGAGGCTGGAATTTTGTGTAAAGCAAGGAGGTGCTGTTGGATTACAGTTAGAGCTATTGGGTGATTGTTTTACTAGAGGTGAAGAGGAGAGTTCTTGCTGCTGGGGAGGTGCTGCTGGATTGGAGCCATCATTGGTTGTAACCTTCTCAGAACCCTGTTACTTCTATCAATAAAGTTTTGCATGTTCTCCTATATACTTGTATTGCATTGATGTATTGTATTTACATGTATATTTGATTCACTCTAATCCACGCATCAGTTATGAGTACATGTATCTTGTAGTTTTCTCTCTTGTTTTGTGCAGGATCTATGTGTAGCTGGACCGGCAAAGAGAGCAAGGAGCTGGGAACAAGAGACAAAGAGAGAGGATCAAGATCGACTAAGCGAAGAACACCAGGTTGGTTAATCATTTCTTCTTTCTCTCTGTACTTTCATAAAGGAAAACATCAAAGCTTTACTTTCAGTTGTTGCTAAAGACTGTCACCTTTAGAGTAGGGATAGGGTCATCCGCATCGGATACTTTTCCCCACAACATCAGGGATGGTCAAGATGGATGACAGATATTTTGCAGATGAATGGTTTATTTGAATTGACCTCTTGAACACATAATGACACTGCAGATGGTTTGGTGACAATTGACCCAAAGCTAATACCCAGAAACTGGCTAAAGACTTTCAATATGGTTTGATTAACTGTTAGGCAAAGGATTTTCCAACCCAGGTGAACAAAAAGTGTCCTTTTCAAGAGTATTTGAATGCTTTTCTAAGACACAAAGTATAACGAACAAGCTCATTTTTCTCTCTTTTCCCCCACCATTTCTGGCAAGTACCTCTTTATTTTTGACAAGCTTGAGGAGGATAACATTTTTTTGGTTGTAAGTTCATCCTTCGGATCAATCCAACTTAGTTTAAAATTCGAACCCTAAGAAGAAGTGGTCCATTCCTGTTTTAAAATTGAATAGGTCCTTTACTGTTAAATTTTAACGAGTCTAGTATAGGAGAAACTCGGTGTTTTTCAATTTTAGGGAGTCAGAAGAAAAACTTAAGAAAACTCCATGGTTTTCCTTTTTCGTAAATTTGTGTCTCCCAAGCCTGAAAAAGTATAAAATAATACTTGAGAGAATCACTTGACCATTGCAATCAAGGAGTACTTTTGATAATTAGTGTCTCTGATCTAAAAAAGTAAAAAAGCGATCAACGACACGTCGTTTTATAACCAATATCGAACTTGAAACGACAAAAGCCCGGCATTCTTTTCACGTTTATACGATCATAAAAGAGTTGTAAGTGGACCATCCTTTTAATTCCATTTTAACAAGATTAAAAAGAAAAACTCAGCAATCTTTTCATATTTTACGAGTCAGAAAAGAGCTTAAAGAGGACTCCAATGTTTTTTGTTCAAAATGATCAATTTTTCCTGAAAAATCCAATATTCTCCACAAAAACTCAAACATTACTCATACCTGTTTAAAATAAATTAAAATGCATCAAAAAGTTACCTTCTTAAAGTGAAAAATAGACAAATTGAAAATTTATTTATTCAAAAAAGCTTGTAAAAAGGGCTTTTGTAAACTCATTTTTATCGTTTGACCTCAGAGTGAGAAAAGAGAGCTTTTGGGTAAGAAACTTCCTGTGAAGATTGCGGAAAATCCATCTGTTGGAAACAAAAACCGCCCACTCCAAGTAATTCACATCACCTTAATCTTGCATTTCAACCGTTTGAATTTCGTTTTTAGGCTTCCAATTTGACTTTTAAAGAAAAATTAGTTTAAAAGACCACTCGCAGGGGTCTGTAGGCGCAACATGCGAAACCTACGGACCTCAACTTTTTCCTATGAAGGAGAGAGCCAGGGGCGCGCACCTGCTGCTTGGGAAGAGTGCGGACCTATGCACTGTCCCTAACTAGCGGGTGCGGACCCCGCGAAATAGGTTTCAAAACTTCAATTTTTTCATTTCCGCCAATTTTTTTTTAACTAAAATGTTCTAATCCACCATTTTTGCAATGTAGGATATACACAATGCTCATTTGGCGAGAACGGGAGCACGAGGATCTGGACCTTGCCGTGATAAATCATCAACCCTCAATAGATGCATTGAGAGCATGTGGGCTATTTAAATTTAGGGCCATACCTGACATGAGGGCCCAAGTAGACTTTTTGCAGTGGCTGGTGGACAGATGGAATATACAGGACCAGTGTTTCATTATTGGTGGCCACCGGCTCGAAATGGAGCTAGACGACATTTACTTCTTGACTGGTTTGCCCAAGAGAGGTGAACAATTATCTCTATTCGGGATGAGGCCAGGTGGCCAGTATGTTGATAGTCTCCGACTAAAGTTTTGTAATGACCAAAAAAAAGACAAAGGGATTGATATCAAAACGATCTCCCGTCTTGAACTCAAAGTGATTGCATTTACTGTCAGCAGACTATGTGGAAGTGCAGCACTGCATGTAGCTACTGGATTCCAAATGCGAATGGCAGTAGAATGTTATTGAGGCACCATCTTCAACTGGTGCAAAGCTGTGTTGGCGAATGTAAAAGGCCAACTAACTAGAGCAAAGAACGGACAACTAAAAAACTTTGGATATGGTTTCTTAGTTGTGAGCTTTGGTCTAGAGAGGGTCCCGATGTTGGTCCCACAACATCTTTTTGTTGGAGTTGGACTTCCCCGAGAGCCTAAGCTGATGCACTGGGTTACAGTTATGGCCCGTCATCCTGAGGAGGGTTCAGAGGTTGTTCGATTTCCACCTGAGTATTTTCGTTGGTTGGAGAACCAACTTTTCATGATTCAGGATTTTCCTTATGCTAGGATGGATTATCGTGGTGATCCAAACATGACTCTTCCACCAGGAGAGCAGTGGGATGATTCAGGTAAAATCATTCTCAACATTTTCTAAGTTTTAATTTTTTTTGTTTTTAAATCATCCAAAACTGATAGTAAAAAGTTTCAAATGCAGATGTGGGTCCATGGCGACCAGCCACTCTCCGGCCCTATGAGAGGAGACACCTAGCTGTAGCAGTACTGGCCCCACGAGACGAATCTACAGAGACCTTGACCGAATTGGAAAATCATCTAGAGCATTTGACAGCAGATATTCCAGAGACTAGCATAGATGACATTCCCCTTAGGTTATAGCGCTATGTGATTGGGGTCCCAAGACCTTTCAGGAGGTTCCTTTGTAGGGTGGCCCGAGCAGTTGTTTCTTATCGTGATCATCACCAGTGATAGGATGATCGCCTTTATAGACTCATATGACATTTTTTCTTTTTTTACTATCATTTTTGCTGATCATAAGGTGTTTTTCAACCTATGATCGAAGACGATGTATATTTGACACACTTCTATGCTATGCTATATCACTATTACTGGCTATCTTGTAAAACATGTTATGGAATGTTTTCAAATTTACTGTTTGATTATTGAAAATGTCTATTTAAAATTCGAGAAGCAATTGCATCTGCTAATGTATTTAAATATCTTGGAATATGTTGATATTCAATGTAGTCAAATTCATGTTCCAAGAGACAAACTCTCAAAAATAATCTTAATAACACTAGATTTCTAATGGCATAAACTCTATTAAGCTGCAATACAGCGAGTTCAGAATCTAACCTAACAATCAAACTCCAAATCCCAACTGAAATGGATTCAGATAATAACTCAATCACTGCACTATACTCTGTAATGTTGTTCGTTGTTTGACCAAGGCTTACCCCATGCATAGATACCAACTCATCAGAGGGTGAATAGATAACCCAAGCTGCGGAAGAAATGTTCCGTGTATTACGACAAGCACCATCAGTGAAACCAATGTATGTTTGAAGAGACGTTGACATCTGCAATATCAAGAGTAAAATCAAGATAAGCAAGAATAATGATAAAAACACTCTCTAAAATAAGCAAACTTTTCTAATCTAAAACACACCAGCTAGAAAGAAACTAATATAACTAAAATCTCCACACCTGGATTTAAGCATAATATCTCTTCAAATAAAGACCATTTCTGGGCTTACCCAAAGAGACACCATCAAAATCTACCAATTCATAGGCCCCTCTCGCCATCTTTCGCTTAACAACATAAGGACCATGCCACATAGGTACAAATTTTCTAGCCCCTAGCTTATCGTTTTCTTGATCGTATAGTAAGACTAGGTCTCCTTCCGAAAAATTGCGAGGTGTAACATTTCGATCGTACTGAGATTTAATTCGTTTGGCATGAGTTTCGATTGCTAATGCAGCATCACATCGATTCTCATCTAGTTGAGCTAAGTACAATAGACGTTTCTCCTCTTCGGAAGTGGCTGGGAGTAACTCTATGGCTATTTGCAATGACGGAATTTCGCATTCAATGGGTAACACAACTTCCAAACCGTAAACCAGTTGAAAAGGAGTGAAACCAGTTGATGTTTTTACTGAGGTTCAATACACCCAAAGAGCTGAAAATAACATGTTATGCCAATTCAACCTATGAATACCAATGATTCGTTGAATCATAATGACTAGAACTTTGTTGATAGCTTCAACCAAACCATTAGCTTGTGGGTAATATGGAGTAGAACTATCGTGATGCAGGCCAAGTTGATCTGTTAGTTTAGTCATCATGATGTTTCGAAAATGACTCCCATGATTGGTAATAATCGCTTGAGGAACACTGAATCTAGTAATTATATGATTGAAAATGAAAATTGCAGCAATTTTGCCATCTGCCGAAAATGTAGGCATTGCCTCGGCCCACTTAGTAAAATAATCTACCGCAAGGATGATATACGCATGCCCCCGGCCGAGTGAGGGTTACATGTAATAAAGTCGATACCCCACTCTGCAAAAGGGCCGACGACAATTATAGGGTGGAGACGAGCAGGTGGAGAACGCATCTTTCGATCAAAAATTTGACAATTGTGCCATTTTCAGACTGCATAGATACAATCTTTAAATAAATATGGCCAGAAATAACCAGCACGCAATATCTTTTGGGCCGTGGCATACCCAGACATATGACCGCCACATGCTCCAGAGTGACAGTCATTTAGAACCTTTTCAGCTTCTTCATGAGTTAAACAATGCCGGAAAATAGAATCTACCCCACGACGATAGAGTGTATCTCCAATGATTTTGTATTGTTGGGATTGGAAACATATTTTCCAATGCTGAGATTGTGAAATTTCAGGCCGAAAAGATTTGGTTTGGAGATAAACAATGATATCTCCATACCATGGATCAAGAGTGCTGATAAGAAACAAGGATTCGTCTGCAATGGGCTCCTCCACCACAGTTTCAGTATCAACATGTGGGAAGTCACACATTAGTTCCACAAAAACCAAAGATTTCTTTGCCTTGGATTTTTCAAATTCCAAGTCAAATTCCTGCAGGATAACAATCCATTTGGAATACTTGCCCCATAGCAATTGTTTGGTCAAAATATAGATCATAGGGTTACAATCAGAAATTATGGTAGTTTTACATGGTAAGATGTAATGACGAAATCTTTGGACAGCTTGAACAGCTGCCAAGGCCAATTTCTCCACATGCGAATATTTAAGCTTAGTCGAATTCAAAGTTCGACTAAGATAGTAAATCACATGTTCACTATTGAATTCATCTTCCTGAACTAAAACCATCCCGATGGTGGAATGAGAAGCGGCGAGGTACAAGAAGTAATCTTAGTTGTAGTTGGGAGGATGTAATAACAGTGCATGGGTCAACGCGTGTTTAAGTGCATCAAAATAATTGTCAGCTATCTCATCCCAAAAGAATGGAGTATTCTGTTTCAACAACCTAGTAAAACCCTTTGTTATCTCGATGTAGTTAGGAATGAAACGATGTAAAAAGTTTTCTTTCCCTTGCAAACTTTGGATTTGGCGAAGAGTCGAAGGAGGAGGAAATTTGACAATAGCTTCAACCTTCGAGGGATCGACACAAATGCTAGCTTTTGAAACAACGAATCCCAGTAAACGACCCGTTTTAATACAGAAAACACATTTGTGTGGATTCAACCTAATTCGATAATGCCTACATCTCATAAAGATTGCTCGTAAATGAGTGAGATGATTGGCTCTACGTAAAGAATGTGCAGGTAAATCATCGAGATAAGGTTGCACAATGTGCTTGATGTCATGAAACGCGTAGGACATAGCTCTTTGAAAAGTTGCATCGGCGTTCTTCAACCCAAAAGGTAATTTGCAATAAGAAAATGTCCCCCATGGAGAAATGAAAGCCATTTTTGGTTGATCAGCAGGGAGTATGTTGATTTGATTGTAACCAGAAAAACCTTCCATAAAGGAGAATATTTCACTGTCGGCACAATCATCAATGATTTGATCGATATAGGGAGTTGGGTAATTGTCTTTAGGACAAGCTCGATTAATATCCCTATAATCGATACATATTCTTATCATTCCTTGCTTTTTGTTAACAGGAACAACATTCGATACCCAATCCGTTAAGGGAATTGGATAAATGAAACCTGCTCGAAGTAATTTCTCAACTTCAGCGTTAATTGCAGCAACTTTTCGCGGATGTATCTGACGCAAACGTTGCTGGACAGGTTTAGCATCTGGGTAGGTTTTAATTTCATGAACAATAATTGCTGGATCGATTCCTGGCATTTCTTCATATGACCATGCAAACACGTCATAGAATTCTTGAAATAGGGCTTTATAAGTTTGGATTTCATTGTCCGTACAAGAAGCACCTATATGAATGTTTTTAACAATTCCCGGTTTAACTGAAATGTCAATAGGAACCGTTCAGGAGATATTTCCCAAATTTAACTCAGAATCAGGATGTTGCAAGGATTCTGTGGTTCTTTGACATAATCAGTGGTAAAAATAGATGAAAAATAATTTTCAAAACGATCAAGCTTAGGTAATAATGAAGATCGATGATGAAGATCTTCCCATGGTAAATCATCAACAGACAAAATTTCACGAATCTGCTCATCCTTATGAACAGACTCGAAAAAAGTTGTTGAATCTGATTTTGATACTGAAAGTGATTCTCCATGGACCACATTCATTAGATCGATTTCAGTTGAACAAGGGTCGGAAAACGACTGTACAACTTGATATGCAATTTTATAGGGACTCAAAGGCATCGCATCACCAAATGAATCCACCTCAGATTCAGAAGGTACGATCCAAGGATCATCCAAAACAATTGTGTTTGATGAAATCATATGAATTGTTGCAATAGAAGGCGATACGTTAGGAGGAGGAAAGGAAAATGTTCCTAGTAAACTAGAATCTTTAATCAATCCTACCCCAACATCCTTGTAAGGGATAGTTGTTTTACCGACATGTTGGATACTTTTAGAAGAGGCTGGGACGAATGAAAAATAAGTCAACTAGTATATTGTAACGATCTTTCCATTATGAGGGAACTTTATAAGCTGAAAGACCAATGAAACAACAGCAGTCATAGCGTAAGACCAACTGCGACACAAAAGAAGGTTGTAATCTAGAGGGGCATCAACCACTTCCACATCTAGATTAACAGTTTTGCCTTCAACCCCTATAGGTAAATCCTGTAGAATGCTAAAAGGATGGAACCCACGGCCATCAAAAGCCTTTAGAATCGTCTGGGATTGATTGAGTGTAGGAGAACCAAGCAATCTCCAACACTGGATCGACATAATACACGTTGAAGCTCCCTCATCAGTTATAGTCCTAAAGCAAGGTCTGTTTTTGACTAACACTGGAATCTGGAAAGCCATTTGATGAGGTAGGCGAGGTGTACTATTCTCTAAATCGAAGATTATAAGGTTCGAGTCCTGAATATCAACAGCTCCTATAGCCGACAAAAGTAATTTATGCTGTGCTGGGCATGATTGCAGCACCTCCAAAGCCGACATTGCTGAAGGGGAAATAGGTAAGTCTTCAACAATGTTATAATTCTGAGCAGCTCTCGCATGCGGATTGAAAGCTGACTTCCGAAGTATACCTTTAGCAGGCAGTTTGATTACTAATTTTGGGTTAGGTTTCTCGATCTGTAGCGGATCAGAACCAGAAGGAGTTGAAGTTGATGGGTTTGAATTAGAATATTCTGCTTCCTTACCACCAATATGACTTTTACTACCATAATCTTGTGATCGCATCGCAATCCTAACATGATACATCATCATTATGGGTTCTTCCGAGGCATTTGAGGAAGAACCGATCATCTTACTATCTTGACTAGGAAAAGGATCCTTCAAGACAATAGGTGTTTGAGAACCTTTGACGATTTTCGCAACCTCAGCGCAATGTGGGCAGTCTCTTGTAAAATGCTCTTCATAAAAAATGAGACAAGGATATCGAGGTTTATGTTTCTCATCAGTATATTCAGCGTTATCTGACTTCTCTTTTGAGTTTTGTTTATTTTTCTTCTTCCCTTTCTTTTTACCACCGGATTTTGATTTGGTCGTAGATGATTCTATGACATGAATATCGACAGGAATTTCAGCGGAAGAGTCTCTTGTCGGGGAATCTGGTAAAGTTATAATAGGAGAAGAATTCTTTGAAGATTTCTTCTTACTTTTGGTGTTAACTGAACCAATCATACCGTCAGCGGCATGAGACCCTGAAGGAGCTGCAGTTATTTGATTTCGTTTCGGAAGGTCCGGGATTTTCTCATGTAAAGTACCCGACTATGTATAAACGAGGTCAAGGTACTGAGCTTGAGCAATTACTTGCTCTTCAGTAACAACTTTGGCCTTAGCTACATCCTAAGTGATTTTAGGTAATAATGATTTAACAAACCATTCTGCTAAAATTTGATGCGGAATAAAAACTTTCACTAAACGTCGTCGACATCGCCATTCATGAATATGATCTGAAATATATGTGGATGTTGACTGTTTTAATGAAGTTAATAATTTTGTGCCATTGTCATATCTGAAAAGCAACTGAAAATGAGTTAAGAATGAAGTGGTTAACTGACTAAAATTATAAAAAGAGGCTTGTGGCAACTCAATGTACCACTTGGCCGCAAGACCAATCGGAGTGCATTGAAAAAGAGGTAAGCGAATTGAATCATATATAATGGAATTAGAAGCACACCAGAGGTGATAAGTCATCACATGGTTTGACGGATCCTCTCCTGATTTACCTTCAAAGTTTGGGATATCACTGGGAAACTTATTCGGCATTGGCGGCCAAAATGAAAGATAATTAATCTGATCGTTCGTAAGGCGCAACAAATCAGGCAAGTCCAAAGTTGCTATAAATGGTAACTGATGATTAGGGTCACGAAAAACCTGGGTCATAAGACCAGCCCCAGGAGGACGATATCCAGGATAACTTGGAATTGGAATTGCATTTGGGATATTATATCCTCCTGGAAAACCAGGATTAACGGACCATACTGGGGTTGTTGAGGTTGCTGATAAGTATATCCAAGGTACAGTTGATACTGGTAAACTAGGATTTGCACAGTAGGACTGAATTGGTACTGTCCCTGGTACGGTTGATAAGTGAATTGCGGTTGACTTGTGACAACCATACTTGGACTAGGCTTTCCTGCAGGCATCTGAACCGAAGTCTGAATTGTGGGTCCGGACTAAGGTAAATATGCTTGAGGAGTTGATGTAGGAACAGTAGAAACCAAAGCTGTCGATACTCCAGAAGTAGGTGGGGTAGATTGCATAGAAGCTACAGTAGTTGCAACAGTCATTTGAGGTAGAGTTCGAGGTGAACTAGGCCCAGATTGATGAGCTACACCAGGTGCAGAAGTTTGAATAGTAGGTTGGACAGGTTGCTGGGTTGAACCAGAAACCAAAGGTTGTCTAGATTGAGATGACAACTGCACATTAGGTTGCAAAATCTATTGAGATTGAGATGGATCCCACACCATGTTCATTCCGGGGTATGGACCCATAGAAGGTTGACCATATTGAGGACCATAACCGGGTTGAGCATAGGGCTGATAATTCAAAGGTACATCTCCAGCTCCTTGTACAAATGATTGACCAGAAGGTGGTTGGAAAACTTGGGTTGGGTAATGACCTTGAGGCACGTACTGAAACTGGGGTTGACCTTGAGGTATATATTGATACTGGGGTTGACCTTGAGGTATGTACTGAGTCTCGGGTTGACCTTGAGGAATGTACTGTCCCGAAGGTATGTACTGTCCTTGAGGTTGCCCCCTAGGCAGTAACTGAGTACCTTGAGGTTGCCCCCTAGGCGATAATTGAGTACCTTGAGGTTGCCCCCTAGGTGGTAACTGACTACCTTGAGGTTGTGGATTTGGAATAGTACCAGACATCATAAGAATTTCTTCTACGCTCAATGGTTGAGTTCCGTTATTACCAGTTGATATCCCATGTTCAATGGGTTGAGGAGACGCTCCTGAAAAAGTACCAGTGAGTGACTGATACCCAGAAGGAACAGAAGGACCACCATATAAAAATGCTTCTGGTGATTGGGAAAACATGGATGACTATCTCGACATATTCAAAGGAGGATAATAACCTCTAGGTGTTGGATGAAAAGGAATTCGAGGTGGTGAAAAACTAAGACCCAAATTTTCTAAAAAGTTGGTCAATGAGACATACCAAGCGTCCCTCCTAGGTGGACTGTAGAAAATTGATTCACGTTCCCTAAGTTCTAAAGTTGGTTGATTTTCAGGGAGACTTATATCTTCTTCTGGAATAACAAGTTCTTCAATAGAAATAAGTCCCGAAGGAAGATTTTGGGTAATGATCCTTCCTACCCTGGGTGAAAGAGGACCACTGGAAGTTGGAGAAGTAAATCCTAACGATGGAGTAGCAGCAGGTTCAATTTCAGGCTCAGAAATTTCAGGTTCTTCAGCTAATTCACTAGTAGAAGAAACACTACCAGTAACTTCGGAAAATGAAATTGGTTTAGAAATATACTCTGTTGCTTGAACTTGATAATCAGGATGAACAACTAAAGAAGATTCTCTATCTTTTGGTGACCCAACTCTATTGTCACTAGGAGTTACAAGAGCTCGTAGCCCTTCAAGCTGGCTTGGTGAATACTCGGGAGGTTGCCCTCGAAGTCTACGGGATTGTCTCGGTAATTCAGCCACGATTAAAAATTTTAATTACTTCACACGCAAACAAAGAAAATCTCAATAAAACCACCTAAAGTCTCTAAAGAAACAAACAATTGAATCACACGCCTAAAAAATCTAAGAGTTCAAACCACACACAAACAGTAACTTTCCATACCAAAAACACTAGTTGGTGATGAAATCCAACGTCGCAGAATTCAATACAGAAAGGGCGGTTGGAACAGTTACCCCGAAAACCTGCTTAATGAAATAGACTGGCACAAGTTTCTTCACAAAACTGTCTCGAGTGAAGAAAACCCCCTAGAGAGTCCAAGTGAGTCTAGTCGATTTCTGCTCTAGGTACAGTGGGATCTTCCCTCCACCGTCACCTTAGGAAAGAATCCTATAGATTATGGTCACTATGGTTACCAACAGAAACAAATATACCTGGGGGAACAGTCTACGATCCGATACACATGCAAGGGCAGAGTAACAAAGCTCAATCCCCTTGAAGGCTCCTTGACATAATCCAAGGTTTACCAACAAGTGACCCCAGGCTCCTCGACAATGGTCAATCCGAGGTTTACCGTTTTTAATACGTGTATATCTGCTATTGTTCCCAATGAGGAAGGATTGATTACCTCACTATTTCAGATATGATCTCGTGCTTGACTCCTTTAAGAGGAGCTTCCCAGAGCATAGATGTAACAATTGGAATTTATTTCCTACCGCAAGATATAGCTACTTGTTTGTTTTAACTATCTTGGAGAGTTAATTACTCCCTACTCCAAGATACTAGCCTAAGCTATATTGGTGATAAGAGCCCTAGAAATAAAAAGATTGCTAGATCAATTTTACTTTAAGCGTTATTTTTATAGGTTGTTTCTTAAGTCAAAAGGTATGGAGATGAAACTTTATGGTGTGGAGACTCGACTCCAAAACACTAAAAATGTGCCTAAGATGATAAACAATTCTTTTCCTTCAATGAATTTCTAGCTAAAGAAAGAGTTGAGAATGTAATTCTTTGAAAAACAAATCTTTCCTTTAACATGTAAATGAAAAGAAAATCTTTTTGTCTTTTTCAATAAACTCAAAAACGAGACTACTAATTATTCTCACGAAAAATCCCTTTCTTTTTCAACACTCAAAAACTACAGAAAACAATTTATTTCAAAAGAGATTCTAAAATTTCTAGAAAACACTCAAAACTATAAAAAACTATGCTTGAGATCTAAAAATTTCTAAAAACCTAATTGAAGTAAAAGCTTAAAAATTTTCTTTTTGATGACGTTTTACTTAGTTATTCAGAAAATTAAGGACTAATTCGTTCAGAATAACAAATTAATAAAAAAACACCCAGCTATTTTTTCTTTTTTCAAAAATGAAATTCAAAACTTTCAAGCAAGTTTTTTCAAAGCTTTGCAAAGAGGAAACAAGATCTATTTCTTACCAAGGGCAGATTTCACAAATCAGTCAGACTCATCAAGAAGACAAAAAAGACCAAGGTAATCTGAGGTTTCTTAGGCTTCTAATCTCTAAGTTACTACAAAGACTAAGCAAAAATCAAACCAGGCATGCAAAACTTCTAGAAAATCACCTAAAACCAAAATGCCAATTGAACTCACTTGCAAGAAATCTTTGATGGACACATGTAGATCTGGGCAGAGACTAAAAAGCGTAAATAAATCCTAAGCTTAAATAGATGAAAACAATTTAGGTTCTTCAAAAATTTTGACAAGGTCCACAGGCTTCCGGTATAACCAGATGTGGTACCGCTCTGTGTAGTAAAGTAACAGTGCGGGGATGTCCACACTATGTTACAAATAGAACGTGCGGTCCTCTTCAAAATTTTGGAAAAAACAAAATATACTCCAGATCCTAAAAGCTACCCAATCCCAAACACATCAGGCAAAAACCAGAAACAAAGAAAAAGTTTCTCAAGTCAAAGTAAAAGGAAAGGCAAAAAACCAAAATTCAAGTCCCCAGCAGAGTCGCCAATTTCTCGACTGGATAAATCGTTCTTGCAGACAAGATCTCCCTAGTATTAACAGATATCTAGCGAAAAGCAGAATAAGCAAATCTATCTTTCTCTAAATATCGCGATTTATAAATAAAAACCAAGAGGGGTTTTAGACCCTACCTTAATTCCAACGCTAGTTTGTGGTAGCCATGCTTCGACCATCCGAATGAGTTTCCTTTTAAGAACCTGCAAACGCAAACAAGCACACATCAAATAACATCTGTATAGCTAATCTAATAAATCATATTCATCATGGTGATCAAGGAATCCATGAAATAAACCATAAAAGACAGCTTATTGAGAAAAATAAACTTGATTGTATTAACTTTGAACAAAGAAGAAATTTACAACCTTTGGTGCCTTGATGTTGTACAAGCTCCTCCCAGGGTCCAAGAAAGAATCTCCTCTACTTGAAAAGCCTCACACTCTTCCCAATGAGATCAAAAAGGTATGTAATCTTTCCTCTCAAGCTTAATTAGGAAGACTAAATTCCAACAACATTTACCCTAAAAAATATTCAACTTTCAACCTCCCAAGTAACCAGCCCAATGCTTCATTTTATAGTGCAAAGGAAGGAGGTTACAGGTCCACCTATGAAGGGATAGAGTCCTCCTTCAAAGGGATAATCTCCTCACATCAAGGGGTTAGCTCCTTAAGGTATGGGATGCATGAACCTTAAAGGAGCGAACTTTCCACCTCAAGATTCCTTCTAGAAGCTTCCAGAAATGACTCAAAGTGAGTTTTTAAGAATGTACTTGTGCCTTTTTTACTTTTACAGGGGTCCGCACCCATTACACAGAGACAGAGCGATCAAGTACGCAGGGGGCATGACCACTAGGTGCGGGACCACAAGTAATGCTAAGAGAAAGTGCAGAACCAGAGTTTTAGAGACTTTTAAGGGCTTTCTCTTATTTTGAAGGCTTGACACGAAGAACTGAGGTTTAAGACTTGCAAAGGAGGAAAGTATGAATGGTGATGGACTCACACTAATTGCAGAATGTCATGGTGACAATATTTTGTGCAACAAGTTGGCACATTGGTAAAAGAGGCGAACGGTTGAGGAGAGGTCTGGGGATCAAATCTTGTCCCTCCCTAAATAATACCAACAATTTCTTTTGTAAACCAAAATGATGCATTAATGGGGGTCGGGTCCGCATTAGGCAGCTCGCCCCCTAAACCCCTCATTACTACATTATCGACGCATTAAAATCGGTGATCGGCCTTGGAAATCAACTCTTAACATGGGCACTGGCGACATTATCGATGCAATTTACGTGGTTTCTTTGATTTCTATATCGGCGACATACAAAATTGGCAATCGGCATGGTGGTTGGCGTATCAATCGACGCGATATATGGTGGTTTCGTTGATATTCATATACGCAATATATAATCGACAACTGGTGCATTGTCAACACATTGCAATCGGCGACATATATATCAGGTTGGGGTGATAGGGTGTGGGCCGGGTCCACCGCCGATGGCCCACGCCCACCCCATAATACAATGTAACATATATATATATATATATATATATATATATATATATATATATATATATATATATATATATATATATATATATATATATATGCAGCAGGCTTGCAGAGGGTTCGGCGGACGTTATGGCCACCGAACCTAAAACATATATACGTTGTTTGCTGTTGATTGTGATTGTGATAAGGCTAGCGGGGGTTATTGCCATCAGCCTTAAAAATATATGTGATGGTTTTAAAGGGTTCGGTGGGGGTTATGGCCGCCGATCCTGAAACCATATATATTGTTTATTTTTTATTGTTTTATATAGTTATTTTAATAACTATATATTAAAACAAATTTTGTTATATGGTTATTCAATAACCATTTTCCATAAAAAATGATTCTTGTCTCTTATGCAAATTTAGGAGACCAAATGAAAGAATGCCAAGTGTTAATGGCTGATGGGCTACCACGTGGGTCCCACCTGCTTATTAAGATGCCATGTGGCACACTGTGGGTCCCTCTTTTTCCCTGTCATGTCAAAATTTGAAGAGCTCTATCTTTCGCATACGAGCTCGGCTTGAAGAACCATTTTCACCCTCGTGATCAAGAACAACGAGATCTACGCTCTGGTCCTAGTTCAAAGTCATTCTGAACACTTTGGTTTTTGAGCCCTCTTCGTCCTGTGTGTCTCTCTGGAGCCACCTAGATCAATCCTCCAAACTAAGGATATTTTGGTCCTCCAAAAGCATGAAAAATAATATTCAACTTTCTCTGTACCCTGTGTGCATCACAAGCATCCTGAAAAGGTCTCGCTTCCATCTCCTTCACCTTTTTTATTTGGAGCCTTAAGCGACGAGCCAACACCTGCTAACTCTACAACCTGCAGTACATTGTTTTGCAAATTACATTCTTTGAATGACATGACCAACTAAAGACCCAAACGTCCCACACTTGCCACAGGTTTATAACACATATTCGGTGGTCAAGTTTACATCAATATGGACGTAATACCCCAGCTATGACAACAAGGCCAACATATCATTGTTGCTTCAAAAAGTGATGGAAAACACCTCATCACTGCAACACATGACTTACATACATAAGGCCAAACACTATTGTTTTGAAAAGTGATGGAAACATAACATCACTTTCAAAGTTTTAACATGTAACTCAAAATATGACTCAAAGCATGACCAGACATCATTGTTGCTGACCAAGTGATGGAAAACACATCATCACTTTTACACATTAAAATGCAACAATTGATTTACAAAAGAATGACCATGAAATGACAACATGTCTAGAAACCATTTTTCACTTATCATGGTGAATGGGTCACCTCCTTGAGGTGGTTTTGCTTGTCGAACAATTGCTCTCCCTGGTTCACGCGCCGACGCTTTGTCTTTAAGGCACTGCTTTGGATGGAGCATCCAGCAAGTGGCTCTTTGATGGCCATTTCGGTTTCAATGACTATAGTAGGATTTCTTCCTCCATATCTGCTTAACCTATTTCTTTTCATGCTGTTAAGAGGGTCTTTCATGCCTCATGAGTGCTTCCATTCTTTTCCAACACTTAGAAAATGTATGGTTAGGTAAACCACAAAAGGTAGATGTTTTCTGATGCCTTGATCTTCATTAATTATAACAACATGATCATAATAAAAAAGAACATTCGAAGATCGAAAATGGTTATACCTTCCTTTGCTGTTCCTGATGTCAGTATGGCGATGAGAGCTTGCCTCAACTCTCTCCCTTCAATGGAAACTGTCATGGGATGATGGGAATTTCCCATCATTCTCTTTCCTCGATGATGTCTCAGATGAATCTGACACCTTTCAGCACTCTTCTCTAGTGTATCTCGAGCCGGAAAATTGATGTTCATGCACAACCTCAAAATGTTGAGCTATGCCTTGGTTATTAACACTAAGTTCTTTTTTCTCCTCATGCCTCGTCTTTGTAAGGAGCCTCATATTTGTCCCTGTAATTGGGATCTCCACATCTCCAATAGACATCATACTATGAGAAGATGAAATTGAAAGGAAATCAACATCCTTTACCTTCTCTTTCGATTTGGAAAGAACTGATGAGGGCTGCTCATCATCTGTCATTGGTGGTTCGCTAACTGTCTCAGTGCATTCCCCAACTTCTTTCCTGACATACCCAAGTCCTACCTGACGGGATAATTCCTCTACTTTGATGGGGTTGACAATGCCTTGATCATTAATGCCCAAGCCTTTTCCTTCATACCCCATTCCCTTCAACAGTTTGGAGCCAATTCCTATGGTATGATTTTCAAACACGGCGAAATCATCATCAGGAAACATACATGAAGATGGAGAACTACTTTTTACCTCACATGGGTCTCACTGCAGCTTTTTCAAGGCCTCATCCTTTGCTTGTAGCTGTCGTAGCAAACTTTGTTTTTCCTCCTTTTGTTCATGTAGACGCATCTACAGTTCATCATTCTCTGTTTGAATATTATGATTGTTTTGCTTCAGTTCTTCCATGGCCTGTTCTGTGGTTTGCCACTGAAGCTGCAATCACTCCTTTTCCTCTCTCTCTAACTGTAGAGTTTCATACACGATTTCCACTTTCTTGGAAACGTTGAGCATGGTCTCGTACATCGCTCTTTCATTCTCTGTTGCTGCATGCTCCATTGTTCACACTGCAATTCATATACACGTAAAGACTGCTCTGATACCACTTGATCCAAGTTCGGGTGTGAAGAAGGACCTTTCCAAGACCTTTTACTTTCGTGATGGGTTAAATTGCATTTTAAAAGGACATTAATGAATACATCTGCATGCAGAAAAGAATAGGAACATAACAATCATTAGTACATGAAAACATAAGCCGTTGATAACAGAGTTTGTTTAGGAGGGACTACGTCTCCAGGCCCTAGTGTCAAGATGGTGTAGGCTACTGCATTAGGTGCTATCAATAATGGTGATGTACACAAAGATGATGTCTCGATCATACAAGGAAAAATGTCCTCACGCAAGAGTGGCTCTAAGAGATATTCCACAACCGGAATTCTCAATCAAAAGACTCCTATCAGTATGACACAAAAACATGCATGGTGAGCATCCCGCCAACATGGCACAAAAGGGATCTCAAAAACAAACAGGCACGACGACAACAAGAGTATCCCAACAACATACAACAAGGTATCTCAAAACATAACATGATGAGTTATGACAACAAGTACATCACATAGAATATTTCGCATCAAATCAAGCAAGGAATCATGAAAACATGTAGTAAACAAGATCATACAT
The DNA here is from genome assembly GCA_031772625.1 of Pinus tabuliformis. NCBI lineage: Eukaryota > Viridiplantae > Streptophyta > Pinopsida > Pinales > Pinaceae > Pinus > Pinus tabuliformis. The sequence goes on from CM062819.1 coordinate 162,900,961, forward strand.
CAACATCAATCAAGGATCTGTGCAACATAATGCAGAAAGAAGAAGTACATGAACACATCATATACCTCAGAACTAAGGGTTGTCTGAAGTAGTGGGTGTCACACTGCTGAAGCTGGTCAGACCATCGATCTCAAGGCATTGATCGTATGAAGATGGCTGCTCGCACATGAATGTGGACATCTACACTAGCACTTAATAAAGAGACTAGAAGAAGAAATGAGAGAATAAGAAATCTGAAGACACCATCAGATTTGTGGCGTCGAGTAGTGCTAAATCGACTGTCCAAAATCTGAATTCTAAGAAGTTGAGAATTCTGGGCTAAGGAATCTTTTAGATTCCCCCAAGATTCCTCAAAGACTCTGCGCCATGGATGGACTAGAAATCTGCAACTCAAATGGCGAACCTGATCTAACCATTGCGATCGCCTGTGGAAAACCATGAAAAACAAGTATAAACTTGACTATATTCTAAAATGTCAAAATTTTACCTCCTTGGGAGAATTTCATGGCTCATGGTTCCGCTGCTTGTTTTTTGCTGAAATCATGGTTCCACGTGCATTTTGAAAGTGACTGAAAAATGCAGAACTTTGATGAACAAATGAATAACATCATTGTGTTCGTGGCGATGAGAGGTGTAAAATCCATATAAAATTTGTCAATTTCTGACAAAGTGAAAATTTTGCCCTCCTGCAAAATTCATGGTTCCTCCATTAAAATATTAATTAATTCACTGCCTTGAAATACATGCCCGCATTCTGCCTCCTCGAACTATGTGCAGAAGTAAAAACTTTGAGTTTAAATAAATTTCCTTCGGTGGATTTACCAAGGGAAAGTGGTTGGCGCATTGGTAAAAGAGGAAAACGGTTGAGGAGAGGTAGAGGGATCAAATCCCGCCCCTCTTGAAATAATACCAATAGTTTCTTTTGTAAACCAAAATGATGCATTAATGGGTGTCGGGTCCGCATTGGGCAGCCTGCCCCTTAAACCCTTCATTAATACATTATCAGCGCATTAAAATCGGCGATCGACCTTGGAAATCGGTGCTTAACATGGGTGCAGGCGACGTTATTGGCACAATTTACGTGGTTCGCTGATATCTATATTGGCGACATACAAAATCGGCGATCGGCATTCCTAATCGGCAATCGGCATGGCAGATGGCATATTAATCTGGGTGATATATGGTGGTTTCGCCGATATTCATATTGGTGATATATAATCGACGATCGGTGTGGTGTCAGCACGTTGCAATCGGTGGCATATATATCAGGTTGGGGTGATCGGGTGTGGGCGGGTTCTACTACTGATGGGCCGCGCCCACCCCATAATACAACGTAACATATATGCGGCAGGCCTTTGGAGGGTTCGTCAGAGGTTATGGCTGTCGACCCTAAAACATATATATGTTGTTTACTGTTGATTGCGATTACGATAAGGCTAGCAAGGGTTATGACCGTCGGCCTTAAAATATTTATGTGATGGTTTTAAGGGTTCGGTGGGGGTTATGGCCGCCGATCCCGAAACCATATATATTGTTTATTTTTTATTGTTTTATATAGTTATGTGCCACACTGTGGGACCCTCTTTTTCCCTGTCATGCCAAACTTTTAAGAGCTCTATCTTTCGCATACGAGCTCGGCTTGACGAACCATTCGCACCCCCATGATCAGGACGACGAGATCTACGCTTTGGTCCTATTTCGAAGTCATTCTAAACACTTTGGATTTTGAGCCCTCTTCATCCTGTGTGTCTCTCTGGAGCCACCTAAATCGATCCTCCCCACTGAGGAGATTTCGATCCTCCAAAAGCATGAAAAATAATCTACAACTTTCTTTGTACCCTATCTGCATCACAAGCGTCCTAAAAAGGTCTCGCTTCCATCTTCTTCACCTTTGTTCTTTGGAGCCTTAAGCGACGAGCCAACACCTGCTACCTCTACAGCCTGTAGTACATTTTTTTGCAAATTACATGCTTTGAATGACATGACCAACTAAAGACCCAAATGTCCCACACTTGCCACGGGTTTATAACACATACTCGGTGGTCAATTTTACATCAAGATGGACATAATACCCCAGCTATGACAACAAGGCCAACATATCATTGTTGATTCAAAAAGTGATGGAAAACACCTCATCACTGCAACACATGATTTACAAACATAAGGCCAAACAATATTCTTTTGACATGTGATGGAAACATAATATCACTTTTAGAGTTTTAACATGCAAGTCAAAATACGACTCAAAACATGACCAGACATCATTGTTGCTAACGAAGTAATGGAAAACACATCATCACTTTTACACATTAAAATGAAACAAATTATTTACAAAATAATGACCATGAAATGACAACATGTATAGAGACCATTTTCCACTTATCATGGTGAATGGGTCACCTCCTTGAGGTGGTTTTGCTTCTCGAACAACTGCTCTTCCTGGTTCACGCACTGATGCTTTTTCTTTAAGGCACTGCTTTGGATGGAGCCTCTAGCAAGTGGCTCTTTGATGACCATTTCTGTTGCAATGACTGCAATAGGATTTCTTCCTCCATATTTGCTTAACCTGTTTCTTTTCATGCTGTTGAGAGGGTCTTTCACGCCTCATGAGTGCTGCCATTCTTTTCCAACACTTAGAAAATGTATGGTTAGGTAAACCACAAAAGGTACATGTTTTCAATGCTTTGATCTTCGTTCATTATTAACAACATGATCATAATAAAAATTAACATTAGAAGATCGAAAATGGTTATACCTTCCTTAGTTGTTCCTGATGTCAGTATGACGATGAGAGCTTGCCTCAAATCTCTCCCTGCAATGGAAATTGCCATGGGATGATGGGGATTTCCCATCATTCTCTTTCCTCGACGATGTCTCGGATGAATCTAACACCTTTGAGCACTCTCCTCTAGTGTATCTCGAGCCTACAAATCGATGTTCATGCACAACCTCAAAAGGTTGAGTTATGCCTTGGTTATTAAGACCAAGTTCTTCTTTCTCCTCGTGACTCGTCTTTGTAAGGAGCCTTATATTTGTCCCTGTAATTGGGATTTCCACATCTCCAACAGACATCATACTATGAAAAGATGAAATCAAAAGGAAATCAACATCCTTTACTTCCTCTTTTGATATGGAAAGAACTAATGAGGGCTGCTCATCATCTGTCATTGGTGGTTCACTAACTGTCTCAGCGCATTCCCCAACTTCTTTCCTAACATACCCAAGTCCTGCCTGACGGGGTAATTCCTCTACTTTGATGGGGTTGAAAATGCCTTAGCCATTAACGCCCAAGCCTTTTCCTTCATACCCCATTCTCCCCAACGGTTTGGAGCCAATTCCTATGGTATGATTTTCAAACACAGTGAAATCATCATCAGGAAACATAAATGAAGATGGAGAACTACTTTTACCTCACATGGGTCTTGCTGTAGCTTTTCCAAGGCCTTGTACTTTGCTTGTAGCTGTCATAGCAAACTTTGTTTTTCCTCCTTCTCTTCATGTAGATGCATATTCAATTCATCATTCTCTGTTTGAAGATTGTGTTTGTTTTTCTTCATTTCTTCCATGGCCTCTTCTGTGGCTTGCAACTGAAGTTGCAATCGCTCCTTTTCCTCTGTCTCTAATTGTAGAGTTTCATACACAATTTCCACTTTCTTTGAAACGTTGAGCATGGTCTCGTACATCGCTCTTTCATTCTCTGTCGTTGCATGTTCCATTGTTGCACTACAATTCACATACACGTAAAGACTGCTCTGATACCACTTGATCCAAGTCCGGTGTGAAGAAGGACCTTTCCAAGACCTTTTACTTTCGTGATGGGTTAAATTTCATTTTAAAAGAACATTAATGAATACATCTGCATGCAGAAAAGAGGAGGAGCATAACAATCATCAGCACACGAAAACATAAGTCATTGATAATGGAGTTCGTCTAGGAGGGACTACGTCTCCGGGCCCCGGTGTCAAGATGGTGTAGGCCGCTGCATTAGGTGCTGCCAATAATGGTGATGTACACAGAGATGATGTCTCAATCATACAAGGAAAAATTCCCTCACGCAGGAGTGGCTCTAGGAGATATTCCACAACCGGAATTCTCAATCAAAAGACTCCTATCAGTAGGACACAAAAACATGCTTGGTGAGCATCTGTGCAACATAATGCAGAAAGAAGAAGTACATGAACACATCATATAACTCACAACCAAGGGCCATCTGAAGAAGTGGATGTCACACTGCTGAAGCTGCTCGGACCATCAATCTCAAGGCATCGATCATATGAAGATGGCTGCTTGCACATGAATGTGGACATCTGCATTGGCACTTAGAAAAGTGACTAGAAAAAGAAATGAGAGAATAAGAAATATGAAGACACCATCATATTTGTGGCATCGAGTAGTGCTGAATTGACTATCCAAAATCCAAATTCTGAGAAGTTGAGAATTCTGGGCTTAAGGAATCTTTTAGATTCCCCTGGGATTCCTCAACGATTCTGCTCCATGGATGGACTAGAAATCTGCAACTCAGATGGCGAATCTAATCTCGCTATTGCAATCCCTATGGAAAACCACGAAAAAAAGTATAAACTTGACTATATTATGAAATGTCAAAATTTTACCTCCTTGGGAGAATTTCATGGCTCATGGTTCCACTCCCTATTTTTTGCTGAAATCATGGTTCCATGTGCATTCTGAAAATGACCGAAAAATTCAGAACTCTGATGAAGAAACGAATAGCACCATTGTGTTTGTGGCGACGAGAGGTGTAAAATCCAAATAAAATTTGTCAATTTCTTACAAAGTGAAAATTTTGCCCTCCTGCAAATTCATGGTTCCTCCATTAAAATATTAATTAATTCACTACCTTGAAATCCGTGCCTGCATTCCGCCTCCTCGAACTCTGTGTAGAAGTAAAAACTCTGAGTTTAAATAAAATTCCTTCGGCGGATTTACCAAGGGAAAGTGGTTGCTGCATTGGTAAAAGAGGCAAACGGTTGAGGAGAGGTTGGGGATCAAATCCTGGCCCTCTCGAAATAATACCAACAGTTTCTTTTGTAAACCGAAATGACGCATTAATGGGGGTCAGGTCCGCATTGGGCGGCCCGCTGCTTAAATTGCTCATTACTACATTATCGATGCATTAAAATTGGCGATTGGCCTTGGAAATCAGCACTTAACATGGGTGTTGGCGACGTTATCAGCGAAATTTACGTGGTTTCGCCGATATCTATATTGGCGACATACAAAATCAGCGATCAGCATTCCTAATCGGCGATCGACATGGTGGTTCGCGTAATAATCGGCGCTATATATGGTGGTTTCGCCGATATTCATATCGGCGATCGGTGCGGTGTCGACACATTGCAATTGGCAGCATATATATCTAGTTGGGGTGATAGGGTGTGGGCCGTGTCCACCACCAATGGCCTGCACCCACCCCATAATACAATGTAACATATATATATATATATATATATATATATATATATATATATATATATATATATATATATATATATATATATATATATATATATATATATACATACATACATACATACATACATACATACATATATGTGGTAGGCCTTCGGAGGGTTCGGCGGAGGTTATGGCCGTCGACCCTAAAACATATATATGTTGTTTTCTATTGATTGTGATTGCGATAAGGCCGATGGGGGTTATGGTCGTCAGCCTTAAAATATATATGCGGTGGTTTTAAAGGGTTCGACAGGGGTTATGGTCGCCGATCCCAAAACCATATATATTGTTTATTTTTTATTTTTTTATATAGTTATTTTAATAACTATATATTAAAACAAATTTTGTTATATGGTTATTCAATAACCATTTTCCATAAAAAATGATTCTTATCTGTTATGTAAGTATAGGAGACCAAATGAAAGAATGACAAGTGTTAATGGCTGATGGGCTGCCATGTGGGGCCCACTTGCTTATTGGGATGCCATGTGGCACACTATGGGTCCCTCTTTTCTCGTGTCATGTCAAACTTTGAAGAGCTCTATCTTTCGCATACGAGCTCGGTTTGACGAACCATTCACACCCCTGTGATCAGGACGATGAGATCCATGCTCTGGTCCTGATTCAAAATCATTCTGAACACTCTGTTTTTTGAGCCTTCTTCATCTTGTGTCTCTCTGGAGCCACTTGGATCATCGGTAGGGCGTAAGAATAACACAAAAGTAATTAACGAATCAGTTGAAGAGCAGTAACAACATCACTGTGTTGATTAAAATAAAAAATAAATTCTTAGTTACAAAAGCATAGTAACAGTACTTTTCTATATGTCGTGTCCTTGTACATGAAAAATTGAGTTCATTTATAGTTATTACATACCCGAAATTAGAAACGGATAAGTCATGAGAATCTCACGATTCGCATGCTGATAAAAAATAAAAGTAGTTACAAATTATTTCATAATACAAATATACATTAGTTAGGATTGTAACCACTTGGGTCTGTTGCTTCCAAAATAAACAGGTCCTACTGCCGACAACTATTATGTGGAATAGTACCCACATTTGCGAGCTTCGGTGCAACAACATCCTGCGAGTGAATAGTGGTTCAGGATGTTACGGAAATCACTAGCGACAACACCCTTGGTGTAACAACGGACCTTTGTATCAACGCGTAGTGTAACAACATCTCGTAATAGCATCCAATGTGTAACAACAACCAGTAACATCATCCAATGTGTAACAGCAACCTGTGACAGCATCCAGGGTGTAACAACGAATTGTTCTACCCTTCTTTGTAGTCAATTTGTGCTTCTTGTCTACTCCATAACTTTGTTCTTACGAACAACACCTGAAAACGAGAAGAGCTTTCCAAAATACTTCTTCAATGCTCCACTAGTTAGCCACAAAAAGAATAAAGCATCGTATTATTCAGTAAAATACGGAAAAGTAACATGATAGTAGAATGGGTTATAAATGTCAGAAAACAGGGGAATTAATCATGTAAAGTCATAGGCCTGGAGGAAAAAAAGATCAAAACTAGAGAAAGAATGTGCAGAAAATAGGTAAAAAACTACACCTAACAATCTCCCTACGGTTTTACTTAAATTTTAAGCGAGAGCAATCATTGGACGCAAAAATTAATTCGTCATCCAAGGAGTAGCCATCTTGCATACTTTCGAAGGACCCTGCTACACGAAAAATGGGAAGTACATGAAAAAAACGTTATTGCAATCACATTTTTCATGTATTTTTCATTTTTCATGTATCAAGGTTCATCAAAAGTAGGCAATATGAGTATTTCTTGAAAGAAAAACTAAATTCTGCATCCAATGAGTGCTCCCACTTGAAATTTGAGTCAAAATATAATGTTATAAGTTGAAAATACGAATTGAAAAAACAATTTTTATTTTTTTATTTTTATCTTTTTTACTCAAAAATAATGAATCATCTTCCGTAGTTAACATTATCATTTAGAATGCTATTAATTCTTATAAATTTGATTTTGGTAATACATTTTTATTTTTAAGCTCATTTTAATCCTCTCTAATAAATACTTTATAGTTTCATTGTGTAAATAAAACATTAACTATAATTTAACAAATTCAATATTAATACATCAATGCTTTATACAAATTCTATAATTTTAATGATGGTATAATACCTGAAAAAATAATCCTTCTTGATTTCAAATTCAATATTTTTATTTTTTTACGTTCATAATAATCATCGATAATTTTGTATAATTATCATGTTAGCTTCCTTTACTTAGATCCAACGTCACAAGTTACCATTGTAGACCTTTAATTGTAGCAGAATATCTAGATATTGCCTTAGCATTGAGTTGTTTCTCAAATTATATTTCTGTATACTCTTCATATACTTAAAAACATTAATCCTAGGATTTTCAATTTTCTTTGAGTGTAGGAAGGAATCGCTTTGTATGGTTTGGATTTTAGCTTATGGTTTGGTTGAGTATCAATTATTTTGTCCTCTCATTCATTATTTTTAAAATTTCATTATTAATGTCTCAGCAAGAATTCTCGCTCGTTTTCAACTATTTTTAATGAAATTTCTCTATAAAGACTTTTTTATTGAAAATATTTTATTTGTTATTAAAATTGTTAGAATTTTACATCTTACGATTCTAATTCTCTCTGTAAAGACTTTTTTATTGAAAATATTTTATTTGTTATTAAAATCGTTAGAATTTTACATCTTACGATTCTAATTCCAATTCCTTCTAGGTTTGAAATATTTTTTCATATTTTTGTTTTTTTAGGAAATTTGTTTAATTCTTAAAAATATATATATATTATAGGGGTTACAAATTTATGTACGTCATTTATTTTTTAATAGGAAATTTGTTTAATATTTCAATTTACAAATTCATGTATATCATCTTCTTATTTAAAAGTTAATTTTTATAGGTGGATTAATTTTCTATGGTTTTTTGAATTTTTTTTTATTTTTTCTAAAATTGATTTTCCTAAATTTAAAAAATATTGCAAATTTATTATATATAGTTTACACAATCCTAGTATTTAGCCAGTGAAAATTTATCTTAATCACGGATTTATCAAACCCCAAGAGTAAGAAGTGCATTTTTTTTTTAATTTTGCATTGTAAAATAAGTTTGCAACTCAAGAGATTTTATCTCATTTAACTCTTACTAAATCTGTGATTAAAACTAGTTATAGAAAAATGTCAAATATAATATTTAACTTAAAATGACATTGATATTTTCAAATATAAAATATAATGAATTAAATTAATATTTTAACACATAACCACAAATTTAAAGATTTTTTTACATTTGTTGGTTTCAAACACATTGGCCAAAAAATTCTCTCATATGATTTTACTGAAAAACTTTGTTTAATTGATTATAAATTATAAAAACTTGAATATATAAATACCACCCTATATCGAAAGACCACTGCTATTAAAAAAATATAATTAATTAATTTAATTAAAATTCATATGATTATCCCTTTCTTATGAAAATAATAATAAGGAGGAGTTTTCTTAACGCTTTCATTTTTCGATTTCAACTCAAGCAATGTGCTGATCAACTAATAGTAACTAGTTTAACTATCGAACCCTTCCCTCGCTTCAAAAAAGTATGGTTTGCCAAGTCCTAATGATTTTTGTTTTCATTGAAAATAGTTCAACCGTGGAAAAGCACAAAAACCTAGTTGCAATTTCTCTTTCCAAGCTCTCAAAAATATTCATGTGGTTAACAATAATGATAAAATTAAAAGAGCTGCCCTTAATTTTCAATTAGAAAGATATATATTCATGTATCTATTCCATAATAAAATGTTGAAAAAAAAAATATTATCTTTATATTTCATTTTTAAGTAATTTTTTTATTAAATCAATTTAATTTTTAAAACTTTTTTTATATATTATTGGGGTGTTTATTATGTATCTATTATTTTCTTATACAATATTGGAGTGAAAAGAAAGGCGGTAGTGCAAAAAAATAGGTAGACAATTAAGTCATCGATTAGGTTGCAGGCTGTGTAGAACACAATTAGAATATAAAGAAAGGTTATTTAGAATTTGGTTCAAAATGCAGGAAGGAAATTTAAGATTTGGTTCACACTAACAATGTTGGTGAATAAAAAAGTTATTTAAATAAATAAATTTATTAAAGTAGTGTTATTAGACTTTCTTTTTTTCTTTAAGAGTCCATAACAACTATTTTATTTTTCATTTATAAAATTGACCACATATTATTTAGGGAATCTCATAGTAGAGTTAATTGTGGAATAACTAATAAATTCCTTGAATGAAAATCTTTCAGGATTGTTTTGACAATATTTTTCAGCTATAGAGTCCAACATCTTCATCGGTGCTCATCCAAAATCCTTTCACCTACACATAGAATCATGTGAGTTCATTGAATTCAAATAAAAAAACTATAATCAAAGATGAAAATAAACCTCTAATTACCAAAGCATACCTCAACCATTCACTGCAAATAATGTGGGATGCATATCAACAACTTCTATAGAGTTTAATATCAAAATGAAAGAGTGGTGTTAAATCAATTTCATAGTGGTGTTAAATATATTTTGGTTGTCGATTTTGGAAATATTTATAAATAGGATAGACATGACCTAGATTAAAAATTATCCTTTAATTCAAAAAACAATGGAAATAAAGATAAATTTGGAATAGTGAATACTAAACACTCCACCAAAATATTCAATAACAAATTTCATATAACCCATCTAAGAGAATTAAGAGCAGTAAATAAGTTTCATCCATGGCTGATGTCTTTTTATTATAAGACCAACTAAGCATGATTGAAATGTTATTGGAATAAAACGAGGGAAGCACATAAAACAACAAACAACAAGCAGGAAGAATGTGTAGGTACCTTTGACAACACAAGTATCTCTAAAATCAGGATCTATTATCATCTAAGGGATTCCAAATCATTTGTCATTAGAATATGTTGGTGAAAATATCTGATTAATGCCCAGAAGAAGATTACATATTTATCATGTGCAATTCTTGAATTTCCGCACGATGCATAATATTTCTACTCTTCACTTACATAAATTATATATTACTATAAAATTGTAGAATTGAGGCTTCTGTGATCCATATCAAGTTATGAGAAAATTCTTTGGCACAAACCACATTATGATATATTTGTTGACGTGTTTCAAACCATCAAGTGTGGTTCATCGTCAGGTCAAGTTGAAGAATCAAACCATGGCTGCATGTTAAATAGGGAGAGCAGATCTTCCAACAACTAAGTTTGACTAGGAAATGGGACTAATGGCTAACTTTGACCATGTAATGGCTAACTTTGACCAACCAATCGGACTCGACCGGATTAAGGATATGGACCAATTTTTATTTTTATTTTTATTTAATACTATTTTAATTATAGTAATTTTATTAGGTAAATCCAATCCATTAATTAATATCTATTATTATAATATACTCTCGATTCTTGAATGTTAAATTAATAATTTTATTATAATGTTCAACTAAACTTATAGTATTAATAATTAAGAAAAAGTAACTATATTTGTATTAAAATGTTTCATAGTGAATTGTATTAATAATATCATGTATTTCTTATCTTTAATATCCTTATAACTATAGTATTAATCGATTTAATTATTAATCTAAAATTATATTATTATTACTTAAAACTTAATGATCCTAAGTTATTGATGGCTTGTATATTTTTATAAGTGAAGCCTTGTGACTAAATATGTATATTTAAGTTATTTAATAAATTCTAGATTAGATAAATCTAGTAAAATTTTTGGGGGAAGGAATATGATGGAAAATTCCTTAAAAAGAACTAAAAAGACAAAAAACCAACGATTAAGGATTTATTACTCTTAATATTGATATTATAAATCTTATTATTATAGTATTCTTATAGTAGTATTACTGATATTAATTTTAATGGAACGTATAGCTTATTAATAGGGCTTAATAAATAACTATAAACTTAATGCATACGTAATCAATCCAAACTTTTTTAATAGAAGATGGGAGACAAGGTGGAATACACTGATTAGGAGGAGAGGGAAAGGATCCAACACTTACTTATCTTCCAGCCATCATCTTTATTGAGATTGCTTGGCCTTTTTTCAATTTTGATGGCTTCTCTAAATTTCCGGTGGTGAAATTGCGGAACCTTAGCAATAACCCGGGCCTCCTCAATACACACATAATGCCTGGTATTCTCAGCATACTCTAGAAGGGCGGAAGATCGGGTTCTCCCATGTTTTAGCTCTGTTGTGTGCTAATTAATTCTCTGATTAATAGAGTGACCAGTCTCTCCAACATAGGGGGTCCCACAAGAATAGGGAATCATATAGACACCTTTCATGTCCTTAGCGTTGATGGGATCCTTCACTGATTGGAGGGAGTTACAAAGGGTGTTAAGAGATCTAAAGGTCGAGGGAACATTATGTTTCTTAAGAACCCTTACAATTTTATCAGTGGTCCCTTGGATAAACAGTAGATGGACCCCTGAGGCTCGACCTATAGGGTGTTTTTTGACCAACGAATTCTTGTTGGCTTTAAGGAAAGCCCTTTGACCAAGGTGCCTACTATAAGTGTTATTAACAAAGACATTGAGAACTTGGGCTTTTTCTTTATCGAGGCATTTTTCATCAGAGATTCTTAACACACGAGTAGCAAGTGTGTTGAGAATGCCTAACTTTTGAGCAGGGAACTGATGGGTGATGGCACGAAGATATTGCTCGGTATGAGTTTTCTTTCGAAACACTTGGTGGGATAGGGACTCATCATTATTCTTTCAAATAAGAACATCGAGGAAAGGAATGCATCCATCGACTTGTTGTTCCATAGCGAACTTAATGGCGAAGGATTGATTGTTAAGATGCTAGAAGAAGAGATCCAACTCATCTTGGCCATGAGACCAGATGACATTTGTGTCATCCACAAATATCTTCCATAGCTTAGGCAATAGCCTAGCTGAGGCAGAGCCTTGGATTCAAAATCTTCCATAAAAATATTAGCAACAACGGGGGACAGGGGGATCCCATGGCCACACCACAATTTTCTTCAAAGAACTCACCTTCAAAACAGAAAAAAGTGGAAGTGAGACAGATCTCAACTAACTTTGTAGTGTCAGGGTCTGTGAGCTCGTCAATAACCTCCATAGCCTCCCTTATAAGAATACAAGTGTAGAGGGAGACTACATCAAAACTTACAAGAATGTCCTCAGGGTCAAGTCTAATACCTTTAATCTCTTCAACAAAGGACAAAGATCCTTTGACGAAGGGCTCCATAAGGCCAACCAAGGGTTTAAGTTTCAAGGCGAGGAATTTAGCAAGAAGGTAGGTAGGACCTCCGATAGTGTTGACAATGGGCCTAAGGGGCATCCCCTCCTTGTGAATCTTTGGAAGCCCATATATCCTAGGAGTGATGGGGTTACCTTCAATGAGTTTATGGCACAAGGAAATCACCTAACTACTAGACTTGATAGCAAGAGCCACAGCCCTAGATATATTTTTTTATAAGATTCTTGGAGAGCTTTTTGTAGCTTCCACTATTACATAAATTATCTAACATCTTCAAGTGATAATCTTCTTTTTTAAGGATTATAGTAGCCCCTCATTTTTTGACTTTTAAAACCACAATATCTTTGTTTTGGTTTAAGGATTGGAGGGCATTAAATTCATCCTTGCTAATGTTGTTGATGGGTGGTTTTGCCTTTCTGAGGACAACGACACAATCCTGCCTTATAGTGTCCTTGATATTATTAGGTAAGCCCCTTATCCCAAATTCAACGTCACAAATAATGTCTTCTATCGGCACCTTTCTAGGAGCTAGGGAAAAATTTAAACCTCTACCCAGAAGATTGAAAACGGAGGGGGGAAGGAGAAACTCGAGAGATTAATAACCTTACTATCATGAGAGGAAGGAGGAAGTTTGTAATTATTGTTATTAACTTTAAATTTCTTGTCCTGATGATGAATCACACTTGCTGGTTCAAAACGCGTCGACGAATATATAATAATGTTATTTGCGCCGAAGAATTTTATCATTACTATAAAATTGTCAAAATAAATTTAAATAAAATAATTTTAAACACTTACGATAATGTAAGCTAGATAAAAGGACTAGCCCTTTATCCAAAGTGAAATGTGAATACATAAATATACAAGGTTATTTTTTCTAAGTGGGAACAATCATGTTTTTATCCTTTTTGTTTTGGGAGGTGATCAATGTTGTTTGTATAAGTTTGTTGGTACAACAACAGTGAGAGAGAGAAAATGAATGTCATCCATATTTTTTTCTTAGATTTACTATTTTTTTATGCTCATTTCCCCAAAAGTTTCCCAGAGAGAAAAAATATAAATAAATAAATAAAATAAAATAAAATAAAATTTCTTGTGATTCATATTGAGCTTAACTCAAGGCATCAAGGGTATGTAAGATCAATTTTCCAAAGTAAGATCCTCATCGTCTCCATGCTCTGTAGTGTCTTTGTGATGCTCTCTAGTTTTAAATACCTACGATAGTCTGTGCAAAAGAGAATGGGGACCTGAGGAAAGGAAATATAAAAGCTGGTTAAGAGTGGAGGAAGATGATCTAAGATTTCTTTTGTAGCGACAAAGCCCACATGTGGAGAATCCATTGATGGAAAAATAGGAAAAATTAATGTGTTTGGACTTTATATTCTCCTTTTAGGCTTCCATAACAACTATTATTTCCCCTTTTTAATAAATACAACACCTATTCCTTCAGGGTTTGGAAATAATATTAAAGTGTGGCATATATAATGAATACCTAGAATGAGAATTCTTCAAATCTAAATGTTTTTCCTCTACAAATTTCAATGTTTTCACGAGCGCTCCTTGACAATGTTTTGGTACTTTCACATACATTAAAATATTAAACTAATGAAATAAAATAAACACATGTATTTAGATAATAAAATAAATCCAAAAGAAATTTTGCATACCTCTTTACCCCGTGCACATCTTCTATAATATTCCTCAATCATGGCTACAGGTTTTAACCAAGCCTACTGTAATCTTGATCTCAAAAGAAACCAAATCAAAACATGTTTAAAAGATGTTATAAAATCTTAGCCAAAAAGAAAACCTGATACTCAAAAGCACATGAAAAGTAAGAACATATAAATAGCCATTGACATAGTGAAAACAAAAGTAGAGTAAATAACATCAAGACAACAAAAGTAAACACGCAAAAGAAGAAGGAGAAATCCACAGAGTGTAGTGTAGTTTCAGTCAAGTCAACAATACATTACCCTCTCTTCCCTGCTCAGACACTCTTCTTTACTCTCCTCAATTTGAATTAAGTTATAATATATATATATATATATATAATAGAGAGATATTTTGCAAAAACAAAATTTCAAAGCTTCTCCTCTGAAATCCCCATCCAATATCCTAAATAACTTGAGGCATTGGAAGCTCCATGCTCCTGCTCTCACAATTCTTCTTCTTCGACATGTCTTGATGACTATCACATCCCTCAATATACCTCTAACAAAATACATAGGATTAAAAAATTTTACAATTTTTTTAGAATGTAACATCCCATGAATGACTGATCACATACGCTTAATTTGATCATCAAATGGTATTAGCACAATCATTAAGTGAATTGACCATAGAGGTGGAATAGAAATTTTCGTATATGAATAATCATTAGTGCAACTTGTTATGATAATGCAGTATGTTTCAAATTTGCATTATTAACGTTGTTTATGAGGACTTATAAAAACATGATGAATGATATAGTTTTGCAATGTTAAGCAAGGTGAACACATCATAAAGATAACCAAATAGGAAATCACATAAATTAACATCGATATTACCCTAGAAACCCTAAAGGGAAATACCAACAAACATTTATTTTATTAAAATTTTCATGAGGATTTCACCTATAACTCAATGGAAACCAATGGATTTCATCCCTTGTCCATTGTTGAAATTTTACTAAAGAAACATAATCTTTATTTCGAGAATGATTAGGCCCATACGTTATACATGTCGTCATGTTTCTTAAAAACAATACCCTATAGTTATTAGAGTCCAATATCCTCATGGCCTGGTTGTTTACTATAGTAACTTTCTTCCCCATCATGTATCACCATTGTCAGACCATAACAAGTTAACAATGTAACCAAGTTGCCCATTTGTAAACTACACTTGACAATCTTCCACTTTGAATGCTAACAATAGCTATATATATAATGACCTTATTGCCTACAATTAGTATTAGTTATAATCCATTGTTTGATCACAACAAAATAGGTTGGTTTAGAAACTATCACTTAATTCTTTGTGAAATTCATTATTATTCATTGCAAACACTATCATTAACAACCAATTGAATTTCATGATTACCTATAATAGCTCCTAGAGACAGTGCCTGCGTTGAGGAGAGACCAGTGCCTAGGACATCTTGATGAGTGTCTTGAAGATTTGATGCAGATTCACATCACACTCAGTGTTTAACATTTAAAGCGGAAAGCTATTCAAAACCATTCTTAGGAGGAGGAATACATATCCTAAAGCAAATTATTACTCACAGAAGCATTAACCTTAGATTTATAGCAGCCAACATCACATGAACTTGTAGTTTTTTTTCGTTATAGTATATTTGGTAGAAGACTGTAGCAAGAACGAAAATTGATACACAAGGGTTAGTTTTAAGAATCTGATGCATCAAAAATTTAGAGTGAAATAGTTGGAACAAAGAATTGAATGGAATGAAAAGACACATGGAGCACATTTTAAGGATTAGCTTTCATATCAATATAAGCAAATTTCCTGGACATTAGACTAATATGAATCAATAAATCCATGAAAGCACTTCCAAAAACTACTACTACATGTAATATGAGAATAATAATGAAGAAATATGGGAAAACACATAAGGATCACATACTACATATTTGAATGAGCCAGAATTGCCAAAAAAATTACTAATCTTCCATAGTGCATATAATGCATTTGATAGTAAACATAATTTCTCTCTTGGAAAACCCAAAATTTTGAACCCTTGGTTCAGTCTCATAAAATTGTTTTTATAGGACCTCAGAGGGAGAGGTTGTTACAAAACATTTCTTCTTGATTTCATTACAATGGACAACAATAACAAAATCCTCAATGTGCTCCATGGCACAACCATACTAAACGAAACCCTAACTGTCTAGATGAAAATAAAATATTTACATAAATAGGAAATAAGAAGTGTCATAATCAACATGATCCACAATATTAGTGGTCACGATGGGCAAGATGAAGAGGCTACATAGATGGTTCGATGATTTGGAGCACAGGAGGGTTGACAACTACTCACATCTTTTTCACAGTGTTGATGCTGACAGAGGATTTCAGAAGAACCATTGATATGAAATCTTGAGGTTGGTCAGACTTGTGTAGTTCAGTCTAGGAAAAAACAAGGTTTTGACCATTCCCAGTAGCTGAAAGTCCCTCTTTAGATAGTTTACCACAATCTTATCCTTCAGAGTAGCAATCTTCTCATGAGAAGATTCTACTTTGCTTTTGGCCTCCAGTTGTCTTTTACTGTATTTTCCCCATTGATCAACACTCCCCCAAAGTCCAAGCAACTGGGAAAGCATTCTCTAACAATCCCGTCAAACATGGTGTTGAAGGCAGCCACATTCATTGATACTACCTCTAGGTACTCCTCAATTTTGACCCTAGCTTCCTCCTTTTGGACAATCTTGGAAATCTCTAAGACAGCAGCTATTTTTTCCACGACATTTATGGGCCTCATCTCACTAAGTGGCCTCTCATTCATAAATTGAATGAACCTTTTGGCAATATGGGAGTTGTTTTCTCCATCTTGTTTGCCTGACAAGATGAAGTCTTCATAATCCTTAATTACAACCCTTTTCTCATCCATTAAGATTATATACTCCTAGTGGCTCCTAACATCTTCAATGATCTTATCACAAACTAGTTATTTGGCTTGCAACAAGGGCATGTTTTCTTTAAGCTTTTCCTTGAGCTCAAAAATCTCCTATTTTGCTGACTGTAGATTCTTACCAATGATTTATGTATTTGTCCTGGTAGTCTCCAGTTTCTTCTCTTTCTACATTAGGATTTTCTAAGCAACATCTATATCATTCTGCACCCTTTTAAGCTCCCCCTATGAAAGCTGGAGCTCAATGAGGGTCTTAGTGTGTTGTCCAGTTGGGTTTTAAGGACCTTCAGGCACTATCACTGCACATATATGTGAGTCTATTCTCTTTTGCAACTCTGTTGGTTTCTACTTCATGGCCACTATTTCATTGTTCCTATCAATGAGCTCTTTTTCCAATATCTCCTTCCCTTCTACTTGTGCAAGCTCCTTGGATTGGAGATGGTCACTACCTGACATGTTCAGCTTATTCCTCAGCTCCTGGATTTTTGTTAGGGATACTTGAAGGAGAGATTCAAAAGAATTTTTATCTTCTGGATTCACTCCTAGCTTCGTTACCAAATCCTCAAAGCTCTCATTTTACATGTGGAACGCCCTTGAGTTGGATATCTCTTGTTTCAACCTGGTTCCAACATTTTCCAATAGATTCTCGGCCTTGCTTATGTTTATTGCATTCTTGTTGATCTCGCTATACAACATATCTCCAACTTTCCTATGGAAATTTATCTTTTATGGCAGGGGAACACTGTGCTAATTCTAATGAAATATCTAAGGATTTAAATTGAGAACCTGTAGACAAAGACTATGCCAATGGATGTTGCAGTGAAAAAATCATCTGATTTCTTTCTAAATCCATAGTAGCCAACAGTTTGGTCTAGTATGGAACTAAGTGAGATGTCGTTTGTTGTTTCATCTCCTCTCCCAACTTCTTATTTCTTTCTTCAATGGAATTTCTAGTAGGCCAACTTGAACAAGTACCAGTTGCACTTCCTTTTGCACCTAAGGTAGCTACCTCTGAAGAGGATGAGGTAACATCCTATGATGGATCCTCCAAGGTCACTTGGAAACCTAGTTGATCTAGCCTTGTCTCCACTAGCATAGTCTTAAGTTCCTCTTCTTATGTCTCTTGGGTCTTTGCCATTTTAGGTTCATGTATATCCTCCATCTCTATATCTCGAGTCTGGTCCACAGTAATTTTTTACACTTTGTCCCTAGCTACTGGAGGCTCAGTCTCCATTTATATATCCATAGGCCATGAATCAATATTAGCTTTCCATTCTATTTCAGGCTTATACTCATGTTCATAGGTCAAAGCTTTGATCTTCTCCCTCCCTTGAGCAATGACACCATCAGAGTCATAATTCCAAACATCTTCTAGATCAAAATTCATTTTCTTGAGTAACACTTCAACTACCTTAAAGGCTTGTCTAGAGTTGACAACAAAAGGCCCCATGGGTTTTGCCAATTTACACATATGTCCATTCTTTGCAAGGATAAAGTGGAGCTAGTACGCATTGAGACACTGCCTGATAAATTCTAGAACAAATATCCTCATAGGAATGAACACAGGTAGATGGTAAGGGGGAAGTTCACAGCCATAAACCCTGATCTTAGTGTGATCCTAAAAATGGTACCTATTAGCTCTGCTACATAATTCTGTTTTTATTTGGTCGAAGACAGCTTGGCAGTGTTGTTGGTGCTTGAAGAAATCTTGCAGCAGCCTTTCCTTCCTTCCTTCTTCCCCGTATTCTCCTCATACTCTCTTACCTTCTGCTTAATCCCTTAATCCCTGCTATCCCTGTTTTACCTCAAAATTCAGCTTAAACCCATATTCATTTAATCCCCTGCTACATGCTTTCCCACCCCTCGTTTCACTTCTATTTTGTTTTGAAAGCCTACGTTCTTTAGGCCCTCAGCGTTAATTCTTAATCGCCATGTGACCCGATCATATGACTCGGCGCTCTCTTTTAAACCCCGCTTTGATCTCCACCGTCGATTGCATCACGATCTGACGGTCTCCGTTCTCTGCCCGCGCATTAAACATCATTCTTATCTCCACCGTTGATCGTGTCCATCGTCAGATCTAACGGTTATCGCAATCCCCGTTATACGGAAACCACTGAGTCCTGTAGGCAGTGTGGGGAATATCGCCCACCGTTCAAATCCGCCATCATCATCGTTTAAACCTCACACACCTTTCGCGCCCGATCACCATCGAATCTGCCTGATTGTGATCCGACGGCTGATGATTGTCTTCACCTATCCGCCTCTCGATTCTTCCTGCCAATGATCTCCACTATTCATTTGCTTAATCCAATGGATGTTGTTTGTTCCCTGATCTGCTCATGCCTCCGCGATTCTGTCTACACCCATTACCTGCTTTGTGCTCCCGAAACACGAAGATGGCTGGCTACTAGTCCCTGTACTGCCTATATTAAATCTTCAAACTACCTCACTCAAGAAGCAGCATGGCTGAAGGACAAAAAGTACAGCCTCGAGTAGTTAAAGCATTTATCAGTTATGGGTTTCTTTCAGTCAGCATTCTTCCTGCTCAAAGAAGGACATCAGACTATCTAAAAAGGACGATTTTGTTCATTAAGACACTGCGATTGCAGTAGAGGCCCATTTCAGATTGTAAATGTGGTTGGTGGTCCATTATGACCCCTCCACGCATAGTTTAGCATACTGTTTCTGTAATCAACTTCTATATATCCAGAAGACAGAATGTAATAGGTTGATGAATGTTATTCTAATGTAGACTTCAACTTCTGGAGACTGTAACCACTGTGACACCTAAAGCTTCTGGTCTTCATTTTCAGCTAATACAAGCTTCTTTTGCTGTTAATTGCTCACTTTCCACTTCTTCTTCTTTGTTCTGGGCTATGCCTGTCATGCATTGATTTGTGTTTTGTTAATGTTTAGCATTAGAGGGGCTCTCATCCCACCTCTGTGTTAGAATTTAGCATGTATCATTGAATTTGTATGCAGGTTTTTGTTGTTTTAATGCCAAAGAGATGTCATCCTGTATGTGCATTAGGAAATAGATTTACAAACCTTTTAACTGGTTGCAGCTGGCCATCACAGGGTCCTGTGCATCTGCTGGTGTGATCAGTATTCTCCATCATCACATTTTCCTTAAAACTGTGAGTAATTGGTGGTCTAAAGCCCTGTAGTCTGGGGGTGTTCACCCGTGTCTAGGGTTAAGCATAATAGAAGTGGTTATCTGGCTTGAATATGCAACATTTCTTTCATTCATCCACCATTTATCCAACATTTTGTTGAGTTTGTAATGTTCCCGAGCATCTTTGATATACAACCTAGGAGAGTTTCTTGGGGTGATAACATTAATTTGTGTTGTTGCCGAGGAGAGGAGAATTGAAGCTTAGCTTCCTTGGGAGAACGACACAGCTTCAAGCTTTAATGATAGACAAGGTTTGAACACAATTTCCGGTTGTAATAATCTATCTGGCGACTCCACTGGAGGAAGACCAAGCTTTTGCGACTCCACATTGAGGTTCTGGCGCAGTTGGTGAGGTATGTTCAAAGATATCTTCAGAAATCACTAGCTAAACCAGTGCCTGATCTTGAGAAGATCGTTCAGCAGAAGAAAATATCGCAGTAAGGAGCATCAAAATCAGGTAAGCCTTGGAATTTTTATGTATCTCTGCTAGTGTAGAAATACCTTTAGAGATTCATATAGCTCCTTAGTCATTCATTTCCCTTTCGGACCTCAGTTGAAAGAAGCATCCATGTTGTCCATCATATTCCTCTGTTTCTGTCATTCTTTTCATTGATTCATTCCACTCAGTCCACCAGTATCCTTCCACTTACCTCAGTCATTGCAGGTCAGCAAGCCCTCACAAAGATAGAAAGAATAGTTGCTGCTAGGTATGGGCCCTTAGTATTGCCTACCCCTTTGAATGCCATGCCTGTAGGAGATTATCAAGAATTTATGCCAAAGTTTACTGGTGCAGAAGGAGTAACAACTGAAGAGCATTTAGAGTCCTTTTACAGCTATGCTGATAACCTGGATATCAATGAAGAGGATGTCTGGATGAGGGTTTTTGTTCAAAGACTAGATGGGGAAGCTAGAAAATGGTTTAGAAATTTAACCCCTAGGTCCATTGCAGACATTGAGGCCCTAAATGATGTATTTTTAAAGCACTGGGGGAATAATAAAGATCTGCTCTTTTATCATACTGAAGTTGGAAACCTACAGAGAGAATATGGTGAGCTGTTGTCTGATTTCAACATCAGATTCAATCTTATGTAAAGCAGAATGCCAGCTGAAGTAAGGCCCACCCCTACTTCTGCCATGCTCACTTATGTTATGAAAACAACTCAAGAAAAGATAGAAAAGATAGATCAATGCCTTAGAATTCAGCCTCTTCGAGGGGGCAACCTCCTTTACATTACATAAATGAACAATTATTGGATGATACAAATGACAAAACCACCTTTCTATATATAAGAGTCTACGGAGTCACAATATAATCTAGCCGACCTAATAATAATAATATAAATCCACAAAAATAACAATAGAGGGATTCTATGGGGCACAAAAATAACAATATGGGGGTAATAGGGGCACAACAATATAAATAAGGGGTATAACTACAATAGTAATGGGGTAATCATTAGTATTATAGGGACCCAACATGCCCCTCTCCTTCAAAAAAGTGTTGTCCTCAACGCTTGAGTAGTTCTGGATACTTCTGCATAAAATTTTCATCCTCCCATGTGGAATCAGCGGAAAAGTTCTTCCACATGATAAGATACTCTGAAATTGATCGATTTCATAGCTGTCGAGTTCTTGTTTCTGTGACTGCTTCCAGTTCCAATATAATTTTTCCTTCCTCATCAAGTTCTGGCAATATTATTTGAATTGGGAGCTTGTCGCCTATAAACTTCTTTAAACATGAAACATGGAAAACTGGATGCAATCGAGAAGCCGCAAGAAGCTCCAATTTGTATGCCATAGTACCAATCTTTTGCAACACCTTGTATGAACCATAATACTTTGGTGATAATTTATTATCCTTCTTAGCTTGCTTTAGGGACATTTGCTTATATGGTTGTAGCCGTAGGAATACCCAATCACCTACATCAAAACTTCTTTCACTGCGATGTTGATCTACCTGTTGTTTCATTCTATTTTGTGCCAACACGAGGTTATCCTTTAAGAGTTGGAGGACTTGTTGTTGATGTTCGATGTGATGTTCCACTGCCTGAACCTTAGAATTTTCTCTTAAATATGATGTGATGGATGGTGTTTGATACCCATAAAGTGCCATAAATGGGGTCATTTTTGTTGTTGTATGGAAGGAAGTGTTATACCACCATTCAGCCAGAGGCAACCATTTGACCCATTGTGTCTGTTTATCAGATACAAAGCAACGAAGATATCCTTCCAAACATTTGTTTACTATCTCAGTTTTCCCATCAGATTGAGGATGATAAGATGAGCTATGAGCTAACTGAGTACCAAGACAAGAAAATAATTCTGTCCAAAAATTTCCAGTGAAAATGGGATCTCCGTCACTTACAATAATCTTTGGGTTTCCATGTAGCTTTTGAACTGTTTCCATAAATGCAGTAGAAACTGTACTGGCTTTAAATGGATGTGATAATGCACAAAAGTGTGCATACTTGGTAAGTTTGTCAACTACCACCATGATGACACTCTTTCCCTCAGACTTGGGTAAACCTGTGATAAAATCCATTGAAACCTCCTCCCAACATTGGCTTGGAATGGATAAAGGTTGTAATAAACACGATGTCTTAATTGTTTCAACTTTATTTTGTTGGCAAACCAAACATTCCGCCACAAACTTTTGAATATCTGATTTAAGGCCATCCCAAAAAAATTCCTTCTTAACCCTGTGGTAAGTTTTTAAAAATCTTGAGTCCCCTCCTAAGGGAGAAGTGTGCAATTCCATAAGAATCTTTTGTTTTAGCTGGGAATTCTTACAGAGGTATAAGCGATCTTTGTACCATAATGAATCATTTTTCTAGCTAAATGTATCAGACGTACTGGAATATTGTTGGAGCTTTCGAATAAGTGCCCGCACTTCTTTATCATTCTTCCATTCCTTCCTTGCTTCGTTTATCCAATCTGGTTGGATAATAGAAATGGCACACAACAATGCTTCCACATCCTCATCCTTTCTTGAGAGTGCATCTGCCACCACATTTGCTTCCCTTTTTTGTAGATGATTTCAAAGTCATAACCCAACATCTTTGTGACCCACTTTTGTTGCTCTTCAGAGGATAATCTTTGTTCTAAAAAGTATTTAAGGCTATCATGATCCGTTTTTACCTTGAAGTGTCTTCCCATTAGGTAGGGTCGCCATTTCTTAAGTGCATGGAGTATTGCCAACATTTCCTTCTCATAAATAGCTTTGCTTAAAAACTTTCCCTTGATTGGATGACTTTCAAAAGCAAAGGGTCTTTCATCTTGCATTAGAACAGCACCAATTCCATTTCCTGAAGCATCACATTCCACAATAAAGGTTTTTGTGAAGTCCGGTGTAGCTAAGATCGGTGCTTGGCACATTGCCTCTTTAAGATGTTCAAAGGCCTTTGTTGCTTCCAGAGTCCATGAAAATGAATCTTTCTTCAATAATGTTGTTAGAGGTGCTGCTATTCTCCCATAATTCTTAACAAACTTGCGATAATACCCTGTCAACCCAAGAAATCCTCGCAGATGCTTTATGGATGTGGGGATTTTCCATTCCTTAATGGCTTTAATTTTGCTAGGGTCTACCTTAACTCCTTCATGAGATACAATATGACCCAAATATTCCACCTCCTGGACTCCAAAGAAACATTTGGATCTTTTTGCATATAATTGTTTCTCCTCCAATAGTTGTAGCACCCTGTCAACATGTTCAACATGATCCTTCCAAGACTTGCTGTAGATTAGTATATCATCCAAAAATACTAACACAAATTTTCTAAGGAATGGTTTGAAAATTGAATTCATCAAACCTTGAAATGTTGAAGGTGCATTGGTAAGGCCAAAAGGCATGACCAAAAATTCATAATGACCCTCATGAGTTCTAAATGCCATTTTCGGAATGTCTTCAATCTTCATTCTGATTTGATGATATCCCGAACGAAGATCCAACTTGGTGAAATAAATTGATCCATGCAATTCATCCAGTAATTCATCAATGACAGGAATGGGGAACTTATCTTTAATAGTGAGCTTTCTGAGCTCCCTATAATCCTGACACATGCGCCATGATCCATCCTTCTTGTGCACCAATACTACTGGAGCTGAGAAAGAACTTTGACTGGGTTGAATTATACCAGCCTCTAGCATTTCTGCAACCATACGTTCAATTTCACTTTTTTGGACATAGGGATATCTGTACGGCCTGATGTTTGGAGGAACACTTCCTGGAATCAGATGAATAGCATGATCATGATCTCACATAGGTGGGAGACCTTTGGGAGTCTCAAATACCTTGGAATGATTGTCTAGGACTTTTTGGAGATCTGGAGAAATAGATGATTCCAATGTGGAAACATCTAGCGAACATAATTGTGCAATTACACCTCTTTGCTCTTTTTTTAGAAGCTTTGTCATGCCATTAGAGCTGATTATCTTTCCTGGTTTCCCTACAATACCCCTTAATTCAACTTCCTTTCCTTCCGTAGAAAATTTGATGAAAAGTTCTTGAAAATTAAAAGCTATTGTACCCAAGGATTGTAGCCATTGGACTCCTAGTACAACATCAACACCTCCCATTGGAATGGAAAGCATTGGGCTAGTCAATACATATTCTCCCATGGATAGCTTGATATTATGGCACTTTCCAGAGCAATTTATTGTTCCTCCATTTGCAATCATCACTTGACACTTTGGTGCTGGATATAGGAAGCAATTCAATTCTTTTGCTACCCTACAATGAATAAAATTGTGGGTGCTTCCTGAATCAATCAACACTATTACCTTTTTCTTCTTGATTTGTCCTTCTATCTTGATGGTTTAAGGAGTGGTCGTTCCCACCAATGCATTACAAGATATGGTTAGATTTATTTGTTCTTCATCTAGGCTTTGTTCCTAGAGTATATCCTCTTCTTTTGACCTTTCTTGCTCCTTTTCTTCTTCCTCTTCACAATCTATGTAGAATAATTTCTTCTCAGCACACTTATGACCTTTTGTGTATTTGCTATCACAATTGTAACAAAGCCCTTTTGCTCTTTTTTCTTCCAATTTTTGTGGTGTCAACCTTGTAGGTTGTGGAAGACTAGGGGCAACAACACTTCCGTCTTTATAGTTGTGAATGGTATGCTTCCTAGTTGCCATAATTTTGCTTTCCATTTTTCTTGCTAACCTGAATGCCTTCTCTAATGAATCAGGTTCCCAAAGGTGAACATCATGTTGGATATTATTCTTTAAAGACCCTATGAACACATCAATCCTATGCTCCTCTGGAATATCTTTTACCCTTATGTTCAATTTTTGGAACTCCTCAATGTGCTCCATTATTGAACCCTTTTGTTTGAGACTTATCAATTGGCTAAAAAAAGTGTTGCTTTTTGTATCCTCATAATGTGCTATCAATTCTTCCGTAAAAATTGTCCAAGTGATAAATTGTTTACGAGAACAAAGCCATTGATACCATACAAACTGATTTGGTTCCAAATATACAGTTGCCATACGTACCTTTTGTGCGTTTTGAACATTATTGAGATCGAAGAATTGCTCCATCTGTAATATCCATGTGGCGGGATCCTTGCCATCAAACTTCCTCATATTGATTTTTGGAATATGGTGATTCTTCGATCCAACATTAGCATCTATGGAATCATGATTAACATTTCTTTTGTTCTCATCATGAGTTTCCTTTACTACCTTTTCACCATTAGTAAGTATTTCTTATAGAAAAATTGTCAAATCTGTCTTCAAATCTAAAATGCCTGCCTTCAAATTTATGTTCAAATCTATATTCAAATTGTCCATCTTAGCTTCCATGCCATTCATCTTAGCTTCCACGCCATTTATCTTAGTTTCTGTAAACTTTTGTGAGCGTGACATTTGTTGCACTTGTTCTTGTAATTTTGATATATCATGTAGCATTTCTTCCTCTTCTTCATGAGTCATGCTAGAGCTTTCATGTTCCATACTAGGTGTTTGAATTTTCTTTCCTCGGGGCATCATTTAACGATAATAATGCTCTACTATGCCCTTTGAATTCCTTCAAAATAAATTTTCAAACCAAGCTTAAGCAAGAATTAAAAGAAATCTACACACCTTTTTTCACTTTGTAGGAGCTTGATATTGCCTCTGATGTATCTCTGTACTTCCCAATCATCTAGTTCTAAATTTGTGACCTGTAGTAGCTCTCTGCGTCCTCTTTCCAATACCACCAGTCTGATCCAAATTGGATTCTCCAAGAAAGAGTTATTTACAATCTCCCGAGATGACCTGATTATAGACCTCTCCAGAAGAGCGAACTTGTATGAAGTGCCACGTGTACAATTTTTGATCTTTGGTTCTAAAAACGATATACAAGAAACTACAATCCGTCCTCTTTCTGTACCTTCTTACAAAATTTCAATCTGATTCCCAGAGAGAAAGTTATGATGATTTTCCCCAGGTCACCTGTTTTGAATGTAATTCAGGAGTTTGCAAAAAGACCAACTTCCTCAGATCATATCTCCGCAAATATCGCGCGAAAAGCTCTAAAATTCGGACCCAAGGTTCAACGGGATTTCTTCTCAAATGGGTTTTTCTGCGACTTCTGAAACGTCACAGAAAAAAAGTTATAGGGAAAATGCCACGATGACCTTTTTGAAGCAGTGAAACCCTAGAATCCAAAGCTTTGATACCACATGTTATGAAACCAGCTCAAGAAAAGATAGAAAAGATAGATCAACACCTTAGAATTCAGCCTCTTCGAGGGGGCAACCTCCTTTACATTACATAAATGAACAATTATTGGATGATACAAATGACAAAACCTCCTTTCTATATATAGGAGTCTAAGGAGTCACAATATAATCCAGCCGACCTAACAATAATAATATAAAGCCACAAAAATAACAATAGAGGGATTCTATGGGGCACATAAATAACAATATGGGGGTAATAGGGGCACAACAATATAAATAAGGGGTATAATTACAATAGTAATGGGGTAATCATTAGTATTATAGGGACCCAACAACTTATGCTAATGCCTTCAATTCTCAGTTCTGCCTGCTGTTAAGAGAAAGAAGATGCACTTCTTTGGTTGATATGCAAGTTGTAGCCTTTGAAGTAGAAGCGAATATTATTGCTGCAGAGAGACTTGAAGGTGATGCCGAGAGGAGAAGTCAGGGAGGTGAATCCTCATCATCCTCAAAGCCTGAGATCGATGAATTAGCTAGGATGATTGATTTTTTAGCCTCTGATGTTTCCAAACTAAAAGCTAAGCAGTATTCTCAGGAAGTTGGAGTTCATTGTTCCTTTTCTCTTCCAACTCCAAATCCATGTAGAGGAACACATGAGAATTTGCAGATTCTGCAAAGAAATAATATTACAAATGAAGACAAAGGGGTGAGGCCCCTTTTACAGAATATATCCATGGAAGAAGTGCAGCATGAGGAGGAGGTCCATGTTTTGGAAGGTGCTCCTTTCCTAACAAGGGCTCCTTATGAGAAAGCATTATCCAGAGGCACTGTTTACCAGTTTTTTGTAGCTGCAGAACAACAAGCTGATCAGCAGAAGCAGTCAGCAGCAGGTCCCACCATCCTCAAAGAGTTTGAGCCCGAAGCCAGCCCAGCTTCTAGTGACTATGCAGATCTGCAAATTAGCCAGCCTGCTATCATCCCCTGCCCAGTGATCAATAAGGGAGAAGAAAGCTCTCCATCATCTTTTGTTTCTTTGTCTGCTCAAAAGAGAATCCCTCACAGTTGCCCCTTGAACACTGAGGCAGAACAAAATTTAATGCTCAAGGCTGAAACTGATCATCTCAGTCTTGATATTTTGAAACCTGCTTAGACGGTCTCAACACAGACTGAAAATGCAACTTATTAGATGACAGAGGAACAGGGTGTACAGTCTTGGAACTCCTACTTGGATGTGGACTGTTTCAAGAAATATTCAAGAGCAGATAATGTCTCTGTCTCCCTTGCACAAGAAAACGATGGTTCCTCATTCATGTTAGTTGTGCAGATCACAGATGACACAGAAAAGTACACAACAGTCATGATTATGCAGCAGGTGTACAGAGGCTCCTATGAATAACATCCAAGGAGGAGAGCACACAGAAGGGAGATGAAGGTTGATCCATATCTACCTATTAAGCTCAAATGTCCTAAACTGTTTGAGGTGGATGATCAAATAAATCTTGTTTTGCAGCTCTATGATGAAGGGGCTGAGAGCAAGAGAAACAATTTTGATGGCCCATCAGTTGGCCAGTTTTTGAATATTTATGTTGTTTAAGGCTCTCAAGCCTTAGTGATGGTAATCATGTTCTTTTACAGGTTTCTATTTGTTAGAAAATTATATATTACAGAGCAACATAACACATAAAATATTGCAGAAATATAAACACAGAAAACACATAAAACAAGAGAGACACAGATAAATGTGGTTCACCCAGTTTGGGCTACATCCACCCCGAGCAGCCAGTCCTTCCTTTGTATTATCCAGCAAAATGAAGAGACACAACCTACAACAAATCCGTTGTAATATCCTCTGTTTTCTCTCACAGTCTCACCTCTCTGTTTCTCGCTCAGAGAATACACATCTATTTCTCAGCCTCAAATACAATACCCTCATACAAAGAGAGGGGTTGCCTTCTAGGGAAAAAAACCCTAAACTAAACATAAGTTCTACCGTCAGATCATCCGCCTAATGAACGGCCCAGATTGACTAGAAATTACTATACTTTTACAAGGCAATTTTACATCTATTTTTTGCTTCAGGGGCGCTGACCCGAACCCATGCCAGGGGACCGCTGGCCCCTGGACCCCCCAGCCAGGGGGGATCGGCCCCCCTGGACCCCCGCGGGGGGGACAATTCCCCCTTGCACCCGTGTACAAACTTCCTGGGGTATACATCCGGCTGAAACAAAAGACCTCAGAACAATCATGCTCCACACACAACGCTATTGTAGGCTTAGCTGACTCGATGCCCAATGGATACTAGGCATAGTTTTGAAATCTTATTTTGCATGAAGGCAATGGTCTGCAGTTCTTGAGACCTCACAGGGAGGATCTCATCCCCAGAAAGAGCTAGTGTTAGCTCTGCTACATAATTCGGTTTTTGTTTGGTTGAAGACAGCTTGGCAGTGTTGTTGGTGCTTGAAGAATTCTTGCAGTAGCCTTTTCCTCCTTCCTTCTTCCTTGTATTCTCCTCATACTCTCTTAACTCCTACTTAATCCATTAAACCCTGCTATCCCTGTTTTACCTTGAAATTTAGCTTAAACCCGTATTCATTTAATCCCCCGCTGCATGGGTTTCCCCCCCCGATTTCACTTCTATTTTGTTTTGAAAGCCTATGTTCTGTAGGCCCTCAGTGTTAATTCTTAATCGCCATGTGACCCAATCATACGAATTGGCGCTCTCTTTTAAACCCCACTTTGATCTCCACCGTCGATTGCATCACGATCTAATGGTCTCCATGTTCTCTGCTCACGCGTTAAACATCGTTCTTATCTCCACCATTGATCGCATCACGATCTGACGGTCTCCACGTTCTCCGCCCGCGCGTTAAACATCGTTCTTATCTCCACCATTGATCGCGTCCATCGTGAGATCTAACAGTTACTGCAATCCCCGATTGCACGACTTGCACGGGCGTTAACCTGCGGGGGCACGGTTTTCGTCCGCCATGTGTCGTATTCTCACTGGATCGCTGCCCATTATACAGAAACCACCAAGCCCTGTAGGCGGTACGGGGAATACCGCTCGCCACGTAAAACTGCCATCCTCACCGTTTAAAACTCGCGCACCTTTCACGCCCGATCGCCGTCGGATCTGCCTTACTACGATCCGATGGCTGACGATTGTCTTCGCCTGTCCGCCTCCCGATTCTTCCCGCCAATGATCTCCACCGTTCATTTGCTTGATCCAACGGATGTCGTTTGTTCCCTGATCTGCTCATGCCTCCACCATTCTGTCTACGCCCATTACCTGCTCTGTGCTCCCGAAACATGAAGATGGCCGGCGACCAGTCCCTGTATTGCCTATATTAAATCTTCAAACTACCTCACTCAAGAAGCAGCATGGCCGAAGGACAAAAAGTACAGCCTCGAGCAGTTAAAGCATTTATCAGTTATGGGTTTCTTTAATTCAGCATTCCTCCTGCTCAGAGAAGGACGTCAAACTATCTAAAAAGGTCGATTTTGTTCATTAAGACACTGAGATTGCAGCAGAGGCCCATTTCAGATTGTAAATGTGGTTGGTGGTCCATTATGACCCCTCCACGCATAGTTTAGCAGATTGTTTTTGTAATCAACTTTTATATATATCCACAAGACAGAATGTAATAGGTTGATGAATGTTATTATGATGTAGACTTCAACTTCTGGAGACTGTAACTGTTGTGACACCTGTAGCTTATGGTCTTCATTTTCAGCTAATACAAGCTTTTTTTGCTATTAATTGCTCACTTTCCAATTCTTCTTCTTTTTTCCAGGCTGTGCCTGTTATGCATTTATTCGTGTGTTGTTAACGTTTAGCATTAGAGAGGCTGTCATCCCACCTTTGCGTTAGAATTTAGCATGTATCATTGAATTTGTATGCAGGTTTTTGTTGTTTGAATGCTAGAGAGCTGTCATCCTATCTGTGCATTAGGAAATAGATTTATAGACCTTTTAACTGGTTGTAGATGTCCATCACAGGGTCCTGTGCATCTGCTGGTGTGATCAGTATTCTCCATCATCACATTTTCGTTAAAACTATGAGTAATTGGTGGTCTAAAGCCTTGCAGTCTGGGGGTGTTCACCCATGTTTGGGGTTAAGCATAGTAGAAGTGGTTATCTGGCTTGAAGATGCAACATTTCTTTCATTCATCCACCATTTATCCAACATTTTGTTGAGTTTGTAATGTTCCCGAGCATCTCTAATATACAACCTAGGAGAGTTTCTTGGGGTGATAACAGTACCATTTCCCTACCCTGTTGTCTTTGGTAACCTAGAGAAGCTCTCTTTGCTGGGGGAGAAATCTCGGCGGGGGACCATGGATAATCTTATATGATATGGGCATATAAGTTGATATGAATTGAGAGTAACCACCACTATATGGCCTCTTCTAACAAAAATGTCGCAATCAAACACAAATTTCCTCTACTTGTTTCCATCCACTAAGTTGAGGTCCATGTACTCAAACTCATCCACATGGATATAAAGAAATGGGTAGTAGAACAAAGAATAGTACCTGAAATAAGATGTTGTGGAAACATGGTGTAGTTTAAACCTTATGGCCTCAGCTAGGTTGGTTGGAATATCAAATAGGTGGCCAGGCTACATCATTTGTCTTAAAAAACCCAAGGTGTCTTTGTTGGCTATGTTGGCATCATCATCCCCTAGCAGATGGGAAATTAGGGATAGGATGGGTTGGATGGATTCAACAAAGATGGTGATAGGAAATCTATCAACTATAAGCATGGCTTGTAGGTCAGGGGCCAAGACCATCTACATGAAATATTGTTGTTCATTGACTCGGAGGGTTGAGTAATGATACACTAGGGTGACATCAATTAACTGTTGGGGTTCTAGAGAACTAGGGTAAACTAGGGAATTTTGGATTAGCTATGAGGTTACTTCAATAATTTTTACCCCAAAGGAGGAAACAAAGCAGTTTTTCTCATCGATGTATGCTGCGGCTAACCAGGAGACAAATTCTGGAAAATGGTGCATAATGGGTGTGATTTGGTAGTACAGGTCAGAGTCAACTACCCAAAATGGGTCCTCCCCTGTGACATGGCTTCCATATAGTTCAAAATGGAGGTTAGACGAGTGATATGCACAAGCAGGGTCAACTACTTGAGCCTCCATATCCATGAGGGGATCAATGCTGGAAGAGGTTTTGACCTTTCAGGCCTTTGGGGTCTAGGGGGATGCTTTCTTCATTTTTTATGGGTACTAAAGAAAAATTACAGGTGTACAAGAGCAATTGGATTACTTGGTTTTCGTGGAGAGGGTAAAAAACGATGTCGGGAAGAGGTACTCGGTCAACTAAGCTTGAATGACATTTCTATACAGGTAATTGGCGGGAGAGCGATGTAGTGGTGAAAAATGTTTGAAAATGGTGAGGCGGGAAGGTTTTTATAATTGGCATGGGGTAAACATTTGGTTGACATGGGGGTGATGTCATGGGGGGGACACCTAGCTAGATGTGATTGGGTGATGGTGAGGATGGGTGGATAGGTGCAGGTGTGGGTGGAGTTATCATTACCTTTGAATCTGTGCCTGCTTGAAAAGTTGTCCACCAATTGGTCCACATGGTGCATGGTCCCCGCTCCCACCATCCTCCACTGGGTTGGATAGCGAGAGGCTAGAACTCACACTCCCCTCCCCGGAATGAATCTGGACCGTCAAATCCAGATCTGAAGATTTTTTTTTTTGGGGGGTGCTTGTTTAACACCAGAGGAAGTTAACCCCCTAAAATGCTTCTGGGGAGTTTCCAACTAGAGATGGAAGGTGATCCACTCAAGAGATGATTGACCTTTAATCGATGATGCATGCTTGCATAAAACATGTCCTCTTGCCCTGTTGTGCTTTCCCGATAGGGGTCCAATAAGCATCTCTTGTGTTTTTAGACCTTCTTTTTTAGCTCTAGGCCCTGATAGTGGTCCCCATAGTTGATTTAGATGTCATTTTGAAATAGGAGGCTCTACTAATGACTCATAAGATGATTTAAAAGGAATTTTGGACCTAAATCATGGCTTTGATCTATCAATTTCTTAAAACACATGAGGAAGGGTAACAACACAAACCAAAAAGGCTATGGTGTTTTCTTCCAAATATAATCAAAATCTCTCCATCTTAAATATTAAATCTTTATCAGTTATCATTTTTAGGTCAAAATCACTAATAATATTCTATACATTATACATCTTTGCATGAGAATACTTTCTTTCACAAGCATAAATAAAAGCAAAAACCATTTCCATAACTACTATTTTACTTTTACATGCATCATTAAGTACAAAACCATAACTACTTAACACATGCAACACCTTAACTACTATTTGAAAAACTATAATTTTATTTAATTTAATCAAAATGAAAAACCATGGGAGTAAATTTGCAAAACCATGGTAATTTTTTTCTAGTTATTATTCTTGTTTCAAAACCGCAGGTAATAATCTGCTTGTTTCTTCTAAAGCAAAACCATTCTTGTTATTACCCATGTAAGAACATATGCAAATAATATAAAACATAGTCATCATTTTTGCCTATATTTCAAATGCATCATACAAATGCATACACTTATACAAGTTGACGTATTTATCCATATTCCAAATGCCTTAAATAAATACATATGATTATAAAATCACGCCTATTTATCCATATTTCACATGCATTAAGTAAATGCATGGTAATTATAAAATGAAAAATGCATTGACAAAGGTCAAATTTTATTTACAAGTGTAAAAATGTTTATAACTTACTCACGGGGACTTCACGAACAAAGCAATAGCATATCACGTGCATTCATATTCTGGCATAAAAAGTGAGGAAAAAATGAAATAATATATTGAGCATATAATAGGGGGTAAAGAGTTTTTATATGTTGTATAGCAATATGTGTATTATAAGGTATTGTTTATACAATACATTGGCCAAGCGGAGGAAAAAAAATAAGTGGGCTAGAGAAATACACGTTCACGAGAACTGTGGGATAGTGGGCTAGAGAAATAGACGTTCAAGAGAACTGTGGGAGTATCGTGGGATGGAGAAAGAAAAAACTATGATAATATTAGGTCCATAGTAGCCTAGTATTAAAACCTATGGCCCTATTTTTTATTTTATTTTTTTTTTTAGACAAATTTCGGTTGCTATATTATGAGCTGAAAAAGGGAGTCAGATATCCATACATACAATACTTTCTGGATATCTTAGATCAGAGGAATTACAAAATGGGTCCCTTCCTTGATCCTTGTTCTAGTAGTTTTGCCTCTAAAACTTCCTAAACTACTGTAAATCCTAACATATTGCAAAGACCAAAATTTACAGCTACACAACATATTTAATCTATTTCAATATGACTGATCTGTCTAGCCGTGGACTCTTCCGGATTTGGGTCTGGCTCCATCTGTTTTGCACTGGAGGAGCTGGGGGCATCCTTATTCTTTTTATCCATCATGTACTGTAGGATTGCAATCGACTCTTCTGCATGACTACAGCGATTCGCCAAGTTTCTGAACTGCTCATGGAGAGAGGACACTCTGTGCAAAAAAAGATTAATTTCTGCCCTGTATTTCTCATTCAGTATCCTATACTGGTCTTCCATTCTTGCCTCCAAACTCTTGACCTAGTCCTCCATGATGCGCTGTTGCGCCCTTAACTCCTCAAATTCTGCTTGAAGGTCTACATAATGAAGGCAGTCTTCTGATCGGTCCATATTTGTCTCAGGCGATTTCCTGTTTGAAGTCTCTGCTACTGAAACTCGAGTCTTTTGAGCACTAAGTCGATTATAGCAGGCAGTTACTGTAACTCGAGCAAACTGAATGGATGAGCGATTCTTTTGAGCACTAAGCCAATTACAGCGGTACCAATGCTTACACGGACAACTTTTCTTAACACATTGAAGAAATCTATTCTCTGATGTATAAATAGAATTAAACTGCACGCTTTGAGGGCGGGGAGATGTCAAACTGAGCATCATGGGACTATTGCATATCCGCAGAGTGATTAGTTGCAAATCTCGCATAGCATGGAGGGTCGATCTGAAACGACAATTCTCACCTGAAGGCTTGTGGCTTCTCATGCTTTTAGGTGAATTCCTGATTGCAAATCTGGGCAAAATCCTACCCACATGTCCTATTCTGTCGCCGGCACAGGTTCCTTGATCTTTCTCACTGGTTCTGTCTGCTGGAGGTCGCCTGTTGTTGACTAGATATGTAAGGATCATGGTAACGGTTGGAGTGTCACACTGGAATTACAGCTCAGACTGCCAATGGGCCTTTTGCATGCTTTGCTGGCATGCTTATCTGCTTCCTTGTTCAAACTACGTAGGATGTGATAATATCTAACCTCTTCCATTGTCGCGTGAAGGATTTGATTTCGTTGATTTATCTGTTGGAGGAGAATATTTGGTGTACTCTGTCAGTGTGCCATAAAAGCCGAATAATTATTGAGGAATCCCCGAACACCACTGCCTTCTTTATCCCAAGTTTGATTAATTGGGTGAGACCCTAGAACAGGGCTAGTCCTTCAGTTCTGTTGTTGGATTTCTCCCCTAGTCCCCATTCATAATGAAGGATGTAGTCTCCGTTTGCATTACAAATAACGCCCCCTGCACCGGCCAGACCCGGATTCGACTTAGATGCGCCATCAAAGAATAAGCAGAATCTATTGTAGTTACTCAGCCAGTTAGAGAATTCCTCCTCCTTTAATCTCAGTTTCCATGCGCTATTTGCTTCTTTTGCCTTTATCCCCCTCCTGCTAGTTTCCTGTGCACTGGATATGTTCTCCAGAACGTAGCTGAGAAGATTTCTCTCTTCTATACTGTAATTTGTTGCGTCAATTTTGCCGCTGGTGTGGTTTGTAATTGATTCTAGAGCCAACATTTTGGCTTTGTGGTAGATTTTCCTGATGCTGAATCCTTTCTCCTGGAAGACCTTGCCATTTCATGCTAACCAAATGCGCCATAGAAGTGTGAGTGGTATGGTGTTCCATACTCTTTGAGCCAGTTTGCTTCTTTTCTCTTTCCAAGGGCAGTTCTTCCTCCATTTATAAATCGTTTTTGCAATGGTGTTCTGGGGTTCCCAGGGTGATTCTCCAATTGAGGCCATTTTCTTCCAGCATTCACTGGCCACCGGACATTCTATAAATAAATGCTGCATTGTTTCCTCTGATCTGCAACAGTTTTGGCACCTGGATGGGCCCATTATGCATCTCTTTCTTATATTTTCCACTGTTAATGTTTTCCCTTTCAGAAGTAGCCAAATGAAGAACTTAACCTTGGGGGGTGCCTCTGCTCTCCATACTATTTTCAAGTGGTTCTAGGGTTCCTGTTGATAGGTGTTGTCACAGAGATATTGATGTCCAGCTTTTACTATGTATTGTGTTCCAGTTGGATCACATCGATACCGATCTAGTGTACCTTCTTGAACCGGAGCTTTGCTGTGGAGGAGCTTCTTTAGAGCGTTGAGGCTGGTTTCTAACACATTGGGGGGATCCGGAAAATTCCAGCCTATCCAGGCATGAGTGTGGGTGTCCCATTTTGATATTTGGGACAAGTGGAAGAGTCCTTTATCATTAAGCCAGTTTATGACAGGGATTGCCTCTGCTTTTGATCCCATAGGTTGCTGCCCGAGGATTTTGTCTATAGAGAAATTGATACTGTTTCCCCCGCCTGGGACCTTAGAGATATTTTGATACATGAATGGTATTGCCTTCTTGCAAAGTTGCCAGATTTTTGTACAATCTCTGTTAGGTATATTAGACTCCAAAAGCTGCTGCCTTGTACAGTTTAAGTATTTTACCTCCAAAACCTTCTTCCACCACACTGTAGGCCCTGTGATCAGTCTCCATACAATTTTTGCTCCAAGGGCCAAGTTGAGAAGCTTTGGGGATCTGATGCCCAATCCTCCTTTTTCCTGAGATTGGATTATATTCTTCCAGCTTACTAGATTGAATTTGTTTTTAACCGTTTTCCCTCCTTGCCAAAGAAAGTGTCTGAGTACTCTTTCCATTTTCTGATGGAAAACAGCTGGAGCATGATATAAAGAAAAACGGTATATGGGGAGAGATGCAATACCTGATTTTAGGAGAATTAGCCTTCCTGCTGGGTTCAACCACATTGTGCCCCATTGCTGCACTTTCCTCTCTATTTTGTCAAGTATCTCATTCCAGGTATCAGCTTTCAAGGGTCCCAAACTTACTGGCATTCCTAAATAGGAGAAGTGGTTCCAGATTATACTGCAGGAAACTCCAAATATGCTTGCAATACTGTGGATGGTATGATTTGCTGTGTTCCATCCATAAATACAACTTTTTATCTGGTTGACTTTCCCTCCTGAGTAATCCATGAATTGGTCCAAGAGCTTTTTGAATCGCCTTGCTATTGTAGTGGATGCTCCTCCTATCAGCAGAGTATCATCCGCAAACTGTGAATGATTGATGTTCTTTGTTCCATGTTCGATCTTAATGCCAGTGATTAATCCTACTCTCTGGTTATAGTCCAAGTCTTGACTGAATGATTCAGCCATGAGGATGAACAGATAAGGAGAAAGGGGGCAACCTTGTCTGAGACCACGGGATGATTGGAAGGCTGCACATGGTCTCCCATTTATCAAGGGGGAGATCCAAGGTCCAGTTATACATGCTGCAATCATAGTGATGAAGGAAGGATCAAACCCAATTTTATGAAGGGAAGCATACAGATAGGAGTGCCTTACTCTATCAAAAGCATTTGCAAGATCCAGCTTTAGAACGAATCCTTTTTCCTTCCTGGTTAAACTCGAGTGGATGGCCTCTTGTACAAGGAGAATAGAATCAGTAATGTGCCTGTTGGGGAGAAATCCCCCTTGATTTTCAGAAATCAAGGAGGGAAGGAGAGGTTTAAGCCTGGCTGCTAATATTTTTGAAATAATTTTGTAAGCTGGGTTGCATAATGAGATTGGCCAGAATCTCGAGAAGGAGGAAGGGCGATTTTCTTTCGGTATCAAAGAAAGATAAGTGGAATTGGTGAATCCCCCCATTTTACCTTTTTTCATCACCCAACGAATCATCTTTAAGAGATCTTTTTTTATCATTGACCAGTATTCCCAATAGAAGCAAATGGGGAATCCATCCAGTCCTGGTGCTTTGTCCGGATGCAAACTCCAAATGGCTACTTTGATTTCCTCTTCTTTGCTGTTCATTTCTTGTGTGACCCCTTTAGGCATATACTTGAGCATGTTTGAGTAATCTTCTGTGCCTTTGTCTTCAGTCAGAAGTTTACAAAAATTCCTGGTGGCTACTTCCTTTATAGATTCCTGGGTACTATATCGGTTTCCTTCATTGTCCATTATTGTGCTCACTGTGTTTCTAAGTTTTCGCACAGTGGCTTGTTTATGAAAGTAAGCTGTGTTTTTATCTCCTTCCTGCAACCAAAGTTGCCTTGATTTCAATCTCCACTTTATTTCTTCATCCCTGAGGATTTGGTTCAGCTGTGAATATAATTTACCTTCTTGTTCCTTATTCTGCTGAGATAGCCCTTGCCTTTCGATTCTCTGTTGCACATCCTCTAGATCTTGCTTGATTTTCTTTTTATTCAATTCGGGCTCTTGATAATTGCTCCTTGCCCAGTTCTTTAAAGCCTGCCTTACTCTTTTAAGTTTTGTCTCCCAGATATAACTTGGAGACCCCTCTACATGATGGATCAATGTCGTTTGCACCACTTCTTTTGCAACTGGTATCCGGTTCCATATTGAGCTATATTTGAAAGGTATGGGCCCTAGAGGGCAGTGGCTTTGGA
The DNA here is from genome assembly GCA_031772625.1 of Pinus tabuliformis. NCBI lineage: Eukaryota > Viridiplantae > Streptophyta > Pinopsida > Pinales > Pinaceae > Pinus > Pinus tabuliformis. Next base: position 162,940,007 of record CM062819.1, read on the forward strand.
GAGTTAGAGTTATCGGATAGTGGTCAGAAGCCGACACATTGAGGATATTTGAATAGCCTGTTGAGAAAGTGGAAAGGTATGCTATGCTGATAAGGAATCTATCGAGCCATTCCATGATGTTGCTGGCACCAATTCTTCTGTTACTCCAGGTATACCTATGGTGTTTGGGCCTGACATCAACTAGATCATGATCCTGTATTATGGTCTCTAATTGACTTCTGGAAGGATCAGGAGTGAAATTACCTCCTCTTCTTTCATTAGCATGCAGCACTAGATTAAAATCTCCTGCTACAATGAGATTGGTATTCTGGTCCATTTCTATGTTTGCTTTCAGAGTGTCCCAGCATATCTCTTTTTCTCTATACTGATTTGGAGCATACACATTATACACCGTTACTGATTGGCCTCTAGTTCTGCTTTCAAATGCAGTTCGGATATAGTTTTGATGAACATTGGTAGAGCTGCACATCCATTTGTTGTTATCCCATAAAGTTGCTATGCCACCTGAGGCTCCTCTTGCCTCACTTATGCTTCCACGGAAATGTTTCTGCTGACTAATTACTCTATTCATTTCACATTGATCTTGCTTTGTTTCTTGTATAAGCATGATTTTGGGGTTCTCACTGTGGATTAGATCCTTGAGGGCAACTAGCTTGGAGGGGTGCCCTAATCCCCTGCTGTTCCAAGATAGTATTTTCATCATGAGATACTTGATATATGGAGAGGTGCTCGCCTCTCATGTCCTTTCTTGTTGTTTTATTTTTCCAGATGCCCAAGAATAAAGGTCTCTATTGGTGTTTGAGTGCCCAATGCTATGTCTTTTTGTGCGCTTTCGTCCCTTTGTTGTTTAGCTGATTTTCTTCCAGGTCCTTGATTTTTTGGAACATCACTGGGCGCTCCATGTTCCTTTAAAGAGCTTCTGGTAATTCTCGAAGATTGAGGATCAGGTGGGGGCTGCATGGAGGGGGGAGGAGATTGATGAGGCGGGGGATCAATGGAGGGGATGCCAGGGCCCGATTCAGCCTCAGAAAGGATCGAAAAGGGATTGGAAAAAGGAGGTAGGGGCGGATCGGGTATCAGAGAGGGAGGGGAAGAAGGGCGCTGATTGGAGGTTCCAGGGACATCAGCATCCATAGGAGATTTGTGGAGAGGCGATGATTTTTTCTTTTTAACAGATTCCCATTGGCCATCTTGCTCATCATTATCAACATTAACAATTTTTGTGCATCTATTTGAAAAGTGTCTGTATTCGTGGCATACCTTGCATTTAAAGGGTATCTGCTCGTAGTCCAATTGCTGGATATGGCTCCAATCATCCACTTTCAGCTTGATCGCCTCCAGTAGTCCTCGGCCTAGGTCGACTTCCACACAGATCCTTGTGCATGCCTGCATGTTGTCTTTGGGTTCACTGCGATCTATGTATTTTCCCACCGCATTTCCTATAGCTTTAACTGAATCATCCCCCCAACAGTGAAGAGGGAGATGAGGCAGCCGTACCCAAACTGGAATAGCATTCAGGATATCTAGTTCTGGGTCGAAATCCGTGGTCCACTTGTTGAGGTAGAGGCCCCTGGAGTCCATAAAATATGGCTCGTTCCTAAATATTAGATCTTTGTCCTCCTTTGTCTCGAAATGAAATGTAAAATATCCTCTGCCACAGAATCTGATAGATATTTTACCCTGAATCTTGTCCGACCAGTTTCGTTCAATCCATCTTTGCACTGTTCTGGGTGACGACCAAAGTCCTATAAATTGCCTAATTAGTCCTTTCTTTGCTAGAGAAAGGGATGCCATGCGTGGGATAGCAGGCAGCAGTTGAACTTCCTGTAATACATAAAGTTTCTTTACAAACTTTGTTGCTGCTGGTCGGGGTCGCTACGGGGGGAGAGATTTTACCAGGTTGGAAAAGGCCCGTTGCAGATCCGGATCCCCACAGGGTGGATCCGGAGGATCCATGCTGAGGCGCGGTCGCAGGCGGTCAGGCTCACAGCAATCTCAGGCTCGCGCGTGCAGCAATCCCTTTTTTTTGGTTTGTATGTCTGATTTGATGATGTTTTCAAGAGTTATTTGCAGGTTGAGAAAAGCACATCTAGAACGTATTTTGGTTCACTTTGGCCATTGCTAACCAGTTTGTAACAAAACCTATGGCCCTATTACTGACATGCAATTCACTCCTTTATCTTTCATTTTCATCCTTTCACTTAAATTTTTAACATTACCATGAAATGGCTCATGATGTTTGAGAGTGGTTTCGACCTCATTATATTTCATATGGAGAAAGTAGAATTTCAAATCTCACTCAAAATCCAGCAGACTTATTATTTTTTCAAGATTTCAAGATTGGGGGGATCGTAATGTTGCCATTGGATTTTGTCATGTACGAGGGTATGGAACTCAAATTTAATGAATAGAGCCAAGCCCTCTATGTACCTTGATGTTAGTGATAGCGGTTGTCAATATCCTCTATCTCTACCCTACTAAAAATGTACACGTCACTTGAAAAAAATCTTGACTTGATATGCTACATTTTTTCTATCTTATGTTAATGCTTAGAGGGTGATATTAATGATAAAAATCCCAAGATAGGCAATGGTTTTGATGATATGTACGTATTTGTTGTAGGATGACTTTTTTGGATGCTAGGGGCCGTCTAGAGTTCTTGGTTTAGAGATGGATTCACTCGATGTTAATTTGGTTATGTGCACTCTTACATGCTATATAAATGAGAACTTGTAATTTTTGGACCTATGGTTGATGAAGATTATAACTACTAGATGAATGATGTTTAATTATTCAATCCATGTTTTTATGTTTTTTATCGCAAATTCATCATTCTACATGCTTTTTTTGACATATATGTATCAAAATATATAAAAATATATATTACATAAAATTCACTCCCAACCTCAGAGCTTTTGAAAATGTCACTCCTCGCTCCTTCTTCCACTCCCACTTCCTGATTCTACTCCCACTTCCCACTCATACTCCTGCTCCCAAGAAGCCTTGCTCTAAAACATACATGCATCACATTACTGATATCTCTATGATCTATTTCTAATGTGCGTGTTAACATTTTTTACCTATTGCTCAGCTAGTGATCCTCCCAATGTTGGGGTAGTAGAGAAGACAACATATATGGTACCTTCATCCTTTCCTTACATTAGTGATGAACATGTTGAATGAAAGTGAAGGAGACAATGATACTGATTATTGCTTGGTAAAGGGCACATGCATGCCACAAGAGATAGTGAAATAGAATATTGTTTGGAATAAGGGGGTACATGCATGCTAAGGGCACACATGTGACACCTTTAGTTAATGCTAGTTTAGATGTTGTTTCAAATTTATCAATTTTAGTTTCGGATAAAGTTTTTCTATTAATAGAGATTTTATTTTGTTATTCTTAACATGGATGATCTATTCGAACTAAGAGGGTGCATATCCTTAGTCAATTAGAACAATTATGCATGAGAAATTCCCATCTTAGATAGAGGGCACAAATCTCAAGGAAGTGATGCATGCTTGCAAGCTCTATTCATATTTTGATGGAGACAAACTTACTTGGCACTCTTACCATGCAACTATGGTGTACTAGGTGATCAGATTAGGGCTATGATTTGACAAAGTCCAACCAAATAGGATTTTACATGTGTTCATATTCATTGTACTTTCTCTCGTCTTCCTATTCTATAAGAAAGATGAAAGGTGAGCCATTGTGTTGGTTATCAAGATTTTATTTTGAAATGTTGTAGTTTATCTTTTTCTATATTCAATAGAAGACAGATGTGATTTAGAGTTAAAATCTATGTATTTTCCATTCAAATTTTTCGCGGTCTGTCTTTGTAAATCAACCAACTTATATCTACGTATTTGTTATTGAAACTTTCAAGTTTTCAACTGCCTAGTTTTTAGGTTATTCTTTCTAGGTGTAGAATCTACATAGCATTGTCAATGAAAATAAAGGGATATAAATATAAAGGGGTATAAAAAAATGTTAATGAAAAATGGATACCTACAATATCTAGTGAAAGTAGGGGCTTTTTAAATTCGGAAGGTGTATTTGGTTTGTATTGGTAAGGGGTTAAATAAAGTGATTTTTAGATGTATTTTCCAATATATAGTCAAATTAAGGATATTGTTTAGTATGCCACGAGGTTAATTGAGTGAACCCCTGTGAACTTACTATTGTATTGACCTATTACAAATGTGTTTACCAATGCAAAACCACGTTTATATTTATAATGTCCACTACGTAATAACTCAACATGCAAAAGTTAAAACATGCTTAAAATAAGTCAATTACAAATGAATCAATAATGGAATCTAGATGGGATTTCCTTCTAAATCATCATCAGAACTATTAAAAAAATAGAAAAATATAGCGTCCATGTTTACAGTTCCAATTATCTAGACATACAAGTATGGAATTAGTAGTTTTATCAAAAAGAAAAATAGATCGAGAATTGTTGATGTAAAAACTTATCCGGGGAATGAAAAAACCATAGAGTGTGGTTGTTGCGCCTCCATGTAAATGACCATCTAAACTTTACCCGTTTCACCTAGAAGGCCCTTCTTTGAGAGAAAATCCGTTGTCTGATTATATTCTCTTGCTATGTAATTAATAGGAGGACATCCTACTTTTGTCCAGAGGCAATCAATTCTCCTTAACCAGCCCAAAAGGGAGGGTCGATTTATGTTGGCATTTCTCTTAACATGATCCGCAATAATCTTGGAGTCGCCATATATATGGATCTCTAGGATATTTAAAAAACTTATAAGCCAAATGATATCCCAAAGTGCCATTGCCTCAGTCTTGTTGTTGGTGCCTGTCCCTGCATCCAATATGCCTTGTACTACAAAGCGGGTGACATAACCAGCCATATACCACATCCACAAATTTGGTTTTGTGAAGCCCCATCGAAGAAGGCGATCAGATATACCATAGGAGGAGAAACACTCTTTTTATGCTTCTCTTTTTGGAGAGTCTCCTTCACTAGATAAAGTGCCATTAATGAAATGATATTTTCATATGTAACTCCAAAATCTTCAAAATAATTCCCAAAGATATGTTTGTTCCTCCATTTCCATATAGTCCAGAATACAAATAGAGGAACGTTCCTCTATGCCAATTTTTTCTTAAGCCACCATCTCAAACAATCTGCAACATTTTGAAATTGAAGGTGAGGAAAATCATAATAAGCAACAAGTTTAAACCATACCTTGGAAACATGTTGACATGACAGAAATAGATGTGCATTGTTTTCCACCTCCTGCTTGCAAATAACACATATGCTAGGACCATACCATTGACGTTTTTGCAGATTCTCCCATGTTAGATTCTTGTTGTGGAAAACAAGCCATGTAAAGCAGATGATTTTACATGGGACATGACATTTCCATAAATCAAATAGCATCAGATCCACCACATATCCGCCTTCTATCTCACACAGTTTATCATATATGTCTGCAACCACAACATTTTCAAATTTCATTTTCCCAGACCAAATAAGTCTATCATGATGGACCTCCCTACAAATCCCAGCAACTTTTAAAACATCGATAATGAACATCCATTCATCTGCCATTTGTCCTGTCATCCCCATCTGTAATGGAGAGTTCCATATAGGAAAGTGGTCACTCCATGTTTGAATCAATTGATTCCAGAACAAATAGCCTTTTCTAAGAAGAGCCAGGCGCAATGGTTCAGAGAAAAAGCATCCCCCATTTGTTCCATATATCTAATCAAGGCCAATAATCATGGAGTGTCCAAATCCCATGTTCCACTTGAGATGATTGAGGAAAAAATTTCCCACTTTTTGAAAGCTTCTCCATATAGCCGAGCCACCTAAAATACTAATGGAATTTTTACAAAACCAGCAAGTGAAACTTTTATTCTTCATATACTTTTGGTGGATCATCCTACTCCATACACCACATCTGAAGACATCCCGCCATAGAGATTTCACTAATAATTCTTTGCCAAATAGTTTAAGTTTCATGATACCCCATCCCCGTCTCATCTTTGAGCATGCAATATGGATAAATTTAATAAGGTGATATTTGTGCTTTCAGTTACAACCAGCCAAAATAAAATTTTCCATAATTTTGTTTATCTTATTTATAGTTGCCATTGGGATATGAAATAAGTGAGCCCAAAAAATTCCTAGTTGAGTTAGCACTGCCTTTGTCAAAGTCACATGACCACCCATGAATAAACAACAAAATTCCTAGCCAGAAATTCTCTTGAAGAACTTATCAACCAGCCATTTCCAGTCATTGTTTCTATAGCAATTTGGTTTTATATGGTAGCTGAGATATCAGAATGTATCAAAATACTATCTTCATACATCACAGCGTATTGTTTAGCCATAGAATCCAACAATGCCATGAGAACAATGGATGTGGGATTTGACTTGGTGCTTCGTTGTTTCATCAATGGTAACAAAGAATGAACATTGTAAACTACCCCACCAAGATTAGTGTCGATAACTAGATCCAGATCTCCAATATTGATTTCATCCATGTAGCCTATTCTAACTATTCTTGTGTTGTAGATAACAACGTTAAAAGGTCACCACTCGTGACACTCCTTTGCAGTTGTTGAAATGGATTCATAGTCCCCTACATCTGCAACCTTTCTGCAAACTTTATCCAGAGAATATTTCCTTTGTTAAGCAATGTCTCAGATAACGTCATATATTTGAGAAGAATTGTTAGAGATGAGGGTCACACATCCTCCCTCTTCCCAAAGATCATGAAACAGATAATGTTGATTAGTTTCTAGATCACTATTACCATGCTAGCATCATTTTTTATTACGTTTGACTCATGTATAATATGCATAATCTATGGTTGTAATATATAGATATCGAACCAATAGTTAAAAGACAACCAATCCTCTTCGCATTTAATAGGTATTTGGTAAGAAAATGAAACAACCAACTCTATAGAGAAAAAGATAAATATCAATTCAAAGCTATAAGCAATACTAAGGTGTATGGGGTGCTTCCATAAAAAATACTTAGAGGATTTATTAAGGTGTATGAGGTGCTTTCATAAAAAATACTTAGAGGATGTATTCTTGATCAAGGAAGAATGATATCAGTTACCTAAATGGAAGTTGAAAAAACTATTCAAAACCAAGTCGGAGTTTCTACGGAGCTCTCAACTCCATAATTGTTTCTTGATATCGTCAACTGAAGCTAACTATTTTGTATTATGTCAAGCAATTTAATCCAATAATCTTTTTCATAATATTCAAATAATAAATGACAAACATTTCAAAATTAGACATGGGTTCTAGAGATACTACAACATCTTCTTATTGTTTCCACTCAAGGGCCAGATATGGTTCTTCTTTTTTCTCTTCATAGTATGAATCACCATAGCCAAAACTCCACCTAAATTGCCTCCATCGTTGGATCACTTTGTGTCGTTGTGTGATCTTAGTAGTAACTCTATACGTTTTGTTTTCCAACACCACCAAATGTCAATGCAGACCCAGAGTAATGAATTAGTCAAATGTAATCTTCAAATTCCAAAGTAGTTTGCAAGTGCTCTTAATTTGCAATCAGACAATGAAGTGTTAGAGATAATGGAGAATATCCTAGAATAGTGAATTGGTTCATGGTACCTCAGGATAGGAATTAGCTTCTATTTTCTAGGGTACGGTTCTAACTTCCCTAAAACCATGATTGCTATATAATGTGTGATGTACATTGAGTATGTAGAGAATTTTGTAGAGCCAGACTCTCCTAGTTCAGACTTTATGTCGTAGAGCTGACCAGTGGTTTTTTTTTTTATTAATTCAAACATTTCTTTTTAACATGGTATCAGAGCGACAGGGCTAAGAAACCTGTTCGTTGAGTGAAGGATTTTCCCGTCACGCATTGAGGTGAAACCATCTCATGGTTTGGAGGAAACATCGTGTTGATCCCACTCTAAGACTTCCCACAAGACGTCATGAATCCGTGTTGGATAGTCGCGCTCACTGTCATGAATCCATGTTGGCTAATCGTGTCGACCGTGCAAAAAAAAAAGAGGTGGTTGCGCGTCTTTGTTTTGGAATTGGTTGTGGTAATAAGCTATGGGATCAACCTACTCAGAGGTCGCTTGGAGTAAGGTTGCTCCGATCGTGGAGGTCTGCATAGAGGCTAGTGGCTGATGTGCCATTTTTTATTTTCATCGAGGTTGTGGATTGGCATGGATCACAACAAGAGATCTACTTGAGAAGGAATCCATGACCAAAAATCGAACTTGCGGAGATCCACGATTTCTTTCTTTGACATAGATATGGGGTAGACATATTCTTTTTACCTGTCAATTTTTTTTTAATTGCCAAGATGAATAATCAAATGATTGAAGCATACTTGAAGGAGCATAACAAGCTCGATGGCTCCAATTATGCGAATTGGAAATTCAAGATGCAGACTTTGCTAGAAGTGCAAAGTGCTAGGACGATTGCAAATAGGGATGAGTAGAAGCCAGCAACTGGATCAACATTGATCCCAGACTGGGAGAAGTGAGAAGGTAAAGCAAGGACGTTGCTAAAGATGTCAGTGAAATACTGCATCATACCACATATCAGAGAATGTAAATCAACAAGCGAAATTTGGGGAATATTGAAGGATTTGTATGAGATCAGGAATATAAATCATCTTTTGTTCCTGAAGAGCAATATCTTATCCCTGAAGATGGAGGAAAATGAAATAGTTGCTTCCTTGATAGTGAGGATCAAAGGTCTAAAGAACAAATTGGCAGACATTGGTGAAACAGTTCCATATACAAATCCAGTAACCATTACCATGAATGGTGTGACTAATGACTACCAAATGTTTATCACTGGGATAAATGTGAGGGAGAAGATCCCAAAGTTTGAAGAACTAATAGGAATATTAATGAAATAAGAAGAAAGAAGATTGACTTTGAAGCACCAGAGTGTCGAACTTGCATTGATGGCGAAAAAGAACTTCTTCAAAGGAAAAGGAAATCCACAATAGCAAAATGGAGGAAACTCACAGAAAAGACCAAATCAGACTCAAGGTATGCATCCGAATAGAGACAACTCTAAAATTAAATGTTTTTAGTGCGGAAAACTAGGTCATATCACTAGGGAGTGTAGTAAGAACAAATGTCATGAACAACAGCAGAAGCATAAAAGACATCCAGGTCATCTCACAATTGATAATCATGAGTAGAACTTCAGATTGTTCATGGCAGACTTTGATGAGAATGTTGATGCAAACATCTAGTATGTAGATTCGGGAGCATCAACACATATGACGGGGAACAAGCAATGGTTTGAAGATTTTAAAGAAATCAACGATGGAGCACAAATCTACCTAGGTGATGATAGAATTCATTAGTTCAAAGGGTGTGGAAAAATTCTGTCATTTTATCTAATGGTATTGTAAGACAAATTCATAATGTCATGTATGTGCCAGTGTAACAAAGAACTTGATTTTTGTATCCATGATTACAGATCAAGATCTTAAAGTTGAATTTTTTAAATCTAAATGTTATGTTAAAGATCTGTTAGATGGCATGAAGACTATTGCTACAGGAATTCGAACAGGAGGTCTATACAAATTGGATGTAAGACCAGCACTAGTTCGAGCTTTGACAGCGACGAGTTTGACTACAGACGAGATGTGGCATTAGAGATTTGGTCATATCAACTACAATGATTTGTTTTTACTTAAGAAAAATGAAATGGTAAGAGATCTTCCTATGTTAAAACAAGTGCATAGTGATTATGATGCTTGTACATTAGGAAAGATGCATAGAGAGGAATTCCCTGTTCGAGTAGAGAAGAAACAGAGAGAAATACTTTAATTAGTGCACACAGATCTTTGTGGACCCATGCAAACAAAGTCATTAGGAGTTGCACTGTATTTTTTACTGTTTATTGATGACTGCACAAAGTTTTCTTGGGTATTTTTTTTTAGTAATAAAAGTCACACATTTGAATACTTTAAGTAGTTCAGAAATATGATTGAAAAGAAAATAGGGAAGCATATAAAAATTTCTCCGCTCCGATCAAGGGGGAGAATACAGGAAGGATGAGCTTATCAAGTATTGTAAAGGCCATGGGATATTATAGCAATTCACAGTACCCCATACTCCTCGGTAGAATGGAGTAACGAAAAGAAAGAATAGAACATTGGTGGAATGTGCTAGGAGCATGTTGAAAGGTAAGGATATTTCGAATGGTTTTTGGGCTGAAGCATTGAATACTGTAGTTTATTTGGAAAACAGGAGTCCTACAAAGATTCTTGAGTTTAAAACTCCATATGAAGCATTATATGGATTTAAGCCTGCAGTAAAACATTTAAGAGTGTTTGGATCTAAATCATTTGCCCATATTCCAAAGGAAGATAGAAGAAAACTAGATTCAAAAGCGATCAGATGTACCTTTATAGGGTATGGTTCACAATATAAAGCTTATAGATTATTTAGTCCCTCTACTCACAAGATTTTTGTTAGTAGAGATGTCATATTCCATGAGTAGGATCATGAAGAATCTCATAAGCGCAATGAGGAATGGGATATTCCATTCCTGGTGGAAGAAGGAAGTGATAATCAGGTGATGGAAATGAGCAGTAGCAGATGCAGCAGCAAAAACTGCAGTAGTAGCAAGAAGAAGGAAAAGAAGATGATGTAGCTATCAAGCCAAGTCCAGAAAGCGATGATCAGACAAGGTTTGAAGCTATCCCACCACTTAGGAGATCAGGTAGGAAAGCTTAGTTTCCAACAAGATATAGGGAAAAAGCTTTTATGACTAGTATGATGAATGTTGTTGAACTTCTAGTTATAAGGAAACAAATGAATGTAGTGAAAGAAAACAACTATGGAACAGGAATATGAATCTATAATCAGGAACAACACTTGGGAGTTGTTGAAATTCCTAAAGGGAAACAAACCATAGGTTGTAAATGGTTGTATAAACCAAAGATTAATGCAGATGGAACCATAGATAAATTAAAAGCTAGATTGGTAGCAAAGGGGTATTCACAAAAAGAAGGCATTGACTATGAAGAAACCTTTGCCCCTGTAGCTAAACTAAATACCATCAGAATGTTGATTGCTTTAGCTACTAAGAAACATTGGATGATTCACCAACTAGATGTAAAGTCTGCATTTTTAAATGGAGAATTGAAAGAGGAGGTTTATTTAGAGCAACCTGAGGGGTTTGTCCAGAAAGGGAAAGAACATTTAGTCTGTAGATTAAAGAAAACTCTTAATGGACTAAAGCAAGCACCCAGGTCCTGGTATGAAAAGATTGATACATTTTTTCTGCAACTTGGCTACAACAGAAGTAAAAACGACCCTAATCTGTATACCATGAAAGATGAACAGGGGTGCATAGTGTTGATTTCTTTGTATGTAGATGATTTAATTATGATAGGTGATGCTATTGCTCTAATCAAAGCAATCAAGCAACAAATATCACAGGTGTTCGAAATGAAAGACCTTAGTGAATTAAGATATTGTTTGGGTCTTGAGATTTGGAGAGATCCAGGACAAACTTTTTTGTCCCAGGGTAAGTATGTCAAAGCTCTACTGGAAAGATTCAAGATGGATCAGTGTAAGGTTGCAGCAGTACCATTACAACAAAACATTAAACTTCAAAGTCAAGATGGCTCTAAAGAGGCAAATGCGACACTTTATAGACATCTGGTTGGGAGTCTAATCTACTTGACCACTATTAGACCAGATTTGGCTTATGCAGTTAGTGTGCTAATTCAATACATGTTCAAGCCGCTTGAGAGTCATTGGAATGCAACAAAATGTGTTTTGAGGTATCTACAAGGTATTGCAAACTATGGTATTATTTATAGTGATTCCTCTGATGTTAGATTGACAAGAATTATAGATTCATACTGGGATGGAAATGTAGACGACCGTAGATCCATAACAGGCTATGGATTCAGCATTGGATCTGGGGTGATTACATGGAGCAACAAGAAACAAAACACAGTTACCTTGTCTTCAGCGGAAGTAGAGTATCAAGCTATGTGTGCAACAACGTGTGAGGCAGTTTGGTTGCATATAATTCTCAATGATGTTGGGGAAGAACAGAAAGATGCAACAATAATCAGATGCAACAATCAAAGTTCAATCAAACTTGCTAATAATCTGGTGTTTAACAAGAACACTCAACACATTGATACACAATTCCACTTTGTCAGGGAGAAAGTGCAATCAAAAGAAATCAATCTTGTATATTGTGATACATGTGATAGTGTTGCAGACATTTTCACTAAGCCTCTTGGCAAAATTAAGTTTGAAATTTTTAGGGAGATGTTAGGCATATTTGTGAACCCCTTCTCCATTATGGGGGAGTGTTAGAAATAAGGAAGAATATCCTAGAATAGTGAATTGGTTCACAGTACCTTAGGATAGGAATTAGTTTCTATTTTCTAAGGTATGGTTCTAACTTCCCTAAAACCATGATTGTTATATAATGTGTGATATACATTGAGTATGTAGAGTGTTCTGTAGAGCCATTCTCTCCTGGTTCAGACTCTCTCATAGAGCTGACCAGTGGCTATTTTTTATTAATACAAAGATCGCTTTTTAACATGAAGACCTATCACCACTTGAACGTGGGGTGGAAGCCTACACGTGCATAATAACTTGATCAGCTCGGTTGACAACCTACAAAATTAGAATGCAAGAGCCGTTCACGATCACAAAATCTACTGAGCATTGAAGGCTTCATTAAATTACACACACTACCCAAACTGCAATAAAACCCACTACTGGTTCCTCACATCCATTTAACCTTTATGAAATTTACATGGAAAGAAAACAAAATGTACCTTGGAAATCATACATGGAAATTCTATGGAAATTCTATTGCCAAGAATTTTATTTCGCAACCTTACATTGTGTTATATATATATATATATATATATATATATATATATAGAGAGAGAGAGAGAGAGAGAGAGAAGTATAATAAAAATTAATATTTTTTTTTAACCCCTGATTTTGTCCTCACACTTTTAAGACGTGCTAATTTCCTCTTGAGAGGTTATGACTCGTTGAATTTTGACCTTGGTAGCTAGCAAGATGAATTTGTGCAATATTTTTTTTTTAATCATTTATTTCAATGGTGTTGATAAATGTTGTTTTTATTTAATATGTAATTTTTATATAGAAAGTAGGATACTTATAACCCATAATGTTAGTGTAAATATTATATTTTATTTTTGTGTATTTTTAAAAGTTTCTTGTGATTAGATATTTAAGAAAAAAATGAAGTGTTATAAATAGCAATGTGGCTTCGATATTTTTAGTGTGATGAGTTGCTTCTTAAAATAACATCTCTTTCTTGCAAAAGGTCACTCTTCAGTACAATTTTTTAGCCTTCAATATTTTTCATGCAATGTATCACAAGAAAATGAAAATCATTTTGATACACTAAAACAAAAATCATATTGATACATAAAAAAAATTTAAAAAATTAAAAAAAATTCTTTCATGTGACAACAAAATATCTATTTATTGTGATAATTGCATCACAGTAAAATCAAGTTTTCTACAACAAATAACATACCACCAAACATTTTCTTCATCTACTAGTCACACCCACATCTCAAAAGGCGTGACAAACGTTCAATTAAATTGATACACATGAAACTGCATACCTCTTTTGTTAACTTACTTATTATACCTTCAAAAACAATTACTAATTTAAATTAAGAGTTGTCTTTAGTGTGATATATATATGCTTATATGCTTTTGTAATGAGGATTCATTTGAAAATAAGATTCATCCATTAAGATAATCATATTTTCAAAGAAAATTAATCATTTATTATTTATAATAATATAAATATAAATGATTAATTAAATTCTCACATATGATATTTAACTATATAAAATAAATATTTTGTATAATATTTTTCTTAATAATAATAAACTAAATTAATTTCTAAATAAATTATTAATTCTCCATTAAAAATATAATATAATTACTTAATATTATTAGTTCCTCTTCCTCCTCCTCCTTCTTCTTCTTTAATTATAATATAATAATATTAAATCTCTTTCTCCTTCTTCTTTTTCAATTATAATATAATAATACTAAATATCAAGTTACTTAATTGACTCATTCACTTTTATGTTCTCTTCCTCCTCCTCCTCGAATTATAATATAACAATATTAAATCTACTCCTCCTCCTCCAATTATAATATATTGTTCTCTTCCTCCTCCTCCTCGAATTATAATATAACAATATTAAATCTACTCCTCCTCCTCCAATTATAATATAATAATATTAAATGTCAAGTTACTTTGTTGACTCATTCACTTTTTATGTTCTCACTTATACCTAATCGATAAAGAACCTGAGTAGCTTCTTTAGGTCCAATTCCACCCATTTCGGTTGGGCCGATTCCCTCGCTCCTAAGAGATGTGACATTGTTGATTGATTCTTTCCCTGGTCCTGCCCGCTGGAATCATGATCCGAACCAAATATTATTTTCAAATGAACGTGTGATTGATAGGAAATCAAATCCTCAGATATACGAAATTCCACTCTGATGAATGACGATGTCATTATCATCAATAATTTAATTTTAAATTAATTTAACATTATAATTTTATTGTAATAAAAAAATCATTTCCTTATAAACAAGGACACCAGTATAAAGAACCATACCCTCAAAACAACGCCACCACCAATATAAAGAACCATACCCTCAAAACAACGCCAGCACAACAATAATCATCAATTTATCATCAATTTATGGATTGTTGTTTACAGTCAACCTGATAGATTACCCTAAATACAAAGTTAGGTAGACTAGCCTCCATGGGGGGATATGTGCTATTTATTTATCACTTATTATACTCCTACAAGTATAAACGATATGTCAGTGACAGCAGCTTCAATAGTTTACTCCACATATGTTCTTTGGCACATGGAACGCTGCCTTACCTGCCACGCACGTCATGTATCAAAACTAAAATTAGATAATGTTGGTCAACGTTAGATAAAGAAAGTAGAGAGATGATATACGACCTTAATCATGGGGCATTGCGGATCTTGAAATGATCCAATACAGTTTTCTTTATCCATCCTTGGCTCCAGAAAACTCCAAGGAATTCGTCAAACGTATGTCCACGGTACTGAGCTGGATGCGCTTCATCAACCATGGATGGTGCAGGAGCAATAAACGCATCCACTGAAGGACTGTAAAACGTAGGAATTGATATACGTGCACTCGCCGCGTTTGTTACTGCTCGATGCTCAACACTCCTGAATCTCCCATTGCTGATCACCTTTTTAATATATTCAAATCAAAGAAAGGAACACACAAGTATCATGATTAAGTCTATCTGCACCTTTAACAAGATTGAAAACTATGTTTTATGGGATCTGCGTAGTTTTTGCAAACCTGCAACTGATCTCCCAAGTTGACAACGAAGGCATTACGTACTGGTTCTACAGCAACCCACTTTCCATTTTCTAGAACTTGCAGGCCGCTCACATCGCCTTGCATCAAAACAGTGATGCCCCCAGCGTCTGAATGGCCTGGTATACCAAGGGTAAGATCTGGATTTGGGCACGGAGGGTAATAATTTATAACCATCAATTGGTCGTGTTTTCCAAATGTTTTATCCAGGTAATCAGACTCCAGCCCTAGAGCTTCTGAGATGGCTGTCAGCAGCTTTAAGCATAGTGCTCTCATCTCCAAAGCGTACTTGCCAGCGATCTCCGATGAGTTGTGTCTAAAAAATTGCTGTTTACCGACCTGTAGGCTGCAGGTTTTTGAGGCCAAGAACCGATGACTTCCTCTAAAGGATGACAAGGATGTCTGAGATAGTCCTTCCAGTCATGGACTTTCTCTTTGCTAACATTCGTGCTGGTCGAGAGCCGAACGAGCTGCCTTGGGTTCTCTGAGTAAAGACATGCTCGATCTTCCACGGGCATTTCGAAGAATTCTTTGGCGATATCCATCATGCTTTTCATGACAGTCTCTGGCATGCCATGGTTCACTATCTGTTCTTCACCGTATCAACCAATTTGTGGTCAACAAAATATACAGTCACTCAAATATTCAACTTCATGCTCTCTCGGTATATTAATTCCAGTATATGACTAACTATTAAAGAAATTCCAATATATGATCAGCTATTTCTGGATCATAGATCTAGTATTTTATGGAACAATTTAATTAGTGGATAGTTGAATTTGAAACAAGAATTTGGTAACTCTTAAAACCATCCAGCTTTTCAAAATAATTCCAAACCATTAACCAATAAAATGTAAATTTTTGTTTCACTCACTCCATTTATTTTTATCGGTGTTCCAAAAACAGGAAACATTAAAGAAAAGTCATGAGGATGAAAAACTGTTAGGGTTTGACATATATACCTGGAAAAATCCATCCTCCTCACAGGCACTGCTGATTTGTTGGAGTACCTTTGTTCTGTTAGGGCCATCTAGATCTTTGATATCCACCACCCGAATGCTGTCAGAATAAGAGACCTCAGACATGCAAGGGCGTTCGTTGGGAGGCAGGATAAACTTCTCCTGGACTTGAAGATTGTTAACTCCACTCGACATTAGCTTCTCAATAATTCCACTCAGACCATCATGATTCTGCTCAACTGGAATTACAGATGCCATCGTTCTTTCTTTTCTTTGCGTATTGAGGCTCAACACACTTTTCACTGGAATAAGTTTCCCAACGCAATATATAGAAAATTTCTTTGGTTGATGCTTGAATTGGCCAACTATATTGTCGTTGTCCACAATAAATAGCTCAATATTTTATAATTTTTTCATCTTCTGTCAAACACACGAGATGCCTTAAATTCAAAACCGCGGCCTTCCCTTTTTCAGTAAGAAAAAAAAACTCTATTATATTCATAGATATTTGGAGTATACATAGCAGGAGATATCCCAAATAGGTCATGAAGAGAGATCATGAGAAAAAAAACTATAAGATCCCAAAAACATACCAGACAGAGGGATGATATAGATCCATATTAGATCAGAATATGACAAAATACTGTCTTTGGACATATCAAAATAATATAACGATGTGTTGAATACTAGCATCTGAAATAGATGAAGATGACAGAACATGATGAAACACAGAGGAAATATAGAATATAACAGGTTCATGCTGCGTACCATATATGAGGATCAAAAATATTGAAGAAGCAGGTTTATACAACGTACCAGATATGAGAAGAGAGTTACTTATGCTATGTACCGGGGAGGCAGAATTCTTGAATGTTGTTCCGAATTTCTCCAACAGTGATGTGTTGGAAGGAACTAATTCCAACTACACACAGCCAGAATTCAACAGAAGCTTTAAATGCTAGATCTAGAATTCAACAAATGTATTAAATGTAGTTTCTAGAGATATTGACAAAATGGGCAAGCCTCCTGAAGAAGCCACCGCCCCATCAGACTCCAGAAAGTTCTTTGTGATGTATAAAAACCTGTTCCGCACATGAATGAAGACAAGTTGAAAGTTTCTGTGTTTATGTGTGAGCTGTATAATCTCTGATATGGTATCAGCGCTGAGGGTTTGAGCTCGGTGTGTAATGCATTTGTATTTTGGGGTTGCCGAATCGCCCATCATTGCGTAAGCACTGCTGCTGGAGATGCCGAGAGCTCTGAGTGCTGCTAGGGTGCTACTGAGTGCCACTAGGAGGAGTGTCGATGTTTGAGTGCTGCGGGAGTGTGAGTGCTGCGTGAGGGGAGCCAGAGTCTGCGTGTTTTCTGCGAGGGTTTCAGCTTAGTTTCACATCTCAAGACTGGTCTGCGCTTGGAGGAGAAGATTGACTGTGTGTTGTGTTCTGAGTTTGAGGGTTTCCGCTGTATCCACTGTGTGAGGAAGAGCGAGCATTGTGGAAGTGCCACCGTATGAGGATCTAGTGTGGCTTAAAGAACTGTTGTGCGTGTGCCACCATGTGAGGAGCCAGTGTGGCTTGAAGCATTGTATGAGGAGGGCACCGATTTGCCAGCCCATTTGAGCCATTGTGTGGAGCTGTGTAGAGGAGCAGTGGCGTGGAGGAGCCGCCTTGAGAATCAGCCAGCAAAGGCTGTAAGGAGAAGCAGACTGTAGAATCCGTAGCTTGAGAAAAAGAGGTGACCTGTGAGGTCACAAAGCAGGTGTGAGGATGAGTTGTGAAGAGCTATGAGATAGCTCAATGAGTGCTGTGAGTTGGAGCTGTGTGCTCTGAGTTGGAGTTAATAGTCAGAGCTCGGTGGTGTACGCTGGAGCGCTGTTGAAAGAGCCAAGTGAGCTGTGAGAAGATCTGAGCTCAGGTGAGCTATGTTTGGCCAGGGTTGCGAGGGCTCTGTGGTGTGAAACGTAGGTAGAGTCTGCCCGTGGTGTGTAGATTGGTGCGGCCAATCAAGCCGCATTGTGGAGTGTGTAGTGTGCTGTGATTAACTGGTTAGAGGAGTCGTTGAGCTGCTGCGTTGAGTGCTGTCTAGAAGTGTTGATGTCATGTTTGTGTTGGCTGTTAGAGTGCTGAGGTGAGTGCCAAGAGGAGGCGCTGTTAAAAGTAGCGTGTGATTGTTGTGTGACTAAGTGCTAAGTAACGTTGTTGTGCTACCATTAAGTAAAAGTGCAACACTGTCAAGGAAGATTGCAGCCCATGGAAAGTTTTTGTAGAGTGGAAGCCGCAGAAATCCATTTGAGCGTGAAGGAGCCTCGAAGCTGAGGAATTTCAAGGAAGAGTGCCGAGGAGAGCCAAGGATTTATGCTATGTGTTTCAGCAAGTGAGGCAGAGGAGAGCGTGGAATTTCTTTGTGAGCAATCAGACCGAGAGAAAGAGATCGTTGCGAGAGGTGCAACATGGTGCTTTGAGTGTGGATTCTGTTTTGAGCAATGTTGCTCTTACCGACTTGGTGAAATCTGTTGCTAAGTCTGTTATGTGAAGATTAGTGATGATGTTTGTGCCTGTTGTGGATCACAATGTCTGTAGTTGTGTTAAAAGAAGAGTGATGGGTCAACAGAGGAGACGATCTTGAAGAAAATTTAAACAGGTAAGGAGAAAGAATGAAATGGCAATAGTTGCAGAAGAATATGAAATGCTTCAACCCAAAGTAGATCTGAATCAGATAGAAGAATTTGAAGACATTGATGCAACACTGAAATGATTAATGCCAGTTCTGCGAATTTTCTCAGGTAAAAATTTCAAACTTTGGGCAATGAAAATGGAGGGATTGTTTGGTTCAGTTAATTTATGGCAATTTGTTCAAGGAATTTCCGTAAATGCCAATGATAAAAGTAGAGGTGCAATAGCATTGTTTCTCATCATATCACCTTTAGATGAAAATATTTTGTCTAGTATTTTGTATGAATTTGGTGAAATATGTGATGCAAAAATATTTTGGGATATTCTTGAAATGAAATACTTTATGGAGGGTACTAAGAAAGCTGAAGTTGATGAAGGTGTTGTTGCTAAAGGTGATTGTGTTGAAAGCATCATAGCTGGGATTAAGGCTGAAAGCATGTCTTTAGCTGACAATAGAGTAGTATGTGATATTAAGGAAACATCCTGTGATGCAGAGATCTATGAAGTCAAATTTGATGACAATTATGTATCCCATGATGAGTGGTTAAATATGATGCATGAAAAGCATCTTATTGATGAGTTGTTGTTTGGTGAGAAGAGTTGCCTACCTCCATACACAAATCAAATGCAGGACAACATGTTTGCAGCAACAGAATTGAGGAAAGAGGACATGAATCAACTATGTCAGCAAAGAAAAATGAAGGAAGCAAAGCTCTTTCCAAAGAGCACGATGAAAAAAATCAATATGGTTCTGTTTATGAATCTAACATTGTTTTTGAGTGTGCAGATATTGATAATCAGCAAGAAGCAACAAAACTTGAGGAAATTGGAAGCATTAAGGACAAGTATAAGTCCCAAGAACTTGAATTAAATTACCTTGTTCGGGGTCTTGCATTGCATCCCAATCTGGAAAAAGTTGCTGATGTTAAGTACATAAGCAAGGAGCAGAGGAATTCTTTTAGGAAAGCCAGAAAGGTGAAGTTGAAACTGCACGAGCAAATGAACAAGCATGGACCCTTTCACAAGAAGGCAAAAATGAAATGTTTTGTAAGCCTAGCTGAGACTTATACCAGCAGGCAAGTTAAAGTTTAGGTCGTTGTGATTAAGAGTATGTTATCTTGTTTATTGTGATATAGTATATTTGTTATATAGTTGGAATTAAGGGGGAGTGTTGGAAGGAACTAATTCCAACTACACACAGCCAAAATCCAACAAAAGCTTTAAATGCTGGATCTAGAATTCAGCGTATGTATTAAATATAGTTTCTAGAGATCATTGACAAAATGGGCAAGCTTCCTGAAGAAGCCACCACCCCATCAAAATCCAGAAAGTTCTCTGTGATGTATAAAAACTTGTTCAACGAATGAATGAAGACAAGTTGCAAGTTCCAAGTTTCTGTGTTTATGTGTGAGCTGTATAATCTTTGATATGATGGAAACCTGCCAAAATTCGTTTGGAGAGGAAAGACCTTCTTTAGACAGTGCCTTCCTTGGCCAAAACATGAAGTTCTGAATTTGTATTAAAATTTGAAAGTCTAGCCATGTGATTAAACGGCCGAAATCCGTGCGAAGATGATGTTTCCTCACTTATTTATTGAATAATTCTGTTTGAATTTTAAATTTATTATTGAAGATGATGTTTCTCACTTGTTTATTGAATGATGCTGTTTGAATTTTAAATTTATTATTGAAGATGATGTTTCCTCACTTATTTATTGAAGAAGATGCTTTTGTCATTTATTTAGTGAATAAAATAGATAACCATTAATATTTTTCAGAATTTTATTTTATTTTTAATAATTATAAAAAATAATTTATCAAAATAGAGGACAAAAGTCAATAGTGTTTTGTGCTTTATATAATTATTAAAATATATTAAAGTGACATATTGTTAATATTAAAATTATTTTGTACTATAAAATTTAACTATTTTCTAATTTGAATTTTAAAATAACTTGACTCTAATAAATTAAATAAATTATATAAATTATAAATATTAATATTTTATTTTGTATTAATTTATTAGAAGTAAAATAATAGCTGAATGTATACATTGTTAACCTGCTTTTAGTTAAAGAATTTTTTATTTCCATTTTCAACCATAGCAAGCTTTTAAATTTTTCATGTCAGTGTTTTGTTTTTTCCTCCTCTACGTTGGGAAATAATTCTGGGTGGTCTGTCTTTTGTACCCTCCCTTTCAGTTTAAATTATTTCCCTTTGTCTCGTGAATTTCCTTTGACCTTCCTTTCTCTATTAGTATTTTATCTCTGTTGTTCATTCTACTCGTGCACCCCTAGTTTCTCTACACTCAGCCTTTTCACTAGCATCAACCTCTTCCTCTCTCTTTTATGTATTCCACTTCTCTTTTCACCCTCTGTGCGTCTCATGTCATGGATACACATGGTCTCTCCACCACTTAGCTCGGAGGTAGGAGACGTGATCCACCCTCCACCACTGCTGCCACCAATGCATCCCCCTCCACCACTGCTGCGGCTCACATGTCATGCTCAAACACCATGATATCATCCCTGAAACAGCCCAGAGAGTGATTTTCTAATGTTGACGTGTTAGAAAAACATGAAGATTAATTCTTGATAAGCAAGTTGATTAATGTTTTTCTTTTTAAATGGAAATTATTAATCTATTTTGGCATATCAAAATTCTCATAAATATGGTTTTCATGGATAGAGAAGAGACTAGGCATAATTTGAGTGGAAATGGGTGGCTATACATTTTCTCTATAAAAAAAAATTATTAGTACAATTAATTTTTATTGTATATAACTATTTATTAGTTTTTACAATAGTGATTTATGGTATTCACACATTGTTTTTGTAACTTATAGTATTGGGCATATGACGGAAGTGCATGACTCTAGGTGAAAGACACCATAAATAATATGAATATAGGCTTTCACTTTTGTAAAAGAATGATTTTTTTTTATCTGGGATGTAGTTTGATGATTTTTTTACCCATGATTTGAGTGGAAATCGTTGGCTATCCACCTTTTCCATCAAATCACCATGTTCAATAATTATTTTCTATTGTTGGTGGTTACCAAAACCATGGGCTTGGAAACAATCAATAGTAGAAAACAATTATTTTCTACTATATTTCATGTGACATCCATATTGTATGTGACTTATTTTCTAATAGAGAAAAGTACATGCATTAAAAACAATTCAATATTTCATGTAACATTCTTTTTTCGTTAAAATTTCTTCTATTTCTAACCTGAATTACAATTATAATTTGAAATAAAGTTTCGAGTAACTCTCAATTTACCAATCGTGCATGGAAATCATAAAAAACATTCACAATATAATATGAAGAACAAATGGGTACCTACTTTATATGCATTAAAAAACGCTTCTACTACTTAATGTGAATTACAAGTGTAATCTTAGTTAGATCTCCAATATATCTTAAACCATATTTTCATTTTATTTTTTAGAACTATTAAATGTTAGTATGTCCTATCTCATTTTATGGTTAGCATTGTAATAAAAATATTCATTTTACTGTATAATTAGTACTAACATGTACTATTGATTTTTTTTCCAGAAAGCTACATGTAATGACCATGAAGATGATGATACCGATTATGTTTAGATTACATCATATATCAGAGACGATGATGATGAGGATGGCAACGACATTGGTGATGAATATGTGGATGATATTATTAGGATGGTCAGGATGATGATCATGGAAATGATAATGAGGATGATCTCGACTATGATTTTCTTGATGCTAGCTAGCCATAGGTTATTTTTTTATATTTAGTTGGGATTCTTAATATGGTAATCATACATTTGAATTTTAGTTGATTCGAATAATGATGATGATACGGTACTATCATGTTACCTTATCAATATGTTGAAAATTGTTTACATTTTTTTATGAAGAATTATTGTGTACGATGAGATTCCTATTTTTTTATGCACGTTGTGAAGTTACCTTAGAATAATGATATCAATGAAACATTTTTATTTGGTAATCATACATTGACTTTTAGTTCATTTGATTAAATATGATGATGATATTATCATTTTTATCTTGTTTTTTTATGTATATATTGAAAATTATCAACATTATTTTGATGTAGAATTATTATATTACTATCTTTTGATGGATGTTGTGAATTTACCTTAGAATGATGGTGTTCACGAAAGATTTTGATATGATAATCACACATTTGAGTCTTAGTTGATTTGATTAAAAATGATGAGGATATTATTAGTATTCTTGTTACTTTATATATGTGTTGAAAATTGTCAATGTTTTTTGATGGAGAATTATTATGTATGATGATATTACTATTTTTGGATGTAATGTTGTGAATTTACCTTCGAATAATGATATCTACGATAAGTTTTGATATAATAGTCATATATGTATATTGAAAATTGTCAATGAATTTTTGATGGAGAATTGTTATATATGAGAATACTACTAACTTTTTGATGAATGTTGTCAATTACCCTAAATTTGTTTACAAATATTAAGTTATCAATTTGAATTGTGATATCTTCTTAAATGTGTTATACATGAAGATACCTTCTCATCATCTTGGCAGAGAATACTATGTTGTTGGTTGAAATACACCTTTCTCCTAGACTATATAAGACTATAATACAAGCTATGTACCAGGTGGACCACATTATCCTAATCTATAACAAGTTTCCCCCTTCATCTAACTTTTGTTACCAAAATTCTCTCTTCGTCACAAGGAAAAAACTTGAGTTAACTAGAATTTGACACTCTTGTTCACTTTATGTAGAAAATCTGGTAGATTCACAAGCTCATGCAATGTACTAAAGAAAAAAACAATAATCTACTTCTACTCTTTACAGCAAAAGCCCATAAACATTGAGAAAACAATAATCATTAGAGGATTCAAGAGAATCAAAGGCACATAACAAAATAAATATTCAGGGAAAGCCACAACTCAAAACCCAACTATCTGTTTTGTATTAATCTGGAAAATCAAGATGAAATTGCAATGCTTGTTCTCTCAAGAACAATCCCAGCACTCAACAAATTCAATCTCCAACTCACAAGAAAGCTCAAGGCCAAATATTAGCCTCTTCACAAGCTCTCCAACTCTCTATTCCAATGTGTAATTCCTAGGAAGGATAGATTTTACTTAAAGGGAAATAAAGCCTCTAAAAATAGCGTAACCCCTCAAGGATCAGTTCTTGAATGCATGCACTATCAGTGCAACTCACAAAAATCTAAAACAAATAGTACATTGTCCCTACACTCTAGTCTCAATTGGGTCTTTCTCATAATCGACATGCATGAGTTTCTAATGAGTAAATATTCAATTAAATAGAGTAGCACTGGTGGAGTTCATTAGTGTCACCACTGACTGTTAATTCACTATTAGTTCTCTTAATCAATTTGAGAACTAATTTAACTGAACTAACTCATGAAACTGAGTCTTCTATTTTACAACCCACAATTAACTCACACTGGACTCCTACAGTGTAGGGAGAACATATAAATGAATTCAAAATTACTTCCAACTCGAATTTCCTAAGTTAGGTAAGTTTAATAAATGTAATTTAACTATTTTAAGTTGTTATGAGAATAGAATTTTAATTTAATTCACATTTTAATTCAAGGAAAAATTAAACTAGAATTTATTGTTACCATTTCTCAACACTCTCTCTCAACAAGAAAGGGATTATCAACTACCTCGATCCTGTCTCTGTGAAACTCGAATTTACTTATTGACAATGCCTTTGTCAAGATGTCAACAACTTGCTCCTCTATGGGAATGTAATCTAACAACATATCCACCTCAATACACAATCTCTGAGATGATGATACCGAATATCAATATGCTTGGACTGATCATGAAAGAATGGATTTTCAAAGAGTTTGATACAACTTTGATTATCACAATAAATCAATGTCGGATCCATCTGCTGACCAAACAAACCAATCAGGATTTTACTCATCTAGAAAGCCTCACATGTTGTTACAAAACATTTTGTCACTGTCCCTATGCTCCCCGTTCCTCGATCCTGGAAGACCTCTATAGTGACCCTCATATGTTTCCCTGCCATGAAGAACGTGTCCCTGCATCCCTCTTCATCTACAGAACATTTCCCTCTTACATTAATTCCTAAGAATATTCCTTCAAGCACAATTTTCAAGACCGACGCTAGTGCTTAGTTCCCTCCCTGCACTAATTTGCAAAGTTTAAAACTAAGACTAGCACAGAATGGTGCAAGTGAGCCATTCATCACCCGCACCGACCCTCTTTTGGCAATTTTTTAAAAATGGAGTTGAAGCTTCTAGGTCTAGAAGCTTCTTGAACGGAAGTCTGGTAAATGGTTGAACTGGATAGAGCCGATAGATATTGTTTGGGCTCTTTTCCCCTATTAAGATGGAACAAACCAAAAGGGATAAGGCCTCTCCCACCATAAGAGGATCCATTTCCCCTCTATCAAAGCTATATAAACTCCTCATTTGACAACCTCAGCTAGCTAGTGAAAGGGCTGGAATTATCTACAAATATTGATAGCCATCTTGAGAACCTCAGCCTTCTATTTTGTGTGTGAAGGGAGAATAAGCTTATAGTATTTGGTTTGGAGCAAAGGAAAAGAGGCCTTGAACTTCCATTGTTTTGAGGGTGAATCATGAGATGCTTATAGTGGTGTTGGAACTCGAACATGCCAAAGGGAACCTGCAACGTCAAGGCTCCGATTGTATTTCTCTTTGAAGTTTATATTAATACAAATAATGGTTTATTTCCTATATCGTGTGTAATATTACATTTGATAGCTTAAAACTCCTTGACATTTTAAGTAGATTGAATCAATTTTATGCTATCAAATTTGTTGTTGTTTCTTGCATGTTTGTTTCAAGTATTTGAACGAAAGGAACGAAAGGAAGCTGGAGCAAGGAAGAAAGATCAACATCAAGTGGATTAGCGCTATAATAGGTAGGCCCTCTTATTCGATTCTAATCTAAGGAAATTTACATTATATTGTCTTGTTTGCAACTAGACCCACTCTTGGGCTAGAGGGATCGTCTTTGTCCGTAGAGAGGATACTCCTACTCCACAAATTGGCAACTCTTTGAATTTTGTCGTATCACTCTTTCTTTTTGGTTTTCTATGCTTTACACTGTTTGCTGCCTAGATTCTTGAATTTAGAGTGACAAGTCTAGTTTTGATTTCTGAAAACTTTTATTTTTTCTTTGAATCCCTCGATCAGCGTTGTTTATTTTCTGGTAGTCGCACCGACCAGGACTATTTACCATTGAACAGTTGCGTCGTAGCCCCTTGTGGCGCTTTTTTTCAGTTAGGCATTCACGCCGATGCATGTAGGTTAAGATTAGGGTTTCTGCTAAATCATTGCCAATGTGTCTTTTCCTCATAAGTTATGTTTCTTAGCTTGTTTACCTGTATTCTCCTTGGCTAGAAAACTTCGTTAGCTTGATTTGTTTACTTGATTGGTTTGAATTTACCTTGATTTTTTTAGATTTTGGATGCTTTGTGTCCCTAGGACATCTAGGTCATTGTCCATTCAACCATTTTTTTGCTCATCAAGTCAAGTTGCTGGTTAGCTACCCCATGCATTTCATGTTTTAGTCCTTGTATTTCTTTTTTTTCAATTGAAAAAGTGAAAAAGTTTTGTTTTCTCTTCTCTTCATTGAATGTATCTTTTTGAACATAGATTACATTGGTCATTTTGTTTCGATTGAGTCTTTGCATGCTTGGTTTGAGAGGAGTTCTTCTTATCTTGCTTGGTATATGATTGATGTTGGTTGTTTGAAAATTTTTCATTGAAATGTTTATGTGAAAGATTCATTTTATCATTCCATTGAAAAAATACATCATTCTAGTTTGTTAAATTGATATGTTGCATTAAGTAGCATCATTGAAAGCTAGAATTGCATCATCATGAGCATTTGAAATGAAAGGAACTTCTTTTACTGTTGAAAGGACTAGTTGAAGTGCATTTGATAGGAAGGATAGGAAGTGGAAATAATTTTCATTATTTTGTTTTGAAAAGCGAAGTAGTGAAGAGTCATCTTACTTTCAGTTGCTTGTTTGTTGCATTGATTGTTTTCTCTACTCTCAATTAGTGTAAACATTCATCGAATTGAAAGGGTTTTGTCTCATATAGCTGCATATAGGAGTTTTTCAAGTGACATTGATAGGGCCTAAAAACTGAGACTTAATTTCAATATAAACTTTTAAAATGTATTCAATTAACCTAAGGCACATTTGAAACTTAACACTCACATTTAGAGGTCTAGGCTAGAGACATGTTACGATGTCTTTAAACTTAGAAGTTGTTGTTTGTTTTGGCACTAGACAACGCTAGTACGAACTTATGCTCCCCGTACGGTCATGTATATATAGGGAGACCCCACTAGGTTTGCAATTATTTATCCGTAGGAAGTCGAGTCTATCGCCTTGTAAACGTGATACATCAAACACAACATTCAGGGATATTTCCTGCCCGTACTTCTCGGTTCGTTGAGAGGTATTCTACAGTTCAAAATTACTTGGTAATCCTTTTGCTTAGATTACCCTAAGCGGTCATTTTGTTCCATTTTACTCTTTAAATTTTAAAGATCATCGAGCACTTGTCCTTTTGAGCTCGTTCAAACCAAAAGTGACTAGAGTCATCTTTTCCTTTTTCTCGACTCTTAAAACATGAAAAGGCATCAGTCTATTTCAGCGGCTTAAATTTTTTTTTCCACAATCACATGACATTCCTAATAGTCTTATTCTAGACCACATCGTGAGTATACCTTCAATATATTTTAAAGAAGCCCTAAAATTAATCTCTATTCTCTTGTTGTTTGAGACAAAGTCATCATGGCAGAACCATCAAGTTCACCTAGTTCCTCTTCCACTCCTCCATCTGAAAGATCATCTAAGGAGCCTCTCCCTAAACTCTCGCAGTCACTCAAGGATCAAGGTGTTGAACTTGGAATTGTTTTGAGTATTCAATCTTTTTCATCTCGTCCTCTTCCATCAGATAATTGGTCACCTTACGAATCTGGCCTGAAATCTCTGGATAATCCTATCCAGACTCCTGAGAGTCCGTTGACTCCTGAAGGTCAACAAGGACTGGTTGTTTACCCTCTAATCAATTTTTCGATTCTGTTGTGATATCACTGCAGTGTCCGTACAGTCTGTACGATCTACCTTGTGTTTTGTTCGAATTATCTCCTCGAACATCTTTGGTTGCTCATCGTCATTTGTTTCCACCCATGGAATCAGAAGGCGAGATTCTAGTCTCCTCTCTGGGTCACTCGGAGGTTTCTGCTACACACACTCCTCACGCATTTGATGAGCAGGGATATTCGTTCCCTCCAAAAGGTTTCCCTTATACGGGAAGCATTCTGACTAGCATCTACCTTAAGTATAGCGAGCCTTTATTGCCTCATGGTTATACCTCTCTAAATCAGTTGGTTTAGGGCACTCTCAGTGCCTCGCCATTATATCACAACCCTATCTGGTCTTCCTACGCAATTCCTACCTCAGGTTCATTCGTTCAAAACCCAACTTCTCGACCGATTGTGCAAACTGCAGTCACTTCAGTTCTGGTGCAACCCACCATTCCGACTCCACTTGTTTCTCGTTTCAACCAACTCTTCTGGTTCAACTGACAGTCTCAAGTCAAGTCTTGGTAAGTTCTTCTACCACTCTAGTGAGTGGACGGACTCTACCACTACCTAGGGAGAAAGATCCGAATATATCCATGATGTCTGGTGAAACCAATGTGAGTGGCTCACAACCTCACATGGTTGGAATGAATCAACCCTCTTACAATGTTATTACGAACCTCGTTGGTCCATCTGGGTCAAGTAACGTCTAGTACCAGCAGCCATATGTGGCTCAAGTTCTGTTCCAACCTCCTTATGTTCCATATGGTTCACAAACGATGGTAAATCCACCTTACATCCTTCTAGTTGGGCCTTATGTTTATCTTGGTCCATCTGTTGTGCCTGGTGGATATGGCCAAATCCAATTCGGGAACTTTCAGTACCCTCAGGGTGTTACCCTAGGAGTTGTCCAAGTACCCTTGCAGCAGCAGGGGCAACCTTCACAGCAGCAAGGGTAATCCTTGCAGTAGCAAGGGTAGGTAGTTCAACAACAAGGAAAACTGCAACAAACCGCAGGGGAAACCCTTGCAACAGTTGCAACAAAATTTGCAGTCACACACATAATTTGTTCGTGAATCCTTCCAACCTATGTCCTCGCAAGGTCAACCTCTGCAACCGCATGGACAAAATTTACAGCAGAAAAGCCATCCTTTACAACAATAAGGTTAACCTAGGCAGCATCAACCCTTGTATTCATATCATCAAGGTCAGCCTTTGCAAGGTCAAAGTCAAATCCTACAGCGGCAAGCTCAAAATCCTTATGTCTAAGGGCAACAGGTTCAAAATCCTTATGTCTAGGGGAAGCAGGTGCAAAATCCATATGTCCAGGGTCAGGAGTTTCAAAATCCTTATGTCCAAGGTCAACAGGCTCAACAACCTTTTAACTTGTATGCTGCTTATCAACAGCCTATGGCAGGATAGTATCAAGGCTACCGAGGACAAAATCCTCCCTACGGGCAAGGTAACCTACAGTGGGGGCAAAATCAGATTCCATATGGACAAAATCATCCACTGTGGGGGGAAATCCTTACCAACAAGGATGGGTTCTGTAGTCCGAGCCTACTTAGAGGCCCCAAATTCTTTTTAATACGCAATTTCTGTTCTTGGCCACATTGGAACTCCCTGATGTGTCAAGGCTTACCAATGATCCTATTCCTCATTCGCCTTATTGGCCTCCAGTTCCAATGAAAGTTTTGGGCGACTGCTCGAAATTTGAGGGAAAAGTGAAGGAGGATCCACAAGGCCACGTGATAACATATTGCCTTTAGTGCTCCTCCAATTCATACGTTGATGGTTATATCCATTTACGACTCTTTCAAAGAACTCTCATAGGGGCCGCCTCAAAATGGTACATCGAATTGCCTCGAGGTACCTATAGTGACTTCAACACTCTCGCTATGGATTTCCTCACTCATTTCCAGGTGCCAGTTCACTATGAAACTAGCACCTATCTGCTTACGTCACTTAAGCAAGACACTGCGACCCATATCTCTTATCACATCCATGAATGGAGACGTCGTCGTCGCCTGATCAAGTTTGAAATTACTGATCAGTTGCTAACAGAATGGTTCACCAAATCATTCATCAACCCAATTTCTAGGGACATAACTATGGGTGGGTGTGTTACAGAGGAGTAATCCATCACTCATGCCCAGTATTTGGACCTAGTCTACTCGCAATCTGCCACATTATATGAGATGTTACCCAATGCTATGAGACCATCACTAATCTGACAACATTGAAATCTCTGGCTACCCCACCTATTGATGGAGTGATTGGTTCTGTGTCTCAGACCCCCACAAAATATTCTTCCAAGCAGAAAGTGGTCTCAAACACTAGTTCCAATGATCCCTCTCGAAATTCAACTGGTCCTGGTAAAACCTCTACGGTTCACATTGTTCAGTCTACCACAACGGACAAATCCTCTAAGGGTAAAAATAAGGGCAAATGCAAGGCCAAAGTTGATGCCCCGAAACAAGGCCCTCCTAACTCATCTGCTGGCAATGCTTCTCAAAGAAAGCCCAAGTATCCATGTCTCATCTGTGAGGAGGATCACTACACTAAATATTGTCCCCGATGATCTGAAGTTAGTCGCTTGCTCAAAGGGACCTCGGCTATCTTGAAAGAGCCCTTTCCATCCCAGTAGCCCAAATGGTAGACCAACCTTAGTCTTCCACTTCCATAGGTTCCCAAGTGTTCATGATGAACACACCTATAAATGTGGCTACCAGATCAAAAGATTATCAAACACCTACTTCGACGGTAGGGAAAGAGAAATAAGGTACCCCTTCCTCCTCTATCTCGTCTACCTTTGGTCCTCTCCATATAGAGCGACCTAATCCTGATTTTTCTATTCGAATACCCTCTCGACGTGTGCTATGAAAGTCCTTGTATAATCCAAATTCTCAAGCTGCTCAGGATTATAACATTGTTGAGGATTTGGCTCAAGCACCATTAGCTATGTCTGCTCTCGAGGTCCTTCAAAGCTATCCTTCTCAGCAGAAAGCATTGTTGTCAGCTATTGGAGGTATTGATCCATCTGATTCCAATCTCATTTGTTTCGATCTGGAAAACCATGTTCCATGCTTACCTCATCAAATTTCCTTTCTCATTCAGGTGATCATTAATGAGAAGAAATTCACAGGACCGTCATTGATGAAGGTGCCTCCACCTACATCATGTCTGTCTCTTCTTGGAAGGAAATTGGTTATCCTACCCTTAACCAATCACCTAACACATTGGAAGCCTTTGATGGACATGATTCTCAACCTTTTGGTGTCCTTCCTAATATTGCAATTACCTTGGAAGGCAAGACATTCAATGTTGAAGTAGAAATTGTTGATGCAAATCTTAAATATAATCTTCTACACAGACAAAGTTGGACCCATTCCATGCATGTTGTAGCCTCTTCTCTGGTCCGTGTGCTCCTTTTTCCTCATCAAGGGAAAGTCGTCACGGTCGACCAGTTGTCATTCTTTGCCTCTTCTTCCTTGGATCGCAATGTTCCTTATGTGAAGCGTACTGGTGCTCCTTAAGAGAGCGTGGGGGCTGGAATTTTCAAAGATCCCACCTTGATGTGTATTTTTCCTCTCCCACCTTTGCATGTTTCCTCAGTCTACATGATCTCGTTTAAGTCTAATCCTTGGGTCATTCCCTCTCCTGATCTTGTTGATACATGGGGTGATGTCATGTCGTCAAGCCCTGCTGAGATCAATTATGTGGAGATTGTTACGGATTCGACTTTGGTACCCACTAATCATACTGCTTCAAGTACGTCTCTTGACACCTATTCTCAATCCTCGTGGCTTGGTTCTTCGGATTCTCCCGATCCCTTAACCAAGACTTTTCCTTCTGACGAAATTATCATGGAAATTATGTCTCTGGAGGAAGCACCGTGGAATGATATTCATCATTGTTCCTTGTTCTTACCTGGCCCAATGGTCATGTCTACTTGTCTTGAGGAGTTCTCTTCTCGTTTCCCAACCCAACCACTTCAAACGCCTATCATGACCCATGAAGTTTGGTCGGAAGGGAACATGGGCGATATTACCCAAACGATGCCTATTGACATTTCTGTTAAACTACGTATTGTTTAAAACGTTCATATTAGTGTGACTTGTTCTCTTGATGAGATCAAGATCTACACTCGTCTTTTTCAAGAGTTTCGAGATGCTTTTGCATGGTTGTATGAAGAAATTCCCAACATTGACCCAAGTATAGTCATGCACGAAATTCCAACTTATCCTAACACGAAGTGCGTTCGTCAACGACTTCGTCTAGTGCACCCTAGAAAAGTGACCACCATTAAAGGGGAAATTGAAAAAATTCTTAAAGATGGATTTATTTATCCTATCCCTCTGACATGTTGGGTGTCCAATATCATATCGGTGACTAAGAAACAAGGCACCATTCGAGTCTGTGTTGATTACTGTGACCTTAATCATCCCTGTCCAAAGGATAATTATCCCACTCCTTTTATAGACCAGATCATCAATTAATGTGTTGGGAGTTAGATATTTTCCTTTATGGATGGTTTTTCTAGTTATAACCAGATAAACATTTCACCGGCTGATCAAGATAAGACTTCCTTTATCTGTCCGTGGGACGCTTTTGCATATAGAAAGCTTCCTTTTATCCTTAAGAATGTTGGGGCTACTTTTCAACGAGAAATGTCCTATGCTTTCCATGACATTAAAAACATCGTTCAGCCTTATTTGGATGATCTTTCTACTCATGCATGTAAGCGCCATGACCATCCCGATCATCTTTGACAAATATTTCTTTGTTGCAGACACTATAACATTCAGTTGAATCCACATAAGTGTGTCTTCTGCGTCGAATCCGGACGACTCCTCAGTTTTATTGTTTCGAAAGATGGAATTCGTCTTGATCCTCTCAAAGTTGAGGCTATTGTTAATCTATTCCCTTCCTCTTCGTTGCATCAATTACAGAGTCTGCAAGGGAAAGTGAATTTCCTTCGTTTCTTTGTTCCTAACTATGTTGAGCTAGCTTTAGGGTTCACCCGATTGCTTAAGCAAGAAAATCCATTCATTTGGGATGAGGCTACCCAAAATACTTTTGATGACTAGAAAGTTGTCCTCATTAATGCTCCTTTGTTGCATCCTCTGAACTATCATAACGATTATTTCCTTTATCTATTGCAGCTTCTAGCACTATTGCAATGGTGTTGGTGCAAGACAAAGACGAAGGTCATGAACATGTCATTTATTACCTCAGGTGAAACCTCCTCGATACTAAGACCCATTATGCTCATGTCGATAAGTTGGTTTTGGCTGTTGTTCAGGTCGTTCAATGCTTTCAGCATTATATTCTCCTCCACGATGAAACCATGATTTCCGAGTGTAACCCCATGAATTACATTCTAACTCGTCAGTTACTTTGGGGAAAGTATTCCAAGTGGAGTGTCATCCTCCAGGAATTTGATTTGGTGTTCACTACTACCAAATAAAACAAATCACTTGTATTTGCTGAGTTGATTTTCTCTCTTCCATATGCTTCTCTTCCTACTAGTGCTGATGAGTAGCTCCCCGATGAGACTCTTTTTCTAATTATCACTCTCGATCCTTGGTACACTGATATCATCGTGTATTTCCAGACTTCTACCTTCTAGTCTGCATTGTCCAAGGATGATCGCTGAAGCATTCAGCATCAATCCCAACCTTACCGCATCATTGTGGATAATTTATATCGCATTGGTGTTGATTCAATTCTTCGTCGATGTTTAACTCTCGATGAGGCTGAAAGAGTCTTGAATGACTGCCATTCTGGCGCATGTGGTGGTCATTTGTCTGGCTACACCACTACTCAAAATATACTCTGTGATGGCTATTTCTGGCCCTCTATCTTTAAGGATTGCATTCTTTCTGTTTGCAAATGCCACGAGTGCCAGATTTATCAGCAACAAATGTGCACCCACCCGCTCACCTTCACCCCATTATTATTGTTGGTCCCTTTGCCAAATGGGGCATTGGTTTTATGACATGTAACCCTCGTTTTGCCAGGGGGAATGGTTATATTATCATTGCCATGGATTAATTCACCAAATGGGCTAAAGCAATGCCTACATATTTCGCTGACGGTAAAACGATGAAGCAATTTTTATTCAATCATGTGATTTCCAAGTTTGGAGTGCCTCAAGCCATTGTCACTGACCATGGCTCCCATTTTCATGATTACATGATGGATGAGCTGACTTCTACATTGGTCTTCTGTCACGATGGCTCAACTCCATACTACCCTTAGGTCAACGGCCAAGTTGAAGCTGTAAACAAAGTGTTAGTCACTATGTTTTAGTGCACCATTGGGATGCACAAATCCAATTGGCATCTCATGCTTTTTTCAGCTCTGTGGGCCTACCTAACCTCGACTAAAGACGTAGCTAGATTCACCCCTTTCCAGCTAGTCTACGGTCTGGAAGCTACCTTACCAATTGAATGTGAAAGTCCCTCACTCAAATTGGTTGTCGAAATGCTCCTTGATACCTCACCTCAAGAAGAGCGTCTCTTATATTTGGAACGACTAGATGAAACCCTCCGGCTCACTGCATTAGTCATTGAAGCACAGAAAAAGCAAGTTAAATCCCATTTTGATCAGTTGGTCTCTCCTCATGCTTTTTTTGAGGGTGATCTAGTCTTGCTATATGACCAAGCTAATGATAAGTTGGGGGCAGGAAAATTCAAACCCATGTGGCATGGACCTATATTGTCAAGCATGTGTTACAAAAAGGGGCCTATAAGCTGATTGATTATGAGGGAAACCACTTGGACAAGCCCCACAATGGGTTGTACCTCAAAAATTACTATGCCTGAGTCATCTCACATGGTTACTTTTGTATAGTGTGTTATTCATTTTTGTGCAGTTTGGTGTGGCATGTTTTCCAAGCAGATTTCTTGCTTATTATGTATTCACCTGCTTTGCAGATGTCTGTGACTCCTTAAGTCGATTGCACTGATGGTGCTTTCTGTAGTACCCGAAATCTATC
Source organism: Pinus tabuliformis (assembly GCA_031772625.1). Lineage (NCBI taxonomy): Eukaryota > Viridiplantae > Streptophyta > Pinopsida > Pinales > Pinaceae > Pinus > Pinus tabuliformis. The sequence goes on from CM062819.1 coordinate 162,975,210, forward strand.
ATCCGTGGCATGGGCTAGTTATGACCCTCATGGTGAGTTGATTTATCTTTAAGGTATTTGTTTGGGTCAAACAACTAATAACATTGCTGAATATAGCGGAGTTATTGAACTCTTGTGAGAAGCCATTGCACTTGAAATTCGAGAAATGGTTGTTAATCTTGATTTGCAACTTGTTTTTCTTTAGCTCAATAGGCAATATTATGTTAGAAACCCTCAGATATTGAGAATGTATTTGTGTATTCGTCTATTGGAAATAAATTTTGATTATATTACATATCATCACATTCCTAGGCATATGAATACATTAATAGATGCATTGGCTAATTATGTGCCAGACAAACATTTATGCAATATGTGAAAAACAAAACATTATATCATAGTAAATAGGAAATGTAGCATATATATATATATATATATATATATATATATATCTATATATATATGTATGTATATATGTATATATACATGTCAATAATGTTTGAGTGTCATACATCAAAACCAAAAAAATAATATATGTGATCCAAGTACATCTGTGACTCATAGGCCTCAAAAATGTAAATGTTAAAACTATGGACTACTCGACATTGTGCTCATGATAACATGTTACTGCTCGTACTACGTGAGCCAGTAATCGAAGGATCCGATCTATCACTCCCATCGTGTGCCGCTGATAACAGTGTGGAATGTCCTCCATCTGGGCATACTCTGGGATGCCTCTGGTCAAGTTTTCAAGATTCCGTGTAATCTCCTCCTCGTTGTCGACTCCTTCCTGATAAGGAGAAATCTCAAATTGTCAAGCAATGCATCTAGCGATCAGGGACATCTCAGCTGGTTGCTCTGGTGCCACATCTACAATTACGTATGTATATATGTATATATACATGCAATAATGTTTGAGTGTCATACATCAAAACCAAAAAAATAATATATGTGATCCAAGTACATCTGTGGCTCATAGGCCTCAAAACTGTAAATGCTAAAACTATGGACTACTCGACATTGTGCTCATGATAGCATGTTACTGCTCGTACTACGTGAGCCAGTAATCGACGGATCCGATCTATCACTCCCACTGTGTGCCGCTGATAACAGTGTGGAATGTCCTCCATCTGGGCATACTCTGGGATGCCTCTGGTCAAGTTTTCAAGATTCCGTGTAATCTCCTCCTCGTTGTCGACTCCTTCCTGATAAGGAGCAATCTCAAATTGTCAAGCAACGCATCTAGCGATCAGGGACATCTCAGCTGGTTGCTCTGGTGCCACATCTACAATTACAAAATCAAAGTGTCACAGATGCATATATCTCAAAAACAATAAAAAATCAAAACCAAAAAATTGTTTTCCTCACCTCCATCATCAAAATCCTCCCCTCTAGGAGCAGCAGTCAGGATCACCAAGGAAATTAGTCTCGCTATATGGCCAATGCTCCACAACGATGAGCTGATGTGTCAGCCATGCAAAGAAAGTAGGCTTGTATGACATGTGATGGCCCCCTCTAGTTCCGGGCATCAGTTCACTCCATCGGACCATCCATGGATCTCATGGCATTGGGGGATTTACCTCCGCCAGCTGATAATGGAATATTGGGATCTGTCCCAGGAAGAAAGTCACCAGAACATAACCATATCCAAATTTCCTTAGGTTTCCTGCCTTGCATTTGGATAATTGGCTCTTCATGTTCAATTTCATGGCTTCTACCCAATTGAAGACCATGGGCACCATGCAGTCTATGGCATACTGAAACTTAGGCTTGTTGGACTCATGCAATACCTAAACCCCAGTAACTCTGTTAATGGTCAAGAGAAACACCTTCAGTACAAGGTCACCTATGGTCATGATGTCAACCTTACCACTTTTAGATTTCAAAGCTTCCAGACAATGTTCTGCAAGGAGTGTGTTCACACTCACCCCAATAGGCCTGCCTCCATACAATTGGATTGGTTCCCCTCTATGGGAGAATTCGGTAATGAAGTAGATGTTTGAAGTCTCTAGCTCTAGCTCTTGATCATGGATCACAAATAGCTCTCATCCAATATCCCATAGACTGATTAGGTATTGTAGTAGCTCAGGTTGAGCTCGAAGGCCCGGTGTAAGAAAGAACTTGAGGAGCCTGTAGTTCCTCAATGCATCTAGACAATTTTGATCTTCGAATTCCAATGAAACAATTCCTTCATGCTTGCATTCTTTCCATTCAATCACCATCTTTCCTGCTGTGATTTTCCTGCAAACAACATGCATTTACTTAAACATCAATTTTTACAAGAGGAATTTTGAATTAAAAGCAGTTAAATCGGTCGAAATTTGAAAAAAAATCTACTTTCTATGTCGGCATGACTGTTTTAAAATAGTTGCACTGACAACGTGAGTGCCTAAGTTATAAACCCTCAATCGGTGTGATCCCGTGCCTGGATCTCGCTCCGATTGAGGGATATTTTTTATTTTTATTTTTGTAAAAAACTCTTCAAAAAAACCTTGAAAAACGGCTAAATGCATAAAACTACAGGTATGAAAACAAAGCTTAGGGCCTCAACTCTTACCTACAACAGATAGTTCATCGATCGGCCTCCTGGATCTGCTACAATCTGCTCCTGAGGATTTAGTGCACAAATGGGTAAACATTTCTCCAAATGAGGTAAAAGAGGTAGATGGTACAAATGTTTTAACCTTTTCCTTTTTTATAAACTTTTAGCCATGTTTTAGGGTTTTTAAAAGCATTTTTTCGCCATTTTACCTTAGAAATAAATAATATGTTTTCTTCTTGTGTAGCAACAGGTGATGGATTGCTAGTGATGATGCAAAACTAGAGTCTTCTTTAAGTTGTTTTTCCAACTCGTAAAAAATTCAAATGAAAATATCACAAAGTATTTTTCCTTTTTTGACTCGTTAAAGAAAATAAAAATGGGGAGTCTTCTTTAAGCTCCTTTCCAACTCTTGAAACACAAAAAGGTTGTCGAGCTCTTGTTTTTTTGACCTAGTAAAATGGTTATGAAATGTCATTTACCCAGTATACATTACCCCTCTTTTGTGTTGGGATAAAATATTTACGAAAAGGGTACTCCACATGGTCAAGAGGTTCTTTCGAGTATTGTTTTCTACCTTTTTGTGCTCGAGAGACAACTTTATGAAAATGGACCTTTTGGAGTTTTATTTTCCGTGTCTTTTTCAAACTCTCTAAACATGAAAAAGATACCGATTTTTTCCTTTGTCAAACTCATGAAAATTTAAATGACATCGGGTTCGTCACCATGACAAACATGAGCTTCTCCTTCCTAGGGCTTGTTAATCTTACTAGGTTGTATCTATCCAAAGGATGGACTTATATTACAAGCATATGTTATCCCCTTCAAGCTTGTGATAAAAAATAATTGGGGTACCTCCCAGAAATGGTGGGGGAAAATGGGAAATTTTTACTAGTTGTGTCGGCAACTTGTCACTCTTGACCATGACACTTTTCTGCTTAGTGTCAGGTTGGGATATCCCCACTTCACCATTGAACTTCCTGGGTTTGGGCTGCCACTTTTTTCCTTTCCATCTGATCTTTGTCACGTCATCACGACCTCTGATCCTATGGATCCAAAAGCTGCTAAACTCTGGAGTTGTGTCGCTGATATGTTCAAGAGTTAATATTTCTGCAATTTACACTCATTCCTGAATCTCTGTATCATCTCATAATCATTGCATCCCTTGTCTCATGTCGATGATATGGGATAAATCATGGCCCTCCTTCGACAAGGTCACTTCCTGTCGACTTCAGCTCATTATCCGTGAAGTTGACCTAGAGACTCCCTTTCAGTACCTTAGATTTTGCATGCCTTGATGGCAAGTTCTTCATGCTCGACAACAAGTTTTCATCATTAGCTTTAGATCGAGTGATTTCATGGGTGTTCGACTTCATTTCCTTATTCACACTCCATGAATTGTGTTGCTGGTACCTTGAGAGACATTGTCATTATTGGTGGTTTCTCTCGCACTTGTTAACAGTTCACATCACTAAATAGTAATCAAGTGATTTTCTAGCATGTTTGACTTTAGCACATCTATTCACGTGCTAGAAATTGTACTTTGATCGGGTCGTGTTGGAGTGCAAGACCCTAGGCTTAGATTACACAAGTCCAGGTTGCAGGGCGATGTGACATGACCATGCTTACATACATGTCTCTTTCATATGGATGGTTGCGACCATACCATGAGTTTGTTATATGTGATCCTTCTCATTATTGGATGGCTATGACCATACCTTAGGTTTGTTATGATCCTTCTTACTGGATGGTTGCGCCCATACCTTGGATCCATTTACATGATCTTCTTCTAGATGGTTGTGTCCATACCACGATTCATGTATAAGATATTTCAGTAATGTATATGTATCTATGCTTTCTTGTAGGTTTTCCAACAACAATATTCGGATCCATGCATCTACTCATAAATAATTTCACCCCTCACTCTTGTTTGGCCTTCATGTTTTAGGGGCCATCTGTTACACAAAATTTTGTCACTGTCCCTATGCTCCACATTCCTCAATCCTCGAATACCTCTACAGTTACCCTCATATGTTTCCCAGCCATGAAGAACGTGTCCCTACATCCCTCTTCATTTGCAGAACATTTCCCTCTTACATCATTTCCCAAGAATATTCCTTCAAACTTAGTTTTCAAGACTGGCGCTAGTGCTCAGTTCCCTCCCTGCACCGATTTTCAGAGTTTAAAACTAGGACTAGTGCTGAACGACGCAAGTGAGCCATTCATCACCCACGCCGACCCTCTTTTGGCAAGTTTTTAAAAATGGAGTTGATGCATCCAGGTATAGAAACTTCGTGAACGAAAGTCTGGTAAATGGTTGGGCTAGATAGAGCTGAGAGAGACTGTTTGGGCTCCTTTCCCCTATTAAGATGGAACAAACCAAAATGGATAAGGCCTCTCCCACCATAAGAGGATCCATTTCCCCTCTATCAAAGCTATATAAACTCCTCATTTTACAACCTCAGCTAGCTAGTGAAAGGGCATGAATTATCTGCAAATCTTGATAGCCATCTTGAGAACCTTAGCCTTCTATTTTGTGTGTGAAGGGAGAATAAGCTTATAGTGTTTGGTTTGGAGATAAGGGAAAGAGGCCTTGAATTTCCATTGTTTTGAGGGTGAATCATGAGATTCTTATAGTGGTGCTGGAACCTGGACATGCCAAAGGGAACCTGCAATGTCAAGGCTTCAATTGTATTTCTCGTTGATGTTTATATTAATACAACTAATGGTTTATTTCATACATCGTGTGTAATATTACATTTGATAGCTTAAAACTCCTTCACCTTTTAAGTAGATTTAATTCGATTTTATGCTATCACATTTGTTGTTGTTTCTTGCATGTTTGTTTCAGTTAATTGAATGAAAGGAATGAAAGGAAGCTGGAGCAAGGAAGAAATATTAACATCAAGTGGATTAGCGCTATAGGAGGTAGGCCCTCTTATTCAATTCTAATCTAAGAAAATCTTTTTCTCATAAACTTGATATGGATCACAGAAGCCTCAATTCAACAAATTTATATTAGACAGTCTTTTTTGGGGCTAGACCCACACTTGGGCTAGAAGGATCATCTCTGTCCATAGAGAGGATACTTCCACTCCACACATGTTTCCTGACTTGCAGTCATGTACTTTTCCTCTATTGAACTAAGTGCAACTGATCTCTGTTTCTTGCTGTACCAAGAAACTGTTGCTGACCCAATACTAAATATCCTCTTAATGTGCTCTTCCTGTTAGATGGACTCATTACCCAATCTGCATCGGTGAAGCCTTGAAGCTTCAATCCCTATGTCTATTTGTACCATAACCCAAACTCAGTACTACCTCTGAGGTATCTCAATACATGATTTTCCACCTTCCAATATAGCTTGGTAGGCTTAACCATCGCTTGACTAAGCTGGTTAACTGCATAGCACATATCGGGTTATGTGTTCACCAAGTACATGAGTGAACCCAAAATATTCCTATAAAACATTAGCTTCCACTACTTCCTGTTATGAAACCAACTCGCAAAAGGATAGAAAAGGAAGATCAATACCATAGAATTCAACCTCTTTGAGGGGGCAGCCTCCTTTACATTACATAAATGTACAATTCTTGGATGATACAAATGACAAAACCCCCTTTCTATATATAGGATTCTAAGGGGTCACAATAAAATGAAAGCCGACCTAACAATAATAATATATGAGTACAAAAATAACAATAGTGGGTTTCTATGGGGCATAATAATAAAAATATGGGGACACTAGGGGCACAACAATAACAATAAGGGATACAATGATAATAGTAATGGAGGAATCACTAGTATTATAGGGACCTAACATGTCCCTCTCCTTCAAAAAAGTGTTGTCCTCAACGCTTGGGTAGTTCGAGATGCTTCTGTATAAAACTCTCATCCTCCCATGTGGAATATTCAATGGGTAAGTTCTTCCACTTGATGAGATACTCTGAAATTGATCGATTTTGTAGCTGTCGAGTTCTTGTTTCTTTGACCACTTCAAGTTCCAATATGATTTTTACTTCCTCATCAAGTTCTGGCAATATTGTTTGAACTGGGAGCTTGTCAACTATAACCTTCTTTAAACATGACACATAGAAAACTGGGTGCACTCGAGAAGTTGCAGGAAGCTCCAATTTGTATGCCATAGTACCTATCTTTTGCAACACCTTGTACAGACCATAATACTTTGGTGATAATTTATTATCCTTCTTAGCTTTCTTGAGGGACATTTGTTGATATGGTTGTAGCCGTAGGAATACCCAATCACCTACATCAGAACTTTTTTCGCTGCGATGTTGATCTACCTACTGTTTCATTCTATTCTACACCAAGGTGAGGTTAGCCTTTAAGAGTTAGAGAACTTGTTGTTGATGCTTGATGTGATATTCCAATGCTTGAACCTTAGAATTTTCTCTTAAATATGATGTGATGGAAGGTAGATGATATCCATAAAGTGCCATAAATGGGGTCATTTTTGTTGCTGTATGGAAGGAAGTGTTATACTAGCCAGAGGCAACCATTTGGCCCATTGTGTATGTTTATTAGATACAAAGCAATGAAGATATCCTTCCAAACATTTTTTTACTATCTCAGTTTACCCATCAGTTTAAGGATGATAAGATGAGCTATGAGCTAACTGAGTACAAAGACAAGAAAATAATTCTGCCCAAAAATTTCCAGTGAAAATGGGATCTTTGTCACTTACAATAATCTTTGGGTTTCCATGTAGCTTTTGAATTGTTTCCATAAATGTAGTAGAAACTGTACTCTCTTTAAATGTATGAGATAATGCACAAAAGTGTGCATACTTGGTAAGTTTCTCAACTACCACCATGATAACACTCCTTCCTTTGGACTTGGGTAAACCTGTGATAAAATCCATTGAAACTTCCTTCCAGTGTTGGCTTGGAATGGATAAAGGTTGTAATAGACTTGGGGTCTTAATTGTTTCAACTTTATTTTGTTGGAAAACCAAACATTGTGCCACAAATTTTTGAATATTCGACTTAAGGCCATCCCAAAAAAATTCCTTCTTAACCCTGTGGTAAGTTTTTAGAAATCCCGAGTGCCCTCCTAAGGGAGAGGTGTGCAATTCCCTCGGAATATTTTGTTTGATTTGGGAATTCTTACATAGATATAACTGATATTTGTACCATAACAAATCATTTTTCCAGCTAAATGTATAAGATGTACTGGGATCTTGTTGTATCTTTTGAATGAGTGCCCACACTTCTTCATCATTCTTCCATTCATCCCTTGCTTAATTTATCAAATCTGGTTGGATAATATAAATGGCACAAAGAAATGCTTCCACATCCTCATCCTTTCTTGAGAGTGCATCTGCCACAACATTTTGCTCCCCTTTTTTGTAGATGATTTCAAAGTCATAACCCAACATCTTTGTGACCCATTTTTGCTGCTCTTCTGAAGATAATCTTTGTTCTAAAAAGTATTTAAGAATATCATGATCTATTTTTACCTTGAAGTGTCTTCCCATTAGGTAGGGTCTCCATTTCTTAAGTGCATGTAGTATTGCCAACATTTCCTTCTCATAAATATCTTTGTCTAAATACTTTCCTTTGATTGGACGAATTTTGAAAGAAATGGGTCTTTCTTCTTGCATAAAAACAACACCAATTCCATTTCCTGAGGCATCACATTCCACAATAAAGGTTTTTGTGAAGTCTGGTGTAGCTAATATGGTCCTTAGCACATTGCCTCTTTAAGATGTTCAAAGGCCTTCGTTGCTTCTGGAGTCCATGAAAATGCAACTTTCTTCAATAATTTTGTTAGAGGTGCTGATATTATCCCATAATTCTTAACAAACTTGTGATGATACCTTGTCAACCTGAGAAATCCTCGTAGATGCTTTATGGATGTGGGGATTTTCCATTCCTTAATGGTTTTAATTTTGATAGGGTCTACCTTAACACCTTCATGAGATACAATATGACCTAAATATTCCACCTCTTGTACTCCAAAGAAACATTTGGAGATTTTGGCATATAATTGTTTCTCCTCCAATAGTTTGAGTACCCTTTCAATATTTTGAACATGATCCTTCCAAGACTTTTTGTATATTAGTATATCATCAAAAAATACTAACACAAATTTTCTACGGAAGGGTTTGAAAATGGAATTCATCAAACCTTGAAATGTAAAAGGTGCAATGGTAAGGCCAAAAGGCATGACCAAAAATTCATAGTGACCCTCATGAGTTCTAAATGATGTTTTTGGAATGTCTTTAGTATTCATTCTAATTTGATGATATCCACAACGAAGATCCAACTTGGTGAAGTAAATTGATCCATGCAATTCATCCAATAATTCATCAATGACAAGAATGGGAAATTTATCTTTAATAGTGAGATTGTTGAGCTCCCTATAATCTAGACACATGCGCCAAGATCCATATTTGTTATGAACCAATACTACTGGAGGAGAGAAAGAACTTTGACTAGGTTGAATTATACCAGCCTCTAACATTTCTGCAAGCAGATGTTCAATTTCACTCTTTTGGGCATAGGGATATCTATAAGGCCTGATGTTTGGAGGAACACTTCCTTGAATCAAATGAATAGCATGATCATGATCACGAATAGGTGGGAGGCCTTTGGGAGTCTCAAATACCTTGGAATGATTATCCAAGAATTTTTGGAGATCTAGAGAAATAGATGATTTCGATGTGGGAATCTCTAGTGAACATAATTGTGAAATTATGCCTCGTTGTTATTTCTTTAGAAGTTTTGTCATTTCGTTAGAGCTGATTATTCTTCTCAGTTTCCCTGCGATACCCCTTAATTCAACTTCCCTTCCTTCTGAAGAAAATTTCATGAAAATTTCTTGAAAATTAAAATCTATTGTACCCAAGGATTGTAGCCATTGGACTCCTACTACAATATCAGCACCACCCATTGGAATGGAAATCATTGGGATATTCAATACATATTCTCCCATGGATAGCTTGATATTATGGCACTTTCCTGAGCAATTTATGGTTCCTCCACTTGCAACCATCACTTGACACTTTGGTGCTAGATATAGGAAGCAATTCAATTCCTTGGCTATCTTACAATGAATAAAATTATGGGTACTGCCCGAATCAATCAACACTATTACCTTTTCCTTCTTGATATGCCCTTCTATCTTGATAGTTTGAGGAGTGGTAATTCCAGCCAATGCATTATAAGATATGGTTGGATTCATTTCTTCTTTCTCTAGGGTTTGTTCCTAGTGTATATCCTATTCTTTTGATGTTTCTTCTTCCTTTTCTTCCTCCTCTTCACAATCTATGCAAAATAATTTCTTCTCAACACACTTATGACCTTTAGTGTATTTGCTATCACAACTGTAACAAAGCCCTTTTGCTATTTTTTCTTCCAATTGTTGTTGTGTCAACCTTGTAGGTTTTGGATGGCTAAGGGAAATGACACTTCCATCTTTATGATTGTGAGTGGTAGGCTTCCTTGTTTCCATAATTTTTCTTTCCAGTTTTCTTGCCAACCTGAACGCCTTCTCTAATGAATCAGGTTCCCAAAGGCGAACCTCATGTTGGATGTTATCCTTTAAAGTCCCTATGAACACATCATTCCTATGCTCCTCTGGAATATCTTTTACCCTTATATTCAAATTTTGGAATTCCTCAATGTGCTCCATCATTGAACCCATTTGTTTGAGATTTAAAAATTGGCTAAAAAAAGTGTTTCTTTTTGTATCCTCATAATGTGCTATCATTTCATTTGTAAAAATAGCCCAAGCGACAATTTGTTTATGAGAGCAAAGCCATCGATACCATACAAACTGAGTTGGTTCCAAATATAAAGTTGCAATGCGTACCTTTTGTGTGTTTTGGACATTATGGAGATTGAAAAATTGCTCCATCTGTAGTATCCATGTTGCAAGATGATTGCCATCAAACTTCCTCATATCGATCTTTGGAACATGGTGGTTCTTTGATCCAGCATTAGAGTCTATAAAATCATGATTAACATTTATTTTTGTTCTCATCATGTGTTTCCTTTACTACCCTTTCGCCATTAGTAACCATTTAGACTTGTAGAAGTTTTTTCAAATCTTTCATCTTAGCTTGCACGCCTTTCTTTAAATCATCCATATTAGCTTCCACGCCATCCATCTTAGCTTCCATGCCATCCATCTTAGCTTCCACGTCATTCATCTTAGTTTGTATGCGTTTATTTAAACCATCCATCTTAGCTTCCACGCCATACATCTTAGTTTCTACGTCTTTCCTTAAACCATACATCTTATCTTCTGTTACTTTTTGTGTGAGTGAAATTTGTTGCACTTGGTCTCATAATTTTGATATATCATGTTGCATTTCTTCCTCTTCTTCATGAGTCATGCTATAGCTTCTAGGTTGCTTACTAGGTGTTTGCATTTCCTTTCTTCGGGGCATCAATTACTGATAATAATGATTCACTATGCCCTTTGAATTCCTTCAGACTAATTTTTCAAACCAAACTTATGCAAAAATAAAAAATAAAAACTACACATTTTTTTTTCACCATCGATCTCAAGGCATCGATCGTATGAAGATGGCTGCTCACATATGAATGTGGACATCTGCACTGGCACTTAGAAAAGCGACTAGAAGAAGAAATGAGAGAATAAGAAATCTGAAGACACCATCAGATTTGTGGCGTGGCGTAGTGCTGAATCGACTATCCAAAATCCGAATTCAGAGAAGTTGATAACTCTGGGCTCAAGGAATCTTTTAGATTCCCCCAGGATTCCTTAAATATTTTCTCCATGGATGGACAGGAAATTTGCAAATCATATGGCGAATCTGATCTTGCCATTGCAATCCCTACGAAAAACCATGAAAAACAAGTATACACTTGACTATATTCTAAAATATCAAAATTTTACCTCTTTGGGAGAATTTCATGGCTCATGGTTTCGCTCCCTGTTTTTTGCTGAAATCATGGTTCCACGTGCATCCCAAAAATGAACGAAAAATGTAGAAATCCGATGAAGAAATGAACAACACCATTGTGTTCGTGGTGACAAGAGGTGTAAAATCCATATAAAATTTGTCAATTTTTGACAAAGTGAAAATTTTGCCCTCCTGCAAAATTCATGGTTCCTCCATTAAAATATTAATTAATTCACTGCCTTGAAATCCATGCCCACATTCCACATCCTCGAACTCTATGCAGAAGTAAACACTCTGAGTTTAAATAAAATTCCTTCAGCAGATTTACCAAGGGAAAGTGGTTGGCGCATTGGTAAAAGAGGCAAACGGTTGAGGAGAGGTCAGGGGATCAAATCTCGCCCCTCCCTAAATAATACCAACAGTTTATTTTGTAAACCAAAATGATGCATTAATGGGGGTTGGGTCCACATTGGACAGCCCGCCCCTTAAACCCCTCATTACTACATTATCGACGCATTAACATCGGTGATCAGCCTTGGAAATCGGTGCTTAACATGGGCGTTGGCGACATTATCGATGCAATTTACGTGGTTTTTTCGATTTCTATATTGGAAACATACAAAATCGGCGATCGACATTCCTAATTAGTGATCAACATGGTGGTTGGTGTATTAATCAGCACGATATATGGTGGTTTCGTTGATATTCATATAGGCAATATATAATCGGCGATCGGTGCGTTGTCGACACATTGCAATCGACGGCATATATATCGGGTTGGGTTGATAGGGTGTGGGCCAGGTCCACCGCCGATGGCCCACGACCACCCCATAATACAATGTAGCATATATGTTGTTTATATATTGTCCCAAAACCATATATATTGTTTATTTTTTATTGTTTTATATAGTTATTTAATAACTATATATTAAAACAAATTTTGTTATATGGTTATTCAATAACCATTTTCCATAAAAAATGATTCTTGTCTCTTATGCAAGTTTAGGAGACCAAATGAAAGAACGCCAAGTGTTAATGGCTGATGGGTTGCCATGTGGGTCCCACCTGCTTATTAGGATGCCATGTGGCACACTGTGGGCCCCTCTTTTTCCCTGTCATGTAAAACTTTGAAGAGCTCTATCTTTCACATACGAGCTCGGCTTGACGAACCATTTGCATCCCTGTGATCAGAACGATGAGATCTATGCTCTGGTCTTGGTTCGAAGTCATTCTAAACACTTTGGTTTTTGAGCCCTCTTCGTCCTATGTGTCTCTCTAGAGCCACTTGGATCAATCCTCCCAACTGAGGAGATTTTGGTCCTCCAAAAGCATGAAAAATAATCTACAACTTTCTATGTACCCTCTATGCATCACAAGTGTCCTGAAAGGGTCTCGCTTCCATCTCCTTCACCTTTTTCATTTGGAGCCTTAAGCGACGAGCCGACACCTGCTACCTTTGCAACCTATAATCATTGTTTTGCAAATTACATTATTTGAATTACATGACCAACTAAAGACCCAAATGTCCCACACTTGCCACGAGTTTATAACACATACTCGGTGGTCAATTTTACATCAAGATGGACGTAATACCCCAGCTATGACAACAAGGCCAACATATCATTGTTGCTTCAAAAAGTGATGGAAAACACCTCATCACTGCAACACATGATTTACATACATAAGGCCAAACACTATTGTTTTGACAAGTGATGGAAACATAACATCACTTTCAAAGATTTAACATGTAACTCAAAATACGACTCAAAACATGACTAGACATCATTGTTGCTGACCAAGTGATGCAAAACACATTATCACTTTTACACATTAAAATGCAACAAATGATTTACAAAAGAATGACCATGAAATGACAACATGTCTAGAAACCATTTTTCACTCATCATGGTGAATGTGTCACCTCATTGAGGTGGTTTTGCTTTTCGAACAACTGCTCTTCCTGGTTCACGCACCAATGCTTTGTCTTTAAGGCATTGCTCTGGATGGAGCCTCCAGCAAGTGGCTCTTTGATGGCCATTTCTGTTGCAATGACTGTAGTAGGCTTTCTTCCTCCATATCTACTTAACCTGTTTCTTTTCATGCTGTTGAAAGGGTCGTTCATGCCTCATGAGTGCTTCCATTCTTTTCCAACACTTAGAAAATGTATGGTTAGGTAAACCACAAAAGGTACATGTTTTTTGATGCCTTGATCTTCATTCATTATTAACAACATGATCATAATAAAAATGAACATTCGAAGATCGAAAATGGTTATACCTTCCTTTGTGGTTCCTAATGTCAGTATGGTGATGAGAGCTTGCCTCAGCTCTCTCCCTTCAATGGAAACTGTCATGGGATGATGAGGATTTCCCATCATTCTCTTTCCTCAATGATGTCTCGGATGAATCTGACACCTTTGAGAACTATTCCCTAGTGTATCTGGAGTGTGCAAATCAAAGTTCATGCACAACCTCAAAATGTTGAGTTATGCCTTGGTTATTAACACCAAGTTCCTCTTTCTCCTCATGCCTCGTCTTTGTAAGGAGCCTCATATTTGTCCCTGTAATTGGGATCTCCACATCTCCAATAGACATCATACTATGAGAAGATGAAATCGAAAGGAAATCAACATCCTTTACCTCCTCTTTCGATTTGCAAAGAAATGATGAGGGCTGCTCATCATCTGTCGTTAGTGGTTCACTAACTGTGTCAGTGCATTCCCCAACTTCTTTCCCGACATACCCAAGTCCTACTTAATGGTGTAATTCCTTTACTTTGATGGGGTTGACAATGCCTTGGCCATTAAAGCCCAAGCCTTTTCCTTCATACCCCATTATCTTCAACATTTTGGAGCCAATTCCTATGGTATGATTTTCAAACACAACAAAATCATCATCAGGAAACATACATAAAGATGGAGAACTACTTTTTACCTCACATGGGTCTCGCTGCAGCTTTTTCAAGGCCTCAACCTTTGCTTGTAGCTATCGTATCAAACTTTGTTTTTCCTCCTCTTCATGTAGACACATCTTCAATTCATCATTCTCTTTTTGAAGATTATGTTTGTTTTGCTTCAGTTCTTCCACGACTTGTTCTGTGGCTTGCAACTGAAGCTGCAATCGATCCTTTTCCTCTGTCTCTAACTGTAGAGTTTCATACACAATTTCCACTTTCTTGGAAACGCTGAGCATGGTCTCGTACATCGCTCTTTCATTCTCTGTTGCTACATGCTCCATTGTAAACACTGTAATTCACATACACGTAAAGACCGCTCTAATACCACTTGATCCAAGTCCGGGTGTGAAGAAGGACCTTTCAAAGACCTTTTACTTTCGTGATGGGTTAAATTTAATTTTAAAAGAACATTAATGAATACATCTTCATGCAGAAAAGAAGAGAAACATAACAATCATCAGTACATGAAAAAATAAGCCGTTGATAACAAAGTTCATCTAGGAGGGACTACGTCATCGGGCCCCAATGTCAAGATGGTGTAGGCCGCTGCATTAGGTGCTATCAATAATGGTGATGTACACAGAGATGATGTCTCGATCATACAAGGAAAAATAACCTCATGTAGGAGTGGCTCTAAGTGATATTCCACAACCGGAATTCTCAATCAAAAGACTCCTATCAGTATGACACAAAAACATGCATGGTGAGCATCCCACCAACATGGCACAAAATGGATCTAAAAAAGAAACAGGCATGACGACAACAAGAGTATCCCAGCAACATACAGCAAGGGATCTCAAAACATAACATGATGAGTTATGGCAGAAAGTACATAACATAGAAGATTCCGCATCAAATCAAGCAAGGAATCATGACAACATATAATAAACAAGATCCTGCATCAACATCAATCAAGGATCTATGCAACATAATGCAGAAAGAAGAAGTACATGAACACATCATATACCTCACAACTAAGGGTCGTTTGAAGTAGTGGATGTCACACTACTGAAGCTGCTTGGACCATCGATCTCAAGGCATTGATCGTATGAATATGGTTGCTCGCACATGAATGT
The DNA here is from genome assembly GCA_031772625.1 of Pinus tabuliformis. Taxonomy (NCBI): domain Eukaryota; kingdom Viridiplantae; phylum Streptophyta; class Pinopsida; order Pinales; family Pinaceae; genus Pinus; species Pinus tabuliformis. The sequence goes on from CM062819.1 coordinate 162,990,655, forward strand.
GGACATCTGCACTAGCACTTAATAAAGAGACTAGAAGAAGAAATGAGAGAATAAGAAATCTAAAGACACCATCAAATTTGTGGCATCGAGTAGTGCTGAATCGACTGTCCAAAATCCGAATTCTGAGAAGTTGAGAATTCTGGGCTCAAGGAATCTTTTAGATTCCCCCAGGATTCCTCAAAGATTCTGCTCCATGGATGGAATGGAAATTTATGGTGAATCTGATCTTGCCATTGCGATCCTTGCGGAAAACCATGAAAAACAAGTATAAACTTGACTATATTCTAAAATGTCAAAATTTTACCTCCTTGGGAGAACTTCATGGCTCATGGTTCCACTACCTGTTTTTTGCTAAAATCATGGTTCCACGTGCATTCTGAAAATGACTGAAAAATGTAGAACTCTGATGAAGAAATGAACAACACCATTGTGTTCTTGGTGACAAGAGTTGTAAAATCCATATATTTTTGACAAAGTGAAAATTTTTTGCCTCCTGCAAAATTCATGGTTCCTCCATTAAAATATTAATTAATTCACTACCTTGAAATCCATGCCTGCATTCTGCCTCCTCAAACTATGTGCAGAAGTAAAAAATTTGAGTTTAAATAAATTTCCTTTGGTGGATTTACCAAGGGAAAGTGGTTGGCGCATTGGTAAAAGAGGCAAACGGTTGAGGAGAGGTCGGGGGATCAAATCCCGCACCTCCCGAAATAATACCAACAATTTCCTTTGTAAACTGAAATGATACATTAATGGGTGTCGGGTCTGCATTGGGCGGCCCGCCCCTTAAACCCCTCATTACTACATTATCAGTGCATTAAAATCGGCGATCGGCCTTGGAAATCAGCGCTTAACATGGGCGTTGGCGACGTTATCGGCGCGATTTACATGGTTTCACTGATAGCTATATTGGTGACATACAAAATTGGTGATTGGCACGGTGGATGGCATATTAATCGGTGTGATATATGGTGGTTTCGCCGATATTCATATTGGTGATATATAATCGGCAATCGGTGTGGTGTCGGCACATTGCAATCGGCGACATATATATCAGGTTGGGGTGATAGGGTGTTGGTGGGGTCTACTGCCGATGGCCCGTACCCACCCCATAATACAATGTTACATATATATATATATATATATATATATATATATATATATATATATATATATATATATATGCAGCAAGCCTTCGAAGGGTTCGGCGGAGGTTATGGCTGCTGACCCTAAAACATATATATGTTGTTTGTTGTTGATTGCGATTGGAATAAGGTCGGCAAGGGTTATGGTCGGTGGGGGTTATGGCCGTCGGCCTTAAAATATATATGTGATGGTTTTAAGGGTTAGGCGGGGGTTATGGCAGCCGATCCCGAAACCATATATATTGTTTATTTTTTATTGTTTTATATAGTTATTTTAATAACTATATATTAAAACAAATTTTGTTATATGGTTAATCAATAACCATTTTCCATGAAAAATGATTCTTGTCACTTATCCAAGTTTAGGAGACCAAATGAAAGAACGTCAAGTGTTAATGGCTGATGGGCTACCATGTGGGTCCCACCTGCTTACTAGGATGCCATGTGGCACACTGTGGGCCCCTCTTTTCAGCTGTCATGTCAAACTTTGAAGAGCTTTATCTTTCGCATACGAGCTCGGTTTGACGAACCGTTCACACCCCCGTGATCAGGACGACGAGAGCTACGCTCTGGTTCTATTTCGAAGTCATTCTGAACACTTTGGTTTTTGAGCCCTCTTCGTCCTGTGTGTCTCTCTGGAGCCACCTGGATCAATCCTCCCCACTGAGGAGATTTTGGTACTCCAAAAGCATGAAAGATAATCTGCAACTTTCTCTGCACCCTATCTACATCACAAGCATCCTAAAAAGGTCTCACTTCCATCTCCTTCACCTTTGTTCTTTGGAGCCTTAAGTGACAAGCCGACACCCGCTACCTCTGCAATTTGTAGTGCATTTTTTTACAAATTACATGCTTTGAATGATAGGACCAACTAAAGACCCAAATGTCCCACACTTGCCATGGGTTTATAACACCTACTTGATGGTCAAGTTCACATCAAGATGGACGTAATACCCCAGCTATGACAACAAGGCCAACATATCATTGTTGCTTCAAAAAGTGATGGAAAGCACCTCATCACTGCAACACATGATTTACATACATATGGCCAAACACTATTCTTTTGAAAAGTGATGGAAACATAACATCACTTTTAGAGTTTTAACGTGCAACTCAAAATACGACTCAAAACATGACCAGACATCATTGTTGCTGACCAAGTGATGGAAAACACATCATCACTTTTGCACATTAAATTGAAACAAATTATTTACAAAAGAATGACCATGAAATGACAACATGTACAAAAACCATTTTTCACTTATCATGGTGAATGGGTCACCTCCTTGAGGTGGTTTTGCTTGTCGAACAATCACTCTTCCTGGTTCACGCACCGATGCTTTGTCTTTAAGGCGCTGCTTTGGATGGAGCCTCCAGCAAGTGGCTCTTTGATGGCCATTTCTATCACAATGACTATAGTAGGCTTTCTTCCTCCATATCTGCTTAACCTCTTTCTTTTCATGCTGTTGAGAGGGTCTTTCATGCCTCATGAGTGTTGCCATTCTTTTCCAACACTTTGAAAAGGTATGGTTAGGTAAACCATAAAAGGTACATGTTTTTCGATGCCTTGATATTCATTCATTATTAACAACATGATCATAATCAAAATGAACATTCAAAGATCGAAAATGGTTATACCTTCCTTTGATGTTCCTGATGTCAGTATGGCGATGAGAGCTTGCCTCAGCTCTCTCCCTGCAATGGAAACTGTCATGGGATGGTGGGGATTTCCCATCATTCTCTTTCCTTGACGATGTCTCAATCGAATCTAACACCTTTGAGCACTCTCCTCTAGTCTATCTTGAGCCTGCAAATTGATGTTCATGCACAACCTCAAAATGTTGAGTTATGCCTTGGTTATTAACACCAAGTTCTTCTTTCTCCTCGTGCCTCGTCCTTGTAAGGAGCCTCATATTTGTCCATGTAATTGGGATCTCCACATCTCCAATAGACATCATATTATGAGAAGATGAAATCAAAAGGAAATCAACATCATTTACTTCCTCTTTCGATTTGGAAAGAACTAATGAGGGCTACTCATCATCTGTTGTTGGTGGTTCGCTAACTGTCTCAGCACATTCCCCAACTTATTTCTTGACATACCCAAGTCCTTCCTGACGGGGTAATTCCTCTACTTTGATGGGGTTGACAATGCCTTGGCCATTAATGCCCAAGCCTTTTCCTTCATTCCCCATTCTCTTCAACAGTTTGGAGCCAATTCCTATGGTATGATTTTCAAACACAATGAAATCATCATCAGGAAACATACATGAAGATGGAGAACTATTTTTTACCTCACATGGGTGCCGTTGTAGCTTTACCAAGGCCTCGTACTTTGCTTGCAGCTGTCGTAGCAAACTTTGTTTTTCCTCCTTCTCTTCATGTAAATGCATCTTCAATTCATCATTCTCTATTTGAAGATTGTGTTTGTTTTTCTGCAGTTCTTCCATGACCTTTTTTGTGGCTTGCAACTGAAGTTGCGATCGCTCTTTTTCCTCTGTCTCTAACTGTAGAGTTTCATACACGATTTCCACTTTCTTGGAAACGTTCAACATGGTCTCGTACATCGCTCTTTCATTCTCTATCACTGCATGTTCCATTGTTCACACTGCAATTCACATACACGTAAAGAATGCTCTGATACCACTTGATCCAAGTCTGGTGTGAAGAAGGACCTTTCCAAGACCTTTTACTTTCGTGATGGGTTAAATTTAATTTTAAAAGAACATTAATGAATACATCTGCATTGCGGAAAAGAAGAGGAACATAACAATCATCAGCACATGAAAACATAAGTCGTTGATAACGAAGTTCGTCCAGGAGGGACTACATCTCCGGGCCCCGGTGTCAAGATGGTGTAGGCCGCTACATTAGGTGCTGCCAATAATGGTGATGTACACAGAGATGATGTCTCGATCATACAAGGAAAAATTCCCTCACGCAGGAGTGGCTCTAGGAGATATTCCACAAACAGAATTCTCAATCAAAAGACTCCTATCAGTATGACACAAAAACATGCATGGTGAGCATCCTGCCAACATGGCACAAAATGGATCTCAAAACAAATAGGCATGATGAAAACACGAGTATCCCAGAAACATACAACAAGGGATCTCAAAACATAACATGATGAGTTATGACAACAAGTACATCACATAGAATATTCTACATCAAATCAAGCAAGGAATCATGACAACATGTAATAAACAAGATCCTGCATCAACATCAATCAAGGATCTGTGCAACATAATGCAGAAAGAAGAAGTACATGAACACATCATATACCTCACAACCAAGGGCCATCTGAAGAAGTGGATGTCACACTGCTGAAGCTGCTCAGACCATCGATCTCAAGGCATTGATCGTATGAAGATGGTTGCTTGCACATGAATGTGGACATCTGCATTAGCACTTAGAAAAGTGACTAGAAAAATAAATGAGAGAATAAGAAATCTAAAGACACCATCAAATTTGTGGCATCAAGTAGAGTTGAATCGACAGTCCAAAATTTGAATTCTAAGAAGTTGAGAATTTTGGGCTTAAGGAATCTTTTAGATTCCCCTGGGATTCCTCAAAGATTATGCTCCATGGATGGACTGGAAATCGGAAACTTAGATGTCGAATCTAATCTCGCTATTGCGATCCCTATGGAAAACCATGAAAAACAAGTATAAACTTGACTATATTCTGAAATGTCAAAATTTTACCTCCTTGGGAGAATTTCATGGTTCATGGTTTCACATCCCGTTTTTTGTTGAAACCATGGTTCCATGTGCATTCTGAAAATGACTGAAAATGCAGTACTCTGATGAAGAAACGAATAGCACCATTGTGTTTGTGGCGACAAAAGGTGTAAAATCCATATAAAATTTGTCAATTTCTGACAAAGTGAAAATTTGCCCTCCTACAAAATTCATGGTTGCTCCATTAAAATATTAAATAATTCATTGCCTTGAAATCTGTGCCCGCATTCCGCCTCCTCGAACTATGTGTAGAAGTAAAAACTCTAAGTTTAAATAAAATTCCTTCGGTAGATTTACCAAGGGAAAGTGGTTGCCGCATTGGTAAAAGAGGCAAACGGTTGAGGAGAGGTCGAGGGATCAAATCCCGCCCCTCCTCAAATAATACCAACAGTTTCTTTTGTAAACCAAAATGACGCATTAATGGGGGTCGGGTCCGCATTGGGCGGCCCGCCCCTTAAACCCCTCATTACTACATTCTCAACGCATTAAAATCGGTGATCGTCCTTGGAAATAAGCGCTTAACATGGGTGTTGGCGATGTTATCGGTGCGATTTACATGGTTTCGCCAATATCTATATCAATGACATACAAAATCGGTGATCGGCATGGTGGTTCACGTAAAAATCGGCACTATATATGGTGGTTTCACCGATATTCATATCAACGATATATAATCGGCGATCGGTACGGTGTCGACACATTGCAATCGGCAACATATATATCGGGTTGGGGTGATAGAGTATGGGCCGTGTCCACTGCCAATGGCCTGTGCCCACCCCATAATACAATGTAACACATGCACACACGCATAGATATATATATATATATATATATAGATATATATATATATATAGATATATATATATATGTATATATATATATATGTATATGTATATGTATGTGTATGTGTATGTGTATGTGTATGTGTATGTGTATGTGTATGTGTATGTATATATATATATATATGCGGTAGGCCTTCGGAGGATTTGGCGGAGGTCATGGCCGCCAACCTTAAAACATATATATGTTGTTTGCTGTTGATTGTGATTGCGATAAGGCCGACACGGGTTATGGCCGTTGGCCTTAAAATATATATGTGATGGTTTTAAAGGGTTCGACGAGGGCTATGGCTGCCGATCCTGAAACCATATATATTTTTTATTTTTTATTGTTTTATATAGTTCTTTTAATAACTATATATTAAAACAAATTTTGTTATATGGTTATTCAATAACGATTTTCCATAAAAAAATATTCTTGTCTATTATGCAAGTATAGGAGACCAAATGAAAGAACGCCAAGTGTTAATGGCTGATGGGCTGCCATGTGGGGCCCACTTGCTTACTGGGATGCCATGTGGCACACTGTGGGCCCCACTTTTCCCCTGTCATGTCAAACTTTGAATAGCTCTATCTTTCGCATACGAGCTCGGTTTGACGAACCGTTCACACCCCGGTGATCAAGACGATGAGATCTATGCTCTGGTCCTAATTTGAAGTCATTCTGAACACTTTGGTTTTTGAGCCCTCTTCGTCTTGTGTCTCTGGAGCCACCTGGATCATCAACAAGGCATAGGAATAACACAAAAGTAATTAACGAATCAGTTGAAGAGCAGTAATAGCATCACTATGCCGATTAAAATCAAAAATAAATACTGAGTTACAGAAGCATAGTAACAGTACTTTTCTATATGTCGTGTCCTTGTACATGAAAAATTGAGTTCATTTATAGTTATTACATGCCCGAAATTAGAAATAGATAATTCATGAGAATCTCATAATTCTCATGCTGATAAAAAATAAAAGTAGTGACAAATTATTTCTCAATACAAATATACATTAGTTAGGATTGTAATCGCTTGGGTCTGTTGCTTCCAAAATAAACAAGTCCTACTCCCAACAACTATTATGTGGAATAGTACCCACATTTTCAAGCTTCGGTGCAACAACATCCTGCGAGTGAATAGTGGTTCAGGATATTACAGAAATCACTAGCGACAACACCCTTGGTGTAACAACGGACCTTTGTATCAGCGCGTAGTGTAACAACATCTTGTAATAGCATCCAATGAGTAACAATAACTAGTATCAGCATCCAATGTGTAACAGCAACCTGTGACAGCATCCAGGGTGTAACAACGAACTGTTCTACCCTTCTTTGTAATTAATTTGTGCTTCTTGTCTACTCCATAACTTTGTTCTTACGAGAAACACCTGAAAACGAGAAGAGATTTCCAAAATACTTCTTCAATGCTCCACAAGTTAACCACAAAAAGAATAAAGCATCGTATTATTCAGTAAAATACGGCAAGGTAACATGATAGTAGAATAGGTTATAAATGTCAGAAAACAAGGGAATTAATCATGTAAAGTCATAAGCTTGGAGGACAGAAGGATCAAAACTGGAGAAAGAATGTGCAGAAAATAGGTCAAAAAACCACACCTAACAATCTCCCTACAGTCTTACTCAAATTTTGAGCGAGAGAAATCATTGGACACAAAATTTAATTCCTCATTCAAGGAGTAGCCATGTTGCATACTTTCGAAGGACCCTGCTACACGAAAAATGGGAAGTACATGAAAAAACGTGATTGCAATCACATTTTTCATGTATTTCTCATTTTTCATGTATCAAGGTTCATCAAAAGTAGGAAATATGAGTATTCATTGGATGGAAAACTAAATTCTGCATCCAATGAGTGCTCCCGCTTGAAATTTGAGTCAAAATATAATGTTATAAGTTGAAAATACGAATTGAAAAAACAGTTTTTATTTTTTTATTTTTATCTTTTTTACTCAAAAATAGTGAATCATCCTCCATAGTTAACATCATCATTTAGAATGCTATTAATTCTTATAAACTTGATTTTGGTAATACATTTTTATTTTTAAGCTCATTTTAAACCTCTCTAATAAATACTCTCTAGTTTCATTGTGTAAATAAAAACATGAACTATAATTAAACAAATTCAATATTAATACATCAATGTTTTATACAAATTCTATAATTTTAATGATGATATAATAGTTATAAGTAGAACTTCGGCGTAAATCACATAAAGAGAGACATTTGTCGACGCGTTTCAAACCAACCAGTTTGGTTCATCGTCAGGACAAGTTGAAGAAACAGATCCAGCTTTGCATGCTAAATAGTCTGAGCAGAGCCTCCAACGGCTATCTTGACCAACGACTAATTTTGACTTAGGGACTGTAGTCAAAAAGTCAAAATGATAATATAATGGGAGTTAGTTATCATACCTTAGATTATATAAAAGAAATAATTATAGATGTTGATTACGTTATTAGTTTATTAAAAAAATTTGACTTATATGAGAATTATGTAAGGTAATTTTAGGATGATAGTTAGTTATAATAACTAAATATTACTAGGAAGTTAAAATTATATATATATATATATATATATATATATATATATTAGAAGTTAGTTGAAAGGTATAATTTAAAAAAGTAAATTAAGTGGGAATTAGTCATATTAAAGACCAATATATATATATAAATATATATAAGGTAGGTTAGTTAGTTATAATTAGTAGAAACTTAAAAATATGAAATAATTTTATATGGTGATTACGTTATTAGCTGGTTAAAAGGTGTAATAATAAAAATTGTAAATTCAATGGAAATTAGTTAGATAAAAAACCTTACTTTCATATATAAATATATTTATATATAAGGTAATTTTAGGGTGATAGTTGGTTATAGTAATTATATATTACTAATAAGTTAAAATAAGAACGATAGATAACTAAAAGATACATAAAAATAAAAATGAATAAAATCCAATTAAGAACGTAGAATAAATAAATAAAAATAAATCTAAAAAAAAATTAATAGACAAAAAAAAAATTAATAATAATAATATATAATAGTTACAATTATATTCATTAATATCTATTAGGAAGAAATAAATAGAAAGAGCGCCTAACATAAAAAGAAGGAGAAGGACCGGAAAAAGTCTAAAACAAGAAGGACAAACCCTAACGAAAGCAAAGAAAAAGAAAGGGGGCGGGGGGAGAGGGAGGAAGAGAAAGACTAGGATGAAAGGGCAGGGATCCAACATCTACTGATCTTCCAGCTGTCATCTCTATTGAGATTGTTTGGCCTTCTTTCAATCTCAATAGCTTCCCTGAATTTACGATGATGGAACTGAGCAACTTTGGCAACAACCTTGGCCTCCTCTATACACACCTGATGCTTGGTCTTTTCTACATGCTCCACCAATGCTGAAGACTTGGATCTCCCATGTCTTAGGTCGGCTGCATGTTCGTTGATCCTCTGATGGATGGAGTGCCCTGTTTCCCCAATATAGGGGGTCCCACAAGAACAATGGATCAAGTAGACACCCTTCATGTCCTTAGGGTTAATGGGATCTTTCACCGATCGGAGGGAATTGTGTATGGTGTTGAGGGGCCTAAAGGTTGAGGGAATCTCATACCTCTTAAGGATCCGAGCAATCTTGTCCATGGTTCCTTGGACATAGGGAAGATGGACACCTAGACGACGCTCTTTTGGCTCTTTCTTAATTAATGCATTTTTAGAGGCTTTACGGAAAGCCTTCTGACCTAGGCGCCTACTATATCCATTCTCCATAAAGACATCAAGGAGATGGGATCTCTCCTTATAAAAGCTCTCACTATCAGAAATCCTAAGGGCACGAGTAGCGAGGGTGTTAAGAACACCCATCTTCTGAGCAGGGAAATGATGGGAATCAGCATGAAGATACTGCTCAGTATGTGTTTTCTTTCGGAACACAGAGTGGGAGAGATAGCCATCCTTATTCCTAGATATAAGAATATCTAGGAAAGGGAGGCAACCATTGACCTCTTTTTCCATGGTGAACTTAATGGCAGAGGACTGGCTGTTGAGGTGATTAAAGAAGTGATCCAGCTCCTCTGGGCCATGGGGCCAGATGACATTAGTGTCATCTACATACCTTTTCCAAAGCTTGGGAAGGAGACGAGCCGAGGCTAAAGCTTTGGCTTCGAAATCTTCCATAAAAAGATTCGCAACAATAGGGGAAAGAGGGGAACCCATGGCAACACCACAAGTCTGTTCAAAGAACTCACCCTCGAAACAGAAGAAAGTGGAAGTGAGACAGATCTCCACCAGATGCGCGGTATCGGGATCTGTTAGGCGAAAGATCACTTCCAAGGCCTCCTTTATAGGGATGCAAGTATAAAGGGAGACCACATCAAAGCTGACGAGAATGTCCTCAGGGCTAAGCTTAATATCCTTAAGCTCCTTAACAAAGGATGCAGAGTCTTTCACGAAGGACTCAGTGCGGCCAACCAGGGGCTTAAGCTTAAGGGCAAGGAACTTAGCCAGAAGATAGGTCGGACCGCTAATGGTGTTGACGATAGGCCTCAGAGGGGCCCCTTCCTTGTGAATCTTCGGTAACCCATAGAGCCTAGGAGCAATGGGATTGCTTTCAATGAGCTTGTGGCACAGGGAACTCACCGAGTTATTAGATTTGATGGCGAGAGCCACTGTCCTAGAAATCTTCTTCAAAGGGTTCCTGGGCAGTTTTTTATAACTGCCACTATTGTGAAGATGATCTAACATCTTCCTACGGTAATCATCCTTGTTAAGGATGACTGTAGCTCCTCCTTTGTCCGCCTTCAGAACTACAATATCTTTGTTTTGATTTAAGGATTTTAGGGCAGAGAATTCCTCATTGTTGAGGTTCTTCCGAGGGGGCTTAGCCTTTCTAACGACGACAGCACAATCCTGCCTAATAGTGTCCTTGATCTTATCCGGAAGATCTGTAATCCCGCACTCCACGTCGCAAATAATGTTATCCACCAGGATATTTCTAGGGGCAAGGGCAAAGTTTAAACCCTTGCTTAAAACGCTAAAAACAGAAGGGGAGAAAGAAAAGCTATATAGGTTAATAACTCTATTATCACTGGAAGAAAGGGGAAGAATAACCAAATCCACACCAAAAACCTTATTGTTATGGTTATCAATATCATCGCTGTTAATGTTAAGAAATTCCTTGCCATTATGGGGTAAATTATTATTATTAGTATCACAAAAATTGATATTATTATTGTTATTATTATCAGAACAAATATTATCTACAATGTTATTATTATTATCTTTATTAATATTATTATTATATGAATTATTATTATTAATATCATTAATATTATTATAATTATCATTATTATTAACGGAACAAATATTATCCACACTATTACTATTATTCTCAAGGGTAATATTAGATTTATTATTATTAATAATAGTATAACTATTATTATTACAATCATTATTATACTTAATATTATGCAAATTATTATTATTAATAATACTACCAATATTATTATTATGATAGCTATTATTAATAACCAAAGGGCTATGACTGTTAACGTCAGACCACCCTTTGTTGACTGCCTGCCATTGGCACGCGGAGAATTGACATAGACCAGGCTCATGTGAAGCCGAGACCGAGCCTCCTACCCTGTCAGCAACATTATAGCTCCGGTCATGAAGCAGACTATGATCATGAGACGGCGAGCGAGAACTTTCATCCTTCCCATCCGCCGCGCCATTATTCAGGTCAATCGAGCCATGCAGTAGATCACGCGGAGGCAAAACCGAACGATCTCCTTGGTCAGCAACGTCCCCACACCGGTTGATCGATAATACCTGAAAAAATAATCCTTCTTGATTTCAAATTCAATTTTTTTTATTTTTTTTTTACGTTATCATAATAATCATCGATAATTTTGTATAACTATCTACAAGTTACCATTGTAGACCTTTAATTGTAGCAGAATATCTAGATATTGCCATAGCATTGAGTTGTTTCTCAATTTCTATTTCTGTATACTCTTTATATACTAAAAACATTAATCCTAGGATTTTCAATTTTCTTTGAGTTATTTCCCACATAAATGGCATGAGTTCTAAAGCAGTGCTAGCGATAATGATTGTAAAGAATTTAGCAGTTCAAAAGCACAAAAACCCTTCCCTCGCTCCAAAAAAACATGGTTTGCCAAGTCCTAATGATTTTTGTTTTCATTGAAAATAGTTCAACCGTGGAAAAGCACAAAAACCTAGTTGCAATTTCTCTTTCCAAGCTCTCAAAAATATTCATGTGGTTAACAATAATGATAAAGTTAAAAGAGCTGCCCTTAATTTTCAATTAGAAAGATATATATTCATGTATCTATTCCATAGTAAAATGTTAAAAAAAAAAATATTATCTTTATATTTCATTTTTAAGTAATTTTTTTATTAAATCAATTAAATTTTTAAAACTTCTTTATATATTATTGGGGTGTTTACTATGTATCTATGATTTTCTTAGTACAATATTGGAGTGAAAAGAAAGGCGAGTATCTATGATTTTCTTAGTACAATATTGGAGTGAAAAGAAAGGCGATAGCCTAAAAAAATAGGCAGATAATTAAGTCATCGGTTGCAGGCTGTGTAGAACACAATTAGAATATAAAGAAAGGTTGTTTAGAATTTGGTTCAAAATGTAGGAAGGAAATTTAAGATTTGGTTCACACTAAAAATTTCAGCGAATAAAAAAGTTATTTAAATAAATAAATTTATTAAAGTAGTGTTAAAAGACTTTCTTTTTTTCTTTAAGAGTTCATAAAAACTATTTTATTTTTCATTTATAAAATAGACCACATATTATTTAGGGAATCTCATAGTAGAGTTAATTGTGGAATAACTAATAAATTCCTTGAATGAAAATCTTTTAGGATTGATTTGACAATATTTTCAGCTATAGAGTCCAACATCTTCATCGGTGCTCATCCAAAATCCTTTCACCTACACATAGAATCATGTGAGTTCATTGAATTCAAATAAACAAAGCTATAATCAAAGATGAAAATAAACCTCTAATTAGCAAAGCATACCTCAACCATTCACTGCAAATAATGTGGGATGCATATCAACCACTTCTATAGAGTTTAATATCAAAATAAAAGAGTGGTGTTAAATGAATTTCATAGTGGTGTTAAATATATTTTGGTTGTCGATTTTTGAAATATTTATAAATAGGATAGACATGACCTAGATTAAAAATTATCCTCTAATTCAAAAAACAATGGAAATAAAGATAAATTTGGACTAGTGAATACTAAACACTCCACCAAAATATTCAATAACAAATTTCATATAGCCCATCTAAGAGAATTAAGAGCAATAAATAAGTTTCATCCATGGCTGATGTATTTTTATTATAAGACCAACTGAGCATGATTGAAATGTTATTGGAACAAAACGAGGTAAGCACATAAAACAACAAACAACAAGCAGGAAGAATGTGTAGGTATCTTTGACATCACAAGTATCTCTAAAATCATGATCTATTATCATCTAAGAGATTCCAAATCATTTGTCATTAGAATATGCTGGTGAAAATCTCTGATTAATGCCCATAAGAAGAAGATTACATATTTATCATGTGCAATTCTTGAATTTCCACACGATGCATAATATTTCTACTCTTCACTTACATAGATTATATATTACTATAAAATTGTAGAATTGAGGCTTCTGTGATCCATATCAAGTTATGAGAAAATTCTTCGACGCAAATCACATTATGATATATTTGTTGACGTGTTTCGAACCAGCAAGTGTGGTTCATCGTCAGGACAAGTTGAAGAATCAGACCATGGCTGCATGTTAAATAGGGAGAGCAGATCTTCCAACAGCTAAGTTTGACTAGGAAATGGGACTAATGACTATATTTGACCATGTAACGGCTAACTTTGACCAACCAATCGGACTCGACCGGATTAAGGATATGGACAATTTTTATTTTTATTTAATACTATTTTAATTATAGTAATTTTATTAGGTAAATCCAATCCATTAATTAATATCTATTATTACAATATACTCTCAGTTCTTGAATGTTAAATTAATAATTTTATTATAATGTTCAACTAAACTTGTAGTATTAATAATTAGGAAAAAGTAACTATATTTATATTAAAATGTTTCATAGTGAATTATATTAATAATATCATGTATTTCTTATCTTTAATATCCTTATAACTATAGTATTAATAGATTTAATTATTAATCTAAAATTATATTATTATTACTTAAAACTTAATGATCCTAAGTTATTGATGGCTTGTATATTTTTATAAGTGGAGCCTTGTAACTAAATATGTATATTTAAGTTATTTAATAAATTCTAGATTAGATAAATCTAGTAAAATTTTTTGGGGGAAGGAATATGATGGAAAATTCCTTAAAAAGAACTAAAAAGACAAAAAACCAATGATTAAGGATTTATTACTCTTAATATTGATATTATAAATTTTATTATTATAGTATTCTTATAGTAGTATTATTCATATTAATTTTAATGGAACGTATAGCTTATTAATAGGGCTTAATAAATAACTATAAACTTAATGCATACGTAATCAATCCAAACTTTTTTAATAGAAGATGGGAGACAAGGTGGAAAACACCGATTAGGAGGAGAGGGCAAGGATCCAACACCTACTTATCTTCCAACCGTCATCTCTATTGAGATTGCTTGGCCTTTTTTCAATTTCGATGGCTTCTCTAAATTTCCAGTGGTGAAACTGCGGAACCTTAGCAATAACCTGGGCCTCCTTAATACACACATGATGCTTGGCCTTCTCAGCATCCTCTGGAAGGGTGGAAGATTGGGTTCTCCCATGTTTTAGGTTTGTTGCATGCTCATTAATTCTCTAATTAATAGAGTGACCAGTCTCTCCAACGTAGGGGGTCCCATAAGAATAGGGAATCATATAGACACCTTTCATGTCCTTAGGGTCGATGGGATCCTTCACCAATTGGAGGGAGTTACAAAGGGTGTTAAGAGGTCTAAAGGTCAAGGGAACATTATGTTTCCTAAGAATCCTTGCAATTTTATTAGTGGTCCCTTGGATAAACAGTAGATTGACCCCTTAGGCTCGACCTTTAGGGTCTTTTTTGACCAACGAATTCTTGTTGGCTTTAAGGAAAGCCCTTTGACCAAGGTGCCTACTATAACCGTTATTAACAAAGACATTGAGGAGTTGGGATTTTTCTTTATCGAGGCTTTTTTCATCAGAGATTCTTAACGCACGAGTCGCAAGTGTGTTGAGAACACCTAACTTTTGAGCAAGGAACTGATGGGAGCTGGCATGAAGATATTGCTCGGTATGAGTTTTCTTCCGAAACACTTGGTGGGATAGGGACTCACCATTATTCTTTGAAATAAGAACATCGAGGAAAGGAAGGAATCTATAGACTTCTTGTTCAATAGTGAACTTAATGGCGAAGGATTGATTGTTAAGATGCTAGAAGAAGAGATCCAACTCATCTTGGCCATGAGACCAGATGACATTTGTGTCATCCACAAATCTCTTCCATAGCTTAGGCAATAGCCTAGCTGAGGCCAGAGCCTTGGATTCAAAATCTTCCATAAAAATATTAGCAACAACGGGGGACAGGGGGGAGCCCATGGCCACACCACAGGTTTCTTCAAAGAACTCACCTTCAAAATAGAAAAAAGTGGAAGTGAGACAGATCTCAACTAACTTAGCGGTGTCAGGGTCTCTGAGCCCGTCGATAACCTCCATAGCCTCCTTTATAGGAATAAAAGTGTAGAGGGAGACTACATCAAAACTTACAAGAATGTCCTCAGGGTCAAGTCTAATACCTTTAATCTCTTCAACAAAGGATGCAGATTCTTTGATGAAGGGCTCTGTAAGGCCAACCAAGGGCTTAAGTTTCAAGGCCAGGAATTTAGCAAGAAGGTAGGTAGGACCTCTGATAGTGTTGACAATGGGCCTAAGGGGAGTCCCCTCCTTGTGAATCTTTGGAAGCCCATATATCCTGGGAGTGATGGGGTTACTTTCAATGAGTTTATGGGACAAGGAACTCTCTGAACTACTGGACTTGAGAGTAAGAGACACAGCCCTAGATATATTTTTTTATAGGATTCTTGGAGATCTTTTTGTAGCTTCCACTATTACATAAATGATCTAACATCTTCAGGTGATAATCTTATTTTTTAAGGATTACAGTAGCCCCTCCTTTGTCGGCTTTTAAAACCACAATATCTTTGTTCTAGTTTAAGGATTGGAGGGCATTAAATTCATCCTTGCTAATGTGGTTGATGGGTGGTTTTGCCTTTCTGAGGACAACGACACAATCCTACCTTATAGTGTCCTTGATATTATCAGGTAAGCCCCTTATCCCAAATTCAACGTCACAAATAATGTCTTCTATTGGCATCTTTCTAGGGGTTAGGGAAAATTTTAAACCTCTACCCAGAAGATTGAAAATGGAGGGGGGAAAGGAGAAACTCGAGAGATTAATAACCTTATTATCATGAGAGGAAGGAGGAAGTTTGTAATTATTGTTATTAACATTAAATTTCTTGTCCCGACGATGAACCACACTTGTTGGTTCAAAACGCGTCGACAAATATATCATAATGTGATTTGCGCCAAAGAATTTTATCATTACTATAAAATTGTCAAAATAAATTTAAATAAAATAATTTTAAACACTTACGATAATGTAAGCTAGATAAAAGGACTAGTCCTTTCTCCAAAGTGAAATGTGAATACATAAATATACAAGGTTATTTTTTCTAAGTGGGAACAGTCATTTTTTTATCCTTTTTGTTTTGGGAGGTGATCAATGTTGTTTGTATAAGTTTGTTGGTACAACAACAGTGTGAGAGAGAAAATGAATGTCATCCATATTTTTTTCTTAGATTTACCATTTTTTTATGCTCGTTTCCCCAAAAGTTTCCCAGAAAAAAAAAAGATTTCTTGTGATTCATATTGAGCTTAACTCAAGGCATCAAGGGTATGTAAGATTAATTTTCCAAAGTAAGATCCTCATCGTCTCCATGCTCTGTAGTGTCTTTGTGATGCTCTCTAGTTTTAAATACCTATGATAGTCTGTGCAAAAGAGAATGGAGACCTGAGGAAAAAAAATATAAAAGCTGTTTAAGAGTGGAGGAAGATGATCTAAGATTTCTTTTGTAGCGACAAAGCCCACATGTGGAGAATCCATTGATGGAAAAATAGTAAAAAGTAATGTGTTTGGACTTTATATTCTCCTTTTAGGCTTCCATAACAACTATTATTTCCCCTTTTTAATAAATACAACACCTATTCCTTCAGGGTTTGGAAATAATATTAAAGTGTGGCATATACAATGAATACCTAGAATGAGAATTCTTCAAATCTAAATGTTTTTCCTCCACAAATTTCAATATTTTCACCAGCGCTCCTCGACAATGTTTTCGTACTTCCACATACATTAAAATATTAAACTAATGAAATAAAATAAATCCAAAAGAAATTGTGCGTACCTCTTTACCCAGTGCACATCTTCTATAATATTCCTCAATCATGGCTACAGGTTTTAACCAAGCCTACTGTAATCTTGATCTCAAAGGAAACCAAATCAAAACATGTTTAAAAGATGTTATAAAATCTTAGCAAAAAGAAAACCTGATACTCAAAAGCACATGAAAAGTAAGAACATATAAATAACCATTGAGGTAGCAAAAACAAAAGTAGAGTAAATAACATCAAGACAACAAAAGTAAACACGCAAAAGAAAAAAGAGAAATCTACAGAGTGTAGTGTAGTTTCAGTCAAGTCAACAATACATTACCCTCTCTTCCCCGCTCAGACACTCTTCTTTACTCTCCTCAATTTGAATTAAGTTATAATATATATATATATATATATATATATATATATATATATATATATATATATATATATATATATATATATATATATATATATGTGTGTGTATGTATGTATGTATGTATGTATGTATGTATGTATGTATGTATAATAGAGAGATATTTTGAAGAAACAAAATTTCAAAGATTCTCCTATGAAATCCCCATCCAATATCCTAAATAACTTGAGGCATTGGAAGCTCCATGCTCCTGCTCTCACAATTCTTCTTCTTCGACATGTCTTGATGACTATCACATCCCTCAGTATACCTCTAACAAAATACATAGGATTAAAAAAAATTACAATTTCTTTTAGCATGTAACATCCCATGAATGACTTATCACATACACTTAATTTGATCATCAAATGGTATTAGCACAATCATTAAGTGAATTGACCATAGAGGTGGAATAGAAAATTTTGTATTTGAATAATCATTAGCGCAACTTGTTATGCTAATGCAGTATGTTGCAAATTTGCATTATTAACATTGTTCATGAGGACTTATAAAAACATGATGAATGATATATTTTTGCAATGTTAAGCAAGGTGAACACATCACAAAGATAACTAAATAGGAAATCACATAAATTAACATCGATATTACCCTAGAAACCCTAAAGGGAAAGACCAACAAACATTTATTTTATTAAAATTTTCATGAGGGATTTCACCTCTAACTCAATGGAAACCAATGGATTTCATCCCTTGTCCATTGTTGAAATTTTACTAAAGAAACATAATCTTTAATTCAAGAATGATTAGGCCCATACATTATACATGTCGTCATGTTTCTTGAACACAATACCCAACAGTTATTAGAGTCCAATATCCTCATGGCCTGGTTGTTTACTATAGTAACTTTCTTCCCATAATGTATCACCATTGTCAAACCATAACAAGTTAACAATATAACCAAGTTGCCCATTTGTAAACTACACTTGACAATCTTCCACTTTGAATGCTAACAATAGCTATATATATAATGACCTTATCGCCTACAATTGGTATTAGTTATAATCCATTGTTTGATCACAACAAAAGAGGTTAGTTTAGAAACTATCACTTAATTCTTTGTGAAATTCATTATTATTCATTGCAAACACTATCATTAAAAACCAATTGAATTTCATGATTACCTATAATAGCTCCTAGAGACAGCGCTTGCATTGAGGAGAGACCAGTGCCTAGGACATCTTGATGAGTGTCTTGAAGATTTGATGCAGATTCACATCACACTCAGTTTTTAACATTTAAAGCGAAAAGCTATTCAAAACCATCCTTAAGAGGAGGAATACATATCCTAAAGCAAATTATTACTCGCAGAAGCATTAACCTTAGATTTATAGTAGCCAACATCACATGAACTTGTAGTTTTTTTCGTTATAGTATATTTGGTAGAAGATTGTAGAAATAAGGAAAATTGATACACAAGGCTTAGTTTTAAGAATCTGATGCATCAAAAATTTAGAGTGAAATAGTTGGAACAAAGAATTGAATGGAAAGAAAAGACACATGGAGCACATTTTAAGGATTAGCTTTCATATCAATACAGGCACCTTTCATCGGCATTAGACTAAGATGAATCCATAAATCCATGAAAGCACTTCCAAAAACTACTACTACATGTAATATAAGAATAATAATGAAGACATATGGGACAAACACAGAAGGATCACATACTACATATATGAATGAGCCAGAATTGCCAAATTTTTTTTACTAATCTTCCATAGTGCATATAATGCATTTGATAGTAAACATAATTTCTCTCTTGGAAAACCCAAAATTTTGAACCCTTGGTTCAGTCTCATAAAATTGTTTTTATAGGGCCTCAGAGAGAGAGGTCATTACAAAAAAATTCTTCTTGATTTCATTACAATGGACAACAATAACAAAAACCTCAATGTGCTCCATGGCACAACCATACTAAACGAAACCCTAACTGACTGGATGAAAATAAAATATTTACATAAACAGGAAATAAGAAGTGTCATAATCAACATGATCCACAGTATTAGTGGTCACGATGGACAAGATGAAGAGGCTACATAGATGGTTCGATGATTTTGAGCACAGGAGGGTTGACAACTACTCACATCTTTTCCACATTGTTGATGCTGACAGAGGATCTCAAAAGAACCATTGATATGCAATCTTGAGGTTGGTCAGACTTGTGTAGTTCAGTCTAGGAAAAAACAAGGTTTTGACCATCCCCAGTAGCTGAAAGTCCCTCTTTAGATAGTTTACCACAATCTTATCCTTCAGAGTAGCAGTTTTCTCATGAGAAGAGTCTACTTTGCTTTTCACCTCCAGTTGTATTTTACTGTATTTTCCCCACTGGATCAACACTCCCCCAAAGTCCCAGCAGCTGGGAAAGCCTTCTCTGACAATCCCGTCAAACATGGTGTTGAAGGCAACCACATTCATTGATACTACCTCTAGGTACTCCTCAAATTTGACCCTAGCTTCCTCCTTTTGGACAATCTTGGAAATCTCTAAGACAATAGTTACTCTGCCCACCGCATCTATGGGCCTCATCTCACTAAGTGGCCTCTCATTCAAAACTAAATGAACCTTTTGGCAATATGGGAGTTGTTTTCTCTGTCTTGTTTTCCTGACAAGATGAAGCCTTCATAATCCTTAATTACAACCCTTTTCTCATCCATTAAGATTATATACTCCTAGTGGCTCCTAACCTCTTCAATGATCTCATCACAGACTAGTTGTTTGGCTTGCAACAAGGACATGTTTTCTTTAAGATTTTCCTTGAGCTCAAAAATCTCCTATTTTGCTGACTGTAGATTCTTACCAATGATTTATGTATTTTTCATGGCAGTCTCCAATTGCTTCTCTTTCTACATTAGGATTTTCTAAGAAACATCTATATCGCTCTACACCCTTTTGAGCTCCCCCTCTGAAATCTGGAGCTCAATGAGAGTCTTAGTGTGTTGTTCAGTTGGGTTTTAAGGATCTTCAAGCACTATCACTGCACATATATGTGAGTCTATTCTCTTTTGCAACTTTGTTGGTTGCTACTTCATGGCCACAATTTCATTGTTCCTATCAATGAGCTCTTTTTCCAATATCTCCTTCCCTTCTTCTACTTGCGCAAGCTCCTTGGATTGGAGATGGTCACTACTTGACATCTTCAGCTTATTCCTCAGCTCCTGGATTTTTTTGGGGATATTTGAAGGAGAGATTCAAAAGAAGTTTTATCTTCTAGATTCACTCCTAGCTTCATTACCAACTCCTCAAAGCTCTCATTTTACATGTGGAAATCCCTTGAGTTGGATATCTCTTGTTTCAACCTGGTTCCAACATTTTCCAATAGATTCTCGGCCTTGCTTATGTTTATTGCATTCCTATTGATATCACTATACAACATATCTCCAACTTTCCTATGGAAATTTATCTTTTCTAGCAGGGGAACACTGTGTTAATTCCATTGAGATATCTAAGGATTTGAATTGAGAACCTGCAGGCAAAGACTATGCCAATGGATGTTGTATTGAAAAATTCATCTGATTTCTTTATAAATCCTTAGCAACCAACAGTCTGGTCTAGTATGGAACTAAGTGAGATGTCATTTGTTGTTTTATCTCCTCTCTCACCTTCTTATTTCTTTCTTCAATGGCATTTCCAGTAGGCCAACTTGAACAAGTATCTTTTGCACTTCCTTTTGCACCTAAGGTAGCTACCTCTGAAGAGGATGAGGTAGCATCCTATGATGGATCCTCCAAGGTCACTTGGAAACCTAGTTGATCTGTCCTTGTCTCCACTAGCGTAGTCTCAAGTTCCTCTTCTTATGTCTCTTGGGTCTTTGCCTTTTTAGGTTCATGTATATCCTCCATCTCTATATCTCCAGTCTGGTCCACAGTACTTTTTTGTGATTTTTCCCTAGCTACTGGAGGCCCAGTCTCCATTTATATATCCATAGGCCATGAACCAATATTAACTTTCCATTCAATTTCAGGCTTATACTCATGTTCATAGGTCAAAGCTTTGATCTTCTCCCTCCTTTGAGCAATGACACCATCAGGGTCATAATTCCAAACATCCCCTAGATCAAAATTCATTTTCTTGAGTAATGCTTCAACTACCTTAAAGGATTGTCTAGAGTTTACAACAAAAGGCCCCATGGGTTTTCCCAATTTACACATATGTCCATTCTTTGTAAGGATAAAGTGGAGATAGTACGCATTGAGACCCTGCCTGATAAATTCTAGAACAAATATCCTCATAGGAATGAACACAGGTAGATGGTAAGGGGGAAGTTCACAACCATAAACCCTGATCTTAGTGTGATCCTAAAAATGGTACCATTTCCCTACCCTGTTGTCTTTGGTAACCTAGAGAAGCTCTCTTTGTTGGGGGAGAAATCTTGGCGGGGGACAATGGATAATCTTATATGATATGGGCATATAAGTTGATATGAATTGAGAGTAACCACCACTATATGGCCTCTTCTAACAAAAATGTCACAGTCAAACACAAATTTCCTCTACTTGTTTCCATCCACTAAGTTGAGGCCCATGCACTCAAACTCATCCACATGGGTATAAAAAAATGGGTAGAACAACAAAGAATAGTACCTGAAATAAGATGTTGTGGAAACATGGTGTAGTTTAAACCTTATGGCCTCAGCTAGGTTGGTTGGAATATCAAATAGGTGGTCAGGCTACATCATTTGTCTTAAAAACCCCAAGGTGTCTTTGTTGGCTATGTTGGCATCATCATCCCCTAGCAGATGGGAAATTAGGGATAGGATGGGTTGGATAGATTCAACAAAGATGGTGATAGGGAAGCTATTAGCTATAAGCATGGCTTGTAGGTCAGGGGCCAAGACCATCTACATGAAATATTGTTGTTCATTGGCTACGAGGGTTGAGTAATGATACACTAGGGTGACATCAATTAACTATTGGGGTTCTAGAGAACTAGGGTAAACTAGGGAATTTTGGATTAGCTATGAGGTTACTTCAATACTTTTTACCCCAAAGGAGGAAACAAAGCAATTTTTCTCATCGATGTATGTTGCGGCCAACCAGGAGACAAATTCTAGAAAATGGTGCATAATGGATGTGATTTGGTAGTACAGGTTAGAGTCAACTACCCAAAATGGGTCCTCCCCTGTGACATGGCTTCCATATAGGTCAAAATGGAGGTTAGACAAGTGATATGTGTTAGGTTCCTGTACTAATAGGTATCATTTCTCATGATTGACTATGGAAGTGCCAAATATGATCATCCTTTTCATGCTGCAGAGGTTCCATATTTTGTATGTAGATAAAGAAAATTAAAAATGTAAAGAGGGCATGCCCTAAAAGAAAAATCAAAGGGCAAAAAGAATGAATTGGTCGACAAAAGAAAAAGAGAATAAACTTGTTATGAAACCAGCTCAAGAAAAGATAGAAAAGATAGATCAATGCCTTAGAATTCAGCCTCTTCGAGGGGAAACCTCCTTTACATTACATAAATGAACAATTCTTGGACGATTCAAATGGCAAAACCTCCTTTCTATATATACAAGTCTAAGGAGTCACAATATAATCCAGCCGACCTAACAATAATAATATAAAGCCACAAAAATAACAATAGAGGGATTCTATGGGGCACAGTACTAACAATATGGGGGCATTAGGGGCACAACAATATTAATAAGGGTTATAACTACAATAGTAATGGGGTAACCACTAGTATTCTAGGGATCCAACATGCCCCTCTCCTTCAAAAAAGTGTTGTCCTCAACGCTTGAGTAGTTCTGGATACTTCTGCATAAAATTCTCATCCTCCCATGTGGAATCTTCAGCGGATAAGTTCTTCCACTTGATAAGATACTCTGAAATTGATCGATTTTGTAGCTGTCGAGTTCTTGTTTCTGTGATTGCTTCCGGTTCCAATATAATTTTTCCTTCCTCGTCAAGTTCTAGCAATATTGTTTGAACTGGGAGCTTGTCGCCTATAACCTTCTTTAAACATGAAACATGGAAAACTGGGTGCAATATAGAAGTTGCAGGAAGCTCCAATTTGTATGCCATAGTACCAATGTTTTTCAACACCTTGTACAGACCATAATACTTTGGTGATAATTTATTATCCTTCTTAGCTTGCTTGAGGGACATTTGCTTATATGGGTGTAGCTGAAGGAATACCCAATCACCTACATCAAAACTTCTTTCACTGCGATGTTGATCTACCTGTTGTTTCATTCTATTTTGTGCCAACACGAGGTTATCCTTTAGGAGTTGGAGGACTTGTTGTTGATGTTCGATGTGATGTTCCACTGCCTGAACCTTAGAATTTTCTCTTAAATATGATGTGATGGATGGTGGTTGATACCCATAAAGTGCCATAAATGGGGTCATTTTTGTTGCTGTATGGAAAGAAGTGTTATACCACCATTCAGCCAGAGGCAACCATTTGACCCATTGTGTCTGTTTATCAGATACAAAGCAACGAAGATATCCTTCCAAACATTTGTTTACTATCTCAGTTTGCCCATCAGATTGAGGATGATAAGATGAGCTATGAGCTAACTGAGTACCAAGACAAGAAAATAATTCTGTCCAAAAATTTCCAGTGAAAATGGGATCTCTGTCACTTACAATAATCTTTGGGTTTCCATGTAGCTTTTGAATTGTTTCCATAAATGCAGTAGAAACTGTACTGGCTTTAAATGGATGTGATAATGCACAAAAGTGTGCATACTTGGTAAGTATGTCAACTACCACCATGATGACACTCTTTCCCTCAGACTTGGGTAAACCTGTGATAAAATCCATTGAAACCTCCTCCCAACGTTGGCTTGGAATGGATAAAGGTTGTAATAGACCCGGTGCCTTAATTGTTTCAACTTTATTTTGTTGGCAAACCAAACATTCCGCCACAAACTTTTGAATATCTGATTTAAGGCCATCCCAAAAAAATTCCTTCTTAACCCTGTGGTAATTTTTTAAAAATCCTGAGTGCCCTCCTAAGGGAGAAGTGTGCAATTCCATAAGAATCTTTTGTTTTAGCTGGGAATTCTTACAGAGGTATAAGCGATCTTTGTACCATAACGAATCATTTTGCCAGCTAAATGTATCAGACGTACTGGAATCTTGTTGTAACTTTCGAATAAGTGCCCACACTTCTTCGTCATTCTTCCATTCCTCCTTTGCTTCGTTTATCCAATCTGGTTGGATAATAGAAATGGCACACAAAAATGCTTCCACATCCTCATCCTTTCTTGAGAGTGCATCTGCCACGACATTTTGCTTCCCTTTTTTGTAGATGATTTCAAAGTCATAACCCAACATCTTTGTGACCCACTTTTGTTGCTCTTCAGAGGATAATCTTTGTTCTAAAAATTATTTAAGGCTATCATGATCCGTTTTTACCTTGAAGTGTCTTCCCATTAGGTAGGGTCGCCATTTCTTAAGTGCATGGAGTATTGCCAACATTTCCTTCTCATAAATAGCTTTGCTTAAAAACTTTCCCTTGATTGGATGACTTTCAAAAGCAATGGGTCTTTCATCTTGCATTAGAACAACACCAATTCCATTTCCTGAAGCATCACATTCCACAATAAAGGTTTTTTTGAAGTCTGGTGTAGCTAAGACCGGTGCTTGGCACATTGCCTCTTTAAGATGTTCAAAGGCCTTTGTTGCTTCTAGAGTCCATGAAAATGCATCTTTCTTCAATAATGTTGTTAGAGGTGCTGCTATTCTCCCATAATTCTTAACAAACTTGCGATAATACCCTGTCAACCCGAGAAATCCATGCAGATGCTTTATGGATGTGGGGATTTTCCATTCCTTAATGGATTTATTTTTGCTAGGGTTTACCTTAACTCCTTCATGAGATACAATATGACCCAGATATTCCACCTCCTGGACTCCAAAGAAACATTTGGATCTTTTTGCATATAATTGTTTCTCCTCCAATAGTTGTAGCAGCCTGTTAACATGTTCAACAAACCTTGAAATGTTGAAGGTGCATTGGTAAGGCCAAAAGGCATGACCAAAAATTCATAATGACCTTTATGAGTTCTAAACGCTGTTTTCGGAATGTCTTCAGTCTTCATTCTGGTTTGATGATATCCTGAACGAAGATCAAACTTGGTGAAGTAAATTGATCCATGCAATTCATCCAGTAATTCATCAATGACAGGAATGGGGAACTTATCTTTAATAGTGAGCTTGTTGAGCTCCCTATAATCTGGACACATGCGCCATGATCCATCCTTCTTGTGCACCAACACTACTGGAGCAGAGAAAGAACTTTGACTCGGTTGAGTTATACCAGCCTCTAGCATTTCTGCAACCATACGTTCAATTTCACTCTTTTGGACATAGGGATATCTGTACGGCCTGATGTTTGGAGGAACACTTCCTGGAATCAGATGAATAGCATGATCATGATCACGCATAGGTGGGAGACCTTTGGGAGTCTCAAATACCTTGGAATGATTGTCCAGGACTTTTTGGAGACCTTGAGAAATAGATGATTCCTATGTGGAAACATCTAGCAAACATAATTGTGCAATTACACCTCTTTGCTCCTTTTTTAGAAGCTTTGTCATACCATTTGAGATGATTATCTTTCCTGGTTTCCCTGCAATAACCCTTAATTCAACTTCCTTTCCTTCCGTAGAAAATTTGATGAAAAGTTCTTGAAAATTAAAAGCTATTGTACCCAAGGATTGTAGCCATTGGACTCCTAGTACAACATCAGCACCTCCCATTGGAATGGAAAGCATTGGGCTAGTCAATACATATTCTCCCATGGATAGCTTGATATTATGGCACTTTCCAGAGCAATTTATTGTTCCTCCATTTGCAATCATCACTTGACACTCTGGTGCTGGATATAGGAAGCAATTCAATTCTTTTGCTACCTTACAATGAATAAAATTGTGGGTGCTTCCTGAATCAATCAACACTATTACCTTTTTCTTCTTGATTTGTCCTTCTATCTTGATGGTTTGAGGAGTGGTAATTCCCGCCAATGCATTACAAGATATGGTCGGATTTATTTGTTCTTCATCTAGGCTTTGTTCCTGGAGTATATCCTCTTCTTTTGACCTTTCTTGCTCCTTTTCTTCTTCCTCTTCACAATCTATGTAGAATAATTTCTTCTCGGCACACTTATGACCTTTAGTGTATTTGCTATCACAACTGTAACAAAGCCCTTTTGCTCTTTTTTCTTCCAATTTTTGTGGTGTCAACCTTATAGGTTGTGGAAGACTAGGGGCAACAACACTTCCGTCTTTATAGTTGTGAGTGGTATGCTTCCTGGTTGCCATAATTTTGCTTTCCATTTTTCTTGCTAACCTGAATGCCTTTTCTAATGAATCAGGTTCCCAAAGGCGAACATCATGTTGGATATTATCCTTTAAAGACCCTATGAACACATCAATCCTATGCTCCTCTAGAATATCTTTTACCCTTATGTTCAATTTTTGGAACTCCTCAATGTGCTCCATTATTGAACCCTTTTGTTTGAGACTTATCAATTGGCTGAAAAAAGTGTTGCTTTTTGTATCCTCATAATGTGCTATCAATTCTTCCGTAAAAATTGCCCTAGTGATAAATTGTTTACGAGAGCAAAGCCATTGATACCATACAAACTGATTTGGTTCCAAATATAAAGTTGCCATACGTACCTTTTGTGTGTTTTGCACATTATTGAGATCGAAGAATTGCTCCATCTGTAATATCCATGTGGTGGGATCCTTGCCATCAAACTTCCTCATATCGATTTTTGGAATATGGTGGGTCTTCGATCCAACATTAGAGTCTATGGAATCATGATTAACATTTCTTTTGTTGTCATCATGAGTTTCCTTTACTACCCTTTCACCATTAGTGACCATTTCTTGTAGCAACTTATTCATATTTATCTTCAATTCGTCCATCTCTGTCTTCAAATCTATCTTCAAATCATCCATCTTAGCTTCTACACCTTTATTTAAACCATCCATCTTAGGTTCTACATCTTTCTTTAAACCATCCATCTTAGATTCTGTTCCTTTTTGTGCAAGTGAAAATTGTTGCACTTGGTCTCGTAATTTTGATATATCATGTTGCATTTCTTCCTCTTCTTCATGGGTCATGCTAGAGCTTTCAGGTTGCCTACTAGGTGTTTGCATTTTCTTTCCTCGGGGCATCAATTACCAATAATAATGCTTTACTTTGCCCTTTGAATTCCTTCAAACTAATTTTTCAAACCAATCTTATGCAAAAAAAAATTAAAAATTACACACCTTTTTTCACTTTGTAGGAGCCTGATATTGAATCTGATGTATCTCTGTAATTTTGGATAATCCAGTTCAATATTTGTGACCTGCAGTAGCCCTCTGTGTCCTCTTTCCAATGCCACAAGTCTGAACCAAATTGGATTCTCCAAGGAAGAGTTATGTGAACTCTCCCACAGTGACTTGATTATAGACTAGTTCAGTAGAGCGAACTTGTACGACGTGCCACGAGTCACTGTTTCGATCTTTGGATCTAAAAAATGCACACAAGAAACTACAATCCATCCTCTTTCTGTACCTTGATACGAAATTTCAATCTGATCCCCAGAGAGAAATTTATGATGATTTTCCCCAGGTCACCTGTTTGGAATGTAATTCAGGAGTCTGCAAAAATACCAACGTCCTCAGATCATATCTCCGCAAATATAGTGCAAAAAGCTCTGAAAATTGAACCCGAGGTTCAGCGTGATTTTTTCTCAAATGGGTTTCTTTTGCAACTTCTGAAACATCGCAGAAAGAAAGTTATAGCGAAAATTCCATGATGACCTATTTGGAGCAGCGAAACTCTAGAATCCAAAGCTCTGATACCAAATGTTATGAAACTAGCTCAAGAAAAGATAGAAAAGATAGATCAACACCTTAGAATTCAGCCTCTTCGAGGGGGCAACCTCCTTTACATTACATAAATGAACAATTCTTGGATGATTCAAATGACAAAACCTCCTTTCTATATATACGAGTCTAAGGAGTCACAATATAATCCATCCATCCTAACAATAATAATATAAAGCCACAAAAATAAAAATAGAGGGATTCTATGGGGCACAGTAATAACAATATGGGGGCAATAGGGGCACAAAAAAATTAATAAAGGGTATAACTACAATAGTAATGGGGTAATCACTAGTATTATAGGGACCCAACATGCCCCTCTCCTTCAAAAATGTGTTGTCCTCAACGCTTGAGTAGTTCTGGATACTTCTGCATAAAATTCTCATCCTCCCATGTGGAATCTTCAGCGGATAAGTTCTTCCACTTGATAAGATACTCTGAAATTGATTGATTTCGTAGCTGTCAAGTTCTTGTTTCTTATTAAGTCCATTTGGGACTTTATTAAGAACCCTTCCGCGTTCATAAACCTTGGCGTTTATTTAATCTCTGGTTGAATAAATAACCACGCTAAACCCTCCCACCCATACCGTACATTAAAACTCTGGTGCGCATGTAAATACCTTGGGGTTATTTTGATATTTGGTTAAACTAATAACCATACCCGCCCGCATAACCACAAAAAACCCATTAATCCAAAGTTTTAAACCCCCGCAACATTATAAAATGTTAAAATATGGGCGGGTCCCCACGCCATATCGTACTGTCACCTACCCTTCTCGTCAACCCTTCGATCCGGTGCTGTAGATCCGACGGCCCACGTTGATATCCGAGCCGCCCCGCTGTACGAGAGTTAGCTCCCGATGGAACATGGTTTTACTGTCGTACACGGGGACGCGTGTCCCATTTCTATTGCATCGGGCCCACTCTGACAAAAACCACCCTCGTACCAAAAGCGGTCTGATGCAAACCATTTACCGCCTGTTCTCCCCGATGCACACGTCATACACCACGCCAGCGCCCACGCTACTGTACATTCCGCCATGTCTGCCCTGTCACCCATCCACATCAGCTGCCACGTTACCTCCATACCATGCTATAGGACAAGGTGACGTCATGCTGACGTCAACACAAAAAGCGCCAAAAAGTCTGAAAAAACCCCAAATTTTCATTAAAAGTCACGAAAGTGATGTTTTTTGTTTATTTTTATGTGACCAATAGTGGAGAACGTGCATGAGAATTACGTTGAATTCACCATTAACGTCCCAGTCTGCCACCCAGGCACGTTCATACTGCAAAACTGACTCCCCCAACTCACTCTGCAACTGCATTCCGCAGCAAAGTCTCGTATTAAAACGTATTTACCCATGAATCACCCATAAACCCTGTTTTTTCATAATTTCTCTGTTAAGGATCACCAAAAGAGCTAAATTCAACTCAAAGACACTATTGCCCACAAGCTCCTGTGCTCTGCCTCACTGTGTAACCGTATCTTCGGGAAAAACCTGCAAATTCTGTGGCCCTCTGATAAATTCTCCATTGAAACTTAAAATCGAGCTCCTGTCCGCTTACAAAATCACCAAAAGCACCTGTGAAACCCATGCTCTTCCCACTGTTTTTAAGCTTCCTCGTTAAAGAACCCTGCAGACTCAGTATTCCCTTTGAGTTTTACTTAGTAAGCCCATTTTCATATAAAAACTCAAATTGCAAGTATTCTTGTTAAAAAGCCCTCTGTCAGAACTCTATTCCCGGTTGAGACACAGACTCAAATCTAATAATAAGCACACCGAATCATGGAGGCTCTAGTGGCCCTAAACATTACACCGTTGAATGCACCTCATAGGGAGTTGGAGTGGCTGCCTCTTGCTGATAGGCATTTCCATATTGATGACATGGAGGGTCAAAAGCCTCACTTACAAGTTTTCTGTGAAATAAGGAATAGTCATAAGAACAAGACTGACATATTTGGAATCTGGGACTCTAATATGCCTATACACTACCTGCCTTCTGTCAATGTCTTCTCTGACCTCATCCATCATTGTTGTGCTAATTATGAGCCTTCTCAAAGGGCAATGATGGACCCTACTTGGAAAGTCCTCTTTTATATCACCCCTCAGTCTATAAATGAGATGCTGCACTTCGAGCCAGCTCAGCCCCTGGTCCCTCTCACCATGAAAAATTTGCTGGACCAAGCCTCCAAGTTGTCCTCTGCAGAAGTTGACCAAATTGCCAAGCTGTTTATGCCACCAGATTGCTACTCTAGATACAAAATTCCCTATCATCATGCCTAGTTTACTGAGGTTGGAAAAATGCTCATAGACATGATTTCCTACATCCTGGGATTCAGAACAAGTGAAATTGTGGATGAAACTGTCTTTGCTTTGATGTCCGTGTTTGCTCCAGGACAGGTCCCTGTTGTCAAGTATGACTATGCCACCTTCATAGCCAAAAAAATTCATGAGCAGATCACGAATTTAGAGAGAGAGAGAGTGTTCAAATAAACTGCATATATATACCATTTGATGTTGTACTATCAACCTGATAGTTTCCCAGTTCCCCTCAAAATATTCGATGCTAAGGGGGAGCAAAGGTCTGTAATATTTTGGTCCTTAGTATTCCATCATGTTGGTAGCTCCCCATACACATATTGCGAATTTATTGACCTTTTCATATATCCAGCCACCTGCTTATTGTCAATAACTCCTCCTGCCAGGCTCTCTGCTAAAATGCAGAAAATCTTACACCTCTCAAAGGAATACAACATTGGTGATTGGTATTTTTACCAAAACCATACAGTGATCAGGATCTATGGCTGTCAAATGGCTCCCTACAAACTGCCAAAATATGTCCCTATGAGACTCTTCACCCTAGAATACTACCGGCAGTTCAGTAGTTCAGATTTGACTCATTTTTATGGTGCTAGGAAAAAATCACAGCTCAAGATAAGGCACCAATTGGGCCCTTTTATCTTCAATAAAAGGGAAGAAGCATGGAAGGAAGCTGACACCATTTTGAGAGACAAACTTAAGATGAAACAAAGTTTTCTTTGGGCACCATATGACCCTGAACATTTCATAAGCTTTAGGAGAGTCAAACACAATCTTACATGATATGTGCACTATAGTATCCCTTAAATTGAACAATATGCTAATCAACAGGAGTGGATAGAAGGCACACTAGTCGAGGAACTTACTGAAGAAGAAAGATTAGAAAAAGAAATGAAAGTGTTTGAAAAGACACTTGACCTAGACTCTGTTGGATAGGTGTTTTTCACATCTCCTCGACACCTTGGAGCAGGCACATCATCTGCCACAACTTCCCAACAACCTGCCCAAGAAAGTGCTCCACCTGCAGGGACATCTAAAGGCAAGGAGGTGTAGCATTCAGAGAAGCAGGAGACAATGGCAGACCGACCAGATGCAGCAAGAGAACAAGGTCAAGGGCAAGCCCCTTCAACACAAGCAAAAGCACCTGAGGTCCCTGTCTTACAAACTCCTCTCAATGAGGAAAGAGCAAAGAAAAGGGACAGGCAGGAAGAGACACCCACAAGGGCCTCCACAGAACAGCAAGGAGAGAAAAGGCAAAGGCTAAACCCCTACTCCGAGGAAAAATTCACAGAGGAGACAGCAGGCAATCAAAGAGGTGAGGAAACAACCAAACATCGGATTCCTCCGAGCATGGAAACATCAGCTAGCTCCTTTCAGCAGGAACAAGAGAGACAACAAGGTGTGGAGGTTGCCTCAACCTCCACCAAGCAGTAGAGAAAGCAAGGCTATGACATAAAGAAGGCATTCACAGAAATCAAGGCCAAAAATGAGCCGGTAAGATTCCAGCTCTACAACCAGTTACTAAGAATGGCTCCCACTAATCAGCAGAGGCTAATGGCAGCCTATGATATCCAAGAAGGGAAAATGACCCTCAGTCATTTCAGGCCTACAGTACAGCAGCCCCAGTCAGCTGCTGATTATATCAGAACCAATCTAGAAGTCCTTGCTAAAGACATCCACCCAATGGACCAGATTGAGTTACACAAACAAACTGGAGAAATGGTGTACTCCACCTTGGCGGATAAAGCAATATTGGCCCACAGACTACAGAATTCACTTCACAACACTTCTGCCCAATTGGAATTGGAGAAAGCTTCATCACAAGCCAAGGACAATAGAATCAAATCCTTGGAGGAGATCATTATGGAGCTGGGACATGATCCCAACGATCCCAAGGGCGTGCAGGCTTTAATTAAGGAAAAAGAGGAAGACATAGCAGCCCTCAGAAAACAACTCAGGCTGCCACCTACAATTCATCCTCAAACCATAGAAGTAGCACAACAAAAAGAAGAGGAGGATGTAGTAAGTTTGCTTATGAGGATGCATAAAAGACTGATAGAAATAGAGAGTGCCTTGGAGGCATCACTGCAAGTAACACAGGGAGAGTTGGCCTCTCAGCCAGCGCAGACAACTTTACTCTTGGAACTGCTCCTCCTACAGTCACCACAGTAGTCCCTCCCACTGATCCAACATCAGCAGTAGGTACCTCAACTTCAGCAACAGTTTTAGCAACAACTACAGCAGTAGCAAAGCAAGAAGCCAGCCTGAGTATGGAGGATGTTAGCCTGCTGTTGCAACAGGGTATAATTTTTCATGATTGACATTTTTACATGCCAAATATGTCATACTCTGCAAGCTGCAGTGTTCCATATTTCCAGAAGAGACCAAAGAAGAAAGCCATGAAGTGTGTTGGTCCAAATGCCACTATTGATTCCAATTTTTGATGAGTTGTTCTAGTTTTGAAGAGTTTTCATTTAAGGGAGGTCCAAAAAGTTTAATCTTGGTCTCCCTAGGTTTCAATTTCCTATTTTAGAATATAGAGAATGATATAAGTCCAAACAGTTTAATCTTCGCAGATCTGTAGATAGGTAGAGAATCAAAGGGACCCAACTGTTTAATCTGGGCCCTGGCAGAAATAAGTGTAGATTTAGATAGGAAAATTTCAAAAAAAAAAAATTGTAAATCTGGGTTTGCAAGTCTAAATGCACCCAATTCAAAAGAAGAAAAAATGTTAGGAGAGTAGGCTGGGTAGGTAGTTGTGTGGTCGCAGAATGATAACTTATGATAAATTTTGTGGTACAAAGTGTTATATTTTTACAGAGCACAGTGCAGGCAGTGTTCATGCAAAGGAGCTCAAAGGTGGACATAACTAACTCCCCCCTTCTTCTAATTCCCCAAGTCCCTTACTAACTTCCCAAAGAAGTCAAGATCTGCTTGATTCCTCTTAGATTCATCATCATCCATATCAGTTGCCTTGGTGAAGATCTGCTTCACTCAAGGATTTTATTTTTTCAAAATTCTTTTCCCCAAAATTAGCCTAAGGTCCCTGACCTTGGCACCTGCTTATCACCTTCATATTAACTACTAACAATATTGTATAGCTCCCTATCATTTTTCCCCTTTCCCCTATTAAAACTTTGTATATAAAATTCCCCTATGTGAATATCCCCTCCCTGGCAATATAGCCATATTTTTATAAGTCCGGGAAAAAACGGTCCATCCGGGGCTGTTTTTAGCCCATCCGTGTCTAAAAAGAGATTAATCTGACACCTGGCCAGACTAATAACCTCTCCCCTAGCCCTAAACAAACAAAAACCCCTTTTCCGCCCCTAAACCAAAGTTTTGTTCACAAATACATTGACCCGCGCGTATTAAACCCATATAACCCCCGTAACCCGCATAAACCATTGTTTAGACCCACCTACGCGCATATTAAAAAGGGAATATTCTCTGTATATTCTCCGCCCATATCCCCCTGCCATATTATCTTTGCTGCCAGCCGTCGGATCGTCCGCCCTGCAGATCGACGGTGGGCGGGCCGTCCCATCTCCAAAACGCCCGAGCTTTAGCATCCGGGAGATGGGCGGTATTACCGCCGTACCTCCCGCCACGCGTCAGCTCCTGGGCTATGGCGGAGCCCCCTCTGACAAAACTGCTCACCCCCCAAAGGTGGTGCGCCACAAAACCACTTACCGCCTCCTGCCCGGTGACGTCACCGCTTACATCACCCCCCTACACAGTCACTGCTTACGTCACCCCCCTGCACAGTCACCGCTTACGTCACACCCCTCTGCCCAGTCACATGTCGAGTCATCTGCCTGCGTGGCCCCTTGCCACGTGTCATGCCACGTCACCATCCGTACATGATGACATCATGCTGACGTCATCTCGCCACGTCATCATGCTGATGTCATCGCTGACGTCACCCGCCGTACAACGTCACGTCATGCTGACGTCACGCTGACGTCATCAGCACTTTTTGGCGCGAAGGGCAAAAAATCGCACTTCGGAGCCTCGGAATCAGTTTCTGAGGCAGTTTTAGCACAAATCACTCATCGCTAGATTTTTTGGGCCTGAATGGGGAATCTTTAGGGAATATTTTCATTCTGCGGTCCCCAGCAGGCCCGAAAGGCACCGAATGACCCATTTTTCTTCGCGAAGCTTGCCGGAAGGACCAGAAAACAGTTTTGAAGAAAACAGAGGCCGAACAACGGCCATTAAATGATGATTTAACACACAGCACGTCAGAACAACATCAATTTATTGCCAAAGAGTATCAGAGGAAGAAGAAGAGCCAAAGAGTATCAGTCAAGATTTTTTAGGGGCTCGAAGCACCTGAACATTGATGAGCCCCCCCCCAGAAAGTCAAATCAAGAAGCGTAAGCCTATCCTTGCCCTCAAATCACAGTTAAAGCTTTAAATGCAGACAGACAGCAGAGATACAAAAACTCATACACATTTATTTCAGAAAACACTGCAGCAAGCCACCAAGGACAGCATCACTTATTCAGTTTTGATACGGCGGCCCTGAGCGCAGCCCGAGATATTTTTTGCATTTATTTCTGGATAGGATTAGGTTGAGTAATGATTTTTCTTTATGACCTGATTAGGTCAAGATGTAATAAAGGAACTCTGTAGATAGTTTTTCCCTATATATACTGCCCTCTACATTGTTTCAAGGGTTGGTTGATTGAGAATTTTCACTAAGAGACTCGCATTGTATACCTGAGTTTTTTCTATAATCAAAGATTGTTGAAAGCTTGGAGATCAAACTGACTGTTGTAAATGAATGTTTTTGGAGATATGAAGATGGAATTCTTGTGCTGCAACCTGAAGCAATAAGTTCATCTTACCTCTGTTTATTGTTTACCACTATCTAAATAGCAGAAAGGAACAATAGCTTAGAATTTGTTTAAATACACTCTATGCTCAATTTCTGCTATTTCTTTATGTTTTCCTCTGTTTGAATTGGTTATGAATATGAATTCCTCCTGGCTCATGTTTACCCCAATTCACTTGTGTGGGCCAATTATCTAGGGATTCTTCACTACCCCTAGGTAGCGCTCTGTTACCTACTCTGTTAAGCTGATTGGGAGATTCTTAACTGCCTCTCATTACTTAGCATTCTTTCCATCATTTAAACCTGGAATACTACTTCATGTTCAACTATCTTGCTCCACTTTCCCTCTCTTGTGACCGAAGAAATGCACCAGCAGTTCTCCTCCTCGACTCCACGCCCAATGGTTTGAAACTTCCAGACTGTGCCTTGCCTCTCTGTCTGAAAACACCAATTTTCCACCAAAAACAAACAAAAACCCTCTGAACTCGAGACCTAGCCTAAAATCCTTTTCAACAAAGCTAAATCTAAAAGTGAGAGCCCTCTCTGATTGCAGGTTGGCTAGAACCTGCAGTCCAAAGTTGGTCTGTGGTTACCTCGGCCGTATCCTTTTCCAGAGCTTAAGGACATCCTGAGTGATAACATAATGGCGACTCCACTGGGGACTTCCTCAGATAGTTTCACGAAGAAGGTAAGAAAGCTCTACTGAGACCATAAATCAAACTTTCCAACTGTTGTTTATCTCTTAAAACTACAGATGAAGCCAGAATGTCAGCCAGGAAGCCTTTGAGACTGTTTTTTCTTTGCATTAACAGGAGTAAATAAGTGTTGCTTCAGTCAATCTTCATGCTAGTTTTAAGTTACAAACAAGCTGTCTCAAATTTTAATTAGTCCCTCGTTGATTACATAAACATTCCTCGGAAACTTAACCAAAAAACAATTCAGAAGTTGGCTCCCAAGAAAAATCCACAATATACAAGGTCAAATCCAGACCCCAATCCTCCAGCTGTTTTTGAAAACCCTAACATAATCTCGAAAATCATTAGGAAGCAAGAAGGACAGGAAAATTTTGCTGATTTGAGCCCTGAAACAGCTTACCCTAGCTGTGTTCCGACTCCTGTCAAGGTTTTGTTCCGATCAACCCCTATTTCCCTTAGTTCATCATCTACATCCCATAGTACTCCTTCCACACCTTCATTCACTGCACATACTGACACTACTGTTGTTTCCAGCATTCTAGTTACTCTTGTGATCCCCGTTACTCCAGTTGTTCCACTTATCCCCGTTGTTCCACTTATACCTGCCAATATGGCTAATAGATATGCACCCCTGCAATTACCTGCTAATGTTGGGGCTTTACCTCAAGAGTACCAGTCTAAAATCACATTTTTTGACAGCACTGGTCCTTTCACAACCCTTCAGCACACCAAAAAGATGCAAGACTATTTTGAAAACTATGAGATAGACGATGATAGTGTAAGAATGAGAATTTTTGTTCAGAGTTTGACAGGTGATGTAAGAACTTGGTTCAGATCACTTGCTGCAAACTCCATAACTACCCCAGATGAGCTTTACCAATCCTTTACCAACAGATGGGAGAAAAAGAAAGACCCCTTGCACATACTAGTTGAATATGATCCGATCAAACGAGGTCCTCAAGAGACTGTTTTGGAGTACTGTGCAAGATTCAATAATGTATATAACGCAATACCACAGAACTTAAGGCCTCCACCTGATCTGGCCTTGTACAAATTTCCCGATGGATTCGACCCGGATATGGCATACCAGTTAAAAGAAAGAGCTCCTCAAACCCTTGCGGACATGCAAAATGTTGCTGTAAGCGTAGAAGCCAATTTAATTGCCAAAAGAAACAGAGCTAGAATGGAAAGAAGAACCACCTTTAAGGAAGAACCCTCAGCTTTTGATCAGAAGCTTGATGCTATCATCAATGGCCTGCAAAGGCTGGGAGAAAGAGTAGAAAACGTTGAGAGAAAAGCATCCTGGGAAGGACAACAGTCTAATACCATAAGGAACTCAAAGTTTAGAAAAACACAGAACACAAATGCTGGTAGGCCTAACCAAGACCATGATATAAGACCCCCTTTCCAAGATAATTATGTTGAAGGATCTACTTCTAGTGAACCCATAGAGGACACTCACATGAACTTAATGGATCTAAAGGGTGAGCACCAAATTGTCCTGTCCCAAGAAGACCAAAATGAACCCGATTACAATCAGTTTCAGACTAGGTCTGGCGAGTCTTTTGATTTTAAACAAGGTTATGATACCGCTGTGTATGAAGTACACAAACAATATAAGCTGAGAACTAGGACTATTGACATTTCCGAACCTAGTAAAACAAAGGAAGGCAAACAACCCAGCAAGACTAAAGGCAAGGCTGTCATAACAAAACCAGCTGATATACCTATTCTAAACCCACATCAAGTGACTGTAGAAGACATAACAAAAATACAGCCTTCCAAAGATCAGCCTTTGCCACCTTCTTCCTCGAAAGAAAGCTCAAACAGGGTTCCAAAAAACTTTCCTGAAGTTGAAAAACCGCAAGCAAAAACCTCCCATAGCAGTGATAAACAAGAGCAAAACACAGATAATTCAAATGAAACAGAAAAAACTGCCATTATCAACACCAAGACTCTACTGGAAAAACCATTTAATTTAGAAGCAGAAATAGCTAAGTTAAAAATATCCATTCCCCTCTCAGAACTTGCCAAACACGATGTATATAGGCAGCAAATTCAAAAATCACTTCAAATGCCAGAGGTTAAGGATGATGTAAATGTTTTAGACGACACCCCAGAGCTGCTATTTGGCCCAGAAGTTAACGGAAAATCAACACATGGACCTGTCCCACCCTTTTATGTCAGTTTGCATATACATGATAAGGTTTTGCACAATGCTATGTTTGACTCAGGGGCATCGCACAATCTTATGCCCAAAGCAGTTATGGAAAAACTGAATCTTGATGTTACAAGACCTTACAAAGATCTGTACTCATTTGACTCAAGTCAAGTGAAATGTCTAGGCCTCATCAAAGACTTGTGTGTCTCCTTAGTCCAATATCCCAACAAGACCATCCTCATGGATGTAGTGGTTGCTGACATTCCACCAAAGTACGGTATGCTCCTGTCAAGATCATGGGGAGCAAAACTCCAAGGATCCCTTCAATTAGACCTTTCCTATGCCACCATTTTAGTCTTTGGGCAACCAATTAGATTGTATAGAGAAACGCTCATGAAATATGTGGTAAGTAGTGAGAGCAAGCCTGAAAATTTTCCCATTTACTCAATCCACTCTGATATGGATTCTTTTATTTTGTTTAATGATGATACAAATGTTTCAATTGATAATGAGCCCTTCACTCTAGAGCAACAAGCACACATCAATGAAGAGTCGGTTGCAAATACCCACGAAACTGTCACAGAAATTGATGCAACCAGCCTACCAAAAGAAGTTCCCCAAACAGAAATTTTAAATTTGCCCAATCCTAGAACAACTCAATCTCTTGATACTGACCATAAGCAAGAAATCATATGGTATTTAGAGTTTGATGGCTCTGTCAACAAGTTAGGAGCAGGGGCAGGTGTATGGATTCACAATACATATAACAACCATGCAGAAGGACATGCCTACAGACTGAATTTTAAATGCACAAATAACATGGCAGAGTATGAGGCTCTGCTTTTAGGCCTTAAACTCCTCAAAACTCTAGGAGCTGCAAAAGTGTCTATTTTAGGAGACTCTGATTTAATCATACAACATATGAAAGGCAATTTTGTAACCAACGACAACAGAATGAGAGCCTATAGGACCGCTGCTACTAATATACTCCAAGCATTCACTGAATTCAAGTTTGACAAGATTTCAAGAAATCACAACATTCATGCATACAGCCTAGCCACCTTTGCTAGTACATGCAAGCTTCCTTTTGAACCAAACCATCACTTCACAACTGAAATAAAGCATAGGCCTGCAGTCCCAAATAACGTTAAACACTGGCAAGTATTCGAAAATGATGCCCAGATTAACAATTTCCTCACCCTTGAGCATGAGTTTTCGAATATTAACATCGACATGGATGCTATGACAGATACAGAACACCAAACAAATGAAACTCAGCAAGATGTAACAGCTGCAACAGTCAAGCAAATCCTGAAACCAACTATTTTTGACAAAGAAAACATAGAACAGCTGAAACAAATACACTTGGAAGATATAGCCAAAACAGAGGCAGACATCATTGACTTAAAGGATAACTTTCTGCCTGCTGGCCTAACCCCATTAGAAGATATGTTTGATGCTAATGACGTGCCAAGAAAGCCAAAATTGCAGCCCATAAACACTGAGATAGAGGAACATAACATTGGGACAGTAGAAAAGCCAAAAATGATCAAACTGTCCAAAAACTTACCACCCGATCAAAAGCCCAAGTATATTGACTTATTCAAAGAGTTCCAAGATGTATTTGCTTGGAGCTATGAGGATCTAAAATCCTATGACACCTCGGTGATCCAACACACCATTCCTTTAAAACCAAACAAAAAACCCTTCAAGCAGAAACTTAGAAGAATTAACCCTATGCTTCTTCCCCCGATTGAGAAGGAAGTAAAGAGGATGTTTGAAGTAGGCATCATAGCACCCATCAAATTTTCCAAATGGGTGTCCAATCATGTTCCTACAAGAAAAAAGACAGGCGAAATCAGACTCTGTGTAGATCTCAGAAATTTAAATCAAGTCTCCCTAAAAGACCATTACCCTTTGCCTAAAATGGACCACATCTTGCAAAGAGTAGTGGGATCATCTAGAATCTCTTTGCTAGATGGTTTTTCAGGTTTCAACCAAATACTTGTTCACCCGGACGACCAAGGCAAAACTGCTTTTACTACACCCTGAGGAACATTCAAGTATGTAAAGATGCCATTTGGTCTTAAAAATGCTGGTGCTACCTTTCAACGAGCAATGGATATTGCTTTCGCCAAAGAGATACATGACTTACTAGTTGTCTACCTTGACGACTTAACCCCATTTTCCAAATCTGATGAAGAACACCTCAAGCATCTCAGGCAAATTTTCATGACATGTAGGAAATATGGCATTTCCTTGAACCCCAAGAAGTCTCTGTTTGGCCTTGAAGAAGGCAAATTACTTGGCCACATCATATCAAAGGATGGGATCAGAATTGATCCTGAAAGAATACAAGCCATCCTCCAAATCCCATTTCCAAGAAACATTAAAGAGCTACAAGCATTCCTTGGGAAAATCAACTTCTTGAGAAGATTTATTCCAAATCTAGCTGAGCTGATAAGATTGTTAAGCAACATGTTAAAGAAGGATGCCAAGGTAAAATGGTCTCTGGAAACCAAGCAAGCATTTGAGAGTATCAAATCAGCCTTAACACAAACCCCTGTCCTAACTAGCCCACAGTTTGATAAAGATTTTATCATATTTTCATTTGCATCTGATCACACTATAGCCGCTGTCCTTTTGCAAAAGGATGAACAGGGAGCTGAAAAACCAATTGCTTTTTTCAGCCGAGCATTAAGAGACGCCCCTTTGAAGTACCCAATAATGGAAAAGCAGGCCTACGCACTTGTTAAGGCCATCAAGGATTTCAGAGTGTACATTTTATATTCACACGTGATTGCCTATGTCCCACATGCTGCTGTAAAAGACATACTGACCCAAGAAGGATTAGAAGGCAAAAGAGGCAAGTGGATTGCAAACATCCTTGAATATGACATAGAAATAAAACCAACCAAGCTGATAAAGGGACAAGGTTTAGCTAAACTGATGTCCGAAACAAATTTTCAAGCCTTAGAGATTAATTAGCTGGACAATGAACCGGAGCTGGCGACTCCACAGATCAGTGAAATCTTATTACAATCTCCATGGTACGCTGATATATGCTTTGTATTGTTAAACATGTGTGCTCCCCCACGATTGTCCAGAACCAAGAAAATATTTTTGAAAATGAAGGCTTTAAAGTTTTGTGTTATAGATGGTGCATTATTTTGGAGAAATCATGAAGGTATATTGCTTAATTGTTTAACCATGAATGAAACTAACAATGTCATGAAAGAATTCCATGCAGGTGACTGTGGAGGACATCTATATTGGAAGTCCACTGCTGATAAAATTCTAAGGGCTGGTTTTTATTGGCCCTCTCTTTTTGCAGATATAAAGAAGTTTGCCATGTCATGTCACAAATGCCAAATTTTTGAGGGCAAGAGAAAGTTATTGCCCCTGCCCCTTAAACCCATCTCCACAGAAAAACCTTTTCAACAATGGGGTCTTGACTTCATTGGAGAAATCCATCCCTCTTCCTCAGGCCAGCACAAATGGATCCTAACAGCCACCGACTATTTCACTAAGTGGGTTGAAGCCATTCCCTGTAGACAAGCCAATGACACCATCATTATCCAATTCCTTGAGTGTAATATCCTTTCCAGATTTGGCTGCCCTGAGAAAATCATCACTGACAATGCTGCTGCCTTTAAGTCCAAAAAGATGATCAATTTTTGCCACAGATTTCATATTACCTTGGGCCACTCCACAGCCTATTACCCTCAAGGCAATGGCTTGGCCGAGTCATCTAAAAAAAGCCTCATCAACATCATAAAGAAAGTGCTGGAAGAAAACAAGAAGAACTGGCACAAAAAGCTGGTAAATGCCCTATGGGCAGACAGAATGTCAAGCAAAAGATCCATTGGGATGAGCCCTTATGAGCTAGTATATGGCATGGAGGCCAGATTTCCTTCATCCCTGGGAATTCCTACTATCAAGCTGTTACAAGAGATTCAGGCTGAACTGAATGACATTCAAAGAAGAATCAATCAGACCATCCATCTGCAGCAAACCAGAGAACAGGTTTATGACAGAGCTCAAATTGTGCAAGAAAAGCTCAAAAAGATGTTTGATAAGAGAGCTAAGGCTGAATATTTCAATGTTGGTGACAAAGTTCTAAGATGGGACTCAAGAAGGGAAGACAAGGGCAAACATGCCAAGTTTGATTTTCTATGGAGAGGTCCATTGGTTATTTCTGTTGTTCAGGGAAATAACACTTATTTTTTCAAATCTGTAGAGGATTGTTCTGCTGAAGAAGGTCCTGTCAATGGCCGTATGTTGAAGCATTACCATGATCCCTTTTAAGGGACACAATGCAGATTTGTATATATCTTTGTACATTCTTATTTGTATATATCAGCACTTTGTTTTCATTTTTATAAGCAAGTCGATTGTTTAAGAAGCAGCAGTAAAACTGTGAAGTTCCAGCCGATGCAAGTATTCCAGTTTTAAAGGCCCTGTCTCTGCACTAATTTCAGCACAACAGCGAAGAATAGCACAGACACATTACAATATATCATGGTAAAGGCAAACTATTGCAGATTGTAATCTTCAGCCAAAAAAATGTTGACAAGAAAGAAGAGATTGGTCAATAACTATTCAGGACCAGAGTCAGAGGAGATACATTAGTTTTGGCCCATGATTTTCAGAGGCATAATGCTCAAACAATGGTGTACATAATTATCAAGCACGCAGAAGAAAGCAGGCGATGTTGTACAGTTCACAGTAATTCGGTTGAGGAGGAGGTTGTTTATAGTTCCAAGTTTATATTCTCAGCAGCCAGAACAAATGTTTCCAGTCTACAACAACCATAGAAAATCAAGGCAGTCTGACCTGCTATTCTTGGCTTTTCACATGGAAAAGCCATCCCCAAGTGGAGCCACTGTTAGCCTCCTGTTGCAACAGGGTATCATTTTTCATGATTGACATTTTTACATGCCAAATATGTCATACTCTGCAAGCTGCAGTGTTCCATATTTCCAGAAGAGACCAAAGAAGAAAGCCATGAAGTGTGCTGGTCCAAATGCCACTGCTGATTCCAATTTTTGATGAGTTGTTCCAGTTTTGAAGAGTTTTCATTTAAGGGAGATCCAAACAGTTTAATCTTGGTCTCCCTAGGTTTCAATTTCCTGTTTTAGAATATATAGAATGATATCTGTCCAAACAGTTTAATCTTGGCAGATCTGTAGATAGGTAGAGAATCAAAGGGACCCAACTGTTTAATTTGGGCCCTGGCAGAAATAAGTGTAGATTTAGATAGGAAAAATTCAAAAAAAAAAAAAAAAAATTGTAAATCTGGGTTTGCAAGTCTAAGTGCACCCAATTCAAAAGAAGAAAAAATGTTAGGAGAGTAGGCTGGGTAGGTAGTTGTGTGGTTGCAGAATGATAACTTATGATCAATTTTGTGGTACAAAGTGTTATATTTTTACAGAGCACAGTGCAGGCAGTGTTCATGCAAAGGAGCTCAAAGGTGGACATAACTAACTCCCCCCTTCTTCTAATTCCCCAAGTCCCTTACTAACTTCCCAAAGAAGTCAAGATCTGCTTGATTCCTTTTAGATTCATCATCATCCATATCAGTGGTCTTGGTGAAGATCTACTTCACTCAAGGATTTTATTTTTTCAAAACTCTTTTCCCCAAAATTAGCCTAAGGTCCCTAACCTTGGCGCCTGCTTATCACCTTCATATTAACTACTAACAATATTGCATAGCTCCCTATCAGTTTTCCCCTTTCTCCTATTAAAACTTTGTATATAAAATTCCCCTATGTGAATATCCCCTCCCTGGCAATATAGCCATATTTTTATAAGTCCGGGAAAAAACGGTCCATCCGGGGCTGTTTTTAGCCCATCCGTGTCTAAAAAGGGATTAATCCGACACCTGGCCAGATTAATAACCTCTCCCCTAGCCCTAAACCCTCAAAAACCCCCTTTTCCGCCCCTAAACCAAAGTTTTGTGCACAAATACATTGACCCGCGCATATTAAACCCATATAACTCCTGTAACCCGCATAAACCATTGTTTAGACCCACCTGTGCACATATTAAAAAGGGAATATTCTCTATATATTCTC
This sequence comes from Pinus tabuliformis, assembly GCA_031772625.1. Lineage (NCBI taxonomy): Eukaryota > Viridiplantae > Streptophyta > Pinopsida > Pinales > Pinaceae > Pinus > Pinus tabuliformis. The sequence goes on from CM062819.1 coordinate 163,035,225, forward strand.
CGCCCATATCCACCCACCGTATTATCTTGGCCGCCAGCCGTCGGATCGTCCACCCCGCAGATCGACGGTGGGCGGGCCGTCCCATCTCCAAAACGCCCGAGCTTTAGCGTCTGGGAGATGGGCGGTATTACCGCCGTACCTCCCGCCACGCGTCAGCTCCTGGGCTGTGGCGGAGCCCCCTCTGACAAAACCGCTCCCCCCCCAAAGGTGGTGCGCCACAAAACCACTTACCGCCTCCTGCCCGGTGACGTCACCGCTTACGTCACCCCCCTGCACAGTCACCGCTTACGTCACCCCCCTGCACAGTCACCGCTTACGTCACCCCCCTCTGCCCAGTCACATGTCGAGTCATCTGCCTGCATGGCCCCTTGCCACGTGTCATGCCACGTCACCGTCCATACATGATGACGTCATGCTGATGTCATCCCGCCACGTCATCATGCTGACGTCATCGCTGACATCACCCGCCATACAACGTCACATCATGCTAACGTCACACTGACGTCATCAGCACTTTTTGGCGCGAAGGGCAAAAAATCGCACTTCGGAGCCCCGAAATCAGTTTCTGAGGCAGTTTTTGATGAGCGATTTAACGCAAATCGCTCATCGCTAGATTTTTTGGGCCTGAATGGGGAATCTTTAGGGAATCTTTTCATTCTGCGTCCCCCAGCAAGCCTGAAAGGCGCCGAATGACCCATTTTTCTTCGCGAAGCTTGCCGGAAGGACCAGAAAACAGTTTTGAAGAAAACAGAGGCCGAACAGCGGCCATTAAATGATGATTTAACACAGCATGTCAGAACAACATCAATTTATTGCCAAAGAGTATCAGAGGAAGAAGAAGAGCCAAAGAGTATCAGTCAAGATTTTTTAGGGGCTCAAAGCACCTGAACGTTGAAGAGCCCCCCAGAAAGTCAAATCAAGAAGCGTAAGCCTATCCTTGCCCTCAAATCACAATTAAAGCTTTAAATGCAGACAGACAGCAGAGATGCAGAAACCCATACACATTTATTTCAGAAAACACTGCAGCAAGCCATCAAGGACAGCATCACTTATTCAGTTTTGATACGGCGGCCCTGAGCACAGCCCGAGATATTTTTTGCATTTATTTCTGGATAGGATTAGGTTAAGTAATCATTTTTCTTTATGACCTGATTAGGTCAAGATGTAATAAAGGAACTCTGTAGATAGTTTTGCCCTATATATACCGCCCTCTACATTGTTTCAAGGGTTGGTTGATTGAGAATTTTCACTAAGAGACTCGCATTGTATTCCTGAGTTTTTTCTATAATCAAAGATTGCTGAAAGCTTGGAGATCAAACTGACTGTTGTAAATGAATGTTTTTGGAGATATGAAGATGGAATTCTTGTGCTGCAGCCTGAAGCAATAAGTGCATCTTACCTCTGTTTATTGTTTACCACTATCTAAATAGCAGAAAGGAAGAATAGATTAGAATTTGTTTAAATACACTCTATGCTCAATTTCTGCTATTTCTTTATGTTTTCCTCTATTTTAATTGGTTATGAATATGAAGTCCTCCTGGCTCATGTTTACCCCAATTCACTTGTGTTGGCCAATTATCTAGGGATTCTTCACTGCCCCTAGGTAGTGCTCTGTTACCTCCTTCGTTAAGCTCATTGGGAGATTCTTAACTGCCTCTCATTACTTAGCATTCTTTCCATCATTTAAACCTGTAATATTGTTTCAAGTTCAGCTATCTTGCTCCACTTTCCCTCTCTTGTGACCGAAGAAATGCACCAGCAGTTCTCCTCCTCGACTCCACGCCCAATAGTTTGAAACTTCCAGACTGTGCCTTGCCTCTCTGTCTGAAAACACCAATTTTCCACCAAAAACAAACAAAAACCCTCTGAACTCGAGACCTAGCCTAAAATCCTTTTCAACAAAGCTAAATCTAAAAGAGAAAGCCCTCTCTGATTGCAGGTTGGCTAGAACTTGTAGTCCAAAGTTGGTATGTAGTTACCTCGGCCGTATCCTTTTCCAGAGCTTAAGGACAACCTGAGTGATAACAGAGGAGATGATGAAAGAAATAAAGGCTCTGGAACTCCAAATGGCAGAATTAAAAGAAGCCAAAGAAAAGCTGGCCAAAATTGAGGTAAGATATGACAAATAAAAAATGGATGTAGCTGAGAAGATAAGGGAACTAATGGCCTTGGACAAAAGAATAAAGGAGCTGGAGAAGGACCTTACTTTAGATAAAACTCTAGCTGAAATCAAGAAAATTTTGTGGGCCAAAATTTTCCAATCCATTACTGACCAATGGCAATCAATTCAAACCATACATGAGCAAATAGAATTGATAGGATTAGCTCAATTCGAGACTCAAAAGGCTAGAGCATCATTGGGAAATATGCCTGAGCAAGCCAATCGAATGATTCAATTTTTGAACACTCATACCAAAGAGCAGTTGGTAGCACTAGGTATCAAGAACAGGACAGATACCATCTTTCTAGTGAAAAAGGTGCTGACCCTAAGGAATTTTGTACAGACTCTGGAAAGAAAATGCCAAGAAATGCAGGTAGAGATAAATGACTTCAAAATAAAGTTTGCAACATTACAAAGCAAAGGGCTACCCAGTTTATTAACCAGTGCTAGAAGACTGCTATCACATGAGCAGTATGCCAACAGGGTAAATAATTATGCCTCCAATCAAATTACAGCATCCTCAAGCACCTCAGAAGAAACAGGGCCTCCTTCTGGATAGAGTCTTTATGACAAATTAGAAAATCTGTTCTACATTAAACATGAGATAAACCATCTTTTTGAAGTCCAGCCCAACTTTTATAGATACACTGAAGCTAATGAAACACTGATAAAAATACAAAGACATCAGTTGCCTACAGAGGACTGGTGGCAAGGAATGCTGGAGATATTGCTCAGGTAATTTTGTTTTCAATTTTTTGGGGTAAGCCACAGGTTAGCAAATATAGAGGCACGGTCCACCTGTCCAAGAGTGAAAACAACAGAAATAAGAAGTCAAATTGTGACTACAGCTCGTTGATGAAAACTAAGCACTGATGACGAGGCCAGGACAATGACACAACAACATAGCAACATCAAGGCAGCAAACGCAGAGTAAAGACGCAGCTACCAGCCGACTCACTCAGTCCAAAAAGTCAAATATCTCTGACAAATTGGATAGCCAGCACATCCACGTTTACTGCAGCATTTATTTCCCTCATTTACTTCTTCTAAAGAGTTGGTAAAGGAAGTTATGGCTTCAGAACTTATCTTCATGATATTTTGTATCTCCCTTCTGATATAAATACCTCCCCATAATATGTATTTGGGGTTGGTGATTTTCTCTCTGGACTGCGCTGTAAATTTTGAGACTGTCTAATACAAAGGCTGTTGAAGTTCATTGTTGTTGGACCGTCTGAATGTGGATTTGATGTTCTGGGAACTGCTACAGAATTCCTGTGTCTTTCTATGGATCAATAAGTTGCTCAAACCTGTGTTTATGTTTTCTGTGTCTGCAAATTTCATACATGTTTCATGATCTTAGTAACAGAGAAAGAGAATAGCCCAGAATTTGTTTAAATACACTCTGTGTTCAATCTCTGCTATTAATTATGTTTTCTTCAGAATTAGTCATAAATATGAATTCTTAGCTGCTCATGTTTGCACTAATTCTTTCATATTGAATACTATTTAGGAATTCTTAACTGCTCCTTGATAATATTCACTCACCTTCCCTCTGCCAGCATGATCAAGGATTCTTGACTGCCCTTCATCCACTGGCTTACACTCCATAAACTTCCAGATCTTAAAATTGTTCCAAAACTGCCTATCTTGCTCTGTAGCATCACCCTTTACCAAAGAAGCACCTTCAGCAGTACACCATCATAGACCCCATTGCCCAATGGTATAAACTGTTTTGGACTTGCATCCCAGCTCTATTTGAGATCACCATCCAACAAACTAAAAACCAAACTCTGTGCATCATAACTAGCCTAAAATACTTCAAAACAAAGCTAAATTACAAAGAGAGAGCCCTCTCTGGTTGCAGATTGGCTAGAATCTGTAGCTAAAAGATTGGTTAGTGGTTACCTCGGCCGTATTCCCTTCTGGAGGCAGGGAACAACCTGAGTGATAACATCATTGGCGACTCCACTGGGGACCTGAATGATTGTTTGTAACTGCTGCCTATTTCCTAAAGCTAGAGATGGAGCCTGAAGTTAGCCAGGTAGCCTTTGAAACTGTCTTTGTTGTGCATTTACAGGAGTAAATAAATCTGCTTCAGTCAATCTCCAATATAGTTTTAGGCTTTAAATAGTTTTTCCAAAGATTTGATCAATTTCCCTATTTTAACATATTCAAAGGAAAGCCCAAAGCCTCCTATATTTCAAAGAATTTCTTGTAGAATATTGTAAAGACTGCAATATTCAAACATTCCCAGAAAATACCAAAAAACAAATTTAGAAGCTGGCTCCAAAGAAGAAAACTCGTTACACTAGGTCAAACCCTGACCCAGAATCACCAGCTATTTTTGAAAATCCTAACCTGATCTCAAAGACCCTTAGAAAACTAGAAAAATCTGTTGAGTTAGACCTCGATATAGTTCAGCAAAACCCTACAAAATCTTAGCTTAAACCTGGGAGAGCAACAGTCATTTCAACAGCCTCTCCTAGTTCCTCATCCACACTTCAAAGTATCCTTTCCACTCCCCTATCCATTGCACATATGTCCATTGTTGTCCCTACTGTTCCAGATGTCTTATTTCTTCTTGTTGTCCCATTTATCCTTGTAAATATGGAAAACCGTTATGCTCCTCTTCAGTTACCGAGAAATCCAGGGGTTATGCCTCAGGATTATCATATCAAAATCACATATTTTGATGGTACTGGCTCCTATACAGCCCAACAACACACTAAGAAAATGCAAGACTATTTTGAGAACTATGAAATTGATGATGATGATGTGAGAATGAAGATCTTTGTCCAAAGTCTAACTGGTGATGTAAGAATTTGGTTTAGAGCACTTGATGCAAATTATATAGTTGATTCAGAAGCTCTTTATCAATCCTTCTTAAATAGATGGGAAAAGAAGAAAGACTCTTTACACATCTTAACAGAATATGACAATTTGAAAAGAGATCCACAAGAAACCGTCCAAGACTATTGTGCTAGATTCAACAATGTTTATAATGTTATTCCTCAAAACCTTAGACCTCCACCTGATTTAGCTTTAATCAAATTCCCTGATGGATTTGATTCTGACATGGCATACCAACTGAGGGAAAGAGCCCCTCCAAGCTTAGCAGACATGCAAAATATAGCTGTTAGTGTGGAGGCAAACCTGATTGCTAAATGAAATCGGGCAAGAGCTAAAAGAAGAACAACTTTCAAAGAAGAGCCTTCAACATTTGAACAAAAACTTGATGCAATCATCAAAGGCATGGACAGACTTGGGGATAGGGTGGAAACTATTGAAAGGAAATCATCATGGGAAGGTCAACCAAGTAACACTGCAAGAAACCCAAACTTTAGAAAAAATCAAAATCCAAATGTTGGGAGGGTTGCCCCTGACCAGAACATCAGACCTCCATTTCAAGAGAACTATGTCGAAGCCTCAACATCTAGTGAACCAATCGAGGACACCCAAATCAATTTAATGGGGTTAAACAATGAGCAGCAAATCTTCCTGACCCAAGATGACCAAGAAGCTCATAATTTCAATCAATTTCAAACCAAATCCGGAGAGTCATTTGATTTTAGGGAAGGCTATGATGCAGTGGTCTATGAGGTTCATAAACAATACAAATTAAGAAGCAGAACCATAGATGTGCCTGAACCTGCCAAGCTGAAGGATACCAAGCAGCCAAAGAAAACAAAGGATAAAGTTGTCCTGATAGAACCCTCTACTAAAACAGACTCAGACTCAAAGGAAGTCACTGTGGAAGACATATCAGACTTACAACCCTCAAAAAACCAGTCATCTACACCCCCCCCCCCCCAAAAGAAAATCTAAACTGTCCTCTTGAAAATAATTTCAAATCAGATGTACCTCAAAACAACATTCATGATCAAGAGAAGATCGCTGAAAATCTAGCTGAAAAGGAAAAGATTGTTGTCCACAAGACAAAAATTTAGATAGAAAAACCTTTTAACTTAGAAACAAAAATTGGCAAGCTGAAAATAGCTATTCCTCTCTCTGAATTGGCCAAACATGAAGTTTACAGACAACAAATCAATAGGTCACTCCAAATACCAGAGAATAGGGATGCAGTCAATGTCCTAGATGATCAACCAGAACTGATTTTCGGTCCTGAGGTCAATGGTAAAACAGTAGATGGAGGGGTTCCTCCATTCTATGTGAGCTTAAACATTCATGATAGGGTGCTGCATAATGCAATGTTTGATTCAGGAGCTTCCCATAACCTAATGCCTAAATCTGTGATGGAAAGACTAGACCTAGATATCACAAGGCCATATAAAGACTTGTTCTCATTTGATTCCAGCCAGGTCAGGTGTCTAGGCCTAATTAAAGATCTTTGTGTATCCTTGGTCCAATATCCAGCCAAGACAATCTTGATGGATGTGGTGGTAGCTGATATTCCACCTAAGTATGGTATGCTTTTGTCCAGATCTTGGGGTGCAAAACTCCAAGGATCTTTGCAGCTAGACATGTCCTATGCCACTATTTCAGTCTTTGGCCACCCAAAGAGATTGTACCGTGAAACACTAATGAAATATGTGGTGAGCAGTCAAGAGAAACCCCAAAACTTCCCCATCTATTCAATGCACTCCGATATGGATTCATTCATTTTATATAATGCTGAGATGTGTCCCAAAACTGATGTCAAACTCCTAGAAATAGCACAAACAGAAAGCATGAATGAACAATCTAGTGCCCAAGATCAAAAAATTGTTGATGTAATTGATGCAACAAAGGAAAATGACATATCATATGAGTTACAAGAGCCAAATCTGCCCATTGAACAAGCTTCCAAAGCTCTTAAGGCTAGTCATAACCAAGAAATCTTATGGTACTTGGAGTTTGATGGCTCGGTAAACAAATTAGGAGCAGGGGCAGGGGTTTGGATACACAACATGCAAAATGACCATGTTGAAGATCATGCATATAGGTTAAATTTCAAATGCACAAACAATATGGCCGAGTATGAAGCCCTTTTGTTAGGTCTCAAACTCATTAAACGTCTAGATGCAACCAAGGTTTCAATTCTAGGGGATTCAGATTTGATTATACAGCAGATGAAGGGAAACTTTGTTACAAATGATCTCAGGTTGAGAGCTTACAGAGGGGCAGCCATTGAAATACTTAAAACCTTCTCAGAATCTCAGCTCACCAAAATTCCAAGAAAGCATAATTTACATGCACATAGTTTGGCAACTTTTGCCAGCACTTGCAAGCTTCCATTTGAGCCCAACCACCACTTTACTGCTGAAATCAAACACAGACCTGCTGTCCCAGATAATGTCAAAAATTGGCAGGTCTTTGAAAGTGATACACAAATAAATAATTTCCTGACTTTGAAAGAGGAATTCTCAAGTATAAACATTGACACAAGCACCATGGATGAACAACAGCAAATAAACAAAAGTGAGCAAAGTATATTAGCTGAAACAACAAATCTGATTTTGCACCCAACAACCTTTGACCATAAAAATTTACAAAAGCTGAAGCAAACAGACCTTAATGAAATGGCTGAGGGAGAATCTAAAGTAATTAAACTAAAGGATAATTTTCTACCCACAGGCTTAACTCCTTTGGAGGACATATTTGATTCAAATGACATTCCTAGAAAGCCAAAGATGCAACCTCTCAATGCAGAAATTGAGGACTGCAACATTGGGACCACAGAAAATCCTAAAATGGTAAAACTCTCCAAAGCATTACCTGCTGATCAAAAGCTAAAATATATTGAGTTTTTTAAGGAGTTCCAAGATGTCTTTTCCCGGAGTTATGAGGACCTCAAATCCTATGATACTTCTGTCATCCAACACACTATACCTTTGAAAGAGAATCAAAAGCCTTTCAAACAAAAGCTTAGAAGGGTGAATCCTGTCCTCCTACCCCTGATTGAAAAGGATGTTAAACGAATGTATGAAGATGGAATCATTGCACCTATTAGATTCTCAGAGTGGATTTCAAATCTAGTGCCTACTAGGAAGAAAACTGGAGAGATAAGACTATGCATTGACTTGAGGAATTTGAACAAAGTTCCTCTCAAAGGCCATTGCCCCTTACCAAAAATGGATCATATCCTACAAAGGGTAGTAGGAGCCACTAGGATATCACTGCTAGATGGATTTTCAGGATTCAATCAGATTTTAGTCCACCCGGATGATCAAGACAAAACTGCCTTCACAACGCCTTGGGGAACCTTCAAATATGTGAAAATGCCTTTTGGACTCAAAAATGTTGGGGCCACATTTCAAAGAGCAATGGACATAGCCTTTGCCAAGGAGATCCATGATTTCTTAGTTATATACCTTGATGATCTCACTGCTTTTTCAAAATCAGACCAAGAACATTTAGAACATTTGAGGCAAATATTCCTGATTTGCAGAAAATATGGCATATCATTGAACCCAAAGAAATCATTGTTTGGCCTAGAAGAAGGCAAACTCTTAGGTCATATAATTTCAAAATATGGCATTAGAATTGACCCGGACAGAATTCAAGCTATTCTCCAAGTGCCTCATCCAAGAAACATCAAAGAACTGCAAGCTTTCTTAGGAAAGATCAATTTCCTAAGGAGGTTTATTCCCAATTTGGCCGAGCTGATAAGACTGTTGAATAATATGCTGAAGAAAGATTCTAAAGTCAAATGGACAATGGAAGCTAAACAGGCCTTTGAGGATATCAAGACAGCTTTAACAAGAACATCAGTCCTCACAAGCCCCAAGTTTGATAGAGACTTCATGATTTTTTCCTTTGCATCTGTTCAAATTGGCAACTAGGGAAAATTTTCATGTGGGTCATCTTATTCATGGCTGATAATATTTTTATTAGATTCCTCTCGTCGAGATGTGTAGGATTGATATAAAGATCATATGATTCCGATAAGTATTCATGGAGATATGAATTTATTTTGATTATGGAATTATTATCAAGCCGACCTACAACTCATGTAGGCTCAGAAGCCCAACAGTCGCATCTATACAACCACCAACATTGTGTATAAATATAAGAGGACTTTTCCTCATTTGGACTCACTCATCTCATCACATCTCTCTCTCTCTCTACTGCGCAGATATGAGTCTCTTCTCTATTGTGCTGAAATGGGTCTCTCTCTCTCACACATGTGAAGCCGGAAGCTGTTGAATTTGAAGCTGCAACTGCAGAAGTAAAGATTGACATGCGTGGCCTAGAAGATCTCCTCTTTGGAACTTCTCTGTAGGTTCATCTGAACCTCCTTTGAAAGCTGCAACTTTTCGTGGTGGAATGAAGTCAATCCGACGAACGGTTTGCAAGATATCGACTGCCCTAGTTTGAAGCCGGAAACTGCTGAAACTGAAGCTGCAACTGCAGAAGTAAAGATTGACTTGCATGGCCTAGAATATCTCCTCTTTGGAACTGCGCTGTAGGTTCATCTGAACCTCCTTTGAAAGCCGCAACTTTTGGTGGTGGAATGAAGTCAATCCGATGAACAGTTTGCAAGATATCGGCTGCCCTAGTTTGATGCCGGAAACTGTTGAAACTGAAGCTGCAACTGCAGAAGTAAAGATTGACTTGCGTGGCCTAGAATATCTCCTCATCTGAACTGCGCTGTAGGTTCATATGAACCTCCTCTGGAAGCTGAAGCTTTTGGTGGTGGAATGAAGTCAATCCGATTGTCGGTTTGTGAGATATGGTCTACCCTAGTTTGATAATGAAGCCACTAATGTTGATGCTACTGATCTAGGGTTTGCTACTGCTGATATGAATCAGATTTATTGTACTATTTCTCTCTGCTGAATAATTGAAGATAAAAGAATATTTGATCAAAGGGTTTCCCCACACATTGTGGGGTTTGTCCCTGGCTAGCCGCCACATCTTGTGTCTCTTGTCTTGGCTTGTTTTCTGTCGATCGTTTAATGTTCTATCTGCACTTTACTTTATGTACATGTGATTGCTAATCGGTGGAATATAATAAGAAAAAGAAGTAAACTGTTATAAGCATAGAACATACCATAACTTAACATGGTATCAGAGCTAAGGTGAAGACAAAGCCCGAGCAAGAGCAAGAGAAATCATTGAAGATAAGATTGGCAAGGCTATCCTAAAAGAACTATGGGGTCCTCAACACTCTTTCCTGCCGAAGACAAGCTCCGTGAGAAAGCCGACTATCACGGATGGAAGATGTCTATCAATCTAACCCTTGAAGATCAAGGAGTGCTGGACCATGTAAGAGGCAATATTGTTGAACCTTCATCAAATGCATCTGCTGCTGCCTGGAACAAATGGAAAAACGGAGAAGTCAAAACAAACAAGATCATCCGGGACTCTATCGACAAGCGCTTGGTGGCCTACATCTCTGATCTAGACACCTCTAAGGAAATCTACGACAGACTGGTGAGTTTATTTAAAGTTAATGATGCAAATCAAGTTTTGTTTCTTAGAAATAAGTTGAGGGAAATCAAGAAGGGTAAAGATGAAAGTATGCAAGCATACTTCTTAAGAATCACCGAGATCAAGAATGATCTCCTATCTATTGGGGAAACCATTACTGACAGAGAAATGGCACTCACAACTCTCGGAGGATTACCATCTGAATGGTATGTGTTCAGGACTACTCTTCTGAACAATAATGTAATTCCTAGTTCCGAGGAATTAATGGCTAGATGCATTCAAGAAAAAACAAGGGTAGAAGAGAAGGAAATGCCCTTGCCTAAAGGTCCTCCTGCTGTTTTTTCTTCTCATGCTAAGAAAAGAAATAATTCTGGGTCTAAATCGAAAAGAAAGAGTGGATTTAAGGGTGGAAGAAAAGGACGATGTTTCATTTGCAATAAAGCAGGTCAATATGCAAGGGAATGCCCTGATAGAAAGGACTCTCACCGTGACGATGATCAAAATCCCTCTCATGGTAATCGAAGGAATGGAAAATTCAACAACAAAGGAAAAAGGAATGTTGGGAATCGAGGAAGAGGACAACCATTCAAGAAGGCTAGAAAGTCCAAGATGTATTAAATGCACCTAACCTCAAAAAGAACCTAGTGTCCATCTCGGCAATGGAAGACAAAGACTACAAGGTAACCTTCAGCGATGGCAAGGTACGCATATGGAAAAATAATGTTAAATTTCACGCTTGGGTTTCGAGTTGATTCTTTATATCAAGTCGATGGAAGTCCGCTAGGAGTCATGTCTTGTGACACAACGCTTCAATCCAAACTTTGGCATCGAAGGTTTGCCCACCTTCATTACAAAGCTCTACTCGGTGTAAGACAAATGGTGACAGGGATGCCCTAATTCCAAGTAGAGAAAGAAGGTGTATGTCCAGGATGTGCCGAAGGAAAGCTCAAAAGGGGACCATTCCCCTCAAGCTAAAGCAAGACCTCCGATATATTACAGTTGGTTCACTCAGGCATACATGAGGTTGGCATTAAGAGGGATACTACTACACCATATACTCCTGAACAAAATGGTGTTGCAGAAAGGAAGAACGGCACAATTATGGAAGCTGTCCGGGCCATGCTACATGATCAAAGTCTTCCTAAGTTTCTATGGGCTGAAGCTGCAAACACTGCCGTATATGTACAAAATCGATGCCCTCATCAAGCATTGGGTTCCAAGACTCCTGAAGAAAAATTCACCGGTAAGAAACCTGATGTTTCTCATTTTAAAATTTTTGAAAGCCCTGTATACTTTCATGTGCCGAAAGCGAAAAGAAATAAACTGGGAGCACTTGGAAAGAAGGGAATTTTCGTGGGCTATGGTGAAAATACTAAAGGCTATAGAATCTATGTAGCTGGTCAAAGGGAAGTTGTGATTAGTCATGACGTCACCTTTGATGAAGATATGTCTCTCAGCAAGGTGATCAATCTTCCGACTTTGAGGAGCTCTCAAGAAGTCGACACCAGGGAACCGAAAGAAAAAGATGATGAATCAATGCGTGATTGATCCTCCTCCATATGAGCCTTCCTCTTCTAGGAAGAGGCCTTCATGGCTTAAGGGGTTACTTGATGATGCTGAAGGACATGCTGCACCCCGAGGAACCTTTCGTGAAAGTAAGAAACCTAATAGGTATCAAGGATACCTGACCATCATGAGCACAATCATACAAAATGAGCCTTCGTCATTCTCAGATGCCGTCAAGCATCAAGTATGGAAGGATGCTATCACCGAAGAATATGAGTCTATCATAAAGAATGATGTTTGGGAAGTAGTTCCCAGACCCCAGGACAAGACTATTGTTACTTCCAAATGGCTTTACAAGGTAAAGCATGCAGCAGATGGAAATATGGAAAAGTATAAGGCTCGTTTTGTTGCTCATGGTTTCTCCCAGAAGGAAGGTATAGAATATGATGTGATATTTGCACCTGTTGCCAGATATACGACCATCCGCTCGATCATAGCCCTTGCCGCTTCACAAGGATGGAACCTAGATCAGATGGATGTCAAGACTTCGTTCTTGCACGGGTCGATCAAAGAAGAGGTCTATGTGGAGCAACCCGAAGGATTTGAGATTTATGATTGAAAATCTCATGTATGCAGGTTGAATAAGGCTCTCTATGCACTGAAGCAAGCACCCCGAGCATGGTATGAGAGGATCGATAGCTACTTGATGAAGCTGGGATTCACTAGGAGTGAAGCCGATCCTAACCTTTACTTTAAGGTTGAAGATGACAAGCCTCTCATACCGGTGTTGTATGTGGATGACCTCTTTCTATCATGTGTATACCCTCTCATTCACAAATGTAAGAGGGAGTTGGCTTCTGAATTTGAAATGAAGAACCAAGGACTTGAAGTGTGGTAGAAGCCAAGGGAAATTTTCCTATCTCAAGGAAAATATGTGGTAAAGATATTGGAAAGATTCGGTATGATGGAATGCAAGCCTGTGACTGCCTCAAGGATCTTAACTTTTAGAAGTTATATGGTAGTGATGTCGGACCAGATTTGGGAAATGCCTCTGAGTTTCATAAACTCATTCGCATTGATGTTCTTGGTGAACCTTCGTTCGAACATATGTTTTGCAGTTAGCATTGTGAGCTCATATTTGGTTGAGCCTCACTGGATTGATGCCAAGAATCTTCTGAGATATCTTCATGGCACAATTACTAATGGGTTAAGATACACTGCCGGAGATGTGAGACTACTTGGATATACTGATGCTAATTGAGCAGGCAGTGTGGTGGACCGTAAGAGCACTTCCAGGTGTTGTTTCACCTTGGGATCTGCTTCGATATCCTGGATGAGTAGGAAGCAGAAGTTGGTGGCTTTGAGCACCACCGAAGCAGAGTATATTGCTGCTAGCATGGCCTCCTATGAGGCAGTCTGGTTGTGAAAGCTCTTCAGTGAGCTGTTTGGATTTACATTAGATACCACTATGATTCTCTGTAACAACCAGAGGTGGGATTCGATTATTGAGGAATCCTGTATTCGTCGATTGCTCCAGCAGATAGACATCATCTAGGATATGGTAAGTCGATGAGCAAGGAGGCTTCATCGCATTAAGATGATGTACAGGTCGATACACCTTGTCAAAGCCCCGAGGAAAGATCTAATCTGTGATTTTCCCAAACGACTTGGAGTCGTCAAGAAACCCTTGTACAAGGGTCCCTGCATGTTGCATGCATTGAGCTCTGGGAGCTCTGAGGGCTTGCGGTTCTTACTGGAGCAACATATGACCACAGGGTGACTCACCCTCCCCTGGTGGTGCGCAATGGAACAAGATGATTCGCTCTCTTGCGGGACAAGATGATTCGCTCTCTTGTGGAACAGGATGATTCGCTCTCCTGTGTAGCAGGATGATTAGTTCTCCTGTGAGGCCTGGATTGATGTGTTCTCCATGGCAGCTTGGATTGATGTGTTCTCCATGGCAATTGTAGCAGGATTGATGTGTTCTCCTGTGAGGCCTGGATTGATGTGTTCTCCATGGCAATTGTAGCAGGATTGATGTGTTCTCCTGTGAGGCCTGGATTGATGTGTTCTCCATGGCAATTGTAGTAGGATTGATGTGTTCTCCTGTGAGGATAGGATTGATTAGTTCTCCTGTCGAGGCATCCTACCCATGCAGTCTGGGACTCATGGGAAGTACCTCTCATCTGATCAATGAGCAGGGAAATGAAGTTAGGGACCATAGTAGTACCGATGGACGCATCGTTGTAACTACTGTACTCCCTATGCTAGGATGACCTCCATTGACCTGGGATCAATGATACTGGTCTGGGACCAGTGGTAGGAGTTGTACCAAACTATGACGCTGACTTCCGGTCGGTTGAGACTGGTCTGGGATCAGTGGTACATACTCTGAGACTGACTTTGAGTCAGTGGAGGATGATATTGGTCTGGGACCATTGGAGTTGTACTCACTATGACGCTGACTTTGGGTTGGTTGAGACTGGTCTGGGACCAGTGGTACATACTCTGAGACTGACTTTGAGTCAGTATGATACATCCTCGATCATTTCTTCTTCTTCATAATTCGGACAAAAGCAGAGTAGAACAGAACAATGCAAGAGCAGAGCAGAACAGAACATAACAGTACAGATCAGTGCAAGGCAGAACAAGACAAAGCAGAACAGGCAAAATAGAGCAGAGCAGGGCAAGGGTCAGGCTGTACAAGGCAGTACATTTGATGGATGAATAGTAACGACCGATAGACAAGATTGCAGATGAAGTTCTCCATGGTTGAGAGGGAGTGTTAAAATTGGCAACCAGGGAAAAACTTCATGTGGGTCATCTTATTCATGGCTGATAATATTTTTATTAGATTCCTCCCGTCGAGAGGTGTAGGATTGATATAAATATCATCTGATTCCGATAAGTATTCATGGAGATATGAATTTATTTTGATTATGGAATTATTATCAAGCCGACCTACAACTCATGTAGGCTCAGAAGCCCAACAGTCGCATCTATTCACCCACCAACGTTGTGTATAAATATAAGAGGACTTTTCCTCATTTGGACTCACTCATCTCATCACATCTCTCTCTCTCTACTGCGCAGATATGAGTCTCTTCTCTACTGCGCTGAAATGGGTCTCTCTCTCTCACACATGTGAAGCCGGAAGCTGTTGAATTGGAAGCTGCAAATGTAGAATAAAGATTGACTTGCGTGGCCTAGAAGATCTCCTCTTTGGAACTGTGCTGTAGGTTCATCTGAACCTCCTTTGAAAGCCGCAACTTTTGGTGGTGGAATGAAGTCAATCCGACGAACGGTTTGCAAGATATCGACTGCCCTAGTTTGAAGCCGGAAACTGCTGAAACTGAAGCTGCAACTGCAGAAGTAAAGTTTGACTTTCGTTGCCTAGAATATCTCCTCTTTGGAACTGCGCTATAGGTTCATCTGAACCTCCTTTGAAAGCCACAACTTTTGGTGGTGGAATGAAGTCAATCCGACGAACGGTTTGCAAGATATCGACTGCCCTAGTTTGAAGCTGGAAACTGCTGAAACTGAAGCTGCAACTGCAGAAGTAAAGATTGACTTGCGTGGCCTAGAAGATCTCCTCATCTGAACTACGTTGTAGGTTCATCTGAACCTCCTATGGAAGCTAAAACTTTTGGTGGTGGAATGAAGTCAATCCGACTGTCGGTTTGTGAGATATGGTCTGCCCTAGTTTGATAATGAAGCCACTAATGCTGATGCTACTTATCTAGGGTTTGCTACTGCTGATATGAATCAGATTTATTGTACTATTTCTCTCTGCTAAATTATTGAAGATAAAAGAAGATTTGATCAAAGGGTTTCCCCACACATTGTGGGGTTTGTCCCTGGCTAGCCGCCACATCTTGTGTCTCTTGTCTTGGCTTGTTTTCTGTCGATCGTTTAATGTTCTATCTGCACTTTACTTTATGTACATGTGATTGCTAATCGGTGGAATATAATAAGAAAAAGAAGTAAACTATTATAAGCATAGAACATACCATAACTTAACAGCATCTCGGCATACTATTGCTGCTGTCCTATTACAAAAAGATGACCAAGGATGTCAGAAGCCCATTGCTTTTTTCAGCAAAGCAATTAGGGATGCACCTTTAAAATATCGGATCATGGAAAAATAGGCCTATGCTCTCGTTAAGGCCATCAAGGATTTCCGAGTTTATATCTTGTACTCACATGTGATAGCCTATGTTCCAAATGCTATGGTTAAAAAAAATTTGACTCAAGAAGGAATTGAAGGTAAAAGGGGCAAATGGATAGCCAATATCTTAGAGTATGACATTGAAATCAAGCCTACAAAACTCATAAAAGGACAAGGGTTAGCTAAATTAATGACTGAAACCAATTTCCAAGCCCTTGACATCAATGAACTGGATAACGAGAAGGAGATGGCGACTCCACAGATCAATCAAGCCTTTTTACAATCACCTTGGTATGCTGATATATGTTTTACATTATTAAACCTGCAAGCTCCTCCAGGGTTATCCAGGACTAAAAAGAGATTCTTGAAAATGAAGGCATCAAAGTTTTGTATTATAGATAATGTGTTGTTTTGGAAAAACCATGAAGGTATTTTGCTAAATTGCCTACTTCAGGATGAAACTGACAAAATACTCAAGGAATTTCATGCAGGGGACTATGGAGGACACTTGTATTGGAAGTCAACAGCTGATAAGATTCTAAGAGCTGGTTTCTATTGGCCCTCCCTGTTTGCTGATGTGAAAAAATTTGTAGTTTCATGCCATAAATGCCAGATCTTTGAAGGCAAGAGAAAGCTGTTGCCTTTACCCCTCAGGCCCATTTCAACTGAAAGACCATTTCAACAATGGGGTTTAGACTTCATTTGAGAAATTCATCCTTCCTCTTCTGGCCAACACAAGTGGATTTTGACTGCCACAGACTATTTTACCAAATGGATAGAAGCCATCCCTTGTAGGCAAGCCAATGATTCAATCATCATGCAATTCTTAGAAACCAACATCTTGTCTAGATTTGGCTGTCCGGAAAAGATTATTACTGACAATGCTGCTGCTTTCAAATCCAAAAGAATGATCAACTTTTTCCATAAATACCACATTACCTTGGGCCACTCCACAGCCTATTACCCTCAAGGTAATGGTCTAGCCGAGTCGTCCAACAAAAGCCTCATCAACATCATCAAAACGGTCTTGGAGGAGAATAAAAAGAATGGGCATAAAAAGCTTGTAAATGCACTCTGGGCAAATAGATCGACCACCAAAAGATCCATTGGAACAAGTCCATATGAATTGGTATATGGCCTGGAGGCTGTGTTCCCCTCCTCCTTAGGAATCTCTACGATCAAGTTACTGCAAGAAATACAAGCATAACCTAATGATATTCAGAGAAGGATTAATCAAACTATTCACTTGTAGCAGACAAGAGAGGAAGTATATCACATAACTCAGGTCCTACAAGATAAAATCAAGAAGATCTTTGACAAAAGAACAAAAGCTGAAGATTTCTTCATAGGAAACAAAGTGCTGAGGTGGGACTCTAGGAGGGAAGATAAAGGGAAACATGGGAAATTTGATTTTCTTTGGAAAGGACCATTTGTTATTCAGGTTGTACAAGGTAACAACACCTATTTTTTGAAGAGTTTGGATGGCACAAATGCTGAGGAAGGCCCAGTGAATGGGCGAATGCTCAAGCATTATTTTGATTCTCCTTGATCAACATAACACAACTGTATATTGTACATAAATAGTTGTCTTTCCAGCAGTTTTCATTTACAGCAATTAGATAAGGAACAAGATGCAGTAGATTTTGAGGAAAAAGTCAAGGAATTACACCACCTTTTGTGTATATTTTGAAATTACCAGAAGAGATCAAGAAGAAAACTTGGGAATTATAAAGATGATGATAAATACTCAGACAAACCAGTAAGAACAAAGCAGTAATTTTGTACAGATCAGCTCATGAGAAGTGCACAAATGCTACAAAGGTTCAGATTGTTGGTCTCCAGGATAAGGAAGTTTCAGATTACAACAAGCAACTAAAATAAGGCCATCTGACCTACTGTTCTTGGCTTTTCACTGGGAAAAGCCATCCCCAAGTGGAGCCACTATTAGGTTCCTATACCAATAGGTATCATTTCTCATGATTGACTATGGAAGTGCCAAATATGATCATCCTTTTCATGCTGCAAAGGTTCCATATTTTGTATAAATGTAAAGAGGGCATGCCCTAAAAGAAAAATCAAAGGGCAAGAAGAATGAATTGGTCAACAAAAGAAAAAGAGAATGAACCCCAGAGAAAGACCAGGAAATTGGCCAGTCAAAATGCCACTGCTATCTTATTTGTGCAAAGCAAGTTCACAAAGTACAAACACTGTTTTATCACACTTGATGGATGGCCCAATAGCTCAATCTGGGCCAGTCCATATTTAAATTTCCTGTTGTAGAATAGAGAATGAAGGTCTGTCCAAACAGTTCAAGCTTGACAGATCATTAGCTAAGTAGAGAAGCAAAGGGTCTCAACTGTTGAATCTGAGTCCTTGGAGGCAATAAGGGTAGACCTAGATAGGAGGGCAGTCAAAAGAAAAGAGCTAAATAAGGGTTTGCAAGTTCAAGTGCACCAAATCAAAAGGAAGAAAAAATGGTAGGAATTGTAGAATGGGTAAGTAGATTGGAGTTGCAGAAACAAGTCTATCAGCAGTATCATCTCTTTCAATATGATCTACTTCATGGATATCTCTAATGCCATGGCAAAGGTATGATGACAGGTCAGATGTTGCATGTCTAACTTCCCTTCTCCTCCCTCACAACAAATGTTCACTAACATCCCTTAAAGAGATTGGGATCTGCCCAAACTCTTAACTTCACTCCATTTTTAGAAAAACTTAAGTGAAACTTCAGGTTTGCTTAAGAGCTAAAAGCCACATTTCTTGTGTAAAAATGATCATTCCATACTCCTTTCATTTCCCTATGCCTAAGTTTTCACTCTATAGACTTAGCATTTATTTCATCTAATTTCATTCCATATGACATCTTAACTTATTATATAGCTCCTTTATCAATATCCCCACCCCTATTTTACAAAAAACTATATAAAAACCCAAAAAGTATTTAATATTCCCACCATGGCACCTATAGCCATATTAATAGTTTCGGGAATTATTAAGTCCATTCGGGACTTTAATAAGAACCCTTCCGCATTCATAAACCTTGGCGTTTATTTAACCTCTGGTTGAATAAATAACCACGCTAAACCCTCCCACCCATACCATACATTAAAACTTTGGTGTGCATGTAAATACCTTGGGGTTAGTTTGATATTTGGTTAAACTAATAACCATACCCACCCGCATAACCACAAAAAACCCATAAATCCAAAGTTTTAAACCCCCGCAACATTATAAAATGTTAAAATATGGGCGGGTCCCCGCGCCATATCGTACTGTCACCTACCCTTCCCGTCAACCCTCCGATCCGGCGCTGTAGATCCGACGGCCCACGCTGATATCAGAGCCACCCCACTGTACGAGAGTTAGCTCCTGATGGAAAGTGGTTTTGCCATCGTACACGGGGACACGTGTCCCATTTCTATTGCATCGGGCCCGCTCTGACAGAAACCGCCCCCGTACCAAAAGCGGTCCGATGCAAACCATTTACCGCCTGTTCTCCCCGCCGTGCACGTCATACACCATGCCAGCGCCCACGCTACTATACAGTCCGCCGTGTCCGCCCCATCACCCATCCACATCAGCTTCCACGTTACCTCCGTACCATGCTACAGGACAAGGTGACGTTAGCACAAAAAGCGCCAAAAAGTCCGAAAAAACCCAAATTTTCGTTAAAAGTCATGAAAGTGATGTTTTTTGTTTATTTTTATGCGACCAATAGTGGAGAACGTGCATGAGAATTACGTTGAATTCACCATTAACGTCCCAGTCTGCCACCCAGGCGCGTTCATACTGCAAAACTGACTCCCCCAGCTCACTCTACAACTGCATTCCGTAGCAAAGTCTCGTATTAACACATATTTACCCGTGAATCACCCATAAACCCTGTTTTTTCATAATTTCTCTATTAAGGATCACCGAAAGAGATAAATTCAACTCAAAGACACTATTGCGCGCAAGCTCCTATGCTCTGCCTCACTGTGTAACTGTATCTTTGGGCAAAATTTGCTAATTTTGTGGCCCTCTGATAAATTCTCCATTGAAACTTAAAATCGAGCTCCTGTCCACTTACAAAATCACCAAAAGCACCTGTGAAAGCCACGCTCTTCCCACTGTTTTTAAGCTTCCTCATTAAAGAACCCTGTAGACTCAGTATTCCCTTTGAGTTTTACTCAGTAAGCCCATTTTCATATAAAAACTCAAATTGCAAGTATTCTTGTTAAAAAGCCCTATGTCAGAACTCTGTTCCCGGTTGAGACACAGACTCAAATCTAATAATAAGCACAGTGAATCATGGAGGCTCCAGTGGCCCTAAACATTGCACCCTTGAATGCACCTCATAGGGAGTTGGAGTGGCTGCCTCTTGCTGATAGGGATTTCCAGATTGATGACATGGAGGGTCAAAAGCCTCACCTACAAGTTTTCTGTGAAAAAAGGAATAGTCATAAGAACAAGACTGACATATTTGGAATCTGGGAGTCTAATATGCCTATATACTACCTGCCTTCTGTCAATGTCTTCCCTGACCTCATCCATTAGTGTTGTGCTAATTATGATCCTTCTCAAAGGGCAGTGATGGACCCTGCTAGAAAAGTCCTTTTTTATATCACCCCTCAGTCTATAAATGAGATGTTGCACTTCAAGCCAGCTCAGCCTCTGGTCCCTCTCACCATGAAAAATTTACTGGACCAAGCCTCCAAGTTGTCCTCTGCAGAAGTTGACCGAATTGCCAAGCTGTTTATGCCACTAGATTGCTACTCCATATACAAAATTCCCTATCGTCATGCCTGGTTTACTGAGGTTGGAAAAATGCTCATAAACATGATTTCCTACATCCTGGGATTCAGAACAAGTGAAATTGTGGATGAAACTGTCTTTTCTTTGATGTCCATGTTTGCTCCAGGACAAGCCCTTGCTGTCAAGTATGACTATGCCACCTTCATAGCCAACAAAATTCATGAGCAGTTCATGAATTTAGAGAGAGAGAGTGTGTTCAAATACACTGCATATATATACCATTTGATGTTGTACTATCAACCTAATAGTTTCCCAGTTCCCCTCAAAAAATTGGATGCTAAGGGGGAGCAAAGGTCTGTAATATTTTGGTCCTCAGTATTCCATCATGTTGGTAGCTCCCCATACACATATTGTGAATTTATTGACCTTTTCATATATCCAGCCACCTGCTTATTGTCAATAACTCCTCCTGCCAGGCTCTCTGCTGAAATGCAGAAAATCTTACACCTCTCAAAGGAATACACTATTGGTGATTGGTATTTTTACCAAAACCATACAGTGATCAGGATCTATGGCTATCAAATGGCTCCCTACAAACTGCCAAAATATGTCCCTATGAGACTCTTTGCCCTGGAATACTACCAGCAGTTCAGTAGTTCAGATTTGACCCATTTTTATGGTGCTAGGAAAAAGGCACAGCTCAAGATAAGGCACCAATTGGGCCCTTTTATCTTCAATAAAAGGGAAGAAGCATGGAAGGAAGCTGACACCATTCTGAGAGACAAACTTAAGCTGAAACAAAGTTTTCTTTGGGCACCATATGACCCTGAACATTTCATAAGCTTTAGGAGAGTCAAACACAAGCTTACAGGATATGTGCACTATAGTATCCCTCAAATTGAACAATATGCTAATCAACAGGAGTGGATAGAAGGCACACTAGTCGAGGAACTTACTGAAGAAGAAAGATTAGAAAAAGAAATGAAAGAGTTTGAAAAGACACTTGACCTAGACTCTGTTGGACAGGTGTTTTTCACATCTCCTCGACACCTTGGAGCAGGCACATCATCTGCCACAACTTCCCAACAACCTGCCCAAGAAAGTGCTCCACCTGCAGGGACATCTAAAGGCAAGGAGGTGCAACATTCAGAGTAGCAGGAGACAATGGCAGACCAACCAGATGCAGCAAGAGAACAAGGTCAAGGGCAAGCCCCTTCAACACAAGCAAAAGCACCTGAGGTCCATGTCTTACAAACTCCTCTCAATGAGGAAAGAGCAAAGAAAAGGGACAGGCAGGAAGAGACACCCACAGGGGCCTCCACAGAACAGCAAGGAGAGAAAAGGCAAAGGCTAAACCCCTATTCTGAGGAAGAATTTACAGAGGAGACAGCAGGCAATCAAAGAGGTGAGGAAACAACCGAACAGTGGATTCCTCCAAGCATGGAAACATCAGCTAGCTCCTTTCAGCAGGAGCAAGAGAGACAACAAGGTGTGGAGGTTACCTCAACCTCCACCAAGCAGCAGAGCAAGCAAGGCTCTGACATAAAGAAGGCATTCACAGAAATCAAGGCCAGAAATGAGCCGGTAAGATTCCAGCTCTACAACCAGTTACTAAGAATGGCTCCCACTAATCAGCAGAGGCTAATGGCAGCCTATGATATCCAAGAAGGGAAAATGACCCTCAGTCATTTCAGGCCTATAGTACAGCAGCCCCAGTCAGCTGTTGATTATATCAGAACCAATCTGGAAGTCCTTGCTAAAGACATCCACCCAATGGACCAGATTGAGTTACACAAACAAACTGGAGAAATGGTGTACTCCACCTTGGCGGATAAAGCAATATTGGCCCACAGACTGCAGAATTCACTTCACAACACTTCTGCCCAATTGGAATTGGAGAAAGCTTCATCACAAGCCAAGGACAATAGAATCAAATGCTTGGAGGAGATCATTATGTAGTTGGGACATGATCCCAACGATCCCAAGGGCGTGCAGGCTTTAATTAAGAAAAAAGAGGAAGACATAGCAGCCCTTAGAAAACAACTCAGGCTACCACCTACAATTCATCCTCAAACCACAGAAGTAGCACAACAAAAAGAAGAGGAGGATGTAGTAAGTTTGCTTATGAGGATGCATAAAATACAGATAGAAACAGAGAGTGCCTTGGAGGCATCACTGCAAGGAAGACAGGGAGAGTTGGCCTCTCAGCGAGCTCAGACAACTTTAACTTTGGAACTGCTCCTCCTACAATCACCACAGTAGTCCCTCCCATTGATCCAACATCAGCAGCAGGTACCTCAACTCCAGCCTCAACTTCAGCAACAGTTTCAGCAACAACTACAGCAGCAGCAGAGCAAGAAGCCAGCCTGAGTATGGAGGAGATGATGAAAGAAATAAAGGCTCTGGAACTGCAGATGGCAGAATTAAAAGAAGCCAAAGAAAAGCTGGCCAAAATTGAGGTAAGATATGACAAATCAAATATGGATGTAGCTGAGAAGATAAGGGAAGTAAAGGCCTTGGAGAAAAGAATAAAGGAGCTGGAGAAGGACCTTACTTTAGATAAAACTCTAGCTGAAATCAAGAAAATTTTGTGGGCCAAAATTGGCCAATCCATTACTGACCAATGGCAATCAATTCAAACCATACATGAGCAAATAGAATTGATAGGATTAGCTCAATTCGAGACTCAAAAGGCTAGAGCATCATTGGGAAATATGCCTGAGCAAGCCAATAGAATGATTCAATTTTTGAACACTCATACCAAAGAGCAGTTGGTAGCACTAGGTATCAGGAACAGGACAGATACCATCTTGCTAGTGAAAAAGGTGCTGACCCTAAGGAATTTTGTACAGACTCTGGAAAGAAAATGCCAAGAAATGCAGGCAGAGATAAATGACTTCAAAATAAAGTTTGCAACATTACAGAGCAAAGGTCTACCTAGTTTATTAACCAGTGTTGGAAGACTGCTATCACATGAGCAGTATGCCAATAGGGTAAATAATTATGCCTCCAATCAAATTACAGCATCCTTAAGCACCTCAGAAGAAACAGGGCCTCCTTCTATACAGAGTCTTTATGGAAAATTAGAAAATCTTTTCTACATTAAACATGAGATAAACCGTCTTTTTGAAGTCCAGCCCAACTTTTATAGATACACTGAAGCTGATGAAACACTGATAAAAATACAAAGACATCAGTTGCCTACAGAGGACTGGTGGCAATGAATGCTGGAGATATTGCTCAGGTAATTTTGTTTTCAATTTTTTTGGGGTAAGCCACAGGTCAGCAAATATAGAGGCACGGTCCACCTGTCCAAGAGTGAAAAAAGCAGAAATAAGAAGTCAAATTGTGACTACAGCTCGTTGATGAAAACTAAGCACTGATGACGAGGCCAGGACAGCGACACAGCAACATAGCAACATCAAGGCAGCAGACGCAGAGTAAAGACGCAGCTACCAGCCGACTCACTCAGTCCAGAAAGTCAAATATCTCTGACAAATTGGACAGCCAGCACATCCACATTTACTGCAGCATTTATTTCCCTCATTTACTTCTTCTAAAGAGTTGGTAAAGGAAGTTATGGCTTCAGAACTTATCTTCATGATATTTTGTATCTCCCTTCTGATATAAATACCTCCCCATAGTATGTATCTGGGGTTGGTTATTTTCTCTCTGGACTGCGCTGTAAATTTTGAGACTGTCTCATACAAAGGCTATTGAAGTTCAGTGTTGTTGGACCGTCTGAATGTGGATTTGATGTTCTGGGAACTGCTACAGAATTCCTGTGTCTTTCTATGGATCAATAAGTTGCTCAAACCTGTGTTTATGTTTTCTGTGTCTGCAAATTTCGTACATGTTTCATGATCTTAGTAACAGAGAAAGAGAATAGCCCAGAATTTGTTTAAATACACTCTGTGTTCAATCTCTGCTATTAATTATGTTTTCTTTAGAATTAGTCATAAATATGAATTCTTAGTTGCTCATGTTTACACTAATTCTTTCATATTGAATACTATTTAGGAATTCTTAACTGCTCCTTGATAATATTCACTCACCTTCCCTCTGCCAACATGATCAAGGATTCTTGACTGCCTTTCATCCACTGGATTACACTCCATAAACTTCCAGATCTTAAAATTGTTCCAAAACTACCTATCTTGCTCTGTAGCATCACCCTTTACCAAAGAAGCACCTTCAGCAGTACACCATCATAGACCCCATTTCCCAATGGTATAAACTGTTTTGGACTTGCATCCCAGCTCTATTTGAGATCACCATCCAACAAACTAAAAACCAAACTCTGTGCATCATAACTAGCCTAAAATACTTCAAAACAAAGCTAAATTACAAAGAGAGAGCCCTCTCTGGTTGCAGATTGGCTAGAATCTGCAGCTAAAAGGTTGGTTAGTGGTTACCTCGGCCGTATTCCCTTCTGGAGGTAGGGAACAACCTGAGTGATAACAATATGTACAAGCAGGGTCAGCTACTTGAGCCTCCGTATCAATTAGGGGATCAATGCTAGAAGAGGTTTTGACCTTTCGGGCCTTTGGGGTCTAGGGGGATGCTTTCTTCATTTTTTATGGGTACTAAAGAAAAATTACAGCTGTATAAGAGCAATTCGATTACTTGGTTTTCATGGAGAGCGTAAAAAACGATGTCGGGAGGAGGTACTCGGTCGACTAATCTTGAATGACGTTTCTATACAGGTAATTGGCGGGAGAGCGATGTAGTGGTGAAAAATGTTTGAAAATGGCGAGGTGGGAAGGTTTTTATAATTGGCATAGGGTAAACATTTGGTTGACATGGGGGTGACGTCATGGGGGGGACACCTAGCTAGATGTGATTGGGTGATGGTGAGGATGGGTGGATAGGTGCAGGTGTGGGTGGAGTTATCATTACCTTTGAATCTATGCCTGCTTGAAAAGTTGTCCACCAATTGGTCCCCGTGGCGCATGGTCCCCGCTCCCACCATCCTCCACTGGGTTGGATAGCGAGAGGCTAGAACTCACACTCCCCTCCCCGGAATGAATCTGGACTGTCAAATCCAGATCTGAAGATTTGTTTTTCTGGGGGGTGCTTGTTTAACACCTAAGGAACTTAACCCCCTAAAATGCTTCCGGGGATTTTCCAGCTAGAGATGGAAGGCGATCCACTCAAGAGATGCTCGACCTTTAACTGACAACGCATGCCTGCATAAAACATGTCCTCTTGCCCTGTTGTGCTTTCCCGATAGGGGTCCAATAAGCATCTCTTGTGTTTTTAGACCTTCTTCTTTAGCTCTAGGCCCTGATAGTGGCCCCCATAGTTGATTTAGATGTCCTTTTGAAATAGGAGGTTCTGCTAATGACTCATAAGATGATTTAAAAGGAATTTTGGACCTAAACCATGGCTTTGATCTATCAATTTCTTAAAACACACGAGGAAGGGTAACAACACAAACCAAAAAGGCTATGGTGTTTTCTTCCAAATATAATCAAAATCTCTCCATCTTAAATATTAAATATTTATCAGTTATCATTTTTAGGTCAAAATCACTAATAATATTCTATACATTATGCATCTTTGCATGAGAATACTTTCTTTCACAAGCATAAATAAAAGTAAAAACCATTTCCATAACTACTATTTTACTTTTACATGCATCATTAAGTACAAAACCATAACTACTTAACACATGCAACACCTTAACTGCTATTTGAAAAACCATAATTTTATTGCATTTAATCAAAATGAAAAACCATGGGAGTAAATTTGCAAAACCATGGTAATTTTTTTCTAGTTATTATTCTTGTTTCAAAACCGTGGGTAATAATCTGCTTGTTTCTTCTAAAGCAAAACCATTCTTGTTATTAACTTATTACCCATGTAAGAACATATGCAAATAATATAAAACATAGTCATCATTTTTTCCTATATTTCAAATGCATCATACAAATGCATACACTTATACATGTTGGCGTATTTATCCATATTCCAAATTCCTTAAATAAATACATATAATTATAAAATCACGCTTATTTATCCATATTTCACGTGCATTAAGTAAATGCATGGTAATTATAAAATGAAAAATGCATTGACAAAGGTCAAATTTTATTTACAAGTGTAAAAATGTTTATAACTTACTCATGGGGACTTCATGAACAAAGCAATAGCATATCAGGTGCATTCATATTGGGACATAAAAAGTGAGGAAAAAATGAAATAATATATTGAGCATATAATAGGGGGTAAAGGGTTTTTATATGTTGTATAGCAATATGTGTATTATAAGGTATTTTTTATACAATACATTGGCCAAGCAGAGGAAAAATAATAAGTGGGCTAGAGAAATACACATTCAAGAGAACTGTCGGATAGTGGGCTAGAGAAATAGACATTCAGGAGAATTGTGGGAGTATTGAGAGTAGGATGGAGAAAGAAAAAACGATGATAATATTAGGTCCATAGTAGCCTAATATTCAAACCTATGGCCCTAGTATTGACATGCAATTCATAGTAATGTTAGATTTTTAAAGTAAAAGTGGCATTCTCCTTTATCTTTCATTTTCATCCTTTCACTTAAATTTTTAACATTACCATGAAATGGCTCATGATGTTTGAGAGTGGTTGACCTCATTATATTTCATATGGAGAAAGTAGAATTTCAAATCTCACTCAAAATCTAGCAGACTTATTATTTTTTCAAGATTTCAAGATTGGGGGGATCATAATGTTGCCATTGGATTTTCTCACGTACGAGGGTATGGAACTCACATTTAATGAATAGAACCAAGCCCTCTATGTACCTTGATGTTAGTGATAGTGGTTGCCAATATCCTCTATCTCGACCCTACTAAAAATGTACACGTCACTCGAACAAAATCTTGACTTGACATGCTACATTTTTTCTATCTTATGTTAATGCTTAGAGGGTGATATTAATGATAAAAATCCCAAGATAGGCAATGGTTTTGATGATATGTAGGTATTTGTTGTAGGATGACTTTTTTGGATGCTAGGGGTTGTCTAGAGCCTATTTGTTGATGTATTCTCAGTTCAGAGATGGATTGCACTCGATGTTAATTTGGTTATGTGCACTCTTACATGCTATATAAATGAGAACTTGTAATTTGTGGACCTATGGTTGATGAAGATTATAACTACTAGATGAATGATGTTTAATTGTTCAATCCATGTTTTTTATCGCAAATTCATCATTCTACATGCTTTTTTTGACATATATGTATCAAAATATATATTACATAAAATTTACTCCAAACCTTGGAGCTTTTGAAAATGTCACTCCTTGCTCCTTCTTCCACTCCCACTTCCTGATTCTACTTCCACTTCCCACTCCTGCTCCTACTCCCAAGCAGCCTTGCTCTAGAACATACATTCATCACATTACTAATATCTCTATGATCTATGTCTAATGTGTGCGTTAACATTTTTTACCTGTTGCTCAGCTAGTGATCCTCCCAATGATGGAGCAGTAGAGAAGACAATATATATGGTACCTTCACCCTTTCCCTACATTAGTGATGAACATGTTGAATGAAAGTGAAGGAGACAATGATACTGATTATTGCTTGGTAACGGCACATGCATGCCACAAGAGATAGTGAAATAGAATATTGTTTGGAATAAGGAGGCACATGCATGCTAAGGGCACACATGTCACACCTTTAGTTAATGCTAGTTTAGATGTTGTTTCAAATTTATCAATTTTAGTTTTGGATAAAGTTTTTCTATTAAGAGACATTTTATTTTGTTATTCTTAACATGCATGATCTATTCTAACTAAGAGGGTGCATATCCTTAGTTAATTATAACACTTATGCATGAGAAATCCCCATCTTAGAAAGAGGACACAGATCTCAAGGAAGTGATGCATGCTTGCAAGCTCTATTTCATATTTTGATGGAGACAAACTTACTTGGCACTCTTGCCATGTAACTATGGTGTACTAGGTGATCATATTAGGGCTATGATTTGACAAAGTCCAACCAAATAGGATTTTGCATGTGTCCACATTCATTGTACTTTCTCTCGTCTTCCTATTCTATAAGAAAGATGAAAGGTGAGCCATTGTGTTGGTTATCAAGATTTTATTTTGAAATGTTGTAGTTTATCTTTTTCTATATTCAATAGAAGATAGATGTGATTGAGAGTTAAAATCTATGTATTTTCCATTCAAATTTTTCACGGTATGCCTTTGTAAATCAACCAACTTATATCTACCTATTTGTTATTGAAACTTTCAAGTTTTCAACTACCTAGTTTTTAGGTTATTCTTTCTAGGTGTAGAATCTACATAGCATTGTCAATGAAAATAAAGGGATATAAATATAAAGGGGTATAAAAAAATGTTAATGAAAAATGGATACCTACAATATCTAGTGAAAGTAGGGGCTTTTTAAATTCGGAAGGTGTATTGGGTTTGTATTGGTAAGGGGTTAAATAAAGTGATTTTTAGAGGTATTTTCCAATATATAGTCAAATTAAGGATATTGTTTAGTATGCCATGAGGTTCATTGAGTGAAGCCCCTGTGAACTTACTATTGTATTGACCTATTACAAATGTGTTTACCAATGCAAAACCACGTTTATATTTATAATGTCCACTACGTAATAATTCAACATGCAAAAGTTAAAACATGCTTAAAATAAGTCAATTACAAATGAATCACTAATGGAATCTAGATGGGCTTTCCATTCGTTAATAGGCATTAACATCTCAAAATAGGAATCTAGATGGGTTTTCCATTCATTAATAGGCATTTTTTTTATTTATTTTTTTCATTATGAAAAAATTTGTATATTAGATAATAAAAAAATGATGGATCATATACATCAATTGTCTTACATAATGTACACTATAGCATTCCATATTACCAAATAGCTTGAAATAGTCAATCCCCTCAAAACTACCAAAAACCCAGATATAATCCTGTTGCTTAAGAAAAGAAGCTTAATAAAAAAGATCATCCTAGAAATGTTTGTTCCTTCTAAATCGTCATCAGAACTATCAAAAAAATAGAAAAATATAGCGTCCATGTTTACAGTTCCAATTATCTACACATACAAGTATGGAATTAGTAGTTTTATCAAAAAGCAAAATAGATCGAGAATTGTTGATGTAAAAACTTATCCGGGGAATGAAAAAACCATAGAGTGTGGTTGTTGCGCCTCCATGTAAATGACCATCTAAACTTTACCCGTTTCACCCAGAAGGCCCTCCTTTGAGAGCAAATCCGTTGTCTAATTATATTCTCTTCCTATGTAATTAATAGGAGGACATCCTACTTTTGTCCAGAGGCAATCAATTCTCCTTAACCAGCCCAAAAGGGAGGGCTGATTTATGTTGGCATTTCTCTTAACATGATCCACAATAATCTTGGAGTCACCATATATATGGATCTCTGGGATATTTAAAAAACTTATAAGCCAAATGATACCCCAAAGTGCCATTGCCTCAGCCTTGTTGTTGGTGCCTGTCCCTGCATCCAGTATGCCCTGTACTACAAATCGGGTGACATAACCAGCCATATGCCACATCCACAAATTTGGTTTTGTGAAGCCCCATCGAAGAAGGCAATCAGATATACCATAGGAGGAGCAACACTCTTTTTTTGCTTCTGTTTTTGGAGAGTCTCCTTCACTGGATAAAGTGCCATTAATGAAATGATATTTTCATATGTAACTCCAAAATCTTCAAAACAATTCTCAAAGATACGTTTGTTCCTCCATTTCCATATAGTCCAGAATACAAATAGAGGAATGTTCCTCCATGCCAATTTTTTCTTAAGCCACCATCTCAAACAATATGCAACATTTTGAAATTGAAGGTGAGGAAAATCATAATAAGTAGCAAGTTTAAACCATACCTTGGAAACATGTTGACATGACAGAAATAGATGTGCATTGTTTTCCTCCTCATGCTTGCAAATAACACATATGCCAGGACCATACCATTGACGTTTTTGCAGATTCTCCCATGTTAGATTCTTGTTGTGGAAAACAAGCCATGTAAAGCAGATGATTTTACATGGGACATGACATTTCCATAAATCAAATAGCATCGGATCCACCACATATCCGCCTTCTACCTCACACAGTTTATCATATATGTCTGCAACCACAACATTTGCAGATTTCATTTTCCCAGACCAAATAAGTCTGTCATGATGGACCTCCCTACAAATCCCAGTAGCTTTTAAAACATCAATAATGAACATCCATTCATCTGCCATTTGTCCTATCATCCCCATCTGTAATGGAGAGTTCCATATAGGAAAGTGGTCACTCCATGTTCGAATCAATTGATTCCAGAACAAATATCCTTTTCTAAGAAGAGCCAGGCGCAATGGTTCAGAGAAAAGGCATCCCCCATTTGTTCCATATATCTGATCAAGGCCAATAATCATGGAGTGTCCAAATCCCATGTTCCACTTGAGATGATTGAGGAAAGAATTTCCCACTTTTTGAAAGCTTCTCCATATAGCCGAGCCACCTAAAATACTAATGGAATTTTTACGAAACCAGAGAGTGAAACTTTTATTCTTCATATACTTTTGGTGGATCATCCTACTCTGTACACCAAATCTGAAGACATCCCGCCACATAGATTTCACTAATAATTCTTTGCCAAATAGTTTAAGGTTCATGATACCCCATCCCCCTCTCATCTTTGAGCGTGCAATATGGCTAAATTTAGTAAGGTGATATTTGTGCTTTCAGTTACAACCAGCCAAAATAAAATTTGCCATAATTCTGTTTATGTTATTTATAGTTGCCAACGGGATATGAAATAAGTGAGCCCAAAAAATGCCTAGTTGAGTTAGCACTGCCTTTGTCAAAGTCACATGACCACCCATGGATAAACAACAAAATTCCTAGCCAGAAATTCTCTTGAAGAACTTATCAACTAGCCATTGCCAGTCATTGTTTCTATAACAATTGATTTTATATGGTAGCCGAGATATCAGAATGTATAAAAATACTATCTTCATACATCACAGCGTATTGTTTAGCCATAGAATCCAACAATACCATGAGAACAATGGATGTGGGATTTGACTTGGTGCTTCGTTGTTTCATCAATGGTAACAAAGAATAAACATTGTAAACTACCCCACCAAGATTAGTGTCGATAACTAGATCCAGATCTCCAATATTGATTTCATCCGTGTAGCCTATTCTAACTATTCTTGTGTTGTAGATAACAATGTTAAAAGGTCACCACTCGTGACACTCGTTTGCAGTTGTTGAAATGGATTCATAGTCCCCTACATCTGCAACGTTTGTGCAAACTTTATCCAGATAATATTTCCATTGTTAAGCAATGTCTCAGATAACGTCATATATTTGAGAAGAACTGTTAGAGATGAGGGTCACACATCCTCCCTCTTCCCAAAGATCACAAAACAGATAGTGTTGATTAGTTTCCAGATCACTATTACCATCCTAGCATCATTTTTTATTATGTTTGACTCATGTATAATATGCATAATCTATGGTTGTAATATATAGATATCGTGTTGAAAGTTTCCAATCCACTCGCATCCTAGCATCATTTTTTGGTTTGACTCCAACTCTATGAAATTAGTCGAACCAATAGTTAAAAGACAACCAATCCTCTTCGCATTTAATAGGTATTTGGTAAGAAAATGAAACAACCAACTCTATGAATTTTAATAAGAAATTAGTAAGGAAATAAAATATCAGGCTTATCCAAAAGGAGATACCACTCCCTTTAAGACCTCTATAGAGAAAAAGATAAATATCAATTCAAAGCTATAAGCAATACTAAGGTGTATGGGGTGCTTCCATAAAAAATACTTAGAGGATTTATTAAGGTGTATGAGGTGCTTTCATAAAAAATACTTATAGGATTTATTCTTGGTCAAGGAAGAATGATATCAGTAACCTAAATGGAAGTTGCAAAAATTATTCAAAACCAAGTCGGAGTTTCTCCGGAGCTCTCAACTCCATAATTTTTTCTTGATATCGTCAACTGAAGCTAACTATTTTGTATTATGTCAAGCAATTTAATCCAATAATATTTTTCATATTATTCAAATAATTAATGACAAACATTTCAAAATTAGACATGGGTTCTAGAGATACTACAACATCTTCTTATTGTTTCCACTCAAGGGCCAGATATGGTTCTTCTTTTTTCTCTTCATAGTATGAATCACCATAGCCAAAACTCCACATAAATTGCCTCCACCGTTGGATCACTTTTTGTCATTGTGTGATCTTAGTAGTAACTCTATACGTTTTGTTTTCCAACACCACCAAATGTCAATGCAGACCCGGAGTAATGAATTACTCAAATGCAATCTTCAAATTCCAAAGTAGTTTGCAAGTGCTCTTAATTTGCAGTCAAACAATGAAGTGTTAGAGATAATGGAGAATATCCTAGAATAGTGAATTGGTTCACGGTACCTCAAGATAGCACTTAGCTTCTATTTTCTAGGGTATGGTTCTAACTTCCCTGAAACCATGATTGCTATATAATGTGTGATGTACATTGAGTATGTAGAGAATTCTATAGAGCCAAACTCTCCTAGTTCAGACTTTATGTCGTAGAGCTGACCAGTGGTTGTCTTTTATTAATTCAAACATTGCTTTTTAACATGGTATCAGGGTGACAGGGATAAGAAACCTGTTCTCTGAGTGAAGGATTTGCCCGTCGCGCATGAGGCGAAACCGTCTCATGGTTTGGAGGAAACATCGTGCCGATCCGACTCTAAGACTTCCCACAAGACGTCGTGAATCCGTGTTGGATAATCACGCCAACCGTCACGAATCCGTGTTGGCTAATCGCGTCGATCGTGCAAAAAAAAAAGAGGTGGTTGCACGTCTCTGTTTTGGAATTGGTTGTGGTAATAAGCTATGGGATCAACCTGCTCAGAGGTTGCTTGGAGTAAGGTTGCTCTGATTGTGGAGGTCTGCGCAGAGGCTAGTGGCTGATGTGCCATTTTTTATTTTCATCGAGGCTGTGGATTGGCATGGATCAGAACAAGAGATCTGCTTGAGAAGGAATCCATGAGCAAAAATCGAACTTGCAGAGATCAACGATTTCTATCTTTGACATAGATCTGGGGTAGATATATTTTTTTTACCTGTCAATTTTTTTTTTAATTGCCAAGATGAATAATCAAATGATTGAAGCATAATTGAAGGAGCATAACAAGATCGATGGCTCCAATTATGCGAATTGGAAATTCAAGATGCAGACTTTGCTAGAAGTGCAGAGTGCTAGGATGATTGAAAATAGGGATGAGCAGAAGCCAGCAGCTGGATCAGCATCGATCCCAGACTGGGAGAAGCGAGAAGGTAAAGCAAGAACATTGCTGAAGATGTCAATGAAAGACTGCATCATACCACATATCAGAGAATGTAAATAAACAAGTGAAATTTGGGGAATATTGAAGGATTTGTATGAGATTAGGAATATAAATCGTCTTCTATTCCTTAAGAGCAAGATGGTATCACTGAAGATGGAGGAAAATGAAATAGTTGCTTCCTTCATAGCGAGGATCAAAGGGGTAAAGAACAAATTGGCAGACATTGGTGAAACAGTTGCATATACAGATCTAGTAACCATTACCATGAATGGTGTGACTGATGACTACCAAATATTTATCACTGGGATAAATGAGAGGGAGAAGATCCCAAAGTTTGAAGAACTAACAGGAATATTAATGCAATAAGAAGAAAGAAGATTGACTCTGAAGCCCCAGAGTGTTGAACTTGCGTTGATGGCAAAAAAGAACTTCTTCAAAGGAAAAGGAAATCCGCAACAGCAAAATGGAGGAAACTCACAAAAAAGACCAAATCAGACTCAAGGTATGCATCCGAATAGAGACAACTCTAAAATTAAATGTTTTTATTGCGGAAAACTTGGTCATATCACTAGGGAGTGTAGTAAGAAGAAATATCATGAACAATAGCAGAAGCATAAAAGACATGCAGGTCATCTCACAAATGATAATCATGAGTAGAACTTCAAATTGTTCATGGCATACTTTGATGAGAATGTTGGTGCAGACATCAAGTATGTAGATTCGGGAGCATCAACACATATGACGGGGAACAAGCAATGGTTCGAAGATTTTAAAGAAATCAACGATGGAGCACAAATCTACCTAGGTGATGATAGAAGTCATTAGTTCAAAGGGTGTGGAAAAATTCTATCATTTTACCTAATGGTACTGTAAGACAAATTCATAATGTCATGTATGTGCCCGGTGTAACAAAGAACTTGATTTTTGTATCCATGATTTAGATCAAGATCTTAAAGTTGTATTTTTTAAATCTAAATGTTATATTAAAGATCTATTAGATGGCATGAAGACTATTGCTACAGGAATTCGAACAGGAGGTCTGTACAAATTGGATGTAAGACCAGCACCAGTTCGAGCTTTGACAGTAATGAGTTTGACTACAAAAGAGATGTGGCATTAGAGATTTGGTCATATCAACTACAATGATTTGTTTTTACTTAAGAAAAAGGAAATGGTAAGAGATCTTCCTATGTTAAAACAAGTGCATAATGATTGTGATGCTTGTACATTAGGAAAGATGCACAGAGAGGAATTCCCTGTTCCAGTAGAGAAGAAGCAGAGAGAAATACTTTAATTAGTGCACAAAGATCTTTGTGGACCCATGCAAACAAAGTCATTAGGAGCTGCATTGTATTTTTTACTGTTTATTGATGACTTCACAAAGTTTTCTTGGGTATTTTTTTTTAGTAATAAAATTCACACATTTGAATACTTTAAGCAATTCAAAAATATGATTGAAAAGAAAATAGGGAAGCATATAAAAATTCTCTGCTCCGATCAAGGGGGAGAATACAGGAAGAATGAGCTTATCAAGTATTGTAAAGGCCATGGGATATTATAGAAATTCACAGTACCCCATACTCCTCAGTAGAATGGAGTAACGAAAAGAAAGAATAGAACATTGGTGGAATGTGCTAGGAGCATGTTCAAAGGTAAGGATATTTCAAATGGTTTTTGGGCTGAAGCATTGAATACTGCAGTTTATTTGGAAAACAGGAGTCCTACAAAGAGTCTTGAGTTTAAAAATCCTTATGAAGCATTATATGGATTTAAGCATGTAGTGAAACATTTAAGAATGTTTGGATCTGATTCATTTGCCCATACTCCAAAGGAAGATAGAAGAAAACTAGATTCAAAAGCCATCAGATGTACCTTTATAGGGTATTGTTCACAATATGAAGCTTACAGATTATTTAATCCCTCTACCCACAAGATTTTTGTTAGTAGAGATGTCATATTCCATGAGCAGGATCATGAAGAATCGCATAAGCGCAATGAAGAATGGGATATTCCGTTCTTGGTGGAAGAAGGAAGTGATGAATCACGTGACAGAAATGAGCAGCAGCAGATGCAGCAACAAAAACAGCAGTAGCGGCAAGAAGAAGGAAACAAAGATGATGTAGCTATCAAGCCAATTCCAGAAAATGATGATCAGACAAGGTTTGAAGCTACCCCACCACTTAGGAGATCAGCTAGGAAAGCTCAGTTGCCAGCAAGATATAGGGAAAAAGCTTTTATGACTAGTATGATGAATGTTGTTGAACCTTCTAGTTATAAGGAAGCAAATGAATGTAGTGAATGAAAACAACTATGGAACAAGAATATGAATCTATAATCAGGAACAACACTTGGGAGCTGTTGAAATTCCTAAAGGGAAACAAACCATAGGTTGTAAATGGTTGTATAAACCAAAGATTAATGTAGATGGAACCATAGATAAATTAAAAGCTAGATTGGTAGCAAAGGGGTATTCACAAAAAGAAGGCATTGACTATGAAGAAACCTTTTCCCCTGTAGCTAAACTAAATACCATCAGAATGTTGATTGCTTTAGCTACTAAGAAACATTGGATGATTCACCAACTAGATGTAAAGTCTACATTTTTAAATGGAGAATTGAAAGAGGAGGTTTATTTAGAGAAACCTGAGGGGTTTGTCCAGAAAGGGAAAGAACATTTAGTCTGTAGATTAAAGAAAGCTCTTTATGGACTAAAGCAAGCACCCAGGTCCTGGTATGAAAAGATTGATTCATTTTTTCTACAACTTGGCTACAACAGAAGTAAAAACGACCCTAATCTGTATACCATGAAAGATGAACAAGGGCGCATAGTGTTGATTTCTTTGTATGTAGATGATTTAATTATGATAGGTGATGCTATTGCACTAATCAAAGCAATCAAGCAACAAATATCACAGGTGTTCGAAATGAAAGACCTTAGTGAATTAAGATACTATTTGGGTTTGGAGATTTGGAGAGATCCAGGACAAAAAATTTTGTCCCAGGGTAAGTATGTCAAAGCTCTACTGAAAGACTCAGGATGGATCAGTGTAAGGTTGCAGCAGTACCATTACAACAAAACATTAATCTTCAGAGTCAAGATGGCTCTAAAGAGGCAGATGCGACACTTTATAGACATCTGGTTGGGAGCCTAATCTACCTAACCATTACTAGACCAAATTTGGCTTATGCAGTTAGTGTGCTAAGTCAATACATGTTCAAGCCGCTTGAGAGTCATTGGAATGCAACAAAATTTGTTTTGAGGTATCTACAAGGTATTGTAGACTATGGTATTATTTATATTGATTCCTCTCATGTTAGATTGACAAGATTATAGATTCAGACTGGGATGGAAATGTAGACGACCGTAGATCCATAACAGGCTATGGATTCAACATTGGATCTGGGGTGATTACATGGAGCAACAAGAAACAAAACACAGTTACCTTGTCTTCAGTGGAAGTAGAGTATCAAGCTATGTGTGCAAAAACATGTGAGGCAGTTTGGTTGCATAGAATTCTCAATGATGTTGGGGAAGAACAGAAATATGCAACAATAATCAGATGCGACAATCAAAGTTCAATCAAACTTGCTAATAATCTGGTGTTTCACAAGAACACTAAACACATTGATACACAATTCCACTTTGTCAGGGAGAAAGTGCAATCAAAAGAAATCCATCTTGTATATTGTAATACATGTGATAATGTTGCAGACATATTCACTAAGCCTCTTGGAAAAATTAAGTTTGAAACTTTTAGGGAGATGTTAGGCATATTTGTAAACCCCTTCTCCATTAAGGGGGAGTGTTAGAGATAAGGAAGAATATCCTAGAATAGTGAATTGGTTCATAGTACCTCAGGATAGGAATTAGTTTCTATTTTCTAGGGTACGTTTCTAACTTCCCTAAAACCATGATTGCTATATAATGTGTGATATACATTGAGTATGTAGAGTGTTCTGTAGAGCCATTCTCTCCTGGTTCATGCTCGCTGTGGTAGAGCTGACTAGTGGCTATTTTTTATTAATACAATCATTGCTTTTTAACCTGAAGACCTATCACCACTTGAACGTGGGGTGGAAGCCTACACGTGCATAATAACTTGATAAGCTCGGTCGACGACCTACAAAATTAGAATGCAAGAGACGTTCACGATCACAAAATCTACTGAGCATTGAAGGCTTCATTAAATTACACACACTACCCAAACTGCAATAAGACCCACTATTGGTTCCTCACATCCATTTAACCTTTATGAAATTTACATGGAAAGAAAACAAAATTTTCCTTGGAAATCATACATGGAAATTCTATTGCCAGGAATTTTATTTCGCAGCCTTACATTGTGATATATCTATATCTATATATATATATATATATATGGAAATTATACATGGAAATTCTTTTGCCAGGAATTTTATTTCGCAACCTTACATTGTGTTATATATATAGAGAGAGAGAGAAATAAGTATAATAAAAATTAATATTTTTTCTTACCCCTGAAAGAAAACAAAATTTTCCTTGGAAATCATACATGGAAATTCTATTGCGAGGAATTTTATTTCACAGCCTTATATATATATGGAAATCATGGAAAACATTGTGATAGATATATATATCTATATATATATATATATATATATATATATATATATAGAGAGAGAGAGAGAGAGAGAGAGAGAGAAATAAATATAATAAAAATTAATATTTTTTTACCCCTGATTTTGTCCTCACACTTTTAAGATGTGCTAATTTCCTCTTGAGAGGTTATGACTCGTTGAATTTTGACCTTGGTAGCTAGCAAGGTGAATTTGTGCAATATTTTTTTTAATCATTTATTTCAATGGTGTTGATAAATGTTGTTTTTATTTAATATGTAATTTTTATATAGAAAGTAGGATACTTATAACCTAGAATGTTGTGTAAATATTATATTTTATTTTTGTGTATTTTTAAAAGTTTCTTGTGATTAGATATTTAAGAAAAAAATGAATTGTTATAAATAGCAATGTGGCTTCGATATTTTTAGTGTGATGAGTTGCTTCTTAAAATAACATCTCTTTCTGGCAAAAGGTCACTCTTCAATACAAATTTTAGCCTTCAATATTTTTCATGCAATGTATCACAAGAAAATGAAAATCATTTTGATACACTAAAACAAAAATCATATCTTAGAAAAAAATTAAAATCATATTGATACATAAAAATAAAATAAAATCCTTCGTGTAACAATAAAATATCTATTTGTTGTGATAATTGCATCATAGTAAAATCAAGTTTTCTACGTCAAATAACATACCACCAAACATTTTTTTCATCTACTAGTCACACCCTCATCTCAAAAGGTGTGATAAAAATTGAATTAAATTGATACACATGAAACTGCATACCTCTTTTGTTAACTTACTTATTATACCTTCAAAAACAATTACTAATTTAAATTAAGAGTTGTCTTTAGTGCTATATATATATATATATATATATATATATATATATATATATATATATTCATTTGAAAATAAGATTCATCCATTAAGATAATCATATTTTCAAAGAAAATTAATCATTTATTATTTATAATAATATAAATATAAATTGTTAATTAAATTCTCACATATGATATGTTAACTATATAAAGTAAATATTTTGTATAATATTTTTCTTAATAATAATCAACTAAATTAATTTTTAAATAAATTATTAATTCTCCATTAAAAACATAATATAATTACTTAATATTATTAGTTTATAACCTTTTAAAAATAATTCATCATCATCATCATCATCATCATCATCATCATCATCATCATCATCATCATCATCATCATCATCATCACCATCATCATCATCAATACAAAGGAGCACAATAATAATCATAAATCATCATCATCATCAATACAAAGGAGCACAATAATAATCATAAACATATATTAGTTATCACCAATATTTCTTTATAATCATAAATGTATATTATTTATCACCAATATTTCCTTATAAATAATAAATTTAGAAGTAAACAACACCACTCATATAAAGAACCATAGCAGTACAAAGGAGCATAATAATAATCATAAACATATATTAGTTATCACGCATAATAATAATCATAAACATATATTAGTTATCACCATATTTCCTTATAGATAATAAATTTAGAAGTAAATAAAAATAAATATTATAGAAATTTTTTTAATTTAAAATTATAATATTAAAATATTAAAATTTCAAGTTTCAAAACATTATAATTTTATTGTAATAAAAAAAATCATTTCCTTATAAACAACAACACCAGTATAAAGAACCATACCCTCAAAACAACACCACCACCAATATAAAGAACCATAGTATTACAAAGGAGCACAACAATAATCATAAACATATACTTATTTATCATCAATTTATGGATTGTTGTTTACAGTCAACCTGATAGATTACCCTAAATACAAAGTTAGGTAGACTAGCCTCCATGGGGGGATATGTGCTATTTATTTATCACTTATTATACTCCTAGAAGTATAAACGATATGTCAATTACAGCAGCTTCAATAGTTTACTCCACGTGTTCTTTGGCATACTTTGGGATTGATAAAGAAAGTAGAGAGATGTTGTACAACCTTAGTCATGGGGTCTTGTGGATCTTGAAATGATCCAATACAGTTTTCTTTATCAATCCCTGGCTCCAAAAAACTCCAAGGAATTCGTCAAACCTATGTCCACGGTACTGAGCTGGATGCGCTTCATCAACCATGGATGGTGCAGGAGCAATAAACGCATCCACTGAAGGATTGTAAAACGTAGGAATTGATATACGTGCACTCGCCGCGTTTGTTACTGCTCGATGCTCAACACTCCTGAATCTCCCATTGCTGATCACCTTTTTGATATATTCAAATCACAAAAAGGAACTCACAAGTATCATGATTAAGTCTATCTGCAACTTTTACAAAGATTGAAAACTATGTTTTATGGGATCTGCGTAGTTTTTACAAACCTGCAATTGATCTCCCAAGTTGACAACGAAGGCATTACGTACTGGTTCTACAGCAACCCACTTTCCATTTTTTAGAACTTGCAGGCCGCTCACATCGCCTTGCATCAAAACAGTGATGCCCCCACCGTCTCTATGGCCTGGTATACCAAGGGTAAGATCTGGATTTGGGCATGGAGGATAATAATTTATAACCATCAATTGGTCGTGTTTTCCAAATGTTTTATCCAGGTAATCAGACTCCAGCTCTAGAGCTTCTGAGATGGCTGTCAGCAACTTTAAGCATAGTGCTCTCATCTCCAAAGCGTACTTGCCAGCGATCTCCCTGTGAAAAAAAAGAAGGCAAAAGCTAAATCATAACAAGTTACATGACATATCCGATGAGTTGTGTCTAAAAAATTGCTGTTTACCGACCTGTAGGCCGCAGTTTTTTGAGGCCAAGAACCGATGACTTCTTCTAAAGGATGACAAGGATGTCTGAGATAGTCCTTCCAGTCATGGACTTTCTCTTTGCTAACATTCGTGCTGGCCGAGAGCCGAACGAGCTGCCCTTGGGTTCTCTGAGTAAAGACATGCTCGAACTTCCACGGGCATTTCGAAGAATTCTTTGGCGATATCCATCATGCTTTTCATGACAGTCTCTGGCATGCCATGGTTCACTATCTGTTCTTCACCGTATCAACCATATTGTGGTCAACAAAATATACAGTCACTGAAATATTCAACTTCATGCTCACTCGGTATATTAATTCCAGTATATGACTAACTATTAAAGAAATTCCATTATATGATCAGCTATTTCTGGATCATAGATCTAGTATTTTATGGAACAATTTTATTAGTGGATAGTTGAATTTGAAACAAGAATTTGGTAGCTTTTAAAACCATCCAGCTTTTCAAAATAATTCCAAACCATTAACCAATAAAAAGTAAATTTGTGTTTCACTCACTCCATTTATTTTTATCGGTGTTCCAAAAACTGGCAACATTAAAGAAAAGTCATGAGGATGAAAAACTGTTAGGGTTTGACATATATACCTGGAAAAATCCATCCTCCTCACAGGCACTGCTGATTTGTTGGAGTACCTTTGTTCTGTTAGGGCCATCTAGATCTTTGAGATCCACCACCCGAATGCTGTCAGAAT
Source organism: Pinus tabuliformis (assembly GCA_031772625.1). Lineage (NCBI taxonomy): Eukaryota > Viridiplantae > Streptophyta > Pinopsida > Pinales > Pinaceae > Pinus > Pinus tabuliformis. The sequence continues at coordinate 163,077,641 of CM062819.1, forward strand.
AACAGACCTCAGACATGCAAGGGCGTTCGTTGGGAGGCAGGATAAACTTCTCCTGGACTTGAAGATTGTTAACTCCATTCGACATTAGCTTCTCAATAATTCCACTCAGACCATCATGATTCTGCTCAACTGGAATTGCAGATGCCATCGTTCTTTCTTTTCTTTGCGTATTGAGGCTCAACACACTTTTCACTGGAATAAGTTTCCCAACGCTATATATAGAAAATTTCTTTGGTTGATGCTTGAATTGGTCAACTATATTGTCGTTGTCCACAATAAATAGCTCAATATTTTATAATTTTTTCATCTTCTGTCAAACACACGAGATGCCTTCAATTCAAAACCCCGGCCTTCCCTTTTTTCAGTAAGAAAGAAAAACTCTATTATATTCATAGATATTCGGAGTATATTCATAGAGATTATGAAAAAAAACTATAAGATCCCAAAAACATACAAGACAGAGGGATGATATAGATCTATATTAGATCAGAATATGACAAAATACTATCTCTGGACATATCAAAATAATATAACGATATGTTGAATACTAGCATCTGAAATAGATGAAGATGATAGAACATGATGAAACACAGAGGAAATATAGAATATAACATGTTCATGCTGCGTACCATATATGAGGATCAAAAATATTGAAGAAGCAGGTTTATACAACGTACCAAACATGAGAAGAGAGTTACTTATGCTATGTACTGGGGAGGCAGAATTCTTGAATGTTGTGCCGAATTTCTCCAACAGTGATGTGTTGGAAGGAACTAATTCCAACTACACACAGCAATAATTCAACAGAAGCTTTAAATGCTAGATCTAGAATTCAACAAATGTATTAAATGTAGTTTCTAGAGATCGTTGACAAAATGGGCAAGCTTCCTGAAGAAGCCACCACCCCATTAGACTCCAGAAAGTAATGTATAAAAACCTGTTCAGCAGATGAATGAAGACAAGTTGCAAGTTTCTGTGTTTATGTGTGAGTTGTATAATCTCTGAATGGTATCAGCGCTGAGGGTTTGAGCTCGGTGTGTAATGCATTTGTATTTCGGGGTTGCCGAATCGCCCATCATTGCGTCAGCGCAGCTTGTTGTGAGTGCTGAGTGCCGCTGCCGCTGAGGAGTGCTGAGTGCCGCTGAGTTCTGTTGGAGATGCCAAGAGCTCTGAGTGCCGCTAGGGTGCTACTGAGTGCCACTGGGAGGAGTGTCGTTGTTTGAGTGCTGCAGGAGTGTGAGTGTTGCGTGAGGGGAGCCAAAGTTTGCTTGTTTTCTGCGAAGGTTTCAGCTTAGTTTCACATCTCAAGGCTGGTCTGCGCTTGGAGGAGAAGATTGACTGTGTGTTGTGTTCTGAGTTTGAGGGTTTCCACTGTATCTACTGTGTGAGGAAGAGCGAGCGTTGTGAAAGTGCCACCGTATGAGGATCTAGTGTGCTTAAAGAACTGTTGTGCGTGTGCCACCATGTGAGGAGCCAGTGTGGCTTGAACCGTTGTATGAGGAGGGCGCCGATTTGCCAGCCCATTTGAGCCATTGTGTGAAGCTGTGTAGAGGAGCAGTGGCGTGGAGGAGCCGCCTTGAGAATCAGCCAGCAAAGGCTGTAAGGAGAAGTGGACCGTAGAATCCATAGCTTGAGAAAAAGAGGTGACCTGTGAGGTCGCAGAGCAGGTGTGAGGATGAGTTGTGAAGAGCTATGAGATAGCTCAGTGAGTGTTGTGAGTTGGAGCTGTGTGCTCTGAGTTGGAGTTAACAGTCAGAGCTCGGTGGTGTAAGCTGGAGTGCTGTTGAAAGAGCCAAGTGAGCTGTGAGAAGATCTGAGCTCAGGTGAGCTATGTTTGTCCAAGGTTGTGAGGGCTCTATGGTGTGAAATACAAGTAGAGTCTGCCCGTGGTATGTAGATTGGTGCGGCCAATCAAGCCGCACTGTGGAGTGCGTAGTCTGCTGTGATTAACTGGTTAGAGGAGCCATTGAGCTGCGGCATTGAGCGCTTCCTAGAAGTGTTGATGTCGTGTTTGTGTTGGTTGTTAGAGCGCTGAGGTGGGTGCCAAGAGGAGGCGTTGTTAAAAGGAGCGTGTGATTGTTGTGTGACTAAGCGCTAAGTAATGTTGTTATGCTGCCATTAAGTAAAAGTGCAACACTGTCAAGGAAGATTGCAGCCCATGGAAAGTATTTGTAGAGTGGAAGCCCCAGAAATCCATTCGAATGTGAAGGAGCCTCGAAGCCGAGGAATTTCAACGAAGAGTGCCGAGGAGAGCCAAGGATTTATGCTATGTGTTTCGAAAAGTGAGGCAGAGAAGAGCATGGAATTTCTTTGTGAGCAATCTGACTGAGAGAAAAAGATCGCTGCGAGACATGCAACGTGGTGCTTTGAGTGTGGATTCTGTTTTAAGCAATTTTGCTCTTACCGACTTGGTGAAGTCTGTTGCTAAGTCTATTATGTGAAGATTAGTGAGGTTGTTTCTGCCTGTTGTGGATCACAACGTCTTTAGTTGTGTTAAAAGAAGAGTGATGGGTCAACAGAGGAGACGGTCTTGAAGAAAATTTAAACAGGTAAGGAGAAAGAATGAAACGGCAATAGTTGCAGAAGAATATGAAATGATTCAACCCAAAGTAGATTTGAATCAGATAGAAGAATTTGAAGACACTGATGCAATACTGAAACGATTAATGCCAGTTCTGCCAATTTTCTCAGGTAAAAATTTCAAACTTTGGGAAATAAAAATGGAGGGATTGTTTGGATCAGTTAATTTATGGCAATTTGTTCAAGGAAATTCCATAAATGCCAATGATAAAAGTAGAGGTGCAATAGCATTGTTTCTCATCATATCAGCTTTAGATGAAAATACTTTGTCTAGTATTTTGTATGAATTTGGTGAAATATGTGATGCAAAAATATTTTGGGATATTCTTGAAATGAAATACAGTATGGAGGGTACTGAGAAAGCTGAAGTTGATGAAGGTGTTGTTGCTAAAGGTGATTGTGTTGAAAGCATCATAGCTGGGATTAAGGCTGAAAGCATGTCTTTAGCTGACAATAGAGTAGTATGTGATATTAAGGAAACACCCTGTGATGCAGAGATCTATGAAGTCAAATTTGATGACAATTATGTATCCCATGATGAGTGGTTAAATATGATGCATGAAAAGCATCTTATTGATGAGTTGTTGTTTGGTGAGAAGAGTTGCCTACCTCCATACACAAATCAAATGAAAGACAACATGTTTGCAACAACAGAATTGAGGAAAGAGGACATGAATCAATCAACTATGTCAGCAAAGAAAAATGAAGGAAGCAAAGCTCTTTCCAAAGAGCATGATGACAAAAATCAATATGGTTCTGTTTATGAATCTAACATTGTTTTTGAGTGTGCAGATATTGACAATCAGGAAGAAGCAACAAAACTTGAAGAAATTGCAAGCATTAAGGACAAGTATAAGTCCCAAGAACTTGAATTAAATTACCTTGTTCGGGGTCTTGCATTGCATCCAATCCGGAAAAAGTTGTTGATGTTAAGTACATAAGCAAGGAGCAAAGGAATTCTTTTAGGAAAGCCAGAAAGGTGAAGCTGAAGCTGCACCAACAAATGAACAAGGATGGACCCTTTCATAAGAAGGCGAAAATGAAATGTTTTGCAAGCCTAGCTGAGACTTAGACCAGCAGGAAAGTTAAAGTTTAGGTCGTCGTGATTAAGAGTATAGTATCTTGTTTATTGTGATATAGTATATTTGTTATATAGTTGGAATTAAGGGGGAGTGTTGGAAGGAACTAATTCCAACTACACACAGCCAGAATTCAACAAAAGCTTTAAATGCTGGATCTAGAATTCAACAAATGTATAAATTATAGTTTCTAGAGATCGTTGACAAAATGGGCAAGCTTCTTGAAGAAGCCACCACCCCATCAGACTCCAGAAAGTTCTCTGTGATGTATAAAAACCTGTTCAGCGGATGAATGAAGACAAGTTGCAAGTTCCAAGTTTCTGTGTTTATGTGTGAGCTGTATAATCTCTGATATGATGGAAACCTGCCAAAACTCGTTTGGAGAGGAAAGACCTTCTTTAGACAATGCCTTCCTTGGCCAAAACATGAAGTCGTGAAATTGTATTAAAATTTGAAAGTCTAGCCATGTGATTAAATGGCCGAAATCCGTGCGAAGATGATGTTTCCTCACTTATTTATTGAATGATTCTATTTGAATTTTAAATTTATTATTGAAGATGATGTTTCTTACTTGTTTATTGAATGACGTTGTTTGAATTTTAAATTTATTATTGAAGATGATGTTTCCTCACTTATTTATTGAAGAAGATGCTTTTGTCATTTGTTTAGTGAATAAAATAGATAACCATTAATATTTTTCAGAATTTTTATTTTAATATTAATAATTATGAAAAATAATTTATCAAAATAGAGGATAAAAGTCAATGGTGTTTTGTACTTTATATAATTATTAAAATATATTAAAGTGAAATATTGTTAATATTAAAATTATTTTGTATTATAAAATTTAACTATTTTCTAATTTGAATTTTAAAATAACTTGACTCAAATAAATTATATAAATTATAAATATTAATATTTTCTAATTTGAATTTTAAAATAACTTGACTCTAATAAATTAAATAAATTATATAAATTATAAATATTAATATTTAATTTTGTATTAATTTATTAGAAGTAAAATAATAGCTGAATGGATACATTGTTAACCTGCTTTTAGTTAAAGAATTTTAAGTTAGACATAATCGTTATTTCCATTTTCAACCATAGCCAGCTTGTAAATTTTTCTACACTTAGCCTTTTCACTAGCATCAACCTCTTCCTCTCTCTTTTATGTATTCCACTTCTCTTTTCACCCTCTGTGTGTCTCATGTCATGGATACACATTGTCTCTCCACTACTTAGCTCGGAGGTAGGAGACGTCATCCTAGCCCCACCGCTGCCACCAATGCATCCCCCTCCTCTGTCAATCAAACGTATGCTCAAGCTGCGGCTCACATGTCATGCTCAAACACCATGATATCATCCCTGAAACAGTCTAGAGAATGATTTTCTAATGTTGAAGTGTTAGAAAAACATGAATATTAATTCTTGATAAGCAGGTTGATCAGGATACCAAGGACTGGATTCGAAACTAGAGAAGAGACTAGGCATAATTTGAGTGGAAATCGGTGGCTATATACTTTCTCCATACAATACAAAAAATTATTAGTACAATTAATTTTTATTGTATATAACTATTTATTAGTTTTTACAATAGTGATTTATGGTATTCACACATTGTTTTTGTAACCTATAGTATTGGACATATGACGGAAGTGCATGACTCTAGGTGAAAGACACCATAAATAATATGAATATAGGCCTTCACTTTTGTAAAAGAATGATTTTTTTTATCTGGGATGTAGTTTAATGATTTTTTTACCAATGATTTGAGTGGAAATTGTTGGCTATCCACCTTTTCCATCAAATCACCATGGTCAATAATTATTTTCTATTGTTGTTGGTTACCAAAACCATGGACTTGGAAACAATCAATAGTAGAAACAATTATTTTCTACTATATTTTATGTGACATCCATATTGTATGTGACTTATTTTCTAATAGAGAAAAGTACATGCATTAAAAACAACTCAATATTTCATGTGACATTCTTTTTTTGTTAAAATTTCTTCTATTTCTAACCTGAATTACAATTATAATTTGAAATAAAGCTTCGAGTAACTCTCAATTTACCAATCGTGCATGGAAATCATAAGAAACATTCACAATATAATATGAAGAACAAATGGGTACCTACTTCATATGCATTAAAAAACGCTTCTACTACTTAATGTGAATTACAAGTGTAATCTTAGTTAGATCTCCAACATATCTTCATTTTATTTTTTAGAACTATTAAATTTTATTATGTCCTATCTCATTTTATGGTTAGCATTGTAATAAAACTATTCATTTTGCTGTAGAATTAGTACTAACATGTACTATTGATATTTTTTCTAGAACGCTACATGTAATGACCATGAAGATGATGATACAGACTATGTTTAGATTACATCATATATCAGAGACGATGATGATGATGATGATGATACTATCAGTACTGTCTTGTTACCTTATGAATATGTTGAAAATTGTTTACATTTTTTTATGAAGAATTATTGTGTATGATGAAATTCCTATTTTTTTATGCATGTTGTGAATTTACCTTAGAATAATGATATCTATGAAACATTTTTATTTGGTAATCATACATTGTCTTTTAGTTCATTTGATTAAATATGATGATGATATTATCATTTTTATCTTGTTTTTTTATGTATATATTGAAAATTATCAACATTATTTTGATGGAGAATTATTATGCATGATGATATTACTATTTTTGGATGTAATGTTCTGAATTTACCTTTGAATAATGATATCTATGATAAGTTTTGATATAGTAGTCATATATGTATATTGAAAATTGTCAATGACTTTTTGATGGAGAATTGTTATATATGAGGATACTACTATCCTTTTGATGAATGTTGTCAATTACCCTAAATTTTTTTAGAAATATTAAGTTATCAATTTGAATTGTGATATCTTCTTAAATGTGTTATACATGAAGATACCTTTTCATCATCTTAGCAGAGAATACTATGTTGTTGGTTGAAATACACCTTTCTCCTAGACTATATTAGACTATAATACAAGCTATGTACCATGAGGACCACATTATCTTAATCTACAACAAGTTTCCCCCTTCATCTAACTTTTGTTACCAAAATTCTCTCTTAGTCACTAGGAAAAACTTGAGTTAACTAGAATTTGACACTCTTGTTCACTTTATGTAGAAAATCCGGTAGATTCACAAGCTTATGCAATGTACTAAAGAAAAAAACAGTAATCTACTTTTACTCTTTACAGCGGAATCCCATAAACATTGAGAAAACAATAATCAATAGAGGATTCAAGAGAATCAAAGGCACATAACACAATAAATATCCAGGGAAAGCCACAACTCAAAACCCCACTATCTGTTTTGTATTAATCTGGAAAATCAAGATGAAATTGCAATGCTTGTTCTCTCAAGAACAATCCCAGCACTCAGCAAATTCAATCTCCAACTCATAAGAAAGCTCAAGGCCAAATATTAGCCTCTTCCCAAGCTCTCCAACTCTTTATTCCAATGTGTAATTCCTAGGAAGAATAAATTTTATTTAAAGGGAAATAAAGCCTCTAAAAATAGCGTAATCTCTCAAGGATCAGTTCTTGAATGCATGCACTATCAGTGCAACTCACAAAAATCTAAAATAAATAGTACATTGTCCTTGCACTTTAGTCTCAATTGGGTCTTTCTCAAATCTACATGCATGAGTTTCTAATGAGTAAATATTCAATTAAATAGAGTAGCACTGGTGGAGTTCATTAGTGTCACCACTGACTGTTAACTCACTATTAGTTCTCTCAATCAATTTCAGAACTAATTTACCTGAACTAACTCATGAAACTGAGTCTTCTATTTTACAACCTACAATTAACTCACACTGGACTCCTACAATGTAGGGAGAACATATAAATGAATTCAGAATTACTTCCAACTCGAATTTCCTAAGTTAGGTAAGTTTAATAAACTTAATTTAACTATTTTAAGTTGCTATGACAATAGAATTTGAATTTAATTCACAATTTAATTCAAGGACAAATTAAACTAGAATTTATTATTGCCATTTCTCAACACTCCCTCTCAACAAGAAAGGGATTATCAACTACCACGATCTTGTCTCTGTGAAACTCGAATTTACATCTTGACAATGCCTTTTTCAAGATGTTAGAATCTTGCTCCTCCATGGGAATGTAATCTAACAACATGATCCACCTCAATACACAATCTCTGAGATGATGATACTGGATATCAATATGCTTCGACCAATCATGAAAGAATGGATTTTCAAAGAGTTTGATACAACTCTGATTATCACAATAAATCAATGTCGGATCGGACCATCTGCTAACCAAACAAACCAACGAGGATCTTCCTCATCTAGATAGCCTTACATGTTGTTACACAACATTTTGTCACTGTCCCTATACTCCCCGTTCCTCGATCCTGGAAGACCTCTACAGTGACCCTCATATGTTTCCCTGCCATGAAGAGCGTGTCCCTACATCCCTCTTCATCTGCAGAACATTTCCCTCTTACATCAATTCCTAAGAATATTCCTTCAAGCTCAGTTTTCAAGACCAACGCTTAGTTCCCTCCCTACACTAATTTGCAGAGTTTAAAACTAAGACTAGCATAGAATGGTGCAAGTGAGCCATTCATCACCCACACCGACCCTCTTTTGGCAAGTTTTTAAAATTGGAGTCAAAGCTTCCAGGTCTAGAAGCTTCATGAACAGAAGTCTGGTAAATGGTTGAGCTGGATAGAGCCAAGAGAGACTGTTTGGGATCCTTTCCCCTATTAAGATGGAACAAACCAAAAGGGATAAGGCCTCTCCCACCATAAGAGGATCCATTTCCCCTCTATCAAAGCTATATAAACTCCTCATTTGACAACCTCAGCTAGCTAGTGAAAGGGCTGGAATTATCTGCAAATTTTGATAGCCATCTTGAGAACCTCAACCTTCTATTTTATGTGTGAAGGGAGAATAAGCTTATAGTTTTTGGTTTGGAGCTAAGGAAAAGAGGCATTGAACTTCCATTGTTTTGAGGGTGAATCATGAGATGCTTATAGTGTTGTTGGAACTTGAACATGCCAAAGGGAACCTACAACGACAAGGCTCCGGTTGTATTTCTCTTTGAATTTTATATTAATACAACTAATGGTTTATTTCCTATATCATGTGTATTATTACATTTGATAGCTTAAAACTCCTTAACATTTTAAGTAGATTGAATTCAATTTTATGCTATCACATTTGTTGTTGTTTCTTGCATGTTTGTTTTAGGTATTTGAAGAAAAGGAATGAAAGGAAGCTGGAGCAAGGAAGAAAGATCAACATCAAGTGGATTAGTGCTATAAGAGGTAGGCCCTCTTATTCGATTCTAATCTAAGGAAATTTACATTAGATTGTCTTGTTTGCGGCTAGACCCACTCTTGGGCTAGAGGGATCGTCTCTGTCCGCAAAAAGGATACTCCTACTCCACAAATTGGCAACTCCGCTAGGGATCCATCTCTCTCTTTGGATTGTTTGAATTTCATGATTTGTGTTGACTTTTGTCGTATCACTCTTTCTTTTTGGTTTTCTATGCTTTACACTGTTTGCTACCTAGATTCTTGAATTTAGAGTGACAAGTCTAGTTTTGATTTCTGATAACTTTTATTTTTTTTTGAATCCCTCGATCAACACTGTTTATTTTCTGGCAGTCGCGCCGACCAGCATTATTTACCCTTAAACAGTTGCGTCATAGCCCCTTGTGGCACTTTATTTTAGTTAGGCATTCACGCCGATGCCTGTAGGTTAAAATTAGGGTTTCTCCTCAATCATTGCCAATGTGTCTTTTCCTCATAAGTTCTGTTTCTTGGCTTGTTTACCTGTATTCTCCTTGGCTAGAAAACTTCCTTAGCTTGATTTGTTTGCTTGATTGGTTTGAGTTTGCCTTACTTGATTTTTTGAGATTTTGGATGGTTTGTGTCCCTAGGGCATCTAGGTCATTGTCCATTCAACCATTTGTTTGCTCATCAAGTCAAGTTGTTGGTTAGCTGCCCCATGCATTTCATGTTTTAGTCCTTGTATTGCTTTGTTTTCAATTGAACAAGTGAAAAAGTTTCGTTTTCTCTTCTCTTGATTGAACATCTCTTTTCGAGCATAGATTACATTGCTCATTTTGTTTCGATTGAGTCTTTGCATGCTTGGTTTGAGAGGAGTTCTTCTTATCTTGCTTGGTCTATGATTGATGTTGGTTGTTTGAAAAAATTTCATTGAAATGTCTATGTGAAAGATTCATTTTATCATTCCATTCAAAAAATACATCATTCTAGTTTGTTAAATTGATGTGTTGCATTAAGTAGCATCATTGAAAGCTAGAACTGCATCATCATGAGCATTTAAAATGAAATGATCTTCTTTTATTGTTGAAAGGACTAGTTGAAGTGCATTTGATAGGAAGGATAGGAAGTGGAAATAATTTTCATTATTTTGTTTTTAAAAGCGAAGTAGTGAAGAGTCATCTTACTCTCAGTTGCTTGTTTGTTGCATTGATTGTTTTGTCTACTCTCAATTAGTGTAAACATTCATCGAATTGAAAAGGGTTTTGTCTCATATAGCTGCATATAGGACTTTTTCAAGTGACATCGATAGGGCCTAAAAAATGAGACTTAATTTCAATATAAACCTTTAAAATGTATTCAATTAACCTAAGGCACATTTGAAACTTAACACTCACATTTAGAGGCCTAGGCTAGAGATGTGTTACAACGTCTTTAAACTTAGAAGCCGTCGTTCATTTTGACACTAGAAAATGCTAGTATGGACTTGTGCTCCCTGTACCGTCGTGTATATATAGGGAGACCCCACTAGGTTTGCAATTCTTTATTCATAGGAAGTCAAGTCTGTTGCCTTGTAAACGTGATACACTGAACACAACATTCAGGGAGATTTCCTGCCCATACTTCTTGGTAATCCTTTTGCCTAGATTATCTTGAGTAGTCATTTTGTTCTTTTTGACTCTTTAAATTTTAAAGATCATCGAGCACTTGTCCTTTCGAGCTTGTTCAAACCAAAAGTGACTAGAGTCATCTTTTCCTTTTTCTCGACTCTTAAAACATGAAAAGGCATCAGTCTATTTCAGTGTCTTAATTTTTTTTCCCATGATCACATCACATTCCTGATAGTCTTATTCTGGACCACATCGTGAGTATACCTTCAATATATTTTAAAGAAGCCTTGAAATTAATCTCTATTCTCTTGTTGTTTGAGACAAATTCATCATGGCAGAACCATCAAGTTCACCTAGTTCCTCTTCTACACCTCCATCTGAAAGATCATATGAGGAGCCTCTCCCTAAACTCTCACAGTCACTTGAGGATCAAGGTGTTGAACTTGGAATTGTTTTGAGTATTAAATCTTTGTCATCTCATCCTCTTCCATCAGATAATTGGTCACCTTACAAATCTGGCCCGGAATCTCTGGATAATCCTATCCAGACTCTCAAGAGTCCGTTGACTCCTGAAGGTTAGCAAGGACTGGTTGTTTACCCTCTGAATCATTTTTCGATCCTGTTGTGATATCACTGCAATGTTCGTACAGTGTGTACGATCTACCTAGCGTTCTGTTCGAATTATTTCCTTGAACATCTTTGGCTGCTCATCATCGTTTGTTTCCACCCATGAAATCAAAAGGCAAGATTTCAGTCTCCTCTCTAGGTCACTCGGAGGTTTCTGCTACACACACTCCTCACGTATTTGATGAGCATGGATATTCGTTCCCTCCAAAAGGTTTCTCTTATACGGGAAGCATTCTGACTAGTGTCTACCTTAAGTATAACGAGCCTTCATTGCCTCATGGTTACACCTCTCTAACTCAGTTCATTTAGGGCACTCTTAGTGCCTCGTCATTATATCACAACCCTATCTGGTCTTCCGACGCAGTGCCTACCTTAGGTTCGTTCGTTGAAAACCCAACCTCTTCAATGATTGTGCAAACTGTAGTCACTTTAATTCCAGTGCAACCCACCATTCCGACTCCACTTGTTTTGTCATTTAAACTGTCTCTTTTGGTTCAACTAACAGTCTCAAGTCAAGTCTTGGTATGTTCTTGTACCACTCCGCAATCCGGGACAACTTAGAGGCCCCAAATTATTTTAATACGCAATTTCCATTCTTGGCCACGTTGGAACTCCCTGATGTGTCAAGGCTTACTAATGATCCTATTCTTCATTCGCCTTATTGGCCTCCAGCTCCAATGAAAGTTCTGGGCAACTACCCAAAATTTCAAGGAAAAGTGAAGGAGGATCCACAAGCCCACATGATGAAATATTGCCTTTGGTGCTCCTCCAATTCGTAGGTTGATGATTCTATCCATTTACGGCTTTTTCAAAGAACTCTCACAGGGGCCGCCTCGAAATGGTACATAAAATTGCCTCGAGGTACCTATAGTGACTTCAACAATATCACTATGGATTTCCTCACTCATTTCCAGTTGTCGGTTCACTATGAAACTAGCACCTATCTGCTTACATCACTTAAGAAAGACACTGCGACCCATATCTCCAATCACGTGCATGAATGGAGACGTCGTCGTCGCCTGATCAAGTTTGAAATTACTGACCAATTTCTAAGAGAATGGTTCACCAAATCATTCGTTGGCCCAATTTCTAGGGACATAGCTATGGGTGGGTGTGTTACAGAGGAGAAATCCATCGCTCATGCCCAATATTTGGACCTAGTCTACTCGCAATTTGGCACATTCTATGAGATGTTACCCGATGCTCTGAGACCATCACTTAATCTGACAGCATTGAATTCTCTAGCTACCCAACCTGTTGATGGAGTGATTGGTTCTATGTCTCAGATCCCCGCAAAATCTTCTTCGAAGAAGAAAGTGGTCTCGAACACCAGTTCTAATGATCCCTCTCAAAATTCAACTGGTCCTGGTAAAACCTCTGAGGTTCACATTGTTCAGTCTACCACAGTGGACAAATCCTCTAAGGGTAAAAAGAAGGGCAAATGCAAGGCCAAAGTTGATACCTCGAAACAGGCCCTCCTAAGTCATCTACTGGCGATGCTTCTCAAAGAAAGCCTAAGTATCCATGTCTCATTTGTGAGGAGGATCACTACACTAAATATTGTCCCTAACGATCTAAAGTTAGTCGATCGCTCAAAGGGACCGCGGCTATCTTGAAAGAGCCCTTTCCGTCCCAGCAACCCAAATAGACCAACCTTAGTCTTCCACTTCCACAGGTTCCCAAGTGTTTATGATGAAAACACCTATAAATGTGGTTACCAATAAAAAGATTATCAAACACCTAATCCAACGGAAGGGAAAGAGAAATAAGGCACCCCTTCCTCCTCTATCTCGTCTAACTTTGGTCCTCTCCATATAGATTGACCTAATCCTAATTTTTCTATTCAAACATGCTCTCTAGTTGTGCTGTGAAAGCCCTTGTATAATCCAAATGCTCAAGCTGCTTAGGATTATAACATTGTTGAGGATTTGGCTCAAGCACCATTAGCTATGTCTGCTCTCGAGGTCCTTCAAAGTTGTCCTTCTCAACGGAAAGAATTGTTGTTAGCTATTGGAGGTATTGATCCATTTGATTCCAATCTCATTTGTTTTGATCTTGAAAACCATGTTCTACGCTTACCTCATCAAATTTCCTTTTTCATTCAGGTGATCATTAATGAGAAGAAAATTCATAAGACCGTCATTGATGAAGGTGCCTCCACCTGCATCATGTCTATCTCTTCTTGGAAGGAAATTGGTTATCCTACCCTTAACCAATCACCTAACACATTGGAAGCCTTTGATGGACATGATTCTCGACCTTTCAGTGTCCTTCCTAATATTTCCATTACCTTGGAAGGCAAGACAGTTAATGTTGAAGTAGAAATTGTTGATGCAAATCTTAAATATAATCTTCTACACGGACAGAGTTGGACCCATTCCATGCATGTTGTAGCCTCCTCTCTGGTCCACGTGATCCATTTTCCTCATCAAGGGAAAATTGTCACAGTCGACCAGTTGTCTTCCTTTGCCTCTTCTTCCTCAGATGGCAATGTTCCTTACGTGAAGCGTACTGGTGCTCTTTATGAGAGCGTGGGGGCTGGAATTTTAAAAGATCCCGCCTTGACATGTATTTTTCCTCTCCCACCCTGCATGTTTCCTCAGTCTACATGATCTTGGTTAAGTCTAATCCTTGGGTCATTCCCTCTCCTGATCTTGTTGATACATGGGGTGATGTCATGCTGTCAAGCCCTACCAAGATCAATTATGTGGAGATTGTTACGGATTCAGCTTCAGTACCCACTAATCATACTGATTCGAGTATGTCTCTTGACGCCTATTCTCAATCCCTGTGGCTTGGTTCTTTGGATTCTCCCGATCCCTTAACCAAGACTTTTCCTTCTGACGAAATTATCATGGAAATTATGTCTCTAGAGGAAGCACCATGGAATGATATTCATCATCGTTCCTTGTTCTGACCTGGCCCAACGGTCATGTCTACTTGTCTTGAGGAGTTCTCTTCTCCTTTGCCAACCCAACCACTTCAAATGCCTATCATGACCCATGAAGTTTGGTCGGAAGGGAACATGGGCAATATTACCCAAACGATGCCTATTGAAATTTCTGTTAAACTGGGTATTGTTGAAAACGTTCATATTGGGGTGACTTGTTCTCCTGATGAGATCAAGATCTATAATCATTTTTTTCAATAGTTTTGAGATGTTTTTGCATGGTCGTATGAATAAATTCCTAACATTGACCCAAGTATAGTCGTGCACGAAATTCCAACTTATCCTAACACGAAGTGCGTTCATCAACGACCTCATCTAGTGCACCCTAGAAAAGCGACCACCATTAAAGGGGAAGTTGAAAAAATTCTTAAAGATGGATTTATTTATCCTATCCTCTAACATATTGGGTGTCCAATATCATATCAGTGACTAAGAAACAAGGCACCATTCAAGTCTGTGTTGATTATTGTGACCTTAATCATCCATGTCCAAAGGATAATTATCCCACTCCTTTTATAGACCAGATCATCGATGAATGTGTTGGGAGTGAGATGTTTTCCTTTACAGATGGTTTTTCTGGTTATAACCAGATAAACATTACACCAGCTGATCAAGATAAGACGTTTTTTATCTGTACATGGGGCACTTTTGCATATAAAAAGCTCCCTTTTGTCCTTAAGAATGTTGGGGCTACTTTTCAACGAGAAATGTCCTATGCTTTCCATGACATTAAAAACATCGTTTAGGCTTATTTGGATGATCTTTCTGCTCATTCACATAAGCACCATGACCATCCCGATCATCTTCGACAAATATTTCTTTGTTGCAGACACTATAACATTCAGTTGAATCCGCATAAGTGTGTCTTCTGTGTCGAATCCAGGCGACTCCTCAGTTTTATTGTTTCAAAAGATGGAATTCATCTTGATCCTCTCAAAGTTGAGGCTATTGTTAATCTATCCCCTTCCTCTTCATTGCATCAATTACAGAGTCTACAAGGGAAAGTGAATTTCCTTCATAGATTTGTTCCTAACTATGTTGAGCTAGCTTTAGGGTTCACCCGATTGCTTAAGCAAGAAAATCCATTCATTTGGGATGAGGCTACCCAAAAGTCTTTTAATGACTAGAAAGTTGTCCTCATTAATGATCCTTTGTTGCATCCTCCCAACTATCATCGCGGTTATTTCCTTTATCTAGCTGCAACTTCTAGCACTATTGCCATGGTGTTGGTGCAAGACAATGACGAAGGTCATGAATGTGTCATTTATTACCTCAGGTGCAACCTCCTCGATACTAAGACTTGTTATGCTCATGTCGATAAGTTGGCTTTGGCTGCTGTTCAGGCCATTCAATGCTTTCGGCATTATATTCTCTTCCACGATGCAACCATGATTTCCGAGTGTAACCCCACGAATTACATTCTGACTCATCATTTACTTGGGGGAAAGTATTCCAAGTGGAGTGTCATCCTCGAGGAATTTGATGTGGTGTTCACTACTACCAAATCAAACAAATCACTTGTATTTGCTGAGTTGATTTTCTCTCTTCCCTATGCTTCTCTTCCTACTAGTGTTGATAAGCAGCTCCCCGATGACACACCTTTTCTAATTATCGCTCTCAATCCTTGGTACGGTGATATCATCGTGTATCTCCAAACTTCTACCTTCTGGTCTGCGTTGTCCAAGGATGATCGTCGAAGCATTTGGCATCAATCCCAACCTTACCGCATTATTGTGGATAATTTATATCGCGTTGGTGTTGATTCAATTCTTCGTCGATGTTTAACTCTCGATGAGGCCGAAAGAGTCTTGAATGACTGCCATTCTGGCACATGTGGTGGCCATTTGTCTAGCTACACTACTACTCAAAATATACTCTGTATTGGCTATTTCTGGCCCTCTATCTTTAAGGATTGCATTATTGTTGTTCACAAATGCCACGAGTGCCAGATTTATCAGCAAAAAATGTGCACCCCACCCGCTCACCTTCACCCCGTTATTATCGTTGGTCCCTTTGCCAAATGGGGCATTGATTTTATGACATGTAACCCTCGTTTGGCCGGGGGGAATGGTTATATTATCATTGCCATGGATTACTTCACCAAATGGGCTGAAGCGATGCCTACATATTTAGCTGACAGTAAAACGATGAAGCAATTTTTATTCAATCATGTGATTTCCAAGTTTGGAGTGCCTCAAGCCATTGTCACTGACCATGGCTCCCATTTTTGTGATTACATGATGGCTGAGCTGACTTCTACATTGGTCTTGTGTCACGATGGCTCAACTCCATACTACCCTCAGGCCAATGGCCAAGTTGAAGTTGTAAACAAAGTGTTAGTCACTATGCTTCAGTGCACCATTGGGATGCACAAATCCAATTGGCATCTCATGCTTTTTTCAGCTCTGTGGGCCTACCGAACCTCGACTAAAGACGTAACTGGATTCACCCCTTTCCAGCTAGTCTACAGTCTGGAAGCTACCTTATCGATTGAATGTGAAATTCCCTCACTCAAATTGGTTGTGGAAATGCTCCCTAATACCTCACCTCAAGAAGAGTGTCTCTTATATTTGGAATGACTGGATGAAACCCATCAGCTCATTGCTTTAGTCATTGAAGCACAGAAAAAGTGAGTTAAATCCCATTTTGATTAGTCGGTCTCTCCTCGTGCTTTTTCTGAGGGTGATTTGGTCTTGCTATATGACCAAGCTAATGATAAGTTGGGGGCAGGAAAATTCAAACCCATGTGGTATGGACCCTATATTGTCAAGCGTGTGTTACAAAAAGGGGCCTATAAGCTAATTGATTATGAGGGAAACCCCTTGGACAAGCCCCGCAATGGGTTGTACCTCAAAAATTACTATGCCTGATTCATCTCACATGGTTACTTTTGTACATAAGTGTGTTATTCATTTTTGTGCAGTTTGGTGTGGTGTGTTTTCCAACCAGATTTCTTGCTTATTATCTATTCAACTTCTTTGCAGATGTCTGTGACTCCTTAAGTCGATTTCGCTGATGGTGCTTTCCGTAGTACCCGAAATCTATCATCCACAGCATGGGCTATTTATGACCCTTATGGTGAGTTGATTGATCTTCAAGGTATTTGTTTGGGTCAAACAACTAATAAAATTGTTGAATATAGCGAAGTTATTGAACTCTTGTGAGAATCCATTGCTCTTGACATTCGAGAAATGGTTGTTAACCTTGATTCGCAACTTGTTGTTCTTCATCTCAATAGGCAATATTCTGTCAGAAACCCTCAGATATTGAGAATGTATTTGCGTATTCATCTATTGGAAAGAAATTTTGATTATATTACATATCATCACATTCCTAGGCATATGAATACATTAACAGATGCATTGGCTAATTATGTGCCAAACAGACATTTATGCAATATGTGAAAAACAAAACATTATGTCATAGTAAACAAGAAATGTAGCATGCATATATATATATATATATATATATATATATATATATATATATATATATATATATATATATATGTCGATAATGTTTGAGTGTCATACATCAAAACCAAAAAAATAATATATGTGATCCAAGTACATCTGTGGTTCATAGGCCTCAAAATTGTAAATGCTAAAACTATGGACTACTCGACATTGTTCTCATGATAGCACGTTATTGCTCGTACTACGTGAGCCAGTAATCAGCGGATCTGATCTATCACTCCCACTGTGTGCCACTGACAATGACGTTGAATGTCCTCCATATGGGCATACTTTGGGATGCCTCTGGTCAAGTTATCGAGATTCCGCGTAATCTCCTCCCCGTTGTCGACTCCTTCCTGATAAGGAGCAATCTCAAATTGTCGAGAAACGCATCTAGAGATTTGGGACATCCCAACTGGTCACTCTGGTGCCACATCTACAATTACAAAATCAAAGTGTCACAGATGCATATATCTCAAAAACAATAAAAAATCAAAACCAAAAAATTGTTTTCCTCACCTCCATCATCAAAATCCTCCCCCTCTTGGAGTGGCATGTCAGGATCACCACGAAAGTTAGTCCTGCTATATGGCAAATCCTCCACAACAATGAGCTGGCGTGTCAGCCATGCAAAGAAAGTAGGCTTGTATGACATATGATGGCCCCCTCTAGTTCTGGGCATCAGTTCACTCCATCGGACCATCCATGGATCTCATGGCATTGGGGGATTTACCTCCGCCAGTTGATAGTGGAACAGTGGGATCTGTTCCAGGAAGAAAGTCACTAGAACAGAACCATATCCAAATTTCCTTAGGTTTCCTGCCTTGCATTTGGATAATTGGTGCTTCATGTTCACTTTCATGGCTTCTACCCAGTTGAAGACAATGGGCACCATGCAGTCTATGGCATACTGGAACTTAGACTTGTTGGACTCATGCAATGCCTAAACCCCAGTAACTATGTTAATGGTAAAGAGAAACACCTTTAGTACAAGGTCACCTATGGTCATGATGTCAACCTTACCGCTTTTAGATTTCAAAGCTTCTAGACAATGTTCTGCAAGGAGTGTGTTCACACTCACCCCAATAGGCCTGCCTCCATACAATTGGACTAGTTCCCCTCTACAGGACAATCCAATAATGAAGTAGATGTCTGAAGTCTCTAGCTCTAGCTCTTGATCATGGATCACAAATGCCTCTTGTCCAATATCCCATAGACTAGTCAGGTATTGTAGTAGCTTAGGTTGAGCTCGAAGGCCTAGTGTAAAAAAGAACTTGAGGAGCCTGTAGTTCCTCAATGCATCCAGACAATTTTGATCTTCAAATTCCAGTGAAACAATTCCTTTGTGCTTTCATTCTTTCCATTCAATTACCATCTTTTCTGTTGTGATTCTCCTGCAAATAACATGCATTTACTTAAAAATCAGTTTTTAAAAGAGGAATTTCTGACTAAATTGGTCGAAATTTGAAAAAAATCTACTCTTTGAGTCAGCGCGACTGTTTTAAAAATAGTTTCACCGATGACGTGAGTGCCTAAGTTATAAACCCTCGATCGATGTGATCCTGTGCCTGGATCTCGCGCCTACTGAGGGAAATTTTTTTTTTGCAAAAAACTCTTCAAAAAAACCCTGAAAAATGTTTAAATGCATAAAACAACACGAGTTCGGGTTCGTCACCATGATGGACACGAGCTTCTCCTTCCTAGGGCTTGTTAATCTTACTAGGTCGTATCTATCCAAAGGATGGACTTACATTACAAGCATATGTTATCCCCTTCAAGCTTGTGATAAAAAATAATTGGGGTACCTGCCAGAAATGATGGGGGAAAATAGGAAATTTTTACCAGTTGTATCGGCAGCTTGTCACTCTTGACCATGACACTCTTCTGCTTCATGCTAGGTTAGGATATCCCCACTTCACTGTTGACCTTCCTGGGTTTGGGCCGCCACTTTTTTCCTTTCCATCTGATCTCTGTCATGTCATCATGACCTCCGATCCTATGGATCCAAAAGCTGCCAAACTCTAGAGTTGTGTCGCTGATATGTTCAAGAGTTAATCTTTCTGCAATTTACACTCATTCCTGAATCTCTGTATCATCTCATAATCATTGCATCCCTTGTATCATGTCGATGATGTGGGATAAATCATGGTCCTCCTTTGACAAGGTCACTTCCTATCAACTTCAGTTCATTATCCAGGAAGTTGACCTAGAGACTCCCTTTCAGTACCTTAAAATTTACAAGCCCTAATGGCAAGTTCTTCATGCTTGATGACAAGTTTTCATCATTGGCTTTCGATCAAGTGACTCCATGGGTGTTCAACTTCATTTCCTTATTCACACTCCATGAGTTGTGTTGCTGGTACCTCGAGAGACATTGTCATTATTGGTGGTTTCTCTCGCGCTTGTTAATAGTTCACATCACTGACTAGTAATCAAGTGATTTTCTAACATGTTTGACTTCAGCACATCTATTCACGTGCTATAAATTGTACTTTGTTTGGGTCTTGTTGGAGCGCAAGACCCTAGGCTTAGATTACACAAGTCCATGTTGCAGGGTGATGTGACATGACCATGCTTACATACATGTCTCCTTCAGATGGATGGTTGCGACGATACCATGAGTTTGTTATATGTGATCCTTCTCATTATTGGATGGCTATGACCATACCTTAGGTTCATTATGATCCTTCTTACTGGATCGTTGCACCCATACCTTGGATCCATTTACATGATCTTCTTCTAGATGGTTGTGTCCATACCACGATTCATGTATAAGAGATTTTAGTAATGTATATGTATCTATGCTTGCTTCTAGGTTTTCCAACAACAGTATTCAGATCCATGCATCTACCTGTAAACAATTTCACCCCTCACTCTTGTTCGACCTTCATGCTTTAGGGGCCATCTGTTACACAACATTTTGTCATTGTCCTTGTGCTCCCCATTCCTCAATCCTAGAATACCTCTACAGTGACCCTCATATGTTTCCCTGCCATGAAGAATGTGTTCCTACATCCCTCTTCATTTGTAGAACATTTCCCTCTTACATAATTTCCCAAGAATATTCCTTCAAGCATAGTTTTCAAGACTGGCGCTAGTGCTCAGTTCCCTCCCTGCACCGATTTGCAGAGTTTAAAACTAGGACTAGTGTTGAACGATGCAAGTGAGCCATTCATCACCCGCGCTGACCCTCTTTTGGCAAGTTTTTAAAAATGGAGTTGAAGCATCCAGGTCTAGAAGCTTCATGAACGGAAGTCTGGTAAATGGTTGGGCTAGATAGAACTGAGAGAGACTGTTTGGGCTCCTTTCCCCTATTAAGATGCAACAAACCAAAATGGATAAGGCCTCTCCCAGCATAAGAGGATCCATTTCCCCTCTATCAAAGCTATATAAACTCCTCATTTTACAACCTCTAGCTAGTGAAAGGGCAGGAATTATTTGCAAATCTTGATAGCCATCTTGAGAACCTTAGCCTTCTAGTTTGTGTGTGAAGGGAGAATAAGCTTATAGTGTTTGGTTTGGAGCAAAGGAAAAGAGGCCTTGAACTTCCATTGTTTTTAGGGTGAATCACGAGATTCTTATAGTGGTGCTGGAACCTGGACTTGCCAAAGGGAACCTCCAATGTCAAGGCTTCCGTTGTATTTCTCTTTGAAGTTTATATTAATACAACTAATGGTTTATTTCCTACATCATGTGTAACATTACATTTGATAGCTTAAAACTCCTTGACCTTTTAAGTAGATTGAATTCGATTTTATGCTATCACGTTTGTTGTTGTTTCGTACATGTTTGTTTCGGTTAATTGAATGAAAGGAATGACAGGAAGCTGGAGCAAGGAAGAAATATTAACATCAAGTGGATTAGTGCTATAAGAGGTAGGCCCTCTTATTTAATTCTAATCTAAGAAAAAAAATTTCTCATAAACTTGATATGGATCACAGAAGCCTCAATTCAACAAATTTACATTAGACTATCTTTTTTGCAGCTAGACCAACACTTGGGATGGAGGGATCATCTCTGTCCATAGAGAGGATACTCCTACTCCGCACATGTTTCCTAACTTGCAATCATGTGCTTTGCCTCTATCAAATTGAGTGCAACCGATCTTTGTTTCTTGCTGTACCAAGAAATTGTCGCTAACCCAATACTAAATATCCCTCCTGATGTGCTCTTCCTATCGGATGGACTCCTTGCCCAATCTGCATCTGTGAAGCCTTGAAGCTTCACTCCCTATGTCTGTTTGTACCATAACCCAAACTGAGTACTACCTCTGAGGTATCTCAATACATGCTTTTCCACCTTCCAATATAGCTTGCTAGGCCTGACCATCGCTTGACTAAGTTGGTTAACTGCATAGCACATATCAGGTCATGTTTTCACCAAGTACATGAGTGAACCCAAAATATTCCTATAAAACATTAGCTTCCACTACTTCCTATTATGAAACCAGCTCACAAAAATATAGAAAAGAAAGATCAATGCCATGGAATTCAACCTCTTTGATGGGGCAACCTCCTTTACATTACACAAATGGACAATTCTTGGATGATACAAATGACAAAACCCCCTTTATATATATAGGAGTCTAAGGGGTCACAATAAAACCAAAGCCAACCTAACAATAATAATATAAGGGTACAAAAATAACAATAGTGGGCTTCTATGGGGCACAATAATAAAAATATGGGGACACTAGGGGCACAACAATAACAGTAAGGGATACAATGACAATAGTAATGGGGGAATCACTAGTATTATAGGGACCTAACATGTCCCTCTCCTTCAAAAATTGTTTTCCTCAATGCTTGGGTAGTTCTGGATGCTTCTGTATAAAACTCTCATCCTCCCATGTGGAATATTCAATGGGTAAGTTCTTCCACTTGATGAGATACTTTGAAATTGATCGATTTTGTAGCTGTCGAGTTCTTGTTTCTTTGACTACTTCAGGTTCCAATATGATTTTTCCTTCTTCATCAAGTTTTGGCAATATCGTTCTCACTAGGAGCTTGTCACCTATAACCTTCTTTAAACATGACACATGGAAAACTAGGTGCATTCGGGAAGTTGCAGGAAGCTCCGATTTGTATGCCATAGTACCTATCTTTTGCAACACCTTGTACGAACCATAATACTTTGGTGATAATTTATTATCCTTCTTAGCTTGCTTGAGGGAAATTTTTTTATATGGTTGTAGCCGTAGGAATACCCAATCACCTACATCAAAACTTCTTTCACTGAAATGTTGATCTGCCTACTATTTCATTCTATTATGCACCAAGGTGAGGTTATCATTTAAGAGTTGGAGAACTTGTTGTTGATGCTTGATGTGATATTCCAATGCTTGAACCTTAGAATTTTCTCTTAAATATGATGTGATGGAAGGTGGATGATATCCATAAAGTGCCATAAATGGGGTCATTTTTGTTGCTGCATGGAAGGAAGTCTTATACCACCATTCAACCAGAGGCAACCATTTGGCCCATTGTGTCTGTTTATCAAATACAAAGCAACGAAGATATCCTTCCAAACATTTTTTCACTATCTCAGTTTGCCCATCAGATTGAGGATGATAAGGTGAGCTATGAGCTAACTGAGTACGAAGATAAGAAAATAATTATGTCCAAAAATTTCCAGTGAAAATGGGATCTCTATCACTTACAATAATCTTTGGTTTTCCATGTAGCTTTTGAATTGTTTCCATAAATGTAGTAGAATCTGTACTCTCTTTAAATGTATGAGATAATGCACAAAAGTTTGCATACTTGGTAAGTCTCTAAACTACCATGATGATAACACTCTTTCCTTTGGACTTGGGTAAACTTGTGATAAAATCCATTAAAGCTTCCTCCCAATGTTGGCTTGGAATGGATAAAGGTTGTAATAGACCTGGGGTCTTAATTGTTTCAACTTTATTTTGTTGGAAAACCAAACAGTCCACCACAAACTTTTCAATATCCGACTTAAGGCCATCCCAAAAAAATTCCTTCTTAACCTTGTGGTAAGTTTTTAGAAATCCTGAGTGCCCTCCTAAGGGAGAGGTGTGCAATTCCCTAAGAATATTTTGTTTGATTTGGGAATTCTTACATAGGTATAACCGATATGTGTACCATAACAAATCGTTTTTCTAGCTAAATGTATCAGATGTACTGGGATCTTGTTGTATCTTTTGAATGAGTGCCCTCACTTCTTCGTCATTCTTCCACTCATCCCTTGCTTCATTTATCCAATCTGGTTGGATAATAGAAATGGCACAAAGAAATGCTTCCACATCCTCATCCTTTCTTGAGAGTGCATCTGCACATCATTTTGCTCCCCTTTTTTGTAGATGATTTCAAAGTCATAACCCAACATCTTTGTGACCTATTTTTTCTACCCTTCTGAAAATAATCTTTCTTCTAAAAAGTATTTAAGACTACCGTGTCTATTTTTACCTTGAAGTGTCTTCCCATTAGGTAGGGCCTCCATTTCTGAAGTTCATGTAGTATTGCTAACATTTCATTCTCATAAATAGCTTTGTGTAAATACTTTCCTCTGATTGGACGAATTTCGAAAGAAACGGGTTTTTCTTCTTGCATTAAAACAACACCAATTCCATTTACTGAGGCATCACATTCCACAATAAGCTTTTTGTGAAGTTTGGTGTAGCTAATATGGTGCTTGGCACATTGCCTCTTTAAGATGTTCAAAGGCCTTCGTTGCTTCTGGAGTCCATGAAAATGCAACTTTCTTCAATAATTTTGTTAGAGGTGCTACTATTCTCCCATAATTCTTAACAAACTTGTGATAATACCTTTTCAACCCGAGAAATCCTCGTAGATGCTTTATGGATGCGAGGATTTTCCATTCCTTAATGGTTTTAACTTTGCTAGGGTCTACCTTAACGCCTTCATGAGATACACTATGACCCATATATTCCACCTCTTGTACTCCAAAGAAACATTTGGAGATTTTTGAATATAATTGTTTCTCCTCCAATAGTTTGAGTACCCTTTCAACATGTTGAACATGATCCTTCCAAGAATTGTTGTAGATTACTATATCATCAAAAAATACTAACACAAATTTTCTATGAAAGGGTTTGAAAATGGAATTCATCAAACCTTGAAATGTAGAAGGTGCATTGGTAAGGCCAAAAGGCATGACAAGAAATTCATAATGACCCTCATGAGTTCTAAATGATGTTTTTGGAATGTCTTCAGTATTCATTCTGATTTGATGATATCCTGAATGAAGATCCAACTTGGTGAAGTAAATTTATCCATGCAATTCATCCAATAATTCATTAATGACAGGAATGGGAAATTTATCTTTAATAGTGAGCTTGTTGAGCTCCCTATAATCTGGACACATGCACCAAGATCCATCTTTCTTGTGAACCAATACTACTGGACGAGAGAAAGAACTTTGACTAGGTTGAATTATACCGGCCTATAACATTTCTGCAAGCATACGTTCAATTACACTCTTTTGGGCATACGGATATCTGTAAGGCCTGATGTTTGGAGGAACACTTCCTGGAATCAAATGAATGCATGATCATGATCATGGATAGGTGGGAGGCCTTTTGGAATCTCAAATACCTTGGAATAATTATGCAAGACTTTTTGGAGATCTAGAGAAATAGATGATTTCGATGTGGGAACCTATAGTGAACATTATTGTGAAATTATGCCTCGTTGTTCTTTCTTTACAAGTTTTTTCATTCCATTAGAGCTGATTATCCTTCCCGTTTTCCCTACGATACCCCTTAATTCAACTTCCCTTCCTTCTGAAGAAAATTTCATGAAAAGTTCTTGAAAATTTAAATCGATTGTACCCAAGGATTGTAGCCATTGGACTCCTAGTACAATATTGGAATGGAAAGCATTGGGCTATTCAATAAATATTCTCCCATGGATAGCTTGATATTATGGCACTTTCCTAAGCAAGTTATGGTTCCTCCACTTGCAACCATCACTTGACACTCTAGTGCTAGATATAGGAAGCAATTCAATTCCTTGGCTATCTTACAATGAATAAAATTATGGGTATTACCCGAATCAATCAACACTATTACCTTTTTCTTCTTGATATGCCCTTCTATCTTTATAGTTTGAGGAGTGGTAATTCCAGAAAATGCATTATAAGATATGGTTGGATTCATTTCTTCTTTCTCTAGGGTTTGTTCCTGGTGTATATCCTCTTCTTTTGACGTTTCTTCTTCCCTTTCTTCCTCCTCTTTACAATCTATGTAAAATAATTTCTTCTCAGCACACTTATGACCTTTAGTGTATTTGCTATCACAACTGTAACAAATCCCTTTTGCTCTTTTATCTTCCAATTGTTGTTGTGTCAACCTTGTAGGTTGCAGATGGCTAGGGGCAATAACACTTCCATCTTTATGATTGTGAGTGGTAGGCTTCCTTGTTTCCATAATTTTACTTTCCATTTTTCTTGCCAACCTAAATGTCTTCTCCAATGAATCAGGTTCCCAAAGGTGAACCTCATGTTGGATGTTATCCTTTAAAGTCCCTATGAACACATCATTCCTATACTCCTCTGGAATATCTTTTACCCTTATATTCAAATTTTGGATGTGCTCCATCATTGAACCCATTTGTTTGAGATTTAACAATTGGCTAAAAAAAGTGTTGCTTTTTGTATCCTCATAATGTGCTATGATTTCATTTGTAAAAATAGCCTAAGTGACAATTTGTTTATGAGAGCAAAGCCATCAATACCATATAAACTGGTTTGGTTCCAAATATAAAGTTGCAATGCGTAACTTT
Source organism: Pinus tabuliformis (assembly GCA_031772625.1). NCBI lineage: Eukaryota > Viridiplantae > Streptophyta > Pinopsida > Pinales > Pinaceae > Pinus > Pinus tabuliformis. Next base: position 163,104,031 of record CM062819.1, read on the forward strand.
TGTGTGTTTTGGACATTATTGAGATCGAAAAATTGCTCCATCTGTAGTATCCATATTGCAGGATCCTTGCCATCAAACATGGTGGTTCTTTGATCCAACGTTAGAGTCTATAAAATCATGATTAACATTTATTTTTGTTCTCATCATGTGTTTCCTCTACTACCCTTTTGCCATTAGTAAGCATTTCTTATAGAAGTTTTTTCAAATCTTTTCTCTTAGCTTCCACACCTTTCTTTAAATCATCCATCTTAGCTTCCAGACCATCCATATTAGCTTCCACATCATTCATCTTAGCTTCTACGCCTTTATTTAAACCATTCATCTTAGCTTCCACGCCATACATCTTAGCTTCTACATCTTTCTTTAAACCATACATCTTAGCTTCTGTTACTTTTTGTGTGAGTGAAATTTGTTTCACTTGGTCTCGTAATTTTGATATATCATGTTGCATTTCTTCCTCTTCTTCATGAGTCATGCTAGAGCTTCTAGGTTGCTTACTAGGTGTTTCCATTTTCTTTCTTCGTGGCATCAATTACTGATAGTAATGATTTGCTATGCCCTTTGAATTCCTTCAAACTAATTTTTCAAACAAAACTTATGCAAAAATTTAAAAAAAAACTACACATCTTTTTTCACTTTGCAGGAGCTCGATATTGAAATGATTGTAACTTTGTAATTTCAAATCTCCAAGGTCTGAAATTACGACCTGCAGTATCCCTATGTTCCCTCTTTCCAATGCCACCAGTCTGATCGAAATTGGATTCTCCAAGAAAGAGTTATGCCCCACCTCCCAAGATGACCTACTTATCTACTTTTTCAGTAGAGAAAACTTATATGAAGTGCCACGTGTTACTGTTTCAACCCTCGGACCTAAAAAAAATACAAAGAAAAATAAAGTTCATCCTCTTTCTATAGCTTCTTACGAAATTCCAATCTAATGCTCAGAGATAAATTTACGATGATTTTCCCAAGGTCACTTGTTTAGAATGTAATATGGGAGTCTGCAAAAACCTTAACTTCCTCAGATTATATCGCCAAAGATATAGCAAAACAAGATCTGAAATTCGGACCCTAGCTTCACCAAGATTTTAGATCATGTTAACACCTAGGTTGTTCCCTTTGACTCCCAAGGGAATACGACCGGGGTAACCACTAACCAAGCTTTGGATTATAGGTCCTAGCCTACCTATAATCAGAGAGGGCTCTCCCTTTAATCTTTTAGCTCTGTTTGTGAAAATTTTAGGCTAGTTATGAGTTCATCTTTTGTTTAAGGTTTTGGTTGTGAACAGTTGTTTTGAGAAGGGCATGAAATGTTTGAGGGATTTTTAGTCCATTGGGCATATGGAGTCGGAAATTGAGTAGGTCCTGAGGTCTGTGATGGAGAAAGATTTACTGCAGAGCTAGACAGTTATTCATGATATAATTTTTGGTTTATAAATGAAACAGAATGAAAGAGAAACTTATACACACTGTGACTGTAAGTTGAAAAAAGTCGTTTCTATTCAGTAGCATCTAAGAATTACTGCACAGAAACTGTTAAAGATTTATAGTAAGTTGGAGCATTTAAGAATTCCAATTTAACAGATAAACCTGAAGAAAACATTTATAACAAGGAAAGATTGAATTCAGGGTGTCTCCATGGACAAATCCTGAGTTATTCTTCTACTTTCTTGTTGAGATTAGACCACATACATGAGAAATGAAATAAACAAAAATTAAACACAGACAGAGATAGAGAAACTTATTGTATCAAACTATAGCACTAGAATTCTGCAGCATTCAATGGTTCCAACACAGCATGCATTAGAAAATACAATCTCTAAAATCTCGATACTTCTTTGTATTATCTCTCCAAAAATACAGCCGAGTTCTCTTTCTGAACAAGTAACAACAACCCCTGCAAGCTTATGCGAGGGGGAATATATACAATCGGTTTTTACAAAATATCTGAACTGCTGAGTCACTTGATAAATTGAATACGCTCACTAACTTTACAAAATAGCAGATAAAGAAGTTATTACTGCTGTAAATACAAAATGAATGCTCTTTAATTCTGTCAGAAATCTTTTTGACCTTTGGAGGCCACTGAGTCGGTTGAGCGTTCTGCATAAATGTTGAATGATGTGTCTTTATGCTTTGTCATGCTGTAGCTTTCTTGGCCCTGTCATTTGCAGCTGTCAGTATTGCTTTAGTGGCCGAATAGGTTTGCTGAGTTGGCTCAGTCCATTCTTCTCCATACATACTGAATGCATCAAATTTTCCTGTACATGATAACTTATGTTTTTTGATGAAAAACTTGATGAGAGGCTCTTGTTCACAGTATCAACTGTATCATTTTGGTCCACCATTCCTGTGTGGGCAATTGATGTCTCAAAATTGCATCTAAGGTCTCATCTGCCTCTGTATATTTGTAGAAGTTTGGAGGCACTTCAAACAAACGTTTGATCTCATTCATAATGAAGAATAAGTTCTCTACTCTGTTATAAAGACTTTGCCCAGATGCTGGCCCTATTTCTTCTGAGGTACTTGGTCTCACAGTGATCTGATTGGTAGCAAATGTATTGACCCTTTTAGCATAGTTCTCATGTGAAAGTAGTCTCCCTGCGCTGTTCAGTAAGCCAGGAAGAACTCTTCTTTGTAATGTTGCAAACTTGTCCATAAATTTGTTTACTTCTGTCTGCATGTCTTGGCTTCTTCTTTCCAGTGTTTGTACCAGGCTTCTCAATGTAAGGACCCTCTTTATCAGCAGGATAGTTTCAGTTCTATTAGGTATTCCTATTGCTGCCAACTGAGGACCTGTACGGTTATTTAGCACGTTAATCATTCTATTGGCTATCTCAGGCATATTGCCTAGAGATGCCCTTGCTCTCTGGACTTCCCTGTGTGCTTTGCCTATGAGCTCCATTTACTGATGAATGGTCTCTATATACTGCCACTGATCTGTGATTGATTGGCCAATGTTGGCCCATAAAACTGTCTTGAGCTCAGCCACCACTTTGTCAAGGGTGAGCTCTTTCTCCAGCTCCTTTATCTTCTCTTTGAGAGCCTTCACTTCTCTTCCCTTTTCAGCTATGCTTTGCTTTGACTTGTCATATTTTTCATTGAGCTTAGCCAAATTCTCCCTAGATTCATTTAACTCTGCCATTTGGGCTTCTAAGGCCTAAATTTCATTCTTCAGCTTCTGCATATCAAGGCTTGGAGCCTGCTCTGTTGTTGGTGCTGGTGCAGATGGCGCTGTTTGAGCTGTCTGCTCTGTAGGAGGAGCAGTAGTTTGAGGAGATTCCTCAAGGTTGATTATTTGTGGAGGGGGCTGTGATGTTTGGCCTCCTTCCTTCTGTTGTAGGGCTGCCTGCAGCGCAGCCTCTGACTCTCCCAATTTCTCCTGTGTCTGGATCAGCTGTTTGTATAATGATACCAGCATAGCTGCTGCATCTTGGTCATGCCTTAGCTGGGCAACCTCTTCTGTCTGAGGATGAAGAGTTGCTGGGATCTTGATCATTTTTCTTAATGCTGCCATGTCTGCATCTCTTAATTTCAACAGCGCTTGTATAGCCTTGGTGTCCTTGGGATCATGCCCAAGCTCTATGATGATATCCTCCAATGCTTTGATTCGGTTGTCCTTTGCCTGGGAGGATGCTTTCTCCAACTCAAGTTGGGCAGCTGTGTTGTTTAGGCTATTTTCCAGCCTATAATTTACCAATGTTTTGTCTGCAAGGGTGGCATATACCATCTCACCCGTTTGCTTGTGCAATTCAATCTGATCCATGGGGTGGATGTCTTTTGCAAGGACCTCAAGGTTGGTCCTTATGTAGTCTGCAGCTGACTGTGGCTGCAGCATGGTTGGCATGAAATGACTCATTACCATTTTTCCCTCATGTACATCATATGCAGACATCAATCTCTGCTGGTTTGTAGGAGCCATCTTTAATAAGTGGTTGTAGAGTTGCACCTTGAGTGGCTCATTCCTCTTTTTGATATCAATAAATTGTTGTTTGATGCATGTTTCAGCTCCCCTTTGGTGGCTTGAGGAGCTAACTTCTCCTCCAACTGTCCTTTCCTGTTCCTGCTGAAAGGAACTTGCAGATGCTTCCATGCTTAGTGAGGGGAGTCTCCTACTCTCTATCCCTCTTCCGATTTCTGTCTTCATTTTGTGGGGTTTGGAGGACCGAGGACTCCACTGTCATTTCCTGCCTAGGAGGCACAGTGTCTTGTGCCTGCTGCCTAGTGGATATTGGGGCTTCAGCTGTTTGTTCTTGCTGCACTGGCTGCTCCTATTTTTGTTGTTCTTTTTGCTGCTGTACTTCTTCATGAGGTGGCTGTTCTGGCTCCATCTGTTTCTCTTTGCCTTTGCTGGAAGCCTGATAAGTAGCTTTGGCTGCTTGCTGATGTGCTGTAGAAGATGAGGCAGCTGCTCCAAGTTGCCTTTGATATGAAGAGGGAACCTGTCCACAAGTTTCCAAGTCAGCCTCTTTTTCAATATTCTTTGCCTCTCTTTGAATCATTTTCTCTCTAGTAATTGCCTCTTCTAGGGTGCCCTCTTTCCAACTTAGTAGATTGGCATATTTCTCAATATGAGGCAATCTAATGTGAGCATAGCCACCCAATTTATGTTTTACCCTCCTGAGAGAAATGAAATGATTAGGGTCATAAGGCACCCAGCGAAAACTGGTTTCCAATCGGAGGGCCTCTAGCATGCCATCTGCTTCCTTCCATCCCTCCTCCCTTATGTTGTAAAGAAAAGGGCCTAGCTGGTTCCTGACTTTTAGTTGCACTTTCTTGTTCTTACTATGGAAATGGATGTGGTCTGCATTTCCAAACTGCCTGAAATACTCCAAGGCAAATAGTCTCATAGGGACATATCTTGGCAGCCTATAAGGGTCCAACTCACAGCCATATATTCTGATTACTGTATGGTGTTGGTAAAAGTACCAATCACCAATGCTGTAGGACTTAGAGAGATGGAGAATTCTTTGCATTTCATCAGTCAATCTTGGAGGAGGAACACCATATAACAAGGTCAAAGCTGGATGAATGAAAAGGTCTATGAATTCACAGTATGTGTATGGTGAGCAAGAGGTGTGATGAAAAACTGAAGTCCAAAACACAATCGGCCTTGGGTTTCCCTGGGCATCAAGTTTCTTGAGAGGGATAGGGAAACTGTCAGGTTGATAGAATAAGAATAGATGATATATGTATGAGGTGTATCTAAACACCTTTTCCCTTTCTAGATTCATCAGTTGCTCATGAATCTTGTTTGCAATATATGTAGCATAATCATAGTGCACAGCAGGAGGCTTTCCAGGAGAAAATATGGACAGCATAGCCATAATGGTGTTATCAACATCCTCAACTCCCTTGTAGCCCAGGACATAGCTGATCAAATCTACAAGCATTTTGCCCAAGTCATTGAGATATGGATTTCCAATAGGAGGCGTTCTCACAGCTTCAGAGCTTGGCTTAATAAATAACTGATTAATTTTGATGATTTGGGCACTGGACAGGTTGCCCCCCTTCTTTAATAAGTCCAACATGGAGAGAGGAGTCAATGGTCTTGCAGTGTGACAGTGCAGCATCTCATTTATGGCCTCAGGGGTAATATGGAACAAGACTGAGCCTGTGGGACTGAGGACAGCTCTCTGACATGGATCATAGCATTCACAGCATCTATGGATCAAGTCTGGAAGGGAATTGACTTGAGGAAGGTTAAAAATGGGCAAATTGGAGTCCCAAATCCCTAATATATCAGCTCCACTAAGGTGTTGAGCCTTTAACTCATTCAGCATATGGATGTTAAATTTGGAATTCAGTGGAAATGAGTCTATCATCTGATAATCTTTATCACCCAGAGCCTTCCATTCTAACTCTCTCTGTGGGGCATTGAGAGGTGCTATATTTAATGCTATTGGTGTTTCCATGGCTAATAAGGCCTCTGATTTGTATGTGAACTGGTGTTACTGAACAGAGCAACACAGAGGGGTATCTCTGGAATAGAGAGGCGAATTGCAAAGGAACAGAGGGTAACTGGTAGTGACAGCAATTGAAATACTGCACAGAGGACTGATAGAACAAATTCCAGGCTTGGTAAACTCTCTCCTTGGTGAATAAATGGAGCTCGAGTCTTTAAGTTCACGAATGCACGAACTAACTGTGAATTTAGGTAGATTTGGCTAAATGCAGGTTCTGCAGAGGAATTTCGACCCAACCACTGAAAATAGGCCTGGTTACTGGAATTTGCTGGTAGGTACAGTGTTCTTCACTCGTTTTAAGCTATCTTTGGAGAATTATGGACAAAACCAGGCGCAGAGGGAATGATTCGGACAAATACCTTGTGAATTGCCAGCAATGGTTACAAATGCAGGTAGATTGGACGCGCCCACGGTCTTTGTAGCGGTTTCTGCAGGTTGGCGATGGATTGGTCGTAAAATGCATGCAGAGCAGAGCAATAGTCTTTTTAGCGAAAGTGACAAAAACACGGTTTTTTGGCGAAAATATGGACTTTTTGGGATATTGGCGCTTTTTTTGGATGACGTCAGCATGACGTCATCAGGTGGGGTCAGGGTTGGGTGACGTCAGCATGACGTCATCGAGTGACGTGGCGGCCTGTGAGTGGTCCACGGGGATTGCATAGGTGGCGGACATGTCGGAGCGCTGGCGGGCGGGGGTGCTGACAGGGCGGCAATGTGGCATGACGTGATCACGACGTGGCGTTGACAAGGACGTGACATGAGCGCGACCGGTCAGCGGAAACCGGAAGTGGTAAGTGGTAAGTTCTCGGACTGCTCTGGATACGGAAGCAGTATTGTCAAAGGGCGGCCCGAGAGAATATGGGGGTGACGCGTGGCAGAGGCCTGACGTCACCCTCTGACAGTTTCTCGGGCGATAACGGTAGTACATCGGGACCGACCCGATATGGATATGGACCGTCGGATGGGAAAGCCCAGATCCGATGGTCGACGGGTCATCAACTTGTCAGGGCGATACGGCAGCGGGCAAGAGAATAAAATAATGTTTTTTACGAAATTCGCGCCCGACGGAAACTTTAGAAAAGTGGGTTTTCAAGCTGTGTTACGGGCAAAATGTATTATGCGCTGGTTTATTAACAAAGCCGGATTAAGGTTATTAATCCAAGCGGATCTTGGATTAATCCCAGGATTAATGTATGAGCGCTCTTTGGGTCGCGTTCTAATGTTTTAGCGCTTAAACCATTTAAAACCAAACTTAGAGCTATAATGCTCGGGGAAGGGGATACATAGGTATTTCGGGGTTTTTTGCATAATTTACATAGTAATAAGGGGAATAGGGGGTATAGGGAGTTAAATAGTAGAAGTTAGGGATTAATATGAGTGGAAGAGGTGGATGAGGAGGGGAAACACTAAGTTTTATATGGAATCAACTTAGTTTAGGGAGTAGATCAAAATGAAAAGAATTTTACACAAGAAATGTGGCTTTTAAAGAAACAAGAACCACCATAAGACCTTAACTTTATTTCATGAACATAACTAGTAATGGGATGTTAGCAATGAATGTGAGTGGGGGAAACAGGAAGTTAGACATGCTCCTTTGTATTGCTGCAAGATGATGGAGAAGAGGGACTTCTCTATCCACTGATGTTTCCTTTATGTTATACCAGCAAATTTCATTTGAAAGGAATGACATTTCTGCAACCTCCTCTACCTACCCATTAACTTGCCTAGCATTTTTTGTTTCTTCATGGAGGGTGCACTTAGACTTGCAGACCCTCATGTGCCTTTTCTTTTCTTTTAGCTTTTTCTTTTGATTTTCTATCTAGAACTACCCTTATTGCTTCCAAGGTCCCAGATTAAGCAGTTGGGAACCTTAATTCTCTACCTAACTACTGGTCTGCCGAGATTGAACAGTTTGGACAGACTTCTTTCTCTATTCTACAACAAGAAATTGAAACATGGCATGATCCAGATTAGGCTGTTGGACCATCCATCCAAAATTGAATCAACATCAAGCTATTTACACATATTACCTTCTCTTGAAAATATGGGATCTTTGCATCACCAAAGCAGAGCATATTTTGAACTTTCTTTGCCAATCATGAAATATGAAACCTATTGATATAGGTATCTAACAGATCAAATGGGTTTTAATTTTAGAGTCTGATCCTTAGTAAAAATATATATAAATATATCGAAACTTCCTCGATGATATGTTTGAGATAAAATTCTGGAGCTTTCAAAAATGCTAGCTTCATCAGATCATAACTCCGAAAATATAGCGAGACAAGATCTGAAATCCAGACCCGAGGTTCAGACCAATTTCTTCTCAAACAGGGTTTTTTTTAGCTTCTGAAACTTCGTATCGAAAAATTTATGACAAAAATTCCATGACGACCTGTTTGGAGCAGCAAAACCCTAGAATCCAAAGCTCTGATACCAAATGTTAAGAAACTAGCTCACAAAAAGATAGAAAAGAAAGATCAATGCCTTAGAATTTAGCCTCTTCGAGGGGGCAACCTCCTTTACATTACAAAAATGAAAAATTCCTCGATGACACAAATGAGAAAACCTCCTTTCTATATAAAGGAGTCTAAGGGGTCACAATATAACCAAAGCCGACCTAACAATAATAATATAAGGGCACAAAAATAACAATAGTGGGCTTCTATGGGGCACAATAATAACAATATGGGGACACTAGGGGCACAACAATAACAATAAGGGATACAATGACAATAATAATGGGGGAATCACTAGTATTAAAGGGAGCTAACACTTCCCCTGAAGTAGCATCCTCCTTCCTCCAGTTACCAACTAGAGGCGTCTCTGTGGGTTTACTACTCTCCATGCAGAATCTCCTTAGTATCTCGTTGGCATACTTTCCCCGAGATACAAACAACTCCCCATCTCCTTGCCATACCTCCATGCCAAGAGACTAATGCATCAGCCCCATGTCCTTCATCTCAAACTCTATTGCAAGGTCCTCCTTGAAATATTTGATGAGCTTCTCATCACCTGTCAGTATGAGATCATCTACATAAAGTACAATGATCAACAACTTACCTTCCACCACTATGTGATATAGATTCACATCCACTCCACTCTTTGTGAAGCCAAACCCAATGAAGTAGATATCTATCATGGTGTACCAAGCACAAGGTGCTTGCTTCAGCCCATACAATTCTCTCTTGAGTTGACACACATGTGACTCACAGTTTAAGGTTTCAAAACCTTTGGGCTACTCTATGTACACCTCTTCCGTAATCATGCCATTTAGGAAGGCAATATTCATTTCCGTATGATGGATCTTCCAACCCATCTGTGTTGATAGTGCCAAAATAGATCTGATTGACGATTACATTGCAGCAGGAGCAAAGGTCTCATCATAGTCAATCCCCTCTACTTGTGGAAAGCCACGGGCCACAAATCTAGCCTTATGCTTCTCCACATTACCATCTGTAGCTTTCTTTACCTTGTAAATCCAACGAGAGCTCACAACTGACTTGTCCTCCAGTCTCGAGACCACATCCAAAACATTGTTTCGAACTATGGAGTCATACTCCTCCACCATTGCATCAACCCAAACGGGTTGCTACACTACTTCCTAAAAGGAAAATGGCTCTATCACAACACATGCACCCATAAGTTCCATGTATCTAGTGTACCTCTTTAGTGACCTCCTCTCTCTGCCCTAAGAAGACGGTGCTCCCACATTCTGTCATGCATCATCCAACAATCTGTCAACCTCCCTAGTGCGCTTTCTTCCCTCTATGGAAGACTCTTTCTAAGTGGATGTCCCCACTCTCTGAACCTCTGCATGTGGCTGAAGCACATCAATCTGAGGCCCCTCAACCTTAGGAGCTAAAATCTCCTCATCTGCATGTAGCTCAAGCTCCCTCTCAAGGGATACTCGCATGGTCTTCTCCGCATTGAACCTGATATGCCTATGAACCATTGTCATCCAACTGGTCAACATGTACCCCAGATAGTTGTGGGGTGTCTCAGTGTACCCCACAAAGGTCCCCAACTCTGTTGTTGTCTCAAGCTTCTTTTGTGGATCTTTGGTCACATGGAAATAAATCGATGACCCAAAAATCTTGAAGTGACCAACATCTTGCCTCTTACCAAAATAAGCCTCCTATGTTGTCTTCATCTCAATTATCCGATGTGGGATACGGTTCTCGACATAAACCGTTTTGTTGCATGCCTCAGCCCACAAGTGTAGTGGTAGGTCCTAATCATGTAACATCACCCTTCCTTCCCCTACTATGCTCATGTTCTTCCTCTCGCCAACGACATTCTGTTGAGGTTATGGGGTGTCATCAACTCTCGTTTAATCCCTTCTGTTGCATAGAAGTTATTAAACTCATTGGAGACATGCTCACCACCGTTATTGCTCCATAGAGCTTTAACCTTCTTGCTAGACTCTTTCTCTACCAATGCTTTGAACTCACAAATATTTGTGAAAGTTTGATCCTTTTTCTGTATAAAAATAACCCAGCATTTACGAGAATAGTCATCATAAAATATAACATAATACCGGTGTTTGGTCGCAGATGTTGTCGAGAATGGTCCACACACATCTGAATGGAATCTCTAGAATAGACTCTACTTGACTATCTCTGTTTCCAAAGGAAGACATAGTGTATTTTCCCAAAGTACAACCCTTGCATGAATCAACTTGCTCAAGCATACCTTTCGGAAGACTTGTAGATATTTGTTGTAATATCTTCAAAGCCCCATGATGCAAGTGGCCCAATAGCCTGTGCCACAACTAGCCAAAGTCTCGACTCTACATATTTTCTGCTTTTGAACTAAAAGCAACAAAATCCTCTACCTCTATCTTATAGAGATTTTGAACTTGAATCCCTATCTTCTTTACTTGACCTGTGGCTATGTGTCGAAGGAATGCCTTTCATTTCGAAAAGATCACATCATAGACTCTATCCCCAAACATGGAAATGGATACCAAGTTCTTCGTCAATCTGGGTACATGCATAACATTCTTCAAGGTGAGTGGAGCTGCATGATCCCTCTAAAAAGTAATAGTGCCCACATGATTAACACTATACTTACCGTCATCACCCATCTTGATATGCATCTTGAGATATTTCTCATCCAGTTCACTGAATAACTCTTTGTCTCAAGTCATGTGGAAAGAAGATCCATTGCCATGAGGGAAAAGTCCAATTCGAATTGGGAGGCCAAAGCATCACCTGCCGCTCCTCCCAAGGACTTATTCTTGGACTTATTCAATGGAAAAGTTGTAGCAAAGTGACCCATCTTGTGACAATGAAAGCATTTAACTTTCATCATGTCCTTCTTCTTACCTCCATGACAAGAATCTAATTTGGAACGAAAAAATTTACCTTTCCCTTTCCTCACCTTAATTGCTAAGGAATAGTTCTCTTCATCATCAGCCTTTGATGAATAAGTATCCCTAGTGCTCCTCCTCATCTCATCCTGCACCAAATCCGACCATAGTCGTTCCCAATCTGGCAGCTTCTCCCGACCATTGACAGAGTTGTGATAACTATGCCAACTCTTTGGGAGTCCAATAAGAGCAAGGCTCATCATATCCTCCTCAGTAACCATGATTCCAACACTTCCAAGTTCATCCCAACATTGAGTGAACTTAATCAAGTACTTTGGAATCGCCTCATCTTTCTCTGTCTTGATTTTACGAAGTTTATCCTTTAATGGTAACTTCTTTTGATCACTGTTATTCTGATACAAGTATGTCAATATTTTCCACATAACATACGGGGCTTCCTTTCCATGGGGACTCGAGACAATATGATCTTGAACTCCCTCAAGGATTATCCACCTTGCTTTCGCCACACACTTATTCCACTCGACCAAGTTCTGTGGATCAATAGTTGTTGGCTTAGGAATTGCTTGTTTAACAAATTCCTTCAAGCCATTATCCTCTAGCACAACCTCCATCTTGTCCCTCCAGGCTATGAAATTTGAGATTTCTTCCAAGGCATACTCAAGCCTCAACCCATGGAATGCCAACCATCGATCCTGAAGCATGTATGCAAATTTGACTTTCACCTATAACCCAGAAACTCAAAACTTTGAAATCGCCTCTAGCGAGTTGATTTTAAATCAATGATATCTCCCTTATCCGAACTCTGATTCGGTCTTATTTTTTTTGGGTATATTTTCCCTAGGAATCCAGATCTCCAATTGTTTTATGAAATTTTTTCATATAAATTCTCAAATATTATCTGCAAACTCTCGGCCCAAAAAATAATGTTTCTCCGATACCATGTAGAAAATCATGTAGATTGGCAAGCTCATGCAATGTACTAAAGAAAAAGACATGAATCTACTTCTAATATTTACAGTGGAAGCCCATAAACATCAAGCAAACAATAATCAATAGAGGAAGAGAATCAAAGGCACATAACACAATAAATATTTAGGGAAAGCCACAACTCAAAACCCCACTATCTGTTTTGTATTAATCTAGAAGATCAAGATGAAATTACAATGCTTGTTCTGTCAAGAACAATCCCAACACTCAAAAAATTCAATCTCCAACTCATAAGAATTCTCAAGGCCAAAGCTTAGCCTCTTCACAATCTCTCCAAGTCTCTATTCCAATGTGTAATTGCTATGAAGGATAACTTGTATTTAAAGGGAAATAAAACCTCTAAAAATAGCGTAATCCCTCAAGAACCAGTTCCTGAATCCATGTACTATTAGTGCAACTCGGGAAAATATAAAACAAATAGTACATTGTCCCTACACTCTAGTCTCAACTGATTCTTTCTCATAATCGACATGCATGACTTTCTGATGAGTAAATATTTAATTAATGAGAGTAGCACTGGTGGAGTTCATTAGTGTCACCACTGACTGTTAACTCTCTATTAGTTCTCTCAATCAGTTTGAGAAACAATTTAACTAAATTGACTCATGAAACTAAGTCCTCTAATTTATAACCCACAATTAACTCACACTCAAATACTACAAAGTAGGGAGAACATATAAATGACTTCCAAAAGACGTCCAACTCGAATTTCCTAAGTTAAGTAAGTTTAATAAACTTAATTTAACTATTTTAAGTTGCTATGAGAATAGAATTTGAATTTAATTCATAGTTAAATTCAAGGAAAAATTAAAGTAGAATTTCTTGTTTCCGTTTCTCAACACTCCCTCTCAACAAGAACGTGATTATCAACTACCTCGATCTTGTCTATGTGAAACTCGAATTTACATCTTGACAATGCCTTTGTCAAGGTGTAAGCATCTTTCTCCTCCGTAGGAATGCAATTTAACAACATGATCCGCCTCAATACACAATCTCTGAGATGATGATACAATATATCAATATGATTGGACCGATCATGAAATACTGGATTTTCAGAGAGTTTGATACAACTCTAATTATCACAATAGAATACTATCGGATCCATCTGCTAACCAAGAAAACCAACCAGGATCTTCCTAATCCAAATAGCCTCACATGTTGCCTGACTTATAGCCATGTACTCTGCCTCTGCCGAACTGAGTGCAACAGATCTCTATTTCCTGCTATACCAAGAAACTATCGTTGACCCAATACTAAAGATCCATGCTGATGCACCCTTCCTGTCGGATGGACTCCCTACCCAATCTACATCAGTGAAGCCATGAGGATTCACTCCCTATGTCTATTTTTACCATAACCCAAAGTGAGTAGTGCCTCTGAGGTATCTCAATACATGCTTTATCATTGTCCAATACAGCCTGGTAGGCATAACCATCACTTGACTAAGTTGGTTAACTGCATAGAACATATCCGTTTCATGTTCACCAAGTACATGAGTGAACTCACGAGCTACCTGTAAAACATTAGCTTCCACTACTTCCCCTGAAGTAGCACCCTCCTTCCTCCAGTTACGAGCTAGAGGAGTCTCCATGGGTTTACTCCTCTCCATGTGGAATCTCCTGAGTATCACGTTGGCATACTTTCCCTGAGATAAAAACAACTCCCCATCTCCTTGCCATACATCCATGCTAAGAAAGTAATGCATGAGCCCCATGTCCTTCATGTCAAACTCTCTTGCAAGGTCCTCCTTGCAATATTTGATGAGCTTCTCATCACCTATCAGTATGAGATCATCTACATAAAGTACAATGATCAACAACTTACCTTCTACCACTATGTGATACAAGTTTTCATCCATTTCACTCTTTGTTAAGCCCAATCCAATGGAGTACCAATCTATCTTGGTGTTCCAAGAACATGGTGCTTGCTTCAGCCCATACAATGCTCTCTTGAGTTGGCACACATGTGACTGACAGTCCAAGGTTTCAAAACCTTCAGGCTACTCTATGTACTCCTCTTCCTCAATCATGCCATTAAGGAAGGCAGTCTTCACATCCATCTGATGGATCTTCCAACCCATCTATGTTTATAATGCCAAAATAGATCTGATTGATGAGTACCTTGTAACAGGATTAAAGGTCTCATCATATTCAATCCCCTCTACTTGTGAAAATCCACGAGCCACAAATTTGGCCTTATGCTTCTCCACACTACCATCTACAACTTTATTTACCTTTTAAAGCCAACGGGATCTCACAACTAACTTGTCCTTCGGTCTTAGGACCACCTCCCAAACATTGTTTCGAACTATGGAGTCATACTCCTCCACCATCACATCAACCCAAATTGGCTGCTGCACTGATTCCTGAAAGGAAGATGGCTCTATCACAACACATGCACCCATAAGTTCCATGTATCCAGTGTACCTCTCTGGTGACCTCCTTTGTTTGCGCTAAGAAGAGGTTTCACCCACATTGTCCCATGCATCATCCAACAATTTGTCAACCTCTCTAGTGCGTTTTCTTCCCTTTCGGGAAGACTCTGCCTAAGTGGATGTCTCCACTCTCTGAACCCCTACATGTGGTTGCTCCACATCAATATGAGGCCTCTCAACCTTAAGAGATAAAAGCTCCTCATCCGCATGTAGCTCAAGCTCCCTCTCAAGGGATACTTGCATGGCCTTCTCCTCATCATACTTGATATCACTACGAACCACTATCATCCGACTGGTCGCCATGTACACCCGATAGTTTTTGGGTGTATCAGTGTACCACACAAAGATCCCCAAATATGTTGTCGCCTCAAGTTTCTTCCATGCATCTTTGGTCACGTGGCAATAAACTGATGACCCAAAAATCCTAAAGTGACCAACATCTTGCCTCTTACTGGAATAAGCCTCCTCTGGTGTCTTGATCTCAAGTATCTGATATGGGCTGCTGTTATGAACATAAACTGCTTTGTTGCATGCCTTAGCCCACATGTGTAGTGGTAGGCCCTGATCAAGCAACATCGTCCTTGCTTCCCCTACTATACTCATGTTCTTCCTCTCGCCAACCCCATTCCGTTGAGGGTTATGGGGTGTCGTCAACTCTCATTTAATCCCTTCCACTGCACAGAAGTTCTTAAACTCATTGGATACATACTCACCACCGTTATTGGTGAGCACTAGTATTGCAGCAATAATGCTACAATTCTTGGGCTTCCTACTTTACTTTTATCAACCTGGTAGTTCATAACAAAATTGGAAGTGATAGTGTTGTATGCATAAGTACTAGTTCTTACTCCAGGCTGTCACTTCGTCAGCTGGCACAAGATCACTAGGAGCTCAAGCCAACTTCTGTGGATTCTAGAAGAAGCTCTATATGTGATGAAAGAAAGGAAATCTTACTCTACAGGGGCTACTCTACTTGCAAAAAGGAGAAGACTAAAATGTAAGGTAAAGCTAGCAAACCCTAATTAACCAACTAATCCTAATTTTGCATAAAGAGAGATAAAAACCATGAAATGAATGCCATTACTTAATATAGGAAGTAAACAACATCTACTCAAGCTATTTCTAGAAGGAAATGAGAAAAAAACATCTTTTTGGATTTTTATGTATTCTTAGATGAAATTGTCATGCATGTAATTTATTTGTTTGCAAATGTGGCAGTGATTAGGTGGTGATGGAGGACGACTTTGGAGTTTGCAGAGGTGTAGGAAGGTGTGGATGGGTCCTAGGAGGTCCCAGGTGGCCTTCTGTAGGTTTTTCCTGCAATCAGACTTCAAAACGACACCTACAGGAAAATTTACAGGAGGTCTACGGGAGGATGCCAAGAGAATTTTTAGAAGTTTTGAAGGTGGGAAAGTGGGTGGAAAGGGTATCTGAAGGCTAGGGTGAGGTGTTAAGGTGTCTAGGGTTCATCAAGAAGGATCAGGAAAGAGAAATATGGTTGGACTTGTTCAAGGAAAGAGAGGAAATTTGATGAGGAAAGTGCAAAAAACTAAGGTAGATTTGTGAGGGGCTTTGTGTGACCTGTGGAACATAGATCAAAGAGAAATGGTGTTGGCTGATTGGTTGACTCATTGTGAGAGGAGGATTGCTACAAGAGAATTGAAACTCACATCATGAGATTAAGCAAGGAAGGAAGCTAGCTACATAGAAAAAAGAATAGAACTTTGCATCATGCTAGTCTAAATTCTGATCTAGGAAAGTAAATGCTGAGAAATGCTACGTGGAAAGAAGGTATAGAAGGAAATTTATTGCAAATATAGAAATGAGCATGGTGAAATAGATCTACAACAAAATCATTAACCTTCTAACAAACTGCAACACTAGAAATCCTATGGAAAAGGCAAATATGTGTTTTTTTATGGCAGCAAGAGGGTATTGGCCTCAGTTCATGGTCCCAGAGGGAGGAAAGGAGGCTAAGGCTCTGTTGATGGCCTTTTTGTATCTTTTTCCTATCACTGTTCAACCTGCTACAGTAAACTGAAATGGAAACAACCTTTTAAATCACCAAAAGCAACCTATTCTTAACTAAGGAAGAAATCTATCTAACAGCAACTAATTCATAAACTAAAACAAAGCATATAAATACAATACAAGAGGAGCTTGGCTACTTGGATTGAGCCCTAACCCAAGAGCTTCAGCCCTTTGAGGTAACTAAGTGCTAGCTCAAACAATATCTCATCTTCATTATCAAAATAATAATAGGATTACATGAAAATGTCAACAAAAGTAAGCTCGAAGTTGAGCAGAGCAAAGCTGCAACAAAAATTCAAAAATTTGACTAACTTCCAACAACCTAATGAGGCCCTAGGCCTCTCTACTTATACAACTGAAGCTCCCAACAACTTCCTTGAAATAAGGGAGGCTTGGCTCCTAAAACTTGAGATAAACAGAAGTTCTCCTCCACTTGCTCGGCTTCCTCTTTGGTGCATTGATGTGGTTGCTTCTGCTCCAAGCCGCATGATGGAGAATTCAAAGTGGGGAGTAATAAATGAGGGGGATACCATCCTATAAATCCTCTCCATTGTCTTCTTCGAATATTTGCTGCCAAATGTCCATTAAATCTTTGACTTTGTCTCCAAAATTGACCAAAAATCCGCATTAAGCACACATTAGACTCCATGGCATAATGACCAACCCAACTCACTCTATTAGAATAAATATAATAAAAAAATGCAATAAAATAATGAGAATGGTGGATTAAGCTAAGTTAGGAGGCAAAATTAGCCCATATAATTACCCATTTATGGGGCTCATCATCACCCCCTACTGAATGTGTTGCTCATCCTCTACGCAGCTAGTCCATCTCCTCATCTTTGATGGCCCAAATGGCCTCCTTGACATCCCATGCTTTTGATGTGAGGTCCTCTTCTTTGTCATGGAATCCTACCTTTCTGTCCACCTCTTCCCACTACTATTTTTCTTCTTCCTCTTTGCTACCTTCCAGTAGGCCTAGCAGCAATGGGGGACTCAATTTGAGGCCAATCCAATTGGCCTTCAAACTCTACATAGAGTGCTTGTACAGTGGCACTCTCCTTAATGCTTCTTTCATCCTTGTTGGCGAGTGATACTCTTTGATTTTCACACTATGTGGGAGGGTATTCCACCTCCTCACATAATCATGAACATAGTCTTCTCCATGTAATCTTTCCATGTCCTCAAAATGTGCAATGGTCTAAGCCTGATCATTGATATACCTAGGGGCACTTTGAGGATTATTTGCAAACAGCTGGTGTGTGCTAATGAGAGCCGTGGGGTCTGATGGCTTAGTTTTGATCATTAAGGGTTCATTTTGCTCTTTTTCCATCAACTTTTTGATTTCTGTTACCCTTTTCTCCTCATGATTCATCCATCATGCCATGGCCATCAATTTCAAGTCCCTTAGCCTAGCATTGGGGTCCCATATGTTCATATCGGTGAGGGCCATGTTATGCAAATAGAACTCTACTATATTTGCCTTGTCTTCTGCTGAACTTTGGTCACATAGGTCCGTAAACTGTCTATAATCTTGGAAAGGCATTGTGCCTCTCTGTGCCAAAGTCTTGATCTGAAACTACAGCCATTAGTCTTTTAGGTATACTCCATATGATTTTTTTGGTGTTCTACACTATAGTGCCTCCATAGACCAGCTGGCCATGCATGCCAATTGTGTCTCCTTTTCTTGCAGCTGTATTTTTAGCAACTCATTTTCTATTTCCAAGTGAGTTCCTATGATTGCCTCTCTATGTCTTACAGCACTTAACTCCCTTCCCATTTCTCTAAGCTTTCTCTCCATGTGGCCAATATCCTCTACCCCCTTAGATCTGGTGATTTGCATCCATCTATGGTTCTTTATTCTTTCTTTTTCCAACTCAAAGAAAAGTGGGACTACAAATTTCTATGGAATGATTTTCCCCCCTCAAGAAGATTGTAGTAAGAGCCCAAACTAGGCTGGGGGTCAGGTTCTTGAGTCTCTGTTGTTTCCTCCTTCACCTTTGGTTGTTCTTCTACCCTTTTCTCAAGTTTTTTAGTCTCTTGTAGCTTAGTTAGGGTCTCCTGTAGAACAGTCTATGCCTCCTATAGAGCTTTTTTTTAGTCCTGTAGTTGCACTCTTTCCTTCCAGGTGGAAGATCTGGGATTTTCTCTTTCATATGTGATGGGGGTTTTAGAGGGAGATTCTTCCCCTTTGACAGAGGGTGAATCTTCAATTACAATGGGCACTGTTGAAGATGGTTTTGATTTTCCTATTTTTATCCATGTGCTTTTTGAAACCCTGAAATACATTGATGTTCGCCTCTTCCTCTTTTGTTTTGGTTTCACTGGGATGTTGAAGGTAGCAAGAGTAGCTGTTGCCTCCATTTCTAGGGTCTTAGGAGACACTTATGTCTTTTCTGCCCTTTTTTCCTCTCCTTTTATCTTCTATATCTCTGCTGGTTTTGTTTCCTCTTGCTCTGTTTTGGTTTCTTCCTCCTCTACTTTGGTTTCCTCCTTATTTGTTTGTTCCTCAGTTTCCTCCTCGTCTTCCCCTTGCTGCTCTTCCCCCTCACTTTCAAAAGGACTGTGGTCATACGTGAGGGCCTTTATATCATCTTCTCATGTCATATTTCTAAAGATTTCCCATGCTATGGGGATTGTGAAGGTATGGAGGCTTTCTTCCACTAATAGTTTAATCAACCCATGGTGAGCCAACTGATCTGGACCTCCTGCCTTCAACTTAATGCTGGAGTCTATAAGGGACTGTAGGAGAAAATAGGGAATGGTGAGTTTCTGGGGTGTTGGAGTATCCATGCCATATCTCAGCTCATGGAGGAATCTGAAATGGTAGCCATAAACTATGCTATACCTTCATTCACAGGAAATATACTTGATAATTTGATAACTGACCTCATCCCAAGGGTAAGGTATGCTTGTTCTTCTAATTCCATTTTTGTTTTCTATAGGATGTTCATTTGGTTGGAAGAATTTTTTCTTGGCAGATTGCTCAATTAGCTTTTCCTCTTTGCTCCAAGGTAATCCAAGGGGAAGGCTGGTAACCCTACTGATAAATTCTGCGGTGATTTCCATGGAGAGACCCCTCAAAGTAACAGTGGCATGGGTCCTTGAGTGAGGGACTAAAGAAAGGGAAAACTCCTGAGCCACTTCTTCATCAAACCCTCAGAATTTTTCAAAGAATGGCATCCAATTGGCTCTGGTAAAAATGGCTACTACTTCGGGATGCTCATGGATCCTAGCTGAATTTGTGGGCTCCTTCCTCATGAATCCCCTTGTGATTTTTCTTATACCCCCTTTGAACACCCAAAATAGAGATGGAGACAAGAACTTTGAAGGAACAGGAAAACAAGGAAAAGTTGTCTTTTTTTAAGAAAACAGACAGAATTTTTTTATGGAATTCCTCTTCTCCTACAAGCTCAATTCCTCCTTAAAATTGTATCATTCCTTGCACATATTAATAATCAAGGTGGGTATGCACAGAACACACCTCCTTAAGCCATAAATCGAGCAAAAATCTCGTGTTTTCTCCTTAAAAACTGCTTACTGCCCCTCCTGTAGAACTAGATGTAGGTGCTCCTGTAGAACCTGTTACTGCTTCTGTAGAATGTCAATAGTAGGAGGATGGCTGAAAATGATAGAGAATGATGGTTTTGAGGCTATGGAGGTGGTATAGAGCTTGCTGCAGCTAATTCGACAAGGATGAAATGGAAGAAAGGGTGGTGAAAGAGTTTCGAGGAGGAGTACTCATGTCTTCTTTGAGATATTTCCAGTGATGGGTTGAGCTGGAAAAAAGGTACGTTGCCATATTCGGACCGTTGGTACCCACTTTATTTTCATCATGACTCCTCATGACTCTTCCCACAATCACTTCCCATCATTGCATCGGATTTTATATACCCTCCTCTACCTATCCTTTGGATTTTCTGTGAGTTGACTAGGCACACGTGTGCTGGCATCTCCGGATGAGCGCAGTCAACTAGATGAGGGTGGCCACTTAATTGGCCACCTTTTCTCATTCAACCCTAACCATCTCATTCACTTATGCATATTTTTGAATTACACAGATGTAACAGAGGAGAGGGTTAGACACTTACCTGCAAGTCGAATGTTCATGCTGTGGTGCATCTTGGTTCCTTTGCTGCTGCATGCTCGTATTTCAGTTGTTGCATGCCTATATCTCCTCTGATGTATGCTTTATGCTCCCTGATGTGTGGCTTGTTTGCTTTGTGCATGTACCCTCTGGCTAGATCTGGCTTCAGACATCCTCTTGAATCCTATGGCTGCACCTATTTTGCTGCTATGGCAAAATTTTAAGGGGATCAGCTGCTCCAGGAAATCCTACAGGAGCTCCTGTAGCTGCTTCTCCCTTTAAAATTTTTAGCTGATTTTTGTGCTGGGAGCTATGAGGATGATATTGGAGATGCTGATGAAGATAGAGAGGTACTTGGTAAGCTGCAGGTGAGATTTGGAGGTGTTGTTCCTTTTATTTTTTGTTTTTTCTAAAAATTTGGTTTCTGTGTTTTTTGACAGGAAGGAAAGAAATCGATGATGGTGAGGTGGTGCAGGTGTGGGATGGATGGCCAGGAGGGTGGATAGCTATAGGAAGGCCTACATGCTCTCCATGAAATCTCTCAACCCCTCAAACTACTTTTTGAGACCATTTTTGGCTCTCTGTGATTTCTACAAGAGCCTCCTGTAGAACACACAGGGCCTCCTATAGGATACACAGTCTTCGGAAAAAAACACAGTGAGGTGGAAGAAAGGTTAGAAATGATGGAGAAGAGTGTGGAGGAGGTGAAATAGGCTTTGTGGCATCTTCTCTTGCTTCCTGTGGTCCACCTGTAACTTGCAATGCATATTAAAAGTCAATTTTCTCTTCATTCTTTTCTCTGTTTTTTCTCTTTTTTGTTTTTTTGTTTTTTTTTGTTTTTTGTTTTTTTTGAAAGAGAACTAGGGTGCCTCAAGGAGGTTTTCACCCTAATTGCCTGCCCTGGGCACCTCCAAGGGAGGTTTTCACCCAGGGATCTTATTCTCTCTCTTTTTTGTTTTTGTCATCACTGGGCCACCTCAAAAAAGGTTTTCAACCCAATGATGGGACTCAAGCACCTCATGGAGGTTTTCACTTGAGTCCTTATTATTTTTTCTTTTTTCTGCTTCTTCAGTGAGTGGGTGGAGTGGAGGCTAAGACCTGCTCCACTACCAACACTGTCTTATTTATATCTTCAATGAACTCTCGCTTGGAGAGGGGATTCTTGTAAATTCTCAACCTATGTCCATTGACAAGCATGGGGATGTCTTCCTCATCAATGGTTCTGATCAAAACTAAACCAATGTCATTGCATTTTTCTACAGTGTAGGGTCCTAGCCATCTTGTCCTCGGCTTGCCTTTGAAGTCTTTATACCTTGAGTCATAGAGTAGTGCCAAATATCCCTCTTGGAATTGCTTCTCGATATTTTTGTCATGCTATATTTTCCTTTGAAGCTGAACTACCTCTGTGTGGAGAAGGGCCTGCAATCTTTGTTCATCCAATCCCTTGAGCTGGACTAGTCTTTCCCTCTGTGCATGGTTGAGGTCTAGGTCCAGCTAAGATGCCATCCTTAGTGTATTGTATTCAAATTCTATTAACAACAAAGCCTTCTTCCCATAGACCAGTTCATAGGGTGTGAACCCTATGGTGGTCTTCCATGTTGTGTTGTAGGCCCAGGTGGCCTCAACTAGTCTATCCGCCCAATCTTTTCTGCTGCTGGTCACTACCTTGGTCAAAATTCCTTCCAAAGCTGTGTTAGTGACTTCCACCTACCCATTGGCTTGTGGATGGTAAGGGGTGGAAGTCTTGTGCTTGATTTTATGATGTGTGAGCAGGTCTTCAATCAAATTGGAAGTGAACTGACTGCCTTGATCTGTGACCAGTTCTCTTGGATACCCGAACTTATAGAATATGTTTTCTCTTAAAAACTCAGCTACTTTTTCCTCTGTTGCTGCCTTGATTGCTTTTGTCTCTGCCCATTTTGTCAGATAATCGGTGCACACAATGATGTATTGCCTCTGTTTTGAAGGAGGGTTGATAGGACCCACAAAGTCCATGCCCCACTTCTCAAATGGCTCAAAGGTCACTTGAGGTTGCATGGGCATCTCATCCTTTGGAGTAGGTTTCCCCATCCTTTGGCATTGATCACATTGGCTGGTATATCTCTTCACATCTTGATGAAGAGTGGGCCAATAGTAGCATGCCTGCAATATTTTGAAGGCAGTCCTCTTTACTGCAAAATGACCTCCACAAGGCCCATCATGACAGGTTAAGAGAATGTCAAAAACTTCCTCCTCCATGACACATCTTCTCAAGATCTGATTTGGGCCAAGTTTGAAGAGATTTCCCCCAATCCAGATGAAAGGGGCGCTTTTCCTCACGATCTTTCTCGTCTCTTTTGAGGACAGGTGTGGTGGGAACCATGCTGAAACCAAGTAATTTGCTATATCAGCAAACCATGGAGAGAGTACTGAGATAAAAAATAGGTGTTCATCTGGCGTTTGATCATCCACCATTCCTTCTTCACCTACAAGCAAATTTACTCTAGACAAAAAGTCAGCAACAACATTTTCTTTACCAGGCTTATCAACAATGGTTAAATCAAACTGCTGCAGTAAAAGCAACCATCTAATAATGCAAGCATTTACATCTGGTTTATTCATTAAATATTTAATTTCAGCATGATCATAGTGTACAAAGGTTTGATAGCTTGTGATGTAATATCTAAATTTATTTAGGAATGCACTATAGCTAGGAGTTCCTTCTCGGTTACCGTATAGTTTAACTCTACCTTTGAAAAAATTTTACTTATAAATTATATGGCATAAGGTAAATTTTCATCAATTTGTCCCAAGGTTGCTCCTATTGCTTTGTTCGAGGCATTTGTGTGAATGTGGAAAGGTAGGGCCCATTTTGGGCCTCTCAAAATTAGGGTAGTCACAAGTTTTCCTTTAAAGGTATCTAGGGCTTCTTGACAGTTTTAAGTCCATATGAACTCGACATCTTTTCCCAAGAGACCAAACAATGGAGAGGCTAAATTACTGAAATCTTTAATAAATCTTCTGCAAGATCCCGCTAAGCCTAGGAAACTTCGGACATCTCTCACTTTTTGAGGAGGTGGGACCCTTTGGATGATGGCAACTTTGTTGGGGTCCACCTGCAATCCTTGTTGAGATATTGCATGACCTATCACGGTCCCTTCAGTCATAAAAAATTCACATTTTTCCGGACTGAAGGACAAGTTCATTTCAATACACTTGTCCAAAACTTTTCCAAGGTTAGATAAAGCTTCTTGAAAGATAGAACCATAAGGAGTAAAATCATCCATATATATTTCCACTGAATCATGAACCAGTTCAGAAAATATACTCAATACTGCTCTCTGGAAAGTGGTTGGAGCGTTGCATAAACCAAAAGGAAGGACCCGGTATGCAAAGGTACCCCAAGGACAAGTAAAAGTGGTCTTATCTTGGTCTTCCGGGCTGATTTGAATCTGATTGTACCCGCTAAACCCATCTTGGAAGGAGAAAAACTTTTTCCCTACCAGACCATCTAACAATTGATCTATGAAAGGCAAAGGAAAATGATCCTTTTTAGTGGCCTTGTTCAATTCTCGATAATCAACATAGATTCTCCACTTACCATTTTTTTTTGGCACTAGCACCAAAGGAGAGACCCATTCACTGTCAGAGATGGGTAGATGAATCCTACATCAAGTAATTTTTGCAATTCTTCCTTTACAATGTATTTAAGGGCTGGATTCATCCCCCTTTGAGGCTGCCTAACTGGTTTGCAATCTTCCTTAATGTATATATGATGAGTACATATTGAAGGGTGCACTCCCTTCATCTCATTATAAATCCAAGCGAAGGCATCTAAATGTTTTCTCAATAAGCTACACAGTTCCTTCTCCTGGGAAGTGGATAGGGATGAGTTGATTTTCAAGGTTCTTTCTGGGCAGAACTCTGTATTCTTAACATGGAGAGAGGTCAGGTCAGCCATATAGAGATCAGGGTTTCTTTCACTAGATCTTCTAATGGAAAAATACTAGGGGATGGATTCTGAATTAAATTTTCAATGATATCATCATCATTTTGCGGTTTCCCCCCCATGACAGTTTCTACTGCACATAATGGTGCAGAATAGACTTCATCCTCATCCTCCTCCAACCAGAGAGGTAGATCATGTTCTAGCAAGGGTTGGGTAGGAGGGTATAGGATTAGCTACTTGGACATATGCATGTTCTTGATGGTCATGTTCCCAGCCTGACAACTGATGTAAGCATCGGTAGTGGCCAACCAGGGTCTTCCTAGGATAAGAGGATACCCAGTGAGCTTTGCCTTTGGCTGGAGAACTAAGAAATCAACAGGGTACTCCCAAGAATCAATGGAAACCATCATATTGTCCACAATCCCTTCAGGGGTCATGGTGGAGTAGTATGCTAGTTGCAGTACTGTCGTGGTCTTTCTCAAGGAGCCCTGGAGGTTGAGTTTGAGCATGGTGTCCTTTGTCATCACATTAATGGTAGCTCCCAGATCAATCAGGGTATGTGGGATCAGGGTGCCATTGATGTGGACACCAACTACTGGGCTTCCAAGGTCTAGATATTTTGAACAAATTACCTACCCCAACATCAGGTCGGACAGTTGTCCTATGACATTGATGGTTGGGGCATCTCTCTTGCGCCTGCCTGGATGCTTGAAGCACTTCTCTTTGATAATCTTATTGTATATAGCCACATCCTTTGTGGCTTGGATAGGTGGTATCTTTACACATCACTGTTTCAATTCTCCTAGAAGTTCAGTTTCTTCTGGGGTGGGCTGTGTTGTCACGGATAATCTCTCAAGAAAGGGTGGAATTGCTTTCGGTTCACTTTCCTCTTTATCTTCCTAAACCTCATGAGGGGGAAGCTGGATATCTAGGAGAACCTTCCCAGATCATAGGTTAATCTCCTGAATCTCCACAACATAAGTTGGGCATGATGGTTCCCCATTATATACTTGTTGGGCCTGTCTATTGTTCGGGTTAGGGTTCAAATGAGCAAGCATTTGGGGTTGCCTTGGTGGAACAGGAGGCAATAGTTGTGGTTGAGCAGGTGGTGGAGGCAAAAGAGTAGGAGGAGAGTTGTATTGGGGCCTCCACCCCTAATGAGATGCATTCCACTGAGGTTGTGGCTGAGCATAGGATTGAAATGCATGAGCAACTGGTTGGGCATGATATTAAGATGGATAGGACCAAGGAGGAGGTGTGGACCAAGAAGGATGAGGAGGAGGGCCCCAAGAAGGTATGGAAGTGGCTTGGTTAGGGTTTTAGTATGCCTGAGATGTCCCTTGTATCCCCTGTTGGTATGGTCTAAGTCCATGCGGTCTCCTTTGGTTCATGAAATAGAGTGGTTCAGTGGCTCCTTCAGCCCCCTGGTATATAGCTCTAAGTCCGAGCAAGGAAGAGCACTTATCTGTAGAATGATATTCTTCACAGAACGAACAAACCTCTATAGAGTTCAATGGACATTCATTCCTAGGATGCCTTCTGGTGCACCTAGGACAGAAAATGGCCAAAGCCCTCTCTGCTTCCTCTTGTTTCCTATTGATATGGAAGGTATCCATTTGCATGGCAAGAGTCTGCAACATCTCACTCTTGAAGTCGTCCAGCATGTTTCCAAGTTCACCTTTGAGGGATGAACTGGATGAGGAGGTACTGGCTATGGGTTGACTCCCCCTACCTCTCTTTATGGCTACCCTAGAATGGTTTCTAAAACAAATATTTATGTCTTCATAAGGTAGTTGGTAGATGTCTCCTCTAGCCGGTAGATGGAGGGTGTCTAGAAGGTCTTCCAGAATTCCCCTGAGTAGGACCAACTTCAGAGATTTAGGGTCAAGTGTGCACCTGGCCCTTTTATAACTTAGATGGAACCTCTCTTCATAATCTTCCAAAGATTCATCACTTCCCATGGTCATTCGGAAGATTTATTCCTTGGTGTATTTTGACCTACAGTAGTCTCGATATTTGTTATTAAAGGCCTACTGTATCTAAGCCAAAGTTGTGATGCTATTTTCAGGTAACCCCATGAACCGGCGCAATGCTGCATCCTTAAGAGTAGAAGGAAATAGTTTCAACTTTTTCTCATCTTCTCCATAGTCATAGGTTCGACAGATAACAACGAACTCAAACAAGAAGGTGTCAGGATCTTCTGTAGTTAATCCATGGAAATGAGGTAAGGTTGAAGGGCTTATGTTCTTTGTTTTAGTGTCCCCATTGGTCTCTCAGATGGGAAAGGTACCCTCTACTCTTTCTCCATTCCCCCTAGAATTTCTGTCTTCAACCATTGTCTCAGGAGGGATGTTTTCTTCTTCTTCTTCCCCTATAGGTTCTTCAAATATCTCTGGTGGTTCACCTAAAGGTTCTTCCTGATCACTACCACCGAAGAAGAGAGAAGAGTGGCTATGTGATGTGGTGGGGGTGTTGGGCAAGAATTTTCCCGAATTATCTCTATTCCTACGAGGCATGAAATGAAATCTTTTGGTTGATTTTTCTTTCTTTCTTTTTTTTCTTCTTGTACCTGCAATACGGAAATTGATTGAATAAACAAATTGCAACTAACTGAAATGAACTTGTTGAAATGAAATTGCAGAATTGAAAAGGAAAGAAAATGAGATGCAGAAAGGAAAGCAAGGAAATGACTAATATACTTTTGTTGAAATGGAAATTGTAGAATTGAAAGGAAAACAGGGAAATGACTAATCTACTTTTTCTGAAATGGAAATTTGCAGAATTGAAAATGAAAGAAGGGAAATGCAGAAACTGAAAGAAACAACTACTCTACTTTTGTTGAAATAAACTACTTTGTAGAATGTTATGATAGAAAATAGAAGAAAGTAGTAATCACAAAATACTCTGATGCTTCCCCGGCAACGGCGCCAAAAAGTGGTGAGCACCAATATTGCAGCAATAATTCTGCAACTCCTGGGCTTCCTACTTTACTTTTATCAACCCGGTAGTTCATAACAAACTTGGAAGTGACGGTGCTATGCACAAGTAATAGTTCTTACTACAGGCTGTCACTTGGTCAACTGGTGAAAGATCACTGGGAGCTCAAGCCAACATTTATGGATTCCAGAAGAAGCTCTATATGTGATGAAAGAAAGGAAAGCTTACTCTACAGAGGCTACTCTACTTGCAAAAAGGAGAAGAAGACTGAAATGTAAGGTAAACCTAGCAAACCCTAATTAACCAACTAATCCTACTTTTGCAGAAAGAGAGATAAAAACCATGAAATGAATGCCATTACTTAATCTAGGAAGTAAACAACATCTACTCAAGCTATTTCTATAAGGAAATGAGAAAAAAACATATTTTTGGATTTTTATTTATTCTTAGGTGAAATTGTCATGCATATAATTTATTTCTTTACGAATGTGGTAGTGATTAGGTGGTAATGGAGGATGACTTTGGAGATTGCAAAGGTGTAGGAAGGTGTGGATGGGTCCTAGGAGGTCCCAGGTGGCTTTCTGGAGGCTTTTCCTGCAATTGGACTTCAAAAAGACACCTATAGGAAAATCTATAGGAGGCTGCAGGGGATCTACAGGAGGTCTACAGGAGGATGTCGAGAGAATTTTTAGAGGTTTTGAAGGTGGGAAAGTGGGTGGAAAGGGTAGCTGAAGCCTAGGGTGAGGTGTTAAGGTGTCTAGGATTCATCAAGAAGGATCAGGAAAGAGAAAGATGGTTGGACTTGTTCAAGGAAAGAGAGGAAAGTTGATGAGGAAAGTGCAGAAAACTAAGGCAGATTTGTGAGGCACTGTGTGTGACCTGTGGAACATAGATCAAAGAGAAATGGTGTTGGTTGATTAGCTAACTTATTGTGAAAGGAGGATTGCTGCAAGAGAACTGAAACTCACATCATGATATTAAGGAAGGAAGGAAACTAGCTACATAAAAAAAAGAACAGAACTTTGCATCATGCTAGTCTAAATTTTGATCTAGGAACGTAAATGCTGAAAAATGCTACATGGAAAGAAAGCATGGAAGGAAATTTATTGCAAAGATAGAAATGAGCATAGTGAAATAGATCTAAAGCAAAAGCATTAACCTTCTAACAAACTGCAACACTAGAAATCCTATGGAAAAGACAAATCTGTGTTTTTTTGTGGTAGCAAGAGGGTCTTGGCCTCAGTTCATGGTCCCAGAAGGAGGAAAGGAGGCCAATGCTCTTTTGATGGCCTTTTTGTATCTATTTCCTATCACTTTTCAACCTACTACAACAAACTGAAATGGAAAAAACCTTTTAAATCACCAAAAGTAACCTATTCTTAACTAAGGAAGAAATCTATCTAACAACAACTAGTTCATAAACTGAAACAAAGCATATAAATACAAAACAAGAGGAGCTTGGCTGCTTGGATTGGGCCCTAACCCAAGAGCTTCAGCCCTTTGAGGTAACTCAGTGCTAGCTCGAACAAGATCTCATCTTCATTATCAAAATAATAATAGGATTACATGAAACTGTCAACAAAAGTAAGCTCGAAGTTGAGCAGAGAAAAGCTGCAACAAAAATTTGAAAATTTGACTAACTTCCAACAACCTAATGAGGCCCTAGGCCTCTCTACTTATACAACTGAAGCTCCCAATAGCTTCCTTGAAATCGAGGAGGCTTGGCTCCCAAAACTTGAGATAAACAGAAGTTATCCTCCACTTGCTCGACTGCCTCTTTGGTGCATTGATGTGGCTGCTTGTGCTTCGAGCTACATGATGGAGAATTCGAAGTGGGGAGTCATAAATGAGGGGGATACCCTCCTATAAATCCTCTCCCTTGTCTTATTCAAATATTTTCTACCAAATGTACATTAAATCATTGACTTTGTCTCCAAAATTGACCAAAAATTTGCATTAAGCACACATTAGACTCCATGGCATAATGACCAACCCAACTCACTCTATTATCATAAATATAATAAAAAAACATGCAATAAACTAATGAGAATGGTGTATTAAGCTAAGTTAGGAGGCAAAATGAGCCCATATAATTACCCATTTATGGGGCTCATCAGTTGTCACTCCATAGAGATTTAACCTTCTTTCCAAACTCTTTCTCTACCAATGCTTTGAACTCACAAAACTTTGGGAAAGTTTGATCCTTTTTCTGCATAAAAAATACCCAACATTTACGAGAATAGTCATCATAAAATATAACATAATACCGGTGTTTGGTCGTGGATGCTATCAAGAATGGTCCACACACATCTGAATGGACTCTCTCTAGAATAGACTCTGCTCGACTATCTATGTCTCCAAAGGAAGAAGTGATGTATTTTCCCAAAGTACAACCCTTACAGGTATCAACTTTCTCAAGCATACCTTTGGGAAGACCGCTAGATATTTTCTGCAATATATTCAAAGCCCCATGATGCAAGTGGCCCAATCGCCTATGCCACAACTTGTAGACATCTAGGCTCAACATATTTTCTACTTTTGAACTCAAAGAAACACAATCCTCTACCTCTATCTTATAGAGATTCTAAATTCGAATCCATATCTTCTTTACTTTATCTGTGGCTATGTGTCAAAGGAATTCCTTTCCTTTCGAAAAGATCACATCATAGACTCGATCCTCAAGCATGACAATGGATACCAAGTTCTTCGTCAGTCCAGGTACATGCATAACATTATTCAAGGTGAGTGGAGCCACATGCTTCCTCTGAAAAGTAATAGTGCCCACACCAGTAACACTATACTTACTATCATCACCCATCTCGACATGCATCTTGTGATCTTTCTCTTCAATTTCACTGAATAACTATTTGTCACTAGTATTCTGGAAAGAAGTTCCAATTTCTAAGTACCAAACACTTCCCATCATTGAAGACATGATGCATGCAATGAGAGAAAAGTCTAATTCGAATTAGGAGGCCAAAGCCTCACCCACCGCTCCTCCTGAGGATTTCTCCTTAGACTTCTTCAATGGACAATTTGTAGTAAAGTGACCCATCTTGTGACAATGAAAGCATTTAACTTTCGTCATGTCATGTGATTTGGAACAATAAATTTTACCTTTCTATTTCCTCTCCTTAATCGCTAAGGCACAATTCTCTTCATCATCAGCCTTTGATGAAGAGCCATCTCTTGTGTTCCTCATGATCTCATCCTACATCAAATCCGACCATAGTCTTTCCCAATCTGGAAACTTCTCCCTACCATTGACAAAGTCCTGATAACTATGCAAACTCTTTGGGAGTCTAAGAAGAGAAATTCTCACCATATCCTCCTCAGCAACTGTGATTCCAACACTTCCAAGTTCATCTCGACATTGAGTGAACTTGATCAAGTACTTTGGAATCCTCTCGCCTTTCTCCATCTTGATTTTACGAATTTTATCCTTCAGTGCCAACTTCCTTTGATCACTGCTATTTTGATACAATTCTGTCAATGTTTTCCACATA
Organism: Pinus tabuliformis; assembly: GCA_031772625.1. Classification (NCBI taxonomy): domain Eukaryota; kingdom Viridiplantae; phylum Streptophyta; class Pinopsida; order Pinales; family Pinaceae; genus Pinus; species Pinus tabuliformis. The sequence continues at coordinate 163,135,242 of CM062819.1, forward strand.
GCATGTGGGGCTCCCTTTCCATGGAGACTTGAGAAAATATGATCTCGAACTCTCTCAAGGATTATCCACCTTGCCTTCACCACACACTTCTTCTACTCAGCCAAGTTTTGTGCATCAGTAGCTGTTGGCTTAGCAATTGCTTGTTCAAAAAATTTCTTCAAGACATTGTCCTCTAGCACAGCCTCCATCCTGTCCCTCCAGGCTATGGAATTAGAGCTTCCTTCCAAGCCATACTCAGGAATCAACCCATGGAACGCCATCTTCCATTCTTGAAGTATGTATGCAAATTCGACTTTCACCTGTAACCCAAAAAATCAAAACTTCTAAATCGCCTCTAGAGAGATGATTTTAAATCAACGATATCTTCCTTATCTGAACTCTAATTTGGCCGATTTGTTTTTTGAATTTCGGTATATTTTCCCAAGGAATCCAGATCTACAATTTGTTTCTGAAAATTTTTCACAAAAATTCTCAGATCTACTCTAAAAAGTCTCGACCCAAAAAATTATCTTGCTTCGATACCATGTAGAAAATCTCATAGATTCACAAGCTCATGCAATGTACTAAAGAAAAAGAAAAGAATCTACTTCTACACTTTACAGTTGAATCCCATAAACATCGATCAAACAATAAACAATACAAGAAGAGAATCAAAAGGCACATAACACAATAAATATCCAGGGAAAGCCACAACTCAAAACCCCACTATCTATTTTGTATTAATTGAGAAAATCAAGATGAAATTATAATGCTTGTTCTCTCAAGAAAAATCCCAGCACTTAGCAAATACAGTCTCCAACTCATAATCAAGCTCAAGGCCAGAGCTTATCCTTTTCACAAGCTCTCCAAGTCTCTATTCCAATGTGTAATTCCTATGAAGGATAACTTATATGTAAAGGGAAATAAAGCCTCTAAAAATGGCACAATCCATCAAGGATTAGTTCCTGAATGCATGCACTATCAGTGCAACTCAGAAAAATATAAAACAAATAGTATATTGTCCCTACACTCTAGTCTCAACTGGGTATTTCTTAGAATCGACATGCATGAGCTTATGATGAGTAAATATTCAGTTAACAAGAGTAGCACTGGTAGAGTTCATTAGTGTCACCATTGACTGTTAACTCACTATTAGTTCTCTCAATCAGTTTGAGAACTAATTTAACTAAACTGACTCATGAAACTGAGTCTTATATTTTACAGCCCATAATTAACTCACACTGGACTCCTGCAAAGTAGGGAGGACATATACATGACTTCCAAAATACTTTCAACTCGAATTTCCTAAGTTAAGTAAGTTTAATAAACTTAATTTATCTATTCTAAGTTGCTATGAGAATAGAATTCGAATTTAATTCACAGTTTAATTCAAGGAAAAATTAAACTGGAATTTCTTGTTTCCATTTCTCAACACTTTCAGAAACTCATATAGTGGAATGTTATCTCTTTATTCTCGTCTTTATATTTTTCCTAAAAATGAAAAGTATACAAAAGCGGGAAAGAGCCATAAAGCATGGGGAAGCCTTTTCCTAAGCACAAAAGTATCTAAAATGTGGAAAAGGCCATTTTTATATGAGGAAACATTATTCACCCAAAATCTTTTGCCCAAATTGAACTAATGAGGAATTTGGCAAATCTTCATAGCCTTCACATTCCTATATATTGGAGGCTTGACCATTGAGAAAAGGATTGGAATTATTGTATTGTCACACTGCTGAGATCTATCTTGAGAGGGAGAGTTTTAGAGCTAGGCATTAGGGGAGGTGCTGCTACGACTGCATCTAATGGTTGTAACTTTCCTCCAACTCCTTTATTAATATAGATCGGTTGTTCTTCCTTCCATATGCTACTATTCATTATTTACTTATTCTATTTAACTAATGAATGTATGGGATTTTGGTTTATATTTATTTAGTAATATTTATATGTTTCTGATAGTTTCGATTATCAAGATAATATTCTATGAAGGTTGTTTTGTTTTCTCTCTTATGTGTAGGACCAAGCTTTGGAGCTAGCTAGGAGCGCTTCCCAACTACACTAAAAAATCCAACAATACCTTCATGCAAGGACTCACATGAATTCCTTCTCTTTTTCTTAATATATACTCTACATCTTGATCTACTAAGAATCATGAGCCTTATAACAACCTTTCTCTTAATCGGTTTGTGCTAGGTTTCCAGGATAAACTGAGAGGGTTTTATATTCATCTAACCGTTCATTAAATCCTACATCAAAATGATATTTAGAAACTATAATATATTTCACTATGTAATTGAAATTAGTAAAATGAACCCATAAAGGGGTTCATAAATGGAAATAAAAGTAAAACTCTAAACAAGAAGCCAAACGTGGATGTAACCATGGATGCAAAATTGGGAGCAGAATTGGATGTTAAACTAGACATCAAAACAAGATGAAAACAATGAAACAAATATAGTTTTAAAGTAGAATTAAAAAAGGGTGCAACACTAGACACAGAGAAGGAACAAAATAGGGCATACAAAAGGATACCAAATTGGGCACAAAGAAGGATGCAGAAATGGAAACCAAAATTATGATGCAAGGAATGGTGTAAAATTAGGATGAAAATTTGGGTGAAAAGGGGATGTAAGAAAAGACACAAAATAGGTTGTAAAATGGGACTAAAAAAGGGTGAAACCAAGGATGCCAAAAATGATGCATAACTAGATGAAAATTCGAACTAAAATCTAGATGAAAAATGAGATGCAAATGTGGACAGAAAATGTGGTAGAAAAAGGGATGCAAATTTGGATGCCAAAAAGGATGCAAAATTAGACACCAAAACTGATGCAAAATTGGACATAAAAATTGGTGCAAAATTTGACACGAAAGTAGAAAAAATGGTGCAAAAATGGGCATAAAAATGGCTCAAATTTGTATGCAAATTGAGATGTAGTGTTGGATGCAAAATGAGGTTTAGAAAATGATTCAAAACTTGGTGCAAAAACAAATGCAAAAGTAGACGAAAAAATGGCTCAAAATTGAATGTAACATTAGACACAAAATGGGATGCAAAGGTGGATGCAACACATGGTTCAAAATAGAATGCAAATTTAGATGCTCAAAAGGATGCAAAATTGGATGCAAGAAATGGATTTAAAAATGATGCTAAATTTGCTACAACAAATGATGCAAATTATGGTGCAAAATAGGATGCAAAAAAGGGAGACAAATCAAACGCAAAAGTGGATGAAAAAAATGGTGCGAAAATGGATGAAAAATTTGGTAATAAATCATATTCAACATATGGCGCAAAATTGGATGCAAAAGATGGTGTAAATCTCAATGCAAAATATGATACAAAATTAAAAGCAAAGAATGGAACAAAATAGGAAGCAAAAAATGATGCAAAAATAGATGAAAAAAATGGCACAAAACTAGAAGCAAAACTTGTTGTAAAACCAAATGCAAATCATGGTGCAAAATATGATGCAAAATTTGGCGTAAAAAAAGATAACAAATTTGGTGCAAAAAAGGATGCTTTAAAATTTTTACAATAGAGCCAGATTTATCTCCAGTCTTTTCATCCCAATTGAGAAAAGAATGCACTAAAATTTGGTGTTGAATCTGGCGCAAATTGCATGCTTTGTTGTAGTGGGCCTTGGCCACAAATTTGGCCTTGTGTTTCTTAATGCTTCCATCCATTGCTTGCTTCAACTTGTAGATCCACCTGGAACCTACAACGGACTTGTCCTCTAGTGTTGGGACCACTTCCCAAACACTGTTTCTGATAATGGAATCATATTCCTCTACCATGACATCGACATATATTGGTTGTTGTACTGCTTCCTCAAATGAGGATGGATCAGTCTCTAAAAGCTCACTCATTAGAGCCATGTAGCTAGATTACCAATCTGGTGACCTTCTCTACCTACGATGTAATGTGGGTGCTCCCACATTATCTCTAGCATCCTACAATAATCTTGCAGTTTCCTTGGTGCACTTCCTTCCATCTCTAGATGTATCAGTTAAGTGGGTGTCTCCACTCTATGTTCCTCTACTTGTGGCTAATCCAAAACTTCCTGTGGTTCTTCCTTTGAAGATAAAAGCTCCTCAACTAAATTCAACTGAAAATCCCTCTCAAGAGAACACCCCATTGCCTTCTCCTCATCAAAATTCACATCCCTCCTAACGACTATCATCTTGAGAGATTTCAAGTACACATGATAATTGTGAGGTGTTTAAATGAACCCCACAAATATTCCCAACTCATCTGTAGGCTCTAGATTTTTCCTTGCATCCTTGTAAACATGACAGTAAACTAATGATCCAAAGATCCTGAAGTGTGACAAATCTAGTTTCTTCTGTGAAAAATATTCCTTTGGTGTACTCATGCCAAGAGTCGTGTGAGGATACATGTTCTACAAATAAACAGTTGTGTTGCATGCTTCAGCCCACAAGTGCAACAATAGGCTTTGGTCACACAACATGGCTCGTGCAACTCCCACAATACTTTTTACTTCCTCTCATCTACCCCATTATGTTGTGGGTTATGAGGTGTTGTCAACTCCCGTTGAATTCCTTATTTTGCATAGAAGTTCTTGAACTCACTCAACACATATTCTCCACCATTATTTCTCTTGAGAGCCTTCACTTTCCCGCCAGTATATTTCTCAACAAGTGTTTTAAACTCAACAAATTTGGAGAATGTCTTTTCTTTATTCTGCATGAAGTATTTCCAACACTTCCATGATAAATCATCTACAAATATATCATAATATATGTGCTTGGTAGTGGATGTTGTCGAGAAAGGTCCTCATACATTTGAGTGTATCCTTTCAAGGATTGCATGCACCCTGCTATCCTGATCATTGAAGTTGTTTTTTGTGTACTTCCCCAATGTACACCCTTTGCATGTATCCTTCTGCTCTAATGCTCCATTGGGAAGGCTTGTATAAATATGTTTCATGATATTCAAAGCACCATGATCCAAATGGCCAAGTATTTTATGCCATAATTCACCAACATACCGCTCTACACCTTCTCTTCTTTTGTGCTCAATGCTGCATAGTATTCCACATCTAATTTTTAGAGGTTCTTCTATCAAACCCTTGGTCTTCTTCACTTGTACTGTGGAGATGTGTCTCAAGAAGGCCTTTCTTTTACTTAATATCACATTGTAGCCATGGTCCTCCAACACTGCGACAGAAACTAGATTCTTCTTTTGATCTAGTACATACATCACATCCTTCAGCCTGAGAGGGAAGAAATACTCCCTATGAAAAGTAATTGTACCAATGTTAATTGCGCTATACCTTCCATCATCTCCCATCTCAATGTGAATCTAGAGATCCTTCTCCTCTAAGTCACTGAAAAATCCTTTTGTTTCTCTTCATGTGGAATGAGGAGCCACTATTCAAGGTACCACACACTATCCATCACTGTGCTTTCCAAGCATGCAATGAGGGTAAAATAAAGTTCGAACTATGAAGCCAAGGCTTCACCCGCTTCTCCTCCTATGGTCTTCTTTCTTGCTTTCTTGTGTGGATATTTCGTTGCATAGTGCCAAAATTCATGACAATGAAATCAATTGATTTTTGACAAGTCTTTCTTCTTGCCTGCCTAACCAAATTCTGCTTTCGATTGGTATTTCTTCCCTTTCCCTTTATTTTCTTTTCCATCCAAGTCACAATTCTCCTCATCATCATGCTTGGATTAGGTATCATCTCTGGTTTTCTGCCTTATTTCTTCTTGCACCAAGTCAGACCACAATCACTCCCAATTTAGTAGCTTCTCCATCTCATTTACCAAATCTTGGTAGTTGTGCCAGTTCTTAGGAATGCCTAGAAGTGTTAGGCTTAGCATATAATCTTCTACCACCATAATACCAACGCTCCCAAGTTAATCCTGACATTGGGTGAAACTGATCAAGTATTGTGGTATTGTGGCACCCTTTTCCATCTCGATCTTCCGAAGCTTGTCCTTCAATGCCAGCTTCCTATGGTCACTACTATTCTGGGAAAAATCTTTCAAGACCTACCACATTGCATATGGGTTCTCTTTCCCATGGATATCTGAGACAATATGATCTTGAACTCCCTCCAATATGATCCTCCTCAACTTTCCTACACACTTCTTCCATTCTGTTATATCTTGAGCGTCAGATGTTGGAGGCTTCAGAATATCATTATCTATGAATTCCTTCAACCCATTATCTTCCAACATTGCCTCCATTCTGTACTTCCAGGCAATATAGTTTGAGCTACCCTCAAGGGCATACTCGAGTCTCTATCCATAGAAAGACATCCTGCTATCTTTGAAGAATGATCGTACAAATTCGATTCACTTGCAAAGACAACTTCGAAGTCTTCTCTCCTATTGTGATTCCTGCTCTGATACCTTGTAGAAATTCCTTGTAGATTCAAAACTGCTAATGTAATTTACTAAAACAAAAGACTTGAATATACTCTACTCATCAGTAGAAATAAATTTAATCAATCGAGAAATCACAACATAAACATGAGACAATATTTAATCACATTTTCTCATATATTTATCTAAGGGAAAGCAACTGCTCAAAACCACTTACTATATGTATTGCATTAATCAGAAAATAGAGAAGAAATACAATGATTGCTCAAGCTTGAGCAACCTATACACTAGTATAGTTTATCTCACTGCCTCATAGACTTGACCTTGGCCAATACTTAGCTAATTTTCCTGCCCGCCAAGCTCCTATTTCCTTATGTTGTTTCCTTGGGAATTAGGCCCCTATTAATTAGGAAAATCACCAGTTTGAATTGTGCAATTCCATTAGACCTTTCTCTGACTACATGCATGACCTGTATAATTTGGAATTGTCTACAACTGATAGTACACTTCCCTTCAACTCCAATCTCAACTAGGTATCTCAAGTTATCTGCATGCATCGATTATTTTGGGCTAATTAATGAGTTAATTGGTTGATCACTGAGTTACACACCACAGTTTTGGACCCTCCACTAGTTCTTTATTAGTTAGAACTAGTAAACTCACAATAACTCAAATTAATTGAAATAGATTGCTAGAAATTAGCAATCAATCACAACTAAACATAACTCAAGTGTCTCCAACTTGAATTAACTGATTTAACTGAGTGATAAGTGCCATATCACTTTAGTTAAGTTCCTCGAAGTATTTTACTGAAATTGAAATTCGAATTTCCCCTAACTTAATTAAGTAAAAATTAAATTAGGAATTTCTTGTTTCATTTTCAATAGAACTCTAAAAAATGTACACAACATAGTTGGAATTCTTACTGAATAAACATTATTTAAATGTAGCAATGTGAGTTTTCAATCAAGTCTGATGACAAAATGAAGAATATCGTGTGAAATGGCTTCATTCAATAGTTTAATCAGTGTGATATACTCAATGATATTGTTAGTTGAGTGACCGATGAAAATTCCTTGAAACCTCACTAACTCGTCATTGGGAGCATAGATTTCCCATGCTATGGAGGAAAGGTTCTAGGTATTACAACTAGTGCCATCAGAATAACCAACATATGGGTGAGGGAATGCTGATATCTAAAACTAAAATGTAATGCAAGATAAGCAGAGGCGGTAAAAAACTCTCAATAAAACACACTACAAACACACCTATACAATATGTCCACAATGACTATGTAGAAAAATTCTAAGCATAGTATCTTTTGAGATGCAACCCATTGCGAGGTTGTGCCAGGGGAATTCTATCAAAGCCTATGATCCAGATTTAAACAGGAACGCAACAAATTACAGAGATAACCATATACACAAAGATGCAGCGGAAATAATACTTCATTTCATTAATGGAAAATACTGACATATGCTTACAAACAGAAATGGCAATAAACTAGCTAGGGCGATGGTAGCTTATCTCTGAGAAGAGATGTGATGGCTACATGCCTCTGAACTGTTCTGAACTGTATTACAATGAGGCTCGAAGGCCTATTTATTGTTGAGAAACAATGGAAAACCCTTCACATACCGAAACCTAACCCTAGAAGATGAAACGCCAAATTGTGGGCCCCGTTTGGGTAAATTGGTACATCAATTTCCCGGGGTCGTAACTTTGGCATACGATCTCTGTTTGACGCGTACGATAGCTCGTTAGAAAGATCTATCCGAGTACTACCACTTTGGGAGGCAACATAGGGCTCGGTAGCCCCAGAATTCCAAAAAAACGTCGTTTAGGGCCTCAAAACGGCTCCGGAAGTTCAGGACCCGAAAAACTGCTAAAAATAGTAAACTGTGCTACAATTAAGGAAACTGAAAATGCTGAGAAAGACAATGGTGGGGGTCCAGGTGGACCTGGCAGGTGGCCACCAATATCCACCTGGATCAGCCTACAAGCTCATAGGCCCCTTTCTCAAGTACACTTTTAACTATGTACGGACCTAACTAAATGGGTTCAAGTTTCCAAACTCCTAATTTATCGACTTCTTGGTCATACAAGAGGATTAGATCACCTTTTGATAAGGAAGGAGGTTGAACATTTTGATCAAATTCTACTTTTATACATTTTTTTAGCCTCTTTGGCCATCACAACAACGCATCGAGTCTCATCTGGATGAGCGAAGTGTAAAAAACATTATTCTACGAACGTAGTAGGAAGAAGTTCGACAACACGTTTTAATGAAAAAAATCACATTCAATTGGAATATCAACTTCCAAGCCATACACCAACTGAAAAGATGTGAATTCGGTCATGGTTCAAATAGAGGTATGGTATGCCCACAAAGTTGAAAAAATAATAGTATTCCAATTCATTTTATGAATCCCGACCACGCGTTGAAACATTATTTTCAAGACCTTATTTATGGCTTCTACTTGGCCATTAGATTGTGGGTAGTAGGGAGTTGATCTATCATAGTTGACCTATGTTATCGTATATATACATCACTTGAGCCCTTTTAGTAAAATAATCTACAACAATGATTATGTAACCATGCCCCCTAGCTAAGCAAGGGTTACATGTCATGAAGTCAATACCCCATTTGACAAAGGGTCCAACAATGAAAACTGGATACAATGGAGCAGGTGGAGCATGAGCTTTATGGTTATGGATGTAGCACCATCGGAAAATCATATCGAAACCATAATGATAAAGAGTGTCATTGATTATGATGTAATGGAAAGCATGGTATCGAATTTGATGTTGATCGAAATGAGTGGTTTTAGGCTGGAAAGTTTGGGTTTGGAGATAAATGATGATATCTCCATACTAGGAATCATAGGAGTTGATCAGAAGCAATGTTTCATCAAGGAGGATATCGTTAGTTGTTGGTTTTAATTTAGGAGAGGGAAGGTCACATATCAATTCAACAAAGACTAAATATTTCTTAGACTTGGATTAAATAAAATCAAAATCAAACTCTTGGAGGATAATGATCCACTTTGAGTATTCCCCCCTACCAATTTATGTGACAAGATGTAGTTCACAGGGTTACAATCAAAAGACATAATAGTTTTGTGAAGAAGTGGTGAAATATTTGAACAACTTTCACAACTACCAAAGATAACTTTTGAACATGATATTACTTGGATTCAGTGTCAGTAAAATTATGACTCAAGTAGTAAATAGGGTGTTTGTCACCTGAATCATCTTCTTGTACCAATATCATAATGATAGTGGTAACGATTGCAACAAGATACATGAAATAGTATTGATGATAATCGAGGGAAATAGTAATGACATTCAAGCTAACACATCTTTCAAGCCATGAAAATTATTTTGAGCTGTATGAACCCAATGAGAGGGAACCCCTTTTTTCAATAAATGATTAAATCCTTTAGTAAGTTCTACATAATTAGGAAAGAAATGTCATAGAAATCTAGCCTTCCCTTGTAGGCGTTGTAACTAAATGAGAGTGGAAGGAGTAGGAAAATCAAGAATTTCCTAAACTTTCAAGGGATCAATATTTATCCCTTGCTTGGATACACAAATCCTAGAATTCAGCCAGATTGAACATAGAGGACACATTTGTGCGGGTTTAATTATATTTTATAATGTCAGCATAGTAAGAAGATTACTTTGAGATGCATCAGACGGTCTTGACGACGTTTAGAATGGGCAAGAAAATCATCAAGTTATGGTTGTATGATATGCTTAATATCGTGGAAAGCATAGTCCATTGTCTGTTGGAAAGTTTCTCCTGCATTCTTAGGACCGAAAGGAAGGTTGTGATAAGAAAATGTACCCCATGGATAGATGAACACAATCTTATGTTGGTCTAAAGGGAGTATGTTTATCTAATTGTAGACAAAGAATACATCCATAAACAAGAAAATCTCACTTCCAACACAATCACTAACAATTTGGTCGAATAAAGGGGTTGGGTAATTGTCTTTGGGAAAATCGTGATTAATATCCTGATAACTAACACACACTCAGATTGTACCCTATTTCTTCATCACAGGAACTGTATTCAAGATCCAATGGGTTAAAGGAATAAGATAAATGAAACTAGAACACAAGCTTCTCAACTTCTACTTTAATTGCAATAGATTTCTTAGGGTGGAATGGATGTAAAAATTGTCGAACAAGTTTGGTATACAGATATGTTTTAATTTCATGCACCATGATATTTGGATAAATTCTTGGCATCTCTTCATAGGTCCAAGAAAATACATAAAAAATTCTTGAAACAGGGCCTTATAAATTTATATCTCATCTGGAGAACAAGAGGCACCTATATGAACGTTTTCAACAATTTCAGGTTTGATCGAGATATCAAGGGGAATGGTTCCATCGTTATTTTCTATATTTTTCTCAGAATCTGTTAGGTTCCTATACCAATAGAAGTCATAATTTTTGAATGCCTGAGATTAAACTTGTAATATGTACATACCTTTGCTTTCTGCAAATGTTTTCCATATTCAAAAAATTAAAAAATGTAAAGAGGGTGTGTCCTAAAAGAAAAATCAAAGGACAAAAAGAATAAAAAGTTCAAAAAAGATGAAAAATATGAACCCCAAAGAAAAAAAAGACCAGAAAAGTGTGCTAGTAAAAATGCCACTACTATTTACGTTTTTGTGCAAAATAAATTATTGTGTGCAGTTTGTAACCTATGCCACAAATCCATGATAGTCAAAATGTTTAAACTTGGCTATTTCATGCTTATAGATAGAGAAACAAAATCTGACCAAACAATGTAATCTTGGCAGATAACTAGATTAGGTAGAGTAAATAAAAAGGAGATCAACTGCTTAATCTGAGCCCTTGGATGTAATAAGGTTATACTTAGTTAGATTACTATTGTAAAAGAAAAGAAAAAAAAATTGATAAGGGTTTGCCAGCTTAAGTGCACCCTAATAAAGAGAAGTAAAAATGGTAGAATGAGTAGATGGGTAAGTAGTAGAAAGATTGCAGAATTGTGATTATTGTTAAACAAAAGCATATTTATCACCACCATCATGAAAATTCCAAGTATGAATGAGCAATTGTGCATGCATTAAGCTTACAAAGTCAACTGATTAATCTCCCCATTCATTTCACCCTTAACTTTACTAATTTCCCATAAGCAAAGTCTTAAGTACCCAAAATATTAATTCAAAGGGGCTCAAAGTATTTCACTGACTTCTAGAGGGATCGGACCCTTGGCCCAATGACTTATAGGTCCTAAGTACTAAAATTCCCCCCCCCACAAATGTTAACCCCCTTCACTCTCCCTCATTTTCCCAGACAAATCCCTTTTTTTAAGGTAAAACACCATTTTCCTAAAGAAAAGCCATTACCCCCAAGTAAACCCCTTTTCATAAGGTTAAAACACCATTTACCTAAGGAAAAGTAATCACCCCCATGGATACCCCTTTTAATGAAAAACCCACAAAAATGCACTTAGCCTAAGTTATAATGTTCTATGTAAAAAGCAAAATTACAAAAACACATTATGCTTAGCACACTTCGTTTATCCCCTGCAATCTTCATATTAACTTTTAACATTATTTATATAGTAATTCCCGAAAAATAAACCATTTCCCATATATATTTTATTAAACCCCTTTAACTTTAATATCCCTACCCCCAAAGTTTGTAATATAAACTTTATAAATAAAACCAGGACAAATGACATAAATTAATCGATTTGTGATTAATTAAAAAGTCAAACCTTTCACCAATAGAATTACTCCCGATCCCTTAACCCCCACCTTAACCTTGAATTTAATTAAAACCACCACACTTAAACATTAGTCGGGCCCCTCCATTACCCTCCTCACAACTCCCAAACCCGATCACTGTGTGATCGCCTCCCCTTTGATCCGACGGTTATTAACCATATCAGGCGGGCCCAACATCTGAATGTTACTTGCCTGATATCAGTGGTTTTAGGCCGAGCCCCCATGCTACGTGTCGTGTAGTCTATGGAATCAGGCGACCTCCCCCCAAAACCACCCAACGCCCAAAAGACGTGCGAAATAGACCGCTTACCGCCAGCCCACTACCTGCCAAAACTATCACTATTCACCCTGCTACATGACAAACTGTCTACTGTTCACTTTGTGCCAAAATTTAAACAAATCAAACGTTTACCCATTTAAACACAAAAACACCACTGTTGCTCGTTTTCGCATGTTTGTGCAGTAAAACCCTGTGTAAACCTTCTGCACCACCTAAAGCCTCTGTTAACCAATTCAAACATGGTTTACCTCCCGAAATCATTTTGGACTCATTCAATAGACTTATAAAGCTCGATAAAGCCATTAATGACCCTCCCTGTCAACCCAAAATTTTCTTGATAGTTTGTTTTGTTTTACAGGCGATCAAAAGACCACAGCCTTGGATAAACAATCTTAATACTAGTCATAAGACCTATCTACTCCGAGATTGTTATCAAATCTATTCAAATAGAGATGGAAAATAAAACATATAGTTAAAAGACAAGCAGAGGAAACATGAAATTAAATGATTTACTGTTGAAATAGACAGTAAAAACCCAAAATATATAGTGAAGGTAAAAGGACACAGTAAAGAATAGTCAAAGTGTATCAGGGTTAAAAGAGTATCAGATTGAAGACCAAGTCAAGTAAAGCAGCTAGCATGAAGACAAACAACAGGGAAGACAGTTACAAAGCATACAGATTCATGTCAAAGTGAAGATAGATGAAAAAACAGAGCAGTAAAAGTAAACATGGAGGTAGTTAGGGTTAAACAAAGATGAAAACACTTTCACCAGCAACAATGAAGTTTATCCAAAGTAAAAGTGAAAAACAGTCAAAAGAAATTTAAGGTTAAAAGATGAAAGAGCAGAAACGGAACATTCTTCATAAATTTCTTGTTTAAATCATAGTTTTGCATAAACTATTGTGTCCAATACAAGAAGTATTTTGAGAAACTGAAGGAGGTTTGTGTTCCTAAAAGGATAATATACAAAAACCTATCTCACTTTTTACACAGGTATTACCAAAAGAGAGATAAGTTCATGTCTTCATAGCCTATTTTTCGAACTGTGCAAAGTCCTATTTTTGACATCTTTTTGCAGAGAATATTGTGAACAGCTGGAGCTGAACTTTGGGAAATGGAGAGAGGTTTATCTCAAAAACATACTTATCTACAATAACCTCTTTCACTTTTACATATCTATAACGAATTAAGATATACAAAGGTATCAATGGACTCTAATCTTGCAGAATTGCTAGAGCATAATGCACAAAGAAAGGATGCAGTTAGTGACTGCGATGCCTCATCATCAATTAAGAGTTGCTATCAAATTTGAATTTCTCTTCTTTGCCACCATAAATCCATAAAAATAGTGCCAAATAGATTCATTAGTTTTGAATGTCCTTTATTCAAGTTCTATTAATGTAAAATAGTTTGAGATATTTGTAAAACCAATCTTGATATTTTTTCAAGATATTTCAGTTTATAATTTGTATAAATACTTCTTCATTTGAAGTATTTTGTGTGGATTCAAAGACATTTCTATGGACATTTTCTTCTCAATTTAAGAATCTATTGTAATCAAGACTGGATTGGCTTGCTGGATCAAGGAATAGAGTAAAGACATTTCATAGGATTCTTGTGTAAAGCGGAAATCAAATAAGTATTCTCTCTCTCATGTGTATTATTGTTTCTCTTTATTTTTATTAATAATCATATGTATCTCTATGAAATCTGAATGTTAAACTAGGAATGATATTTCAGAATTGGCTTGAATGTTGTCTGTCTTGACTCTTTACATTCTTAATGTTTTCTACTAAACTATCTTAGTCTGGGAATTCTTAATTTCTCCCTTACTTCCATAGTTCCCCCTAGGTATATAGTAAAGGATTCTTAGTTGACCTTTGCTCATGATCACTTCCTGCTCTTCATCTTGATCCTGGTCTAAGGATTCTTCATTTCCCTTTCACCCTAGTTAGGATTACCTCATCCATTTGAACCTAAATATTTTCCTTTTTCTTTGCTAGTCTGCCTTGTGAACTCTCCCTTTAGTGATTGATCTAATCCAATTAAGCCATCCTTTGATTGAATCCATAGCCCAATGGATTGAAGGCCTTGTTCTATCCATCTGTTCCCAGAATTCCCCCACCCAACCTTCAATTCAAAACAAAATCCCATGAATACTACGAACTAGCCTAAAATCCTACAAAAACAAAGTTAAATTATAAAGAGAGAGCCCTCTCTGGACTTAGGTTGGCTAGAACTCGAGTCTAAAAGTTTGTGGTTACCCCGGTGATCTCTTTCCTTAACCTTGGGAAATTACTGGGTGATAACATAGTGGCGACTCCGCTAGGGAGAACTAACATTTTCTTCAGAAATATTTTACAATTTTAGATCTGATCTATGATGGTGGATAGTGATCAGACACACAAAGGTTAAAATCATCCACCTGGTGACTCCAAATCAATTCTACAATCAAGACTCCACTGAAGGAATGAACCTGAAAGAATTATATGAAAAGATCAAGCTTTTAACTTGGATTGTTATCCAAGACCTTATGTTCTTTCTCATTGATAAATTTTTTCAATGTATATTGTATTTTAGAGAAGATTTTAGTTTAAATTTTTATTATTTCACTTTGAAAATTGTAGATATAAAGTCTCCTTACACATTTGAGCAGCATTCTTCTAATTCTTATGAAGATCATTTTCCAATTGAGGAGAATAAAAAAATTAAGACTAATCATACAATCCCTGTACATATTCCAGTACCTCATAAAGTTCCTGATAGATATAAGCCACTCATCTTACCTCCTACACTCCATGCTTTCCCTAACAATTATTACAAGCATCTCCCTAGGTTTGATGGAGAGAATGGTATCACTGCTCAAAAGCATATTCAAGGTTTTGAGAATTATCTAAATTTATTTGAAATTTATGAATATGATGTTATTATCAAGCGTTTTGCTCTTTCTTTGCAAAGTAGAGTAAAGAGTTGGTTCAAAAATTTACCTATTGCAAGCATCTCAAATTTCCAACAATTTGTCAAAATTTTCCTTGATAGATGGATCATCAAAGTCAATCTTCTTGTAATCATAGAAGAATAGAATCTATTAAAAAGATAGCCAGATGAAACAGTAAAACAATTTTCAGACATATTTAATCAAACCTATTATTCAATGCCATCAAATATAAGACCTCCCCCTAATTCAGCTCTTTTGCATTACCCAAGAGAATTTGATCTAGAGATAGAATTTCAGCTAAGAGAAAGAAACCCCTCAACACTGGAACAGATGCAAAACATGGCAGTAGATGTAGAAGTTAATCTGCAAATTAGAAGAGGAAAGCTGAAAGCAAAAAAAGAGGAAAAACTCAACATTTTGATGAAGAAAACAAAGGAAATGATGCAGAAGATCACCATGAAAGATGAATTTTTTGCTCAAAATTACCATGACACATTTATTCCACAACAAGAAGAGATTGAGAATCATGAACAAATTCCTACTAATTCCAACTACCATAGATCAGAAGATAAATTCATAAAGAAATATGTGGAGAAGAAATCTGCTGATCTAATGTGTATGTTTGATGACATTACTTCTTTTAATGATTTGCCTAAATATGATTAGTAAGATGATAGTTATATTCTTCAAATCCAAACTAACTTTATAGAGCAATCAGAAGCTAGTTTGGGGAATAAGGAAATTCAGTTTTAGCGACTTGAAAACAGTGATCATTTTATCCATATCAGCTATGAAAGTGAAGAAGAAAGTGCAGAAAATTTGGATATAAGTGAAGCTTCTTTGCCTTTTTGTTTTGAATCATTTCAATTTTTAAAGGAAATGTGGGATAAAATTTCTAAAGGGGGACCATCTTGTAGAAATATATGAAGTTCCATTTGACTCTATATGCAAAACGTTGCAGCAACCCTTTCAAGTTATTTATGATCCAATAGCTAATAGGTTGGATAATGAATGCAATCAAAAATTTTCTCCATTAACAGACTATGATAATCAAAATTAAGATAATAATAGTTTCACCAGACAGACATTTCAATCAGTAGAAGTATCATCACAAAGCTCGTCTGAAAGTCTGTAGGGTGTTAAAGATAAAAATGGCATTTCATTTTCATGGCATGGAAGCCATCCAAAACAAGTGTGAAGTTTCTTAAATCAGTTGAATAATAGTGCATATATTTTGCAAGATCCTTTTGTACATTTTTTAGAGCCTACAAAGGAAAGCAAGTATTTCCTTATCTTCTCATTGGTTGACAAGGTTATATTTGGCTTTAGAACCTCAGTTTTAATCACAAACAAGCCCAAGCAGCAAAATCCATCAATATATATAATGCTTGAGTGGTTGCATTGGTTGTTTCATTTTACCTAACCAGCAGTTAGAAAGTTGATTAGAGTAAGTAGGTAGAATTTTAGTTTGAATAAATTCAGTTTTCAGCAGCAAGTTTATGTTAGATCAGATTCCAGTTTGCAGCAAAAGGGTGTATTTTCAGTTCAAAATTTTTAGTCACAAAGATTATACAATAGAGCATATACATGTGTTGGATTGGCCCAATGGATCAGGCTACTAATCGACGGTGTTCTTGAAATTTCACAAGGAAATTCCATCCCCAAGTGGAGCCACTGTTAGGTTCCTATACCAATAGGAGTCATAATTTTTGAATGAATTAGATTAAACCTATAATATGCACATACCTTTGCTTTCTACAAATGTTTTCCATATTCAAAAAATTAAAAAAATGTAAAGAGGGTATGTCCTAAAAGAAAAATCAAAGGACAAAAAGAATAAAAAGGTCAAAAAATATGAAAAATATGAACCCCAAAGAAAGAAAAGACCAGGAAAGTGTGCTAATCAAAATGCCACTACTATTTACTTTTTAATGCAAAATAAATTATTGTGTGTAGTTTGTAACCTATGCCACAAATCCATGATAGTCAAAATGTTTAAACTTGGCTATTTCATGCTTATAGATAGAGAAATAAAATCTGACCAAACAATGTAATCTTGGAAGATAAGTAGATTAGGTAGAGTAAATAAAAAGGAGATCAACTATTTAATCTGAGCCCTTGGATGTAATAAGGTTAGACTTAGTTAGATTACTATTGTAAAAGAAAAGAAAATTGTTTTGATAAGGATTTGCTAGCTTAAGTGCACCCTAATAAAGAGAAGTAAAAATGGTAGAATGAGTAGATGGGTGAGTAGTAGAAAGGTTGCAGAATTGTGATGATTGTTAGAAAAAAACATATTTATCACCCTCATCATGAAAATTCCAAGTATGAATGAGCAATTGGGCATGCATTAACCTTACAACTCAACTAATTAATTTCCCCATTCATTTCACCCTTAATTTTACTAATTTCCCATAAGCAAAGTCTTAAGTACCCAAAATCGTAAATCAAAGGGGCTCAGAGCATTTCTCTGACTTCTAGAGGGATCGGACCCTCGACCTGATGACTTATAGGTCCTAAGTACTAAAATTCCCCCGCAAATGTTACCCCCCTTCACTCTCCCTCATTTTCCCAAACAAATCCCTTTTTCTAAGGTAAAACACCATTTTCCTAAGGAAAATCCATTACCCCCAAGTAAACCCGTTTTCCTAAGGTTAAAACACCATTTACCTAAGGAAAAGTAATCACCCCCATGGATACCCTTTTCTATGAAAAACCCACAAACGTGCACTTAGCCTAAGTTATAATGTTCTATGTAAAAAGCAAAATTACAAAAACACATTATGCTTAGCGCACTTCGTTTATCCCCCGCAATCTTCATATTAACTTTTAACATTATTTATATATTAATTCCTGAAAAATAAACCCTTTCCCGTATATATTTTATTAAACCCCTTTAACTTTAATATCCCTACCCCCAAAGTTTGTAATATAAATTTTATAAATAAAACCCCGACAAACAACGTAAATTAATCGATTTGTGATTAATTAAAAAGTCAAACCTTTCACCAATAGAATTACTCCCGATCCCTTAAACCCTGCCTTAACCCTGAATTTAATTAAAACCACCACACTTAAACATTAGTTGGGCCCCTCCATTACCGCCACACAACTCCAAAACCCGATCACCGTGCGACCGCCTCCACATTGATCCGATGGTTATTAACCATATCGAGCAGGCACGACGTCCAAAGGTTACCCGCCCGATATGAGTGGTTTTAGGCCAAGCCCCTGTGCTACGTGTCGTTCAGTCTATGGAATCGGGCGGCCTCCTCCCCAAACCACCCAGTGCCCAAAAGCTGTGCAAAATAAACTGCTTACCACCAGCTCGCTACCTACCAAACTATCACTATTCACCCTGCTACACGACAAATCATCTACTGTTCACTTTGCGCCAAAATTCAAACAAATCAAACGTTTACCCATTTAAACACAAAGACCCCACTATTGCTCGTTTTTGCCTATTTGTGTGATAAAACCCTGTGTAACCCTTCTGCACCACTTGAAGCCTCTGCTAACCAATTCAAATATGGTTTACCTCCCGAAATCATTTTGGAATCACTCCATAGACCTATAAAACTCAATAAAGCCATTAATGACCCTTCCTGTCAACCCAACATTTTCCTGATGGTTTGTTTTGTTTTACAGGCGATCAAAAGACCGTAGCCTTGGATAAACCATCTTAATACTAGTCATAAGACCTATTTACTCCGAGATTATTATCAAATCTATTCAAACTGAGAAGGAAAATAAGACATACAGTTAAAGGACAAACAGAGGAAACATGAAATTAAATGATTTACTATTGAAATAGACAATAAAAACCCAAAATATACAGTGAAGGTAAAAGGACATAGTAAAGAATAGTCAAAGTGTATCAGGGTTAAAAGAGTATCATATTGAAGACCAAGTCAAGTAAAGCAGCTAGCATGAAGACAAATAGCAGGGAAGACAGTTATAAAGCATACAGATTCATGTCAAAGTGAAGATAGATGAAAAACTAGAGCAGTAAAAGTAAAGAGTAAAAGTAAACATGGAGGCAGTTAGGGTTAAACAGAGATGAAAACACTTTCACTAGCAACAACGAAGTTTATCCAAAGTAAAAGTGAAAAATAGTTAAAAGAAATTTAAGGTTAAAAGATGAAATCAGAGTAGAAATGGTACATTCTTCAGAAATTTCTTGTTTAAATCATAGTTTTGCAGAAACTATTGTGTCCAATAAAAGAAGTAATTTGAGACACTGAAGGTGGTTTGTGTTCCTAAATGGCTAATATACAAAAACCTATCTCACTTTTTACACAGGTATTACCAAAAGGGAGATAAGTTCATGTTTTCACAGCCTATTTTTCGGACTGTGCAAAGTCCTGTTTTTGACATCTTTTTGCAGAGAATATTGTGAAGAGATGGAGCTGAAATTTGGGAAGCAGAGAGAGGTTTATCTCAAACACATACTTATCTACAATAACATCTTTCACATTTTACATATCTATAATGGATTGAGATATACAAAGGTATCAATGGACCCTAATCTTGCAGAATTGCTGGAGCAGAATGCACAATGAAGGGATGCAGTTAGTGACTGGGATGCCTCATCATCAATTAAGAGTTGCTATCAAATTCGACTTTCTCTTCTTTGTCACCATAAATCCATAAAAATAGTGCCAAATAGATTCATTAGTTTTGAATGTCCTTTATTTAAGTTCTATCAATGTAAAACAATTTGAGATATTTGTAAAACCAATCTTGATATTTTTTCAAGATATTTCAGTTTAGATTTTGTATAAATTCTTCTTCATTTGAAGTATTTTGTGTGGATTCAAAGACATTTCTATAGAAATTTTCTTCTCAATTTAAGGAGCTATTGTAATCAAGACTAGATTGGCTTACTAGATCAAGGAATAAAGTAAAGACATTTCACAGGATTCCTGTGTAAAGCGGAAATCAAATAAGTATTCTCTCTCTCATGTGTATTATTGTTTCTCTTTATGTTTATTAATAATCATATGTATCTCTATGAAATCTGAATGTTAAACTAGGAATGATATTTCAGAACTGGCTTGAATGCTCTCTATCTTCACTGTTTACATTCTTAATGTTTTCTGCTAAACTATCTTAGTCTGGGAATTCTTAATTGCTCCCTTACTTCCGTAGTTTCCCCCCTAGGTCTATAGTAAAGGATTCTTAGTTACCCTTTGTTCATGATCACTTCATTCTCTTCATCTTGATCCCAGTCTAAGGATCCTTCATTGCCATTTCACCCTGGTTATGATTACCTCATCCATTTGAACCTGAATATTTGCCTTTTTCTTTACTAGCCTGCCCTACGAACTCTCCCTTTAGTGATTGATCTGATCCAGTTAAGCCATCCTTTGATTGACTCCATATCCCAATGGCTTGAAGGCCTTGTTCTGTCCATCTTTTCCTAGAATTCCACCACTCAACCTTCAATTCAAAACAAAATCCCATGAACACTAAGAACTAGCCTAAAATCCTACAAAAACAAAGTTAAATTATAAAGAGAGAGCCCTCTCTGGACTTAGGTTGGCTAGAACCTGAGTCTAAAGGTTGTTTTTCGGTTACCCCGATGATCTCTTTCCTTAACCTTGGTAAATTATTGGGTGATAATAGAATCAACCTCATGAATGGACATGGGAATATGTGGTTTGTTATGAAACCAGCTCAAGAAAAGATAGAAAAGATATATCAACGCCTTAGAATTCAGCCTCTTCGAGGGGGAAACCTCCTTTACATTACATAAATGAACAATTCTTGGATGATTCAAATGACAAAACCTCCTTTCTATATATAGGAGTCTAAGGAGTCACAATATAATCCAGCCGACCTAACAATAATAATATAAAGCCACAAAAATAACAATAGAGGGATTCTATGGGGCACAGAAATAACAATATGGGGGTAATAGGGGCACAACAATATAAATAAGGGGTATAACTACAATAGTAATGGGGTAATCACTAGTATTATAGGGACCCAACATGCCCCTCTCCTTCAAAAAAGTGTTGTCCTCAACGCTTGAGTAGTTCTGGATACTTCTGCATAAAATTCTCATCCTCCCATGTGGAATCTTCAGCGGATAAGTTCTTCCACTTGATAAGATACTCTGAAATTGATCGATTTCGTAGCTGTCGAGTTCTTGTTTCTGTGACTGCTTCCGGTTCCAATATAATTTTTCCTTCCTCGTCAAGTTCTGGCAATATTGTTTGAATTGGGAGCTTGTCACCTATAACCTTCTTTAAACATGAAACATGGAAAACTGGGTGCAATCGAGAAGCTGCAGGAAGCTCCAATTTGTATGCCATAGTACCAATCTTTTGCAACACCTTGTACGGACCATAATACTTTGGTGATAATTTATTATCCTTCTTAGCTTGCTTTAGGGACATTTGCTTATATGGTTGTAGCCGTAGGAATACCCAATCACCTACATCAAAACTTCTTTCACTGCGATGTTGATCTGCCTGTTGTTTCATTCTATTTTGTGCCAACACGAGGTTATCCTTTAAGAGTTGGAGGACTTGTTGTTGATGTTCGATGTGATGTTCCACTGCCTGAACCTTAGAATTTTCTCTTAAATATGATGTGATGGATGGTGGTTGATACCCATAAAGTGCCATAAATGGGGTCATTTTTGTTGCTGTATGGAAGGAAGTGTTATACCACCATTCAGCCAGAGGCAACCATTTGACCCATTGTGTCTGTTTATCAGATACAAAGCAACGAAGATATCCTTCCAAACATTTGTTTACTATCTCAGTTTGCCCATCAGATTGAGGATGATAAGATGAGCTATGAGCTAACTGAGTACCAAGACAAGAAAATAATTCTGTCCAAAAATTTCCAGTGAAAATGGGATCTCTGTCACTTACAATAATCTTTGGGTTTCCATGTAGCTTTTGAACTGTTTCCATAAATGCAGTAGAAACTGTACTGGCTTTAAATGGATGTGATAATGCACAAAAGTGTGCATACTTGGTAAGTCTGTCAACTACCACCATGATGACACTCTTTCCCTCAGACTTGGGTAAACCTGTGATAAAATCCATTGAAACCTCCTCCCAACGTTGGCTTGGAATGGATAAAGGTTGTAATAGACCCGGTGTCTTAATTGTTTCAACTTTATTTTGTTGGCAAACCAAACATTCCGCCACAAACTTTTGAATATCTGATTTAAGGCCATCCCAAAAAAATTCCTTCTTAACCCTGTGGTAAGTTTTTAAAAATCCTGAGTGCCCTCCTAAGGGAGAAGTGTGCAATTCCATAAGAATCTTTTGTTTTAGCTGGGAATTCTTACAGAGGTATAAGCGATCTTTGTACCATAACGAATCATTTTGCCAGCTAAATGTATCAGAAGTACTGGAATCTTGTTGTAGCTTTCGAATAAGTGCCCACACTTCTTCGTCATTCTTCCATTCCTCCCTTGCTTCGTTTATCCAATCTGGTTGGATAATAGAAATGGCACACAACAATGCTTCCACATCCTCATCCTTTCTTGAGAGTGCATCTGCCACCACATTTTGCTTCCCTTTTTTGTAGATGATTTCAAAGTCATAACCCAACATCTTTGTGACCCACTTTTGTTGCTCTTCAGAGGATAATCTTTGTTCTAAAAAGTATTTAAGGCTATCATGATCCGTTTTTACCTTGAAGTGTCTTCCCATTAGGTAGGGTCGCCATTTCTTAAGTGCATGGAGTATTGCCAACATTTCCTTCTCATAAATAGCTTTGCTTAAAAACTTTCCCTTGATTGGACGACTTTCAAAAGCAATGGGTCTTTCATCTTGCATTAGAACAGCACCAATTCCATTTCCTGAAGCATCACATTCCACAATAAAGGTTTTTGTGAAGTCCGGTGTAGCTAAGACCGGTGCTTGGCACATTGCCTCTTTAAGATGTTCAAAGGCCTTTGTTGCTTCCGGAGTCCATGAAAATGAATCTTTCTTCAATAATGTTGTTAGAGGTGCTGCTATTCTCCCATAATTCTTAACAAACTTGCGATAATACCCTGTCAACCCAAGAAATCCTCGCAGATGCTTTATGGATGTGGGGATTTTCCATTCCTTAATGGCTTTAATTTTGCTAGGGTCTACCTTAACTCCTTCATGAGATACAATATGACCCAAATATTCCACCTCCTGGACTCCAAAGAAACATTTGGATCTTTTTGCATATAATTGTTTCTCCTCCAATAGTTGTAGCACCCTGTCAACATGTTCAACATGATCCTTCCAAGACTTGCTGTAGATTAGTATATCATCAAAAAATACTAACACAAATTTTCTAAGGAATGGTTTGAAAATTGAATTCATCAAACCTTGAAATGTTGAAGGTGCATTGGTAAGGCCAAAAGGCATGACCAAAAATTCATAATGACCCTCATGAGTTCTAAATGTCGTTTTCGGAATGTCTTCAATCTTCATTCTGATTTGATGATATCCTGAACGAAGATCCAACTTGGTGAAGTAAATTGATCCATGCAATTCATCCAGTAATTCATCAATGACAGGAATGGGGAACTTATCTTTAATAGTGAGCTTGTTGAGCTCCCTATAATCCGGACACATGCGCCATGATCCATCCTTCTTGTGCACCAATACTACTGGAGCTGAGAAAGAACTTTGACTCGGTTGAATTATACCAGCCTCTAGCATTTCTGCAACCATACGTTCAATTTCACTTTTTTGGACATAGGGATATCTGTACGGCCTGATGTTTGGAGGAACACTTCCTGGAATCAGATGAATAGCATGATCATGATCACGCATAGGTGGGAGACCTTTGGGAGTCTCAAATACCTTGGAATGATTGTCCAGGACTTTTTGGAGATCTGGAGAAATAGATGATTCCAATGTGGAAACATCTAGCGAACATAATTGTGCAATTACACCTCTTTGCTCCTTTTTTAGAAGCTTTGTCATGCCATTAGAGCTGATTATCTTTCCTGGTTTCCCTGCAATACCCCTTAATTCAACTTCCTTTCCTTCCACAGAAAATTTCATGAAAAGTTCTTGAAAATTAAAAGCTATTGTACCCAAGGATTGTAGCCATTGGACTCCTAGTACAACATCAGCACCTCCCATTGGAATGGAAAGCATTGGGCTAGTCAATACATATTCTCCCATGGATAGCTTGATATTATGGCACTTTCCAGAGCAATTTATTGTTCCTCCATTTGCAATCATCACTTGACACTCTGGTGCTGGATATAGGAAGCAATTCAATTCTTTTGCTACCCTACAATGAATAAAATTGTGGGTGCTTCCTGAATCAATCAACACTATTACCTTTTTCTTCTTGATTTGTCCTTCTATCTTGATGGTTTGAGGAGTGGTAATTCCCGCCAATGCATTACAAGATATGGTCGGATTTATTTGTTCTTCATCTAGGCTTTGTTCCTGGAATATATCCTCTTCTTTTGACCTTTCTTGCTCCTTTTCTTCTTCCTCTTCACAATCTATGTAGAATAATTTCTTCTCAGCACACTTATGACCTTTTGTGTATTTGCTATCACAATTGTAACAAAGCCCTTTTGCTCTTTTTTCTTCCAATTGTTGTGGTGTCAACCTTGTAGGTTGTGGAAGACTAGGGGCAACAACACTTCCGTCTTTATAGTTGTGAGTGGTATGCTTCCTAGTTGCCATAATTTTGCTTTCCATTTTTCTTGCTAACCTGAATGCCTTCTCTAATGAATCAGGTTCCCAAAGGCGAACATCATGTTGGATATTATCCTTTAAAGACCCTATGAACACATCAATCCTATGCTCCTCTGGAATATCTTTTACCCTTATGTTCAATTTTTGGAACTCCTCAATGTGCTCCATTATTGAACCCTTTTGTTTGAGACTTATCAATTGGCTAAAAAAAGTGTTGCTTTTTGTATCCTCATAATGTGCTATCAATTCTTCCGTAAAAATTGCCCAAGTGATAAATTGTTTACGAGAACAAAGCCATTGATACCATACAAACTGATTTGGTTCCAAATATACAGTTGCCATACGTACCTTTTGTGTGTTTTGCACATTATTGAGATCGAAGAATTGCTCCATCTGTAATATCCATGTGGCGGGATCCTTGCCATCAAACTTCCTCATATCGATTTTTGGAATATGGTGATTCTTCGATCCAACATTAGCATCTATGGAATCATGATTAACATTTCTTTTGTTCTCATCATGAGTTTCCTTTACTACCTTTTCACCATTAGTAAGTATTTCTTGTAGAAAATTTGTCAAATCTGTCTTCAAATCTGCCATGCCTGTCTTCAAATTTGTGTTCAAATCTATCTTCAAATTGTCCATCTTAGCTTCCACACCATTTATCTTAGCTTCCACGCCATTTATCTTAGCATCTGTTAACTTTTGTGAGCGTGACATTTGTTGCACTTGTTCTTGTAATTTTGATATATCATGTAGCATTTCTTCCTCTTCTTCATGAGTCATGCTAGAGCTTTCAGGTTCCTTACTAGGTGTTTGCATTTTCTTTCCTCGGGGCATCATTTACCGATAATAATTCTCTACTATGCCCTTTGAATTCCTTCAAAATCAATTTTCAAACCAAGCTTAAGCAAAAATTTAAAAAAATCTACACACCTTTTTTCACTTTGTAGGAGCTCGATATTGCCTCTGATGTATCTCTGTACTTTCCAATCATCTAGTTCTAAATTTGTGACCTATAGTAGCTCTCTATGTCCTCTTTCCAATGCCACCAGTCTGATCCAAATTGGATTCTCCAAGAAAGCGTTATGCACAATCTCCCAAGATGACCTGATTATAGACCTTTCCAGAAGAGCGACGTTGTATGAAGTGCCACGTGTACAATTTTTGATATTTGGTTTTGAAAATGATATACAAGAAACGACAGTCCATCCTCTTTCTGTACCATTTTACGAAATTTCAATCTGATTCCTAGAGAGAAAGTTATGACACTTTTCCCCAGGTCACCTATTTTGAATGTAATTCAGGAGTCTGCAAAAAGACCAACTTCCTCAGATCATATCTCCGAAAATATCGTGCAAAAAGCTCTGAAATTTAGACCCAAGGTTCAGCGTAATTTCTTCTCAAATGGGTTTTTTTTGCGACTTCTGAAACGTCACATAAAAAAAGTTATAGCGAAAATACCACGATGACCTGTTTGGAGCAGCGAAACCCTAGAATCCAAAGCTCTGTTACCAAATGTTATGAAACCAGCTCAAGAAAAGATAGAAAAGATAGATCAACGCCTTAGAATTCAGCCTCTTCGAGGGGGCAACCTCCTTTACATTACATAAATGAACAATTCTTGGATGATTCAAATGACAAAACCTCCTTTCTATATATAGGAGTCTAAGGAGTCACAATATAATCCAGCCGACCTAACAATAATAATATAAAGCCACAAAAATAACAATAGAGGAATTCTATGGGGCACAGAAATAACAATAAGGGGGTAATAGGGGCACAAAAATATAAATAAGGGGTATAACTATAATAGTAATGGGGTAATCACTAGTATTATAGGGACCCAACATGGTTCCTTAGAAATCTTGGGTGAGAAAAATCCTTGAAAATCGTTCTCAAGAATTTCTGGTTGAGGTAAGGAATGATGATGACTATGGTCCCAGGATTTATCATCTGACATCATGATCTCCATGATGCTTTCATTGGTGGGAAATATGTCGTCGAAAGGTTTAGAGTGGGAAAATGAATTTGAACCTTGAGAATGAAAATCAACCAAGTTTACCAAGTCATTGTTTTTAGAAACGATCATATAGGTAAGGTGGATATCCTCATAAGCTAACACAAAAGGACTAAATGACATAAAATCACCAAAAGAGTCAATGTTGGAACTATTAGGTACTATCCATGGATTATAAGGAATATTACTAGATGAAATCATATTAATTGGAGCAACCATGGTGGAAATCTTGGGAGGAGGGAATGTGAAAGATCCCATTAAGGATGAAACTTTTAGTAATATTAATCCAACATTATCATATGGAAGTGGTATTTTACCCATGCGTGTTATGTTACCAATAGTCTAGGAATCAAAAACAAAAAGGAAAGTTGATGAATAGCCACAATGCCCCTTGACAAGGGAAATGAATCATCCAAAAATAGGACGAGACTACAGTTTCCATAGCATGAATTCAAGTACGACCCAGTAAGAGGTTATAATCTAATGACTCGTCAATGACTTCGACCTCTAATAAGACTATATTACTTGATAATTCCACTTGCAATGAGTTTAGGATCCCATAAGGTTTTAACTCTCTTCCATCAAAGTCTTTAAGGGTTGTTGGTTACTGGTTAAGCGGTGGAGAACATAAAGCTTTCCAACATGAAAATGGCATGATACAAATAGAGGCACCTTCATCTACGATAATGTGGAAGGTGGTTTTACCTCTAAAAACAACTTGGATCATAAATGAAAGTTGAGGTGGAAGTTTAGGTGTATAATTCTCGTGATTAAACACAACAAGGTATGAATCTGAAGGATCTACTCCTCGGATCAATACTAACAATGATTCCCTCTGAGCAAGATAGTTCTACAAAACTTTGAGAGTTGACATAGTCGAAGGAGCTTGAGACAAATATTCAACTATGTTATAATATTATGCAACTCTCACATGAGGGTTAAATGATGACTTATGAATAATTCCCTTGGAAGGATGTTTTATTGTCATTTCAACAATGAGTTTCTCAACTTGTGGAGGACTAGAGTTGGGTGGAGTCAAACTAGAAGTTTGATTAGTAGTGTTTCCATTCGAAGGATTCAGATTACCATAGTCCTTATTTCGTGTAGCCACCAAGACATATTCCTTATTTCAGGTAGCCACTAACATCAATACTTGGGAAGATAAGGATGGGTTTTGCACAACCATATGCGTCTCTTGGTTTGGAGAAGGCTCTGTCAAAATGACAGGTGCAGTAGATGCAAATTTCAAAAATTGATTGATTTCTTCTTGATGTGGAAAATCCTTGGTATGCTCTTCATTACAGATGAGAGAAAGATAATGTGGCTTGCATTTTGCGTCAAGAGACCAATTGTTTTGTTTTTCCTATGGAGGGATTTCTTGTTTATACTTTCCTTTACCCTTATTTTTACTTCCTAATTGGTGATATTTCATTTGTTATATTGTACAACATTACTCTCAGAAGTGTTAAAAGGAGAATTATGAGAGGGGATTTGATTGGTCATAGTAGGAGAAAAATTTGGATTGGATTGACCAAAATATTGACTTGCTATTTGTTGACCGACGAAACTAATCATGCCATCAATAGCATGTGATTCCTTTGAGGGAGGAGATGGAGCAATATGAGATGGTTGTGGAGAATTGGATATCTTGTCATAGAGAATTCTAGATTAGGTATACATCAAATCTAGATATTGAGCAAGAGAAATGACTTTCTATTTAGTAATAACTCTACCCTTGGAAACATCCTCAGTTATGGAAGGAAGTGAGGACTTAACAAACCATTATAGTAATAACTAATTTGAAATAAAAGTTTTGACCAGTCGATGATGATGTCTCTACTCATGAATGTGATAAGATATGTGAATAGAGTCATATTGTTTAGAAAGGTCAAAATCTCAATGCCAGTTTTGTAATGGATGAGTAATTGAAAATGAGTTAGATACATGGTTGTCAATTCATTGAAGTTGTTAAATGAAGCTCTAGGTAATTCGACAAACCATTTGGTTGCTAGACCAATAAGAGTTCATTGGAAAAGATGAAAATAAATGAAGTTATCATTCAAGGAATTCGAAGAACACCATAAATTATATGTCATGGCATGGTTTAATGGATCTTCTCCAGAATTCCCATTGAATTTGGGAATATCACACAGTATTTTAGCTAGAATATCCAACCACCAATGAGAATGATAGATTGGATCGTTGGTAAACTGGGAGAGATCTGGTAATTCTAGTGTTGCAATGAAAGGAAACTTCCTATTGAAGTTTGTTTTTGGAGGTAGGTAACCTTGTGGGTAAAGTTTAACCACTGATGGGGGATATCCTGGATAAGATAAAATGGGTTGTGTGATATGAACTTGCATTCCACCAGGGTAAGGAGGAGTTTGAAAAGTAGGATAGCCCATACTAGGTTGTCAAGTTCCATGAAAACTTTGATAGGGTTGGAAAGGCTAACCTCGGATGTACTAACCTTGATAAGGTTCTTGTGGTGTGGTTGTTGTTTGGCCAATAGAGATTTGTGGTATGCCTTGCAAAGGTTGTCTAGAAGTAATTTGCATCATTCCTAGACCACGTTGACTGGCTTGTACCTGTGCCATACCTTGAACAGGTTGATTCACTTGTACCTAGGGTATATTCTCACTAAGTGGGTTAGGTGGGGTTTGTAATATACCCTGGACATGCTAGGTAGATGGGATTTGAGGAATTACCTATATTGCTTGAGTAGTTTGTATTTGGAATACAACCTGAGGTTGAGTTATTCGAGGTGTGACTTAGACAAGTTGACTGATATGAACTTGAGGTATAGTTGGATGAGCTGAAAAGTAGGAACCTGAGGCATAACTTGGATAGGTTGACAGGTTGTAACTTGAGTCAAAACCTGACTAGGCTAACCAAGCACATGAAGGGTAACATTCTAAGGAGTGGAAACCATTCTTAAAAATGTAGCACCATTAAGAAGAGGACTTGTGACAAGAAAAACACCAACTTGTAACATTTGAATAACGAGTTGGAATATTCCAACAATAGGTTCCCCCCAGCATTTCCCCTAGCAGGGGATAAGGAGTGGAAGGAGGCCATTTCCCCCAACGAGAGGGTACCCAATATAACATGGAGTGGGTTGTTGTGGGAATCTGAATCCACTGAGAAACACACCATACAGTTGATCCAAAGGATTTTAGGGTGCATCAGGTGGAACAATATGTGGTGTGTTTGGTAAATATAGACCAGAGAGTATTCCAGATGATGAAGGTAAAGGAGAAGTCCAAGGACTAGTCGATGCAACAAAAAAGGTTCCTGAAAATGATTGGTATCCAAGTGGTACTAACGAACCACTGTTTAGGTGATTTTTTGGTGAAGTGATGGACATAGAGATCATTGAAACTTCAGTCGATTCACTCATAATGGCATATACAGGTTGGGTGATTTTCACCAAATTCATTATGGCTAGACTTATCAAAGGAGTGTGTGGTTGAATTTTCCAAGGGGAGTTCAAGAGTGAATTAATTTGAGGAATTTGATGTAAAGGAACTTGTAGTTGAGTATTAGGGGTAAAAAACGGGTAATATTAATAAAAAGGCTTCCTATATTGTGAAAAAGAGTTTGAGGGAAAGTAGAATCTTCCTCAATAATTTCCTCTATACTCAATAAACTAGGTGGAAGTTGTTGTTCTCTAGAACTTGATGACAAAGGTTATTGATGAAAAAAAGGTAAAGGAGTGTAATAATAAGTTCCTAAAGTGTTTTTTGGTTCCTCATGTTGTATTACCTCATCTTGTAATCTTTCTAAATCCTCAAATTAAGGTTCTATAACTTCAAGTTCTAATGTCTAAACAACTTCTGGTTGAGAGGTTTGAACTATATCTAACTCACAAGTTTCCAAGGATGTAACTTTAGGTTTGATACTAATAAGAAGTGGTGATTTTAGTTGATTAATTTCAGATGTAGTTCTAGATGGGGTAGATTCCGAAGTACCAGGATCGATAGTTTGTGTTTTCTTATTTTTACAACATCCAGGTGTTTTCTCTGGAGGTAGAGGAGGAAATATATGCATTCTATACAAACAATGAGGGTGTTATTCGACGGTTAATTAATCGATTTTAGAAATAAAAAATAAAAATAAAAATAAAAAGGGGTAACTAGGCATAAAAGGTTTACCAAGTCACTATGAACTATAATATACAGTTAAGTAGATGTAGGAAATCTCCTCGAATGTTATGTTTGGCGTATCACAATTAACTGGGTGGCCGACTCAATTACCTATGGTAGGATTTAAACCTAGTGAGGACTTCCAAAATATACTCGAAGGCATGTGGAAGCACAGTCTGTAGTAGTATTGTCTAATGCATAACCGTATGATGGGGGAATTTTGATATACTCATTGTACGTAGAGCACTATCCTTGATCCAGGTGGATATTGGTGGCCACCTTCCAAGTCCACTTGGACCCCCACCATTGTCTTTCTCAGCATTTTTAGTTTCCTTAATTGTAGCACAACTTACTATTTTTAGCAATTTTTCGGGTCCTGAACTTCCGGAGCCGTTTTGAGGCCCTAAACGACGTTTTTTGGGGAATCCGGGGGCAACATGGGTCCAACAATGATAGTGCTCGGATAGATCTTTCTAATGAGCTATTGTACGCGTCAAACGGAGATCATATGCCAAAGTTACGACCCCGGGAAGTTGATGTACCAATTTACCCCAAACGGGGCCCACAGTTTGGCGTTTCATCTCCTAGGGTTAGGTTTTGGAATGTTAAGGGTTTTTCCATTGTTTCTCAACAATAAATAGGCCTTCGAGCCTCATTGTAACACAATTCAGAGGCATGTAGCCATCACATCTCTTCTCAGAGATAAGCTACCATCGCCCTAGCTGGTTTATTTCCATTTCTGGTTGTAAGAATATTTCAGTATTTTCCACTAATGAAATGAAGTATTATTTCCGCTGCATCTTTGTGTATATGGTTATCTCTGTAATTTGTTGCGCTCCTGTTTAAATCCGGATCAGTGGTATCAGAGCGGTCTGCTTTTTCTCTGTTTTTCTTTGCATGTCCCCAACAAGGTCGGGATATAAGGAGTTAGGGCTTGAACTGGTTGAACCTTTGCAAGACCAGCCTCGCAAATCCCGACGACCTCCCATGGCGGACGAGAAGAAAGACGAGGGGGCAGGAGATCCCATCAAAATCTTGCTCGAAGAAGCCCTCGAGCGACAACGGAACGCGATGATGGACAACTTTGCCCAGATCCTTCAGTGGGTACCCAGAAGCGGCGCATCGGCTTCTAGCAGCTCCTCTGGAAACGCCACACCCTTTAAGGTACAAGTTAATTTTGAAATCCCCATATTCGAGGGTCAGATAGACGCCGATGCCGTAGATAAATGGTTAAATCTGCTAGAGGGTTATTTTTTTGTTCATGAATTTTCGAGTCGGGAAAAGATTGTTTTTGCTCTTCTCAAAGCAGCCCCCCACGTCAAGGACTGGTGGGAAACCTACTGCGAGCAGAAGGATGAAAGTACTGGCTCACTATTTTCAGCCGCACCCACCTGGGATGCGTTCCGGGATGCCATCAAGGAGCAGTACTACCCTGTCGGAAGCTATGAGGATGAATACATAAAGTGGACCACGCTGCGGCAGGGAAGGGACCAAGACGTGCCGGAGTTCACCAATCTTTTCCATACCCTTCGCACAAAGTTGGGTATCAAGGATTCGAAGCAACATTTGATACTCAAATACCGTGGTTTCCTGCACAAGTACATCCAGGAAGAAATACAATTCCTAAACATCCCCTCGCTTGGCGCAGCATACCGATATGCCGTCAAGGTCGAGCAGAAGTTTAAACAAAAGAAGCGAGACTTTGGATCTGCGAATCCAAAGCAGGGGAAAGGTGCCCCTAAA
This sequence comes from Pinus tabuliformis, assembly GCA_031772625.1. NCBI lineage: Eukaryota > Viridiplantae > Streptophyta > Pinopsida > Pinales > Pinaceae > Pinus > Pinus tabuliformis. The sequence continues at coordinate 163,168,146 of CM062819.1, forward strand.
CCACAGAACAAAGGACAGAGCCAAGGTGGGACAGCCCAAGACAACCAGCCGAAGCTGCAAGCAAAGAACAACACCGCGAAGCCGAGAAAGGACACTGGAAAATGGTGTGAGTTCCATAAGAGCTCCACTCACAACACAAGTGAGTGTTGGGCCAAGCAGTCACTGGTGGCTGAGCTAAAGGTTTCAGAATCAGATGCATGTTCCAACTCTGAGTCAGAACCCGATAAGGGGTATGAAAAAGGGAAGCAGATCATTGATGTGGATCCCAGCGCCACTGTTGCTACCGCAAAGATCCAGAAAAATGAACCCGAAGATCCAGAGGAGGAGGAGCGTCTCTTCCACTCCCAGATGTGGGTAAGGGGCTCCCCGATACAGTTCATTGTTGATAGCGGGAGTCAAAAGAACCTCATTTTGGCAGAGGTCGTGAAGCGGTTGGGCTTACCGACCATAGCACATCCACAACCATACACCATTGGGTGGCTTCACCAAGGGCGAGATCTTCGCGTGAGCCAGCAGTGTCGCCTTCCATACAACATCAAGCCCTTCACGGATGAGGTATTGTGTGACATTGCTCCCCTTGAAGTTTGTGATGTATTACTAGGACAACCATACTTGTGGAAGCGACATGCTATGTATGAATCAAGGCCCCGTGCTGTTATTATTACATTGGGAAATAAGTTGTTCAGGATACCAGAGGTAGCACCACCTGCCGCCATCTCTTTGATTATTGCAAAACAATGCAGTAAGATCATTTCCAAAACCAGGAAATTTTTTTTCCTGATGATACGCCCTCAAGGGAAGAAGAAGATAGTGGCCGCGGCATCCAAACGGGGTCCCTCTGCACGACAGCTAAAGATGGACAAGATTGTGGAGGAGTACGAAGACATCTTCACCTCCCCGGCAGGGGTTCCTCTGCACTGTCAAGTCAAGCACTCCATCGATCTGACCCCAGGTGCGCCGCTACCCAATGGACCAATTTATCGGTGCTCCGTTCTGGAGAACAATGAAATCAAGAGGCAGATTCAGGAGCTCCTGCAGAAAGGTCACATCCGTCCGAGTTCATCGCCCTGTGGGAGCCCGATCGTGTTGTTACAGAAGAAGGATGGGATGTGGAGACTCTGTATTGACTATCGGGCGCTGAACAAGATCACTGTCCGTAATAGGTACCCAATCCCGCGGATTGATGACCTCCTAGACCAACTAAAGGGGGCGAAATATTTCAGCAAGATCGATCTGAAGTCAGGATATCACCAGGTACCAATTGAACCCTCAGATGTGTGGAAGACTGCCTTCAAATCCAAGGAGGGCCTCTTCGAATGGTTGGTCATGCCTTTCGGATTGACGAATGCTCCTGCAACCTTTATGAGGCTAATGGATGACATCTTGCGACCATTCACCAACTCCTTTGTAGTAGTATACTTGGATGACATTCTGATCTTTAGCCAGAGTTGGGAAGAGCACCTCCACCACATCCGACAGGTTCTCCAAACACTGCGGCAACACAAGCTATGTGCCAATTTGGAGAAATGCACTTTTGGCATGACCGAGGTTCAGTATCTGGGATACATCATTGATGAACAGGGGGTGCATGTCGATCCAGCCAAGGTCCAAGTCATTCGAGATTGGCCCTCTCCAACCACTCTAACAGAGCTCCGCAGCTTTCTAGGTCTTGCCAACTTCTACCGCAGGTTTGTGCTGGGGTTTTCTCATATTTCTTGGCCCTTGAGTCAAGTCACCAAGGGAGGGGCGAAATCAAAATTCTTTGGGTCTGAATCTCAACAGAAGGCATTCAGGGAGTTGAAGGATCGCCTCTGCACGGCACCAGTGCTCGCGTTACCAGATTTACAACAACCATTTGAGGTCGAGACAGATGCCTCTGACTATGCTATTGGGGCAATCCTTACTCAACATGGACATCCAGTGGCATATCACAGTGAAACGCTTTCAGACACAGTCCAGAAGTACCCCACTTATGATAAAGAGATGTATTCCATTGTACAGGCCTGCCGACAATGGAAGCATTACATTTTGGGGAAGGAAACGGTCATCCACACAGACCACCGACCCCTGCAGTTCATACAGATCCAAGGGAAATTGCAGAAAGATCGCCATCAGAAGTGGTCTACATACCTGCGATAGTTTCACTTGAATATCAAGTATAAAAAGGGCAGCACCAATAATGTTGCAGATTGCCTCAGTCGACCACCGATCATGGTGCTGACCACCGTGCTCAACTCTTGTGGGCACGAGACTTCTGATTGGCCACTTCTCTACAAAAGCGACCCAGAATTCGGCCACACATACCAGACACTCTTGGAGGGTCGGCATGTTGCAGATTTTCACCTCCAGGATGCCCTATTATGCCACCTCGGTCACCTTTGTGTTCCTTCAAGCGAGCGTGCCAAGATGATTTGGGAAGCACACTACAGTCGGGCTGCTGGGCATTTCAGGGTCAAGAAAACAGTGGCAGCACTGCAAAATTATTTCTATTGGCCGAATCTTCGACAGGATGTTGGGAAGTACATCCGATCATGTACTGCATGTGCCATTGCCAAACCGACCATTAAGAAGCAAGGCCTCTATACCCCGTTGCCTACCCCTAGTCGACCTTGGGAATCCATCTCCATGGATTACATGTCAGGCCTTCCTTCCACTAAGCATGGAAATGACTGTGTTTTTGTGGTCGTCGACAGGTTCTCGAAGATGGCCATTATGGTGGCCTGCAAGAAGAATATCACAGCAGAAGCCACTGCTAAACTCTTCTTTGAACGAGTGTGGGTGCACTTTGGGATCCCACAGTCTATCATCTCAGATCGGGACAGTCGGTTTCTCAGCACATTTTGGTCCAGTCTCTGATCAATGCTGGACACCAAACTCACGAAGTCCACAGCCTTCCATCCTCAAACTGATGGCCAGACAGAGGTTGTCAATAGGATGATTGTGCACATTCTGCGCATGTATAACTCAAAGCATCCACGCACATGGGACGACAGCCTCCCCTATGTTCAACACAGCTACAACCGAGCTCTTCACAGCTCCACTGGCCATAGCCCTTTTCAGGTGGGTTTGGGATTCCAGCCACTATGCCCCATTGATGTGGCCATGCCACTTGCATCTACTCACATGAATTCAGCTCATGTCCAGTCCGAAACAGATAAGGCCACCAGCTTCATTGAGCGCATCCAACATATTCGCCAGCAGGTCCATGACATTCTTGAGAAATCAAATGCCAAGTACAAGCAGCGACATGATCAACATCGGGTGCCACACAAGTTTCAGGTGGGCGACAAAGTCTGGTTGCATTTGCAAAAGGAACGCCTTACTGGAGCCTATCGGAAATTGAGACCACTCCGATATGGTCCTTACACCATTAATAAGGCTATGGGAGACAATGCATTTGAGCTCAGCATTCCCCCATTCCTTGGCCTGCACCCAGTGTTCAATGTGGACCACCTTCGGCCATACTTTCCACCATTGCTAGACACATCCGACATTGCAGAACAGCTCAAACCCACAGAATTAAATCCAGATTGCACGGAACAAGCTGCAACTGATCGAATCATGGACACATAGATCAAGAACACTCGCCAACAGAATATCCAACTGTATCGAGTTGTCAAAGCAGGCCAACTCCTTCAGCAGGGCAAGTGGCTCACCAGGGAACAAGTTCAGCAGAAGTTTCCTCATCTCATGGAGGAGCTCAACGCAATGGGGACCATTGCTTCCTAAGGGGGGAGGAATGATCCAGGTGGATATTGGTGGCCACCTGCCAAGTCCACCTGGACCCCCACCATTGTCTTTCTCAGCATTTTCAGTTTCCTTAATTGTAGCACAACTTACTATTTTTAGCAGTTTTTCGGGTCCTGAACTTCCGGAGCCGTTTTGAGGCCCTAAACGACGTTTTTTGGGGAATCGTTGCCCGTTCCAACAATGATAGTGCTCGGATAGATCTTTCTAATGAGCTATTGTACGCGTCAAACGGAGATCATATGCCAAAGTTACGACCCTGGGAAGTTGATGTACCAATTTACCCCAAACGGGGCCCACAGTTTGGCGTTTCATCTCCTAGGGTTAGGTTTTGGAATGTTAAGGGTTTTTCCATTGTTTCTCAACAATAAATAGGCCTTCGAGCCTCATTGTAACACAGTTCAGAGGCATGTAGCCATCACATCTCTTCTCAGAGATAAGCTACCATCGCCCTAGCTGGTTTATTTCCATTTCTGGTTGTAAGCATATTTCAGTATTTTCCACTAATGAAATGAAGTATTATTTCCACTGCATCTTTGTGTATATGGTTATCTCTGTAATTTGTTGCATTCCTGTTTAAATCCGGATCAATCCTATATACCCGAAAGTGCATGAAAGAACTTTCTGATATAATATGATGTACATGGAATTAAAACCAACCATACCTAGGATGTAATATTGTCAAGTAATGAAAACTCCTACATTTAATGATGTCGAGACAAGTCTTATAGCCTAGACCACTAATTGTGTCATTAATGTTCCAAATGATCACTAGGCTAATTGATAAATTTTAACGTTTATCTTGATTAAGGTTTCCATTTCAAGGCACAAAATGAATTCACCTGAACTCCTAGAATGCAACTAGCATGAGAAAATGAACCCCTTTCATTCAATGAAGATCTATGATCTAGGTGGATATTGGTAGTCACCCACCTATTCCACTTGGACCCCCACCATTATTTCTTTCAATTTCCTTAATTGTAGCATATTTTACTATTTTTGGTAGTTTTTCGGGTCCTAAACTTCTTTATCCGTTTTTAGGTTGTAAACGATGCTTTTTTGGAAAATAGGAAATAGTTGAAAGTTGTAGACCTTAGATAGATATTTTTAACGAGGTATTGTGTGCATCAAACAAAGATCGTATGCCAAAGTTACGACCCTGGGAAGTTGATGTAGAAATTTACCCCAACGAGGCCCACATACTTCGTGCTTCATATCCTAGGGTTAGGTTTTGGATGTTTATGGTTTTCCATTGTTTCTCAATAATAAATAGGCCTCAGAGCCTTATTGTAACATTGTTCAGAAGGCAAGTAGTTGCCACATCTCTTCTCAAGGATAAGCTACCATCGCCTGAGCTAGTTTATTTCCATTTTGCATGTAAATGTTTTTTAGTATTTTGTTATTAATGAATTGAAGTTTTGTTTTCATTGTATCTTTATGTTTCTTTTTATACATGTATTTCATTTCGTTCCTTCATAAATCTTGATTAGTGGTATCAAAGCGGTCTTCTCTTTCTCTGTATTTTTGTTCATCTCCCCAACGAGGTCGAGTTATAAGGAGTTAGGGCTCGAACTAGTTGAACCTTTTCTAGACCAACCTCGCCAACCTCGACAACCTCCCATGGCGGAAGAAAATAAAGACGAGGAAGAAGGAGATCCTTTCAAAATATTTCTTGAAGAATCCCTCGAGCGACAAAGGAATATGATGATGGACAACTTTTCCCAAATCCTTTAGTAGATGCCTAAAGGCGACACATCTTCATCTGACAAACACTCTAGAGGTTCCACCCCCTTTAAGGTAAAAGTCACCTTTGACATTCTGATATTTGAAGGCCAATTAGATGCAAATGTCGTAGATAAATGGTTAAATATGTTGAAAGGATATTTTTCGGTCCTTGATTTTTCCAATAGGGAAAAGAATACTTTTGCACTCCTCAAAGCCACCCCCCACATCAAGGACTAGTAGGAAACCTACTGTGAGTAGAAGGATGAGAAGGAACCCTCACTATTTTCAGTTGTACCCACTTGGAATTATTTTTGAGATGCCATCAAGGAATTGTATTACCTTGTCGACAGCCATGAAGATAAGTACATAAAGTGGACAAAATTGCGGCAGGGAAGGGACCAAGATATGTCGGAGTTCACAAATATTTTTGATACCCTTCACATGAAGTTGGGTATCAAGTATTTTAAGTGGAATATAGTACTCAAATACCATGACTGTCTACGCAAATACATCCAAGATGAGATGGAATTCCTAGATATCTCCTTGCTTGGCACCGCCTATCGATACACTATCAAGATCAAGCATAAATTTAAACAGAAGAAGTGAGACTTTGGATCTCCAAATCTAAAGCAAGGGAAAGGTGCTCCCAAAACCACATAATAAATGACAAAGCTAAGACAGGGTGACCCAGGATAATCTTCAAAAGCCACAAGCAAAGAAAAACACCACTAAGACAAACAAGGACACAAGAAAGTGGTGTGATTTCCATAAGATCCCCACTCACAACACAAGTGAGTGTCGAGACAAACAGTCATTGATGTTTGAGATGAGGGCTTCAGATTTAGATGCATGTTTTGAATCTGAGACAGAACTGTTACACAGCAATTTGTCACTGTTTGTCACCGTCCCTGTTCCCCCTCACCCGTACACTGGTGGACTCATTCCGGGACCTGTGAGAAGTGACATGACCTGAAACCACTTGCATCGTATTCCTCTAAGTATGAGCTTCATTTGCCCTAAAGACATCTCCTGCAAAATACCCATGAAAACAACTCTTTTTGCATTAGCGCGGGTCCACAGTTCACTGCCCGCACCAATGAGGGAAATCCTCTAAAAAGGGCGCGCCATTGGCGCTCTGTCCCAGAGTCGCACTCGCGCCAACCGAATTGAGTAAAGTTTTTAACCAACAAGCTCCCGAAGGTTCTCTTCAACCCATTCACCAACTGAATCTATGTTGAGCTAGGATGGTTTGGCTTCGAATCTCCATAGAAAGGAAAGTGGTTTGCCACCTTTCATGGAAGTTTCCAAGTGATAAAACCAATCCCATGAATAATGTGGTTGATCCTATCTCTTTCTTCTCTATCTATAAAATCTTGCCTCTATGCCTTGAGCAAGCTAGTTACAATAGTTCCAGTTCTAGCATAGTGATAGAGAGTTTGAAGCTGCAAGAGCCTTCTTTGCACCCATAAGGCCAAATCTAAGTAAGGAGATTCTTGTCACCCAAAGAGAGAGAGGCTTGTTCCTCATCCCAACAAGCTTTGTGAGACTTGTGTAGCTGACTACCCAGCCAAAGGAGGATTTGACGTCAGAACAATGGTTGTATTCTTCTTTGTTATTTATTAATAATAGATGACTATCATTATGGTTCCACTCTCATTGTCTTATGATTGATGTTGAGTTATATCTTTTCTGACTGATATATAATTGCATCTATTGGATTTTATGCTTGTATTTTTTTTGTTCTTTGCATGTGCAGGTGTCCAATCACGGAGATCGTGGGGATCGTGACCGGCCGAAGCAAAGGAACGAGAGCGACGTCTCTTCTACGAATATTAGCGTTGGAATCCAAGTAGGTTCTCATCATCCACCTTTAATTTGCAATTAGGAACTTGCATGATAGCATTGTTTGATTGTTGCTAGACCCGGTCTAGGCTAGTAGGGATCGCCTCTGTCCGCAGAGGGGATTTACCTCCACAACAATTTGGCGACTCCGCTGGGGAGTTAGTCTTGTCTCTTTGGTTCTCTCGTTTGATTGCTTAGATAGCTTTCTGGGTTGGATGCTCTGTTGTCTCTTGTTGCCTGGTCTGTCTGGATACTGTCGACCAAGCCTTGGATTGCTTGTTTTTATTTTTAAGCTAGCAAACCTAATTGGCGCTCTTTTTTGCATGACAGTCGCGCCAATTGGCACCACTTGCCAGTGTACAGCGCTAGTTTTCCGCCTGACAGTCACGCCAGGCCTGTGAACTTTTCCAGTTTGCTTGTTTGCAGCCTTCCAAGCTTGGGTTTTGTGTCTAGCTACACCTTTTTGAATCACTTGAGTGTGTCAGAGTCTTGTTTGACTGGTTTTGAGTTTTTTTTTGGCAAATTATTAATTGTGTATGAGTGTTAATCGCCTTTGAGTGTTTTTAGTTTATGATCTTTAGAACTCACACCCGTTTTTGTTGATTTGCACTTGATTGGTTCTTAGATTACATTAGAATCATCGTGTGTTTGAGAATTCTCTTGCATATATCACACTTGCATAATTAGAATTCTCATTTTCAGGATATGAATGAAAAGTGTGCATAGATTACATTTGCATACTTTGGGTGTTTGCCATTTTCCACCGATTTCACATTTTAGCCCTAGGGCATCTAGTGGCTTTGTGCATCGAGCCTTCCTTAGGAGTTTTGGTCTTCTGTTGGTCCATTCAACTTTTTGGTTACTCTCTTGCACTTGTTCAGTGATTGTTAAACTTTTTATTGCGTTATTTGAGTGATTCTCCTCTTTTCGCTTGGATTTCGCTTGGCTTCGTTTTGGGCTTAGATTACATGGCCCATTGAGGTCTTTGAGATCTTCTCTTGGTTCTGAAGGACTGCCTTGGTATTTACGGACTTGATTGTATTTTCATTGAGTGAAATTTGTCTTTTTACTCTTTGTTATTGTTTCTCAAAATTTGTTTAGTGCATTTTGCCATCAAAAAAGAAACAAACAATCTCTTTTGCTTTGCATTAGTTAATGGAAAATAAAGCTTTTCGTTGTTATTAGCAATTAGTAACTTTAGAGAAAAGTTTTGTTAATTGCCATTAGCTGCATTAGAGTTATTGTTGATTGTTTTATGGTCATTTTTGTTTGTGTGAAAGCTCTCAACCCTCTCGTAGTTAGCATTCATCGAACGAAATGATATATTTTGGCATATAGCTTGCATTTAGGGAATTGTGAGGGATTACATACGGTAGTACCTGGAAATCGAAACCTAATCAAGATCAACTATAAAATGAACTAAATGAAATTAAAAATGCATTGGAACATAACGCTCACTGTTTAGAGGTCTAGGCTAGAGACGTGCTCCGGCGTCGTTAAACCTAGTCACTTTTGTTTCACTTAAGGTTGGGTGATTCCTCCTTTCGTGACGCAACAAGTGGTCTAGCACGAACTTGAGCTCCCACGTACCGTCGAGTATATGGGGAGACCCCACTAGGTTATCATCCTTTATCCACAGGAAGCCGTGTCTTCCGCCTTATAAGCCGTAATGCACCGAACACAGCATTCGGGAAGATTGACTGCCGTATGGGAAGTCCTTGGTTTTCATATGACTGCCAAGGTGTATATGCAATTTTATGGATTTGTTTGGTAAACCTTTTTGCCTAGCTCTCCAGAGTAGTCACTTTTGATCCTTTTCAGACTCCTTAAATGAAAAGGCTCATCTGAGCGTTTGTCACTTCGGGCTCACTAAACATTCGAAGGAGACTAGAGTCATCTTTTTGTCCTTTTCTCGACTCTTAAAACATGAAAAGGTCAAGTTGTGTCCTTGCGTCTTAAAATTTATTTGGCCGCGATTAACATTACCTGGTTAGATCTTGTTTGCGTTAGCTTGAGTAGGCTTCTTTTCGTTCTCGATGGAAACTTTTCCGGGGTTCACCAACCCAGGGATCCCCTCTGACGGGAACCCTGGTCATTTCGCTCCTTTTGGAAATGTTGGTGCTCCTTATATGGCGACGTTGTCCCTCCCAGGGTTAACTGTTGGGTTGCCGGTTTGGTTGTTCTCAACCTCTTTGGTCCCTGCTATCTCACCGTCTAGTCAATCCGTCCCTCCACCTGAACAACATCATGTTGATTCTAAGGTGGATCTCTCCCCTTCTACGCCCACTTCTACGTCCTCATCTTCTACTTCACCTGGTGAAAGTCTAAATTCGAGTAACCAGGTGGCTAAGAAGAAGAAGAAGAAGATGAAGAAGAAGAAGGCTCCTAAGGGAGAGGTTACAAGTGCAGCTACCCCCTCAAGTATACCTGAAGTTGGGCCCCATTCCGCTCCTCCGCGGAAGGTCAAGTTTCCTTGTCGATTATGCAAGGAGGACCATCTTGTTCGCGATTTTCCTGGCATTCCCAGGGTACTAGAAGTATGGTCTCGCTATCCGGCCCGCCCCTCATCATCCTCTGAAGCTCACGGCAATGCTACCTTATCAGTCGGGAATGGTAAGGGAAAAGGGAAGATTCGAATCCCCTATAGACTTTGTGAAGGCAATCATCCCCTTCACCTTTGTCCACTCATGGATAAAGCCTTCGTTGTCTTGGAAAGTCTTATAACTCCTTCACCCCAACTTCCCGTTGGTTATCAACGTCTCTCTGTTGCCGTAGATCATTCCCCTATTGACAAAGAGATTGATTCATATTCTTCTCTTGTCCAGCCTCCTCTTCCCGAACCCGGCTGTCCCCAGCCTGTTCCAGACCAACCATTGGTCAGAAAGAGTGTCGACTCGAGTCCGCCGCTTGCTCACTCTGTTTCGGAAGAGAATCACGCCCATGTTCTTCTCGTCTCTTCAGATTCTCCTGAGTCCCGAAATGACTCTCCTAACCCAGCTGCTCCCGAAGGTTCTCCTTCGGTTCCTTTAGCACATGGGGGAAATCATACGATTCCCCCACCAAGTAGTCTGGTCGCTTCCTTTGGTTGGACTCGCCTGATCGCCGGTCGCCTTCCATCCCATATGCCTTTCCAGATCATAGTACATGCCTGTGCTAAGGCAGTACCTGGCACTGTTTTGGATGAAGGGGCGTCTGTCAGTCTTATGCCATACACTACTTGGCAAGCTTTAGGTTCCCCGCAGCTTGGGCCGGTCACTCAGAATCTGTTGGCCTTCAACGGAGGAGCCTGTCCATCTCTAGGAGTTCTCCCGAAGTTCCCTATTACTTTGGGAGGCAAAACCGTCTATATAGATGTCTTGGTTACCCAAGGTGTTTTAGACTTTAGTCTTCTCCTTGGTCGCGACTATGTTTACACCATGGGGGCCCTCGTTTCTTCGCTTTTCCGTGTGGTTTGCTTTCCGCACGATGGAAGAATTGTGACTATCGATCAAGTTTCATTCGTTAGTCCCCCGATGCCTCCTGCGCCGTTGTCGTCCCCTCCTAGTTTTCATCCACCAGTTGCATCTACCCCACCACAGATCAACTACGTGGCCACCTATCCCATGCCTGGATCCAGTGATGCCACCATCGTGCGTAGTGTCCTGGGGGCATTGGGCCCTGACTTCCAAGATGTTTCCCTTCCACCAAGAGTGGCAATCTTGGAAGCCCCGACTTTCTATTCATTATGATGAAGTTCGGGCGGAGCATAGTTTGCTTTCCTATGTCAAGCTCCTTAAAAAATGAAATTGGGTCTGGTTGGAGCATAGTTCCTTTCCTGTGTCAAGCTCCTTAAAAAATGAAACTAGATCTGGCCGAGGATATTTTTGATCTTGTGACGACCTCGTTAAAAAACGAAACAAGGTGTTCGAGCATAGTCCCTGATCTTGTGTCAAGCTCGTTAAAAAATGAAACAAGGGTTACGAGGATAGTTTTGATCTTATGTCGACCTCGTTAAAAATGAAACAAGGGTTATGAGGATAGTTCTTTTCCTGTGTCAACCTCATTAAAAAATGAAACAACTCCTCCTTTTCCAAATCGAGTCTTTTGATTAAGATCTCGTAAAATCCAAGTCGAGTCTTTCCAAGATCTCGAAAGTGAACCTTCATTCCATCCACTTTCTTGAATGCAATGAAGCTTGGGGGGCATGTACCTCGTTTTGCATCATTATGCTGGGGGCATGCGAACTCATAACAAGCATAGTTTTTCGTTTCAAGCTTGTGTAAACATGAAACCGAATCCAAGCAGAGTTCTCCATGGTTCAAGCTTGTGTAAAAATGAACCCATACCTAATTTACACCTCGTGATTGTTATTTTTATCCGTTGAATTCTGTTAGATGAGCCTTGGTTGTTTTCATCCCATCGCTACCATCTCTTTGGCCGATCATATGCTTTCACTTGGTTTTTTTCCTTTCCTGAGGAACCGCAGCGATGAGTGGTTTTCTTAGCCAGCCTCTTGACAATTACATGTTTTGAGTAGTTCCACCATTGCCGAAACCAGTTGCTACCCTTTATACCACTCGTTCCTCTAGGATGAGTCACCTTTAAGCTCTTTTCTGACTCGTAAAATATGAAAAGATTGCCGAGTATTTTTCCCTTTTTGACTCGTTAAAGAGAATAAAAATGGAGGTCTGCTTTTAGCAATTTTCCGACCGTTTAAAGACGAAAATATTGCTGAGTTATTCCTCTTGACTTGCTAAACGTAAATAAGGGGCGTCATCTTTAAACTCTTTTCCGACCGTGTAAAAAACAAAAGATTGTCAGGTCTTTGTCGTTTCAGGCTCGTTAACGGTTACGAAACGACGTGATATCGATCGCTTTTTTACTTTTTCAGGTCGATGTCACTACATATGAAAAGTACTCCTCGATCGTAATGATCGGGCGGTTCTTTCAAGCATTGTTTTATACTTTTTCGGGCTCGCGAGACACAACTTTACGAAAAAGGACTCCCCTGGAGTTCGCTTTTCTACTGTCTTTTCAGACTCTCTAAATAGGAAAAGACGCTGAATTCTTCCTTTGTCAGACTCGTTAAAACTTAATGACAACGGATTCCGCCGTAATGACGCTCACAAGCATATGTTATCCCCATCAAGCTTGTTAAAAATAACTGGGGTACTCGCCAGAAATGGTGGGGAAAATGGACCCATAATTATTGTCGTGTCGGCATTATGTCGCTCTTGAACATGGCACTAGTCTGCATTCGTGTCTGGGTGGGAACATCTCATCTTGTTTTACACTAGCCTCCATGGGTTTGGGTGATCCTATTTGACCTCTCATCTGCTCATTGCCTTGTCACCATGACCTCTGCTCATTTGATGTCAAATACTGCCAAGTCCACTATCGTGCTGCCGATATGTTCAAGAGAAGTTGACCTCTGCAGAATTACAACCTCCCTCTGATACCTCACATAATTCTGAATCACCACAACATCTTTCCTCTGTCTCGTGTCAATGATGTGGGAAACACTATGGCCCACCTTTGATCAAGGTCACTTCCTGTCGACTTCAGCTCATTATCCAGGAAGCTGATCTAGAGACTCCCTTCAGTGCCTTGGAGCCTGCATGCCTCAATGGCAGGTTCTTCGTGTTCGACGAGAGGTTTTCATCATTGGCCTCCGATCGAATGATTCTACGGGTGTTCGACGCCAGCTCATTGATTCACACGCCGTAGATTGTACCTGTAGTACCTTGAGGGCCATTGTCATTATTGGTGGTACCTCTCGCGTCTGTTAACAATTTTCATCATTGACTGGTAATCAGACGATGTTCATGCATGTTCAACTCCAACTCATGTATTCACATGCTTGAATTTGTACTCTGTTCGGGTCGAGGTGGAGCACAAGACCCTGGATTTTGTTTGTTGGAATCCAGGCTGCGATTTGTGGCTTATTATGATCATTACATGACTCATTCACTGGATGGCTGCGACCATGCCTGAGTCTCTTTATCGATCCTCACTGGATGGCTGCGCCCATACCTTGGATCTAGTTTATTGTGTACTCTGTTATGGATGGCTGCGCCCATACCACACCTATCATGTACTTGAGATATCAGTTGTACTTCTTTACGCAGGTTCTCCAGCGGCCGTGTTTTCAGTCACGCATGTTCTTGTAAAGCATTTCACCCCTCTCTCTCTCGGGCCTCATGCTTTAGGGGGCATCTGTTACATAGCAATTTGTCACCGTTTGTCACCGTCCCTGTTCCCCCTCACCCGTACACTGGAGGACTCATTCCGGGACCTGTGAGAAGTGACATGACCTGAAACCACTTGCATCATATTCCTCTAAGTATGAGCTTCATTTGCCCTGAAGACATCTCCCGCAGAATACCCATGAAAACAGCTCTTTTTGCATTAGCGCGGGTCCACAGTTCACTGCTCGCGCCAATGAGGGAAATCCTCTAAAAAGGGTGCGCCATTGGCGCTCTGTCCCAGAGTCACACTCGTGCCAACCGAATTGAGTAAAGTTTTTAACCAACAAGCTCCCGAAGGTTCTCTTCAACCCATTCACCAACTGAATCTATGTTGAGCTAGGATGGTTTGGCTTCGAATCTCCATAGAAGGGAAAGTGGTTTGCCACCTTTCATGGAAGTTTCCAAGTGATAAAGCCAATCCCATGAATAATGTGGTTGATCCTATCTCTTTCTTCTCTATCTATAAAAGCTTGCCTCTATGCCTTGAGCAAGCTAGTTACAATAGTTCCAGTTCTAGCATAGTGATAGAGAGTTTGAAGCTGCAAGAGCCTTCTTTGCACCCATAAGGCCAAATCTAAGTAAGGAGATTCTTGTCACCCAAAGAGAGAGAGGCTTGTTCCTCATCCCAACAAGCTTTGCGAGACTTGTGTAGTTGACTACCCAGCCAAAGGAGGATTTGACGTCAAAACAATGGTTGTATTCTTCTTTGTTATTTATTAATAATAGATGACTATCATTATGGTTCCACTCTCATTGTCTTATGATTGATGTTGAGTTATATCTTTTCTGACTGATATATAATTGCATCTATTGGATTTTATGCTTGTATTTGTGTTTTTCTTTGCATGTGCAGGTGTCCAATCATGGAGATCGTGGGGATCGTGACCGGCCGAAGCAAAGGAACGAGAGTGACGTCTCTTCTACGAATATTAGCGTTGGAATCCAAGTAGGTTCTCATCATCCACCTTTAATTTGCAATTAGGAACTTGCGTGATAGCATTGTTTGATTGTTGCTAGACCCAGTCTGGGCTAGTAGGGATCGCCTCTGTCTGCAGAGGGGATTTACCTCCACAACAAGAACCCAACAAGGGGAATGACAAACAGAATCAGATTATTGATGTAGATCCTAGTGCCATTGTTGCCACCACCAAGGTCCAGAAGATTGAGCCCAAAGATCCAAAAGAGGGGGAACGTCTCTTCCACACATAGATGTGGATGAAGGGTTCTCTGTTGTAGGTCATTGTCGATAGCAGAAGACAAAATAACCTCATTTCAATAGAGGTCATGAAGGGGTTGGGCCTATCGACAACACCACACCTATAGCCATACACCATCTGGTGGCTTCACCAAGTACAAGATCTCCACATCATCCAACAATGTTGCCTTCCCTACAACATTAAGTCCTTCATGGATGAGGTCCTATGTGAGGTTTCTCCTCTTGAAGTTTTTGATGTATTATGATACCAACCATACTTGTGGAAGTGTCATGTTGTGTATTATTTTAGGCCTCGCACTGTTATTATTACTTTGGGGAATAATTTATACAGAATATTGGAGGTAGCCCCACCTACCACCATCTCTTTGATCTCTGCTAAGAAATGCAGTAACATCATCTCTCAGACCAAGAAATTTGTTTTATTTTTTATTCACTCTCAAAGTAAGGGGAAGATCGTGGCCATATCCATTGCCCCTGAGAAGGGTTCCTCCACATAGTAGAATCAGGTGGATAAGTTCATGGAAGAATACAGGGACATCTTCTCCTTTCCCACATGGGTACCCTTACACTGTCAGGTCAGGCATTCGATTGATCTAACTCATGGAGCTCCTCTTCCAAATGGGTCGATATACATTCGATCCATTCTATAAAATGAAGAGATGAAGTGACAGATCCAGGAGTTTCTTCCAAAAGGGCACATCCAACCATGTTCCTCACCCTTTGGGAGCCTGATTGTACTAGTACAAAAGAAGGATGGGACTTGGAGCCTTTTAATTGATTATCGGGCACTAAACAAAATCACTATCAGGAATAGGTATCCAATCCCACAGGTTATTAACCTTCTAGACTAGCTTAAGGGGGCCAAGTATTTTAGCAAGATCGATTTTAAGTCTTGTTATCACCAGGTTCCAATAGATCCCACAAATGTATGGAAGACCACCTTCAAATCCAAGGAAGGCCTTTTTGAATGGCTAGTCATGCCCTTCAGGTTGAAAAATTCCCCTACTACTTTTATGAGGTTAATGGATAACATATTTTGGTGCTTCACCAATGTGTTCATGGTTGTTTATTTGGATGAAATCCTTGTATTTAGCAAGATTTGGGAGGAGTCCTTGCAACAAATTTGATAGGTCCTTCAAACCCTATGACAACACAAAACATGTACCAACTTAGGGAAATGCACCTTTGGCCTGAGCCAGGTCCAATATCTAGGTTACATCATATATGAGCAAGGCATGCATGTGGATCTCGCTAAGATCCAAGTCATTCGAGATTGGCCAGCCTTAACCAATCTAACAGAGCTTCGCAATTGTTTGGGCCTTGTAATTTTTATTGGAGGTTCGTGTTTGGATTCTCCCATATCACTTGACCTTTGAGTCATAATATCATTGATGGATCGAAAGAAAATTTTTACTGGTCCGAGTCCCAACAAAGGTGTTCATCGAACTAAAGCACTACCTCTTATCTACACCCATACTCACATTTCCAAACCTGCAACAAGCATTCAAAATTGAGACAGATGCCTCTGATTATGTTAGTGGTGCAGTCCTCACCCAACATGAGCATCCAATGGCCTATCATAGTGAGATACTTTTTGATACAATTCAAAATTACCCCACCTATGATAAATAGATGTATTATATCATGTAGGCTTGTCGACAATAGGAAAATTACATTCTAGGGAAGGAGATGGTCATCCACACTGATCATTGACCTCTTCAGTTTATACAGACACAAGGGAAGTTGCAGAACAATCACCATCATAAGTGGTATACATGTACGCAACAATTACACTTGAACATTAAATACAAAAAGGGTAGCAACAACCATGTTGCAAATTTCCTTAGATGACCCCCAATTGCAACATTGACTATTGTTATCAACTCTTATGTCCACAATACCTTTGGATGGCCGCAACTCTACAAAAATGATCCAAATTTCGCCACCACATACCAGATGCTAGTGGATGGCAAGCAAGTTCCTGTTTTCCACCTTCAGGATGCATTATTATGCTACCTAGACCACCTTTGTGTTCCTTCAAGTGAGTGCACTAAGATAATTTGGGAGGTGCACTACAGTCAGACTACAAGACACTTTGGTGTGGATAAAATTGTGGTCGTACTCCAGGGACCAAAAGTATTTTTATTGGCCAAAACTCTGATAGGATGTTGGAAAATATATCAAATCCTGCACTTCTTGTGCCATCGCCAAGCCAACCATCACGAAGTAAGGCCTATCACTCCTTTGCCTAATCCTAGATAGCCCTGGGAATCCATCTCCATGGATTATCTGTCTGGCCTCCCTTCTACCAAGTATGGTAATAACTTTGTATTTGTGGTCATGGACAAATTTTCTAAAATGGCTATTTTGGTGGCCCGTGAGAAGAGTATCAGAACAGAGGACACTACCAAACACTTCTTTGAATGATTATGGTTACATTTTGGGATACCAAAGACCATTGTATCATACCGGGATAGCAGGTTCCTAAGCACATTCTAGTTGAGTGTCTTAACACTATTGGACACCAAGCTCACCAAGTCGACTACATTTCATCCCTAGACTGATAGCCAAATGAAAGTCGTCAACATGATGATAGTGCGCATACTGGACATGTACAACTCCATGCATCCATGAACCTAGGATGAGATCCATACCTATGTGCAACACAACTATAACATATCTCTCCATAGCTCGACTGGTCGCATTCCCTCGCAAGTGGGTCTGAGATTTCAACCATTGTGTCTTATTGATGTTAGCATGCCTCATGAGACTACACAAACAAATCCACATATGTACATTATAGGGCTAATAAAGCAACCAGGTTTATTGAACACATCCATCACATCTGCGAGTAGATTCATGACATCTTGGAGACGTCCAATGCCAAGTATAAGAAGAAACATGATCAACATCATGTGTCGTACAAGTTTCAAGTGGGTGACAAAGTTTGGTTGCATTTGTAGAAAGAATGCCTTACTCGATCCCATAGAAAGCTCAAACCACTATGATATGGGCCTTACACCATCACCAAGGTTATGGGTGATAGTTATTTTGAGTGTAGCATTCCCCCATTCCTTGGCCTGCATCCAGTGTTCAATGTGGACCTCCTTCAACCATACTTTCCACCATTACTAGACACATAAGACATTGCAAAAAAACTTACACAAATAGAGCAAAACCCATACTGCATGGAATAGTTCTCAACTAATAAGATAATGGACACACAGATCAAGAACACTTTTCAATAGAAGATCCAACTGTATGGGGTTGTCAAAATTGGCCAACTCCCAAACCAAGGCAAGTGGCTCACCAGGGACTAAGTCGAGGAGAAGTTTCCCCATCTCATGGAGGAACTCAATGAAATGGGGACCATTGTTTCCTAAGTGGGAAGGACTGATCTAAGTGGATATTGGTGGCCACCCACCTATTCCACTTGGACCCCCACCATTTTTTATTTCATTTTTTTTAATTGTAGCACAATTTACTATTTGGCACTTTTTTGGGTCCTAAATTTCCAGAGCCATTTTGAGGCCTTAAATGACATTGTTTTGTAAAATGAACAAATCATTTGGAATAAAAAATTATATTCCTCATATATATATTTCTAACGAGGTATCATATTGTCGGAAATGATACTGAGAGGGCGGGGGGGTGAATTAGTGTTAGCAAATCAATAACTTTTTCATTTCCATAATCAAATTTATATACACTACTTCAGTGAAGGGAACTTGCGTGTACACGCAACTGTATTAAAGGCAACTAGCATATATCCAGCCAACTTATGATTTAGTTAATTCATCATATGTTGATCTTTAATCAATGCATCAGTACTTTATTAACCATATAAATAGTAACTAGGTGCAGTAAAAATAGAACAGACCATCACACATAAAAAGCACACATGAACACCAAGATTTAAGGTGGAAACCCAATGCGGAACAAAAACCACCTGTTGTTGTCTTATTTAATATAATAAAAACCTGTTTACAATCTTGTACTAGTGTAGATGCATACCAGTAAACAGACACCCACCTGCAAAAGGCTACAACCATCTCTCGTTCTCTAGCTACTATTGGAAGGGAGCTACAACCCCCTATCTCTTGTACTAACCGATATGTTTACTAGTACGTAGGTGCCGGCCTACTAAAGGCTCCAACCTTCACTCGTTTTCCCGCTACTACTAGAAGGGAGCTCCAAACCCCCGACTCTTGTACTGGCCGATATGTTTACCAGTACGTAGGCGCCAGCCTATAGAAGGCTGCGACCTTCTCTCTTCCTCCAGGGACCACGTTTCATAAATTTTCAAACTGGATACTCCTGGAACACAACAACATAATATGAAGGCCACATTTCATCCAATTTTCATACTGAACCCATCAACAACATTTAAGCTCAAAATAAATCACCACTGCAATACAACCATTGCATTAACCAATCATTGAATACTCATTCATCAATCTCTGAATTACCCACAACTGAATCACTGAAGGCCTGTCATCAAAACACAGACACCAGAACATAGAGCAGAACCCAGAACTCTGTAACAACCACAAGAACCAACTACAAATTCAGATATCATATTTTAGTAATGTATACGTTACTCTGATGAGCTGAACCAGCATGTATACGCACTTTTACCAAAGTGAACCCACGTGCAGATCTGCAAATACTAACTTAAAAACTTCACAGCTATTTCAGAATTCAGTCATACCTAGATCATAACATTTGCAAAATAAAACATGTGTCAATATTCAGATCTAGTCTACCCATGATCAAACCACATAATGATAATACATTCCAAGCCTTAAGATCCTGATCAATCATCCGTCATCATCCACATAGATTCATCCTTAGTTCATATCAAGCAAAGCGTTACAACCCCATAACCTGCACACTGGATCTCACACTTCATCATATATTCAATACTTGCACACCTTGGCCTAATGATCTTCTCCTCCTTATATAGTTTTAGGCCTTTCTTAATACGATGGACCAAAACCACTTAGGACCAATACCTTGGACCAAATACCTAGGGTCAATACCTCAGACCAAATACCTTGGACTAATACCATGGATCAAAATACCATGGACCAAATACCTCGGACCATAAACTTAGTTTCCCAACATATACGTACTTTTCCTTTTGTGAAAGTGTGTGTATACATATCCACTACTTGAGTTTAGTGAACCTATATGCAGCTTGGTCAAGGTGAACCTGCGTATACCTCTCTTTCTTCATTCTATGTAGTCTGATCTGTAATTCTTTGCTATTGCACTAAGAACTATCATCTGAGTGAGTTGCCATCAAGGACAACACAACACCTATATCATAATGCCAACAATCTCCCCCTTTGGACTTGATGGCAACAATAACACCAAGAAACTCTCCCCCTTTGACATCAAGGGCAAAGGGTGGACCAATATATTCTCTCCCTTTGATATACATTATGTTGTCTATACTCCCCCTGAGTACATGCTGAAATCTCTTATTGAGCTCCCCCTTTGTACATGCTAAGATGTACTAATCCATCCATGCTCCCCCTCAGCACATGCAGAGTCTACAATTTTTTTTTTAAAAGAATAACATGACTCTACAACTCAACTAAGTGAGTATGACCTTCCTATCACCAATGACTCATACATACATCAATCTCCCAACCAAGTGGGGATATACCAATTGTTTATACATGACTGAAAATAGAAATTATTACATCATCTTTCCCATGTATAGTGGGGTTACAAATTAGGTCTTTTCATGACCTTTACATCAAATGATATACATGATATTTATAACAAGAACAACCGATCTAAACAAGACCATGATAGTCATCGGCAACTATCATACACCATATATGATCTGCATCATCAGTAACATCATGATCAACAACCTGTATATTTCCATCATCAAAACTGTCACCTGAAACAAAACAACTATGTGAATCTGTATCAAGATCTTCTAAGTTAATGCCAAAAATGCATTATTAAAAGCATATGCTCCCCTTGAACCTGTGCTAGATGTTCACTGTCAAATCTGATCATTGCATATATCAGTAAGAAATATCAGGGCATCATCATCAATCAGATATACATCAAGTTATCAACAACTGATGAGGACCAACACATTTCCACACATCATTAGTAGATTGTAACCATCATCAAATGGAGAAAATAATTGACTGAACCATATCAGACCCTTTTTCCTGAGTCTGTCCCACTGCTTTTCCTCAAACCAACATATACGGAACTGTGCAGCTTCGAACTCATGTATATACACGACTTGTCTTCATGAAACTTGCGTATGAGATTTAGAATACTGAAGTTTCACACTTTTAGCTCCCCCAGAGTCTATTATGGCTGTACACTGTGCCATGCCATATTTTTCTTACTGTACTTCCTTCTTTTTCCATATCTTCGAGTGTGATGATGTTTTCTTCTTTTCATATGGTGCCCAAAATTTTCTCCTACATTCTTTTGCTATATGTCTAAACTTGTTACATGCATAACATCTTACATGTTTCATATTCCTTCTATAGCAGTCAATGGCTTTGTGACCAAACATATTGCAAGAAAAACAATATCCCTTAAAGTACTTGGAAGCTGATGATCTTTCTGTGTGACGGTCTTGAACCATTCTACTTCTGCATCTCGCTGCAACATGTCCAAAATTATGGCATATAAAACATTCAACATTATTCATTGAAGGAAATAACCTACTATCACTTCCACAGTTAGGAGTAAAATATTTTCTTTGAAGAATTTCTTTCCTTGGTTGTTGATGGGGTTGACCTCTCATCTCCTTGTTGAGCATTTCAGATTTTGCATTAGAGTTCCTTGCCTCACCTTATGAGCTAGATTCACCTTCAACAGATTCATGAAAACCAAGACCAGTTTTGATGGTAGGAGACCTTTGACTACTAAGAATATTATCCAAAATCTTAGTACTGTTTTGAAATCGTAACAATTTATCCTTTTCTTCTAATTTACCTTTTAAGATATTTACCTCAACCTGATATTGCTCTTCCTTTTCCAGATATTGCTTCTTCAAGATTTCTTCAGACTTTCTTCCTTCTTCCACTTGTTTCCTTAATTTGAGAATATCATTTTCTTGTTCTTCATCTGCTTGAGGTAGTTCTTCATTCTTCTTACTTTGAAGATCTTCTTTTAGAGAGAGGATCTTAGCTTCAAGACTTACATAGTAACTGGATCTATCTTTAAGTCTCTGGATTGTTATACTCTGATCATTTATTTCATTTCTTAATGATATCACTTCATCCTGCAACTTCTTCCTTACTTTGTTTCCTTCCTCCAGCTGAGATTTTAATCTGGTAACTTCTTCTTTGAAGGCACACTCCCTTTTGTTAAATAGATCTTGTTGATCTCTGATTTTATCTGATGCTTCATTTGCTTGTTCATCTCCAATCTGAGGTGATTTGGAATCTAAATCCTTGATTCTCCTGTTGTCACTGTTCCTTTGAGCTGTGATCTTCTTCTGAGGCGCTTTCTTCTTTAGCTTCTTTCCCATTGTTCTACGGATCTCCTTCAAGCGATCAAGCTTCTACCAAAGGACCTGCTCTGATACCAATTGTTGGAAATAATACTAAGAGGGAGGAGGGTGAATCAGTATTATCAAATCAATAACTTTTTCATTTCCATAATCAAATTTATATACGCTACTTCAGTGAAGGGAACTTGCGTGTACACGCAATTGTATTAAAGGCAACTAGCGTATATCCAGCAAACTTATGATTCAGTTAATTGATCATATGTTGATCTTTAATCAGTGGATCAGTACTTTATTAACCATATAAATAGTAACCAAGTGCATTAAAATAGAACAGACCATCACACATAAGAAGCATACATGAACACCAAGATTTAAGGTGGAAACCCAATGCGGGACAAAAACCACCTGTTGTTGTCTTCTTTAATATAAGAAAAACCTGTTTACAATCTTGTACTAGTGTAGACGCGTACCAGTACGCAAGCACCCACCTACAGAAGGTTACAACCTTCTCTCGTTCACTAGCTACTACTGGAAGGGAGCTACAACCCCCTAGCTCTTGTACTAGCCGATATGTTTATTAGTACGTAGGTGCCGACCTACTGAAGGCTCCAACCTTCACTCGTTTTCCAGCTGCTACTAGAAGGGAGCTCCGACCCCCTGGCTCTTGTACTGGCCGATATTTTTACCAATAGATAGGCATCGGCCTACAGAAGGCTTCAACCTTCTCTCTTCCTCCAGGGACCACGTTTCATAAATTTTCAAACTGGATACTCCTAGAACACAACACCATAATATGAAGGCCACGTTTCATCCAATTTTCATATTGGACCCATCAACAACATTAAAGCTCAAAATCAATCACCACTGCAATACAACCATTGCATTAACCAATCATTGAATAATCATTCATCAATCTTTGAATTACCCACAACTGAATCACTGAAGGCCTGTCATCAAAACATAGTCACCAGAACACAGAGCAGAACCCAGAACTCTATAACAACCACTAGAACCAACTGCAAATTCAGATATCATATTTCATAATGTATACGCTACTATGATGCACTGAACCAGCGTGTATACATGCCTTTACAATGCGAACCCGCGTACAGATCTGCAAATACTAACTTGAAAAATTCACAGCTATTTCAAAATTCAGTCATACCCAGATCATAACATTTGCAGAATAAAACATGCATCAATATTCAGATCTAGTCTATCCATGATCAAACCACATAATGATAATACATTCCAAGCCTTAAGATCCGATCTATCATCCATCATCATCCACATAGGTGCATCCTTAGTTCAGATCAGGCAAAGCATTACAAACCCATAACCTGCATACTAGATCTCACACTTCATCAAATATTTAATACTTGCACACCTTGGCCTAATGATATTCTCATCCTTATATAGTTTTAGGCATTTCTTAATACCATGGACCAAAACCACTTAGGACAAATACCTTGGACCAAATACCTAGGGTCAATACCTCGGACCAAATACCTTGGACCAAAACCATGGATCAAAATACCATGAACAAAATACCTCAGACCAGAAACTTAGTTTCCCAAGATATATGTGCTTTTCCTTCTATGAAAGTGCGTGCGTATGTATACGCTACTTGAGTTTAGTGAACCTGCGTGTATATGTAGCTTGGTCAAGGTGAACCTGCGTATACCTCTCTTTCTTCATTCTCTGTAGTCTGATCTGTAATTATTTGCTACTGCACTGAGAACTATCATCTGAGTGAGTTGCCATCAAGGACAACACAACACCTGTATCATAATGCCAACACATATGCGTCAAACGGAGATTGTATGCCAAAGCTACGACCCAAGGAAGTTGATGTACCAATTTAACCCAATGAGGCCCACACACTTGGCAGTTGATCTCTTAGGGTTAGGTTTTTGGACATTTATGGTTTTCCATTGTTTCTTAATAATAAATAATCCTTGGAGTCTCATTGTAACACAATGAACCTCATGTCTGAATTTCAGATCTTGTATCACTACATTTTTGGAGATATGATCCAAGGAAGTTAGGGTTTTTCTTGGCTCTTGAATTCCATCTCAAACAGGTGACCTTGGGAAAATCGTCATAACTTTCTCTCTGAGAATCAGATTCAAATTTCGTAAAAGGTTATAAAAAGAGGAAAAACTTTAGTTTGTTGGGTATCATTTTCAAGACCAAAGGTCAAAACTGTGAAACGTGGAACTTCGTACAAGTTCGCTCTACTGAACTAGTCTATAATCAGGACATCGTGGGAGATTGGGAATAATTCTTTCTTGGATAATCAAATATCTATAAAACTTGTGGAGTTGGAAAGAGGAATTATATTTCTATCATAGGATGCAATTTTAGACCTTGGAGATCTGAAATTATAGAGATACAATAGATTCAATATCAAGCTCCTACAAAGAAAACAAAAGGTGTGTAATTTTTTAAAGTTTGCATAAGTTTTGTTTGAAAAAATAGTTTGAAGTGATTCAAAGGGAATAGTGAAGTGTAATAATCATTAATTGTTTCCCCAAAGAAATAAAATGGAAACACCTAGTAAGCAACCCAAAATATCTACTATGACGCATGAAGAAGAAGAAGAAATGCAACATGATATATCAAAATTACAAGACCAAGTGCAACAAATTTCGCTCTAACAAAGAGTAACCAAAAATGAAATGGAAGCTAAGATGGATGGTTTGAAGAATACCTTAAAATCTGACATGGAAGGTTTGAAGAATGGCATGAAAGCTAATATGGAAGATTTTAATAATGGTTTAAAAGAAGACATGGATGGTTTCAAGGAAGGTTTGACAAGGTTGCTACAAGAAATGCTTCCTAATGGTGAAAAGGTATTAGATGAAACTCATGATGAGAAAAAAAGAAATGTTAATCATGATTTCATAAACTCTAACATTGGATCGAAGACCCACCATATTCCAAAGATCGATATGATAAAATTTTATGGCAAAGATCCGGTAACATGGATACTACAAATGGAGCAATACTTTGATCTTCATAATGTGCAACGCACACAAAAGGTACGCATTGCAACTTTATATTTATAACCCAATCCATTTGTATGATATTAACAACTTTGTTATTGTAAACCACTTGTCACTTGTTCAATGTTTACAGGGGAAATGATAGCACATTATGAGGATACAAATAGAAACACCTTCTTTAGCCCATTGGTGAATCTCAAACAAAAGGGTCCAATATCGGAGCACATTGAGGACTTCCAAAATTGAATGTAAGGGTAAATGATATTCTAGAGGATCATAGGATTGATGTGTTCATAAGGAATTTAAAGGATAACATCCAACATGAGGTTCGCATTTTGGAACCTGATTCATTAGAGAAGGCATTCAGGTTGGAAAGAAAAATTGAAAGCAAAATTATGGCAACAAGGAAGCCTACCGCTCACAACCATGAAGATGAAATGTTGTTGCCCATATCCTTCCACAACCTACAAGGATGACACCAAAACAACTGGAAGAAAAAATATCAAAAGGACTTTGTTACAATTGTGATAAAAAATACACTAAAGGTCATAAGTTTGTTGAGAAGAAATTATTTTACATAGATTGTGAAGAGGAGGAAGAAAATGAACAAGAAACATCAAAAGAAGAGGATATACACTAGGAACCAACCCCAGAGAAAGAAGAAATGAATCCAACCATATCTTGTAATGCATTGGAAAGAATTACCCCTCCTCAAACTCTCAAGATAGAAGCACATATCAAGAAGAAAAAAGTAATGGTGTTGATTGATTTGGGTAGTACCCATAATTTTATTCATTGTAAGATAGCCAAGGAATTGAATTGCTTCCTATATCCAACATGAGAGTGTCAAGTGATGGTTACAAATGGAGAAACCATAAATTTCTCTAGAAAGTGCCATAATATCAAGCTATCCATGGGAGAATATGTATTGAATAGTCCAATGCTTTCCATTCCAATGGGTGGTGTTGATGTTATATTAGGAGTCCAATGGCTACAATATTTGGGTACAATAGATTTTAATCTTCAAGAACTTGTCTTAATTTTTTTTGGGAAGGAAAGGAAGTTGAATTAAAGGTATCCCAAGGAAACCATAAAAGATAATCAACTCTAATGGCATGAAAAATCTTCTAAAGAAAGAAAAATGAGGCATAATTTCACAATTATGTTCACTAGAGGTTCCCACATTGAAATCATCTTTTTCTCTAGATCTCCAAAATGCCTTAGACAATCATTCCAAGGTATTTGAGACACCCAAAGGCCTCCCACCTATTCGTGATCATGATCATGCTATTCACTTGATTCCAAGAAGTGTTCCTCCAAACATCAGGCCTTACAGATATCCATATGCCCAAAAGAGTGAAATTGAATGTATGGTTGCAGAAATGCTAGAGGTTGGTATAATTCAACCTAGTTAAAGTTATTTCTCTACTTTAGCAGTATTGGTACACAAGAAGGATGGATCATGGCACATGTGTCTGGATTATAGGGAGCTCAACAAGCCCACTATTCAAGATAAATTTCCCATTCCTGTCATTGCTGAATTATTGGATGAATTACATGGAGCAATTTTCTTCGCCAAGTTGGATCTTCATTTAGGATATCATCAACTTAGAATGAAGACTGAAGACATTCTGAAAATAGCATTTAGAACTCATGAGGGTCATTATGAATTTTTGGTCATGCCTTTTAGCCTTACCAATGCACCTTCTACATTTCAAGGTTTGATGAATTCCATTTTCAAGCCCTTCCTAAGAATTTTTTTTTTTAGTATTTTTTTATGATATACTAATCTACAAAAAGTCTTGGAAGGATCATGTTCAACATGTTGGCAGGGTACTCAAACTATTGGATGAGAAACAATTATATGAAAAACCTCCAAATTTTTCTTTGGTGTACACGAGGTGGAATATTTGGGTCATATTGTATCTCATGAAGGTGTTAAGGTAGCCCCTACAAAAATTAAAGACATTAAAGAATGAAAAAGCCCCACATCGATAAAACATTTGTGAGTATTTCTTAGGTTGATAGGGTATTACCACAAGTTTGTTAAGAATTATGGGAGAATAACAACACCTCTAACAACATTACTGAAGAAAGATGCATTTTTTTCGATTCCAAAAGCAATGAAGTCCTTTGAACATCTTAAAGAAGCAGTGTGCCAAGGACTGGTCTTAGCTACGCTAGACTTAATAAAACCCTCTATTATGGAATGTGATGCCTCAGGAATGGAATTGGTTTTGTTTTAATATAAAAAGGAAGACTCGCTTATTTTGAAAGTCATCCAATCAAAGGAAAGTATTTACACAAAACTATTTATGAGAAGGAAATGTTGGCAATACTACATGCACTTAAGAAATGACAACCTTACCTAATGGGAAGACATTTCAAGGTAAAAAAAGACCATGATAGTCTTAAATGATTTTTAGAACAAATGTTATCTTCAGAAGAGCAGCACAAATGGGTTACAAATATGTTGGGTTATGACTTTGAAATCATCTACAAAAAAGAGAAGCAAAATGTTGTTGCAGATACACTCTCAATAAAGGATGATGATCCGAAATTAAACAAGAATGCAACAAATTATAGATATAACCATAAATACAAAGATGCATCAGAAATAACACTTCCTTTCATTAATATCAAATAATGAAATATTCTTACAAACAGAATGGAAATGAGACTAGCTCGTGCGATGATAGCTCATCTCTGAGAAGAGATATGGTGGCTACATGCCTTTGAACTGAACTACAATGAGGCTTAAGGGCTTTTTTATTATTAAAAAATAATAAAAAACCCTAAACAACCAAAACCCTAACTCGAGGAGATGTAACACCAAGAGTTTATGGGCCCTATTGGGTTAGTTGGGAAGCCAACTTCCTGGGGTCGTAACTTGGTCATATTATCTCCGTTTGATGTGCATGATACCTCGTTGGAAAGATCTCTCCGAGGAATACAAATAAAAATGAAATTTCAATGCAATATCATTGAGGAATATTTCTAAATAAAACTTCATTTACGGCCTCAAAACGGCTCCAGAAGTTTAGGACCTGAAAAACTGCCAAAAATAGTAAATTGCGCTATAATTAAGGAAACTGAAAAAAATGATAGAACAATGGTGGGGGTCCAAGTGGAATAGGCGGGTGGCCACCAATATCCACCTGGATTAGATGAGGATGTGGAAGCATTGATTTGTGCCATTTCTATTATCCAACCAGTTTGGATAACTGAAGCAAGGGATGAATGGAAGAATGACGAAGAAATGTGGGAACTCATTCAAAATTTGCAGCAAGATCCTAGTACATATGATACATTTAGATGGAAAAATTATTCATTATGGTACAAATATCGCTTATACCTTTGTAACAATTCCTAACTTAAATAAACTATTCTTCTAGAATTATACACCTCTCCTTTAGGAGGGCATTCAAGATTTTTAAAAACATACCGCATGGTTAAGAAGGAATTTTTTTGGGATGGCCTTAAATCTAATATTCAAAAGTTTGTGGCGAAATGTTTGGTTTCCCAACAAAATAAAGTTGAGACAATTAAGACCTCGGGTATGTTATAACCTTTATCCATTCCAAGTCAACATTGGGAGGTTTCAATGGATTTTATCACAACTCTGCCCAAGTTCGAAGGAAAGAGTGTCATCATGGTGGTATTTGATAAACTTACCAAGTATGCACACTTTTGTGCATTATCTCATCCATTTAAAGCTAGTATAATTGCTACTGCATTTATGGAAACAATTCAAAAACTACATGGAAACCCAAAGATTATTGTAAGCGAGAGAGATCCCATTTTCATGGAAATTTTGGATGGAATTATTTTATTGTTTGGGTACTCAGTTAGCTCATAGTTGATCTTATCATCCTCAATCTAATGAGAAAACTGAGATAGTGAACAAATATTTGGAGAGATATATTCATTTCTTTGTATATGATAAACAGACACAATGGGTCAAGTGGTTGCTTCTAGCTGAATAATGGTATAACACTTCCTTCCATATTGCAGCAAAAATGACCCCATTTATGGCACTTTATGGATATCATCCACCATCCATCACATAATCTTTAAGAGAAAAATCCAAGGTTCAAGCAATGGAAGATCACATTGAGCATCAACAACAAGTTCTCCAACTCTTAAAAGATAACCTCACTTTAGCGCAGAATATAATGAAACAACAGGCAGATCAACATCGCAGCGAAAGAAGTTTTGATGTAGGCAACTGGGTATATCTATGACTACAACCATATAAAAAAATGTCCCTCAAGCAAGCTAAGAAGGATAATAAACTATCACCAAAGTATTATGGTTCGTACAAGGTGTTGCAAAAGATTGGTATTGTGACATACAAATTGGAGCTTCCTAAATTTTTCCGAGTGCACCCAGTTTCCATGTTTCATTTTTAAAGAAGATTATAGGTGACAAGCTCCTAGTTCAAACAATATTGCTAGAACTTGACGAGGAAGGAAAAATCATATTGGAACCTGAATCAGTCACAAAAATAAGAACTCAACAACTACGAAATCGATCAATTTCAGAGTATCTCATTAAGTGGAAAAACTTACTCGCCGAAGATTCCACATGGGAGGATGAGAATTTTATACAGAAGCATCCATAACTACTCAAGAGTTGAGGACAACACTTTTTTGAAGGGGAGGGGGAATGTTAGGTCCCTATAATACTAGTCTATTCCCTCATTGTTATTTTCATTGTGGCCCCTTATCATTATTGTTGTGTCCATGTTGTCCACATATTGTTATTATTGTGCCCCATAGGAGCCCACTATTGTTATTGTTGTGCCCTTACATTATTATGATTAGTCAGCTCTGATTATATTGTGACCCCTTAGACTCCTATATATAGAAAGGATGTTTTGTCATTTGTATCATCCAAGAATTGTTCATTTGTGTAATGTAAAGGAGGTTACCCCCTCTAAGAGGCTAATTTTGAATTCGTTGATCTATCTCTTCTTATATTTTGTGAGCTACCTATAACAAATAGGTAGCATGAGGTCATAACTAAGAGTCTCCAAAAGCCAACCCAGTCCTAATAGTAGGAAATGCATTTATAGGAGAAGTGAGGAGGTTGTAGATCCATTGAACTATGGTAAGATCCACTTTAGAAGGGGATAAGCTCCATGGCATAAGTGATAATACCTCATTTGTAACAATTCAAGGACATCCTTAATAGAGAATGGGAACTTCCACGATAGAAGCCTCTAGAAGCGAAAGTTTTGAAATTATTTTTATTTTTTTTCTCGTTTCAAGGGCCATCGCACTTGCAATGAAAGAAACATGTGCTAACCGAAGCTTTTCCCTTTGATGCAACCTGCATCATCCTACTGTCTAAACTATTGTCCAATACTTACCAAATTATTCTTTAAACTACGAACAAAATACACATTAGAAATATACTTCTTCTCCCCCTTCTCGGTTAGAATATTAACTTTTCCTTTACCCATGAATGACACTTTGTTATTAGTCCCTAATGTAACTTTTTATTTTACACTTTCATCTAAATTGGAAAACATTTCTATGTTCCCTGCCATGTGATTGTTACAACCTAAGTCTAAAATCCATACATCCTTTTGCTTCTCTTGTGCTACATTGCAAGCTAAAAACATACTATCTCAGTTCTAGTTTTCTTTTGTGAAATTTTCATTTGGTTTATTGAGATCATGTTGTTTTTTCTACATTCACTTGCATAATGCCCATACTTCTTGCAATAGAGACATTGAACTTGATATTTATCACAGCTCTGACCTTGTGCTTGATTTTGGCTTGGATTTTGAGTGTTGCCTCTTCCACTTGAATTTGAAGCACTGCTTCTTCCATCTCTATGTGGACTTCTTCCTCTACCTCTGGTATTTGATCTTCCTTTGCCTCCACCTTGACCAATTGAGACTTGTGTCTTGAAAGCATGTTCCAATGAAGTATTTGTTGTCCTACTCAACCTATGTTCATGAGAAATAAGTGAGGCATGAAGCTCATCCACTAAAAATTGTGAGAGATCCTTTGTATCCTCTATGGCCACAACAATAGGATAAAACATTACTAGTAAACTTCTTAGAATGTTTTCACCTATTATCCTTTCTTCAAGTGTCTCACCATGAGATCTAATTTGAGATACCATGAGTAAAAAAATAGAATGTTTTCAACTATTATCCTTTCTTCAAGTGTCTCACCATGAGATCTAATTTGAGATACCATGAGTAAAAAAGTAAGTTTGTTGTCTTAGACTCCTTCATACATATTATTTCAAAATCTCTTTTAAGCATTTGCAATTTTGTTCTCTTCACCTTTGTGATGCCTTGATATGATTTCTAGAGAATGCCCCATGCTTACTTTGAATTTGTTACTACTGCAATCCTTGGAAAGATAGTCTCATGTATAGCTTGAAATATGTAGATGAGCCCTTTGGAGTCCATATTGTCTCTCTACAAATCTCTCTTTGCTTGTGTCAGTGCATTGTATGTTGCTGCATCAGTTGGTTCTTAGAACCCATTCTCCACTAAATCCCAAATAACTTGAGAATAAAACAATGTCTTCATTGTTATTTACCAATAATTATAGATCTTGCCATTAAATTGTGGAATCTATGGATTTGTCAATATTGTGCTCAAAGCTGCCATATTGTGACTGACAAAAACCTTGACTCTTTGTTAATAAACTTTGGCTCTTCTCTAACTGCTAATAACCTACTCTGATAAATCTGCTATCAAACCAAAGATTTGATACCTTCTCTAATACCATGTGACAATAAAGGCCGAGGATAAAATAAAGAGACCACCACACAAACTAAATAAAATAGTTTTCACTTGACAATAAAGAACACAGAGTTTTAAACTCAAAATAACGTGCAGTAAAAATAAAATTGATGACAGAGCATAAAACAAACTATTGCATGGTAAAGAGTCAGGAATAAAATTTTAATATGAGAAATGAAATTCCAGAATGTCTGTGCACAACAAAATATTTTGATCATAATTTCATGAGGGCAGAAAATAGATTCACCACATCAAATGGAGACTTCAACTCCTTTGACCCAAAGTAAACCAGAATTTTTACAGAGATTTACAAACCTCTGTTTTCACACAGTAAAACTCTGTTTTCATGCACCAACCTATTTTTTCTCCAAACACTCCAAACTTTCAGGCTACTAACTAAACTTCATGACATAACTTAAAATATACACATTGATCTATATTGTTTTATAAAACAAACATTAAAATAAAAACAAATGCACATACATGAAATAATTTCCCAGTACACATATTTATTGTGCAGTACAAACTCTTGTCGCACAATAAAGCCTCACATTTACAACTCACCAAATCTGCATATATATTAACACTAAATTTGATTGATTGATTGATGTTTTGTAGAAGGGGAAAACATGTACACTGCTCAAAAGTTTCTTTACTTCACAACCATAAACCAAAATTTAGAGTTCAACTTTCATTGTACTTCCATATATGGTGTGTTGTCCGTGCATTTAGTCTCAGTAGTCGTGATTAATTTCTAACAGGTGGATCCATATGCAATAAACCATGAATGATGATTCATTGGTTTCATACCTACAAAGGTATTAAGAAACTTGCATAACGTGAATTCGAAATAGTTTGCCAGAGAAATATATAAGCATATCTAATAGTCGAAGGACATTAGGAGTCTTGTACAATAATATATATCTACTGTGCAATGATTAAGTTACTACATGGTGATAATATATATCTATTGTGCAATGATTAAGTTACTACACGGTGGATAATGTTAGCCTATGCCATAACATGTCAAGAACATATTCCATAATGTTTTCACATTTGCATATAATTTTTTTATGTTGTTTTCTTAAAACCAAGTGCCATTTGAAGAGGAGCTGGTCTAACAAGATCCCTGGATCTCTTGGCCTTAACTTATAACATCAATGATGGAAAGATGACACATATGGGAAGCTCCCATTTGTCTTCAACACATGAAGAAATTGGTAAAAGAGGCTTCACTTAAAAGAACGTTGAATTACTTAGTGAGGACCAACTTGAACACCATTGTTTGATGTTAGATGTTCGGCTTTATTGACAAGCCATATCAAATTTTTTTAATGAGGAAAAAAACAATCACAAAGCAACTCTCTATAAACCCGGTATCCATTGTTTTGGAGATATTTTTGGTTTATAATTTAGAAAAATATTGCTTGTATTTCAAACAATTATGTCTAAGCTTGACGACTTATTAGGCGAATCTTGAGGTGTAAAATGGGTATAATAAGGAAAATAATAAAATATTAGTTAAAATAATAAAATAAGAGTTGCCCGTAGAGGTTTGGTCTAATGGCTAGCGGACGATCTGTTAAGTCGTCCATGCCGCTGTATAGATCACGAGTTCAAGTCTCGTCTTACTCGAGGGCCGTTCTTGCGGGCTGGGCGGTTCCTCCTAGAGGTTATAGTGGCAGTCGGTGGGATTCAACCCCATGTAACGCGAGTATGATATCACTGCCGTTGCCGATTCCGCTAGTCAACAAAAAAAATAAGAGTTATGAATTTTTAAATAAAAAGAAAGTAAACTACTTTTTTATTTTATTTTATTTTATTTTATGTTCAGCTTATTTCCTTACAAGCTTACTCAAATATTAGGTATAGACATGCTATATACAAAATTAAATTCTGTGTCCAACGAATACCCACTCTACATACTTCTAAGTAGTCCCATATCAAAAAAATTGAGAATACATGAAAAGGCATGTTCCCATTGGATG
Organism: Pinus tabuliformis; assembly: GCA_031772625.1. NCBI lineage: Eukaryota > Viridiplantae > Streptophyta > Pinopsida > Pinales > Pinaceae > Pinus > Pinus tabuliformis. The sequence continues at coordinate 163,202,175 of CM062819.1, forward strand.
CAAAATTAAATTCAATATACGATAAGTAAGCACTTTGCATATTTTGTAGTAGACCCACATTGAAACAAATGAAAATACATGAAACAAGCATGTTGAACACATTTTTTCATGTATTTTCAATTTTTTTCGATGTGGTTCTATTCAAAATTATGCATGGTGGGTATTCATTGGATGTGGAATTTAACTCTGCATCCAATGGGTGCCTATACTTGACATTCGATCAAGCCTATGAGGAGATAAAATGAAAATACAATTACAAAAAGTAGTTTTCTTTTTTTCCCCCAAAATATTGACCCCTAGGGATGGCATCATTATCTTGAATCCTATTGGTTGTTATAAAGTTAACATTGTTAGTAAATTTTTTGTTTTGAAGCCCATTTTCAACCTCAAAATTACCCTAATAGTTTTTAGGATACTTTTTGTTTACAACTTAGAATTTTTTGCGATGCAAAAAATTGAGAACAATTCTCTACAACATAAATAAATGAAACTTCTAGTTCTAAACTCACAACACTGATGTGATTCTTGTTATCTTTAGTATTCATATATTACAATCAAATCTTAAGAACACAAGGAAATGAAAACTTGGTTCTAAACCCACACTAGTGACGTAATTCATATTATTGTTCATAGATTATAATCAATAAATAAAAAAGAACCATAACAAAGGGAAAGAAAATATTCAACACATATTTTGATATAATTTTTTTTTTATATAAAAAAATCTTAGCTTTCGGTACAAATGCTCATCCATAAAAAAAAATAAAAATAAAAAATAATAATAATAATAATAATAATATTTAATTTGATTAACTCACCTTTAGCTGAGTAGTTTACTCTGGGCTCTTTCTACTTCTCACCAACATTTTTTTTTGTTTTTTTCCATAAAAATCTTAAAAGATCTTAGCTTTCGGTACAAATGCTCATCCATAAAGAAATATTTAATTTGATTAACTCACCTTTAGCTGAGTAGTTTACTCTGGGCTCTTTCTACTTCTCACCAACATCTTTTTCCTATTACCTCAAGCAAACTTTGAAAAATATAAACCCTCGCAATTGGTATTTTCATCCTTAAGATCCACAAATGCATTGAGGAGACCTTTTAACAAGTTCGTATTTTTAAATATTTAGTTCAAGTGCATTGATGATATCTTTGAACATGCCTATACTCGTTAAAAATTTAATGCTAAAGTTCTCCCATTTTATACAAGTGAGTGGTATTGATTGGTATAGATGACAATGTGTTGTGGCAAATATTACGCAACGTGTAATAAGCAAATCATTGTGTTTACTTCTTTTAAATCTTTTCCATAAGATGATTGGCTGAGTATATTTAAATTTAGTTTATTAAATGAAAATAAAGTGATATTCAGTAAAAACAAGATAAAAAGTCAATGAAAAAATATTGATTTAATATTTATAAATAATTTTAGTGTAAAGATTTAAATATTAATATTAAAATCTAACTTGTTTTTATAATGTCTTTTGCATGCAATGTCACACCATTCTTCGATACACATATAGTTCTGAGGGGAATCTCAAAATACAAACAATGTCCTATGAATGCACATCTCTAAAAATTAAACAAATCATTAAAGTCGTAAATCGAAATTTAATAATTCAAATGGTCATAAAACAAAATTTAAATAATTTCAAACAATAGCTAGTCACTTGAACAAAAGGCACCTCTAAAGCACCTTCAACTAAACTTTAATGATTTCTTAGAAATTATTGTGCTAAAACCCTGCACAATTTGCAGGATCTTCTACCAAATTTCACTAGTGACTCCAAACTCAAAAAAAATTGCAAAGATACACTGTTCTCGCATGCACATCATGGATGTTTTGCATAAATTATCCCTCTTTTTTCTTTGCAACTACTCATTGTAGACAAATTTTAACTATAGAAAATATAAATAATCAAAATCACAAAACCTTCTCACTCATATTACAATTGAGTCTCACCTATGGACAACAACAATCCCTTTGAAATATCATTTACCGTGATTAACCACACCATTTTCTTCAATCTCCATCAATACAACAACAAAGTTTTGTTCCTCCAAAAGAAAATGAATGTTTTCAATAAGAAAAATGTAATTACAATAATGTTAGAAAAAAAAATCCTTATATCAATTGCAGATTTCAGTAACCCCTCTCCAATTGACCTAATTTCATTAAGAAAAAAAAGAGTATGTCAATGTAAATTATAGTGCATTATAACCCATAATTAACTAGATAAACTAGTGTGATTCAGAAACCAACTTTTCTTGCAAGGTCGATACCAACAACGTGTAGAAATTCTCACTGTAGATTAACCTGATAATGCAATATAACTAAAGCAAAATACTTTAATCTACTTCTACAATCAAACTTGCGGAAGCTTAATAGATTTGAGCAAGATCAAGTGATGCAGGAGCATCCAATTAGGGAGGCGACAACTGGACATGCTGTTTTAAGAATTCTTTTAAAATTTACTTTTCAGTTTACTTTTATTGTTATTTCTTTTCAAGAAGGCTGTCACAACCAATGTCGTTACTTTTTATTTTTGAAAGTAAATAGATTAGGGAATAGTCTTAAATAGATTAATACTTGAATAACAACAAAAAGGAATGTAACTGCAAATTGCAACTGCAGGTAGTTCCTCAACTGAATGAGGCTACCAGCAGCTTAAATACACAATCAAAAGATGAACCAAGGGTTGCTGCCAAAAAGGAGAATAGACACTAGAGAATGTAAACTCTGACAGAATATTTTAAAACAGTAAAGAGAAGCATTTCAGGTATCCAACAATTGTTATTATGAATGACTAGTATTGTGTACGAAATTAATTACATGATTGAGGGACTGTTAATGAGACTGTGCATCACATCAAGCAACTAAACACTACAAGCGAATTCATTCAGGTACTTTATGAAAGCAAATCATTGAAATTCTTACAAGTAGGAGATTCATCATTTCTATAAATATATACACATATATTGCATAAACATTTGTTATAGCCAGAGACAGCATCCTGTAACCCAACACAGGTTCAGAGCATAAGGCATAGTGCCCTCCAAAAAATATACAATCACCAAACAATCCTCAAATATTTCATTGCAGACCAAGAAGGGTTTCTGTGACCCAGGACCAACTAAACAAATAGAGACAGGACTACGCTCAACTACCAGAGCTGAACTGCACAAAATTGCGTTCAATTTCTCAACCAAAATCTCAGCAGAGACACAGACACCAATGACCAACTAACGACCCAAAATTTTCGACGGATAGACAGCATTGAGGACCAACAAAATATATAAAAACCAACCTACAGGAATTGTATAAGATAAACAGGAAGGACCCTACCCAGTTCAAGTGTAGACCGGAACGTAAGAGTGAATGAACAGAAATCGTCAAGGACCAAACCCTTGCCACCACCACAGAGGAGCGAATCACCTGCACAGTTAAGAAACAACAATTAGAGAGGCAGCATAACCAGTTATATGGAGAATAAACCGAGAGAAGGGTAAAGATGAGTACCCTGAAGGTTACCTGAAGTGGAGAGTCGGTTCCATAGCCAAACCCAAGACCAACAACATTCGAGCCACGACAACAAAGCCACAAAACCCCAGCTGCTCACAAGGAGCGGAATTGTTAGCAAAAGAAAAGCAAAGAGGGAGCCTAAAATCGGAACAGAGAGGTTACCTTGTGCTAGAGCCGAACGGTCACCAAGGAAATCAGGCTGACGACCTGATAAGAATGCACACCATAGTTATATTCAAATGCAACATAAGAAAACCAGAAGTGCAACAAACCAATTAAAACTACAGAGAAATCACCGCATACTCAGGATGGCCATGAAGCCCAGCATTGTTTCGTGAAACCACGCAAGAAGCAGCCACCAAACTCGTCAGTACAACATCTTAACATTACCCAGTAACATAGAACCAAAGCCGAGACCGGAACCAGCAAATAGTGGGAGGTAGAGAGTCATTACCATTGGGCGGAAGGAACCAGGTAAGGGCACAGAGGAGCAGAGCAAAACCGGCAGCAACAATAACCCAAGCTACAGCCAAAACCCATGCCATAGAACCATAACACAGAGACCAAGACAACCTCGAGAAGGTGGCGGAGTTAATGCTCCATTAAAACCTCACCAAAAACCCTAGGTGCATACGAGCGCGGGAAGGGATCACGTGGGCCAGTTGCCACGAAGGCATCCACCTCAGCTTTTGGGGTGAGTCATCAAATTTTGGTATCAGAGCAGTTCTTTGCTTAGGGAATAAAGGAAAAATTATGGAGGTAGGAAGAAGGGGTAGAGGTAGAGCTATTCGGAGGGTATCCGACAGAGGGCTGCATGAGGAAATCAGGATCCTAAGTGCCAGATTAGCAGCAATAGAAGCAGGAAGGCGCAGGGATCCAGAAGGTGGTGACAATAGTGAAGAAGAAGCTGCAGCTACAACAGATGGGTCCAATGAGGAAGGGCTAGAGATGAGGTTGTTGAAATCTGTTCTATTAGCAAGCAGCAAATCGAAGCCTGAACTATCAACCTATGATGGTAGTTTATCCACTAAAGTATTATTGGAATGGATTAGCGAGTTGGATAATTACTTCGAATGTGAGGAAATGGATAGGAGGGTCAGATTTGCAGCTACAAAATTGAAGGGGCATGCAGCACTGTGGTGAGACAGTGTGCAAGCAAAGTGAAGGAGATCAAATAAGCCACCAACTAAAAAGTGGACCAGAATGATTGCCAATATGAAAGGTAAGTTTTTACCTAAAGAATATCAAATTGCTTTATATAGACAGGTACAGAACCTGAAACAAAGAGCAATGACTGTGAACGAATATATGAAAGAATTTTATAGAGTGAATCTGCGAGCAGGTTATGTCGAAGATACCCCAGAAAAGACAACAACGTTCATGAATGGATTACAGATGGAGTTTCTAGATGAGATCAATATTCTCTCTCCCAAATCTATAGAAGAAGCATAGCAAAGTGCTCTAAAAGCAGAGGAGAAGATCACCCACAGACAAAATGCCAGGAGAGGACGTGGATCCAGCTGAGAAAGGGGACAGTCCTTTGGCAAAGGCAGAACTGCCAGCAACAGTGAGGAAGGCAGCAGTTCAAAAACTACAGGGTCAACTGAGAAAGAAGGTAACACTAGAGGGGGAAGGCCTTATCAGTGAGGGAGAGGTAACGACAGAGGCAGGGGGAATGCCTATCAGTGTTACAAGTGTCACAAATGGGGACACCGGTCTTTTGAATGTCCTGAAAGTGATCAAACAAGACAAAGAGGAGCATATGTTTCTCAACCAGAGGAAGTTGAGGCCCCACCTCAAGAAGTGGAGAACATGCCTGAAACAAGAGAGGCCTTGGTGTTGAACAAAGTCTTGTTGAAGCCAGCTAAAGAGTTAGCTGACCAGACACAGCGAAAAGCCCTGTTCCAGACTGTGTGTAAGTCACATGGGAAGTGTTGTAAACTGATCATTGACAACGGAAGCACCGATAACTTGGTAGCCACAAAGATGGTAGAGAAACTAGGTTTAAAAAGACTGAAACACCCAACCCCATACCAGGTGTCTTGGTTACAAAAAGGGCATCAACTGCTTGTCGATGAGTAGTGTGAAGTGGAATTTCATATTAGAAGGTATAAGGATAAGGTGATATGTGACATTATGCCGATGGATGTGTGCCATATATTGCTAGGTAGACCATGGCAGTATGACAGGAAGGTAGTGCACGATGGGAAGACAAACTGTTATAAGTTTGTGAAAGATGGGATCAAGCATACATTGGTACCCATGAAGGAAGAGGACACAACAGAGAGCAGTGGGACAAAGGCATTATTATTAGGAGGAAAAGAGTTCCTACAGCAAATTGGAGATGATGAAATAAAGTTTGCAATTGTGCGGAGGTCGAGGACACTGTTAATTCATACTAAAATTAAGGATCTGCAGGAGGAAATTCAAGATACGTTACAGGAATTCAGTGATATAGTAGTAGATGATTTGCCAAATAAGTTACCCCCAAAATGGAGTATCAACCACCATATTGATTTCATCCCAGGAGCTAGTTTACCCAACAAAGCTGCTTACCGAATGAGTCCAAAGGACAATGAGGATATTTGTTATAGACAATTTTGTGCCTTGCAGCAACAAGCATGAATTGTCAATAATCCAAGGGATCCAAAGTTCCCTAAACATGATGTTCCTACCCCTAGAGGAACAAGGTCAGCAAACCAACAGCTCTCAGATCCGTTCTCCACCTGAAAACACTCAAAAACAAGCAATCCTGAAATCAAAGCAGGTGCTCCACTGGGTTTCTGCGCTGAAACACAACTGCTCCATGGTGTACCTGCGTTGCAAAGCAGGCAGAACAAAGCCCACCTGCGTTGGGCGAGTTTGGACATGTGGCAGAGTGAGTCATAGCTTTGGAATCTTCCAAAATTGACACTTGGATCAGGTATTTCGCCTTGTGATGAGTCAGAGGCTTTGTTTCTCCAAGTGGAAGCAAGGTTCACCAAGTGGACTCAAGAACTGAAGATCAACTAAAGATTAACTGAAGAGAGAGAGGACACAAGGCAGCTACACATCAGTTGCAAGCTGACTCATCCTTTCTCAATTCATCTATATATTGAGCTCTCTCCTATGAGCTCAGGAGGCTGGAATTTTGGGCAAAGTAATGATATGCTGTTGGTTTCATTCTTGAGTTATTGGGTGATTGTTTGAGAGAGGTGAAGAAGAGCAATTCTTTCTGCTGGGAGGTGTTGCTGGGTTGGAGCCTGCAATGGTTGTAATCCTCTCAGAACCTTTATTTCTTCATTAATAAAAGCTATTGAGGTTCTTCTATGTGCTTTTGTTCAATTATATATTGTGATGATTGCATGTTTGATTTACACTAATCCATGAACCAGTTATGATTGCATGCCTCTTGTAGTTTCCTTCTTTGTTATTGTGCAGGATCTCATTGCAGCTGGGTGAGCAGAATAACAAAAAGCTAGGAGCAAGCGGCCAAAGAAGAGAGTTTGGATTCGACATTAAGCGCAAGGCAACGGTTAGTGCTTTTTCCATCCTCTTTTGCTTTCATAAAGAAGTAAACCTTCAGTAGTTTGTTTTACAATTGTTGCTAAGGAACTGTCACCCTTAGAGTGGGTTAGGGTCATCCGAGTCGGATACTTTTCCCTACAACAAACTAGCGACTCCACTGGGGATCGTATCCGTTTGATTGTATTTGTAGTATCTTTGCTATTCATTTCCTGAACAAAAGAGTACCAAATCGAAAAGCTTTTGACTATATCAAAAGCGAAGTAGAGGGGCAGCTACTCTTGCTCATTTTCTGAGCAGATTCATGATTTGAAGAGCTGATCTACAAAGATCCTTGTAAGCTCTTAGTGATAGCTTTGCACCTTCTAAATCATCCCTTTGAGTATGCTTGACTGAATGCTTCTGATTTGAGCAAAAACCGTGCATTTTTGAGAAAATTATGACCCGGAGACTGCGAAAACGCAATTCTCGTTTTCCAAAGCAGGTAGTACACAGGCTACCTGCTTTGCAACGCAGGTCCCAAACTGACTACCTGCGCTGAGAGCCAGTTTGACTGTGCAGAGCCTGTGTTGACCCAAATTTGCTTAGTGCATTTGGGGTTTCCTCTTTTCTCTTGCCTGTTTTCACTTAGTTTTGCTGCTAAGTGTCAGTCTTGTACCTGTTTTGAAACCAATATTACTTGCCATCATTCTGCCTCTGTTATATAACGAAATTGTACTTGTTCTTTGTATTTCTTGCTCATTTACAATTTCCCATAACGAAAAGTAAACTAGTCATGCTTTTGGCCTCTTAGATCTGAACCTGTGTTAGGCGTTTTGCTGGTCTAAAGAGTTAGCTTGTTTGCTGTCCATAGCTGGTTAGTCATTTTACTTTCGTTCGTATGGTTTGATTTCATGTATTTCCAGTGATTAAGCAAGTGAATCTTAAGGTGTCTTTTGATTTTGGACAAGCTTGTTTACTTTCGCTTTAAATCGAAATCAAAGTTATATAACCACTTTCTTTTTGTATCCATCCACATTAAGAAAGGGAAAAGAAAATACATGCATTGTGCATTTTGCATTTGACTGTGTGCTTGACGATTTAGAAAAATTTGCATTTTAGTGTGTGCTCTATGATCTGTGTGAAAAGATTTGCCTTTCTTTTCCCTCAGTAGTTAAGGTTTTCAAAGTTGAAAGATTGAAAAGTTTGCTTCTCATCTTAGACTGCATTCAGGAATTTGTTATATACATCTTGTGGTGATCCTTAAAGGCAAACTGATAAGCAAGATCAACATTAAAATAAATCCAATTTACATAACAACGCTTTGTAACATAACGCAAACACATAGAGGTCTAGGTAGAGACGTGTTCCGGCGTCGTTAAACATAGTGACTGTCGATCTCTACGAAGGTGGGTGATTCCTCCTGAGAGTCGGTGGCACTAATACGGACTTGTGCTCCCACGTACCGTCGCGTATATATTGGGAGACCCCTATAGGCAATTATCCTTTATCCATAGGAAGCCGTGTCAACCGCCCTACTGATCGCGATGCAGTGAACACAGCATTCACGAAGATCGACCACCCGTACCGTAAAACGTATTCTGTGGTTTCGCGAAAAGTTTGGCACACCCTCTGCCTAGAACTCCAGAGCAGTTTCTTTTGGCCTTTTTCAAACTCTATAACTGAAAAAGTCCAGCCGAGCATTTGTCACTTCGGGCTTGTTAAAACATCGAAGGCGACTAGAGTCATCTTTAGCTTTTTCTCGACTCTTAAAACATGAAAAAGCAAGTTTGTGTCTAAAAGCGTCGTTAATAAAATTTATTTTAAGCGGAACAAAATCACCTGTTATTCCCACGTTGATCTTTCAGTTGAAAAGTATGGAGCCCACCAACCAAGGAGGCAACCTTGGCGGAAGTCCAAATCCCTTCTCCTCTTGGGGAGATATTGGTGCGCCTCATATGGCAACATTGTCACTTCCAGGATTGACAATTGGCCTACCTGTATGGCTCTTTTCAACTAATGTAGTCTAGATCGCCACTAATCCTGAGCAGTCGAATCAACAGTCAGACCAGTCTAGGACTACCCACCAGCCTTCCACTTCTTACAATACTTCCTCTGATCCTTCATCTTCGCGAGGTAGAACTGGCAAAAGTCAGCCTCCCAAAGAGAAGAAGGAAAGGAAGAAGAAAGAAAAGAAGCAGAAGGAGCCTATGGCGAAGGCGACTGGGGGCAAGCAAAAGACAGCTGACAAAAACCCACACACTGCACCGACCGGGCCTAAATCGCCATGTGTCATTTGCGAAGGGGCCCACTTCCATCGTGATTGTCCTTGTATTCCCCGGATACTAAGGGACTGGTCCCCAAGATTGCACAATCCGGTAGCATCAACCTCTGGCAGTCATGTTGATCGTAGTCCGTCAACTAGCGAGAGTGAAGGACGAAGAGGGAGACCAAGATCACCCTGTATATTGTGTGAAGGCGAGCATGCCATCCACAAATGTCCATTCTTAGATGAGGCAAAGAGAGTTTTGGAAGATCGTCCGGTTTCGCCGTTACAACTTCCTCCTGGATACCAAAAACTTGCGCCTAATCCCTCGATAGTTGAAAATCCAGCTGACCCGCCCAAGTGGTCAGCTGAAGTGTCGGTCATTGAGAATGAACCTACTGAATCCAGACCAGACGAAAGTCTAAAGGTCGAAATGGCAGTTGACCCGGTTCTTCCTTCAGAGGTTTCATCGTCCAATGACTCCGTCATTGAAGATCCATCTTCAAATGACACCCTCACTGAAGAGGATAAGGATGACACCGTCCATATTCTTTTCCTCAACACAGACTCTAATGAGCATCAAGGCAATGCGCCCATTCCTTTATCGCAGGAAGGAACATCGTTAGGGTCATATCCGGCCGTATATTCAGTCCCACCACCAAGCAACCTAGTTGTATCCTTTGATTGGAATCAACTAGGCAGACCCCGGTTACCAGCCAGTATCCCATTCAGAATCATAGTCCAAATCTACAGAATGGTGATGGCTGGAACTATCATTGATGAAGGGGCATCTGTGAGTATCCTTTCCTCTGTTGCTTGGAAAGCACTAGGTTGCCCGGCGCTTTTACCTGAGATGAGGAATCTATCAGGTTTTGATAAAGGAACCAGTCACCCGTTAGGGATTCTCCCCAATGTTCCGCTTACATTGAAAGGGAAGACAGTTCGCATGAACATCATGGTCGTCCAGGGACCCTTGGCATATAACTTACTCCTTGGACGAGACTATATATATTGCATGCAGGCAATAGTGTCCTCACTCTTTAGAGTCATGTGTTTTCCGCACGAAGGAAGAATGGTCCAGCTCGTAGACCAACTTTCATTTCCAGGATATCGCATTGCAAATAGTCAAATACCATTCCTTAACGGTTTATTCACTCAAGGAATGCCACCTCCCCCGGTTCTACTTCCCGATGAATGCGAGTAATTCGGAAAGAAAGAACTGGGACCCAGGGGGCATGCACCCTGGCCTGCCTTGGGCAGAGAAAACCTTGGGTATAAAGTTAATTTCCGCAGAAGAATGGACTAGTCCATACCCCGTCCGGCAGTGGAAGGGAGGGTTGTTCTAGGATAAAATTCTTTTGTCAAAGTTATGTGGGCGAAGCGGTCGCTCCCTTTGTCTAAAGAGGTGGGCTCTCCTAAGGAGGGGGTCTATTCGTGGCAGCAAGAAGCCACCATCTTTGAATGTCAAGCCTCACCCATTAAAACAAGCTGTTTTAAAGGATAAGTAGGGGCAGTCTTCAAAGAAATAGATGAAATTGCTGCAACAAGTAGTCACCATCCTTAGCAACCTAATGATAGACATCGCCGAAAAGAGAGTTTAGTTTGCGGCAGCAAACAAAACCATTTTTGGATAATAAGTAAGAGATGGCAAAATCTCGAAATTATACTTTATACCTGGGGGCATGCAAACCTTTTGGAGTGAAAGCATGGGACGACTATTTATTTTTTAAATTTTTAGGTCCTTCTAACCCGTTAAACTCGTAGGATTAGCCGTTTCTAGCTTGCATAAAGAAAGGATGAAGGGCAAAAGTTAAAACCTGCCAATTTGGAGTAATTAGTGAGGTATCGCTCCTTAAATAAGATTACCTCACCAAAAGCATTCCTTGTATTAAGACTGGTATAAATCGAGCAGTTTTGGCAATGTTCATGCTCGTTAAAAAATAAACGCAATCATCGAGCAGTTTTTGTGCAGAAGTTCATGCTCGTTAAAAAATAAACGTAAAATGTGAGCAATCTTTCCCTAGCAGTTCAAGCTCACGCATAAAAAATGAACCGGTAAACAATCTCGAGAAATGTAACCTTTGAAAGCCATACTAAAAACCCTTGGTCGTGTTTTATATGCCATCACCTCCATCCGTTCATTTGGCCAATCGTTCACCTCCATATGTTTGTTTACCCATTTTGAGGAACAGCTGCGTAGAGTGATTTCACTTAGCCATCCTTGTGACACTGCCGTGATTGGAGAATTCCAACCTGTACCTGGAATCTGTTGCTATCCCTGTTCATCACTCGTTCCTCAAAAGACGAGTCTTCTTTGAGCTCTTTTCACTGACTCGTAAAATATGAAAAGTTTGCCGAGTTTTGGCCTTCCAGCTCGTTAAAGCGACCGGAAAGCTATCCCTCCTCTAGATTTTAATCTTTTTGGACCTGAGGGATTATTGCACAAAAAGATCGAGCGCTTGTTTGTTCGGCTCATTAAAGCAACCGAAAATTCATCCCTTCTGTATTATTTTAAACTTTTTCGGACTTAAGGGATTAGATGACGAAAAAGGAATTTTGGAGTTAACTTTTCCTACCTTTTCAGACTCTCTAAAAATGAAAAGGACCGAGTTTTCCTTGTCGTTAGACTCGTTAAAATGATTAAATAGCGACAAACTTGTCTTTAGACGAGAACGAGTTTCCCTATCGGTAGGCTCGTTAAAACATAGCGATGGGCTTGCCCGAAGGGCAGGTTATAGAAAAAGCATATGTTATCCTCCTCAAGCTTGACAAAAATAAAGAGGTACTGGTCAGCAATGACTGGGGAAAAATTGGGAGAACCTCACAGTATTAATGGTAGCAAGTCGCTCTTGAACATGACACTTTGTCCTCCGTCCGCTTCGGGTTGGGTTGTTTCATTCACCGATCGCAGAATCATGGTCCTCGCCACACCATCCACAATTGGGGTAATGCTACCAATCCATCACATCAGTGTCGTTATATGTTCAAGAGATGTGGTTCTGTAAAGAGTCAACCCTGTTCCACCCACTGCCATACATTATCCTTCATCCACTTCATGACCGCCACCCTGAATCATACATCACAGTTTGTTTTCACCTCATCATTATCACTAGCTCCGTTCCGTGTCACTGATGTGGGATTCACTAAGGCCCTCCTTTGACGGATCGCTCCTTGTCGACATCAGCTCATTATCCAAGGAGTTGATCTAGGAACACTCCCCTCAGTACTTTGAAGCTTGCATGCCTCAATGGCAAGTTTCTCACTTCCGGCGACAGGTATACATCAATGACCTTCGACCAGAAGATTTTACATGGTGGTCGATGCCAAGTCCTTTATTCCCACCATGTAGATTGTACTGCCGTACCTTGAGGGTCATCATCCTTATCGGCGATTCCTCTCGCGCTTGTTAACGGTTTACATTATTGACCGGTAATCAAGCGATGTCTTTCCATGTTCGACTTCAAGAAATTCTCACATGGATCGACTTGTACATCGAGTGAAGATCGGAAGAGATTGAAGACCCCGGATCTAGTTTCATCCATCCGGGCTGCGATATATATTCAGGACATAAAGACATGTACATCATTGCAACAGATGATTATCCTTCTCAAAAGATGATAAATTCGGCAGAGAATTATCAGTGAAGGATGATAAATTCGGCAGAGAATTATCAGTCTAGCATCAGACGATCGTCTGTTCTATGTACCAAAATGTATTTATAAAGCTGAGCATGGGAATGCCCGCCTCAGCTAGATCATGAAAAATGTATGAAAAATAATGTATTGTATTGTATCTTATTACAGGACACTTCTCAGCAGATTGAATGAACTTCGGATCCTCTCAATAAAGCATTTCACCCGATAAACGACCTCATACTTTAGGGGGCATCTGTTATAGACAATTTTGTGCCTTGCAGCAACAAGCATGAATTGTCAATAATCCAAGGGATCCAAAGTTCCCTAAACATGATGTTCCTACCCCTAGAGGAACAAGGTCAGCAAACCAACAGCTCTCAGATCAGTTCTCCACCTGAAAACACTCAAAAACAAGCAATCCTGAAATCAAAGCAGGTGCTCCACTGGGTTTCTGCGCTGAAACACAACTGCTCCATGGTGTACCTGCGTTGCAAAGCAGGCAGAACAAATCCCACCTGCATTGGGCGAGTTTGGACATGTGGTAGAGTGAGTCATAGCTTTGGAATGTTCCAAAATTGACACTTGGATCAGGTATTTCGCCTTGTGATGAGTCAGAGGCTTTGTTTCTCCAAGTGGAAGCAAGGTTCACCAAGTGGACTCAAGAACTGAAGATCAACTAAAGATTAACTGAAGAGAGAGAGGACACAAGGCAGCTACACATCAGTTGCAAGCTGACTCATCCTTTCTCAATTCATCTATATATTGAGCTCTCTCCTATGAGCTCAGGAGGCTGGAATTTTGGGCAAAGTAATGATATGTTGTTGGTTTCATTCTTGAGTTATTGGGTGATTGTTTGAGAGAGGTGAAGAAGAGCAATTCTTTCTGCTGGGAGGTGTTGCTGGGTAGGAGCCTGCAATGGTTGTAATCCTCTCAGAACCTTTATTTCTTCATTAATAAAAGCTATTGAGGTTCTTCTATGTGCTTTTGTTCAATTATATATTGTGATGATTGCATGTTTGGTTTACACTAATCCATGAACCAGTTATGATTGCATGCCTCTTGTAGTTTCCTTCTTTGTTATTGTGCAGGATCTCATTGCAGCTGGGTGAGCAGAATAACAAAAAGCTAGGAGCAAGCGGCCAAAGAAGAGAGTTTGGATTCGACATTAAGCGCAAGGCCAAATGAACGGATGGAAGTGAGAAACTTGCCATTGAGAAAGTTTGTTGTAGGGAAAAGTATCTGACTCGGATGACCCTAACCCACTCTAAGGGTGACAGTTCCTTAGCAACAACTGTAAAGCAAACTGCTGAAGGTTTTCTTCTTTATGAAAGCAAAAGAGAATGGAGGAAGCACTAACCGTTGCCTTGCGCTTAATGTTGAATCCAAACTCTCCTCTTTGGCCGCTTGCTCCTAGCTCTTTGTCCTTCTGCTCACCCAGCTACAATGAGATCCTGCACAATGACAAAGAAGGAAACTACAAGAGGCATGCAATCATAACTGGTTCATGGATTAGTGTAAACCAAACATGCAATCATCACAATATATAATTGAACAAAAGCACATAGAAGAACCTCAATAGCTTTTATTAATGAAGAAATAAAGGTTCTGAGAGGATTACAACCATTGCAGGCTCCAACCCAGCAACACCTCCCAGCAGAAAGAATTGCTCTTCTTCACCTCTCTCAAACAATCACCCAATAACTCAAGAATGAAACCAACAGCATATCATTACTTTGCACAAAATTCCAGCCTCCTGAGCTCATAGGAGAGAGCTCAATATATAGATGAATTGAGAAAGGATGAGTCAGCTTGCAACTGATGTGTAGCTGCCTTGTGTCCTCTCTCTCTTCAGTTAATCTTTAGTTGATCTTCAGTTCTTGAGTCCACTTGGTGAACCTTGCTTCCACTTGGAGAAACAAAGCCTCTGACTCATCACAAGGCGAAATACCTGATCCAAGTGTCAATTTTGGAAGATTCCAAAGCTATGACTCACTCTGCCACATGTCCAAACTCGCCCAACGCAGGTGGGCTTTGTTCTGCCTGCTTTGCAACACAGGTACACCATGGAGCATTTGTGTTTCAGCGCAGAAACCCAGTGGAGCACCTGCTTTGATTTCAGGATTGCTTGTTTTTGAGTGTTTTCAGGTGGAGAACTGATCTGAGAGCTGTTGGTTTGCTGACCTTGTTCCTCTAGGGGTAGGAACATCATGTTTAGGGAACTTTGGATCCCTTGGATTATTGACAATTCATGCTTGTTGCTGCAAGGCACAAAATTGTCTATAACAGATGCCCCCTAAAGTATGAGGTCGTTTATCGGGTGAAATGCTTTATTGAGAGGATCCGAAGTTCATTCAATCTGCTGAGAAGTGTCCTGTAATAAGATACAATACAATACATTATTTTTCATACATTTTTCATGATCTAGCTGAGGCGGGCATTCCCATGCTCAGCTTTATAAATACATTTTGGTACATAGAACAGACGATCGTCTGATGCTAGACTGATAATTCTCTGCCGAATTTATCATCCTTCACTGATAATTCTCTGCCGAATTTATCATCTTTTGAGAAGGATAATCATCTGTTGCAATGATGTACATATCAAATGTCTTTATGTCCTGAATATATATCGCAGCCCGGATGGATGAAACTAGATCCGGGGTCTTCAATCTCTTCCGATCTTCACTCGATGTACAAGTCGATCCATGTGAGAATTTCTTGAAGTCGAACATGGAAAGACATTGCTTGATTACCAGTCAATAATGTAAACCGTTAACAAGCGCGAGAGGAATCACCGATAAGGATGATGACCCTCAAGGTACGG
Organism: Pinus tabuliformis; assembly: GCA_031772625.1. NCBI lineage: Eukaryota > Viridiplantae > Streptophyta > Pinopsida > Pinales > Pinaceae > Pinus > Pinus tabuliformis. The sequence goes on from CM062819.1 coordinate 163,217,906, forward strand.
CAGTACAATCTACATGGTGGGAATAAAGGACTTGGCGTCGACCACCATGCAAAATCTTCTGGTCGAAGGTCATTGATGTATACCTGTCGCCGGAAGTGAGAAACTTGCCATTGAGGCATGCAAGCTTCAAAGTACTGAGGGGGGGTGTTCCTAGATCAACTCCTTGGATAATGAGCTGATGTCGACAAGGAGCGATCCGTCAAAGGAGGGCCTTAGTGAATCCCACATCAGTGACACGGAACGGAGCTAGTGATAATGATGAGGTGAAAACAAACTGTGATGTATGATTCAGGGTGGCGGTCATGAAGTGGATGAAGGATAATGTATGGCAGTGGGTGGAACAGGGTTGACTCTTTACAGAACCACATCTCTTGAACATCTAACGACACTGATGTGATGGATTGGTAGCATTACCCCAATTGTGGATGGTGTGGCGAGGACCATGATTCTGCGATCGGTGAATGAGACAACCCAACCCGAAGTGGACGGAGGACAAAGTGTCATGTTCAAGAGCGACTTGCTACCATTAATACTATGAGGTTCTCCCAATTTTTCCCCAGTCATTGCTGACCAGTACCTCTTTATTTTTGTCAAGCTTGAGGAGGATAACATATGCTTGTTCTATAACCTGCCCTTGGGGCAAGCCCATCGCTATGTTTTAACGAGCCTAGCGATAGGGAAACTCTTTCTTGTCTAAAGACAAGTTCGTCGCTATTTAATTATTTTAACGAGTCTAACGACAAGGAAAACTCGGTCCTTTTCATTTTTAGAGAGTCTGAAAAGGCACGAAAAGTTAACTCCAAAATTCCTTTTTCGTCATCTAATCCCTTAAGTCCGAAAAAGTATAAAACAATACAGAAGGGATGAATTTTCGGTTGCTTTAACGAGCCGAACAAAACAAGCGCTCGATCTTTTTGTGCAATAATCCCTCAGGTCCAAAAAGATTAAAATCTAGAGGAGGGATAGCTTTCCGGTCGCTTTAACGAGCTGGAAGGCCAAAACTCGGCAAACTTTTCATATTTTACGAGTCAGTGAAAAGAGCTCAAAGAAGACTCGTCTTTTGAGGAACGAGTGATGAACAGGGATAGCAGCAGATTCCAGGTACAGGTTGGAATTCTCCATTCACGGCAGTGTCACAAGGATGGCTAAGTGAAATCACTCTTCGCAGCTGTTCCTCAAAATGGGTAAACAAACATATGGAGGTGAACGATTGGCCAAATGAACAGATGGAGGTGATGGCATATAAACACGACCAAGGGCTTTTAATATGGCTTTCAAAGGTTACATTTCTCGAGGTTGTTTACCGGTTCATTTTTTATGCGTGAGCTTGAACTGCTAGGGAAAGATTGCTCACATTTTACGTTTATTTTTTAACGAGCATGAACTTCTGCACAAAAACTGCTCGATTCTTGCGTTTATTTTTTAACGAGCATGAACATTGCTAAAACTGCTCGATGATATGTTTGCATGCCCCCAGCATAATAACGCAAATCGAGGTGCATGCCCCCCAAGCTTCATTGCATTCAACTTTGTTGGTTGGAATGAAGGTTTACCATTGAGATTTGGAAAGGGGATCGTTTCATTTTTTAATGAGGTTGACATAGTAAAAGAACTATCCTCATTGCCCACTGTATTTACAGTACTCGATAGAAAATCGAAAACTGAAGGATGATAAAGGCTATTTTGAGTATCTTCCCCACAACCCGGGAGAAGGGAGCGATGGTGGGAATCATTCCATGGTGCCCCGTCAATTACCATTGATTGGACTATTCCTTTGTCGGTTCCATGCACTCGCGACCAAGGACTTACAGGGGTGCCATATTCTCTAGACCTATCTATCCAAACGCTTGATGAGCGTTGATTTGGGGTTGCCCCCCAGGCCAAAAAAATTGATTGCTACAATACTTCCATTGGGCTTGGGGACAAAACCTTTGCTTGATCCATGCTGATATCGTTTTCTGACATCTTTTGTGCGGAAGATATCATATTGCAGGTTCCTACTGTCGCCACTTCTCCCACAATGAACGTTGGCGGAAGGGTGAAAGTTCCCATTAATGTAGGATCTTTTAGTAGGCCTACTCCGATATTTTGAAACGAATGGTCGCTTCCATGGATCAGAGGAACGCTTCCTGTAACTTGTGAACCATTAGGGAGGAAATTTTGTTGGTCAATGATCGTAATCTCTCCTTGAAAGGGGAATGCGATTTTCCTAAAATAGGTCGACACAACAGCTTCCATGGCATAAATCCATGGTCTTCCCAGTAGGATGTTATAGTCAAGATTGCCATCGATGACTTCAACATCTATTTCTACTGTTTTGCCCACTAGTTCAACTTTCAAGTTACTAAGGATACCGTAAGGGGTATATGTCCTCCCGTCGAATGCTTTTAATGTTGTCGATGATTGCGACAAGGTTGGAGATCCTAAAGTTTTCCAGCAACTCATCGACATAATACATGTCGATGCCCCCTCATCAATAATTGTTCGATGAACAGTTTTGTTGAGGGCTTTCACTTGGACGAGGAAAGCTAGTTGAGCTGGTAACTGAGGATCATATCCTTTGTGATCAAAGGATACAAGATTGGAATCTTTAGGATCCACCCCACCAATTGCTGATAACAATGCCTGCCTTTGGGATGGGCAATTTTGTAGTACTTCAAGAGTCGACATAGCAGATGGCGATTGCGCCAAATCTTCTACTATGTTATAATGCTGTGCCACTCTGGCACGAGGATTAAACATCGACTTGTGTACTACTCCCTTTGGCGGTTTTATCGTTAATTCATGTGTGATGGGGGGTACAACTTCTGCCGAAGTTGTTGTCGAACTGCTAGGTTGATCTTTGCCTTTATCGTTCGACACCTGTGGATTCCCGTAATCTTTGTTCCTTGTCGAAATCAAAGCATCATTATGTTGCTTCGATATCGATAACATAAGCACTTGCGACGGTGAAGCATTTCCACTACCAACCAGATTTTTTCCTCGATCAGGAAACGGATTAGTTAACACAGCTGGAGTTTGCGAACTCTTTAAGAATCTTTTTAGATCAGCTTTGTATGGACATTCTCTCGTCCAGTGATCCTCATCACATATCTGACACCCATAAGTTGGTTTCCTATCTCGAGGAGGGCTTGAAGAAGTTTTTCGAGGAGATGACTCTCCTTGTTTCTTCTTCTTACCTTTGTTTTGATTTTTCTTGCTTCCTGGTTGACTGGTTTCTTTGCCCCTATCTGTCGATACGGCATTTACTTCCGAAGCAAGAACTTCTTCATGTGCATTTTGATTCGAAACCTTACGGGTCTTCTTTTGATTGGTCCTTTTCGGATTCGTGTTTGCCGTGCCAATCACGCCATTGCCGGCATGAGAGTCATTGTTTGATTTAGGAGGAGGAGGGATTGAAAACTCTGGTCTAGGGGCGTCTGGTATTTTGTCATAGAGCGTGCAGGACTGAGTATATACTAAATCCAAGTATTGTGCATGAGCGATAACTTGCTCTTTTGTTACGACTCCTCCCTTTGCTACATCTTCCGTTATAGCCGGAAGTAATGACTTTATAAACCACTCAGCTAAAAGCTGATCAGGAACGTATGTTTTAACCATTCTTCGTCGACGTCGCCACTCATGTATATGATCCGATATATGAGTTGCGGTTGTCTGTTTGAAGTTAGTCAATATCTCTGTTCCCGTTTCGTACCTTATTGGTAATTGAAAGTGGGTCAAGAATGTTGTGGCAAGGGAGCTAAAATTGTCGAACGAAGCTTTAGGCAATTCTATATACCATTTTGCCGCTGGACCTGTCAATGTCCTCTGAAAGAGGCGAAGCCTTATCGAATCGTCATTCAAAGTGTTCGACGAACACCATAGATGAAATGTCATCACATGATTCGACGGGTCTTCACCTGGATTTCCATTGAATTTAGGAATGTCGGATGGAAGTTTGTGTGGAATCACTGGCCACCAAGGGGCGTAAGCAATTGGATCGTTTGTTAACCGATGTAAATCAGGCAACTCTAAAGTTGCCACGAATGGTAACTGCTAGTTCAAGTTAGGTGAAGTGTAACCAGGATACGATGGAATCGCCTGAACAGTCGGTCTTTGCATACCAGCATAATGGAGTTGATGTTGGTATGATGAATACGGTTGATGGACTTGGCCACTATAAAGTGGTTGATTTTGACCATTTTGAATATATCGTTGTCCGGTATTCGTAAATATTTGCTGTTCAGAACCTTGGTACCCTTGTTGGAATTGCGGCTGTTGGTATTGCATTATCCACGGTTGCGACACCATGGGTTGTTGCGCTACACTAACCATTGGACCAAGATGTGGGGTAGCTGTACCCAACTGTACTTGTGTTGTCCCACCAGTAGGTGATTGTTGTTGGGTCGCAGGGTCAAGTGGCTGTTGCATGAGAACCTGAGCAATCTGAGGTTGACACACAACAGGCATTGTTTGAACTTGCGACACGGTCACAATAGCCGGTGTAGTTGGGATGTTTGTCACAGGTACACACTATTGCATAGAATATACAACTCTCGGTGGCTGGGATAGCACAGGTACCCAACTACTCATTGCAATTCCGCCATAACTTGAATAAGGTTGAGAGCTCCCGTATGGGTACTGCCCCCCATACGGTAGCAACCCAGAACTCAAGGCAACTGTCTGCCTTGGAGGACTGGATGGCCTAATTAGATTCCCAAAAGGGTCAATTTGATGAGCCTCACCATGAGAGTTACCAGACATTACTCCGGAACAAACAGGAACAGACCATACTGTCGAGATAGTCTCTTGCTGGACTCCTTCTAGCGACTGCGAGCTTGTTGGGACAGATGGTATGCCGGCGAACATTGTTGGATTTGCAGCAGGTAATTCTGCCGTCGCTGTGTCATTCGACACAGTCCTAGATGTCGACGGTTGTTCAGTCATTTTTAGTCTATCCAATTGATCACCTAGTGATTCTACAGGAACTTCCACTGGTGATGGACAAACTTCTGTTGTAGCAGGAAATAGAGCGACCCCTACTCCAAACTGCCTTGGAGTGGATACTTGAGGTTCTTCTATAATTTCCTCTATCGCAATCAGGCTAGGTGGAAGAGGAAGACCGTCAGGTCCGTAAAAGATTTCCGGTGCCGAAGAAGGGGTTGTATCGACCGCGACGGATGTTTGAGGAACAAAACTCTCTGGACTGGTTACAGATGGAACTGGTTCAGTCATACAAGTATTTTCCCCCAGACTAGGATCAGTATTACTGTCCCTCTGTGGCGATTGAACTTCTTCTATAGAGGCAGGGTTTCCGGAAATGTTTGGAGTGACCAGAATCTCAGATGTTGTTGGAACGCTTGTTCTAACTTTTAAAGGAGATTTTGAACTGGTTCGACGAGCTCGCTTTGTCCGGATTGTTTTCGATTCCGGAGACAAAGATGGTTGACTCGCAAGCCTCCGAGAACGACGGATATTCAATTGACTTTCTTCCACGATTGCGGATTACTCGATCAACTAAAATATAAAGGGGAAAATTTGTGTTTCCGATTTGAATGAATTTTATTAGACGCTTTTAAACATAACTTTGCTTTTTCATGTTTTAAGAGTCGAGAAAAAGCTAAAGATGACTCTAGTCGCCTTCGATGTATTAACGAGCCCGAAGTGACAAATGCTCGGTTGGACCTTTTCAGTTATAGAGTTTGAAAAGGGCCAAAAGAAACTGCTCTGGAGATCTAGGCAGAGGGTGTGCCAAACCTTTCGCGAAACCATAGAATACGTTTTACGGTACGGGTGGTCGATCTTCGTGAACGCTGTGTTCACTGCATCGCGATCAGTAGGGCGGCCGACATGGCTTCCTATGGATAAAGGATAATTGCCTATAGGGGTCTCCCAATATATACTCGACGGTACGTGGGAGCACAAGTCCGTATTAGTGCCACCGACTCTCAGGAGGAATCACCCACCTTCGTAGAGATCGACAGTCACTATGTTTAACGACGCCGGAACACGTCTCTACCTAGACCTCTAGATGTTTGCGTTATGTTTCAAATGCGTTGTTAGGTTCATTCAGTATATTTTAAGTTGATCTTTTCTAAAGTTTGCCTTTCAAGGTTCACCACGAGATGTATATGACAAATTCCTAAATGCAGTCTAAGATGAGAAGCAAGCTTTTTCAAATCTTTTTGACTGATGAAAATCTTAACTACTGAGGGAGAAGAAAATCAAATTCTTTTCACACAGTTCATACAGCACAAACTAATGCACTTTCTCCTAAATCATCATGCAAACTTTTTCAAATGCAAAATGCACAATGCATGTATTTTATTTTCCCTTTCTTAATGTGGATGGATACAAAAAGAAAGTGGTTATATAACTTTGATTTCGATTTAAAGCGAAAGTAAACAAGTTTGTCCAAAATCAAAAGACACCTTAAGATTCACTTGCTTAATCACTGGAAATACATGAAATTAAACCATACTAACGAAAGTAAAAGGACTAATCAGCTATGGACAGCAAGCAAGCTCACTCTTTAGACCAGCAAAAACGCCTAACACAGGTTCAGATCTAAGAGGCCAAAATCATGACTAGTTTACTTTTCGTTATGGGAAATTGTAAATGAGTAAGAAATACAAAGAACAAGTACGATTTCGTTATATAACAGAGGCGGAATGATGGCAAGTAATATTGGTTTCAAAACAGGCACAAGACTGACACCTAGCAGCAAAACTAAGTGAAAACAGGCAAGAGAAAGGAGGAAACCCCAAATGCACTAAGCAAATTTGGGTCAACGCAGGTTCTGCACAGTCAAACTGGCTCTCAGCGTAGGTAGCTAGTTCGGGACCTGCGTTGCAAAGCAGGTAGCCTGTGTATTACCTGCTTTGGAAAACAAGAGTTGCGTTTTCACAGTTTCCGGGTCATAATTTTCTCAAAAATGCACCGTTTTTGCTCAAATCAGAAGCAATCAGTCAAGCATACTCAAAGGGATGATTTAGAAGGTGCAAAGCTATCACTAAGAGCTTACAAGGATCTTTGTAGATCAGCTCTTCAAATCATGAATCTGCTCAGAAAATGAGCAAGAGTAGCTGCCCCTCTACTTCGCTTTTGATATAGTCAAAAGCTTTTCGATTTGGTACTCTTTTGTTCGGGAAATGAATAGCAAAGATACTACAAACACAATCAAATGGATACGATCCCCAGCGGAGTCGCCAGTTTGTTGTAGGGAAAAGTATCCGACTCGGATGACCCTAACCCACTCTAAGGGTGACAGTTCCTTAGCAACAACTGTAAAACCAACTAATGAAAGTTTACTTCTTTATGAAAGCAAAAGAGAATGGAGGAAGCACTAACCGTTGCCTTGCGCTTAATTTCGAATCCAAACTCTCCTCTTTGGCCACTTGTTCCTAGCTCTTTGTCCTTCTGCTCGCCCAGCTACAATGAGATCCTGCACAATGACAAAGAAGGAAACTACAAGAGGCATGCAATCATAACTGGTTCATGGATTAGTGTAAACCAAACATGCAATCATCACAATATATAATTGAACAAAAGCACATAGAAGAACCTCAATAGCTTTTATTAATGAAGAAATAAAGGTTCTGAGAGGATTACAACCATTGCAGGCTCCAACCCAGCAACACCTCCCAGCAGAAAGAATTGCTCTTCTTCACCTCTCTCAAACAATCACCCAATAACTCAAGAATGAAACCAACAGCATATCATTACTTTGCACAAAATTCCAGCCTCCTGAGCTCATAGGAGAGAGCTCAATATATAGATGAATTGAGAAAGGATGAGTCAGCTTGCAACTGATGTGTAGCTGCCTTGTGTCCTCTCTCTCTTCAGTTAATCTTTAGTTGATCTTCAGTTCTTGAGTCCACTTGGTGAACCTTGCTTCCACTTGGAGAAACAAAGCCTCTGACTCATCACAAGGTGAAATACCTGATCCAAGTGTCAATTTTGGAAGATTCCAAAGCTATGACTCACTCTGCCAGATGTCCAAACTCGCCCAACGCAGGTGGGCTTTGTTCTGCCTGCTTTGCAACACAGGTACACCATGGAGCAGTTGTGTTTCAGCGCAGAAACCCAGTGGAGCACCTGCTTTGATTTCAGGATTGCTTGTTTTTGAGTGTTTTCAGGTGGAGAACTGATCTGAGAGCTGTTGGTTTGCTGACCTTGTTCCTCTAGGGGTAGGAACATCATGTTTAGGGAACTTTGGATCCCTTGGATTATTGACAATTCATGCTTGTTGCTGCAAGGCACAAAATTTTCTATAACAGACTCTGATGAGCATCAGGGCAATGCGCCCATTCCTTTATCGCAGGAAGGAACATCGTCAGGGTCGTATCCGGCCGTATATTCGGTCCCACCACCAAGCAACCTAGTTGTATCCTTTGATTGGAATCAACTAGGCAGACCACGGTTACCAGCCAGTATCCCATTCAGAATCATAGTCCAAATCTATAGAATGGTGATGGCTGGAACTATCATTGATGAAGGGGCATCTGTGAGTATCCTTTCCTCTGTTGCTTGGAAAGCACTGGGTTGCCCGGCGCTTTTACCTGAGATGAGAAATCTATCAGGTTTCGATAAAGGAACCAGTCACCCGTTAGGGATTCTCCCCAACGTTCCGCTTACATTGAAAGGGAAGTCAGTTCGCATGAACATCATGGTCGTCCAGGGACCCTTGGCATATAACTTACTCCTTGGACGAGACTATATATATTGCATGGAGGCAATAGTGTCCTCACTCTTTAGAGTCATGTGTTTTCCGCACGAAGGAAGAATGGTCCAGCTCGTAGACCAACTTTCATTTCCAGGATCACGCATTGCAAATAGTCAAATACCATCCCTTAACGGTTTATTCACTCAAGGAATGCCACCGCCTCCGGTTCTACTTCCCGATGAATGCGAGTAATTCGGAAAGAAAGAACTGGGACCCAGGGGGCATGCACTCTGGCCTGCCTTGGGTAGAGAAAACCTTGGGTATAAAGTTAATTTCCGTAGAAGAATGGACTAGTCCGTACCCCGTCCGGCAGTGGAAGGGAGGGTTGTTCTAGGATAAAATTATTTTGTCAAAGTTATGTGGGCGAAGCGGTCGCTCCCTTTGTCTAAAGAGGTGGGCTCTCCTAAGGAGGGGGTCTATTTGTGGCAGCAAGAAGCCACCATCTTTGAATGTCAAGCCTCACCCATTAAAACAAGCTGTTTTGAAGGATAAGTAGGGGCAGTCTTCAAAGAAAGAGATGAAATTGCTACAACAAGTAGTCACCATCCTTAGCAACCTAATGATAGACATCGCCGAAAAGAGAGTTTAGTTTGCGGCAGCAAACAAAACCAGTTTTGGATAATAAGTAAGAGATGGCAAAATCTCGAAATTATACTTTATACCTGGGGGCATGCAAACCTTTTGGAGTGCAAGCATGGGACAACTATTTATTTTTTAAATTTTTAGGTCCTTCTAACCCGTTAAACTCGTAGGATTAGCCATTTCTAGCTTGCGTAAAGAAAGGATGAAGGGCAAAAGTTAAAACCTGCCAAATTGGAGTAATTAGTGAGGTATCGCTCCTTAAATAAGATTACCTCACCTAAAAGCATTCCTTGTATTAAGACTGGTATAAATCGAGCAGTTTTGGCAATGTTCATGCTCGTTAAAAAATAAACGCAATCATCGAGCAGTTTTTGTGCAGAAGTTCATGCTCGTTAAAAAATAAACGTAGATTGTGAGCAATCTTTCCCTAGCAGTTCAAGCTCACACATAAAAAATGAACCGGTAAACAATCTCGAGAAATGTAACCTTTGAAAGCCATATTAAAAGCCCTTGGTCGTGTTTTATATGCCATCACCTCCATCCGTTCATTTGGCCAATCGTTCACCTCCATATGTTTGTTTACCCATTTTGAGGAACAGCTGCAAAGAGTGATTTCACTTAGCCATCCTTGTGACACTGCCGTGATTGGAGAATTCCAACCTGTACCTGGAATCTGCTGCTATCCCTGTTCATCACTCGTTCCTCAAAAGACGAGTCTTCTTTGAGCTCTTTTCACTGACTCGTAAAATATGAAAAGTTTGCCGAGTTTTGGCCTTCCAGCTCGTTAAAGCGACCGGAAAGCTATCCCTCCTCTAGATTTTAATCTTTTTGGACCTGAGGGATTATTGCACAAAAAGATCGAGCGCTTGTTTTGTTCGGCTCGTTAAAACAACCAAAAATTCATCCCTTCTGTATTGTTTTATACTTTTTCGGACTTAAGGGATTAAATGACGAAAAAGGAATTTTGGAGTTAACTTTTCGTGCCTTTTCAGACTCTCTAAAAATGAAAAGGACCGAGTTTTCCTTGTCATTAGACTCGTTAAAATGATTAAATAGCGACAAACTTGTCTTTAGACGAGAACGAGTTTCCCTATCGCTAGGCTCGTTAAAACATAGCGATGGGCTTGCCCGAAGGGCAAGTTATAGAACAAGCATATGTTATCCTCCTCAAGCTTGACAAAAATAAAGAGGTACTGGTCAGCAATGACTGGGGAAAAATTGGGAGAACCTCACAGTATTAATGGTAGCAAGTCGCTCTTGAACATGACACTTTGTCCTCCGTCCGCTTCGGGTTGGGTTGTTTCATTAACCGATCGCAGAATCATGGTCCTCGCCACACCATCCACAATTGGGGTAATGCTACCAATCCATCACATCAGTGTCGTTATATGTTCAAGAGGTGTGGTTCTGTAAAGAGTCAACCCTGTTCCACCCACTGCCATACATTATCCTTCATCCACTTCATGACCGCCACCCTGAATCATACATCACAGTTTGTTTTCACCTCATCATTATCACTAGCTCCGTTCCGTGTCACTGATGTGGGATTCACTAAGGCCCTCCTTTGACGGATCGCTCCTTGTCGACATCAGCTCATTATCCAAGGAGTTGATCTAGGAACACCCCCCACAGTACTTTGAAGCTTGCATGCCTCAATGGCAAGTTTCTCACTTCCGGCGACAGGTATACATTAATGACCTTCGACCAGAAGATTTTGCATGGTGGTCGACGCCAAGTCCTTTATTCCCACCATGTAGATTGTACTGCCGTACCTTGAGGGTCATCATCCTTATCGGTGATTCCTCTCGCGCTTGTTAACGGTTTACATTATTGACCGGTAATCAAGCGATGTCTTTCCATGTTCGACTTCAAGAAATTCTCACATGGATCGACTTGTACATTGAGTGAAGATCGGAAGAGATTGAAGACCCCGGATCTAGTTTCATCCATCCGGGCTGCGATATATATTCAGGACATAAAGACATTTGATATGTACATCATTGCAACAGATGATTATCCTTCTCAAAAGATGATAAATTCGGCAGAGAATTATCAGTGAAGGATGATAAATTCGGCAGAGAATTATCAGTCTAAGCATCAGACGATCGTCTGTTCTATGTACCAAAATGTATTTATAAAGCTGAGCATGGGAATGCCCGCCTCAGCTAGATCATGAAAAATGTATGAAAAATAATGTATTGTATTGTATCTTATTACAGGACACTTCTCAGCAGATTGAATGAACTTCGGATCCTCTCAATAAAGCATTTCACCCGATAAACGACCTCATACTTTAGGGGGCATCTGTTATAGACAATTTTGTGCCTTGCAGCAACAAGCATGAATTGTCAATAATCCAAGGGATCCAAAGTTCCCTAAACATGATGTTCCTACCCCTAGAGGAACAAGGTCAGCAAACCAACAGCTCAGATCAGTTCTCCACCTGAAAACACTCAAAAACAAGCAATCCTGAAATCAAAGCAGGTGCTCCACTGGGTTTCTGCGCTGAAACACAACTGCTCCATGGTGTACCTGCGTTGCAAAGCAGGCAGAACAAAGCCCACCTGCGTTGGGCGAGTTTGGACATGTGGCAGAGTGACTCATAGCTTTGGAATCTTCCAAAATTGACACTTGGATCAGGTATTTCGCCTTGTGATGAGTCAGAGGCTTTGTTTCTCCAAGTGGAAGCAAAGTTCACCAAGTGGACTCAAGAACTGAAGATCAACTAAAGATTAACTGAAGAGAGAGAGGACACAAGGCAGCTACACATCAGTTGCAAGCTGACTCATCCTTTCTCAATTCATCTATATATTGAGCTCTCTCCTATGAGCTCAGGGGGCTGGAATTTTGTGCAAAGTAGTGATATGCTGTTGGTTTCATTCTTGAGTTATTGGGTGATTGTTTGAGAGAGGTGAAGAAGAGCAATTCTTTCTGCTGGGAGGTGTTGCTGGGTTGGAGCCTGCAATGGTTGTAATCCTCTCAGAACCTTTATTTCTTCATTAATAAAAGATATTGAGGTTCTTCTATGTGCTTTTGTTCAATTATATATTGTGATGATTGCATGTTTGGTTTACACTAATCCATGAACCAGTTATGATTGCATGCCTCTTGTAGTTTCCTTCTTTGTCATTGTGCAGGATCTCATTGTAGCTGGGCGAGCAGAAGGACAAAGAGCTAGGAGCAAGCGGCCAAAGAGGAGAGTTTGGATTCGACATTAAGCGCAAGGCAACGGTTAGTGCTTCCTCCATTCTCTTTTGCTTTCATAAAGAAGAAAACCTTCAGTAGTTTGCTTTACAGTTCCTTAGCAACAACTGTAAAACAAACTACTGAAGGTTTACTTCTTTATGAAAGCAAAAGAGGATGGAAAAAGCACTAACCGTTGCCTTGCGCTTAATGTCGAATCCAAACTCTCCTCTTTGGCCGCTTGATCCTAGCTCTTTGTTGTTTTGCTCACCCAGCTGCAATGAGATCCTGCACAATAACAAAGAAGGAAACTACAAGAGGCATGCAATCATAACTGGTTCATGGATTAGTGTAAACCAAACATGCAATCATCACAATACATAATTGAAACAAGAGCACATAGAAGAACCTCAATAGCTTTTATTAATGAAGAAATAAAGGTTCTGAGAGGATTACAACCATTGCAGGCTCCAACCCAGCAACACCTCCCAGCAGAAAGAATTGCTCTTCTTCACCTCTCTCAAACAATCACCCAATAACTCAAGAATAAAACCAACAGCATATCATTACTTTGTACAAAATTCCAGCCTCTTGAGCTCATAGGAGAGAGCTCAATATATAGATGAATTGAGAAAGGATGAGTCAGCTTGCAACTGATGTGTAGCTGCCTTGTGTCCTCTCTCTCTTCAGTTAATCTTTAGTTGATCTTCAGTTCTTGAGTCCACTTGGTGAACCTTGCTTCCACTTGGAGAAACAAAGCCTCTGACTCATCACAAGGCGAAATACCTGATCCAAGTGTCAATTTTGGAAGATTCCAAAGCTATGACTCACTCTGCCACATGTCCAAACTCACCCAACGCAGGTGGGCTTTGTTCTGCCTGCTTTGCAACGCAGGTACACCATGGAGCAGTTGTGTTTCAGCGCAGAAACCCAGTGGAGCACCTGCTTTGATTTCAGGATTGCTTGTTTTTGAGTGTTTTCAGGTGGAGAACTGATCTGAGAGCTGTTGGTTTGTTGACCTTGTTCCTCTAGGGGTAGGAACATCATGTTTAGGGAACTTTGGATCCCTTGGATTATTGACAATTCATGCTTGTTGCTGTAAGGCACAAAATTGTCTATAACAGATGCCCCCTAAAGTATGAGGTCGTTTATCGGGTGAAATGCTTTATTGAGAGGATCCGAAGTTCATTCAATCTGCTGAGAAGTGTCCTGTAATAAGATACAATGCAATACATTATTTTTCATACATTTTTCATGATCTAGCTAAGGCGGGCATTCCCATGCTCAGCTTTATAAATACATTTTGGTACATAGAACAGACGATCGTCTAATGCTAGACTGATAATTCTCTGCCGAATTTATCATCCTTCATTGATAATTCTCTGCCAAATTTATCATCTTTTGAAAAGGATGATCATCTGTTGTAATGATGTACATATCAAATGTTTTTATGTCCTGAATATATATCGCAGCCCGGATGGATGAAACTAGATCCGGGGTCTTCAATCTCTTCCGATCTTCACTCGATGTACAAGTCGATCCATGTGAGAATTTCTTGAAGTCGAACATGGAAAGACATCGCTTGATTACCGGTCAATAATGTAAACCGTTAACAAGCGCGAGAGTAATCACCGATAAGGATGATGACCCTCAAGGTACGGCAGTACAATCTACATGGTGGGAATAAAGGACTTGGCGTCGACCACCATGCAAAATCTTCTGGTCGAAGGTCATTGATGTATACCTGTCGCCGGAAGTGAGAAACTTGCCATTGAGGCATGCAAGCTTCAAAGTATTGAGGGGGGTGTTCCTAGATCAACTCCTTGGATAATGAGCTGATGTCGACAAGGAGTGATCCGTCAAAGGAGGGCCTTAATGAATCCCACATCAGTGACACGGAACGGAGCTAGTGATAATGATGAGGTGAAAACAAGCTGTGATGTACGATTCAGGGTGGCGGTCATGAAGTGGATGAAGGATAATTAATGGCAGTGGGTGGAACAGGGTTGACTCTTTACAGAACCACATCTCTTGAACATATAACGACACTGATGTGATGGATCGGTAGCATTACCCCAATTGTGGATGGTGTGGCGAGGACCATGATTCTGCGATCGGTGAATGAAGCAACCCAACCCGAAGCGGACGGAGGACAAAGTGTCATGTTCAAGAGCGACTTGCTACCATTAATACTGTGAGGTTCTCCCAATTTTTCCCCAGTCATTGCTGACCAGTACCTCTTTATTTTTGTCAAGCTTGAGGAGGATAACATATGCTTGTTCTATAACCTGCCCTTCGGGCAAGCCCATCGCTATGTTTTAACGAGCCTAGCGATAGGGAAACTCGTTCTCGTCTAAAGACAAGTTTGTCGTTATTTAATCATTTTAACGAGTCTAACGACAAGGAAAACTCGGCCCTTTTCATTTTTAGAGAGTCTGAAAAGGCACGAAAAGTTAACTCCAAAATTCCTTTTTCGTCATCTAATCCCTTAAGTCCGAAAAAGTATAAAACAATACAGAAGGGATGAATTTTCGGTTGCTTTAACGAGCCGAACAAAACAAGCGCTCGATCTTTTTGTGCAATAATCCCTCAGGTCCAAAAAGATTAAAATCTAGAGGAGGGATAGCTTTCCGGTCGCTTTAACGAGCTGGAAGGCCAAAACTCGGCAAACTTTTCATATTTTACGAGTCAGTGAAAAGAGCTCAAAGGAGACTCGTCTTTTGAGGAACGAGTGATGAACAGGGATAGCAGCAGATTCCAGGTACAGGTTGGAATTCTCCAATCACGGCAGTGTCACAAGGATGGCTAAGTGAAATCACTCTTCGCAGCTGTTCCTCAAAATGGGTAAACAAACATATGGAGGTGAACGATTGGCCAAATGAACAGATGGAGGTGATGGCATATAAACACGACCAAGGGCTTTTAATATGGCTTTCAAAGGTTACATTTCTCGAGGTTGTTTACCGGTTCATTTTTTATGCGTGAGCTTGAATTGCTAGGGAAAGATTGCTCACAATCTACGTTTATTTTTTAACGAGCATGAACTTCTGCACAAAAACTGCTCGATGATTGCGTTTATTTTTTAACGAGCATGAACATCGCCAAAACTGCTCGATATACCAGTCATGCCCCCAGCATAACAAATGCAATCGAGGGGAATGCCCCGTAGACTTCATAGGGTCGTTTCATTTTTTAACAAGGTTGACATGGTAAAGAACTATCCTTATTTCATTTTTTAATGAGATTGACCTGAGATAGGAACTATCCTCGAAACTTTTAGATCCATTAAAAATACAAGGCTTCATATCCCGTTGCATCCAACTCCGCGAGATTACTTGGCGGTGGTGGGGGAAAAGTGCCCATTAAAGGAGGGCCTTTTGGGAAAATTACTCCAATGTATTGGATAGAATGATTGCTTCCATGGATCGATGGAATGCTTCTTGTGTTGGATGGCAGCTCAACTTCTGTCGAAGTTGTTGTCGAACTGCCTTGTCGACCTTTCTTTTCGCCACTCAACGGCTGTGGATTCCCACGGCTTTTGTTTAATGTTGAAATCGAAGCATCATCTTGGCGCTTAAAACTTGAAAATATCATGACTTGTGATGGGGAAGCATTTCCACTGTCAACCAGATTCTGACTTGGGTCGGGAAACGGATCGGTTAATACGGCTGGAGTGTGTGGATTCTTTACGAATCTCTTAAACTCAGCTTTGTACGGACAATCTGCCGTCCGATGATCGTCGTCACATATGTGACATGGAGGCCGTTTCCTATTCCTAGGAGAGTTTGAAGAATTTTTCTTAGGGGATGACCCACCTTGTTTATTCTTCCTCCCTTTGTTTTGATTCTTCTTGCTTCCTGGTTGATTGGTTTCTTTGCCTTTATCTGTCGATACGGCATTTACTTCCGAAGCAAGAACTTCTTCATGCGCATTTTGATTCGAATCCTTACGGGCCTTCTTTTGATTGGTCCTTTTTGGATTCGTGTTTGCCGGGCCAATCACGCCATCGCCGGCATGAGAGTCACTGTTTGATTTAGGAGGAGGAGGGATTGAAAACTCTGGTCTAGGGGCGTCTGGTATTTTGTCATAGAGCGTGCCGGACTGAGTATATACTAAATCCAAGTATTGTGCACGAGCGATAACTTGCTCTTCTGTTACGACTCCTCCCTTTGCTACATCTTCCGTTATAGCCGGAAGTAATGACTTTATAAACCACTCAGCTAAAAGCTGATCAGGAACGTATGTTTTAACCATTCTTCGTCGATGTCGCCACTCATGTATATGATCTGATATATGAGTTGCGGTTGTCTGTTTGAAGTTAGTCAATATCTCTGTTCCCGTTTCATACCTTATTGGTAATTGAAAGTGAGTCAAGAATGTTGTGGCAAGGGAGCCAAAATTGTCGAACGAAGCTCTAGGCAATTCTATATACCATTTTGCCGCTGGACCTGTCAATGTCCTCTGAAAGAGGCGAAGCCTTATCGAATCATCATTCAAAGTGTTTGACGAACACCATAGATGAAATGTCATCACATGATTCGACGGGTCTTCTCCTGGATTTCCATTGAATTTAGGAATGTCGGATGGGAGTTTGTGTGGGATCATTGGCCACCAAGGGGCGTAAGCAATTGGATCGTTTGTTAACCGATGTAAATCAGGCAATTCTAAAGTCGCCACGAATGGTGACTGCTGATTCAAGTTAGGTGAAGCGTAACCAGGATACGATGGAATCGCCTGAACAGTCGGTCTTTGCATACCAGCATAATGGAGTTGATGTTGGTATGATGAATACGGTTGATGGACTTGACCACTATAAAGTGGTTGATTTTGACCATTTTGAATATATGGTTGTCCAGTATTCGCAAATATTTGCTGTTCAGAACCTTGGTACACTTGTTGGAATTGCGGCTGTTGGTATTGCATTATCCACGGTTGCGACGCCATGGGTTGTTGCGCTACACTAACCATTGGACCAAGATGTGGGGTAGTTGTACCCAACTGTACTTGTGTTGTCCCACCAGTAGGTGATTGTGGTTGGGTCGTAGGGTCGAGTGGCTGTTGCATGAGAACCTGAGCGATCTGAGGTTGACACACAACAGGCATTGTTTGAACTTGCGACACGGTCACAATAGCCGGTGTAGTTGGGATGTTTGTCACAGGTACACACTGTTGCATAGAATATACAACTCTCGGTGGCTGGGATAGCACAGGTACCCAACTACTCGTTGCAATTCCGCCATAACTTGAATAAGGTTGAGAGCTCCCGTATGGGTACTGCCCCCCATACGGTAGCAACCCAGAACTCAAGGCAACTGCCTGCCTTGGAGGACTGGATGGCCTAATTAGATTCCCAAAAGGGTCAATTTGATGAGCCTCACCATGAGAGTTACCAGACATTACTCCAGAACAAACAGGAACAGACCATACTGTCGAGATAGTCTCTTGCTGGACTCCTTCTAGCGACTGCGAGCTAGTTGGGACAGATGATATGCCGGCGAACATTGTTGGATTTGCAGCAGGTAATTCTGCCGTCGCCGTGTCATTCAACACAGTCCTAGATGTCGACGGTTGTTCAGTCATTTTTAGTCTATCCAATTGATCACCTAGTGATTCTACAGGAACTTCCACTGGTGATGGACAAACTTTTGTTGTAGCAGGAAATAGAGCGACCCCTACTCCAAACTGACTTGGAGTGGATACTTGCGGTTCCTCTATAATTTCCTCTATCGCAAACAGACCAGGTGGAAGAGGAAGACCGTCAAGTCCGTAAAAGATTTCCGGTGCCGAAGAAGGGGTTGTATCGACCGCGACGGATGTTTGAGGAACAAAACTCTCTGGACCAGTTACAGATGGAACTGGTTCAGTCATACAAGTATTTGCCCCCAGACTAGGATCAGTACTACTGTCCCTCTGTGGTGGTTGAACTTCTTCTATAGAGGCAGGGTTTCCGGAAATGTTTGGAGGGACCAGAATCTCAGATGTTGTTGGAACGCTTGTTCTAACTTTTAAAGGAGATTTTGAACTGGTTCGACGAGCTCGCTTTGTCCGGATTGTTTTCGATTCCGGAGACAAAGACGGTTGACTCGCAAGCCTCCGAGAACGACGGATATTCAATTGACTTTCTTCCACGATTGCGGATTACTCGATCAACTAAAATATAAAGGGGAAAATTTGTGTTTCCGATTTGAATGAATTTTATTAGACGCTTTTAAACATAACTTTGCTTTTTCATGTTTTAAGAGTCGAGAAAAAGCTAAAGATGACTCTAGTCGCCTTCGATGTATTAACGAGCCCGAAGTGAAAAATGCTCGGTTGGACCTTTTCAGTTATAGAGTTTGAAAAGGGCCAAAAGAAACTGCTCTGGAGATCTAGGCAGAGGGTGTGCCAAACCTTTCGCGAAACCACAGAATACGTTTTACGGTACAGGTGGTCGATCTTCGTGAATGCTGTGTTCACTGCATCGCGATCAGTAGGGCGGTCGACACGGCTTCCTATGGATAAAGGATAATTGCCTATAGGGGTCTCCCAATATATACGCGACGGTACGTGGGAGCACAAGTCCGTATTAGTGCCACCGACTCTCAGGAGGAATCACCCACCTTCGTAGAGATCGACAGTCACTATGTTTAACGACGCCGAAACACGTCTCTACCTAGACCTCTAGATGTTTGCGTTATGTTTCAAATGCGTTGTTAGGTTCATTCAGTATATTTTAAGTTGATCTTTTTTAAAGTTTGCCTTTCAAGGTTCACCACGAGATGTATATGACAAATTCCTAAATGCAGCCTAAGATGAGAAGCAAGCTTTTTCAAATCTTTTTGACTGATGAAAATCTTAACTACTGAGGGAGAAGAAAAGCAAATTCTTTTCACACAGTTCATACAGCACAAACTAATGCACTTTCTCCTAAATCATCATGCAAACTTTTTCAAATGCAAAATGCACAATGCATGTATTTTCTTTTCCCTTTCTTAATGTGGATGGATTACAAAAAGAAAGTGGTCATATAACTTTGATCTCGATTTAAAGCGAAAGTAAACAAGTTTGTCAAAAAATCAAAAGACGCCTTAAGATTCACTTGCTTAATCACTGGAAATACATGAAATCAAACCATACTGACGAAAGTAAAATGACTAATCAGCTATGGACAGCAAACAAGCTAACTCTTTAGACCAGCAAAACGCCTAACACAGGTTCAGATCTAAGAGGCCAAAAGCATGACTAGTTTACTTTTCGTTATGGGAAATTGTAAATGAGCAAGAAATACAAAGAACAAGTACAATTTCGTTATATAACAGAGGCGGAATGATGGCAAGTAATATTGGTTTCAAAACAGGTACAAGACTGACACTTAGCAGCAAAACTAAGTGAAAACAGACAAGAGAAAAGAGGAAACCCCAAATGCACTAAGCAAATTTGGGTCAACGCAGGCTCTGCACAGTCAAACTGGCTCTCAGCGTAGGTAGTCAGTTCGAGACCTGCGTTGCAAAGTAGGTAGCCTGTGTACTACCTGCTTTGGAAAACGAGAGTTGCGTTTTCACAGTCTCCGGGTCATAATTTTCTCAAAAATGCACGGTTTTTGCTCAAATCAAAAGCATTCAGTCAAGCATACTCAAAGGGATGATTTAGAAGGTGCAAAGCTATCACTAAGAGCTTACAAGGATCTTTGTAGATCAGCTCTTCAAATCATGAATCTGCTCAGACAATGAGCAAGAGTAGCTGCCCCTCTACTTCGCTTTTAATATAGTCAAAAGCTTTTCGATTCGGTACTCTTTGGTTCAGGAAATGAATAGCAAAGATACTACAAACACAATCAAATGGATACGATCCCCAGCGGAAAAGTATCCGACTCGGATGACCCTAACCCACTCTAAGGGTGACAGTTCCTTAGCAACAACTGTAAAACAAACTAATGAAAGTTTACTTCTTTATGAAAGCAACAGAGAATGGAGGAAGCACTAACCGTTGCCTTGCGCTTAATGTCGAATCCAAACTCTCTTCTATGGCCGCTTGCTCCTAGCTTTTTGTTATTCTGCTCACCCAGCTGCAATGAGATCCTGCACAATAACAAAGAAGGAAACTACAAGAGGCATGCAATCATAACTGGTTCATGGATTAGTGTAAACCAAACATGCAATCATCACAATATATAATTGAACAAAAGCACATAGAAGAACCTCAATAGCTTTTATTAATGAAGAAATAAAGGTTCTGAGAGGATTACAACCATTGCAGGCTCCAACCCAGCAACACCTCCCAGCAGAAAGAATTGCTCTTCTTCACCTCTCTCAAACAATCACCCAATAACTCAAGAATGAAACCAACAGCATATCATTACTTTGCCCAAAATTCCAGCCTCCTGAGCTCATAGGAGAGAGCTCAATATATAGATGAATTGAGAAAGGATGAGTCAGCTTGCAACTGATGTGTAGCTGCCTTGTGTCCTCTCTCTCTTCAGTTAATCTTTAGTTGATCTTCAGTTCTTGAGTCCACTTGGTGAACCTTGCTTCCACTTGGAGAAACAAAGCCTCTGACTCATCACAAGGCGAAATACCTGATCCAAGTGTCAATTTTGGAAGATTCCAAAGCTATGACTCACTCTGCCACATGTCCAAACTCGCC
The DNA here is from genome assembly GCA_031772625.1 of Pinus tabuliformis. Taxonomy (NCBI): domain Eukaryota; kingdom Viridiplantae; phylum Streptophyta; class Pinopsida; order Pinales; family Pinaceae; genus Pinus; species Pinus tabuliformis. Next base: position 163,238,997 of record CM062819.1, read on the forward strand.
CAACGCAGGTGGGCTTTGTTCTGCCTACTTTGCAACGCAGGTACACCATGGAGCAGTTGTGTTTCAGCGCAGAAACCCAGTGGAGCACCTGCTTTGACTTCAGGATTGCTTGTTTTTGAGTGTTTTCAGGTGGAGAACTGATCTGAGAGCTGTTGGTTTGCTGACCTTGTTCCTCTAGGGGTAGGAACATCATGTTTAGGGAACTTTGGATCCCTTGGATTATTGACAATTCATGCACTTGGATCAGGTATTTCGCCTTGTGATGAGTCAGAGGCTTTGTTTCTCCAAGTGGAAGCAAGGTTCACCAAGTGGACTCAAGAACTGAAGATCAACTAAAGATTAACTGAAGAGAGAGAGGACACAAGGCAGCTACACATCAGTTGCAAGCTGACTCATCCTTTCTCAATTCATCTATATATTGAGCTCTCTCCTATGAGCTCAGGAGGCTGGAATTTTGGGCAAAGTAATGATATGCTGTTGGTTTCATTCTTGAGTTATTGGGTGATTGTTTGAGAGAGGTGAAGAAGAGCAATTCTTTCTGCTGGGAGGTGTTGCTGGGTTGGAGCCTGCAATGGTTGTAATCCTCTCAGAACCTTTATTTCTTCATTAATAAAAGCTATTGAGGTTCTTCTATGTGCTCTTGTTTTAATTATGTATTGTGATGATTGCATGTTTGGTTTACACTAATCCATGAACCAGTTATGATTGCATGCCTCTTGTAGTTTCCTTCTTTGTTATTGTGCAGGATCTCATTGCAGCTGGGTGAGCAGAACAACAAAGAGCTAGGATCAAGCGGCCAAAGAGGAGAGTTTGGATTCGACATTAAGCGCAAGGCAACGGTTAGTGCTTTTTCCATCCTCTTTTGCTTTCATAAAGAAGTAAACCTTCAGTAGTTTGTTTTACAGTTGTTGCTAAGGAACTGTCACCCTTAGAGTGGGTTAGGGTCATCCGAGTCGGATACTTTTCCCTACAACAATATTAGGAAATAGGTACAGGATTTGCTGGACAAAGGGTTGATTCGGGAAAGTTTAAGTCTATGTGCGGTTCCAACAGTCTTAGCTCCCAAGAAAGGAGGAGAGTGGCGGATGTGTCCCGACTCTCAAGAAATCAATAAGATTACCATTGAATACATGTTTCCTTTACCACGAATGGACAATATGATGGACTGCTTGAGTGGAGCAGCATATTTTTCAAAGATTGTTTTAAAAAGCGGTTATCATCAGATACGGATTCAAGAAGGAGACGAGTGGAAGACTGCTTTCAAAACCATTGAGGGCTTGTATGAATGGCTGGTCACACCATTTGGATTGAGCAATGCACCCATCACATTCATGCACTTAATGAACGAGATGCTGAAAGAATATATCAGGAAGTTTGGTATTGTGTATTTGGATGACATCCTTATTTTCAGTAAGACTAGGGAAGAGCATTTCCGACACGTCAGGTGTGTCTTGGAAAAATTACAGCAAATTAAATTGCTGATGAATTTGAAGAAATGTACGTTTTGTAAGAAGGATTTGATTTATTTGGGATTCGTGATTTTAGAGAATGAGTTAAAGATGGATCCAGAAAAGGTTGCAGCGATAGTTAGCTGGCCGTCCCCAAAAAGTTTATTTGAAGTACGGAGTTTTCATGGGCTAGCAAGTTTTTACTAGAAGTTTAAAAAAGATTTTAGTGGGATTTGTGAATCCATGGTGGACACCATCAAGAAAGCAAATCAACCTTTTCATTGGACTAAGTCGGCTGAAAAGAGCTTTCAACTGCTGAAAAGGAAGATCACCAAAAGACCCATTTTAAGGTTACCAGATTTCAACAAACTTTTTCAAGTTTGTTGCGATGCCAGTGGGACAGCCATTGGAGCGGTACTGAGTCAAGAGGATAAACCAGTTGCCTATTTTAGTGAGAAATTAAATGAGAGTAGACAGAAATATATGTCCTATGACAAGGAATTCTATGTAGTGGTGCAAGTGCTGAAACATTGGAGACACTACTTGCTGGGAAATGAATTTGTTCTGTTTTCAAACAATTCTGCTTTGCAATATGTCATGCAACAACATAAGTTGAATCATAAATATGCGAAGTGGGTGGAATATTTCCAGAGTTTCACATTTGTGTTGAAACACATCAGTGGAAAAGCCAACAAAGTGGCAGACACATTAAGCAGAAGAAGTTTGATTTTACAGGAAAGCAGACTGCAGGTGTTGGCCTTTGAACATCTCAAAGATTTGTATGAGACAGATGCAGATTTTCGGGAAGCATATGAAGCTTGCCAGAATCCATTGTTGAGAGACAACAATTTGTGGTTAGATTATAACATATAAGAAGGATTGCTATTCAAGGGAGGACAATTGTGTATTCTAGAATGTTCAATGAGGGAGAACTTAATTCAAGAGAAACATAGTGGTGGTATAGCTAGACATTTTGGCATTAACAAGACTTTGGACCAGGTAAGTCATTTCTATTATTGGCCAAAGATGCGGCGAGACATACAATGGTCTATAGCTAGATGTAAGATGTGTCAGCTGACAAAGGAACACAGTCAAAATACAAGCCTATATACACCCCTACCTATTTCAGACAAGCCATGGGACTCAGTCAGTTTAGACTTTGTCTTTGGTTTGCCGAGGACACAGAAAGGGTACAATTCAATCATGGTAGTAGTGAATCGCTTTACTAAGATGGCACATTTTATTCCTTGTAAAAAGACCAATGATGCCACGCATGTAGCCCATTTATTCTTCACAGAAATTGTCAGATTGCATGGCTTACCAAAGTCTATTATTTCAGATAGGGAAGTGAAGTTTACGGGCCATTTCTGGTGGACTTTGTGGAAGAAATTAGATACTAAACTGAACTTCATCTCAGCTTATCATCCACAGATCAACGAGAAAACTGAGGTAGTAAACCGAAGTCCGGGAAATCTGCTACGTAGTCTAGTTGGAGAGAATTCACGACAATGGGATTGCGTACTAGCACAAGCGAAGTTTGCTTATAACGATTCACCCAAGAGGAGTACAGGCAAAATCCCTCTCCAGATCCTATACGGCATGCACCCCCATGGAGTGCACGAGTTACGAGATTTGGGTCGGTTGGAACAGAGGAGTGCTGATGGAGAAGATTTCACCAAAATGATTAATGATCTTCACGAACAAGTGAAAGCTAAATTGCAGAATAGCAGCCAAAGATATAAGCAGAAGGCAGATTTAAAATGACGGGAAGTGAAATTTAATATAGGAGACCTGGTACTGGCACACCTACGAAAGGAGAGGTTTCCTAGAGGAGAATATAACAAGCTTAGAATGAAAAAGATAGGGCCTTGTCGGATACTACGAAGATTCTTTGCCAATGCATATGAACTGCAATTACCCTCGAGTATCGGGATCTCACCCATTTTCAATGTAGCAGACCTATACCCTTATATTTCTGCTAATACAAAGGACAGTTCAATAGCATGCACATGGGACACCCAGGGAGACGAAGAGACAGGGACATGGATCAAACAGAGGCCCCCAGCCAAGCCTTTGGAGATTGACCAAATACTGGACACTCAGGTAGTTAGACGGACACACCGAAAGGAGTACTTGCAGTACTTGGTTAAGTGGAAGGACCGTCCAATTGAGGAAAGTTCCTGGTTGGATGCCAGACAGATTCAATGTGCCGGGTATTCGATTGAAGAGCTCATGGACAAAAGCCATGAGTTTCATTCACCCCAGGAGCCTGATGCAAGAGCATCCAATTAGGGAGGCGACAACTGGACATGCTATTTTAAGAATTCTTTTAAAATTTACTTTTATTGTAATTTCTTTCCAAGAAGGCTCTCACAGCCAATGTCGTTACTTTTTATTTTTTAAAGTAAATAGATTAGGGAATAGTCTTAAATAGATTAATACTTGAATAACAGCAAAAAGGAATGTAACTGCAAATTGCAACTGCAGGTAGTTCCTCAACTAAATGAGGCTACCAGTAGCTTAAATACACAATCAAAAGATGAACCAAGGGTTGCTGCCAAAAAGGAGAATAGACACCAGAGAATGTAAACTCTGACAGAATATTTTAAAATAGTAAAGAGAAGCATTTCAGGTATCCAATAGTTGTTATTATGAATGACTGGTACTGTGTACGAAATTAATTACATGATTGAGGGATTGTTAACGAGACTGTGCATCACATCAAGCAACTAAACACTGCAAGCGAATTCATTCAGGTACTTTATGAAAGCAAATCATTGAAATTCTTACAAGTAGGAGATTCATCATTTCTATAAATATATACACATATATTGCATAAACATTTGTTATAGCCAGAGACAGCATCATGTAACCCAACACAAGTTTAGAGCATAAGGCATAGTGCCCTTCAAAAACTATACAATCACCAAACAGTCCTCAAATTTTTCATTGCAGACCAAGAAGGGTTTTTGTGACCCAGGACCAACTAAACAAACAGAGACGGGACTACACTCAACTACCAGAGCTGAACTGCACAAAATCGTGTTCAAGTTCTCAACCAAAATATTAGCAGAGCTACGGACACTAACGACCAACTAATGACCCAGAATTTTCGACCGACATACAGCACTGAGGACCAACAAAAAAACGAGACTTCGTCTCTATAAAAACCAACCTACAGGAATTGTATAAGATAAACAGGAAGGACCCTACCCGGTTCAAGTGGAGACCAGAACGGAAGAGTGAAGGAACAGAAACCATCAAGGACCAAACCCTTGCTACCACCATAGAGGAGCGAATCACCTGCACAGTCAAGAAACAACGATTAGAGAGGCAGCATAACCAGTTATATGGAGAATAAACCGAGAGAAGGGTAAAGATGAGTACCCTGAAGGTTACCTGAAGTGGAGAGCCAGTTCCATAGCTGAACCCAAGACCAACAACATTCGAGCCACGAAACCCCAGCTGCTCACAAGGAGCGGAATTGTTAGCAGAAGAAAAGCAAATAGGAAGCCTGAAATTAGAACAGAGAGGTTACCTTGTGCTAGATCTAAACGGTCGCCAAGGAAGTTGGATTGATGACCTGATAAGAATGTGCACCATAGTTATAGTCAAACGCAACAGAAGCAAACCAGATGTGTAGCAAACCAATTAAAATTGCAGAGAAATCACCGCATACCTAAGATGGCCACGAAGCCCAACATTGTTTCGTGAAACCATGCAAGAAGCAGCCAAAAAAATCATCGGTACAACATCTTAACATTACCTAGTAACATAGAACCAGAGCCGAGACCGGAACCAACAAACAGTGGGAAGCAGAGAGTCATTACCATTGGGCGGAAGGAACCAGGTAAGGGCACAAAGGAGCAGAGTGAACCCGGCAGCAAAAATAACCCAAGCTACAACCAAAACCCGTGCCATAGAACCATAACATGGAGACCAAGACAACCTCGAGAAGGTGACGGAGTTAATGCTCCATTAAAACCTCACCAAAAACCCTAGGTGCATACGAGCGTGGGAAGGGATCACGTGGACCAGTTGCCACGAAGGCATCCACCTCAGGAGTCATCATCAAGCAGAACACATATAAATAAAAGAAGAATCAATGCACATGAAACACAGAAGAAGAATTAGGGGAAAGCCTAAGCTAAAAACCCCACTATCTATATTAGCATACAAGGTGGAAATACATCAAGATTACACAAAGCTTTAGCTCTCACAGCTAGCCAGCTCTCAGTACAATCCTCTTGGATGCTCACAGGCAAACAAGGCTTCTCACAAACCTTCTCCTCTACCCTCCAAGCCTCCTATTTCCTTGCACAGTTTCTCGTGGGTGATCCTCCTGTTGCCAAGTGTAACACTGATCACTCACACTAATCTCACACCCTGTAAAACTATGAAATCCTCAAGGAACCTTGTCCTTCTGCATGGATGAGTTTCCTTTATAGGAAAACTCATGCAACTGATAGTACAATGTCCCTATATTTAATCTCAACTGGGTCTTTCTCTAAATAGACGTGCATGAGTTATTTATGAGAGAATCTTCAGTTATCTGGAGTACACTAGTTGGATGCATGCATGCATTAACTGACTGAACTCACAATTAGTTCCTCAAACAGTTTGGAACTAACATAACTAGACTTAACTTAGTAAACTGAGTTAACTAATTACAACTCAAATACAACTCATCCTTATCTCCTTAATTAAGGGATGATCTCCTTAATTTAAGGGATAACTGTTGCATGACTTCATAAAGACTTCTAACTTGAACTTCTCTAACTAATTAATCCAAGATGAATTAATTAATTATTTTTCAAGCAGCTGGTGAGACTAAATTCGAATTTTAATTCTCAATTTTAATTCAAGGAAAAATTAAACTTGGAATATTCTGAATGTTATTTTTAGCATTTCTTGTTGATATTCTCAACACAACGTGATGGAAAGGTCCACAAAGAAATTACAGATGATAGTCGTCTGTTTGGAAAATGGCAGTTGGACATGTCGTCGCTACATGTGACTATGAATAGATGAGATGAGTAGCTCGATGGACAGGTCCATGAAGAAGGTACAGATGATGCTTAATGGTTTGGTAAATGGAAGTTTGACACACAGGGGTTACACGTGGCTTTGCACAGATGGGACCAATAGCACAATGGATAGGTTTGGACTTGGAATAATGCTTACAGTAGTATATAAGTAAGATTAGTTTGTTGGTTGTTGAGTTTTTTTTAGAGGTTTTCTCAACAAGCAATTCCTTGTTTGGAATCTGTTGGATATCATGAGAACTATTTATATGACTTGTAATTTGGATTTGAATGTAATATACAAATTGTGTGTGTACCATGTTTGACTGTCAAATTTATTATGTGATATTATTTTGCATTGGAGTCTATATGGGTATATACTCCCTTAAGGGATATCCAGGGAGATGAAACAATTCTAAATAATTAATCATTATTATGTACATAGGTTAGCCAACAATAGGTTAGTGAGTGAGAATATATAGCTTAATGTGTGAAAGATTGTTGTATGTCTTTGCAGAGAAAAAAAGACACCAGTAAAGAGATTGTCTGTCAGAGAGGGCACGCTGATCAAGCTTTAGGAGTCTAGGGATCCTCGTAATTGTGTTATGCAGCATCGATATTGAGCTGGGATCATCCCACACAACCAGTGTGGCTCAGGAAGCTCATGTGTTAGAGCCAATCATCATTTGAAAAGAAAAAAGAAAAATGTCTGAGATCTCTGGATATCCTCGCCGCCCCTTTTGTTGTTCTCTGTGCTGTCTGCAGCTTTAATTTGATCTAATATTTGGAGTTGCGGTCTTGGTTGGAGGATATAGATGCCTCATCAACTTGAAATTTACCAAATGATGCTAATACTGCCAAGTCAACTAATGGATTGGTGGTTTGTGGACGTCAATGTGAAGATTTCAGATTTTGGGAATGGGGTTTGTTTCCTTATTGTTGAATCTAGAACGCTTGCCGGTCATGGTGATATGTTATCTCCATAGATGGTTCTCCAAAATGCTGAAATGGAATTGAAACAGATTCAAACCGGCCACCAATCACTTTCCCTTGCACTAAAAGTGGAAATTACATAGATTTTAGCGCAAATGTTGAGTGGCTAGTGCTCTGTCAAACGAGTTGATTGTTTATTTGAATAAAGAAGGATCATGGGAAGACGAAAACATATTATAAATCATGTGTTGTATCCTTGGAGAATTTTGTGGTGGTTTCCCGTGCGAAACTGACAAAAATTGAAGAGAACAAAACGTGGAGTAGAGAACTTGTTCTTCTCAGTATTACAAATCAGTTAAATAAGATTTCATTGAAAAAATTAGTAATAAATTACTAGAGTTAAACTCGACTAATTCAAACTGAACTGGGACACTTGGAGGGAAGGTTTTGACACCTAATAGGTGGTGGGGATTATATTCTCCAACACTCCCCCTTAATTACAACCACATAAAAATTTAATTAAAATACCTGCTGGTATGTCTCAGCTAGGCTTTATAATTTAAAAACAAATTACTTTTCTTCTTCTCTTCTTTCATATTCTGTAGCCTCTAAATTGTTCTTCTTGTTGTATCCTTCATACCTCAATTTCTTCATTTGTTGGTGGAGGTATTCCATTCTTCCAGGCTGTCTAAGCATATCCTGAACTTCTTCATAAAACGAGTTGTATTTGGGATGTTGCCACATATTATCTTCTTTAGTGTTCTTTTCATCATCAATCTGTTGCAACATAAGATTATAATAAAATAATATTTCTTCAGGGCTCCAATACCTGAAAATTTCATTGATTTGCTCATCATCGATGTTGTCTTCAAAATTCATTTCTGTAGCTTCTATGCAGACTTCATCAAGCCATGCTTCAAGAAAATTTAACTGTTCTTCATAATCATTTTGTGTACCCGCACATTAGAAATCAATGGTATGTTTAAAAACATATGCAGAACCACATTGGTTCTATTCCTTCTGCTTTGTAATGAGAGCTTAGTTATGTTGCAATTCTAGCTCTCCTTCTTCCTTTGTCTTTATTTTCTCTTTATGGGCTTCCTTCTTTGCCTCTTCCTCTGTTTCTGTCTCTATCTCTTCGACTTCTTTACTAACCTGTGCTAGTGCAAATAGGTTGTCTTCCACTGATTCAAGTGGGATTTTCTCACTAAATAACATCATGTCTATATGATATTTTTGTTGCATCACCTACAACCATTCATCATTAGCCAACAATTCTTCATCAAATTTTACATCAGCAATATTAATTGCTAGATTCACCTTAGCATAGACTGCTCCAATGGTAGCTTCATTATCCTCAACAAGCTTTGTTGCTAGATTCACCAAACTTTCATCAGCAAGCTCAGTTGTTGGCTTTATCAAATCTTCATCAGCAAGATCCATTGTTGGAATCATCATATTGTCATGAGCAAGCTCTGTTACTAGAATCACCAAATTTCACCTGTGGTTGTGCACAGTGGGATTCATGAGCATCTACGTGCTCCTTCTCTCTTGCTTATGCAACTTCTTCACAAACATTATCCACTTGTGGCTTAGCACAGTGGGATTCAATGATCCTTTCATCTGGATGTAGATCTATAGCTATAGATCCACCTTCATCTTCAACTTCGATGCTCCCCTTTACACCAAAATATCTCTCAAGAGTATCCAAGGCCTCCTTGGTTGTCTTGGCTTCTAAAATCAAGGGAAGCATCTTGGCTTTTCCCATTTTTGAGTGATAGCTCACTATGAATCAACAAGCAAAAAACAATTGTAGACATTGCATTTAACTGCAATAAAAATATGGTTGTTGCTTGGCTTCCACAAACAAACAAGTCTACAAATTGCTCTACAAAGACCTTGCTTCCAAAAATTATTTACTAAAGCAACACTTTCATAAGGCTTTCACAAAAATATTACAATGCTGACTTAGAACAATGTTTTTTTGAAATCTCATATTTAAAAAAAAAAACTCTTTAAAAAAATGAAGCACTCCCTTCTTTTTTTATAATTCACCTTCTTGTTTTAAAAAATACCTCTTATATAACCTTTCTGGCATAAGGCCTCCTTTGAAACGAATTTAATAAGGCATTTTAAAATTACTTGAGCCCTTTTACAAAACAATAACAATGCACTCAAAAATTACATGAGGTCTTTTTAACACATGCACATTTTTTTATCATATATCATGATACCATATCCCATTTAAGACATTAAAAATTTGACGCATATGATTTCTAGTCATGTAACTTGACTCTTTCCATTGAATCACACTCCCAATCCACTTCGTGCCTCACCTTTTTCCTCATGCCTTGTGGACCTTTTTTTAAATATCACGGGTAACACTAACGCTCTGTGGGATGAGCAGAGGCCACGTGCTAACTCTTTTGTCGACCTTGAAGGGCCACGTTAGTGCTCTAACACACTATCCATCACCACTATGCAGCGTTAATTGAAAATTGATGCAAGGAAACTCAATTGATGCACTTTCTCCTCTGACTGCTCAGCGTTAGTAACGCACTGGTTTGACTAATGAAAAGCGTTAATCTCCAAAAAAAAATCTTCAATGCAGACTTCGCAGCAACCTTTGTCTCATAGCTGCTTCACTTTGCTACAATCTCTGTAGCGAATCTCTGCTCTTTTCTTGTGAATACACACACGTATGAAATTCTTCTCTCAACAAGTCTTACACTCTCTTTGCTCACATTGCTGCTCTCTCAGGGAGTCTTATGCAAACTCGTCTCTCTTCACTCACGTTGCCGCTCTCTCTTAGGGAGGCTTATGCAAATTGCTATGATCTCTACTACTCTATCAAAGAGTCTTACGTAGTCTAAGTTCTCATACCATGACAAAAATTGAAGAGAACAAAACGTGGAGTAGAGGACTTACTCTTCTCAGTATTACAAATCAATTAAATAAGATTACATTGAAAACATCAATAATAAATGACTGGAGTTAAACTCGACTAACTCAAACTGAACTGGGACACTTGGAGGGATGGTTTTGACACCTAACAAGTGGTTGGGATTAGATTATCCATTAGAAACTACAATAGAAGCCACAAATACGGTGTTGATTATAATTTTGAAGCTTTAGGTTGTGGTGGTTTAACCAGTTGGACCCAAGAATCAACCATGAGCCTTTTAGTGAAGAGGAAGGGGACTGACTTTTAGTTCATCTAGCAAATGGTATTCTTTGATTTTGAAAATTCTTAGGAGTTTGTATTTTTGACATATTGACTCTGGTGTGGTCAACTCAATATTTGAAGGTGAGGTTCATGATTCACCATTCTAACCATTTCTTTTTGAAGAAGAGAAACTCCAAGATAAAGATTAAACCAAGACATCTATATATGAACAATCAGGGAGGGACAAGGAGACTTGTTTATGCTAAGATGGAATTGGATAGTTTCATGAATTTGTTGCTGTGAGATTTTTGTAATTTTCCATTATGTTTGTAAAAGTGAAAAACCAATGTATGAAGAGATGAATACAACTAAATTAATGTTTCTCGAAGTTCTTTGGTGCCGAGAGAATGTATGGATATTTTGATTGTGTGAATATGTTATATGCTAATGGGTCTTGTTGTGCTTTGGGCTTCAAGAGAATTAGTTTTAGGTTAATTTTATGAGATCCATGTGTGTGAGACAAGTCAAATTTTATGGTCAAAATTTGAACACATTCAGTAACAAGAAAACTATCCTAGATAACTCTTAGACACATTGAGCTCTGTTGTTTGATAGATGGGAGCTTGTCTATAAGATGGTTCACTACTTGGCTACTTTTTCTAATAGTTACACCGAGCTATGTAATTTTACAGAAAAAGTATGTCAACATTGTTGATCATATAAGTTCATCAAAGATGGTTAGAGGCGTTTATGTTTTAAATGGAGTTCAAGTGACAAATCAAAGATAAGGTGGTGAATAAAGAGCAGTGTTTACAAGACTCTAGAGTGGATATGAGTGCTGACTATATGTAATTTATCTTGTAATAATATTTATAATGATGTAATGTAAGCATTAAAGTGTGAACTTGGAATAATCCTTACAATAGTATATAGGTAAGATTAGTTTGTTTGTTGTTGAGTTTTGTTGAAATATTTTCTCAATAAGAAATTCCTTGTTTGGAATCTATTGGATCTCATGAGGACTATTTATGTGGCTTGTAATTTGGTTTTGAATGTAATATATGAATTGTTTGTATGTACCATGTCTCCTCATCAGATTTCTTGTTTCCTGGAAGAAGTTACAAATGATCGACAACAATTGGAACATGGAAATTTGACAGACGAGAGCTACACGCAGCTATGCAAAAAATCGACCAACAGTGCAATGGGTAGGTCAATGAAGTTACAGATGATGACTGGGATTTTGGCCAATGGTAGTTTGACACACATCGGCTACACGTGGCCATGCAAGAAAAAAGCTTGGACAAAGCCTCCCCTTAGAAAATGCCATCGGTGTAATAAGACAATTTTTTATATGGGAATTAGAATTTTCAAGTCGTTTATATTTATATGATGCACTTCTGAATGCAACCACTAGAATGTGTATATTTTCCTATATGAAATATCATTTCAGAGATGAAACATCACACCTCTTTTAAACTGAACATACTACATTAATTTTCTCTAGTACCAGCCATCTAGCTCTGGATCTATCATGTGCCGACAGGGATCAAATTAATATTTTCAAATATTACAACTTTGACGTGAAAATATCTCTATCTTTAAATATTTTAATAAATCCATAGTATATGTTTTTTCCTTTTAAAGATTTGTTTCACAAATATTTAATTAAAATAAATATTAAAGATTTTGGAGCAGGATTTTCCATACTTTTTGTTGAATTAACTTTTTTTCTTTGATTTAAGAAATAGTATTGGCTTTAGTAAAGGGTAAATATTTTGAAAATTTTACTTAATTTGGAATTTTAATGTGGTAAAAAAATTTGTTGAAGGTAAATTTATGGTCCATTCAAATTCAACATTTATGGTAAAGAAACTATTCAACCCAAGAGTAGAACAAACTCACTTAATTGTTTTGTTAATCCATTTTTATTTATTTATTTATATGGTTATTTAGATTGTTGTCTTAATTGATTTTTATTTGTTTATTTATATGGCTATTTAGATTTTTGTATAAGTCGACATTAGCCAAACTTATTTTTATTATTTATTTATTGGAGACGTAACATACTTGCAAATCACCATTATACTCGGTTGTAGAATGTGCCTCTCGGCACAATAACATCACATACAACTCTAAATTTGAGCTGATCAAGAGTGGGAATGATATTTTTACTATTAAAGGAACTATGAGGTAACTTCATATTAGATATGGGTAAGTTCATGTTAGATATGATAAATGTTTATAAACAATTTATTTTCTAGTGAACCCAAAAGCTAGATGATGAAAAGCTTATGTGCCTTGTCATAGATAGTTTATGGATATTAAAGGTAATGAGGGAGTCTCAACATAAAAAAAAGAAAAGAGTGTCTCTTCTCCTAGGATCGTCGTTGCAGATGCTTCCTTCATATCTAGCTAGGTTGCATCTCCTTCAACTCTCCAATCAAAAACATGAACTAGGTGACTCAATAAAACCTCAACAATTGAAATAGTCATCAAAGACCTTGGGCATACTCTCCTACCTTAACCAAAGGAAAGGATTTTGAATTCTGATTGAACTCTTAAATCTATATATTATTCCTGCAGAAATCTCCCTGGTTTAAATTCTGAAGCATCTGCCCCCCACATAATGGGATCCCTTCATATCACCCACTAATTAACTAGTAGCATCATTTTCTTAGGAACATAGTATCCTTTGACTATGAAAACCTTTGTTGAATGATGGGAAAGTGCCATAGGAAATGGTGGATATAACCATAGTGTCTCCTTCACAAGAAAATAGAGATATTTCATGGCTGCTAGATCTGACTCCTTTGCTTTCAACATTCACCAACAATCGATTCAATTTTCCCCCGTGATCTCTTCATTGCATGACGATGGCTTAGCAACTCATTCATTTCCCATTTTATTGTAGTCATCGTAATTTCCATTCCACCAAAAAACTTGTCCTACATAGATACAAACACCAAGAAATTTAAATATTTTTTTGTCAGAATTAGTTTGAGTCAAATTACCAATGTTATGACTAATTTCTACAATCATAATGGAAAAAAAAATAAATCAAAAAATTATTTGATTAAATCATTCAATTTTGAAATGTAACATACACACATACAAATAGACATTAAAAATAAGAAGCAAGAAACATAGGGAGAAATAAAATCTCGAAAGGGAAATTCATTAAATTAGGTCATCCCTTATGTTACATGCAGTGCACATCTCACCTTTTATATAGCTAAATGAAATCATAAGAATTTATTTCAATGTAGTTATTCTATTTTAACTAACCACATAACTGTATATCCCTACCGTTCATCTCTAACTAACTTGATTTATAGAATCACAAATAGGAGTTACTTGTTAGGTCCCTATACTACTAGTGTAACCCCTTATTGCTATTAGTGCAACCCTCTTATTATATTGTTGTGCCCATGTAGTCCCCATATTGTTATTATTGGGCCCCATAGAAGCCCACTATTGTTATTGTTGCGCCCTTACATTATTATTGTTATGTCGACTCTGATTACATTATGAACCCTTAGACTCCTATATATAGAAAGGAGGCCTTGCCATTTGTACGATCCAAGAATTGTTCATTTGTGTAATGTAAAGGAGGTTTCCCCCTTGAAGAGTCTGATTTCTAAGGCATTGATCTTTCTTTTCTATCTTTTTGTGAGTTGGTTTCATAACATTTGGTATCAAAGCTTTGGATTCTAGGGTTTCGTTGCTCCAAACAGGTCATTGTGGAATTTTTGCTATAGCTTTTTTTCTATGAAATTTCAGAAGCTATAAAAAATACCCATTGGAGCCGAAAGCGTTATGAACCTCACGTCCGAATTTCCAGTCTTGCTTGAATTTTGCCGCAGTGCCACTCTCGAACTTCCAAAGGTGTGGGCAGCTACGCCTTCAGTCTTAGCTCTACAATTTGTAAATTCAATTCCCACTGAGCCTTTGTGGCCTCCTCTTGGGCCATACGGAATCCTGCAGCCATGTGATGAATCTTGTCAGTTGTTGGAAGTTCTGTTGGGATAGCTAGCTCCGGTACCCTGTTGCAAGCTTCCGTCATGGCCTGTTCTACATCCTGGTTGTGTGCGACCAAGTCATCGCACTGGAGACTAACCTGCTCCAGATTGGCCTTGTGCTCCATCAGGGTTTGGAGGGCGCGACCTTCCCTGGCACGAAGCTCAGTAGTTACCCCATCCTGTAGTTGGTATAGTGTTTCTCTAGGAAGAGCAGCCAAATTCAAACCCCAACTACACTCGTCGCCTGCGACTTCTGCTAGGACAGTGCCTGCTGGCAATGATAAGGTGTTCATTGTGTGAGTGTGCACCATTTGCTCGGCTGCAGCTGTGTCCTCTGCTAGATTTAGGATGACCCCGCCCGGGGGTCACACCTGTAATGCTTGCAACTGCGCTCGGATCTCCCCCAACACGGTTGTCTGCTCTATAATCAGCTCTGCCAATGCACTGGTAGGGACATTGCTTGCTATTTTGCTGTTGTCAATAAACTCTCTCTCCAAAGCCTTTGCTGTTTTTGACTTCTTGCGTGTGTGCGGTGATTCCTTGCTGCATGACCGCTTGACTTGGGTCAATTCTGTAAGGTGGTTCATGCATTCTTGTGTCTCCTTTTCCCATTGCATGTCTTGTTCTGAGACCATTTCTTGATCTACCGCGATCTCTGCGGCTATCCCTTCCTTGGTTGCCTCCTGCTGCGAAGCTGCCTTTTGTCCCTGATGTGTCTTTTCTGCCAATTGAGTGAGTCGCTGCTGGAGTTCCTTTTTTCACTGTTGTGCAGCCATTTTTTCGAGTAAGGCCTTGTCTGGGGTGCACCACTCTGGAGGCCATGCTGCCAATACCTCATAGATGGCATCATTTGTTGTAATGAACGGGAGTGTGACCCATGCTCGCTTTGGATCCTTCCATGCTCGGATATATAAGTCATGCATGTCCGCTTTGAACTCGGTCGTGTTTTGAAAATTGTTTTATATCATAGGAGACATCCGTGATCTGCGAGTGATCCATGTTCGGATACTCCCCTCCATGAAGGTATAAAAAATCTTGATTTCACCAACCCTTGTTGCATCCTTTGTAGCCCAGAGCAAAGTATACCGCACTGCTTCCGGTAGGTTGTTCTCAATGCTGGGAAACTAGCTACCATGTGGCAGTTTTCTTGCAACCAGAAGGATTGATAGTAGCAACCATGCATAATGAAATGTCTTACCTTTGTCTTGTGCTTCCTGAAAATTTGTCAAAAATTCGTCGCATAAAAACGGTGCCCAATTGAACTGAACCCCTTCTGCGCACTGCTCCGCAAGCGCAATGACAGGAGCTGGCACCTCATCTGCGTGGCATTTCCTCATTAGTTTACTAGCTAGTAGCTGGGTGATGATTCACACCCCGCAGTGTTGATGCTTGCTATGACATACCCTCGCTTTCGCTTCTCCAACTTATATTTAGCCTTCATTGTTTTTGCAAGACCCACATCGCTACCTTTTTCGGCTATGTTTGTAGGGTCGTTCCCTTTGACAGGCAAGTGGGTAATCCGGTGTACTAAATCAGCTATGATGGGAATTGGCTCCTCCAACCAGAGATACCCATCATGGACCATACATAACAATTGTTGGATAACAAAAAATGGTGATGGTCGCGCGGTGATAGTGGGGTATCCACCATAGATTAAGTAATCTCACCTTCTCCCCACCTAGTAACCACTTCCACGGCATTAATTTGTCTTCGACCAATTCGGGGAACTCGTCGTTGTACACAAGTTCCCAATCTTCGAACTTGATGCTCCGAACTCGGCCCAGTGGTAAACCATCGAACCTTATCTCATCCGAAAGAAGTGGGGTCTAGAGCGTATTCTTGGCAATGTCCAGGTTCTTCGGTATCTTGGCCATCCCATTCCATGGGGAGATATATGGGGGTCGTGAAGGTATTTGGAAAACATCCTCTTCATCCTCCTCTTGGGCTTCAATCTGAGTGATCAAAGCTTGCAAATCATTGTCGTCCTCCTCAAGTTCGGTGGTGATTACTTTGCCCTTCTCGACTACTAATAACTTAATGAATCTCGGTGATACCCTAACTAGCCCCATCATCTGCTTGTTTTTCCGAGGCCGCAGTGTGCGTGGGGATTTTGGAACTTCAGGGGCTGTAGTTGCTTCATCTAGCTCCTCCTGGGTTGAGTATAGCTCTTCCGCGAACTGTGCTCGGGTTCTCGCCATGGAACTCATGGGATGCCTGGTAGGCAAGTGTTTGCTGGTCTTTATTGGTTCAAATCTCAAATATCCTAGTTCTGGTGATAGGTTTTGATAGGAACTCATACTTTTGAATGGATCCCTTCTCTCCACCTTCAGTTCATTAAAAATGGCTAGGTGGCAGATCTTTTCATATCTAGCCCAGAACTTCTGTCTTAATGGATCGCCGCCTAGTCCTCCCTGTCATAACTTGAATTTCTTGTTAGGAATAGTGGTGTTAACGGTCACCTCTCAACCTTTACACGTGGTAGTGCAACCCCTATGGTGCAGTCGTGCTTCTGCGGATCGAATGACTCTGTACAGAACTTGTTTTCCGCGCCAGCTTTCCGCAAACTTGTTTATAGTCCCACGCCTTCTTTCAACTGCTTGGGGCACTGAGACTGTGCTTTCTATAGCTAGTCAGGTGGTCGCACCCCAGGTGCGATGTCTCAGCTTTCCTGCTAGCCTAGGTTGCGGGCACCTTTCGAGTGCCTTTGTAGCCGTTATCCCTTCGTGCGCTGTTGTGTGGGGTCTATCCTTCCGTAGGTGCGGACATAGCCATGATAGCAAGGTCATGGCTTGTTTTAGTTCTGCGGTGACCTGGCCGGGCCTGGTTCCGTTATGTGCAGACTCGCACGGCCTACATGTGCGTCACCACTTTCCACCTTGGTGCTTCCCTCCCCTACTAGTGCACTTTTCTTTCTTAGTCGTGCCCATAGTTTATTGACATCGTGAGGCCGACTGCTACCCCGCTTATTCCGAGCTCCTTCCTGTCTTATTATTGATAATCTTACCTTCGCCTCCCTTCTGTTATAGGCCCATCGAACCCGTGGTATCCGCAACTTTTTGGTGGGTCGTTTTATAGGGTGGGTGTTGTTCGTGCCTCCCCTTGTTCCCCTCTTGACTTTGTCGCGGGCCGCTGGTGAACTAGATTGCTGTGGTGAATTCAGACTTGTGATTCTGATTTGGTTGGGTGTTTGCACAACATATACCTGTAGCCTACGTTGCCGATGGATTCTTACCCCGTTTTTCCCTCCAACCTGTGCATGCACCTGCCTCCGACATTTGCGCCACTTCTGCCAAATCTTTGGGCATGTATCTCCTTGTGAAGCAATTGTCACGCGTGGTGCCTCCGTGGGTGCACCATGTGGACTTTGTCCCAGATTCGTCGTTTTGCATTGGTCAACTGGTTCTTTTGTGGCATCCTCATCTGTTGGCCGCTCCCTTGTTTCTATCGTTACATAGCGTAGTGATCTAACCATCATATTACAATTTAGTGTCGTTACCTCATGAAATCAGTTCTGCCACCGCTCAATCTCTTCATCTGAGTCTGACATGCAGGAACTATCATGGTCCCATGAGATTCTTCCATCCGCTATCAAATTCAACCGATCCTAATCTTGCACTGTGATCGGGTAGATATAGTCTAGTTCACCGTCACTATCCTCGTTGCGCACGGGCTCAGTATAGCATGCCCCTTCGGCTGGGTGTAGCGGAACCACTACGCAAAGACATTTTTTTCGAATATCATTTTTCGTTTCTTTAGGTTGATGACTCCATTCATATCCATTGCCCAGTCTATCCCTAACAATGCAGGATATTTGTTACTGTCATCCACAATTTCTATGACCTTAAAATCGGTTTGTGTGCTTGCATCATCAATGTCTACTGTAACTCACAGTCTTCCCATCAGCAAGATATTTTGTTGGTTCGACATCCATAATTGGATAGGAGACCATTGTAGTGCGGGCCTGCCCATGCGCTCCCAAGTCTGTTAGGTAGGACATTCGCGTTTGACCCCAAATCCAGAATGACCTGAGCCACCTCATAGTCCCCAATTTGGGCAGTCAATCGCATTTCCCACCCAGTGCACAATGCATGCTTGCCTAGCTTCCAGACCATTCGAGGTTCATCCAATCCTGCGCACCTAGTTATCAACTCTTGCAATCCCTTTACCGCTTTAGTATCCTGTAGTAGCTTCATGCATGTCTCTAAGAAGGTAGTTAGCATAGAAGTATCCCTCTCCGACTCCATTTGATCCTTGCTACCTGAAGTAGAAGCTTCCACGAAGCTCTTCTTAGCTTCCATAAATGTTTCCTTCGCGTGCTCCAAATCAAACTCCAGTTGTTTTGTGGGGGCATTACGAACCCATGCATCCTCCTCTGGTTGCTTCCCCTTATCTTCTCCTATAGTTGCACCACTTTTGAGCATCATATTCATGTTAGGGTCTTCCTCGCGCAGTTCAGCCTTCATCATTTGGATATTCTGAGTGGGAGTAGCCAGAAGCACCCCTTTTTCCTGCATCTGAGCAATTAGCGTGGGGCAATCGACTGCTTCATGGTCAAATTGGTAACAATATGGGCAACAAGCTCTGGTCAGGTTCGTGCAATCACACGCGTAGTGCCCCGGTCCTCCATAGTTATAGCAGATTAATTGTCCCTGTCCGCATCCGGGTCCCATTCCCCCTCGTCCCCGTCCACGCCCTTGGAATCCACCCTGTGCTATTGCTACAACGAGATCCTGCCTGCGCACCTTCATCTGCATCCTATAAGTAGGTGTTTTATCCATCAACAACTCATAACTTCAACAATTTCTTTCATCATGGCCCATCGTCCTACAGAAGTTGCAAAATAACTGCTGGGGGGGGTTGTCTCAGGTTCTGTAATAGATGACAACTGTCTGTGGCATGCTTTCCTCCCACCTGATAGATCACGCACCAGAGTGTGGGCGTCGTTATTGGCCTTTCTTGTACCTCTGGTTGCAATGGTATTGGTCCCCCTTATGCCACATAGTTTGCAAAGATTGGACAACAATCCTTATCGTGGCCCTAGCCCCTACATTTGATACACCACACCTCTTCGCGCACTTTTGACCAAGGCGTCTATCCTTGTTTCAAACTTCGCATCTCTAAACATAGGTTTTGTATTTGCGCATGGATTTGCTGAACTCCCAACCTTGGATCCTGTATTGGGGTTTCGTGCAACCTCATTGCGGTCTCTAATTCTTTGGCTTGGGATGAGATCTTTTGTTGTGATAGTGTCATCCTCAGATGTGGTGTCAAAGATGCCACAAACCATGCGCAGTGTTGTGCATCCGTCAATGTCATGTTAGCCTCGCGAATGGTGCTTTTCAATCTCTGATCCAGATCCCATGGGGTTTCACCAAGTAACATCGCGATTTCCTTGAACCCAATGACCAACTGTGCCTCTGATTTTGGCCGACCAAATTCTCTGTTCAATGCGTCCTGGATCACCGCTATTCCCGCATTCGGATGATCGCTTGAGTACTTTATATACCACGTCAATGCGCGGTCCTGTAGCGCACTCACCTGAGTAGCCTTTTTGATGTTATCATCCATTATGCCATGCGCTTCCCATACAACCTTTACCACAAACCAGAACTGACCTGGTTCCTCATTTCCTACACCTTTAAATATCGACAACTTGACTGCACTCGCCATCCCAACCTTCGGTGGTGGCGGAGGTGGGGTTGGTGAAGATGGATTTGATGTAGGTGAAGTAGGTGATGGCGTGGGCGTTGGTGGTATCAGTGGAATGCGCTGCTTAATCAACTGGACTGTGCTTCTTGGAGAGAACCCTATGAGTTCTTCCTCGCTTTCTCTTGAAATAGAAATCAAAGGACTCTTCTCTAATCCCTTGGTTCCTCGGTAGCCTCTTTCGCTCTGCATTATGCCAGACATCAATAAATGTGCATAATCTTTTTTTCTCATAACAACATTTTAATCCAAGTATTCAACGATTTGATATACTTACCCCGCGATCCTTGGAGAAAGCACCTTTCTGCTTCAATATAACTCATAGTTGTGTCTATTGCAAACTCAGTGATAAACCCTCCTATTATCCAATCCAACTAGTGATCTACTAAGTGTGCGATTTTGTCTTCAGATACTTCTAGCCTGCGCACCAATTCCGGAGTCCACACAATGGGTTGATCTAGTCTGCACCTTCCCACACTGTCAGCTAGCCTTGCGATCCACTCGTACAACTCTGTCGAGAATGATGCAAAGAAGATCTCGTGGATCTTTGTGTATATGTAACGATCCAACCACCTTTCTTCTAATATCTGCAGATTTCTGTTTTCTTGAACCACAAACTCCTGAAGCTTCTGATCCAACCAATCTTCAAGTTCTTTCTTTGTAGGGTTCCAACATCCCGACATCAAACATCCCTTAGGTAGATCCCAGTCCCAACAACAGAACCATTTGTTGGTTTATTGGGCCCTGACCCAGGTTCGGAAGAGTTATTAGCAAAACAAATCCTGCAGCTACCGGCCCTTTCGGCAACAACCCGCGGAGCGCGGACTGAGGTCTCACCCGAGGTAGTAGGGGAGGGTGTTGGAACCAGGTTTCCACACCCTTGGGATATCTTGATGTGGTCTAGAGGGGTCGCGAACTGTTCTGTGGCCTCGCGCCACTCTGTAGTGTTATCGGACTCTCACGTAGATACGCAGGGGTGTACTTGCTTATTAATGAAATTATTACAGATCTAAGCTTTTTATTACATTCTTTAAGCAAACATTTAATAACAAAACCTGATGCGTGCGATTATAACAGATAATGCATAAATTTAGAGCATAAGTGATAAATAGATTCGCAAGAAAACACACAATGATTCAAAAGTTCTTATCTTTATTGATCTTCTCTTCAGTACAACCAGATCCACCCTGCGCACTTAGCCGCAGGGGTCCGCGCACACAACTGCAGACTCTACTAGGCCTCTGCGCACACAGCTGCAGAGCCTCTCTCTATCTACCACCACCCTTGACTCAAACTTACAGATGCTCCAAGACTTCTTGCTTCATAAACCCATTACATTCCAGATCCAACAAATACATACAAAAACTGACTTCTAACCATAGAGCCTTGCTCTATTTATACATTTCCATGGTCTGGCAGGCCGACTCATTTTACAATATTTCTGGGCAGACAACCCTTTGACCTTACTCATTACACTTCGCGCTCCGCACATCTCGCGGAGTCTTTACCATACCTTTACCCAAAATCGCGGGCTTGGAGCCCCAAAACCATTACGCGAGGCCTTCGCTACCCAACAATCGTAGGGAAACTGGGAAAGATAATCAACTCTAATGGCATGAGAAAGCTTCTAAAGGAAGAACAATGTGGTGTAATTTCACAATTATGTTTGCTAGAAGTTCCCATGTCGAAATCATCTATTTCTCCATATCTCCAAAAAGTCTTGGACAATCATTTCAAGGTATTTGAGACTCCCAAAGGCCCCCCACCTATTTTTGATCATGATCTTGCTATTCATTTTCCAGGAAGTGTTCCTCCAAACATCAGGGCTTACAGATATACATTTACACAAAAGAGTGAAATTGAATGTATGGTTGCAGAAATGCTAGAGGTTGGTATAATTCAACCTAGTAAATGTTCTTTCTCTACTCCAGTAGTATTGGTGCACAAGAAGGATGGATCATGGCACATGTGTCTGGATTATAGAGAGCTCAATAAGCTCACTATTAAAGATAAATTTCCCATTCATCTCATTGATGAATTATTGGATGAATTGCATGGAGAAATTTACTTAAGTAAGTTGGACCTTCATGCAGGATATCATCAAGTTAGAATGAAGACTGAATACATTCTGAAAACAACATTTAGAACTCATGAGGGTCATTATGAATTTTTTCTCATGCCTTTTGGCCTTACCAAAGAACCTTCTACATTCCAAGGTTTGATGAATTCCATTTTCAAACCCTTCCTTAGAAAATTTGTGTTAGTATTTTTTGATGATATACTAATCTACAACAAGTCTTGGAAGGATCATGTTCAACATGTTGATAGAGTGCTCAAACTATTGGACAAGAAACAATTATATGAAAAAACCTCCAAATGTTTCTTTGGAGTACAAGAGGTGGAATATTTGGGTCATGTTGTATCTCATGAAGGTGTTAAGGTAGACCTTCAACAACAACAAGTTCTCAAACTCTTAAAGGATAACATCACTTTGGCACATAATCGAATGAAACAACAGCTAGATCAACATTGCAGCGAAAGAAGTTTTGATATATGTGACTGGGTATTTTTACGAATACAACCATACAAAAAATGTCCCTCAAGCAAGCTAATAAGGATAATAAATTATCACCAAAGTACTATGGTCCTTACAAGGTGTTGCAAAAGATTGGTACTATGGCATACAAATTGAAGCTTTCTGCATCTTCCCGAGTGCCCCCAGTTTTCTATGTTTCATGCTTAAAGAAGTTTATAAGTGACAAGCTCCCAATTCAAACAATATTGTCAGAACTTCATGAGGAAGGAAAAATCATATTGGAACCTGAAACAGTCACAGAAACAAGAACCCGATAGCTACGAAATTGATCAATTTCAAAGTATCTCATCAAGTGGAAGAACTTACCCGCTGAAGATTCCACATGGGAGAATGAGAATTTTATACAAAAGCGTCCAGACCTACTCAAGCGTTAAGGACAACACTTTTTGAAGGAGAGGGGCATGTTAGGTCCCTATACTACTAGTGTAACCCCTTATTGTTATTAGTGCAACCCCCTTATTATATTTTTGTGCCCATATAGTCGCCATATTGTTATTATTGGTCCCCATAGAAGCCCACTATTGCTATTGTTGTGCCCTTACATTATTATTGTTATGTCGACTCTGATTACGTTATGACCTCTTAGAATCCTATATATAGAAAGGAGGTCTTGTCATTTGTACGATCCAAGAATTGTTCATTTGTGTAATGTAAAGGAGATTTCCCCCTCGAAGAGGCTGATTTCTGAGGCGTTGATCTTTTTTTTCTATCTTTTTGTGAGCTGGTTTCATAACATTAATCCAATATGAAATTTATAAAATCACAAATAAGAGTTACTCCAACATGAAAATTCGAATAGAATGGCCAATGGCCTATAGACTTACAAATATAAAAACTTTGATTCTTTCTCATATTATTTTTGTTGTGCTTTTTTATAGGTCTCGAGAATATCAAGGAACACATCGACAAAGTATTTATGAGGATGTGCCTCAATCTCTTCCTAGCCATTGGAGCTCGCCACCATGCGATAATGAAGATGGTCCTCTATTAGTTTCTCGGTGAATGCATCATATCTTTTATTAACTTTCTTTAGGCGACAATTGATACGTTCCAAATTAAGTCTATCCAAATAAGGGATTAAGTAACTGTTATTAAATTCTCATAAATTCTCATAGAGAAGTTGACACCTCCAGTATCAGATCCTTGAATCCTTTGTCATTAGCACCCAATTCCTCGTCAAAAAATATGTGACTTTCCAGTATTTTCCAAATTATATGGGAGGTGAAGGTAGAGATGTCCTTGGTCACATTGAGGGCTATTGTGCCCTTCTAACTCTTTTCCCAAATTGAATGCATCGCATCAGACACTTCTTCTTCTTGAAGGTGCTTAAATGACTTTATTCTCTTGGCTGTAAGAAGCTCTAACACGCATATTTTTCTCATTTTCCTCCAGTGATCTCCATAAGGTGACAATGCGATATCTCTGAAATTGTAGAAGAATTATTTTCCTGCAGCCATTGGAGGTCGGTTGGAAAATATTAGGTCAAAAATTTTCAGAAATTGTTTCACAATATTAGGGGGAAGAAAGGACAATAGTGAGAGGGAAATGGAGCCATATTTTTCTGCAAGAGCTTTAATACTATGGTAAGAAGGAAATTTTAGTTGATGGAGATTATCAGTGATGGGGAATGGATAGGATCCCAAAGGCAATTTTCCACTCTTTTGTAGCAATATCCCAAAGAATACAAGACCTGCGATTAATCCGACAATAGTAGTTATCACTGTAACTCTTCATCAGGTTATCAATGTTGGATAGTGTGCCAATGGCTGAAGCAAGTTATCAAAAGCCATATAGAACCCTTTTAGATGTCTACACTGTAGGGTTTAAGGAAAGATCATTATCTTATTTATAAAATATTAAGTCGTCTTAAACTTGGAAGGTCAGTTCATTCTAATAAAATGGAGAACTTATAGACATTGGAAAGACGGGGTATTCCAAAACTCAAAGCTCATGCTAGAAATTCAATCGAACTTAGCCACAAATTATTTAAATTTAATGCAAAATTCAAAGTTCATGCTAGAAATTCAATGGAACTTCGTCACAAATGATACAAATTTGGAAACTAACAAATCAAGTTCTTGAAATATGGGGACATGACCCTCATTCTTAGAAATAAAGAAGTCAAATTCCGATTTTTGTTTTCCTAAATTTATATCATATAGCTTATTAACTTGTCGTGGTTTTATTTTTAAGAAAATATATATTAAATAGTTGCAAAAAAATTATTTGTAAATGATATTATTAGAAATAATAAATTACTCCCTTAGTTTAGCTAACTCCAGTCCAATATTAGAAGTCAAATGTGAGTTTTCATGGAGCAATTAGCTGGAGAAAAGGATAGTCAAGTTAGAGTTTTCATGATTTCATATCTAGTAAGTGTGGTACTTATATACTCATGGTTGGGTCATTGTAATGTGTGAAAGCCAAGAACAACAACTAAGGTAGTTGTGTATGTTGGAAAGATTAATGAATAGATTTTTTTTTTTTTATGAATTGTGCGTTTTGCTACTCTAACTCTTCATCAAATTTGTATCAAAGCAAAGGAAGAGATAAAGGTTCCAAAGAGCCAAGGTTCTGCAACTGCAACTTGCAAAGCCACCCTGTGTGAGTAATAAGAGTGTCAAAAGGTTTTTTCACTACTACATTTGTGAATGAACAATAACCTATAGAGTTGCCTGTCATACTGAGAAGGTGCCATGGAGAGAGGTGCCACAGCCGAGTCGTATTTGTCATATTTTTTTTACATAGGGTTGAAGCCCGTAGATCATAAGCCACGTTCACAAAAGATCAATGTGCCACAACAACAGAGGAAGAGGGTGGAGTCCCTAGCCATAACCTATCAATGATTTGAAAATTTTATTGAGTCCACCAGTATCAAAGCGTACATAAATTCTTATTTTTGAAAGGTCAAAGTATTGATAATTTTTTTTTAATTTAGTGACAACCACCTTTTGGAATGCATCTTTATTGTATAAAAAATTAAAAATAAAGGGTTTCATTTTTTTCATAAGAAAAGGGAGAGCGTATTTTCCGTTGCTGAGATTGTGAAATTTCAGGTCGAAAAGATTGGGTTTGGAGATAAACAATGATATCTCCATACCATGGATCAAGAGTACTGATAAGAAACAAGGATTCGTCTGCAATGGGCTCTTCCGCCATAGTTTCAGTATCAGCATGCAGGAAATCACACATAAGTTCCGCAAAAACCAAAGATATCTTTGCCTTGGATTTTTCAAATTCCAAGTCAAATTCCTGTAGGATAACTATCCATTTGGAATACTTGCCCCCTAGCAATTATTTGGTCAAAATATAGATCATAGGGTTACAGTCAGAAACTACTGTAGTTTTGCGTAATAAGATGTAATGACGAAATCTTTGGACAACTTGAACAGCTGCCAAGGCCAATTTCTCCACATGCGAATATTTAAGCTCAGTCGGATTCAAAGTTCGACTAAGATAGTAAATCACATGTTCACTGTTGAATTCATCTTCCTGAACTAAAATCATCCCAATGGTGGAATGAGAAGTGGCAAGGTACAAGAAGTAATCCTGGTTGTAGTTGGGAGGATGCAATAACAACACATGGGTCAACGCGTGTTTAAGTGCATCAAAATATTTGTCAGCTATCTCATCCCAAAAGAATGGAGTATTCTGTTTCAACAACCTGGTAAAACCCTTTGTTATCTCAGCATAGTTAGGAATGAAACGACATAAAAAGTTTGCTTTCCCTTGCAAACTTTGGAGTTGGAGAAGAGTCGAAGGAGGAGATCATTTGATAATAGCTTCCACCTTCGAGGGATCGACACGAATGCCGGCTTTCGAAACAACAAATCCCAGTAAACGACCCGTTTCGATACAGAAAACAGATTTGTGTGGATTCAACCTAATTCGATAATTCCTACATCTCATAAATGAGTGAGATGATCAGCTCTACATAATGAATGGGCAGGTAAATCATCGAGGTAAGGCTGCACAATGTGCTTGATTTCATGAAATGCGTAAGACATAGCTCTTTGAAAAGTTGCTCCAACGTTCTTAAATCCAAAAGGTAATTTGCAATAAGAAAATGTCCCCCATGGACAAATGAAAGTCGTTTTTGGTTTATCAGCAAGGATTATGTTGATTTGATTGTAACCAGAAAAACCATCCATAAAGGAGAACATTTCATTGCCGGCACAATCATCAATAATTTGGTCGATATAGGGGGTTGGATAGTTGTCTTTAGGACAAGCTCGATTAATATCCCTATAATCGATACATATTCTTATCATTCCTTGCTTTTTGTTAACAGGAACAATATTTGATACCCAATCCATTAAAGGAATTGGATAAATGAAACCTGCTCAAAGTAATTTCTCAACTTCAGCTTTAATAGCGGCAGCTTTTCGCGGATGTATCTGACGCAAACGTTGCCGGATAGGTTTAGCATCCGGGTAAGTTTTAATTTCATGGACAACAATTGATGGATCGATTCCTGGCATTTCTTCATATGACCAGGCAAACACGTCGCGGAATTCTTGAAATAGGGCTTTATAAGTTTGGAGTTCATCGTCCGTACAAGAAGCACCTATATGAATGTTTTCAATAATTCCGGGTTTAACTGAAATGTCAATAGGAATCGTTCGAGAGATATTTCCCAAATTTAACTCAGAATCAGGATGTTACAATGGATTATGTGGTTCTTTGACATAATCAGTAGTAAAAATAGATGAAAAATCATTTTCAAAATGATCAAGCTCAGGTAAAAATGAAGATCGATGATGAAGATCTTCCCATGGTAAATCATCAACAGACAAAAGTTCATGAATCTGCTCATCAATATGAACAGGATCAGAAAATGTTGTTGAATCTGAGGTTGATATTGAAAGTGATTCTCCATGGACCACATTCATTGGATCAATTTTGGTTGAACAAGGGTCAGAAAACAACTGTACAACCTGATATGCAATTTCAAAGGGACTCAAAGGCATTGCATCACCAAATGAATCCACTTCAGAATCAGAAGGTACGATCCAAGGATCATCAAAAGCAATAGTGTTCGATGAAATCATATGAATAGTTGCAGTAGAAGGCGATACGTTAGGAGGAGGAAAGGAAAAAGTTCCTAGTAAACCAGAATCTTTAATCAATCCTACCCCAACATCCTTGTAAGGGATAATTGTTTTACCAACATGTTGAATACTTTCAGAAGAGGTTGGTTCGGATGAAAAATAAGTCAGCTGGTCTATGGTAACGATCTTTCCATTATGAGGAAACTTGATAAGCCGAAAGACCGATGAAACAATAGTAGTCATAGCATAAGACCAACTGCAACCCAAGAGAAGGTTGTAATCTAGAGGGGCATCAACCACTTCCACATCTAGATTTACAGTTTTGCCTTCAACCCCTATAGGTAAATCTTGTAAAATGCCAAAAGGATGAAATCTTCGGACATCAAAAGCCTTTAGAATCGTCGAGGATTGGTTGAGTGTAGGAGAACCAAGCAATCTCCAACATTGGATCGACATAATACATGTAGAATCTCCCTCATCAATTACAGTCCTAAAGCAAGGTCTGTTTTTGACTAACAATGGAATCTGGAAATCCATTTGATGAGGTAGGTGAGGTGTACTATTCTCTAAATCGAAGATTATAAGGTTCAAATCCTGAATATCAACAGCTCCTATAGCCGACAATAGTAATTTACGTTGTGCTGGACATGATTGCAGCACCTCCAAAGCCGACATTGCCGAAGGGGAAATAGCTAAGTCTTCAACAATGTTATAATTCTAAGTAGCTCTCACATGTGGATTGAAAGTTGACTTCCGAAGTATACCTTTAGTAGGAAATTTGATTACTAAGTCTGGGTTAGGTTTCTCAATCTGTAGCGGATCAGAACCAGAAGGAGTTGAAGTTGATGGGTTTGAATTAGAAGATTTTGCTTCCTTACCACCAACAAGATTTTTACTACCATAATATTGCAATCGCGTCGTAATCCTGACATGAGATATCATCATTATGGGTTCTTCTGAGGCATTTGAGGAAGAACCAATCATCTTACTATCTTGGCTAGGAAAAGGATCCTTCAAGACAGCAGGCGTTTGAGAACCTTTGACGATTTTCGCAACCTCAGCTCGATGTGGGCAGTCTCTTGTAAAATTCTCCTCATCACAAATGAGACAAGGATAGCGAGGTTTACGTTTCTCGTCAGTAGATTCAATTTTATCTGATTTCTCTTTTGAGTTTTGTTTATTTTTCTTCTTCCCCTTCTTTTTACCACTGGATTTTGATTTGGCTGCAAATGATTCTACGACATGAATATCGGCAGGAATTTCAGCGGAAGAGTCTCCTGTCGGAGAATCTGGTAAAGTTATAATAGGAGAAGAATTCTTTGAAGATTTCTTCTTGCTTTTGGTACTAATTGAACCAATCATACCATCAGCGGCATGAGACCCTGAAGGAGCTGCAGTTGTTTGATTTCGTTTTGGAAGGTCGAGGATTTTGTCGTGTAAAGTACCCGACTGCGTATAAACGAGGTCAAGGTACTAAGCCTGAGCAATTACTTGCTCTTCAGTAACAACTCTTGCCTTAGCTACATCCTCAGTGATTTTAGGTAATAATGATTTAACGAACCATTCTACTAAAATTTGATCCGGAATAAAAACTTTCACTAAACGTCGTCTACGTCACCATTCATGTATATGATCAGAAATATATGTGGACGTAGATTATTTTAATGAGGTTAACAATTCTGTGCCATTGTCGTATCTGACAGGAAACTGAAAATGAGTTAAGAAAGAAGTGGCTAACTGACTAAAATTATAAAAAGAGCCTCGTGGCTCAATGTACCATTTGGCAGCAAGACCAATCAGAGTGCGTTGAAAAAGACGTAAGCAAATTGAATCATCGATAATGGAATTGGATGCACACCAGAGGTGATAAGTCATCATATGATTTGACGGATCCTCTCCTGACTTACCCTCAAACTTTGGGATATCACTAGGCAACTTATTCGGCATTGGTGGCCAAAACAGAAGATAATTAATTGGATCATTCATAAGGCGCGACAAATCCGGTAAATCCAAAGTTGCTACAAACGGTAACTGACGATTAGGGTCGCGAAAACCTTGGGTCATAATACCAACCCTAGGAGGAGGATATCCAGGATAACTTGGAATTTGATTTGCATTTGGAATATTATATCCTCCTAGAAAACCAAGATTAACCAGACCAAATTGGGGTTGTTGAGGTTGTTGATAATTATATCCATGGTACGGTTGATACTGGTACACTGGGCTTTGAATAGTAGGGCCGAATTGGCATTGTCCCTGGTACGGTTGATAAGTGAATTGCAGTTGACTTGTGACAACCGTACTTGGACTAGGTTGTCCTACAGGCATCTGAACCGAAGTCTGAATTGTAGGTCCCGACTGTGGTAAAGAGGCTTGAGGAGTTGATGCAGGAACAGTAGAAACCGGAGTTGTCGATACTCCAGAAGTAGGTGGGGTAGATTGAACAGAAGTTGCAACAGTCGTTGCGGTAGTTACAACAGTCGTTTGAGGCAGAGTTCGAGGTGAACTAGGCCCAGACTGATGAACCACACCAGGTGCAGAAGTTTGAATAGTAGGTTGGACAGGTTGTTGGGTTGGACCAGAAACCAAAGGTTGTCCAGATTGAGATGACAACTGCACATTAGGTTGCAAAATCTGTTGAGTTTGAGATGGATCCCACACCATGTTCATTCCAGGGTATGGACCCATAAAAGGTTGAGCATATTGAGGACCATAACCGGGTTGAGCGTAGGGCTGATAATTGAGAGGTACATTTCCAGCTCCTTGTACAAATGGTTGACCAGAAGGTGGTTGGAAACCTTGAGTTGGGTACTGACCTTGAGGTTGATAACCTTGAGGCACGTACTGAAACTGGGGTTGACTTTGAGGTACATATTGATACTGGGGTTGACCTTGAGGTATATATTGAGTCTGGGGTTGACCTTGAGGTATGTACTGTCCCGAAGGTATGTACTATCCTTGAGGTTGCCCCCCAAGCGGTAATTGACTACCCTGAGGTTGCCCCCCAGGTGGTAATTGAGTACCTTGAGGTTGCCCCCCAGGCGGTAACTGACTACCTTGAGGTTGTGGATTTGGAATAGTACCAGACATCATAAGAATTTCTTCTACGCTCAACGGTTGAGTTCTGTTATTACCAGTTGATATCCCATGTTCAATTGGTTGAGGAGATGCTCCTGAAAAAGTACCAGTGAGTGACTGATACCCAGAAGGAATAGAAGGACCACCATATAAAAATGTTTCCGGTGTTTGGGAAAACATGGATGACCGTTTCAACATATTCAATGGAGGATAATAACCTCTGGGTGTAGGATGAAAAGGAATTCGAGGTGGTGAAAAACTAAGACCTGGATTTTCTAAAAAGTTGGTCAATGAGACGTACCAAGCGTCACTCCTAAAAGGACTGTAGAAAATTGATTCACGCTCCCTAAGTTCTAAAGTTGGTTGATTTTCAGGGAGAGTTATATCTTCTTCCAGACTAACAAGTTCTTCAATAGAAATGAGTCCAGAAGGAAGATTTTGGGTAATGATACTTCCTACCCTGGGTGAACCAGGACCACTAGAAGTTGGAGAAGCAAATCCTGAAGATGGAGTAGCAGCAGGTTCAGTTTCAGGCTCAGAAATTTCAGGTTCTTCAGCTAATTCATTGGTAGAAGAAATGCTACCAGTAACTTCGGAAAATGAAATTAGTTGAGAAAAATACACTGTTGCTTGAACTTGATAATTAGGATGAACAATTAAAGAAGACTCTCTAGCTTCCGGTGACCCAACTCTACTGTCCCTAGGTAATACAAGAGCTCATAGCCCTTCAAGCTGGCTTGGTGTATACTCAGGAGGTTGCCCCCGAAGTCTACGGGATTGTCTCGGTAATTTAGCCACGATTAAATATTTAATTACTTCACACGCAAATAAAGAAAATCTCAATAAAACCACCTAAAGTCTCTAAAGAACCAAAAAATTGAATCACACGCCTAAAAAATCTAAGAGTTCAAACCACACACAAACAGTAACTTTCCATACCAAAAACACTAGTTGGTGATGAAATCCAACATCGCAAAATTCAATACAGAAAGGGCGGTTGGAACAGTTACCCCAACAACTTGCTTAATGAAACAGACTGGCACAAGTTTCTTCACAAAACCGTCTCGAGTGAAGAGAACCCCCCAGAGAGTCCAAGTGAGTCTAGTCGACGTCTACTCCAGGTATAGTGAGACCCGTCCTTCACCGTCACCTTAGGAAATAATCTTAAGATTATGGTCACTAAGGTTACCAACAGTAACAAATAAAACTGGGGGAATAGTCTACGATCCGATCTACGCGCAAGGGTAGAGTAACAAAGCTCAATCCCTTTGAAGGCTCCTTGACATGATCAATCCGTGGTTTACCAACAAGTGACCCTAGGCTCCTCGACAATGGTTAATCTGAGGTTTACCGTTTTTAATACGTGCAAATCTTCTATCTTTCCCAATGAGACATACTTGATTGTCTCAAAGGTTCGGACATGATCTCGTGATTGACTCCTTTAAGAGGAGCTTCCCAGATTATATCAATTACAATTGGATTTATTTCCTACCGCAAGATATAGCTACTTGTTTGTTTTAACTATCTTGGAGAGTTAATTACTCCCTACTCCAAGATACTAGCCTAAGCTATATTGGTGATAAGAGCCCTAGAAATAAAAAGATTGCTAGATCAATTTTAATTAAGCGTTATTTTTATGGGTTGTTTCTTAAGTCAATAGGTATGGAGATGAAACTTTGATGGTGTGAAGACTTGACTCCAAAAACACTAAAAATGCACCTAAGATGATAAACAATTCATTTTTCCTTCAATGAATTTCTAGCTAAAAGAAAGAGTTGAGAATGCAATTCTTTGAAAAACAAATCTTTCTTTCAACATGTAAATGAAAAGAAAATATTTTTTTTCTTTTTCAATAAACTCAAAACGAGACTACTAATTATGCTCACAAAAAATCCCTTTCTTTTTCAACACTCAAAAACTACAAAAAAACAACTTCTTTCAAAAGAGATTCTACAATTTCTAGAAAACACTCAAAACTATGAAAGACTAATCTTGAGATCTAAGAACTTCTAAAAATCTAATCGAAATAAAGGCTTTAAATCTTTTTGAGGATGTTTTACTTAGTTATTCAGTAAACTAAGGATTAATTCATTCAGAATAACAAATCAATCAAAAAACACCCAGCTATGTTTTCTTTTATAAAAATGAAATTCAAAACTTACAAGCAAGTTCGTTCAAAGCTTTGCAAAGAGAAAACGAAATCTATTTCTCACCAAGGGCAGATTTCACAAACCAGTCAGACTCATCAAGAAGACAAAAAAGACCAGGGTAATCTAAGGTTTCTTAGGCTTCTAATCTCTAAGTCACTACAAAGACCAAGCGAAAATCAATCCAGGCATGCAAAACTTCTAGAAAATCACCTAAAACAAAAATGCCAATGGAACTCACTCACAAGAGATTCTTGACAGAACACATGCAGATCTGGGTAGACACTAACAGTTGTAAATAAAAAACTAAACTTAACTGGATGAAAACAATTTAGGTTTTTCAAAAATTTTGACAGGGTCCGCAAGTTTCCAGTAGAACCAGATGCGGTACCGCTCTGTGCACTAAAGGAACAGTGCGGATATGTCTGCACTGTCTTATAAAAAGAAAGTGCGGTCCTCTTTAAAATTTTGAAAAAAAAAAAATACTCCAGATCCTAAAAACTACCCAATCCCACACACATCAAGAAAAAACCAGAAACAAGAACAAGTTTCTCAAGTCAAAGAAAAAGGAAAACCAAAAACCAAACTCAGTTCCCCAGCGGAGTCGCCAATTTGTTGGCCAGATAAATCGTTCTTGCAGACAAGACCGATCTCCCTAGTATCAACAAATATCTAGCAACAAGCAGGACAAGCAAATCTACCTTTCTCTAAACATATTGTGATTCATTAATAAAAACTAAAGAGGTGTTTTAGACCCTACCTTAAGTCCAACACTAGTTTGTGGCAGCCATGCTTCAACCGTCCGAAAGAGTTTCCTTTTGAGAACCTGCAATCACAAACAAGCACACATCAAATAACACCTGCATAGCTAATATAATAAACCATATTCATCATGGTGATCAAGGAATCCATGAAATAAACCATAAAACACAACTTATTGAGAAAAATAAACTTGATTGTATTAACTTTGAAAATAGAAGAACTTTACAACCTTTGGTGCCTTGATGTTGTACAAGCTCCTCACAGGGTCTGAAACAGGAATCTCCTTTACTTTGATAAGCCTCACACTCTTCCAAATGAGATCAACAAGGTATGTAATCTTTCCTCACAAAAGCTCAATTAGGAAGACTAAGTTCCAACAGCATTTCACCTCAAAAATATTCAGCTTTCAACCTCTCAAGTAACCAGCCCAATGCTTCATTTTATAGTGCAAAGGAGGGAGGTTACAGGTCCACCTATGAAGGGATAGAGTCATCCTTCAAAGGGATAAGCTCCTCACATCAAGGGGTTAGCTCCTTAAGGTATGGGATGCATGAACCTTAAAGCGGCGAACTTGCCACCTCAATATTCCTTCTAGAAGCTTCCAGAAATGACTCAAAGTGAGTTTTTAAGAATGTACTTGCGCCTTTTTGACTTTTATAGGGGTCCGCACCCATTACATAGAGACAGGGCGGTTAGGTGCACAGATGACATGACCATTAGATGCGGGACCACAGGTAATGCTAAGAGAAAGTGCGGAACCAGAGTTTTAGAGACTTTTAAGGGCTTTCTCTTATTTTCCAGGCTTGACATGAAGAACTGAGGTTTAAGACTTGCAAAGGAGGAAAGTATGAGTGGTGATAGACTCACACAGATTGCAGAATGTCATGGTGACAATTTTTGTGCAACAGTTATGCATGTCTCACCATTGGTATCTGCAATATACACAGGATAGGATGAACTCGCTTCCCTCCAGATAAAAAGAATAACACATGGATTCATGTAATTTTTTAGGAAAATGAAGTGGCACAGCCTTATCAAGTGCCTCATTCACTACAACTGACTTGGCATGCATGTACTTTTTGAAATAAAATTCAAGAACCTTCTTCCTTTTTTTCTGACAAATGAAGTAACTGAATAATTCTGTTTGAGGCTCTACATGATGATACCTCTTCTCCATATGAAGAAAAATTCGCCTTCAAATAGTGACCTCAAAGGCCCAAATGGTCGCTATTAAAAACCCCCCATGACGTTGAATTTCCAAGAAAATTTTTTGGCCAAGAAATTATTTTCATAAAAACATTTCTCAAATCTGCAATAGAATTAAGTTTGGTAGTATGAGAAGTAATTGTCATACTTCTGTAAGCCATAGCTACCATACTGTTGCAAGCCATGTCGATGCTCTATTTATTGTATGATTAGTTTCAACTGTGTACTCAAAAACAAAAAACCATATATATTTCACTTAAAAATAATGCGAATGAGAAATCATGCATGTGATTTCATACAATTTTGTACAAGGAAAGCTCGTCTTACTGTATAAACCAATAGCTTGAGACATAAACACATTGCAGGGAAGCACATGTCTTCAAATTCAACATAACGTGACTGATGAATTGTGATGTATGGTTTTATAAAATATTTTACAAGGAAAAGACAAGTTTGGGTATCAGCCACAACTTATAGGCACATGTATCGTGTATTTTAATGAACGATTTGAGGGGAGAAGTCTCATCAGTCAATGTTCCCTCATTTCTATTTAATTGTTGAGATACCTGAAAGAAAGCTACAGGGACTCTCATTTTCAAAGAAAGTTGGATTAGTTTGGAATGGAGGCAGATCTCGAGAGCAAGAAAGTCAGATTAGTTTGGAATGGAGCCAGATCTGGAGAGTCCTTATGGTAGATTTTGGAATTATTTTTATTCTGATGATCCATTTCAAAAAATCTTAATCTAAACGCTTTACTTTTTTGTTTTCTTTTTAATTTTGGTCTGAAATCATCGTAAAAAATTGTTAGAATTGCAAATTTTGTTGACGTGGACATTGGTACATGCAATATTTAATTTATTAAATTTATTGAAACAATTTAAATTTAATAATAGATAAATATGCAGATTTTTTCCTATATTCAAAATACAATATTCTAAAAAAAATCCATTTCCTCATGTATTCAACATAGAATTACATAAAAACTCCAGATCTATCCTATATTAAAATAAATTTACATTTGTAAATGTAAATTAATGTCAAATAGCCAATAATATTAAATCAAATAATTAACCAAGATCTCACAATAAACCCTCTCTTAAAGTTATATAATTCAACTTTAATATTTTGTAACATATTAAAATTAATTCCCCCGGATGCGGGTGGTTGTTAGCACTATAAGGCCCATGGCTTGTCAGCAGGGCAGGTGTCCGCCCGGACAAGCCACGTACACCCTAAGGACACGCCATAAACACTCGGGCATGCAGCATTCAAGGAGGGTCGTTAATACAGGTTGCAGAGCCGTCCCCTCGACATTCATTGCCAGCTTTGAAACGCTAACCATGGCTCTTCAAAGCCTGACGCTCTCGGACATTCTCCCGCATTTCTCGCCTGCACCGGTTCTGATCTTGAAGGAAGTGGCGGAGGCTCAATGCTTCGGCTCACTGTCAGGTTCTGAGAGTGATTGCGACGATTCTGGTGCCATCGACCGGGGCAATTGGAAAGCTTCCCGGAATTTCAGTTGTGAACCTGGTCGTTTGGAGGTGCTGCATACCTTCCATCCGCAGTCGTGTTGGGGAATTGGGAGTCTGGTGCAGGGGAATAATCTGTGTGTGCACGCCCGCCATCCGCTCTCCTTCAGAATGCAGCGTGAACGGCTTCGGGGTACCAGTCGGCGGGGCAGTTTCAGTGGAAGAGCCCCTTCTCCTTCCTCCTCCATTGAAGAGTCCTCTGAGCTTAGAAGACCAAGAGGAAGGCCTCCGGGCAGAAGAAGAGTTGCAGCCCCTCCAGAGAGAATGGAGTGCGGGCACACTGAGCATCCGATGGTTAGATATCGCCTCCCCTGCACTCTGGCCAATTCTACCTTCTTCGTCACAGTTTCGGTTGAGCATTGCCGAAATCCGTGGGGTGATGATGACGCTCCTCGTGCTGACCCTCCGCGGATTCCTGGGGTTGTCCCGACTGTGGAAATGGAATTTCCGGCCGTTGATATGTTGAGGCCTGTTCATGATCCTGGAGCTGGTCCAAGCGAGCCTGTGCAGCGCAATGAAGATGGTCCAAGCGAGACTGTGCAGCGCAATGTAGGTAAGGGCAAGGCTATTCTCCAGCCTCCCTGCTGCAAGATGGAGGATGAGCCACAGACTACGGATGAAGACTAGTTCGCGCTCCAGGTTTCTCTGCATGATTTTTCACTCTGTCAGCTCTCCTTGCGACCACATATATTTCTGTACTCAGTCTTTTTGTACTTCTGTTCATCTCTGTGATGGTGTCGGTGTCTATGTGTTCCCTCTGTTATGGTGTCTATGTGTCCATCGTGTCTATGGTGTCCATGTGTTGATTATGTGTCTATGTTGTCTCAGTCCATGTGTCGGCTACATAAGCGCCACTCTGGTTCCTGCTTTTGTAACTCTGATATGAACAATCTGGTGTTTACAGTCGGTCCCAGGACCAGTTTTACAGGGCCGCGGCCCTGGTGTAATACTGAAAATGTAATTTGGCTCTCGCTGTAATATATTTTAGATCAGTCTTATTTAGAAAAAAAAAAAAACATATTAAAATTAATTCGAAAAGAAATCTCAATTATTGAAGTCACGAGATCAAAATACAATCATGGTCTCCTAAGTCTTGTTTCCACATGTTTACTTTTGTGTGGGATTTTATAATCCAACAAGCAGACATGCTCCCTGTTGAAGATAATGGAGAAATATATTTTAGGAGGGAGTTAGTTCATTAGTTGAGCGTATGCCTTTGACTAGGATTTAGTTCCTATTCTTTTGGAGGTTGTTTTAACTTCCCTATTTGAGTGTAAATTATATATTATATTCATGTGTGTAATGAAATGAGGTAGAACGTTCTGCAGCGGCAGTGTCTAGGTGGAGGGTCTCACTTGAGCGCTGCCCAGTCTAATCAATAAAATTGATTCTTCATTTTTTATCATGGTATCAGAGCTTCAAGGCTGAGAATGTGCCTGTATGACTAAATGATGGTTTGCATGAAGTGTGTGGAGAGGTAGATCTGTGTGTCGCTGCATGCTCTGAAGAAGAGCCGACACATTGAGCTAAGGGAGTCTGCTACTGAAAGGGATTCTGCAGCATGAGAAGCCTGTGTGCTTCAAGCTGGAATTGGCCGCTGAATTGTTGGTGGATCTGAGAACATATCAGCAAAAGTGTGTAGATCTATTGTGTGAGCGCTGCAACGTGCAGAGGAGGAGTTGTTGCCTCGTGTTGATGTTATAAGATCATGGGAAAAGATGTTATAAGGTCGTGGGAAATCAATTTATTAAGACACATAAATAGACTGGTGCTCTTTAATATTTTAAGAGTCGAGAAAGAAACAAAGATGACTCTATCGCTTTCGATTAGAAACGAGATCGAAAGGACAAGGTCAAAAAGATCAAATGACTGCTTTGGATGATCTAGGTAAAAAGGATTACCAGGCAACCGTGAATTGCAGAATACCTCTCGATGAACCGAGAAGTACGGGCAGGCAATCTCCTCGAATGCTGTGTTCAGTGTATCACATTTGCAAGGCGGCCGACTCGGCTTCCTATGGATAAAGGATTGCAGCCTAGAGGGGTCTCCCATTATATACTCAACAGTACGGGGAGCACAAATCCGTACTAGCATTGTCTAATGCCGAAGCTAATGACAGCTGCTAGGTTTAAAGACGCTGGAACACATCTCTAGCCTAGACCTTCTAGATGTGATCGTTAGATTTCAAATGTGCCTTAGGTTAATTGAGTTCATTTTAAAGTTTATCTTGAGTTATGTCTCAGTTTTCAGGCCTTAGCGATGCGACTCGAAAAACCCTAAATACAACTAAATGAGATAAGACCCTTTTAATTCGATGAATTTTCTACACTAGAGAGGATAGAAAACATACAATCAAATGCAAACAACCAAGCAATTGAAAACAAAATGATTTTTCACTTCACTTTTTGAGAAAACAAACTAATGAAAAATACATTCCAATTCCTAATTTCCTGACAAGTACATTTCTAAAAGTCATTCCAAACGCAAAAAGAGTTCTTTTTCTTTTCAAATGCCAATGCAATCCTAGTCTTTAATGATGCCAACTACCGTAGCATATTTATGCAACAAAACAGAATTTCATACTTTTCATGAAATGACGAAATGAATTTTTCGCATACAACACTTCAATGAAAACGTTTTCGAGACAATTAGCTCTTCAAGCAAATGAAAACATGAAAAGAGAGACTTGTTCAGACTAATGAAACACCGACTTTACCAAAAACAAGACAAGCAATGTGATCCATGATGAAAAAGAAATGTTTAGACAAGCAAACAAAAACTTTTCAAACTTGTGTAATGGAGGTCAAAGCCATAACAGGACCGCAAATGAAATGCAAGGAGTAAATACACCAACAACTCGACTCACTGAGTTCACAATCAGCTGAATGGATGACAATCTAGATGACCTAGTGCCACTAACCACCCAATGACCCAAGAAATCAAGCGAAAAGATGACAAATCAACAAGCAAACAAACCAAATGAAAAGCAGCTTTCTAGTCAGGGAGAAAATGGTCTAAAAGGGTTTACGGGGTCAAAATCATGAGAGAAAAACACACTCGCCAAGATTGGGGGAAAACCCTAATCTTCACTTACAAGCATCGAAACAATTGCCTAACTGACAACAAGCACCAAAGGGAGGTCGACGCGACTGTTTCTCAGCATATCGCGCTGATCGGCACGACTGTCAGCGAATTAAGCGCGTTGAGTGAGGGAGCCAAGAAAAAAATAAAAAAAATTTAAAGCTGGGACCAGATCTGCTACTATGAATTTCAAACTCAGACTAGTAAGCAAAGGAAAAGAAACAAAACCAAAGGGAAAAAGTGGAACTAGAAAAGTTCACACAAAATCATGAAATCTCAAACAAGACAAACAGAAGGATTGGCTCCCCAGTATGGTCACCAATTTGTGGTGAAGTAAAATTATGAGTGCGGACACAAACAATTCCTCTAGCCCGATAATGGGTCTAGCCACAATTGATACATTCTATGGAAGATTTCCTTAGGTTAGAACCAATTAAGAGGACCTACCTCTTAGTACGCTTATCCCGTTTGATGATGTCCTTGCTTGCTCACTCGAGTTATCTGTCGTTTCCTTCTTCAAACACCTGAAACAAGCAAACAACAACAAACAACAACCATGATAAGTCAAGAAACATTAAACCATGAACATGTAAGATGACACATCATGTAGAAAATCAATCGATAGTTGCATATATATTGAATCAAGAAGAGATTACAACCATTGTCTTGACGTTTCCATTCTCCTTCGAAAAAACCAGGTTCCCACACACTTCTGCTAACATTCCATGATGGCTTCAACAATTATAGTTTTAAGTCTCTTCCCTTTAGGCTTCACACTAAACCAAATTCACACTTCTCCCTCACACAACTAGATAGCTACAACTATGAATAGCTTGTTGTTTACTCCAAAACTTAATTAGCACTAGCACACCAACATTAGCACTTCAACACTAGCTTGTGCTTGGGAAAAAGGGAGGTTTATATAGCATGAATGAATGGGAGATGGATCCTCTTCTCATGGGAGCTGGTCTTATCTCTTGAAGTAGTTCCATCCTTATAGGGGAAATGAGCCCAAACTAACATCCTCGACCCCATCTGGCCAAACCATTTACCAGACTTCCATTATGAAGCTTCTAGAGCTGGAAGCTTCGGCTCTTTATTTAAAAAACTTTCCATAAGAGGACTAGCGTGACTAGAACAAAGCTCAGTCGCTCCGGTTGGTGCTAGGGACAGTGTTAATCCCTGCATATCGGCGCGAGGAGGACAAGGGCCATTAGTGCCGGTCTTGTAAACTGGGAAAAACAAAAGATTTTGGGGAAATGGTGCAAAAGGGAATTGTTCTACTCATGAAGAGGGACATAATGGGAGTTTCTTCATGAAGGGAAAGCATGTAGGGTTCACTGTAGAGGTCCTCTAGGATCAAGGAACGGGGAGTACAGGGACAGTGACAAAATGTTGTGTAACACACCCAAGTGGAGCTCAGCAAGAGTTTTTAGGCATTGGGGATGTTGGAAGCCCCGACCGGCATTGGGATCTGGGAACCTATCATTTCCCAGGTATACCGGTTGCCTATGAACTAGAGGGTATAGTTGACCTAATAGTTGAGTGTGCACCTTTGCTAGGAGAGTTTTGGTCATCACCATTGTCCAACCAGTTTATGGACTGGCTTTTTGGGTTGACTTGGTACGACGTTTGTACATAGGATCACAAGGTGATCAACACACTCTTGCAGGAGTTTGTCTAAGGAGGTGCCATTGGTAGGCCACTAGATGACACCTTGTATGGAGTTGGGGATTATTCACTTTTGTGTGGGGCACAGAGGATGTAGAGGAGCAACGTAGGGGTAGCATCACTGCTGACACATAGGGAGATTCACTTCTTGGATCCCTCAGGGAGGATTTGGAATGAAGATCCATTCACTAGAGGGTATGATGATGTGATAATGGAGGTGATGATACTGGTCGGATGTGGGCTGACACATAGGGACACAACTTTAGGCCATCTCATTCAGGGATGGGTAGGAGCATCTAGCGTGGAGCATTGGTCTACAGATGGGCATGGAGATGCATGGGGGAGTGCCTCAAATCACGTTGAGTACATGTGGGGAGTGACCGATGTAGTGATAGAAGTGGGACACATGACGATACAGGATGGCATAGCCATAGCTAGGGGTATCCAGTGGTGTACAAAGATAGGTCGCGGTATACAGTGGTATGTCGAGGAATGCAGTGTTGCTTTTTGGTGTGGAGTGACACATGGTGTGACATGACGGGCTCTTAGAGCATTGCCTCCAAGGAGGCATATGGTGTAGGTTTTAACCCCATACAAAAATTACCTACATACGAATTCTAAAACACAGAAAATAAACAATGCGAGAGCATAACACATAAAACACATATACACAGAGATTTTCCCCTAGATCCCAAAACTGGGACTACCAGCTTGATTTTTCATTATATTCCTTTCAATGTTACAATACATATTGCCGAAGCATCCAATACCATGGACCGAAAACCATTGCGTCCAAAACCATGAACCGAAAACCATCGCATCCAAAACCATGTGCAAAAACCATGCACAAAACCATAGGTAGGTCCACCCAACCTAATATAGGGTCCAAAAAAAATTTCCCACGGGTGCTTCCGTGGACCCCGTAGAGGGGGCTACCCACCCCCCTCAAACCCCCCTATGACCCCCCCACTACACAATTGGCACAATGAAGGGGGGGCTCCGCCCCCCTCTAACCCCCCGGTTAACTACGCAGGCTAGTCGTGAAAAGAATATAACACAACCCAACATGTGAAAAGGGGAATTAGGTGTACCGTTGGATGTAGCTCACCTAGGATCGATGAGGACAATGTTGAGCATCTAGGGACACCATGCTTAGTAGAGACATGGCTTTGAGGGAGTTATTAGCATATTCGAGGTGGAGAGAGTGTCTTATGTAGGATCACTCTTGGGAATTCTGAAAGAATTTTGATCATACCATTTGGGACATACCCGCCCATCATCCCCTAGTGTTGCTTACAGTCATAGAGTGTTTGGTTGTTTCTCCTTGACACTCTCCATTTAGGCAGCAGGGTATGGGAGGCTCACCCTAGACAGTTGGATGAGACACTGCATGCCATGAGCCGCGAGGAGACTCTTCAGTTGAGACCCTTGGTAGGTGCATGAGCTGTCGAATACAAGCTTAGGGATGACGTAGTTGATAGCAGAGGTAGCATCTATTACACCCCTGAGATCACACTTGAAGGATGGTGGACAGTAGACTTCATCTATACAAGGCTACCTGTATATGAGCTTCATCTATGAGCTTCCTGTATGTTTGGGGAATCCAGGGATTCGGTTGGTAGGAAGACCACTCCACTTTAAGACGAGTAGGGCCATGGTAGAGGATGATCTAGTTCACTTTTGATTTAACACATGAGGGATCACTGAAGCCTCCACTGCATGGCGAGGCAGACTCGTCCTGTTATGGCTTAGAGTTGAGATTGGCAGTGGAGGGGTAGATATTGGCATCATGGAGATGCTCGGGAAAGATGAGCTTGACTCTCACAATTTTTTTGTCACTAGGCCTTAGGAGGGGAGGATACTATCTGTGCATGATGGGGAGTATGTCATAGTCAGAGTAGCACAACATCAGCATGGTGGCACCACTCTGGGACTAGTGGGGAACTGGGGCATCACAACTCTTCATAGCTCAATAACCTTTAGGGATGTGTTGGCTATTACAGGGGAAGATCATACAGATCTTCCATTGGGCTTTAGTGAGTCACTAATGGAGTAGGGGACTTCCGGTACTTGCACTGGGCAAGATAATGAGTGGAGCGAGGGGAGCTTCATGTTGGACAGGATGGCCTAGGATCCTGGTATTGAAGGATTCTTTCGAATTAGGATAGTGGAGAGGTCAGGCACAATCCAGTGGCACATCTGGGACCGTGGCACATTTTGCAGTAACAGTGGGGAGCAACAATTAGAGAGGATGCTTGCTCACGCATTGCTTGAGGATAAGCGATTTTTGGTGCATTGGAGGAGTGTTATAGACATTTTTGTGCTTTATAGCTCTACGCATGAAATGTCCATAAAACAAGGGCTCCTAAGTCCCTAAAAGTGTTGTTCTAACTCCTAAAGGAACAAGGTCAACAAATTACAGCTTCTCCTAGAAGTCCTCCACCAGAAACTGCTCAGAATCAGTCAAATCAGGATCATTTCAGCTGCTCCACTAGCCAAGTGCGTTGCATAGCACCTAGGTCCACTAGCTAGGTGCATTGCAACGCACCTAAATGCACTACCAGGGTGCGTTGAGCGGGAAATGACAAGTGGCAGATTCATTCCACGAGGTGGAGAGACAATGGAAGCTTCCAGAATCTTCTCCAATGACACTTGCCTCACTGAATTCGACCAAGGATGAGTAAGAGGCTCTCAGTCTCCAAGTGGAAGCAAGAACTAACAGAGAGAAGACACTAGTCAAATCATAAGCTGACTCATACTCCTTGCATACATCTATATATGGATCCCTCATCCCAGAGATCCAGAGGCTGGAATTTTGTACATTGCAAAGAATTGTTGTTGGTTTTGAGATAGATATCAGAGTATTGGGTGATTTATGCTTTGTTGGAGGTGAAGAGGGGCTTCTTTGCTGGGAGGTTGATGCTGGATCAGGAATCATCGGTTGTAACTCCTCCTGGAACTTCTTGTTATATCAATAAAACTATTTGAGTTTCTCCTACATGCTTGTGTATCATTGATGTTTGTTACATTTGTATGTTTAGCTTAAATCTAATCCTAAGCTATTTATGAATATAAATCCATGTCTTTGTGTAGTTTTCTTCTTCTGTGATCTTACAGGAACTTGGTGAAGCTGGGCAAGTAAGGAAGCAGGTAGCTGGAAACTGTCAAAGAAGAGAGAGATTGGATCAAAGGACTAGCGCAAGACACAGGTTGGTTCATCCTATTCCTCTTTGTTTATAGTTCATAAAGAAGAA
The DNA here is from genome assembly GCA_031772625.1 of Pinus tabuliformis. NCBI lineage: Eukaryota > Viridiplantae > Streptophyta > Pinopsida > Pinales > Pinaceae > Pinus > Pinus tabuliformis. The sequence goes on from CM062819.1 coordinate 163,283,671, forward strand.
TACAAAAGTAGTTTTCTCTGTTTGTTTCTAAGGTAACTGTCACACCTTAGTGGGATAGAGTCGTTCTGAATAGACACTTATCCCGATAACAAAATGGCGACTCCACTGGGGACGATTGTCTAGTTAGTTTGTTTGTGTTTCTCTTGTTGTTTGTTTCATAAACCTAGAAGTAGCAAATCGAACTGCATTTGCCATTAACAAATGCAAAGTAGACATCTGCAGCTGCAATCCATTCACTGGATCTGTTTATGATTTGAACAGCTGATTCACAAATGATCTGATTGCCCTTTGTGATAGCTCTTAGACCTTCTTTAAATCTACCCTCTGATTGTGCATTACTGATTGCTTTTACTCGGCCAAAAACCATAGATTAAACTGCAAACCATGACCCAGAACCCAGATAGAATTCTCGTTTCTGCCCCAGCGCAGGTACTGTGAAGAGTTCCTGCATTTCAGCGCAGTTCCCGAGAGGGCAACCTGCATTGCAATCCAGTTTCTCTGTGTAACATGTGCGCTGATCAGCCTAGCCTTGTGCAGCTGAGGTTCTTTGCTTCATTTTTTTCAGTTTTGTCTCTGATTTTTGTAGCCTGTGATCAGTCTATGTGTCTGTTTAAAAACCCCTTTTCCTTGCCGTAATTCCACCTCAGTTGTACAAAAAGACTGTAGATGTTTTTGTGTGTTTGTTACGTCATTTACAGTTTTCCATTGCAAAAGTAGAATAGTCATATTGTCGTCCTTTGATTTAGATCTGTCGCAAGTGTCGATTTTGATCATAGGAGAAAGTTTATTTGCTGTTGACAGTCGATTATGCTTTTACTTCTGCCTTTGGTCTGAATTTTTGACTTTCTAGTGTCGAAACGAGTATTTATTTCAAAATCATAAAGTGTCGTAAACGTATCTACCTTTTGATTTCGAAAAGAAGCTTGTTTGTGTTTGTCACTTGTAAGCAAATTCAGATTTGTACAACAACTTTCTTTTTAGGCATCAATATTAAGAAAGTGAAAAACAAAACACATGCATGTGCATTTGCATATTGACAGTCTGTTTGGCTTGATTTAGGAAAAGTGCATTTACAGTGTGCTCTTTGCTCTTTGCGAAACGATTGTGTCTTTCTTTTCCCTTAGTAGCTAGGATTTTCATTGCTGAAAAGAGATAAAAGTTTGTTTATCATCTTTAGATTGCATTTTAGGAATTACATCTACATCTCGTGGTGATCCCAAAAGGCAAACTTCATAAGAAAGATCAACTTAAAATAAACTCAATGAACTTAACAACGCTTTGGAACTTAATGCACAACATTTAGAGGTCTAGGCTAGAGACGTATTCCAGCGTCGTAAAGCCTGGTAACTATTGTCCTCACTGATGGTTGGGTGATTCCTCCACTTTGAGACGATAAGTGCCAGTACGGACTTGTGCTCCCACGTACTGTCGAGTATATATTGGGAGACCCCTATAGGCTTAAAACCTTTTATCCATAGGAAGCCGTGTCGGCCGCCCTATTGATCGCACTGCACTGAACAAAGCATTCGGGAAGATTGACTGTCGTACCGTAAAAAGTATTCTGCAGTTTTGCGATTGGTTTGGTACTCCCTCTACCTAGACCTCCAGAGCAGTCCCTTTCGTTCCTTTTCAGACTCCTTAACGGAAAAGGTCCATCTGAGCACTTGTCACTTCAGGCTCATTAAAAATCGAAGGAGACTAGAGTCATCTTTTGTTGTTTCTCGACTCTTAAAAACTGAAAAAACAAGTTGTGTCAAAGCGTGTTAAAATTTATTTTAAACGGAATATTCATACCCTTTTCCTACGTTGATCCTGGGTTGAGAAAATGGAGCCTACCAACCAAGGAATTCCCCTTGGTGGAAATCCTAGTCCCTTCTCCTCTTGGGGAGATGTTGGTGCGCCCCATATGGCCACATTGTCGCTTCCAAGACTGACAATTGGCTTGCCAGTATGGCTCTTCTCAACCAATGTCGTTCAGAACACCACTATTCCTGAACAATCGAATCAGCAATTAGACGAGTCCAAAGTTACCCACGAGCCTTCTACTTCCTCTAATTCTTCCTCTCCTCCTTCCTCTTCGCTTGATGGAGCTGGTAAAACTAAAAGCCAAGTTCCTAAGGAGAAGAAGGAGAAGAAGAAGAAAGAGAAGAAGAAGAAGGAGCCAAAGGCGAATGTGGGAAAACGAGTGTCGTCTAATGAAAATCCACACACAGCACCGACCAGGCCTAAATCGCCATGCGTCATTTGCAAAGGAGACCACTTTCACAGAGATTGTCCTTGCATCCCCCGGATACTAAGGGACTGGTCTCCTCGTTTGCACAATCCGGTGTCATCAACCTCTGGTAATCATGTTGAAAGCACACCGTCAACTAGTGAAAGTGAAGCCCCAGGACAGAAAGGGAAAGCTAGATTTCCTTGTAAACTGTGCGAAGGCGATCATGCCGTCCACCGTTGTCCCTTCTTAGATGAAGCTAAAAGAGTTTTGGATGATCGTCCGGTTTCACCGTTACGACTTCCTCCTGGATATAAAAAACCCTTGCTGAGTCCGTCACTAGTTGAGAATCCAGCTGCCCCGCTCAGGTGGTCGGCTGAAGCACCTATCATTGAAGATAAACCAGCTGAATCCATACCAGACGAAAGTCAAAACGTCGAGGCGGCAATTGACCCGGTCTTGCCTTCAGAGGTTTTATCTTCGGATGATACAGTCACTGAAGAGAACAAAGATGACACCGTCCAAATTCTCTTCATCAACACAGACTCCGACGAACATGGGGGCAATCTACCCATTCCTTTACTGCAGGAAGGAAGTTCATCAGAGCCATACCTGGCCATCTACTCGGTCCCACCTCCAAGCAACCTAGTTGTCTCCTTCGACTGGAATCAACTAGGCAGACTCCGTTTGCCGGCAAGCGTACCATTCCGAATTATCATTCAAATATATAGAATGGTCATGGCTGGTACCATCATAGATGAGGGGGCTTCTGTGAGTATCCTTTCCTCTATTGCTTGGAAAGCGCTTGGTTCGCCATCGCTTTCGCCTAAGATGAGAAATCTGACAGGTTTTGATAAAGGAACCAGTCGACCTTTAGGGATACTTCCCGATGTGCCCATAACATTGAGAAGGAAGACGGTTCGCATGAACGTCATGGTAGTTCAAGGACCCTTGGATTATAACCTACTCCTTGGACGAGACTATATTTATTGCATGGGAGCCATCGTCTCCTCACTCTTTAGAGTAATGTGTTTTCCGCACGAAGGAAGAGTGGTCAAGCTTGTAGACCAGCTTTCATTTCCTGGATCACGCATAGCAAATAGTCATATATCGTCCCTAAATGGTCTCTTCACGCAAGAAATGTCTCAATCCCCAGTCCGTCCTCCCGATGAGCGCGAGTAATTCGGAGGGATATGACTGAAACCCAGGGGGCATGCGTCCTGGTTTGCTTCGGCAGGAAAACTTCGGGTATAGGGTAGGTTTCCGTGGGAGAATATGACTAGTCTGTACCCCGTCCGTCGGTGGAAGAGGGGTTATTCTAGAATAAGATTCTCTTGTCAAAGTTATGTGAGTTGGCGGACGTCGTCGCTCACCCTTGTTTATCTCGGTAGACATCGCCGAAGAAGTGTTTTGTTTGCGCCGTGAATAGAACAATCTTTGGGTGACCTGTAAGAGGTAGGCCTCTCCTGATAGAACAAATGTTTTGTCTGCAAATTGAGGGGTAACCTTGAAACCATATTTTATACCTGGGGGCATGCAAACCTTTTGGAGTGCAAGCAAAGAGCGATTATTTATCTGTTTTTTGGATTAGTCGTTTCCTAACTTGCATAAAGAAAGGATGTGGGGCAAAAATCTAAAAGTTGTCGTTTTTATATGAGACATTCTTATCATATGACTAGATTAATCGAGCAGTTTTAGCACATAGTTCAAGCTCGTTAAAAAATAAACATAAGACATGAGCAAATGTTTCCACCCGCATTTAAGCTCGTTAAAAAATGAACTATTCCCCGGTAAATAACCATCGTGAATGTAACATTTCAGCAATTAAAGCCTTGGTCGTGTTTGCACCGTCACCTCCACTTTTTCATTGGCCGATCATTCACCTCCATTTGATTGTTTACCCATTTTGAGGAACAGCTGTGGAGAGTGATTTCACTAGCCATCCTTGTGACACTGCCGTGATTGGAAAATTCGAAACCTTACCTAGAATCAGCTGCTACCCATTTTATCACTCGTTCCTCAAAAGACGAGTCTTCTTTAAGCTCTTTTCAACTGACTTGTAAAATATGAAAAGATTGCCGAGTTTTGGCCTTCCAGCTCGTTAAAGCGATAGGAAGTGCTATCCCTCCTCTAGATTTTAATATTTTTGGACCTGAGGGATTATTGCACAAAAAGATCGAGCGCTTGTTTTGTTCGGCTCGTTAAAGCTAATCGAAAATTCATCCCTTCTGTATTATTTTATACTTTTTCGGACTTAAGGGATTAGATGACGAAAAAGGAATTTTGGAGTTACCTTTACGTACCTTTTCAGACTCTCTAAAAATGAAAAGGACCGAGTTATCTTTGTTGTTAGACTCGTTAAAAAGATTAATAGCGACAAACTTGTCTTTAGACGAGAACGAGTTTCACTATCGCTAGGCTCGTTAAAACATAGCGATGGGTTTGCCCGAAGGGCAAATTATAGAAAAAGCATATGTTATCCTCCTCAAGCTTGACAAAAATAAAGAGGTACTGGTCAGCAATGACTGGGGAAAAATTGGGAAGAAAACTCAAAGAATCTTTATTGGTAGCAAGTCGCTCTTGAACGTGACACTTCCACTCTGTGCCCGAGTCAGGTTGGGTTGTTTCATTCACCGGTCACATCACCATGGTCATGCCATACCATCCACATTTGGGGAAAATGCTACCAATCCATCACATAAGTGTCGCCGACATGTTCAAGAGAAGTCATCCAGAGAAGTCACCTGTGTCCCATCCACTACCATACATTATACTTCATTCTTTCATGACCGCCATCCTGAACCATATATCATCAGATCGTTTTCACCTCCATCAAAATCATTTGCTCCGTTCCGTGTCATTGATGTGGGATTCATTAAGGCCCTCCTTTGACGGATCGCTTCTTGTCGACATCAGCTCATTATCCAAGAAGTTGATCTAGGAACACCCCATTCAGTACTTTGAAGCTTGCATGCCTCAATGGCAAGTTTCTCACTTCCGGCGACAGGTATACATCAATTAACTTCGACCGAAAGATTTTGCGTGGTGTTCGACGCCAAGTCCTTTATTCACACCATGTGAATTGTACTGTAGTACCTTGAGGGTCATTATCATTATCGATGATTCCTCTCGCGCTTGTTAACAGTTTACATCATTGACTGGTAATCAAGCGATGTATTTCCATGTTCGACTTCAAGACATTTCTCGCATGGATCGACTTGTACTTCGAGTGAAGATCGGACGAGATTGAAGACCCCAGATCTAGTTTCATCCATTCGGGCTGCGATATATATTCAGGAAAATAAAGACATTGAAATGTACAACATTGCAGCACAGATAATCATCCTACCAAAAGGATGATGACTCTATCAGAATCATCAGTCTACCATCAGACGATTATCTATCCTATGTACATGAAAATGAATTTATAAAGCTGAGCATGGGAATGCCCGCCTCAGCTAGATCGTGAAAATAGTATGAAAATAATGTATTGTATTGTATCTTATTACAGGTCTCCTCCCAGCATTGAAAGAACTTTGGATCCTCCTAATAAAGCATTTCACCCGATAAACGGCCTCATATTTTAGGGGGCAAATGTTATAGACATTTTTGTGCCTTACAGCTCTAAGCATGAAATGTCCATAAACCAAGGGCTCCTAAGTCCCTAAAAGTGTTGTTCTAACTCCTAAAGGAACAAGGTCAACAAATTACAGCTTATCCCAGAAGTTCTCCACCAGAAACTGCTCAGAATCAGTCAAATCAGGATCATTTCAGCTGCTCCACTAGCCAAGTGCGTTGCATAGCACCTAGGTCCACTAGCTAGGTGCATTTCAATGCATATAAATGCACTACCAGGGTGCGTTGAGCGGGAAATGACAAGTGGCAGAGTCATTCCACGAGGTGGAGAGACAATGGAAGCTTCCAGAATCTTCTCCAATGACACTTGCCTCACTGAATTCGACCAAGGATGAGTAAGAGGCTCTCAGTCTCCAAGTGGAAGTAAGAACTGACAGAGAGAAGACACTAGTCAAATCATAAGCTGACTCATACTCCTTGCATACATCTATATATGGATCCCTCATCCCAGAGATCCAGAGGCTGGAATTTTGTACATTGCAAAGAATTGCTGTTGGTTTTGAGATAGATATCAAAGTATTGGGTGATTTATGCTTTGTTGGGGGTGAAGAGGGGCTTCTTTGCTGGGAGGTTGATGCCGGATCAGGAATCATCGGTTGTAACTCCTCCTGGAACTTCTTGTTATATCAATAAAACTATTTGAGTTTCTCCTACATGCTTGTGTATCATTGATGTTTGTTACATTTGTATGTTTAGCTTAAATCCGATCCTAAGCTATTTATGAATATAAATCCATGTCTTTGTGTAGTTTTCTTCTTCTGTGATCTTACAGGAACTTGGTGAAGCTGGGCAAGTAAGGAAGCAGGTAGCTGGAAACTGTCAAAGAAGAGAGAGATTGGATCAAATGACTAGCGCAAGACACAGGTTGGTTCATCCTATTCCTCTTTGTTTATAGTTCATAAAGAAGAATACAAAAGTAGTTTTCTCTGTTTGTTTCAAAGGTAACTGTCACACCTTAGTGGGATAGAGTCGTTCTGAATAGACACTTATCCCGATAACAAGGAGCTTGCTAGATGACGATGCTACTTGGGAGGGCGAGAACATACTTGAGAAGCCAACACTGAATTTGCTTGGGGACAAGCAACATTTGGGAGGGGAGGACTATAATGTCCCTTCCTAAATTATTTTGGAACATGATTAATTTTTTCATTTTGGGGCTGATTTTGGAAGTTAGTTGGAACCATTCAATTTTATTAGGAGCCTAGACTTCATAGAAGTTATTTCGATGTTGTTAATTTGTATGTGGGGGCTACCCACACTAGGAGAATATGTATTCCCTAGTTTGATTTGCATGGAGGGGAAATCGATGGTTAAGTGAGGGACCCATGATGGAGGGAAAATGGAGGGAAAAGTGCTCCATGAAATCCATATAAGGAAGGAAACTCTCCTCATTTGAGCATATTATATTTTGACATATTGAACTCAATCTTAGTTGCTTGAGCTACTTAGACAGGTTACTATTTTGTTTAGCACACGAGTGTCTCCGAGTGGAGATCTCAACCCTTGCTTCAGTGGACTTCGAGTGCCAGCCCTAGGAGGGAGTTTTGCTTCATCTTAGTTTGTAGTAGCAGAAGGGACACAAGTTACAATAACTGTAAGTCAAGTACTAGCAAGAGGGGGAGTTACAACAACGCGGGAATTGTGCAGTCATAGTGTTAGGCCCCTATAATACTAGTGAATCCACCATTACTATTGTCATTGTATCCCTTATTGTTATTATTTTTCCCCTATTGTCCCCATATTGTTGTTAGTATGCCCCAAAGAAACCCAGTATTGTTATTTTTGTGCCCTTATGTTATTACTGTTATGTCGGCTTGATTATATTCTGACCCCTTAGACTCCTATATATAGAAGGGAGGTTTAGTCATTTGAATCATCCAAGAATTGTTCATTTGTGTAATGTAAAGGAGGTTTCCCCCTCGAAGAGGCTAAATTCTAAGGTGTTCATCTATCTTTTCTATCTTTTTGTGAGCTAGTTTCCTAACATTTGGTATCAAAGCTTTGGATTCTAGGGTTTTGTTGCTCCAAATAGGTCATCGTGGAATTTTCTCTATACCTTTGTTTTTGAAATGTTTCAAAAGCTATAAAAAACACCCATTTGACCCAAAATCGTTCTAAAATTCAGGTCTAAATTTTAGAGCTTCTCTCGCTATATTTGCGGAGATATGATCTGAGGAAGTTAGGGTTTTTGAAGACTCCTGAATTACATTCCAAACAGGTGACCTGGGGAAAATCATCATAACTTTTGTTTTGAGAATCAGATTGAAATTTCGTCAGAATTTTCGGAAAGAGGACAGCCTGTAGTTTTCTATGTATCATTTTTAGATACTAAGGTTGAAACAGTGACATGTGACAGATCGTACAAGTTTTCTCTACTGAACTAGTCTATAATCAGGTCACGGTGGGAGATTTGACATAACTCTTCCTTGGAGAATCCAATATTGATCAGAATTGCAAGGTTAGAAAGAGGAATCAAAGGGCTATCATAGGACGCGATTTCAAATATTCAAGATCTGCAGTTACAGAGATACAACAAATTCAATATCGAGCTCTTACAAAGTGAAAAAAAAGGTGTGTAGTTTTTTTTTTTAAATTTTGCATAAGATTGGTTTGAAAAATTAGTTTGAAGGAATTCAAAGGGAATAGTGAAGAATTATTAGCATTAATTAATGCCCCAAAGAAAGAAAATGGAAACACCTAGTAAGCAACCTGAAAGCTCTAGCATGAATCGTGAAGAAGAGGAAGAAATGAAACATGATATATCAAAATTACAAGACCAAGTACAACAAATTTCACTCTCACTAAAGGTAAATGAAGCCAAGATGAATGGCGTGGAAGCTAATATGAATGGCATGCAAGTTAAGATGGATGGTGTGAAAGCTAATATGAATGGCATGCAAGTTAAGATGGATGGCGTGGAAGCTAAGATGGATGGCATGGATGATAAGATGGAAGGCATGAATAAGTTGCTACAAGAAATGGTCACTAATGGTGAAAGGGTAGCAAAGGAAATTCATGATGAGAAAAAAGGAAATGTTAATCATGATTTCATACTCTAATGTTGGATTGAAGACCCACCATGTTCCAAAAATCGATATGAGGACGTTTGATGACAAGGATCCCGGAACATGGATACTACAGATGGAGCAATTTTTCGATTTCCATAATGTGCAAAACACAAAAACGGTACGTATTGCAACTTTATATTTGGAAGCAAATTAGTTTGTATGGTATCGATGGCTTTGCTCTCGTAAACAAATTGTCAATTGGACAATTTTTATGGAAGAAATGATTACACATTATGAGGATAAAAAAAGCAACACCTTTTTTAGCCAATTGATAAATCTCAAACAAAAGGGTTCAATGATGGAGCACATTGAGGACTTCCAAAAATTGAACATAAGGGTAAAAGATATTTCAGAGGAACATAGGATTGATGTGTTCATAGGGTCTTTAAAGGATAATATCCAACACAAGGTTTTCCTTTGGGAACCTGATTCATTGGAGAAGGCATTTAGGTTAGCAAGAAAAATGGAAAGCAAAATTATGGCAACCAGGAAGCCTACCACTCACAACTATAAAGATGGAAGTGTTGTTTCCCCTAGCCTTCCAAAACCTACAAGGTTGACACCACAACAAGTGGAAGAAAAAAAAGCAAAAGGGCTTTGTTACAGTTGTGATAAAGGTCATAAGTTTGCTGAGAAGAAATTATTCTACATAGATTGTGAAGAGGAGGAAGAAAGGAACAAGAAATGTAAAAAGAAGAGGATATACTCTAGGAACAAACCTTAGATAAAGAAGAAATGAATCCGACCATATCTTGTAATGCATTGGTTGGAATTAACACTCCTCAAACTATTAAGATAGAAGGAGATATCAAGAAGAAAAAGGTAATAGTGTTGATTTATTCGGGAAGTACCCATAATTTTATTCATTGTAAGATAGCAAAGGAATTGAATTGCTTCCTATATCCAGCACCAGAGTGTCAAGTGATGGTTGGAAGTGGAGGAACCATAATTGCTCTGGAAAGTGCCATAATATCAAGCTATCCATGGGAGAATATGTATTGAATAGCCCAATGCTTTCCATTCCAATGGGTGGTGCTGATGTTGTACTAGGAGTCCAATGGCTAGAATCCTTGGGTACAATATCTTTTAATTTTCAAGAACTTTTCATGAAATTTTGTGTGAAAGGAAAGGAAGTTGAATTAGGGGGTATTGTAGGGAAACGGGGAAAGATAATCAGCTCTAACAGTATGACAAAGCTTCTAAAGAAGGAACAACGAGGTGTAATTGCACAAGTATGTTCGCTAGAGGTTCCCACATCGAAATCATCTATTTCTCTAGATCTCCAAAAAGTCTTGGACAATCATTCCAAGGTATTTGAGACTCCCAAAGGTCTCCCACCTATTCATGATCATGATCATGCTATTAATTTGATTCCAGGAAGTGTTCCTCCAAACATCGGGTCATACAGATATCCCTATGGCCAAAAGAGTGAAATTGAACGTATGGTTGTAGAAATGCTAGAGGCTGGTATAATTCAACCTAGTCAAAGTTCTTTCTTTGCTCCAGTAGTATTGGTGCACAAGAAGGATGGATCATGGCGCATGTGTCCGGATTATAGGGAGCTTAACATGCTCACTATTAAAGATAAATTTCCCATTCCTATCATTGATGAATTATTGGATGAATTGTGTGGATCAATTTACTTCACCAAGTTGGATCTTCATCAAGGATATCATCAAAATCAGAATGAAGATTGAAGACATTTCATAAACAACATTTAGAACTCATGAGGGTCATTATGAATTTTTGTTCATGCCTTTTGGCCTTACCAATGCACCTTCTACATTTCAAGGTTTGATGAATTCCATTTTCAAACCCTTAGAAAATTTGTGTTAGTAGTTTTTGATGATATACTAATCTACAACAAGTCTTGGAAGGATCATGTTGAACATGTTGACAGGGTGCTCAAACTATTGGAGGAGAAACAATTATATGTAAAAAGATCCAAATGTTTCTTTGGAGTACAAGAGGTGGAATATTTGTGTCATATTGTACCTCATGAAGGTGTTAAGGTAGACCCTAGAAAAATTCAAACCATTAGGGAACGGAAAATCCCCACATCCATAAAGCATCTGCAAGGATTTCTCAGGTTGATAGGGTATTATCGCAAGTTTGTTAAGAATTATGGGAGAATAGCAGCACCTCTAACAATATTATTGAAGAAAGATGCATTTTCATGGACTCCATAAGCAATAAAGGCCTTCAAAAATCTTAAATAGGCAATGTGCCAAGCACTGGTCTTAGCTACGCTGGACTTCACAAAAAACTTTATTGTGGAATGTGATGCTTCAAGAAATGGAATTGGTGCTGTTTTAATGCAAGATGAAAGACCTATTGCTTTCGAAAGTCATCCAATCAAGGGAAAGTATTTACAAAAAGCTATTTATGAGAAGGAAATGTTGGCAATACTACATGCACTTAAGAAATGATGACCCTACCTAATGGGAAGACACTTCAAGGTAAAAACGGATCATGATAGTCTTAAATACTTTTTAGAACAAAGATTATCCTCTGAAGAGCAACAAAAATGGGTTACAAAGATGTTGGGTTATGACTTTGAAATCATCTACAAAAAAGGGAGGCAAAATGCTGTGGCAGATGCACTCTCAAGAAAGGATGAGGATGTGGAAGCATTGTTGTGCGCCATTTATATTATGCAACCAGATTGGATAAATGAAGCAAGGGAGGAATGGAAGAATGACGAAGAAGTGTGGACACTCATTCGAAAGTTACAACAAGATCCCAATACATCTGATACATTTAGCTGGAAAAATGATTCGTTATGGTACAAAGATCACTTATACCTATGTAAGAACTCTCAACTCAAACAAAAGATTCTTATGGAATTTCACACTTCTCCCTTAGGAGGGCACTCAGGATTTTTAAAAACTTACCACAAGGTTAAGAAGGAATTTTTTTGGGATGGCCTTAAATAAGATATTCAAAAGTTTGTGGTGGAATGTTTGGTTTGCCAACAAAATAAAGTTGAAACAATTAAGACCCCAGGTCTATTACAACCTTTATCCATTCGAAGCCAACGTTGGGAGGAGGTTTCAATGGATTTTATCACAGGTTTACCCAAGTCCAAAGGAAAGAGTGTCATCATGGTGGTAGTTGAAAAACTTACCAAGTATGCACACTTTTGTGCATTATCACATCCATTTAAAGCCAGTGCAGTTTCTACTGCATTTATGGAAACAATTCAAAAGCTACATGGAAACCCAAAGATTATTGTAAGAGATAGAGATCCCATTTTCACTGGAAATTTTTGGACAGAATTATTTTCTTGTCTCGGTACTCAGTTAGCTCATAGCTCATCTTGTCATCCTCAATCTGATGGGAAAACTGAGATAGTAAACAAATGTTTGGAAGGATATCTTCGTTGCTTTGTATTTGATAAACAAACAAAATGGGTCAAATGGTTGCCTTTGGCTGAATGGTGGTATAACACTTCCTTCCATACTGCAGCAAAAATAATCACATTTATGGCACTTTATGGATATCATCCACCATCCATCACATCATATTTAAGAGAAAATTCTAAGGTTCAAGCAGTGGAATATCACATCGAGCATCAACAACAAGTTCTCCAACTCTTAAATGATAACCTCACGTTGGCGCAGAATAGAATGAAACAATAGGCAGATCAACATCGCAGCGAAAGAAATTTTGATGTAGGTGACTGGGTATTCCTACAGCTACAACCATATAAACAAATGTCCCTCAAGCAAGCTAAGAAGGATAATAAATTATCACCAAAGTATTATGGTCCATACAAGGTGTTGCAAAAGATTGGTACTATGACATACAAATTGAAGCTTCCTGCAGCTTCTCGAGTGCACCCAGTTTTCCATGTTTCATGTTTAAAGAAGGTTATAGGTGACATGCTCCCAGTTCAAACAATATTGCCATAACTTGACGAGGAAGGAAAAATCATATTGGAACCAGAAGCAGTCATAGAAACAAGAACTCGACAGCTACAAAATTGATCAATTTTGGAGTATCTCATCTAGTGGAAGAACTTATCCGCTGAAGATTCCACATGGGAGGATGAGAATTTTATACAGAAGCATTCAGAACTACTCAAGCGTTGAGGAAAACGCTTTTCGGAAGGAGAGGGGCATGTTAGGCCCCTATAATACTAGTGACTCCCCCATTACTATTGTCATAGTATCCATTATTGTTATTATTATGCCCCTATTGTCCCCATATTGTTGTTAGTATGCCCCAAAGAAACCCAGTATTGTTATTTTTGTGCCCTTATGTTATTACTGTTATGTTGGCTTGATTATATTATGACCCTTTAGACTCCTATATATAGAAGGGAGGTTTAGTCATTTGAATCATCCAAGAATTGTTAATTTGTGTAATGTAAATGAGGTTTCCCCCTCGAAGAGGTTGAATTCTAAAGTGTTCATCTATCTTTTCTATCTTTTTGTGAGTTGGTTTCCTAACACATAGCATGAGGCACTCCAGGAATTTGGGGAGACAGGAGCATCCTTTCATCATTTTCAGGATTATAGATGGAAGCTATAGACAAGAGGGCCATCCTACACACAACTTTCATTTAATCAAGTGCAGGACCCTGTCATCTCCTCCATGACTGCGCAGTCATTAGAGTGAGACTCTTTGGGGCAACACCATCCGGGAGAGCTTGGAGTTAGGGTGTTGGGAGATCATTTGGAGGGCCATCTAAGGAGGATTGCTGGAGTTGGGAGAGAAGATATTGGAAGGACTAGTCACAACAACAGAATTCAAAATTGGAGGAGGGCCAAGCTATGGAGGGTCAATTTTTGAAGGTTGGAACCAAGGGAAACCCTTTCTGGGTTTTTCTAGGTTTTTGGTAAGGATCATACTCCTAATTTCATACAATTTTTTGGGAAAATCTGATGGGTCAGACAGGGGTCCCAACAAAGCCAACAAATAGAGGAGCTAAGGGGAATTTGGGCCAAAATTCTGAGGTCAACATTTGGCCAATTCCTTCGTGGGTTATTCTGGGCTTCTTGCGTAGAGGTGGGGATTAATTTCCTAGATTTTTTTGAGCAACAAGGAAGGCTCTAACAACAGATCATTTCAGGTAGCAACACCTTTTCGGGCACCAACAACGCAGCTCCTGGACTGGATTACTAGCAGATTTGAGGAGGGTGTTCCATTTTTCATTTTGGGCTTTTGCTAGATTGCCTAGAGAAAGCCCTCATGCACACATTCCAACACCTTGTTGTAAACCTCTTCCCATTTAATGAAATGAGTAGACAACGCAGTTTGGTTGCAATTTTTTGGTTTGATGGCCTGATTTAATTTTATGGTGTTATTTTTATTGTCCGCTTTTCATAGCACTATTTTCCATAGTTTGGAACATTAGAATTTCATTGTTATATTTTTGTTATGAAGGTTTCATTTAGTTATGGGAAGTGACCTAGGCTCTGGGCCTAAAAAAGTGGCTCAAATCCCGGGGACTAAGAAGAAAAGTCCCTGGATGTTGGAATACTATGCTATGGGAGCATCCAAAGCCTTCAAGATGCATGCATGCCCATATCATGGGAGTGTTCGAGGGTTAATTGGTCTAAAAACTCAGTGGGGCCTAGGGGATGGTTACCTGAGAGGTTGGCATGGTTCCTGGAAGTCACGTTGCTGATGTGGAAGGTCAGTATGGTGTGTCTTCTTTAGTTCCACTTCCTTAAGGTGACCTAGGAGGTCGAATCATATCATAGTAACTTCTCGTCACATGTTTAACCAAGTTGGTCAGTTACTTGGGTAGATGTGGGAGGAGGGTGTTATAATGAACTTGGCGGGGTTGATATTAATGTCCCTGAAGAAGACTTGGTAAGCCTAGCCCTCCTAGGATTTCCTAATAGCTGGCATAGCTATCAAGATTCGCTAAATGGAAGGGAGAAACTACTGAATTGAGACCACTTGTGGTTCAATTTTGTACAAGAGGAAATAAGGCGGAATACTAGAGATGTGACTTCATCCAAGGGAGAGGATGAAGAAAACTTTGCATTGGCTAGAAAGGAAAAGAAGGGAAAAGGGAAGAAATCTCAATCCAAACCAGAGTCCATCCAAGGGGGAAAGAATAAATATTTTTCCAAAATTAAATGCTTCCATTGTCATGAATTCAGGCACTATGCCATGAACTGTCCACACACAAAGGCAAGCAAGAAGACCTCAAAAGGTGCAGTAGGTGAAGCCTTGGATTCACATTTCGAGCTTTAATTTACCCTCATTGCATGCATGTCCAACACAGTGATGGGGAGTGTGTGATACTTGGATTCAGGTGCATCGTTCAACATGATAGGATGTAGATATTTTTTCAGTGACCTGGTAGAAAAAGACTTACAGATGCACATCAAGATGGGGGATGATGGAAGGTATAACGTGACCAAGATTGGTAGAATCACCTTTCAGAGGGATTTGAGCTCCCCCCCTCAGGCTCAAGGATGTCATGTTCATTCTGAGCCTAAGAAAAATCTTATCTTTGTTGCAGTTTTGGAAGACCCGTGGTTATGATGTGATCTTTAGCAAAGGAAAGGAATTATTGAGACACATAGCCAACGGACAAGTGAAGAAGATCGAGGTTCGTGTGAAGAACCTATATAAGCTAGATGTGGAAGATTATGCCACATTGAGGAGTAAGGTAGAGAAGGTACATAGTTGCAATGTTAGTGAAATTTGAAACAGAAGAGTTGGACATTTGCATCATGGAACCTTTATGATTATGCAACAGATTACAACATTCCTCCCCAAAGGAGAACTTGAACAGTAAGACGTATAAACATGATGTACTTTAGGTAAGTACACAAAATCCACATTCCATGATTGGGACAACAAAGCACATGTAGTCCTTGAAAGGGTCCACTCTAATGTATGTGGAACTTTCTCGATAGCCTCCACTTCCAGACACAAATATTTTTTCATTTTTATTGATGTCTACTCACAAAAGTGTTGGATCTTATTCATGCAGAAGACATATGAGACATTCTCCAAGCTTGTATAATTCATGGAATTGGTTGAGAAAGAAACCAACAAGAAGGTGAAGGATTTCAGGAGCGATAATGGAGGTGAGTACGTGTCGAATGAATTTAAATTTTTCTGTGCAAAAGAAGGCATTTGATGAGAGTTGACAACACTCCACAACCCACAACATAATGTGGTGGCCGAGAGAAATAACTATAGCATTGGGAGTTGTTGTAACATTATTTGGTTTTGATAAGTTAGTATATTTGTTAAAAATAAATTCAAAATGTTAAGTTAGGATATGGATGAAAAAGAAAGAAAAATAAAAAAATGTTAGGATAGTTGTTCATTTTATATATATCCATATCAAATAAATTTTTAGGATTTAGTTTCCCTAAAGAAAGGAGGCAAAAGAAAACAAAAAATGTTAGGGAAACAAAAAGAAAATAAAGGCTTTAGTTTCAAAAATAATAAATTCAAAGGCTGCTTGTTTAAATGCGCCACACAAGAAATGTTAAATTTTATTAATTGATGATTAATTTCCCTTTAAAAGGTATTAATATTTGTTATTAATTTCTAACATTAGACTTTATGTTATATAGCGCATATGTTTGTTTAGGTCAAATTCGTTAATCGAAGAAACATCTTGTTGGATTTAAATAAAGAGTGCGCATCATCCAACGGTGGATATACTCCCTGCCTAGATCAACGATGGGGGAGAGACTTCACAACCCCCTCAACCATTTTTCATTAACGTGGGGGGGGTGGGGGGGTGTCTGAAAAGTAGTTTTAATGGCGGATGCCCCAACCTTATGTGTCTCCATTTCATAACTCTACACCCCCCCATTCAAAACCACAAACCATTTGCTACCCCCTCCAAAATCCACCAATGGTTTTCTTCTGCCAACAATTCTCCACCCCATACTTTTACCGTTATCCCTTGACCAATCCAACACCGCCACCTCACATACCCATTGCCAAGTCGTTCTATCCGTTGCCACCTCACATGTTTGTTGCCCAGCTATCATACCTGTTCCTATTCATCCGTTACAGCTCCTCTCCTAAACATTAAAGCCTCTATGGTCATAAAAGAAACCATTAGCCAAATCCTGCATGCTATTAATAAACCTAAACCCATCTCTTTGTCACTTTCGATTGAACCTTTAGTGTTATTTGTAGGTGAAACAGTTTCGTGCGCAAAACCTCTTTCCATTGTATCCATCTGCCACCAGAGTCACTCATTCTTCTGTCTGTCAGCATGGCCCCAAAAGGGAAATCTAAAAAGCAGAGTACAGAAGAAAGTGTTGCTACCACCATCCTAGTCGATCTTGACCATGTTCCCCTCATTGAATCCCTTTCAAGATTGCAGATTCTAAGTGTGAGTTCGATTTCCACAAACTGCACCTATGGCTCAAACAAAAATACCTTGACCAGCAAGACCCAATCAGATTCTGGGAATCACTGTTGCCTTTCTTCAGCTTCCCAAAAACACATGATTTCCCTGACCTGATTACCTGGTGCCAAGCCAAATATGACCCTGTAAAAAGAGTAGTGGTGGCTTAGAATGGAGACATTCTGATCACCATCTCTACTGAAATCATTAACCAGATGCTCCTAATTCCTCAATTAGACTCTCTCAACCATTTTTCACAAGCAACACTTATGGATTTGTACCATAAGCTAACCTTTCCACAGAGAGCCCAAATATTTGAGATATTTTTGCCTAAGGATGCAGAATTACCAAAAAGGAATCCACCCTATCCATCTTCCATATTTCCTGAAGCCTCCAGGCATTATATTTCTCTGCTTTCCTACTTGTTAGGATATCCAGATGACTAGTCTGTTGATGAACCCATCCTTGGATTCCTTTCCATATTCAACAAAGATCAGCAACCAGCATTCATGTATAATTACAGTCAATTCCTGGCTGATAATATACATGAAAAATTCATGAATCTTACTGTACAAGGAGTGTTCAACTACAGTTCTGTAATTGTCCACATGTTTCTTTTTCAGCAGGGAGATATTTTTCCCATCAAGCTCAGCAAACAGGATGAACAAGGAATGAATCAATCAGTGATTAATTGGACCGAAATAGTCAGGACCACTTCCACAAGCTCTTGATTCTCAGATTTTATTGATACTTTCATACATCCAGTGGCACAACTTCTCAAAAGTTAGAAAAGGCCAAGGATTGGAGATGAAATCAAGAGGATTTTACACTTAAGTGAGCATACTAAAACTGGTGACTGGTATTTATACTAGAACTATATAGAGATAAGGGTATATGGTTGTGAGCTTGCACCATATAAGTTTCCCAAGTATGTTCCTATGAGAATATTTTCTCTGGAATATATTAGGCAGATGATCAACATGGATGACCTGCACTTTGTGTCAGGAAAAAAGAAATCTCAGTTTAAAATCAAGTCAAAGATTGGATCATTCATTTGCAACACCAGATCAGCTGGTATTGAGGTAGATGCATTGTTAAAGAAAATGAATTTCCAACCTAGCTTTACCTGGTCTTATGACCCTTTTGGTATAATTTCTTCCTTGAGAGTTGAATTAAAAATTAATCCCTATAATCATATTCCAAGACCAGAAATAGAAAAGTTCATGAACCAAGAGCAGTGGGCTAATGGGACACTTCAAGAGGTAGATGAACAGGTTTTATCCACCCCCAATGAACAGACTTCAGTTGCTCAAAGAAAGCAATAGAAAAGGGTGAGAGAGGATACTTTATATACTAAGGAGATTATGAAAGGGTTAATTTTACAATAGAAGAAGACAAAGGTTGGCTTGAAAACATCAAAAGAAGAAAATCAACCCCTAATAATTGATCTTAGAGATTCATAAGATTCTACATCAGCATGGACTAGTGTTCCAAGAACTCTTCCTTCAACTTCACCTTCTAGAGAATCTCTAGAGATCATTCAGTCCATAGGAACCAGTTCCTCAGATAATCAGAACATCTTGTTAGAGTTCCTTGAAATTAAATAGAAGAATGAGACTTTGATGTCTAATGTGTACAACCAATTCTGTAAACAAACATGAACTTCCCAGCATAGGCTTCTTTCTGCTTTCGACAGTGAGAAAGGCAGAATGTAGATGGCTTTCTTGCAAGCCCAAATCCCATTTCCTAAGTCTCCATCAGATTATAAAAATACTGTATTTTCATTTGATGTCAATCAAATCCATCCAATTGACCAGATGGATATGCACAGATAGTCTGGTGAGATGTTTTTTTCTACCATGACAACTACAGCTATGTCTCTTTCCAAACATAGGACTATCCTATCCAATGTTCAAACTCAGCTCAGGATAGAAAAGGTTTCTTCATTAGCCAAAGATAACAGAATAAAGGCACTGGAGAACTTAGTGATTAAAGTAGGATATGATCCTAAAGATGTCAAAGCTGCAGAGTTACTCCTCAAAAAGAAAGATGCAGACATTGTTGCATTAAAGAAACAGTTGAAGCTGCCCTCTACAGAAGATCCTCTAACAAAGGACATAGCAGAAAAAGGAGGACATGCTCAAGCTTATCATTGAGCACAATATATAGCTACAGAAAATGGAAGAGCAGATTGAATAGTTACTAAAGGAGAAAGAGGCAACGCAACTTGGTATGATTCCAGTCACAGCAGTCCCAATAATAGTTGTAGGTACAAAGCCTAGTTCATCATCAACAACCATTGAGTCTACATCAACAGCAGTAGATCCAACAAGATTATCTCAAGAATTGGCCATACAGAAACAGGAAAATGAGAAGTTACTGCAAAATTTCCAAAGTTTAGAATTGTAGAAAGTAAAGAATGATACTTTGTATGTGCAGGAGATGCAGAAGTCCCACAGATTGGAACTTAAGATCCAGAATTTGGAAAGTGAGTCCCTAATGGTAGATACTTTGGCCCAAGCCAAGGAATATATTTGGACACACATCAGCCAATCTATGACAGATGTATGGCCATCCATACAAATAATTTTTGAACAAAAAGAACTCATTACCAGATGCAGAGCAGTAATAGAAGAACAAAAAGTAGCTTTGAAGACCAAGCCAACAGAAGCCACAGATATGATAAAGGTGTTAAATTCAAAAACCAGAGAAGAACTGGAAGAAATAAATATTTTTGACAGAACAACTACCATCTTAGAGATTAAGAAGGTCTTACAAAAGAAGAATTTGATTAACCAGTTAGAAACAAAATGTCAAACCCTGGATATTGTTGTCCAAAGGTTTCATTCAAAATTTAATATTTTAAATCAGAAAGGACTACCAGGATTGGTAGCTCTAAATGATAAGTTGATCAAATTAGAAGATTATTGCAAGAATTTGTATACTTTTGAATTGGACAGAGCTAAGTTTGCAGAAATCAAAGGATAGATAATAGGGAAGGCCTTTCTTGAAGCCTTGGAGTTTGATTTGACCATCAAGCACGAAATTAGACATTTGTTCCTTAACAAGAAAATTTTCGAGAGGTACACAAAAGTGGATGAAACATTTAGAAAGATGGTGAATGTGGAAATACCAAGTGAAGAAATATGGGATCAGTTGTGTGAAACAATTGAGTAATTTTTTATCCTAATAGTATGACAACTCATCAGTATGACAACTCATCATTAGACATCTGTTCCTTAACAAGACAATTTTCGAGAGGTACACAAAAGTGGATGAAACATTTAGAAAGATGCTGAATGTGGAAATACCAAGTGAAGAAATATGGGATCAGTTGTGTGAAACAATTGAGTAATTTTTTATCCTAATAGTATGACAACTCATCAGTTTTTTCAGGCCAGATCATCAACAGATTCCCAAAAGATAAAGCCATCTCTTCAGTAGTTTCTCGGTTCCTACAATATTGTCCTATTTTTGTACTTTTGTCCTTTTTTGGTATGTTGTTCCAACAGATCTAGATCTTTTTCAAAGTTTTTGTACAAATAACTCCTTCTTTGAGTTATTATGGGTTGAACCCTTGAACAAGCTATCAAGCAGATTTGTACTACGCTGGAGCATTTTTTTGGAATAATAAAGGATTTTGGATTTATCTCATATGGTTTGTTTCTCAGTGAGTTTTATTTCATGTTATTCATTCATTTTGTTTTCTTCATATATAGTAAGTATTTTTATAGTAATCTAGGCAAAAATTTGATGGAGTTTCAATCTTATTTTGAATCCCCTGTGAAATTGTATTTATAAAAAGAGAATAATTTATAGAACTGTTTGTTATTGTAAGTTCCTCTTTAATTATAAATTACATCAGATATCTATAACATTTTAATTATATTTTGTTGATTAAGAAAACAATGTTTCTTAAATTCTTCTTATAATTTGTCAAGTATTCATTTTGAATATTCAATGAATTATACTTCTTTATGCTCTTCTTTTCCACCCCACTAAAATCAAATTAACTGTGCGCAGTTAAAGAACGACCTTTTATTTTACTTGGAAATCTATCTGAGTTTTAAGAACCTATTTATAAATTGTTCATTGTTCATCTAATAATTCAAAACAACAAAACATTATAGATGCTTTGGCATAACTAATTGACCTAGAGTTATCTCAAAGGACAACAGGAGCAACAAGGGAAATTTTGAATGACCAAGGCCTACCTCTACATTTGTGGGTTGAAACATGAAACACAACATTCTATTTGCAGAACTAGAGTCCTCATCAGATTTTGGGCATAATTACGCCGAAGGAGGATTTATCAGGGAGAAATTCGAATGTGTCACACTTCGGGATTTTTGGAGCCTCTGTCTACTGCCATGTCTTCAAAGAATCAAGGAAGAATCTTGAGCCAACAACAGAATTGGGGGTATTTTTTGGTTACATAGAAACTCCCCACAAATACCGTGTGTATTTTCCTTCCCTTAGAATGACAATAATTAGGGGAATTTTGAGGTCTAAAATGGGCCTCCAAAGGAAATTATAAAATAACAGTGGAAATAAAAATAAGAATAGATTACATCATCAAAATTTAGAGGGAAAAAAAAATAAAAAACTATTTTTTCAACTTATGTCCTTATGGGTTTACTCAAATTTCAAGTGACGCTCATTGGATGTAGAATTTGATTCCTCATCCAAGGAGTACCCATGTTGCATACTTTCGATGGACCCTGCTACACGAAAAATGAGAAATACATGAAAAACGTGATTGCAATCACATTTTTCATGTAGCAGGTCCATCAAAAATATGAAACATGGGTACTACTTGGATGAGGAATTAAATTTGGCATCCAACGAGTACTGCCACTGGAAATTTGAGTAAAACCTTAGGGAGATAAGTTTAAAATACGAGTTGAAAAAGTACTTTTATTATTTTTTTACTTTTTTATTCCAAAAATGGTGAATCATCCCCCATGGTTGACATCATCATCTTGAATCGTATTGGTTCTTAAAATTTTTATTTTTGTTGTAAATTTTTCTTAGGAGGCCCACTTTAGACCTCAAAATTCCCTAATGTGTGTGGAAGGATGTAAAATTTGATGAGGAGAAAGTGATGTGTTGCTCTCTTTAGAGGGAGATTTAGATCCCACTAGAGGAGATATTAGCTCCAAAGGAGGAGCCTCAAGAAGTTGTGGAGAAGTCACAAATTGAGGAGTATAGAGTGGAGACATCCACTCAAGCAGAACTATCTAGAGAAGGAAGAAAAAGAACTAGAGAAATTGATAGACTTGTGCATAATGCGAGGGAGAATGTGGGATTTCCTTCAAATTTGTGCAGGAAAAGGAGGTCACCTGATCGATACACTGACTATATGGCTTTAATGGCTAAGCTTGTTGAGATTGAGCCATCTTGTTTCGAAGAAGCCATAGATAAACTTGTATGGGTTGATGCAATGGTGGAGGAATACAAATTCATTGTAAAGAATAGTGTTTGGGAAGTGGTAGCAAAACCAACAAATCAATCAATTGTGGGTTCACAATGGATCTTCAAGGTTAAGCAGGTAGCATATAGAATCATAGATAAGTATAAGGCTAAATTTGTGGCGAAGGGGTACTCTCAAGTTGAGTGACCTGACTCTGAGGAGACCTTAGATCCTATAGCAAGGTACTCATCCATTAGATCAATTCCTTTTTTGGCTACACAGATGGGATGGAAGATCCAACAGATGGATGGAAAAACAACATTGCTCAATGGAGTTATTGAGGAGGAGGTGTACATTGAGAAACCAAAAGGCTTTGAGAGTTTTGATCGAGAGTCTCATGTGTGCAGACTCAAGAGAGAATTGTATGGTCTCAAACAAGCACCCTGTGCTTGGTACACTAAGATCGATAAATATCTCACCTGTTTGGGCTTTTCTAAGAGTGAGGTGGATGCAAACCTCTATCATATCTTGGTTGAATGAAATTTTCTCATTATTGTCTTATATGTTGATGATTTGATTTTAACTCATGATGAACAGTTGATCAAATATTGCAAGGAGGACCTTGTAAGGGAATTTGAAATGAAGGACATGGGTCTCATGCACTACTTCCTTGGGTTGGAAGTATGGCAAGGCAATGGGGAACTATTTATCTCTCAAGGAAAGAATGCAAATGAGATACTGCAGAGATTCGGCATGGAGAATTGTAAACCCATGGAGAAACCTCTAGTAACCAACTGGAGGAAGGAGGATGCCACTTCAAGTGAGGAAGTGGATGCTACCATTTATTGGAAGCTAGTGAGTTCACTAATGTACACGACCAAATATGTGTTATGCAGCCAACTCGTTGAGCCAAGCTATGGTTAGGCCAACCAAATTATTTTGGAAGGAAGCTAAGCATGTTTTATGGTACCTCATAGGCACTAACCAGTTTGGACTATCATACATACAGAAAAAGGGAGTGAAGTTGTGTGGCTTCACAGATGAAGACTGGGTAGGGAGTCCATTAGACCGAAAGAGTACATCAAGTGGAATTTTCATTGTTGGGTCCGCAATTATTTCTTGGTACATCAAGAAGCAAAGATATGCGACACTTAGCTCACCAGAAGCATAATACATGGCTGCAAGTCAAGCCACATGTGAGGCAATTTGGATGAGAAAGATACTTGTTGGATTGTTTGGTCAGATTATGTATCCAACAATGATCTACGATGATAATCAAAGTTGCATCAAGCTCTTTGAGAATTCTGTTTTTCATGATCAATCCAAGAATATAGATATACGGTATCACCATTTAGGGGATTGTGCGCAGAGGCAGATAATGTTGCTTCAATACATTCCGACATAGGAACGAGATGTTGATATTTTGACAAAGGCCTTGTCAAGAGGGAATTTCGAGTTCCACAAGTGTGGGATAGGGGTGGTTGATAATCCATTTCTCATTGAGAGGGAGTGTTGAAAATTGCAACAAGAAATTCTCAATTTGATTTTTCCTTGATTAAATTCGAATTTTCACATCAGTAGACAACTTGGATGTAGTTAACTTGTGTGAAATGGATTTTTCCACCCAGTTTACTCAGTAAATTCGATTTGGAGGAGTTAGAGTTCAGGTAAGCATGTGTGATTGCTAATTTGTAGCAGTCAAGGTCAGTTATCTTAGGCTGTTTCCAGTTAAACTAATTCTAACTTTTGGAGGAACTAGTGGAAGGTCAGTTGTGTAGTGGGACTTTAGTCAAACTTTGTGATCATCTAGTTAACTAATCAATCAGCCCAAAATAGCTAGTGCATGTAGGGAATTTGAGTTCCCTATGCTTGGTACAGATTCCATGGTTGTGTAACATTAGTTATAGACTAGTCTTCTGTGTACAGGTGCTACACATAGTTAGATGATTAGCCTAAGGAATTGCACATTCCATTTGGAGAAATTCCTAAATAATAGTGACCTAATTTCTCAAGGAATAGCGCAAGGAAATAGGAGCTCAAGAAAAGGCAAAAATTGACTAAGTCTCAGTCAGAGCTTCTGAGTGAGCAGAGAGATAGGTCATTCACTTGCAGGTTGTGCTCAGTTGAGAAAACAAATTGTAATACATCTTTATTCATCAAATTAATGGAATAAGGTTTTTAGCAGATTTCTTTCCCTTGGAAAAATATTGTGTGCATGTGTGTTATATCTCATTGCATGTTTGTGATGGATGTTCTAAATTGTGAATTAAATTCTGCATATCAATAGAGTAGGTTTGTGTCTTGTGATTTTCATTAAAACTTCATAAGCAGTTGTAAATATACATCATAATTTCTACAAAAGCTCCACAAACATCAAAGTGGATCCTTTCCAAGACTACATGTGATTTGATGTCTTGATCATGGAATGTGAAATTTGCATACTTCCCCAAGGTACAACCTTTGCACACATCATGTTGCTTAAGTGCTCCTTTAGGGAGGATAGTGGTTATTTGTTGCCTAATCTTCAAGGCACCATGATGCAAATAGCCAACTCTTATGTGCCAAAGTTCACCAACATCGTGGCTTTGCACTTGCTCTTCCTTACTGCACACTGCAACACAATCTTCCACATCTAGCTTATACATGTTCTTCACATGAACCCCGATCTGCTTCACCTGTCTCGTGGCTATGTGTCTCATGAATGCTTTCCCTTTTCTCAAGATCACATCATAATCATGAACTTCAAAAAATTCAATAGAGATGATATTTTTCTTTAGGTCTGGAACAAACATGACATCCTTGAGTCTGAGAGGGGATATCGACTCCCTTTGAAAGGTGATTCTACTAATCTTGGTTGCGATGTACCTTCTGTCATCCCCCTAGTCAATATGCATCTAGACATCTTTGTCCTCCAGGTCACTTGAAAACTCTCTACACCGTATCATGTGGAACGATGAACCTAAGTACAAGTACCACATGCTCCCCATCATTATGTTGGTCATGTATGTGATAAGGGTGTAATCAATCTCAAACTATGAATCCAAATGCTACTCCTTCTCGGGAAGTCTTTCTCAACGTTTTGTGTGGACATTTCGTGGCATAATTCCTGAATTCATGACAATTGAAGCATTCAATTTTGGACAAATATTTATTCTTGCCCCCTTGGCTAGATTCTGGTTTGGTTTGAGATTTCTTCCATTTTCCCTTCTTTCCTTTTCCAACCAATGAAAAGTTTTCTTCATCCTCACCCTTAGATGAGGTCTCATCTCTAGTGTTCTTCCTTATCTCCTCTTATACCAAATCGGACCATAAGTGTTCCCACTTCGGTAATTTCTTCCTCTCGTTCACCGAATCTTGGTAGTTGTGCCAGCTTTTGAGAAGGCCTAGAAGAGCTAGGCTTACCAAGTAATCTTATGCAACATTTACACCAACCCTATTAAGGTCACCACGAACTTGTGTGAACTTGCTCAAATACTGTGGGATAGTATCATTCTTTTGTATCTTGATATTTCAAAGATTATCCTTGAGCACCCGTTTCCTGTGGTTGTAGCTATTCTCAAACATTTTTGTCAGTGTTTTTCAAATTGCCAAAGGATTTTCTTTCCATGGATATTTGAGACAATATGGTCACGTTACTCCCTCCAAGATTATTCTCCTCGCCTTAGCTACATCTTTCTTCCATTGGGTTAGGTTTTGTGCACCATATGCCTATGGTTTTGCAATATCTTTCTTGACATATTCTAGCAATCCATTGTCATCCAGCACCACCTCCATGCGATCCTTCCATGTAATGAAATTTGAGCTACCTTCCGAGGCATATTCTAATCTCAGCTTGTTGAAGGTCATCTTCCCAACTCTGAAGACATCTTGCTACAATGAATTATAAATTTGATCCTCCTGAAAAACAACTTCAAAATTCATGTTCTAATGTGAATCCTTCTTTGATACCACGTAGAAATTATGGTGTAGAATTGCAACTACTCATGAAATTTTAATCTAAATCACAAGACACAATCCTACTCTATTGCTCTGTGAAAATTCAATTCACAATTTAGAACATCAATCACAAGCATGCAATGAGAAATAACACACATGCAGACAATATTTTTCCAGTGGAAAGTAGTTTGCTAAAAACCCCTTTGCCTACTTGCATTAATCTGATGAATGGAGATGTATTATAATCTCCTGCACAATATGAGCTCAACCTACAAGTGAATAACATATCTCAGCTTTAAATTCACGCTCGTTGAGATTAACAAACTCACTCTGATCGTCACTTTGCATAGTAATGAGCACAAATGTTTCTAATCCAATCCCAATTCAAGTACACTGGGAATCTCATTCAATTGTCTCTGTTGGGTTGCATTCCCGCGCGAATTTTGAAAAGGTCATCTCATTCAATTGTCTCTGTTGGGTTGCATTCCCGCGCGAATTTTGAAAAGGTCCAATTGCCTGACGCGTCGGTGGGGACCATGTAGCCATGATTTTTTTTCTAGGGTTTATTTGTTTGTATGATATAGATATTATTTAATTATTATCTAATTTTAAAGTTAAGGTTAAGTTAGATATCAAATTGGTGTGTGATATTTTTTGTTTATGGGATAAGGTCCCAATTCAGGGCCATCATTTGATTGTTAAATTTATCAAGGCAATACAATGATGTGTGGTGAGATGACTGGGTTCATTGAGTGAAACCCACGAGGTCAGGTTTCAAATCACATTGAATATATTGCCCTGCCTTGGTGTGTGGCTATCCCTCCCTCGTTAGCTAGTATATGTTGCTTGCAAGTTGTTGGATGTACTCTTGGTGTTATAGTGGCAGCCAAAAGAAAATCTATCAAGGCATATATACTCTATTTCCTCTGTTTTCGAATCAACACATGCTTTTATAGCCATTAAGCCCACTCAAACTATATTAATTTATGCCTTCCTAAATTTAACAATAATAATAATGTTTATTAGTAATTTAAATTATTATTAAAATTTCATAACCTTTAATAAAATATTAATTAATTAAATTAAATCCAATTGATACGGTTGCGGAAATATAATATTTAATTTATATGGGTGCGTTAATATCATACTTTGTTTTATGCGATGTGTGATCTGGAAGTTAATAGAATACTCAACAACCGCCACTTCTTTTAGGTAGCGATTGCCATACGATTAGACCACTCAACCAGCGCCAGAAGAAAAATGGATCCTGATTTGTGTGATTGTGAAATTAGAGGCATCTATGGCTTTGTCCATTGAATTCCCGGCACGAGCTTTCGGCTTTGAATTTTGCATTACTCACTATATTCCAATGTCAATGGATTTTCCATTCATAGGAGGGAACTGAGCTTCCAAAATTCAGGAGGTTTTATTTATAAATAAGGTATGGCTCTTTCTATGGAACGTGCACTGCAAAACGACGATATGGGTTTCGATAAGTTGCTTCAGCGGTTGACCGCCTCTGCAACGTTAATAGGTGGTAGAGGAGGTACTGCGACAACGGCTATGATTGGTTTAGTCGCGGCACTCGTATTGGTGTGGATGTTACGGCGAAAGAGTAGAAGATTGCCTCCAGGACCCTATCCACTGCCCATCATTGGAAATCTCCATCAATTGAGACTGCCTGTCCACCGTTGTCTTAACGACCTTTCTGACAAATAGGGTTCCATTATGTTTATGCGCTTCGGCTCTGTCCCTACCGTTGTGGTTTCCTCCTCCGAGATTGCCAAACAGTTTCTAAAAACCCATGATTTGATGTTTGCTAGCCGACCTCCAATGGCTGCTGGAAAATACTTCTTCTACAATTTCAGAGATATAGCGTTGTCTCCTTACGGAGATCACTGGAGGAAAATGAGAAAAATATGCGTGTTGGAGCAGTTCACAGCCAAGAGAATAGAGTCCTTCAAGAACCTTCGAGAGGAAGAAGTGTCTGCCGCGATGCGTTCAATCTGGGAAAAGAGTGAGAAGGGCACAATACCCCTCAATGTGACCGATGCAATCTCTACCCTCACCTCCAATATAATCCGGCAAATACTGGCCAGTCACAAATTTTCTGACGATGAATTGGGTGCCAATGACAAAGGATTCAAGGATCTGATGCAGCAGGTGTCAAGTGCTGTGGGAGAATTTAATATCGGCGACTTCATCCCTTATTTGGATTGGCTTGATTTGCAAGGTATCCGGCGGCGCCTGAAGAAAGCTCATAAAAGATTCGATGCTTTCGCTGAGAAAGTAATAGAGGATCATGTTCATCATCGCGTGGCCGCCGCGACCTCCGGTGGGCAGGAAGAGGCAGAGCCAGAGGCTCCTAAAGACTTTGTTGATACGCTCTTCGAGATAGCTGAGACCAATCTAAACAAAATAACACGGGACAGCATCAAGGCAATTATATTTGTATGTTTGGAGGGCAGTGGGCACTCTATTCCAATTCTTCAGACTTGAATGTTTCAATCAAGCTTGTCAATTTGGTGTGACCTAAATCTGTGAAGTACTTAGAAGTCTTGATAGCTATCATTCATTTACTCACACAAAAGTATGTTAACTCTGTATTTGTATTTGTGTAGGAGATGTTCGTTGGTGGAATGGAGGCGACGTCGACTACACTAGAATGGGCAATGAGTGAGCTGCTGAGACATCCGGATGCAATGAAGAAATTACAGAGGGAAATTGTAATGGTTGTTGGTGAACATCGAAAAGTAAAGGAATCGGATCTGGCAACAATGAAATACCTCCACTGTGTGGTCAAAGAGACGCTACGATTATACCCACCGTTGCCGCTGGCGATTCCCCATCAATCTCTAGAGGCTGTCACAGTAGGGGGATACTATTTTCCTAAGAAAACAATGCTACTTGTGAATTTGTGGGCAATACGAAGGGATCCAACTGTGTGGGGGGCAGATGCATCGGAATTTAAGCCGGAGAGATTTATGGGGGACGAAAACATAGATTTAACGGGTCAATATGACTCCCGAGTTCTGCCATTTGGGTCTGGTAGGAGAGGATGTCCGGGGGCTTCAATGGCTCTTCCGATGGTTGAACTTGTAGTGGCTCAGCTAGTGCACGTTTTTGAGTGGAGAGTTGAAGGCGATCCATCGCAGATGGATATGAAAGAAGCGTGTGCAACCACAATTCCAAGACAAGTGCCGCTCTCTGCTTTTGCAAGGTTGAGGATCCATGGTTGTATTTAAATCCGTAAGCAATGCAGTCGGAGAAGCTTTTCTACATCCAACTTTCAGGTTAGGCATATGTGTGGAACTTTTTAGAACTGTAAAACTGCAACTTTTTATTTTATAATTGTCAAACTGTTCACGGCATATGTACTCCGAAGAATTCAACCTAGCAAACCTACTTTCAAGGTTAATTTTGAAAGGGCGGGCCAACAGTACGCAGTGTGTAAATTCCATAGGTACTGGTACTATATATAATAAATACATATCAAGGCTGAAGCTTCGCTGCTGTAATCTGCTTCCCTATTTTTTCTAGGGTGTAATCTACTTCCCTATTTTTCTAGGTTATTAATATTTTGAGAGTTACATATCAAGGCTGAAGCTTCGCTGCTGTAATCTGCTTCCCTATTTTTTCTAGGGTGTAATCTACTTCCCTATTTTTCTAGGTTATTAATATTTTGAGAGTTATGGTTTTATTAATGTATTGGTTAAAATTTTTGGATTTACGTAAGGGTTGATAGCCTTTGACAGACGCTGCCAGTGCATTAATAGAACTATAATTCCACGTGGTATTATCAAAAGTATCATAACATTGAGGTTTTTTACATCTTATTCTCACTTATGAGATTGAGTTCTAACTGGAAACTTTGATCTATTTTAGGTAACATTATTTCATAAATATAGGTATTAATTAAGTATTAATTGATATATAAAATGAGATTTTTTATAATAAATTGGCTGATTGTGATTTTTTTTTTAAATATATAAACAATTTTTTTTACAAATTAAACAACATAAAACTCATAAAACTTATAAAACTTATGATATTGCGTTTTGACAAAATTAACAAAAAAAAATATTGAAAAAAAAAATGGTTAAATAATTACACTATGCAATGAATGTTCTAATTAAAATTACAATAATAATATTTTATAATTAAAATTTGTGATTAATTATAAATAAGGTGATTAATAATTATACTTAGCAATCAATTATTAATATGTATTTATAACAATTATAAAAGAAAAAACAGTTGCCTTAGGTATGCTCAATTATTAATTATACATAAAGTGATATGTTTATTTAAATTTATAAATAAATATGTTTTCATTAATGTTGTTGTCGATTTATTGGAAATTTTTTTCCTATTTCATTTTAGGTAACATCATTTTATAAAATAAGATATTAATTAAAATATAAAATGATTTTTTTATTAAATTATATTTTTAATATATAAATGAATTAAATGTATTTAAATTTTACCAATTAAACCATATCAATTTATGATATAATAAAAAAATGTTTTATTTATTAATTAAATTATGTAACATATATTCTAATTACAATAATAACACTTTACAATTATGCAACATATATTCTAATTAGAATAGCAACATGTTAGTAACATGTATTACTAACTATCATATAATTAGAAGTGGTTGATTATCGCTAACTATCAGCAAAGTGATTAATGGTTATACTTAGCAATCAATTTAATTTATACATTCGTTATTATTATGTATTTATGGCAATTATAAAAGGAAAAGTAGTTGATAATATTTAGGTATGGTCAATTATGATCCATCATAAATAGAAGTAGCGTATAGCCATAACTAGTAAGAAATTTAGGGAAGGATATGATTGGAGGATTGGACAAATGTGTCTCTCGCACTGGAGGTACGACACAGAGTATGCAGACAATAATCAAAGGGTTTTTCAAAGACATAGATCCAGTATGTGTTGGGGTACTCATGAAGGGTAAGCTCCAGATTGGTGATAATACTCTGTTTTTCCTCTGTGATGACTTATCTTGTTTTCCAGTAGTATATGCTCAGAAGTTTGTGGACATGAAGCGACTTTCTTTTATGGGGGATCCCTTTCCTCAAGATTCCCCCCCTTGTTTTAATTTTATTTTTGTTACCGTTGTAATATGTGCAGAGCTCGACTCGACAACAACTCTTTTCTTAAAGCACATATGAAAACCTCTTCCCCGAAGTGCGCCCATTCATTCTATTGGATTTGAGCTAAAGTTTTCTTAGGAGGAGATAGAACAGGGCCCTTTTCAAATTTGTATAAAGCATATAAATGGGAAGTCCTCTATTTTTGGTCGAGTATAGACTTTGTCCACACACTGGAACAAAGAATACAAAGAATAGAGTTAAAATGGGGGCTTTTTGTAGCAAAAAGCTATAAATATTTTGTTTTACGCAAATGATTTGGTAAAACCATGGGCCATGTGAAATTTCATGCATGGATGATAAATGTTGTTTTACTTTTATAAATAATATTAACTATGGGAAAGAGTGTTAAATGATAGTTTCACTTACCAAACAGTTAGAAGACAATTATTCTTCTCCCTAGACATACATAATCTTAGTTGGGACAAGGGAGTGAAGAGGGTGAGAGGGAAGAAAATATGAGGCAATCTTGAAGGCTTGGTACTTGGTTGGAGGAGGTCGAAGTGAGGAGAATGAAGTTGTAAGCTTGCGACCCTCAAACATGATGTTGTTGAGGGAGGCAAGACACTGCTAGGACATAGAGTTCTTAACATGATTGGCCAATGGAACTCTATTTTAAGCCTAAGTGCTCCGAATTAAGGCCCTAAATTGTTGTTGGTTGGGACTAGATGGTCTTGTGTGAACCTGTGAAGCTTCCTAATCTGAAACTGTTTTGGAAGTGAAACTGGCCCACGGGTAGTTCTAGTAGAGGATACTGTACTCATTGGTTGCGTGGAGCGCTCTTCTTCCAGGTGATTTTGTGGCTATTCAAATCGTTGAAGTATAGATAAGTTTTTGCTTGGTTATGTATCAGTTGTATTACTTACTAATTATAAATGAATCTATCTCAAGGAAAATTATTTTTGTTTTAACTTTTCTCTTTAAGTTGTAAAGTCTGTTGAGGATGATTTATGAAATTTGGAATCTAGGTTAGTCCCCAGGCCAAGCTGAGAAACCAATATCCTAAGAGAGTAGTCCTGAATTCAAGAAGGTACACTGGAATAAGATAGGGTGGGTCCTTAGGTTAGAACCTACCAGAAATCCCAGGAAAAAGAAAAAAAAATCATTGAATGATAACAGCTAACAATTACTAGCATTGATTATGTACACTCTGTATGATCAGAGTAAATATGATAAGCCTGAACTAGCATTGTACTCAATACAAGACTAACTAAAGGCATGTATAAACTATTACAATAACTTGAGTGTGGTATAATATGGAGTAAAATAAATTAATTTTGGTATGCATTCCATAATTTGGGAGAGGATGAGAAGTAAATATCTAACTAAAGAATAATGCCTATTATAGAGTTTACACACACACACACACACACACACACACGTATATATTATGACATAAGAAGTCGTCTTAGGTTTGAAACTTAAGAATTGCAACAACAACAAAAATTGAAGGGAACGAAACTCATTGTATATATTGGAGTAGAATCATAACACATACATAGTCCAGTGATGTCGCAAAGGGCTTGCAAGCCATACAAAAGAATTACTCAAAACATACTGAAACACACACACACACACACACACACACACACGCACGCACACACACACACACACACACACACACACACATATATATATATATACACACACACACACACACACACACATATATATATATATATATATATATATATATATATATAGTGTCGACAATTAAGTTCTCTTGGCACTGGTACTATGTATATAGTGTTGACAATTATGTATATATGGTACTAGTACTATAATAAATACATATCAAGTCTGAAGCTTCGGTGGTGTAATCCGCTTCCCTATTTTTCTAGGTTGTAATCTACTTCTCTATTTTTCTAGGTTATTAATATTTTTAGAGTTATAGTTTTATTAATGTATTGGGTAAAAATTTTGGATTTAGGTAAGGTTTCACAACGCTGTTGGGTTGACAAATAGATAGTGTCAGTGTATTAATAGAATTATAACTCTAAAAATATTGGTTGTCATTTATTTTTTTATGAACCTTGTGGTATTATCAAAAGTGTCGACAATTAAGTTCTCTTGGCACTGGTACTATGTATATAGTGTTGACAATTATGTATATATGGTACTAGTACTATAATAAATACATATCAAGTCTGAAGCTTCGGTGGTGTAATCCGCTTCCCTATTTTTCTAGGTTGTAATCTACTTCTCTATTTTTCTAGGTTATTAATATTTTTAGAGTTATAGTTTTATTAATGTATTGGGTAAAAATTTTGGATTTAGGTAAGGTTTCACAACACTGTTGGGTTGACAAATAGATAGTGTCAGTGTATTAATAGAATTATAACTCTAAAAATGTTGGTTGTCATTTATTTTTTTATGAACCTTGTGGTATTATCAAAAGTATTATAATATAATATTGGTTGTCATTTATTTTTTATGAAACTTCTGGTATTATCAAAAGTATTATAACATAATATTGGTTGTCATTTATTTTTTATGAACCTTGTGGTATAACATTGAGGTCTCTTTCATATTGTTCTCACTTATCAGATTGATGTCTTATTGGAAACTTTGATCTATTTTAACCAAAAAATTATTGATAAAAAATTGTTAATTAATTATACTATGCAACAAATGTTGTAATTAGAAATAGAATAATAACATTATATAATTAAAATTTGTTGATCACGGTTAATTATAAATAAGGTGATTAATAGTTATACTTAGCAATCAGTTATTAATATGTATTTATAACAATTATAAAAGGAAAAATGGTTACCTATATTTAGGTATGCTCAATTATTAATTATACATAAAGTGAGATATTTATTTAAATTTATAAATAAATATGTTTCCATTAATGTTGTCCTAGGTTTTATTGGAAAGTTTTGTTCTATTTCATTTTAGGTAACATCATTTTATAAAATAACATATTAATTAAAATAAAAAATATTTTTTATTTATCACATATTTATAGATTATGATTTTTTTTTATTAAAATTATATTTTTAATGCATAAATAAATTAAATGTATCTAAACTTTACAAATTAAACGATACCAACTTATGATATAATAAAAAAAGTTAAAAAAATATTTTATTTATTAATTAAACTATGCAACATATAATCTAATTAAAAGAATAACATGTTACAACTATGAACATATATTCTAATTAGAATAACAACATGTTAGTAACATGTATTACTAACTATCATATAATTAGAATTGGTAGATTATGGCTAATTATCAGTAAAGTGATTAGTGGTCATACTCAAAAATCAATTTAATTTATACAATCATTATTATTATGTATTTATGACAATTATAAAAGGAAAAGTAGTTGATTATATTTAGGTATGGTCAATTATGATCCATTATAAATAGAAGTAGTGTATAGCCATAACTAGTAACAAGTTTAGGGAAGGATATGATTGGAAGATTGGACAAATGACATAACTAGTAATCACTAACCACTTTAGGGAAGGATATGATTGGAGGATTGGACAAATGTGTCTCTTGCACTGGAGCTACGGTACAGAGTATGCAGATGATAACCAAAGGGTTTTTCAAAGACAACAGTCCATTATGTTTGGGGTAATCATGAAGGGTAAGCTCCAGATTGGTCATAATACTCCATTTTTCCTTTGTGACGACTTATCTTGTTTGTCCAATAGTATATGTGTTGGTATCCTAAATTTCCCTATTTTTTACCCCATTTCCATTAATATCAACATATGTTTTACCTTAATATAAGACCCTTCTTTCCTGCACTAGTACAAGATGATTACCCTTTTCCTGCACATGCTAATAGTTTATATTGAGATTTGTTACAACACTTTATTAATCTTTTTATATAGATTTCGTGTTATTTACATATTTCCTGCAACTCATATTGATTTCCTAGAAGTAATCATGGAATGTAGTGTTCATAATGTATGAGTTGACTAGTGCAAGAAGATTCCTGCACTGCCACCGTCCGAGATTTCCGAGAGCTATCGTCCACGAGGATGGGTCTCAATCTTCGACTCTGAGTCTAACTACTGATGAACTGAAGCAAGTTGCGTGCACCCAAGAATTTTTCTTCGAAGATAGATTACGGCCTAGAGAAGCTCGTGTGTGTTATAACCATTGGCCAAGTTTGTAATTCGGTTTTCTAACTCTGTTTGGCTGAGAGGCCTGAACAAGAATTTTTTATAATTAGTGTAAACAGCCTAGAGCCAAAGGATATATATGATGTAGATCGTAGATAGGAAGCTAGCGAACCATCGATTATTATTTTGGTTTATGTAATCTGGTTATCGCCTCGCTTTGGGGCTGGACTGCTTTGTAATGTAATTTTCCGAATCAAGTAAATACAAGAGAATCGCTATGGTTTTCACACGCAGTGGTTAATTTCGTCTTTGATGTATTATTTGAAGTGTTGAATGCTTTCGTTCCCTAGAAGGGGAACTAGCTGGTTAGCCAGGGCTCGACCAACCCAGCTCGTTGACCCCTCTCGCTTTCGTTATTTGGAAAGACAGTGTGGTTATTTCTTTGCGGCTGTGTGATGTAATAGTTTAATCACGAATCTTTAAGTTTTGGATTAAAGTATCTTCTGTAGCCTATGTGTGGAACGGATCTGTGGTTTGTAGAGTAGTTGTGTTTACTTTTGTTTATAAGATATCTTCCACGCATTTACTTTACTCTTGTTTTATGTCTTAATTCATTTTCAAAGCGGATCGTGCAAGGAACTCTTTCCTGCACCAGTGCATGTTGTTTCTTGCACGTTGGCTTAGTCATTCGTTGCAGCAAATAATGAATCACTTACATGCATCTTATTTCCCATTATTTCGCAAGTGAATGGATCGATTAATCAAGTAACTATTTTTGGTATTAAAAGTTCATCTCTAAAAGATCTCGAAGTAGTTATATTAAAATACCATATTATACTTGCAAAGAATGTCATTATTCTGGGTGAAGTACCAAAACTGGTTGACAGATGCAAAGTACTTAGGCTATTGATTGATTCTTTTATAAGTGTTTTTATCTCATGAAGTTGATTTCCCTTACGAAGTTTAATGAGTTGAACCATTTTCTTTTGCGTAGCTAGTTTACTTCAGAATTTCATTTACAGTTGCAATTCCTTTTCAGCACATCTTTCAGCTTTCAAAAGTAATTCAGAAACTGAGTAAAGGGGACTCTGCTTCGGTGCAAGAGCAAGTCTCTTGACACAGGATCAGAATGCTCCAAGTGCTAAGGCTTAGAGCACCTTCACTCAGACATAAGTCTTCAGTAAGGAAGATTGAATATACTCTTACACAGAAATACTGTACCTGCACTATTGCAAGCAGATTTCAACCGTGCAAGGATAGGATGTTTGTGTGGGAGAAAAATCAGAAGGAAGGAAAAATTCTACAAGGGTCCACTTGTCAGACTGCTTACCATCCATATGAAGATGAACATAGCATTTCATTCCAACATTTAAGATTGTTTTTGTTGTGTGGAATTTCTTTACTTTATTTACTTACAAATTGTCTTTTATATTCCAGCACTAGAGTTTCCTTGGTGTTAATTTCCTTTCCAATTGTTTTCTATCTGATCGTGTAAAGCATCTCATTTAATAAGTAGGATTAGAAATAAGAAAGTTCATACCATTTCTGGCATTGCTTGTGATTCATCTCTAAGTTTATGAAACCCTCGGGTTGACAATTAAGTGTTGAGGAGTCTGCTCAAGTGCAATTCTTGCACCCAACATTTTGGCGCCGTTGCCGGGGAGGCAATTTGAATTGGTAAGAATTTTCCATTTTTTTTGAAATAGGGGTAAGTCTGCTATTATTTTTTCCTACAGTGTGCTTCTATTGTTTGAAGGAATTTATAGGTGCCAATTTATTTTTAAAACTTACAGTTTTTATTTTGAATTTTGTTTGTCATTTTTTTATGAAATGAATGCCTAAAAGTGGTAGGGGTCCGAAGCCCACTAGGGGCTAAAGAAACACTGAAAAATCTGAAACCAAAAGTCAGATTGGGCCTTCTTTTGCAGGCAGAAAGTCCAAGCAAACTCAGACTCATTACGTAGGAACAATCCACCTAGGCTCTGGTAGCAGTAATTCAGGTGTGACACATCCCATAAAGGGGAAGAAAGGGATTGTTGGAATCCATAGTCAACCTTCTCAGCCTGTTAAGAGTGGTTCACATGGAAGAACAAAAATGGCAGATATGGAAGACCATGCAGAAGGAAGTGGTGAAAATTAGGTAAATGAGGAACAATCTACTTTCGGATTCCCTATTGTGAATCCTAATATACAAGAACAAATGAAAAATCTTTCACTATCATCTCTTCCTCATTTCTGTGGTAAGGTACATGAGGATCCAGACTCTTTCTTATTTGAGTTTGATATTTTTTGTAGAAGTTATGATTACTTATCTGATGCCCATAAGTTAAAGTTGCTTCCTGCAACTCTCAAGGACACAGCACTCTGCTGGTTCATGGGACTAGGAGAAAACACTATAAATTCTTGGGAGAAAATGAAGAAAGTGTTTTTATCAAAATATCAGGAATATTGTAAAACTAGAAATATCCAAGATGAAATCTTTACTATTGTACAAAATGATGATGAAATGCTAGAGGACTATTTGGAGAGATTCATGTACATCCTCCAAAGGTCAAAGCACAATTTGATCTAAGTACTATTAGAACCTTGTTCTTATGTGGGCTTACTGATGATTCTAGGAATAATCTAAATCTGTTAGGACAAGGGGATATTGCTCAAAAACCTTTTGATCAGATTTGTGACTTGTGTAGGAAATTCTTGAGGAACCAATATAGATCCGATGAAGGAATTTAGAATAAAAAAAGGAAAACCAATCTACTGATGCTATGATTATTGGTTTATAAAACAAAATGGACAATATGAAAATTGAAATAATGAATACTGTTAGTAAACAAATAGACTCTTTGAAGTTTCAGCAAAAACTTGTAGAAGAGCAAGAAACATTGTCTATTTTCTGTTCAAGATGTAGAAGAAAGAATCCTATAAGAGAATGTCCTCTAGATATTAAAGAAACTAATAAATGTGCAATTTGTGCAGATAACCATGCTACAGAAAAATGTCCCTCCCTACCTGGGCTAAAAGTTGTATTTGAAGGGGGACAACCTGAAGCTGAATCATTGCATGCAATGGGAGCACGAAGAAATTGGCCTCAGGTAAGTGCAGGTATGGTTCTTGAACCTCCACCACATTTTTTTGGTTATAATGCACATTCATATTCCTATCCTAACACTGGTTACTCTCAACATTGGCAACATGAGAATCAATATCAATATGGACAACCCTCCTAATCTTGGCAACAAGGATGGAGAGGGCCAAACCATTCACATCATTAACATAATTCCTATCATGCACCGATGCAATCATATCCTCCTACAAATGCACCTTACCAAATGCCTCAACCATAATTATGTCAACTGAGTCAACCTATGCAACCATTACCTTTACCTCCACCGTTTCGACCTTCTCAGTTGCCTGCTCAACCTTTACCCAACCCCAATAATAAAGCGGTACAAATGATCCATTCTATGACCCCGCTTTCTTCATCCAGATTTTAGACCATGCTAGTTGGAGTCAATGATATTCAATTGATGTGAAGGAGAGTAGTAACATCAGAAAATCAAAAGCAGTCCATGGTGATTATCGATGAGAAAAGAGAGGAGGAAACTACTGACCATTCTGGGAAAGATGACACCATTCATCCTATCCCTGTACATTATGAGCCCTCGTCATATTCCTCCAACTGACCTCCCTATCTAGAGAGGTTAGTTTTGGAGAAGAAAGGCCCCATTCCCGAGTCTAGCCTAGATTTTGAGCTTAGGAACCTTTTGATAAAGGTACCCTTGCTCCAAGATATCAAAGAGATCCCCATTTGTACAAAAATCATTAGGGAACTCTGCCTCAAGAAGCTAGGAAGGAGAATATTGGAACCCCAAACCATTCAATTTGTTGGTAGAGCAACAAAGTTAATGACGGGATGTATGAACATGGAAAAATATACCAACCCTGAAAAACCCTGTTTTCTTTGTTCAGATAGGTGATGTCCTTGTCTCCAATGTACTTATAGACCTAGGGGCAGCCATTAATGTTATGACCAAGAAAACCATGGATCAACTTGGATTGGTCCATATTCGTCCTACTCCCAATGTGCTTGAACTAGCAGCTAGATCTAAAATCAAGACAGAAGGAGTATTGGATGATGTGGTCATTTCCTTGGATTCTTGGGAATATCCCACAGATTTCATTGTGCTTTAGCTAAAGAATCCTGTGGGAGGGCATCCCTTGATCTTGGGATGACCATGGCTTGCTACAATCGATGCTTTTATTGGATGTCATTCTGGTGATATGTATATTTCCCATGGAGATTCTAGAAACAGAGTCACCTTATATCCACCTGCTAGATCTATTCAAGATCTCCGAGACACTTTATGGTTAGATTACAATAGTGATGAGGAGACCCAGCCTGTTTCCTTGATACACCAGAATGTTGAGTCCTCACAGGAGGGTGAGATTCAAGACTTACTAAACAATCTAGAAACCATGCCTAATTTTGAGTCATTGAGTCAGATTTTTAGTCTATATTTTCACGAAGGATATGACTCTCTACCTCCATCATCACCATCTCTAGTGAAACCTTTGTGTACTCTTGAGCCTGACACTACTTTTGTTGAGATTAGTCCAGGTAAATCCTTGTATATCAGTTTAGACTTGGACCCTTCTCAACGAAAGTAGCTTGTGAATTTGTTGCGAAACCATCTCAATGCCTTTGCATGGGGTTATGAAGATATGAAAGGCATCCCTCCTGAAACTTGTACACATCATATCTATATTCAGGATGGAGCCCGACTTGTTCGACATCCCCAAAAGTGAATGAACCCAGCTCTAAGAGATGTTGTAAAGGAAGAACTGCAAAAACTCTTAGATGCTGATTTTATCTATCCCATTTCTGATAGCTAGTGGGCCTCTCCTTTAGTGTTAGTCCTGAAGAAAGATGGGAGATGGCACATTTGCATTGATTACAGAGAATTAAATAAAGTCACTCTCAAAGATTACTTCTCCCTTCCTTTCATCGATCAAGTACACGATACCCTTGCTGGTAAGAAGTACTTTTCATTCTAGATGGCTCTAGCAGATATAACCAGATACAGATAGCACCCGAGGATCAAGACAAAACCACTTTTACATGTCCACGGGGTACATTTTCTTACCGAGTGCTTCCATTTGGGATATGTAATGCCCCAACTACCTTTCAAAGGGCGGTCTTGGCTATTTTTGTTGACATTGAATGCGTAGAAATCTATATGGATGATTTCTCTATGTTTGGTGATTCATTTTAGGAAGCCCTCAAGAATCTAGAAAGAGTGTTTCTTTGCTGCCAAGAAGCTCATCTCACCTTGAGTGACAAGTGTTAGGATATTCCGACACATAGGAAATAGTTAAGTATAACTTGGTCTAGTATAGAGTTAGGTAAAGTGTGTTTCTTTACTATGTACATTTTGTAACTTACAATCCGACGGTTAATTCTCTCCTCGGTATTACCGACACTTGATCCGTGGCTTAACACACGATTGGTCCATGATCTCTATTTAAAGAGCATGGAGGGTCATTTGTAGGGTAACCGTCCATGAGAGAAGCTTATGTAAATTTTCATTCTTTTATTAATAAATTGCCTGAAGTGGCCGCGTTGGCTCAGGCTGTGGACTGTTTCCCTCTTTGAGGGTTTTAACCACGTCAAAAGTACTGGTGTATTGATCTGTGATCTGTTTGTGAGTGGTGTCCTTTGGTGTTCTGTCTGAGGAACTTACCCTGTAAATTCCTACATGGTATTAGAACTATTTTGAGGGCCACATCCGTTGGTGATCCAAATCTGAAGCCGGTAGAACTGCATCCGACTGTCGTTTCCTAGATCTACTATTTCTGACTACTTTCAAGCCGAGAGGACTACTCTATTGTGTTGTGAGCATCTGTTCCAGTGAGGAACCCCTTTCGTTTCATGCAAAAAGGTTTCCAGTAGCCCTAGCTATGTCATTTTTAAGATATGGAGGTATACAGCGTTTATTTGCAGTTTACAGTTATTTTGTCTCTGTTTATTTCGGTTTCGGTTTATTTAGCTTTTTATTTTTTTATTACCAGATCTATACCTTTCATTTTTGCGTATGCTCTTTTCCCCGCGACTCTGTCTGATCTGGGCAAATGAGAAACAGAAAGGAAGGATTTTTCTCATGCGTATGCTCTTTTCTGCTGTGCCTTAGTGTGATCTCAGAAAATCAGAAACATTGAGGAAAATATTTAGTTTCCGGCTAAAGCTATCATCGAGCCGTAAGGTTCATTTTTTTGTATGTCCATGTTGGGTTTTGTGTTTTTTGTTTTGTAGGGAAAAAGAGCTTTCTCAAAGTAAGCACGCAACCCAAAGCTTCAGCGACTAAAAAAAAAAAAAACCCTTCCTCTTTTCCAAAAATTACTAAACTTTTAGTTTAGCTCACTTGGTCCAAAGCTACTTTATGAGAGTAGAGGTCTTGAGTTCAAGTCTTCTTTTTGTTGAGCTAATTAGATTAATTTTGGAAAGGGGCGGATTTTTTTTTAACATTATCATTCATTTCCGCATATTCCCGCACTTCGTCGGCATCTTCATCAAATTTTCTTCAAAAAGCCATAACTTCTTCATCTGGAAGCCATTTTCAGAGCCGTTTTTTTTTAACCAACCTATTTTTTCAAGATCTTTCCATTGGAACACTTAGTTTCAGTATCTATAGCTTCAGTTTCTGTTAAAGTGGAAAGTCCATGCCAAGTTATTCTTGACAACACCAACTACTTCCAATGGTGGTCCTACATTGTGGATTTACTTAGAAGTAAAGGTCTCTACAAAATAGCCTCAGGCCAAGAAACCAAACCGAAAGATGAAGATAAGGCAGCTAAATGGGAAAATAGGCAAGATCAAGCACGAGGGTTGATAGGGATGTCTATTTCTCCAGATCTTAGATTCCATATTGCAGAACTTGATACTCCTGAGGAAGCAATGAAACAAAACACTAAAGTTTTTGGAATTAAAAATGAACTTAAAGCCCATCAACTCGAAAATGAGTTGCTTACATTGGACCCCAATAATTTTTCTTGCATTGAAGATTTTTTGTCCAAGTTCAAGACCCTTAGACTTCTCTTGAAAGGTGTTAAGGTTAAGAAAGAAGATAGTAACCTTATCTATTCCATTCTTACTAAGTTGGGACCAGCCTATTCTGTGTTTGTTTCCACCTTCCATTCTACAAGAGAAGCCTTCATTTCTCAAGGACAAGCCTACAAGTCCCCTTCGTTTGATTCCT
Organism: Pinus tabuliformis; assembly: GCA_031772625.1. NCBI lineage: Eukaryota > Viridiplantae > Streptophyta > Pinopsida > Pinales > Pinaceae > Pinus > Pinus tabuliformis. The sequence continues at coordinate 163,326,807 of CM062819.1, forward strand.
TTTGTGATTCTTTAATAAGAGAACAAGAAAAACTCTTACACCTTGGTATTCTTCATCTTGGAAACTCTTCTAAGAAAGCGTTAGTCGCCCAGCAGCAACCAAATTCAAAGAATCCTAAGAAGTTGTATCCTAAAAGGAATGGTCCTAAACCAAACAAGGGTCCTAAGAAATTTCAACCTCAAAATGAAAAATCATTTCAACAAAATGATAAGACAAATAAAAACAAAGGGAAGAAGACTGATAGACATTGCAACTTTTGTAATCGAGATGGCCACTTAGAATCCAAATGCTTTAAGAAGATGGAAGCCTTGGAAGCAACAATGAAGAAGCATAACATCCATTTGGAGCACTCTTCAACTTCAACTTCATCTTTAGGAATAGCACTTTCTGCATGTGGTTGTCAAGCATCTCGGTCTGGCTATGCACTAAATGTATCTTCTTCTTCTCATTCTCATGAGTGGCTCATTGATTCTGGAGCTTCTTATCACATGGCCAAAAACAAAGCCATGTTTTCTTCTTTAAATGATTGTAACACCAAAAATATATATGTTGGTGATGATAGATCTCTTAGTGTTGTAGGGACTGGAACTGTTCATATAGACAATGGTCAATTTAATGATGTATTATGTGTTCCAACCTTATCCTGCAACCTTCTATCTGTATATCAGATAACTCATTCAGGTGAAGGTAAAATCGTTGAATTTTCACCTCACGATGTTGTAATTAAGGACCTAAGAGATCCTAGATAGATTTTAGCTACTGGCATTGCTGATGATTCTACAAGGTTGTATAAGTTTCACAACTTTGGGTCATCAAATCTTCCCTCGGTATTTGTTGCTCATAATGATGAAGTGAGAAAACTTTGGCATGAGCGATTTGGTCACTTAAACTATCTCTCCCTTCAGAATCTATGTAAAGAAAATATGGTGACAGGTCTTCCAATAGTATCTTGCAGAGATGGTGTTTGTTCCGGATGTGTACTCGGAAAACATCATCAGGATAGTTTTGAAAAACGTGCCTCTTGGCACGCCTTAGCCCCTTTATAGCTTGTGCATAGTGATTTATGTGGTCCACTTCCAGTTGTTTCATTCTCTGGCTACAAGTATTTCTTAACTTTCATTGATGATTTATCCAGATGCACTTGGGTATACTTCTTGAAACTCAAGAGTGAAGTATTTAACATGTTCTTGGCCTTTAAGGCCTTTGTTGAAAAAAAATCTGGACATCAAATTCTTAAGCTAAGATCTGATAATGGCAGAGAATATGTCAACAACAAATTCATCAACTTTTGCACTGAGAATGGAATTCAAATGAAACATACTGTTCCATATACTCCACAACAAAATGGTGTAGCTAAAAGGAAGAATCGCACCTTAAAGGAAATGGCTAATTGTATGCTTCAATCTAAAGGACTTGGTCTTAATTTTTGGGCAGAAGCAATTAACTGTGCAAATTACATAATAAATCACACTCCTACTAAGGTTTTAAAGAATATCACTCCAGAAGAAGCATGGAGCTCAATTAAACCAGATGTAAGTCACTTTCGTGTTTTTGGAAGTGAAGCATGGGCCCATATTCCAGATGAGAAACATAAAGCTTTAGAACCTAAGAGTGAAAAATGTATTTTTGTTGGATATTCTGAAGATGTCAAAGGATATAGACTTATTCCACTTAAGTCCAAAAATGTTATCATTAGAAGAGATGTAAAGTTTGCTGAAAATATATCGGCCTACAAGCCTGGTTCAGCGGATGTGCCACCTCTCCCTATCTCTTCTACTTTTGAAAATGTTTCTTCTTCAGATGATGAAAGAGAGGATGACAATCCTCCCCCACCTTCACAGGATCCTCCTTTAGCTCCTCAGCTTCCAAATTGGGTCTGTGCTACTCGGGATGCAGCAGGTGATCTTGCTAGTGATCCTACAGATCAGCGACATACACGTTCTCAGTTCGATAGAGCCTCTTCTTTACTGGCTCAAGCTTTAGCGAATTATGATCCTGACACCTTTGTAGAAGCTTTAGGCCATCCAGATTGGGACGCAGCTATGAATGAAGAATATCGTTCATTATTGGCAAATGATACATGGGATCTTGTTCCTCTACCAAAGGGACGAAAACTTGTTAGATGCAAATGGGTTTACAAAACCAAGTATGGACCAGATGGGAACGTTGATAAACATAAAGCTTGTCTTGTTGCTAAGGGTTTTTCACAAGTTGAAGGCATTGACTATACCGAAACCTTCTCCCTTATTGCCAAAATGAACTCTGTCCTCCTTGTTCTTTCCCTTGCTGCCTCTCTCAAATGGGAAGTCCATCAGATGGATGTTAAATCTGCCTTCTTGCATGGGGACTTGCATGAAGAAATCTATATGGAACAACCTATTGGCTTTATACAAACAGACTCCAGCCTTGTATGTCGGCTTAAGAAATCCCTTTATGGTCTCAAGCAAGCTCCTTGGGCTTGATATGCCAAAATGGATAGCTTTCTTTTAGAATTTGGCTTTTCTAGGTGTCATTCTGATAATACTGTCTACACCAAGACAGTGGGCAACTCTCTTATCATTCTTGTTCTTTATGTTGATGACCTTATCCTCACTGGTAGTGATCCCAACCTTATAAACCATGTGAAGTCCAGCCTTAAAAGGAAGTTTGGAATGACAGACTTAGGACACTTACATTATTTTCTTGGTCTTCAAGTCTTGCAATCCAAGGAAGGTATTTCCCTTTCCCAAACCAAGTATGCCTGTGACATTCTACGCCATTTTCACATGGAAGACTATAAGCCAGCCCCTTCTCCCTTTCAGTCTGGAGTCAAACTTTCAGTCACTTGTACTTCTCCTGAAGTTGATGCTACCTTATACCATCAAATTGTAGGAAAAATTTTGTATCTAACCCATACTCGTCTTGACCTTTCCTTTGCAGTTGGCCTTGTTGCTCGGTTTATGCAAAACCCACATGAAAGTCATTGAAAAACAGCTAAAAGAATACTTCGTTATGTTCGAGGTACAATTCAGGTTGGGATTCATTACAGTGCCGAAGCAGCTCCTCTAGTGGTTGGTTTCACTGATTCCGATTGGGCTGGTGACCCTGATGATCGGAAGTCTACTGCAGGTTATGTGTTCACTCTTGGTTCAGGACCTATTACATGGGCTTGCAAGAAACAAGGTGCCATTTCTCTTTCTTCAGCAGAAGTAGAGTATCGTGGTGCCGTAGAAGCTAGTAAGGAAGCCTTGTGGCTTCGTCAGATCCTGTCAGAGTTTGGCTTTCAGTAGCAACATCCGACTACACTTTGTGTGATAATCAAAGTGCCATTCAACTATGCAAAGATCCAGTCCAACGTCAGCGCAACAAACACATTGAACTGCACATGCACTTCATCAGAAAGCTCATTCATAACCATGTTCTTGAAGTGTAATATTGTTCAACAGATGATCAAGTTGCAGACATCTTTACAAAGGCTCTCACAGAGGCGAAGTTTACTAAACTTCGATTTATGGTTGGAGTTCAGGAAGTTGTCACTAAGGGGGGATAGGCTCTAGTGCCTCCTTCCTTCTCCTATTGTATCATATTTGTAAATCCTTCAATCCTATCCCAAGTTGTTCTTAAGGGGGGATGTTAGGATATTCCGACATATAGGAAATAGTTAAGTATAACTTGGTCTAGTATAGAGTTAGGTAAAGTGTGTTTCTTTACTATGTACATTTTGTAACTTACAATCCGACGGTCACGATATGTAGTGATCCGACGGTTCATTCTCTCCTCGGTATTACCGACACTTGATTCGTGGCTCAACACCCGATTGGTCCATGATCTCTATTTAAAGAGCATGGAGGGTCATTTGTAGGGTAACCGTCCATGAGAGAAGCTTATGTAAATTTTCATTCTTTTATTAATAAATTGCCTGAAGTGGCCACGTTGGCTCAGGTCGTGGACTGTTTCCCTCTTTGAGGGTTTTAACCACGTCAAAAATACTGGTGTATTGATCTGTGATCTGTTTGTGAGCAGTGTCCTTTGGTGTTCTGTCTGAGGAACTTACCCTGTAAATTCCTACAGCAAGAAATGCAAATTAATGTGCAAGGCGGGATTAGTTCTTGGCCATCTTATTTCGGACAAAGGTATCCAAGTTGACCCTGCAAAGACATAAGTCATTTTGAGTCTTCCTATACCCAAAACTCAAAGGGAAGTGAGAGGTTTTCTAGGACATGTAGGCTACTATAGGAGATTCATTGAGAATTTCTAAAGGATAGCTACCCCACTTTTTTGACTTTTGGCTAAAAGTAGTGATTTTTCTTGGTCTACATTTTGCCTAGAGTCCTTTGAGACATTGAAGGAAAAATTAGTTCTGGCACCAGTTATGAGAGGACCAAACTGGTCCCTTCCATTCCACATTTCCTTTGATGCCTCAAATACTTCTATTGGCACAACTGTAGGATAGGAATAAGACAAACAATCTCATGCTATTTATGTCATTAGTAAAAACTTGTCACCCGCTGAACTCAATTATACTGTTACTAAGAATGAGTTTTTAGCTGTAATTTTTTCTATTAATAAATTCAGACATTATATTACAGGATATGAGGTTTTTGTACATACTGATCATTCCGCTATAAGATATTTGATGAATAAACCATTAACTAGCGGTAGGGTAACTAGGTGGTTGCTATTATTACATGAATTTAATATTACTATTGTTGATAGACCAGGGAAATCAAATGTAGTAGAAGATTATATTTAAATATTAAATAATCCCGGTGAAGCAATTCATGTTAATGATGATTTTCTTGATGAACATCTTTTTGCGGTGTTAACAAAATCTCCATGGTTTGCTGACATAACTAACTATTTAGTCACTGGGAAATTACCACCTCACTTATCCGCTCGTGAAAAGAGGAATATCATTCAAAAAAGTGCTGCATATTCCTGGATCTAAGGATACCTCTTTTACACTGGAGCAGATCTCATTATCCGTAGATGTGTAAGAGAGGAAGAGGTGTTTGATATCTTAAAATCTTCCCACAATGAACTGTGTGGAGGTCACTTCATCGATAAGTGAACTGCATACAAAGTGTTACAAGCTGGCTATTTTTGACCTTCCTTGTTCAAGGATGCCAAATAATATGTCAAGCAGTGTGATAGTTGTCAGCGAATTGGCCAACCTAACCAATCCAATGAGATGCCTTTATGTCCTCAAGTTATGATTGAGCCTTTTGAAAATGGGCTATTGATTTCGTAGGACCAATAAATCCCTCATCATCAAATAAAAAGCATATCTTGGTTTGTACAGATTTTGTTACAAAATGGGTAGAAGCTAAAGTTGTTTCTTTTGCTACTGAAAGAGTTGTTGTTGATTTTCTTTTTACTGAAATATTTACTAGATTTTGTGTACCTAGAGAAAAAATTTTAGACAATGGATCGCAGTTTATTCCTAATCTGGTACAAGGTGTAGTGGAGCAATACAAAATCTGGCACAGGAAATCCACACCATATCACCCGCAAGAAAATGGCCAGGTAGAATCCACAAATAAGGTGATTGAGTCTATCCTCACAAAGACGGTAAATATGAATAGAAAGGATTGGGCTGACAAATTATCAGAAGCATTGTGGGCCTATCGGACCACTTGGAGAAACAACATGGGACACACACCATATGTGCTGGTGTATGGGAAACAAGTCCTCCTACTAATAGAATTCCAGATCAAGACTTTCAGGACTATAGTCCAATTTGGGCTAGATCTCTTTGAGGCACAGCAATAGCGCCTTCTACAATTGAACGATTTAGATGAAATCTGAAGGGATGTTGTTCAACAGAACATCCTGGTTCAACAACAGCACAAGAAATGGCATGACAAGTCTATTCAAAAAAAGCAATTCCAACCAGGTGAATGGGTCCTCCTTTACAATTCCAGATTCAAACATTTTAAAGGAAAATTCCATACACGCTAGATGTGACCCTATGAGGTGGTCAAAGTGTTCGAAAATGGAGCAGTAGAAATCAAAACTATTGATGGATAGAATTTTGTATTCTTGGTAAACAGGCATAGATTGAAGGTATATTTTCAGCCCCTTTCTAAAGGAGATTTTATGCAGCAAGTCCAACAGCCATTTGAAAAGGAGTTGGTAGGTGATAGCACTGACCTGTTGAAGAATTGATTCCTTCTTGTCCTTATTTAAAAAAAAAAAAATCAAAGAAGAATAAAAAGAAAAAAAATGAAAAAAAAAAGTATAAAGAGAAATTTTTTTCCTGTAATTGTGAAAATCAATTGGCTGACATAATTGCAGAAGGATCAACCTGAAAATGAGCATTCTGGCAGAAAGATAAAATTTTTCATAAAAAGGGAATGTTACTTGAATTTTAGATATGTTGGCTGCCACCAAGAAGAAGCAGGTCCATGAAACCAAGCACTTACCCAAGTTTGGGGTAACTAGCATGGCCATTTTTATCCAAGTAAATGCCTACTTCCCGTTGCAGTTATTTTTCCTGCACTAGTGTAGGAAGATTTCAAGGTAAAAATATTCTTCTATTTTCCATTTCGAAATTTCCCACTGGTTCTTTTCTAAATTCCCCAATGAATTACCTTCCTCTTTCTTCCAAGAAACTACCCTTACCCAATGCGTAAAATCCCTCTTTTCCCTTGAATTTTTTCCCACATCCCGTTTCGTTTATCCCCCTTGGTGATATTATTCTGAAACCCCTGCTATAATATTCCTTCCCATTCTAATTTTTCTTTTACCCCTTTCCCTCTTCTTTATTCCCTGATAAGTTGATTGCAAAATTTGATGTAGTCATTCAAAAGGCATGTCGAGAAGCACCAAAGGATGGCGAATTTATTTTTCTTATATAATGAGGAAATTTTTTTAAAGTCTAGCTACAGAAGTATGTCCTATCAGAATTTCTATTTGGTAAAAATATCTGGTGCAAGCACAACGTAGTGAAAGCACAGTAGTACAAGGAGGTCTAGTCCATAAATACAATTCACTGTGGAAGCATTTTACACAGTCCTGAAATGGTTTATCAAAGATTTATGGGCCTATATTTTTTGTACATGTTTTGATATGATAACTCATTCCATGTTTTAATTGATGCTTTATTTCATTAATTACTAATCCAGAGACAAATCTTTAAAGTGCAAGATGTGTAAGGCTGAAACCTAATTTTTCTTAATAAATATTGAAAATAAGTCTGATTGAATTATGATGCTGACTGTGGAAGGGTACTCCGTCTGATAACCTGCACTCACCCTCTTTGCAATCATTCTGCACTACTCGACCATCATTAACCTACTTGTGATCCGATCATTCTAGCCATTGCATCACCGCCTCTTTTGCCGCCACTGCATGCAATCATCACGATTCACCTATAATGAACTAATAGGAATCTACACCCGAAGTGGAAGGGACTGTTCCATCATAGTCGGGTAAGCAGGTCTACAAAGATGGAAGGCGAGGAACCTCTGGCATAGAATTCTTGGTGAATTTTGGAGTTACCTTGAAATTCTTTTGAGGGTGTGATTAGTGAAATGTAAGAGGTTTGAAATGTCACCTGCGAGGAGTGAACCACTGTCGCTACAGGAGATCAAACAAACCACTGAATACAGGAATAGTCTTGCACTTTTGCAAGAATCTGGGTTCCTCCATTTCTCCAAAAATTTGATGGATTCGACATGGGCATAGTGCTAGCGTTTGCAAGAACGTTCAAGGAGGGCCGAGTTAGGGTCAGGTCCTTAAAATTTAAAATCACTAAAGAGTTCATTTTGCAAGCCACGGGCCTACCACTTACAGGTGAGCGTTGGTTTAAGAAAGAGTGGTTGACAAAGAAGCATTGGCAGCAGTTCGTGGTCGATAAGAAGATTGAGGTCGATTGGAAAAAGGGGTTGCCAAAGACTGCCATGGTTAGGAAATGGCGAGATTTATTGTTTATATTACAAAAGTTTTTCATAGGTGAAGGACATTATACCTTGGCATTCGTATACCACCTTTGATTGCTGTCACATTTCGATGTGAGGAAACTGATTAATTTCCCTTACTTCTTACTCAGGAGCCTTGAAAAGATGGAGAGAAATGTGCAGAGCTGTTACAGATCCATTTGGGTACATCAAATCCCAACATTCAAATCATTGTTTTAGGGCTCATCAAACCCTAATTTCAGTTGCTTCATGCCCTAAACAAGTCACCCCTTTGAATTCCTCCTTCCCATATAGTTTCATGACTTAAAGACATTTAGAAGTAGCCTCTAGAGGGACCAGCACAGGTAAGCCCTTATGAAGGTGAACTGCAGAGCAGTTAAGTCCACTGCTAGGGTGCTCTGCAGAGCACTTAGGCTTCCTTTCACCTACGCTGGGCGAGAATGAGCAAAATTCACATAGGGTTTGGGGAATATTCTTATCTTTTGGAGTCATCTAGAAGTTTCCCTCACTTATCAACTCCTATGAGCTCGAAAATGGATGAGGAATGACTTAAGGTCCATCCTATCCTCTCGTCCCTTCCTCCATGGAACTAATTCTAAGTATGGAAGGCCATCCAATGCCACCATTAATGATAGAACCTCCTTCATCTTCCTATAAATTGACCACTCATATAAGTGATCTGGGGCTGGACTATGTTGAATTGTAAGGAGATAATGCTGCTATGAGATTTGGCTTTGAAGCAGGTATTGTGATGCCACAAGTTTGTCATGCTTTTGATGTGATGTGGATGGGATCCAAGCTGGAGGAATGGCTTTGAATCAGACACCAATGGTTGTAATTATTTCTTCTATCTAATAAAGTGTTTGAACCTTTTTCCCATATGTTTGTATTGTTTCATAATGCTTATGTGTGTGAATTGTACTTGATTCCTTTCACTTATATTCAATAGATCATATGCTTTCATCAGTTTTTTGTCTTCTGTTGTGTTCATAGGGTACTTCTCAAGCAGATTAAGTACGGGAAGGAGTGACGGAATCGATACAAGGGAGATGAGAGGAAAGAGGAACTACAGGTAGGCAATCTTCTCATCTTATCTATTTATTATTGGAAAAGTCTAAAACACTTTAAACTATTGTTCTAGATACAACTAATTATCTAGGGAATTAGTATTTATTCGTAGATACTAAATTCTCCAAAACAAATTGGCGAATCCACTGGGGAAGAATCATCCTTCCTAGTAGCTTATTCACCTCCTAGGACACTATTGTAGACCGTACTTATGTTCATTGATTGTATTTCAGCCCTTTTGCATTGAATTTTGGTAAAAAATTGAGGTTAGATGACTCTTAAGTGGCCTCTCAGAAATCAGCGCAGGCTTGGTCAAGGGACAGTGCTCTACAGAGCACCCTTGAGTGAGAGATAGTGCTCTGTAGTGTAGTTAGGCCCTCTTTGACCCGCGCTGATCAACCTTAGGTTAAATTCCCACCTTTGGAAAGTGTTTTTGCCAACTTTTCTCTGTTTGTTTTCTTGCTCATTGATCAATGAATGTCATGTCTCAGAGAACAAATTTTAATCTCCTTTGCCAGCCCTACTTTGATTTGATTGATTAATGTTTCTTAAATGTTTTCTTTGTCATTATCAGTCTATAGTCAAAGTTAGAATATAGTTGATTAATCTTTGTTCGAAAGAAAGTGTCGTAAAGTCTTCTTTTCCTTCGAAACAGAACTGTCGTAAAAGTCTTCGTTCTTATTAAAGATTGATTGATTGTATGTGCATATTTCCTTTTTTGTTCATCATAACATTAAGGGATTCGAAAAGAAAAACTTGCATCATTCATATTGTAGTTTGTGAATGCTTGAAAGGAATAGCTAGGGAAATTGCATTAGTTGTGCTCTTTTCTCTTTGTCAAAAATCTGATTGCTCTATCCCTACTAGCTAAGGATTTTCATTGTTAAATTGAATGGAAAGAATGCTTATCATATTAGTTGAATTTTAGGAATTGCAAACATACATCACGTGGTGAACCTTGAAAGGAAAATTCTAAAGAAGATCAACTTAAAGAGGTCTAGGCTATAGACATGTTCCGACATTGTAAAACAAAGCAGCTGTCGCTAACTTGTCTGCAATACATCCCGAGTGTAATACCTCATTCCATGTACGTGAGTATATCGTAGCTCGTCCACGTACCTTCGGGTATATAGGGCGGTGTTACAGTATGTAAAGTATATGGGAATGCTCTCACTGTGTGGTTTTGCATTAGACAGTGTTTATACGGACTGGGCCTCCACGTACCTTCGGGTATATATGGGAGGACAACTCTAGGTTGTTATCCATCCTTAAGTAACCGAGTCGGCCGCCTTGTAAACTGTGATACACTGAACACAACATTTGGGGAGATTGCCTGCCCGTACTTCTTGGTTCGCTAGGAGGTATTCTGTAGTTCACAGTTGCTTGGTAAACCTTTTGCCTAGATTATCCCTCTTTTGTTTTGTTATATTACTTTGATTAAAATAAATTTAATTGACCGCAGATAACATCCTCCACGCTCACTCCTTAGTTGATCTTAGGTTGAAACATATGGCGTCAAATCCGGAGTCCACTGATCAAGGAATTCCTTTTGATGGGAATCCTAGTCCTTTTCCTTCTTTCGGAAATATTGGCGCTCCCTATATGGCTACATTGTCCCTTCTAGGATTTACCACTGGCTTTCCAGTATGGTTGTTTTCAACCTCCTTGGTTCAAAATGTCGTGATTTCTCCACAATCGAGTACTGGTCCAACTAGACAAAATCAACCTCCAGTTGATCCTAAAGTTGACACTTTGCCTTCTTCCTCCCCTTCTTCCTCTTTGCCTGGTGAAAATATTGGTACTAGTAACCAGGTGGCTAAGAAGAAGAAGAAAGGAAGAAGAAGAAGAAGAAGCAAATTCAACAGAGGGGAAACCAAGCAACTATTGCTTTGAATGCAACATCTGATGAGAAACTATCCATCAAGCCTCACAAAGTTTGATATCCATGCAAACTTTGTGCGGGAGACCATCTTCTTCGAAATTGTCCTGATATTCCTCAGATATTAGAAGAATGGTCTTCCCGTTCACATCATCCCATGTCATCAACTTCTGGAGATCATGCTGGTGACACATCATCAACAAAGTTCATGGAAAGAAGGGTAAAATTAAGTTTCCCTGTAGGTTATGTGAAGGGAATCACCCCATTCACCTTTGTCCCTATCTAGATGAAGCCAAAAAAGTGTTGGATAACCGTCCTGCTTCACCGCAACGACTTCCATCTGGTTACAGGAGACTTTCCCTTAATTCTTCACTAGTTGATGAATTGACTGACCAAAATCAATCGTCGGTCAAACCCACTCTCTTTGAAAGTGAGTCCTATGAGTCTATACTCGACCCAAATCAACAGGTCGAGGTAATAGTTGACCTGATTTCACCTTCAGCTAATCGTACCTTTCCTGAAGAGAGTGAATATGATACCACTCAAGTTCTTTTTATTTCTTCAAATTCTAATGAGCTTGGGGGTAGTCCTCCTGTTCCATCAAGACAGGAGGAAATTCCTCCCGCTCTCATAACTCAAGGGGTTAATTCTCCAGTTTTTACGGAACCCCCTCCAAGTAGTCTGGACACTTCCTTTGATCGGAACCGACTGGCAGGATTCTGTCTTCCTTATTATGTGCCTTTCTAGATCATAGTACAAGTTTTCAATATGATTGTATTGGGCACTATTATAGATGAAGGTGCATCAGTGAGTATCGTTTCATTAGATATAATTTTGGGATTCAACTGCGTTAAGTAAGTCATTCATGTATGACCATTTCCATGAGAGGTAGTCGTAACTGACTAATTTCTCATGATTTTTGAATAGTTCACTTAGCACTCATTGCATCGGGTGATGCTCACAGGGGTGAAGAAGTGGGATTGAAACTAGTGAAATGAATCACATAGCATCAATCATCACTTTTGGGGCTTGCACCCGGTAACCAGGACTTCCCAGGAGGTCACCCATCCCAGAACTCCTTTGGCTCAAGCACGTTTGAATGGTTCATGAGGCACAATACTTGCTAAGGTTTTGCAAATGGGGTAGCAAGCTAAGTGGGCTTGATTGTGGGAAAAACTCCACAGTTAAGCGCGCTTGAGCCAGAGGAGTTCTGGGATGGGTGACCTCCTGGGAAGTCCTGGTTACCAGGTGCAAGCCCCGGAAGTGATGATTGATGCTATGTGAACCATTTCACTAGTTTCAATCCCACTTCTTCACCCCTGTGAGCATCACCCGATGCAATGAGTCCTAAGTGAACTATTCAAAAATCATGAGAAATTAGTCAGTTACGACTACGTCTCATGGAAATGGTCATACATGAATGACTTACTTAACGCAGTTGAATCCCAAAATTATATCTAATATAATGCACTGCGTAAACCCCCATACTTAAATTCAAAAAGAGTCAAGGGATCTCTGCTTGAATGGTTCATGAGGCACAATACTTGCTAAGGTTTTGCAAATGGGGTAGCAAGCTAAGTGGGCTTGATTGTGGGAAAAACTCCACAGTTAAGCGCGCTTGAGCCAGAGGAGTTCTGGGATGGGTGACCTCCTGGGAAGTCCTGGTTACTGGGTGCAAGCCCCAGAAGTGATGATTGACGCTATGTGATTCATTTCACTAGTTTCAATCCCACTTCTTCACCCCTGTGAGCATCACCCGATGCAATGAGTGCTAAGTGAACTATTCAAAAATCATGAGAAATTAGTTAGTTACGACTACCTCTCATGGAAATGGTCATACATGAATGACTTACTTAACGCACTTGAATCCCAAAATTATATCTAATATAATGCACTGCGTAAACCCCCATACTTGAGTATCGTTTCCTCAACTGCTTGGCAAGCATTCAGTTCACTGCCACTTGTGTGAGTTACCCAATCTATTGTCTTTTAATAGAGGAACCAATCAACCATTAGGGATCCTTCCTCAGTTTCCTATTACTTTGGGAGAAAAAATTGTTTATCTGAACGTGATGGTAGTCCCAGACCTTTTAGATTACAATTTAGTTCTTGGGTGCGACTATGTTTATGACATGGGAGCTATTGTTTAAACACTCTTTCGAGTGATTTTTTTCCCGCATGAAGGCATAATTGTCACCATTGACCAGCTTTCATTTCCCGGTCCAAATATGGCTCCTAGTCAAACATCTTCCCTAAATGGTCCTTTTGTACCAATGGTATCATCCCTACCATGGGTTAACTATGTGGCAACCTGTTCCACACCTACATCAATTGATGATCAGTTCAATGATGTTGTACATTATGTACTAGGGGCATTGGAACCAGATCTCTCCTTCCAGAGCATTGTTATCCCATCAGATGAGAACCTATTGGAAGTCATGAACTCTTATGAGTCGTGAACAAGGGTCTATGATGATAGTTCTTTTACTGTGTCAACCTCATTAAAAAATGAAACAACTCCCATGAGAAAAATTCCTTGCCTTGTGTCAACCTCGTTAAAAAATGAAACAAGGAATATGAGGATAATTCTTTTACTGTGTCAACCTCGTTAAAAATGAAATAGGTCCATGAGGATAGTTCCTGGTCTTGTGTCAACCTCGCTAAAAAAATGAAACTAAGGATATGAGGACAGTTCCTTGTCTTGTGTTAACCTCGTTAAAAAATGAAATCAAGGATACGAGGATAGTTCCTTGTCTTGTGTCAACCTCGTTGAAAAATGAAACAAAGGGTGTGAGGATAGTTCTTTTACTGTGTCAACCTCATTAAAAAATGAAACAAATTCCATAAGGATAGTTCCTTGTCTTGTGTCAACCTCGTTAAAAAATGAAACCAAGGATATGAGCATAGTTCCTTGTCTTGTGTCAAGCTCATTAAGAAATGAAACAAGGAATATGAGCAGAGTTCCTTGTCTTGTGTCAAGCTCAATAAAAAATGAAACAAGGTCCCCTGGAGAAAGGTTCCAATTCGAGTCTTTGATTAGATCTCGTAAAATCCCAGTCGAGTCTTTCACTTGATCTCGTAAATAAACCTTCATTCAATCCACCTGATAGCCACGAGTAGTCTACTTAGGTGAATGTAATGAAGTTTGGGGGGCATGCACCTAATGGTAAAGCTAAGTTTCCCTGTAGGTTATGTGAATGGCATCACCCCATTCACCTTTGTCCCTATTTGGACGAAGCCAAAAAGGTGTTGGATAACCGTCCTACTTCACCACAACGACTCCCATCTGGTTATAGGAGACTCTCCCTTTCATCATGCTGGGGGCATGTAAACTAATCTCAAGCATAGTTTTTCGTTTTAAGCTTGTGTAAACATGAAACTGAATCCAAGCATAGTTCCCTATGGTTCAAGCTTGTGTAAAAATGAACCCATTTCCTTTTTTTTGACCCTCGTGATTTTCATTCTATTAGCTTTCTTTGTCAGATGAGCCTTGGTTGTTTTCATCCCATTGCCACCATCCCTTTGGCTGATCATACACTTTCACTTGGTTGTTTTACCCTTTTTGAGGAATAGTTGCAATGAGTGGTCTTATTAGCTAGCATCTTTACATAAATCAACATGTTTTGAGAAGTTCCAACATCACCAGAACCAGTTGCTATCCTAGACACCACTTGTTCCTCAAAGTGGAGACCTCTTTAAGCTCTTTTCAGACTCTCTAAAGATGAAAATATTTCCGAGCATTGGTCCTTCCCAGCTCATTAACAGATTCGAAATGATATCTGTCTTGTATTATTTTACGCTTTTTCGGGCTTGAGAGATTAATTTACAAAAAATAACTTGTGGAGTTTTCTTTTTGTCCCTTTTCAAACTCTCTAAACATGAAAAGGACCGAGTTATCTTTGTCGTTAAACTCGTTAAAACATCAAATAGCGACAAACTTATCCATCTAGACAAGACCGAGTTTCACCTTCGATAGACTCGTTAAAACATCAAATAGCGATGGATTCGCTCGAAGGGTGAAATTATACAACAAGAATATGTTATCCTCCTCAAGCTTGATAAAAATAAAGAGGTATTGGTCAGCAATGACTGGGGAAAATGGGAAAAGGGGAAAAACTACTTTATGGTAGCAGGTCGCTCTTCAACATGACACTTTCGCTTCATCTTCGTGACTATTTGGGTTGGGTTATCTGCTTGATAGTTATCATACCTATGGTCTATCACACCATCCATCACTTTGGTTTGGGTCAATGCTACCAATTCATTCAGACTATTTGGGTTGGGTTATCTACTTGATGGTTATCATACCTATGGTTTATCACACCATCCATTACTTTGGTTTTGGGTCATTGATACCAATTCATTTAGTGTCTCCGATATGTTCAAGAGAAGTCATTCAGTGCAATACCATAAATCTTCATTTTCAGTACCGTCGTTCTTGAACCTTGTGTCGTCAGTTAAACTCCATCTCTAAAATCACTACACTTATTTCGTGTCGTTTATGTGGGATACATCAAGGCCCTCCTGCGATGAGTCGCTTCTTGTCGGTCGACATTAGAACATTATCCAAGAAGTTGACTTAGAAACACCCATTCAGTACCTTGAAGCTTGCATACATCAATGGTAGGTTTCTCGCTTCCGGCGATAGGCATACATCAACGGCCTTCAACCGAAAGACTGTGTGTGGTGTTAGACATCAAATCATTCATTCACACCATGCAGAATGTACTGTAGTACCTTGAGGATCATTATCATTATCGGTGATTTCTCTCGCATCTGTTAACAACTTACATCATTGGCTGGTAATCAGATGGTGTCTTCCCATGTTCGACTTCAGATCACATATTCACATGGTTAGACTCGTACTTGAGTGAACGGTTGAACAAGATTGAAGACCCTGGATCTAGTTTCATCCATCTAGGCTGCGATTTCAGGAGTACTAAATCATATGTACAATGGCTTTACATTGATAGTCATTCTGATCATGAGTCTATATCTATAGATGACTGTTTATGTACATGTAATGAAAGTTTATAAGCTGAGAATGGGTATGCCTTCCATCAACAATTCATGAAAGATCAAATATCATGATATATGTATTGTAATTGATGCAGGTCACCTTCCACTTTGATACCTCCTCATCATATCGTAAAGCATTTCATTTGACATTGGATTTTTTTCAAATTCATGCTTTAGGGGGCAGTTGTTATAGATCCATTTGGGCACATCAAATCCAAACATCCAGATCAGTGTTTTAGGGCTCATCAAACCCTAATTTTTGTCGCTTCATGCCCTAAACAAGTCACCCCTTTGAATGCCTCCTTCCTAGATAGTTTCATGACTTGAAGACATCCAGAAGTAGCCTCTAGAGGGACTAGCGCAGGTAAGCCCTTATGAAGGTTCGCTGCAGAGCAGTTAAGTCCACTGCCAGGGTGCTTTGCAGAGCACTTAGGCTTCCTTTCACCTGCGCTAGGCGAGAATGAGCAAAACTCACATAGAGACTGGGGAATATTCTTATTTTTTGGAGTCATCTAGAAGTTTCCCTCACTTATCAACTCCTATGAGCTTGAAAATGGATGAGTAATGAGTTAAGGTGCATCCTATCCTCTCATCCCTTCCTCCATAGAACTAATTCTAAGTATGGAAGGCCATTCAATGCCACCATTAATGACAGGACCTCCTTCATCTTCCTATAAATTGACCACTCATCTAAGTGATCTAGGGTTGGACTATGTTGAATTGTAAGGAGATAATGCTGCTATGAGATTTGGCTTTGAAGCAAGTATTGTGATGCTACAAGTTTGTCATGCTTTTGATGTGATGTGGATGGGATCCAATCTGGAGGAATGGCTTTGAATCAGACACCAATGGTTGTAATTCCTTCTTCTATCTAATAAAGTGTTTGAACCTTTTTCCAATATATTTGTATTGAACAATGTAAACTTTGAAACGAGAACTGATACTGTTACCCGTTTCGTAGAGATAACAAAAAAGTGACTTGATTTTGAAAAGGGGTGATGCAGAACACACATGTTTTTTTTAGAGCATAGTTTTTGGCACTTTAATTTTTTTTATGTACATCACGTTTTAGAATGGTAGTGATTTTCATGCTGATTTAAAAAAGTGAGCATTCTGCATCACACTCCTTTTTTAAAAGCCCTGTTTTTTGGCTTTAAATTTTTTAATGTATAAAATGTAAATAATTATTTTGTAAATTTGATAATTTTTGAAGTGGTCGTTTTCTTCACATTTTCTTGTTTTTTATTTTAATTTTAATTTTTTTTCGTGAGGTTTTTATTGTTTTTCATTTTTAAATTAGAAGGTCGATATTTAGACTTTTCGATATTCTACATATTTATACATCCTTAATTAATTTTTCAATCCACATGAAATAATTGTTTCGAAAAAACAATATTTTTTAACAATGGACATACAAATAACCATTTTTAACATAAATATAACTAAAAAACTACACGTTTTGATAATTTTTTGCTAGAATTGACATGTCAAAATCACAATTTTTATACGATAATTTTAACTAAAAATGGTTAAATAATAGCGTTTTCTATGAATTTCATGTCAAAAAAAAATAAAAATCACTTTTTTTTTTCAAAAAATAATGATTAACTTAAAAATCAGTGCAAAAATCACATATTACCAATATTGAACGTATAGCAACCCTAATTGAGTGTTTATTCTTCTCATAAAATGTCAAAGTCAAAACATTGCAAAGCTTGATTTACAAGCATAACTTAAATTTAATCAACAATGTCACGTAATCCAAACTCGTCGTCCTCTAGAGTTTCATCATTGTCTTCTTCCACAATATTTTCTATTTCATTTTGCTCATTTTCCTCTTCTAATGGGTCTTTGATGTCTGCGAATCTCCCAATGTATGTCTTTCCAAACATTCCATGTAATGGTGGTTGGGGTTCCTTTGCCTTTTTTGCCACATGTGATTCACTAAAGTCCCCTTTCTTCAACCCAATTTCTTGCATTGCATCCGAAAGAAATTGAAGGGAATTAATTCTTTGCTGAATGAAATTGCACTGTACTGGATCTTTTTCAATTGCAATGCAATTTCTTCCTTTTTGAAGGCAACATGCTAGTGTTGTACCTAATTATCAAGCACAAAAGAAATAATGAACTAAATTAGTACAATGACATATTAATTAAAAAAATAACATATTGAAATTCAATTCCATATAATAAAACTTACCTGAGCCAGAAAATAAATCCAGAACCCAATCTCCTTCATTTGAACAAATGTCTATAAGATAGTTAATCAATAATTGTGGTTTTTGAAAAATGTTAACTATCTCTCCTTTTGCTTCTTTGTCTTCATATGTTAGTTTTCTCACAACAACATCATAAGTCAGTATTTGGCTATGACTCTTTCTGTCTACCCGATTAAAAGTCATAGACATATGGCTATCATCTTTTGCCCAACTATCAATATAAATGAACTCACAATCATTTATAAATTGTTGATCTTCATTGTGAAGAAGATTTGACTTTTCCCTGTAACATGCAATAGTAAAAGTTCAATTAACTTGTACATAAATAAAATTTTCAACATTAATCAAATATACATTTTAAACGTCTTACCATGTAAGCTACATCCTTGAATTTGTTTTCCCCTTGAAGCTTGACAATATCATTACCAATTGTGTGTCTGAATGAAATGTCACAAATCTCCATAATGGTGATGACGTGACTTCTACAAATCTCGCAACCACTTTACTAAAAGCTTGATAAGTATAAGGGTCACTATCATAGTCAATGTTTGGAATATTGAAACCATGGGAAATATCTGCAATGACTAGGGCATAATCCCTTTTAGGTATGAGTTTAGCAATGTCTTCACAGTCGCCTTGTATTACTTGATATTGAATAGTGTCTAGCCCATTCCAAATGAAATGATTAAGAGTTGGATCAAGTTGAATATCCTTAATACGTTGCTTCCTCAGTCTTTCGATCTTTATTATTTCAATAAAGGTTTTGAAACTATCTGGCACTCCATTATCATCCTTCCTCATCTTTTATAAAATAAAAAAATATATGTGTAAGTTATAAATTAAAAATAGTACACAGATGAATAAAAATGAATGTATAAATCAAGATACCTTTTTAAATGCAAGATAAAAAGCTTTTAATGTTGATGTAGAACTTGAATCTGGATAGTTGCGTACAACATCATCCCAACTATCTTCATTCAACAATATAACCATTTGTTCTTGAATTTTCATGTAAACGTTGTGACTGCATAGATAAAGTAACAAAAAGTTAATATAATGATATGTATAACAAATACTACCAAGAACAACATGTTTTATTTAAAATATAATTATAATCTAGAAATAAATAAAAATATTTCAACAAACTTACTTTTGAAATTCTTCAAACATTTCCTCCAGTGATAATTCCCCTGACCTCACACGAGATAATATTGTTTTGACAATTTTTTCATCTTTCACTCCTTGCATCGCCCTCCAAGGTGTGATAGTCATATCGTCTGGAAGATGCTTCATTTCAGGAGCTAATTTACTGTTGCCACATATCAATGGCTTAGACTTTTTGACCTTCTGGTTTTTAATGGCAATGTCTTCCCACATGCTAAAAATCTCATCAATCAACCTCCAAACATCTCCAGTTCTAAATGCCAATTGGAAAATGTTATCAACACGTATGAATAAATCACTATGTTTGCTGCCTTTTCCACCTTTTGAATTGGTTTTCTCTTCAATTTGATATACTATTTCCATACAACATTCCTTTCGGAAATTTGCAGTAACATTTGTCCTATCCCCACCACATTTTTCTTCAAATTCACTATGAATAAATCTAACCCTTTAGATGAAAGTCATAGACATCCTATATTCATTATTTGAATTATGATCCCATGCCACTAACTTTTCTTCTGTATCAGATAAACCAGCGTAAATGATACATTTCATTGTTTCAAAACGTGGGTTATTAGGATATCCTTCCATCAATTGTCTTTGAGCTTCTACAGAATGGTTCCCCCCAAGCACATAATAATTGTATTCAAAACATTTTGACTTATCAAATGCTTCTTTGTTGGGAACTTGAAGTGGATCAACAAGAAGCACATAACTAACCGCATGAGCATATGGATTGTACCTCATCAATGTCTTCAAGTTGTGAACATGCAGATGATGTGGCTTTCTAACTTGATATTGACATTGTCCTTCACTTGCTTTATAGGTTTGCCTGACATTAAGCTGTAATGTGCGACCACCATCAATTAAGTTTCTCTTTATCAAATTCTCTCGAATGACATTTTGTTTTGTTTTGATAATGCCATCTTCTAAATCAGCTCCCGGTGTAATGATTTCTCTGCTTTCTTTTGAAGTTTCACTAGGTTCTTGACTGCTGGTAATGACTGCTTCAAAATCATCAACTTTACTTTTCTTGGTCATAACATTCCCAACAGAGTTATTCTTGGGCATTGTTACTTTTGGATTTTTATGGCTCTTCTCAGTTCCAATGTCATCTTCAGTAATGACAACATATGTTTCATTGTCAATTTCAACTTCATCGTTCTCAAAAGTAACTTGTTTACCCTTGCTAGATTTATCCACCAGAGACCTTTTTTTCTGATTCTTTGGATGTAGTTTTGTAGCATTATCAATTACTTCATTTTGCCTATTTTCCATATCTTCTTCTGACATTGAGTAAAAACTGCTGACAACTTTCATGATATCATTCTCAATGAAATGAATGCCTCCCAACCTAATTGAAAAACTTTCAACAAAATTCTGCCAAACAAAATATCATATATCAATAAAAAACAAAGTTAAAAAATATAGCGAGACACTTTCAAAAACGCAAAATACAAATATAAATAATAATACTTACAATGTTTTGTGTCATCTCATTTACGATTTGACTACACAACTTTGTAGATACCTCTATCGTGTCATACAATGAATATGATAGTTGGTATTTAACCCTTTCATGTGACTTGGGAGCTTTTCTAAGTACGTAAACAACTTCAGTGTCCGCTACCGAACACATATCTACGACTCTTCCCATCACCTCAAAAATTCCATTATCATTTGGTATATCGATATATAGATATATATTCACATTTGTGCTTTCTCTTTCTTTCACATACCACATTCTTGATGGAAATTTCACCTCTTTCGAATTCTTCCAGTCTGAAATCATCTTCTTATCACTTGAGGCACTTGAAAGATTTGTAGTCATGAGCTCAGGTGGAGTTTGTTCACCAATGTTTCCTTTAGATGCACCTTTATGAGTCTTTGGTACAGAAAGATTCACTGAAATTCTCTTTGATGCCATTTTCCTGAAAAATAGAAACACATAAATCAGTAAATAATAAAAACATATTAACTTAAATTAACAATGAAAATATATCATAAATTTTAATCAACAATCGCCCCACCCACTACCCCTCATATTCCAAAAGGACATGCATTAACATTCTAGTGTAAAAAAAGTAAATCACGAATAAAACATTTTGCTCGGGCGCCCTCACCCACCCGCACCCCCAAGCATCCTAGCCCCCACCCCCCCCCACACCCCCACGGCGGCCCGGGGGCCCTCACCCGCCCCACCGCCCGGGCGCCCAGGCCCAACCCCCACAACCCTCCCCGGCCCGGGCGCCCTCACCCGCTCACCCCAACCCTCCCAACACCCAACCCCCCCACCCCCCCCACCTGCCCGCCCGCTCGACCCACCCCGCCTGGCGCCCTCACCCGCCTGCCCCACCCATCTCGGCGCCCTCCCTACCCCCCCGCTCACCCGCCCTCCCCACCCCTCCTAGTGCCCTCACCCGCCCGCCCCAACCCTCCTGGCGCCCTCACCCCTCCCAGCGCCCTCACCTGCTTGCCCCACCCCTTCGGGCACCCTGCCCACCCACCCCTCCAACCCGCCCGCCCGCCCGCCGGGCCCGGCGCCCTCACCCGCCACCCCTTCGGGCGCCCTCGCCCGCCCGCCTGCCCCACCCCTCCGGGTGCCCTCACCTGCCCCCCCCCCCCGCCCGGCGCCCATATCCACTCGCCCGCCCCACACCAACCCCCGTCCACCCGAGCGCCCACCCACCCTCCCTCCGCCCGAGCGCCCCACCCACCCTCCCTCGGCTCCACCACCTGGGCCGCTCGCACCCCCGCCCGGCAGGGGCGCGGCGGCTCGGGTGGCGCCGGCCGAGGGCTGCCCTCGGCAGGAGCCACCCGGGCTGCCCTCGCCCCCGCCCGGCAGGCGGCAGGGTGATTCCCGGAATTGCCTTGCCGCCTGCCGGCCGGGGGCGCGGGCGGCCCGGGTGGGGCCTGCATGAGGCGCCCTCGTGTAGGCGCCCCCTGGGCCACCCTCGCCCCTGCCCGATAGGCGGCAGGGCGATTCCGGGAGGGTGGCCCGGGTGGGGCCTGCACAAGGGCAAAATTGCCCTGCCGCCTACCGGGCGGGGGCGCGGGCAGCTCGGGTGGCGCCTACACAAGGCGCCCTCGTGCAGGCACCAGTCGGGCCGCCCGCGCCCGCGCCCGGCAGGCGGCAGGGCGATTCCTTGCCGCCTGCCGGGCGGGCGCAAGGGCGGCCCGGGTGGCGCCTGCATGAGTTGCCCTCGTGCAGGCGCCACCTGGGCTGCCTGCGCCCCCGCCCGGCAGGGGGCAGGGTGATTCCACCCTCGTATAGGCACCACCCATGCCGCCCTCGCGCCCGCCAGACAGGCGGCAGGGCGATTCTCGGAATCACCTTGCCACCTGCCGGGCAGGGGCGAGGGTGGCCCGGGTGGCGCCTGCACGAGGCGCCCTCGTGCAGGCACCACCCGGGCCACCCTCGCCCCCGCCCGACAGGTGGCAGGGCGATTCCCGGAATTGCCCTGCCGCCTGCGGGGCGGGGGTGAGGGCGGCCCGGGTGGCGCCTGCACAAGGCCGGAATCGCCCCGCTGCCTACCGGGCGGGGGTGAGGGTGGCCCAGGTGGCACCTGCACGAGGCACCCTCGTGCAGGCGCCTTCCAGATCGCCTTGGCCCCTGCCCGGCGGGCGGTACGGCGATTCCGGGAATCGCCCTGCCTCCTGCCGGGCGGGGGCGAGGGCGGCCCGGGTGGTGCCTGCACGAGGGCGCCCTTGTGCGGGCGCCACCCGGGCTGCCCTCGCCCCCACCCGGCAGGCGGCCCGGGTGGCGCCTACATGAGGGCGGGCGAGGCGGGCGGGCGGGTGAGGGCGAGGGCGGGCGGAGGGGTGGCGGGTGAGGGCACCCGGGCTGGGTGGGGGGATGAGGGGGGGGAGGGGTAGGTAGGGCACCAGGAGGGGTGGGGCGGGCGGGTGAGGGCGCCGAGAGGGGTGGGCGGCGGGTGAGGTCGCCCGGGCTGGGTGGGCGGGTTAGGGGGGGTAGGTAGGGCGCCCGGAGGGGTGGGGCGGGCGAGTGAGGGCGCCCGGGCCGTGCGGGTGGGTGAGGGGGGGGTGGGTAGGGCGCCCGGATGGGTCGTGTGGGTGGGTGAGGGCGCCCGGTGGGGCGGGCGGGCGGGCGGGTGGGTGAGGGGGTTGCAGCGGGCGGGCAGGCGAGGGCGCACCCACGAGTATTAAGAAAATGAGGTTGACCAGGCCCACCATGCTCACGATGGATGTAATTGTTATTTTGGCTCAGGAAAATTATTAAAAAAAAAATATTTTTCATTAAACTAATTTAATATAAAAGTTTTCATGGAAAAAAAAATAACTTACCTTTTAATTGCGAGAATTCTTCGTTGAATATGTTGTTGATAGCGATTTGGCTGCTCCAAAAATTCACAATTCTTTCAACGATTTTCAGAAAGCCTGGATGTGATGTGAGTAATAGTGATAATGAAATTTTAATATATAAGTGAAGTTACGAAGATATTTTACTGTACGGTTAATATGGGATAATTTGTTTTACAATATTATAAAGTGAATATTATAGATTTGTTTTACAACGGGTTGAATGTGGGATAATTTGTTTTAAAATATTATAAAGTGAATATTGTAGTATTGGAAAGCGAATATTATATGGTTTAACTATTAAAATAATTAATGTAGAAGTTGTAGTGTACAATTTTAATTATGATTTCATAAAAAAATTTAGTTTACATTTTTCAATAAATTGTAGAACAAAATAATGAAGGTAAATAAATTTAACAGACTTTTTGGAGGGAAATATTTTTGCGAAACTTTTTGGAGGGAAATATTTTCACGAAATTTTTTGGAGGGAAAATTTCATTCTTTAAGCTATATAATATCTTTAGGAGACTCTCCATTTGTATCATTCAACATCTTCTATTTGAAAGGGATGGATTGTTCTGATAGTGAAGTTTCGATTTATACACCATCAACTTCTTCATTGCGTAACAACTCTATTCATATTGATGAATATAGCAGGAATTCTTCCACTATGAATAAAAAGTCAATTCTTCCACTTAGTCCTGATTCTAAGGACTATGAGAGCAGCACTGATGAAAGAGGGGACGGAGAATTTCAAATAAATAAAGATTCATAGATTCCACTTAGTCCTACTTCTAAGGACTATGAAAGCCGCAGTGATGAAAAGCATGATGGTGAAGTTCAAAAGAATAGAGTGCCACGATGTCCACTTAGTCCTAATTCTGAGGAATATGAGAGCAACAGTTTTGAAGAGCATGATGGTGAAGTTCAAAAGAATGGAGGGTCACGGTGTCCACTTAGTCCTAATTATGAGGACTATGAGAGCAACAGTTTTGAAGAGCATGATGGTGAAGTTCAAAAGAATGGAGTGTCACGGTGTCCACTTAGTCCTAATTCTGAGGACTATGAGAGCAGCAGTTTTGAAGAGCATGATGGTGAAGTTCAAAAGAAGGGAGTGTCACGGTGTCCACTTAGTCCTAATTCTGAGGACTATGAGAGCAGCAGTTTTGAAGAGCATGATGGTGAAGTTCAAAAGAATGGAGTGTCACAGTGTCCACTTAGTCCTAATTCTGAGGACTATGAGAGCAGCAGTTTTGAAGCGCATGATGGCAAATTTCAAAAGAATGGAGTGTCACGGTGTCCACTTAGTCCTAATTCTGAAGACTATGAGAGCAGTAGTGATGAAAATCATGATGTTGATTTTCAAAAGTATGGAGTGTCAAAGTGTCCACTTAGTCCTAATTCTAAGGACTATGAGAGCAGTAGTGATGAAAAGCATGATGTTGATTTTCAAAAGTACGGAGTGTCACGGTGTCCAGCTAGTCCTAATTCTAAGGACTATGAGAGCAGCAGTGATGAAGAGTGCGATGATGAATTTCAAAAGATTGGAGTACCACAATGTCCACTTAGTCCTAATTCTGCGGACTATGAGAGCAATAGTTATGAAGAGCGTGATGATGAATTTCAAAAGAATGGAGTGTCACTGTGTCCTCTTAGTCCTAATTCTAAGAACTACGAGAGAAGCAGTGATGAAGGATAGGATGATGCACTTAGTCCTAATTCTAATGAGTATAAAGGTAGCAGTGCAAAGGACGGGATGTAGCATCTTTAATAAGTAAACAGTCACATTTTCAATGTAGTCCTAATTGTTGGCATTATGATGCATGTGTTGTACTTGATGGCAACCCTCTCATAGAAGATCATCTCACTTATATACATTCAGATGAATCTACATAAGAGATATCAAATGTGACATAATACAGGATATCTCAAAGGAATCAAATGGCAAGTTCTTAGTAAGCAGAGGTTCAAATATTGAAGAAAATAAGGGGTACGTAGGTACACCTCACAGAAAGTGCGTACCCGCAGGTAAACCAAGCAGAAACCGCGTCCAGGGACGCAGCCCAGCCGTTCAGGGGGTGCGTCCACCCAGTGCACACATTTCAAGGCAGTAAAAAGCACGTGGGGGTTTCTTATGTTTTACTCTTGGTATTTAGCCGACGGTTTTGGGTTATTATGGTGTCGGCTCGTGGTATTGTTCCATGATTTTAGGAGGAGCTTGCCTATATAAAGCAAAGGAGATCATTTGGCTTTAGCATGGTTTTGGTTGAAGATCTTATGAGGGCTAGATCTGGTCTAGATCTAAACAAGGCGAATCTACTGATGGACCGAGATCTCTTCGGCGCATGTTCAGATCTGTAGATCTGACTGTCTGGGTTACTTCTGAAGTCTTGAAATCATCTATGCCCGGAGGGACGCAGGTGCAGTAAGGGTTCAGGTGCGCCGGGACGCAGGCGCAGAAGTGTTTCAGGTGCGCCGGGACGCAGGCGCAGAAGGGTTCAGGTGCGCCGGGACGCAGGCAGTTCAATAGACTCAGAGCGAGGGACGCAGGCTAGCAGTTGAGCCGGATGCGTCCGGGACGCAGGCTAGCAGTTGAGCAGGGTGCGTCCAGGGACTCAGGCCAGCAGTTGAGCAGGGTGAGTCCAAGACTCAGGCTAGCAGTTGAGCAGGGTGAGTCCGGACTCAGGCTAGCAGTTGAGCAGGGTGCTTCCTTCTCTTAAAATCTTTGTTTATCGTTATGGTGTTCTGGGTTTGGTCCTATTATTGTTGATCTGGTTACTACAGTTGATTGGGTGATTCTCTTACACTTGATGATTAATTGATGCTTATGGATCCAGTTTGAAAATTAATGAAAAGTTGTCCTTGTATGAAAATTGGATGAAATGTGGCCTTTCAGATTATGAGTTGTGCTTCAGTGTATCCAGTATGAAAATAGATGAAACGTGGTACTTGGAGGAGAGAAGATTGTAGGCCAGCGCCTACGTACTAGTATCTAAGCTAGTACAAGAGCTAAAGGAAATCTTTGGAGCATTGTAGCAGGTAGTAGCCTGCGTACTAGTAAATGGATCGGCTAGTACAAGAGCAAAGGGGGTTGTAGCTCCCGTACTGGTATGAGGCTGCACCAGTACAAATATTGTAAAAGGATTTTCTTATTAAGAAGAAGATTGAGATGACTTGCAGCAGGTGGTTTTCTCCCGCATTGGGTTTCCACCTTATATCATTGTGTTCATGTGTGTGCCTTATGTGTGATGATCTACTTTATGTTACTGCATCTATTAACTGATAATATGGTTGATAATGTCCTAATGCACTCATTGAAGATCGATTAACTTAATCTTAAGAAGTTGTGGAAGTAGCATATATGAATCTGATTATGGAATTGAAAAAGTTTTATTAATATGACAATACTGATTCACCCCCCCCTCTCAGTATTATTTCCAACAATTGGTATCAGAGCAGGTCCTTTGATAGAAGCTTGATCGCTTGAAGGAGATCCGTGGAACAATGGGAAAGAAGCTTAAGAAGAAAGCTAATAAGAAAAAGAAGTCATCTCAGAAGAACTATGACAGTGGAAGAATCGATTGGGGATTAGGCATAAGAAGCTCTTCAGATTCAGAATCAGATTCAGAATCATTATCAGGTATGAATGTGTTATCCTCTGATGTTCCAGCTATATTTCCTTGTGAAAGAGATGAAAGTGATAGTGAGACTACTGAACTTGCTCTTATGGGTGAACAAGAAAGATGTCAAATAGAGGCAGAATTTAACAGGCTGACAAACAAAATTATTGAACAAGAGAAACGTTTTGATGTAAAGAGTAATGCCCTCAAGTTATGCAAGGAAAGGTATCAAAAGTTGCAGGATGAAGCAACATCTCTAAGAAATGAAGTCATTGAAAAGGACACAACAATCAAGGAGCTCAGAGATCGATCCAGTTATTATGAAAATCTTGAAGCTACAATCCTCTCACTAAAAGGAGATCTTGAAGAATCAAAAAGGCAGAATACAGATCTACTCCAAGCTATTGAAAAACAAGAAAACGAAGTCACCAGCTTAAAATCTCAACTAGAATGTGCCTTCCGAGTTCGTCAAATGCAGCAGGATCTGAATGAAGAACAAGAAAAAGAGATTCTCAAACTAAGGGAACAAATGGATGAAGGAAGGAAAGCTGAAGAAGTTTTGAAAAAGAAATCTCTTGAAAAGGAAGAACAGCTCCAGGTTGAGGTAGATATCTTGAAAGGTAAACTAGAGGAAAAGGATAAGCTTTTACGATTTCAAGATAGCTCTAAAGTATTGGATGATATTCTTAGTAGTCAAAGGTCCCCTGCTATAAAGACTGGTCTCGGTTTCCATAAATCTGTTGAAGGTGAATCTAGTTCACAAGGTGAGGCAAGAAATTCTAAAGAGAAATCTAAAGTGATCAATGAAGGAATGAAAGATCAATCTCATCATCAACCAAGGAAAGAAATTCCTCAAAGAAAATTCTTTACCCCTTCTATGAATAATGTTGAATGTTATGTATGTCATAACCTTGGACATGTTGCAGCTAGATGTAGTAGAAGAAGGGTTCAAGATCATTATGCAGAAAGATCATCACACTCAAGGTATTTTTATGGATATTGCTTTGCTTGCAATACGTTTGGTCACAAAGCTGCTGATTGTTACAAGAGGAATATGAAACATGGAAGATGTTATGCATGTAACAAGCCTGGACATATAGCTAAGGAATGCAGGAACAAAGTGTGGGCACCATATCAAAAGGAGAAAATGTCATCATCACGTTTGAAGATATGGAGGAAAAAGGAAGTTCAGTCAGAAAAGGATGGCACAGCACAATATACAAACATACCAGAATCAGAGGGAGCTGGAAGTACAAAACTTCAGGTTCCTAAATCTCATAAGCAAACTTCATAAAGGCAAAGTCACATATATACGCGAGTTGGATACTGCACAATCGCGTATATGCTTGTTTGAAGGCAGTAGGCAAGTGAAGTTGGAAATGAATCTATCAAATCTGGGTATCTGACTGTCAGTGACACAAAGGAGGACTGTTAAAATTGGCCCTAATCAGAAGGACGCAGGTATTAAACTGGAGACCTGCGTGCGGACGCAGTACAGACGAAGCTCAGGTGCGTCCAGGACGCAGTTCAGTAACAGGGGATCTGCGTGGGGACGCAGAGCAGAATAAGGCTCAGGTGCGTCCCTGCAGCAAAAAGACGCAGCGCGATAGTATTTTTGGGTGCGTCCCTGCAGCAACAGTACGCAGGAAAGCAGAAGATAAAGTGCGTACCTGTCTCAAGGCATTTATTGGCTGATTCTTCTTATTGATGATCAGATTTGACAGATGGCACTGGTTCAGGGGGAGCATATGCACTGAATGCATTGTTGGCATTATGGTCCTTGGTGACAATGCTTATGATTCATCTTGCTATTATGAGTTGGTCACATGATCAGATTTATGGTTGATTCTCTAATGATGCTTGCATGAAGTCTTTATTGTCCTTGGCACATATATGGATAAGGTTGGCTGATTTCATGGATGATTATTCAAAGTCGCTTTGTTGGAGACATGATGATGATGGGTCACTCACATGCATTTCATGATGATGTTGACATGAGCATGATGCATGATTTCTTTCTTGGCACAAATGGATGAGAACTGTTGGCTGGATACAGGGATGATTATTCATACATATGTTGATTGATGCTGATGCTTTCATTTGATGGCTCTTGATTCATGGATGAGTTGATGTTGACAAATACTATGGAGCAGATTATACAGTGCTGTTGATGATGTTTGTCATGATCTTTAGATGTTTGAAAGGTCATAGCAAGACTCATGTTGTAATGGTCTATCTATTGTAGTCATCTCTTCAGGTCATGTAACGGCCTATGTCCCCCCACTATCCATGGGATAAAGATGTAATGTATTTGGTTTTCATATTTCTGATATATTCCCACTTGGTTGAATGGATGATCCTTAGTGATGGGTGATGAATGTATGTATTGAGTCTTTTGGTGATAGGAAGGTCATTTATGATATATAGAGTCATGTTCTTCTTGTAGAACATCTTTTTGCAGACCTTGTTTACAGTCAAGGGGAGATTGAGCATGAACAACACTATATAGCAAAGCAGACATCTCAGCTTGTTCTCAGAAAGACCATTATCAGATTGGAGCACCATGACATATACAAAGGGGGAGATCTTTCAGAGACTTCAGCAGATCTGGTTTATAGTCAAAGGGAGCATGTCCTTAGGGGGAGCATACCCCTTTGCCCTTGATGTCAAAGGGGGAGAGTGATTTGGTGTTGTTGCCATCAAGTCCAAAGGGGGAGATTGTTGGCATTATGATGCATGTGTTGTACTTGATGGCAACCCTCTCATAGAAGATCATCTCACTTATATACATTCAGATGAATCTACAGAAGAGATATCAAATGTGACATAATACAGGATAGCTCAAAGGAATCAAATGGCAAGTTCTTAGTAAGCAGAGGTTCAAATATTGAAGAAAATAAGGGGTACGCAGGTACACCTCACAGAAAGTGCGTACCCGCAGGTAAACCAAGCAGAAACCGCGTCCAGGGACGCAGCCCAGCCGTTCAGGGGGTGCGTCCACCCAGTGCACACATTTCAAGGCAGTAAAAAGCACGTGGGGGTTTCTTATGTTTTACTCTTGGTATTTAGCCGACGGTTTTGGGTTATTATGGTGTCGGCTCATGGTATTGTTCCATGATTTTAGGAGGAGCTTGCCTATATAAAGCAAAGGAGATCATTTGGCTTGAGCATGGTTTTGGTTGAAGATCTTATGAGGGCTAGATCTGGTCTAGATCTAAACAAGGCGAATCTACTGATGGACCGAGATCTCTTCGGCGCATGTTTAGATCTGTAGATCTGACTGTCTGGGTTACTTCTGAAGTCTTGAAATCATCTATGCCCGGAGGGACGCAGGTGCAGTAAGGGTTCAGGTGCGCCGGGACGCAGGCGCAGAAGTGTTTCAGGTGCGCCGGGACGCAGGCGCAGAAGGGTTCAGGTGCGCCGGGACGCAGGCAGTTCAATAGAATCAGAGCGAGGGACCCAGGCTAGCAGTTGAGCCGGATGCGTCCGGGACGCAGGCTAGCAGTTGAGCAGGGTGCGTCCAGGGACTCAGGCCAGCAGTTGAGCAGGGTGAGTCCGGGACTCAGGCTAGCAGTTGAGCAGGGTGAGTCCGGACTCAGGCTAGCAGTTGAGCAGGGTGCTTCCTTCTCTTAAAATCTTTGTTTATCATTATGGTGTTCTGGGTTTGGTCCTATTATTGTTGATCTGGTTACTACAGTTGATTGGGTGATTCTCTTACACTTGATGATTAATTGATGCTTATGGATCCAGTTTGAAAATTAATGAAAAGTGGTCCTTGTATGAAAATTGGATGAAATGTGGCCTTTCAGATTATGAGTTGTGCTTCAGTGTATCCAGTATGAAAATAGATGAAACGTGGTACTTGGAGGAGAGAAGATTGTAGGCCAGCGCCTACGTACTAGTATCTAAGCTAGTACAAGAGCTAAAGGAAATCTTTGGAGCATTGTAGCAGGTAGTAGCCTGCGTACTAGTAAATGGATCGGCTAGTACAAGAGCAAAGGGGGTTGTAGCTCCCGTAATGGTATGAGGCTGCACCAGTACAAATATTGTAAAAGGATTTTCTTATTAAGAAGAAGATTGAGATGACTTGCAGCAGGTGGTTTTCTCCCGCATTGGGTTTCCACCTTATATCATTGTGTTCATGTGTGTGCCTTATGTGTGATGATCTACTTTATGTTACTGCATCTATTAACTGATAATATGGTTGATAATGTCCTAATGCACTCATTGAAGATCGATTAACTTAATCTTAAGAAGTTGTGGAAGTAGCATATATGAATCTGATTATGGAATTGAAAAAGTTTTATTAATATGATAATACTGATTCACCCCCCCCTCTCAGTATTATTTCCAACACTAATTCTATGGACTATGAGAGTAGCACTGGCAATGCATATGAGGAAGAATATCCATTAAACATCAAGTCAGATTTTCCATTCAGTCTGAATTATAAGGACTACGACAGTAGCACTGAAGAAGCAGAAGATGAAGAATATCCTCCAAGTCAATATTTGAAAAGCAGAGCTGATCATAGTGTGGATAACATTCCTCTTAATGATGATGAAAAGCCTTATACAAATGATGATCAAATGATGGAGATGTTGCCAAGAAATATTGTATCAAGGAGTAGGAGCAGACCTTTTCGTATCAATGCAAGTTGTTCTAGTTATACAAGGGGTAGAGCAGAATATTTGACGAGAAGAAGTTCTATCAGTGCTCTAATTTCAAGTGAATGTTGCCAAAAAGATTGCTTGAAGCATATGGATTTCAAATTTGCATTAGAAAGCAGGAAGAGATATTTGTCAATGAATAAAAGCATACAAAATTCATATTTAGTTGGGTGCATGCGATCTACATTGTCAGGTTATGATTATCATATTGGGACTTTTTTTATCTGTAGAAAAGGTTTCAAAATGTTTCATTCGATTGGGAATTTTCGTCTCTCGAGAATTCAAGAAAATTTGGAAAAGGATCCCACATTTTATTCAGAAGTACATCATAAAAGACAGTTTGGTCCATTATCAAATATTGCAATGTCATGGATGAAAGATTTCTTTTCAAAGCATGGAGAGTGTATGCCATATAGAGAGACAATACATATTCTAGATAATTTTTCAAGACGAGAAATCTACAACTTATACAAAGAATATGCAGAGGGTGCTGAGGGACATGGCCAGTTTATTACATATCAATATTCTGTGAAGGTATGGAAGAAAGAATTCAACAATGTCCGTATTCCTAAGAAGACAAGGATGGGGATTTGCAGTACATGTGCTTCTCTTAAATCAAAAAGGGACAAATGTGAAGGTTCAGAAAGAGGTAAGCGTTCATAACTTTAACTTTTAAGATTGTATAGTCATCAACTATGAAAACATATTTGTTAATGAATCTCTTTTATGTTGTGTAGATTTAATTGTCAAACAACTTCAGGAGCATTGCGAACAACAAACAAACGAAAGGAAGAAGTTGTACAAGCATCGAAAGAAGTGTTATGATAATCCGAATAAATATTTGGGTTTGATAATTGATGGTATGGACAAGAAGAAAACACTTTTACCACATTTTGTTCGCACACCCAAAAATTTACAGGAGGAAAACTTTATTCAATTTCACTTGGTCGGTTGTATGGTCTTCAATGGGAAAATGTTGCCAAGGGTGTACTTCACAGCTCCAAATATTCATAATTATGCAAATCTAACCATAACCATAATTCATGATGTGATTTCTCATTGGTCTGGTAATCTTCCTGAAGTTTTGTATCTACAATTGGACAACACTTGCCGTGAAAACAAAAATCAGGTTGTTTTTGGATATCTAAACATGCTTGTTGAATTGAGAATTTTTCAAAAGGTAAAGGTTGGTTTACTTCTTGTTGGGCACACTCATGACCATATTGATCAGATGTTAAGTCATTTTTCAGTCACATTGAGGAGGAAGGAAGTTGGGAGCTTGCCATCACTAATTGAATGTATTGAGAAATCATACATGCCAGAGCCTACTTTTGATGTGTTGGAAGAAACTGTTGACATGCGAAGGTTTATTCTGGGATCATATGGTGAGGGGAAATGCATTCAACAACTTAATGACATTAGATTCTGACATCAATTTCGTATCAAAAAAATTGATGGGAAAACACTAATATGGGGCAAGAAGTATTCAACTACTACAGAATGGGCACCATCATCAGGTTTGCAATTTTTGAAGTTCATTCCAGATCATCCAATATTTGCATCAAAAATATTGTTATTACAATCAGTTGGTGAAGTTCAGAATGCACGCAGACAGAACAGGGCTATAAATTATTCTGATTGCCTGGAAGAAACTAAAAAATGTATTAGATATACATATGAGTACTTTGACATTGCTGATTCAGTTTGGTGGGAGTCATTTTTCAATAATCAAATTGATATCATTTCGACAACAACAAATGAAGATATACCTTTGAAAAATCCATTTATTTGGCCACAAAATGTGTCGAATGAACATGAGGAAGTAAACATTGTTGAACAACAACAATCTAAAGGTATTATTAATTCTTCACAGGCAGTGGAAAGAGAGATGTATATTGGTTCCAGAAGATCTCGTGCACAACGTGAAGCCATGGAAGACCTTTATAGGGGTTTAGTACAGGATATTAAGGAGGGTTGCATGATTGCAGTGCTAGCAGATGGAGATCCCAATGGCTATCCATTTTGGGTTGCTAAAGTTATAAAGGTCTTTACAAAAAATGAGGATGTTACAAGTGTTGAAGTACATGGTATGCCACAAATACACACCCATTCAATGGTGTGTATAAGCCAGAGATGGTAGTTGACAAAAAAATGGCGGAAAAGGAAAAAGAAAGGGTACAAATGTAAATCGCCGCCGCACAAACATATTAAAATTGGAGGATGTAGACATACTTGTTTATGACTTCAATTTAACAAAGAGATGAACTCTTCGCTTCAAGACGATAGAGATTCTGAAAAGGTTGTTACTAGAAGGAACAGTGTTGACATGGGAGTCACCTGAAACCAGTCGTAGATCTAGAAGAATTTTGAAACCTGAAATGTTGGGCATGCATGTGGACTCAGATGGGGCACTAGTTGATGAAAGAGAAGAATATGGAACATCTTCGTCAGCATCCAGTCACTCATCTAAAGATGTGAATTCTGATGGTGTGCCAGAAAACATGAGTGATTTTGAATAATTGTTTAAGACAGTTTATATAACTGATGTATGCATCGTATCTTCAAATAAAATTAATGTTTTCCATATGGTGTTAAATGAGAAGTTATGAGGCATTTTTATGTTGTTGGATTATATGTCTTAATTATGATAAATTTTATTGTTTAAAATATCTACAATGCAATATTAAATTAGAGATATAATGTATGTTTTATTCAATATACAAATAATGACTTTTGAATGCATTTAGTGATGTAATTTGTTCATAATGTCATGGTTTTTTAATTTTATAGTTGAAAAAATTTCAATTTTTTTTGTATCTAGCATGTTATGGTTGAAAACATGTTAAATTTATACTTAGGAAAGAAAAATGATATTCTACCAAAAACATTAGTGTGTTTTTTCCCTCATAAACAACTTTGTTTAACACATAAAAATTTGGTTTTATTAGCATTTTTTTTTAATTTTGAAAATTGACCCTAAAAAAAAATCATTGTTCCAGTGTCATCACTTTCATTTTGAAGCTATATTTTGCATGAAAATTTCATAGTAAATTTTGTAGTCACTGCCATTTTTAAAACATGTTCAAAATTGACGCCTAAAAAATAAAAACATCGTTCCAGTATACACACTTTTCATTTTGAGCATTGTTTTTGATGTTTTTTTGGGGTTTTTTGGCCAGAGTTCCCGTTTTGAGTTTATAGTTCCCGTTTCAAAGTTTACATTCTTATTTTTTCATAATGCTTATGTGTGTGAATTGTATCTGATTCCTTTCACTTATTTTCAATAGATTGTATGCTTTGATAAGTTTTTCATCTTCTGTTGTGTTCATAGGGTACTTCTCAAGCGGATTAAGTACGGAAAGGAGCGACAGAATTGAAACAAGGGAGACGAGAGGAAAGCAGAACTACAAGTAGGCTTTCTATCTTCTCATCTTATCTATTACTTATAGGAAAAGTATAAAACACTTTAAACTGTTGTTCTAGATACAACTACTTATCTAGGGAATTAGTATTTATCTGTAGATACTAAATTCTCCAAAACAAGAGCAGAAGTGCAAGCCAAGTTGCAACCAAACTCTGCCATCTTGGACTCATTACAATGCTGGTCAAAAGGAAGTTAGAGAAAAAGGGAATAGCATGGGAGGCATTTCTAAAAGAATTCCGAGCAACGGGTTCAAAAGAACCTGTTAGCACAAGTTCAAGTAAATTGGGAGAGGCAGAGACATTGTCTCCTACCAAGCGGTGAAGTAAAGGCTCACTAGTGCAAGTAGAGAAGAGGGTCATTGAAAACACTCCACCTGCAGCAAAGAAAAGGAAAATTAAGACCTCGACGAGGAGGAAAGTTTTCGGCCAAGGGAAAAACTAGTTGGGTTCTTCAATTGTAATCGATGACTCACCCAAAGTCTCCCCCACAGTTCATAATCTCTCGGTGCTTGCAGACGCAGTAGCACACACTGTGGAGGATGAGGAGAATGCAGAAGATGACGTGCTATTGTCAACATTTGTCAGCAGGCTAAGGAGTAGGAAAACAATGTCGACACCAAACACCAACAAAGTCCAAGTAGAGGAGGACGAAGAGGAACAACATGAAGAGCCTCTTGACAATTCTAGTGAACCAGATGTGGAGACCCTTAATGATTTCGAGGACTAGGGCATTGAAGACCTTGCAGTTTTTGAAGGCCTGGGCATTGAAGACCCTGCAGATTGTGAAGATCAGGGTACTGAAGACCCTGCGATTTCTGAAGATCAGGGCATTGAAGACCCTAAGATGTTCGAAGGACATGGTACTAAAGTCCCTGTGGTGGTATAAGAATGGGGAATCGAAACCCCTACCGTTTCAAAAGCATAGGGTGTGGAATTCCCTGAGAAACTGGGAGAGAAAGTTGTTAAGATCTTGGGGGAATTAGGTGCATAGCGTATTGAAACCCCTGGCACAGATATTGGTGAGGGTATCCAAACCCTCAGTGACAGCAAAACCCTGAGCATAGAAACCCTCGATGATGTCTTAAGGTATACTTTTTACAGTCTTGAACTTGATGTTGAGTCCGTGGCAGAAGAGGAGTTCACACCCAAAGATATTAGTACAATACCATCCACTCTCTTCCTTAATAGTAGAATAGTGGACTTGGAGCAACAGGTCCATGACCTGGAAGTTTTAAACCAGGTCATGAAAGAGTAGGGTTGGTAGAAACAGAGTGAGGTGGAATTACTGGCATAAGTAAAAAAGCAAAAGCAGGAGGTAAAGGTGTCGAAATACTGGGCTTCCAGATGCTATAAACACCTAAAGAAGGTAACTAAGCAGTTGCAAAAAGCCGGAGACAAGAAGCCAAAGATAGTAAAGACTGGAATAAACATTGAAGTGCAGAATTGAGGAACGACCACTCATTTTTGTTAAAGGTTTTTTTGTAGAGGTAAAACTTTGTGTGAGGACACACAACAACTTAGGGATGGGAGGATGTTGGTATCCTAAATTGCCCTATTTTTTACCCCATTTCCATCAATATCAACCTCTATTTTACCTTAATATAAGACCCTTCTTTCCTGCACTAGTACAAGATGGTTACCCTTTTCCTGCACATGCTCATAGTTTATATTAAGATTTTTTACATCACTTTATTAATCTTTTTATATATATTTCATGTTATTTACATATTTCTTGCAACTCATATTGATTTCCTAGAAGTAATCATGGAACAGATTTTTTAATAATGTATGAGTTGACTAGTGCAGGAAGATTCCTGCACCGCCACCATCGGAGATTTCCAAGAGCTATCTTCCACGAGCATGGATCTCAATATTCGACTCCGAGTCTAACTGCTGATGAACTGAAGTAGGTGGTGCACATCCAAGGATTTTTCTCCAAAGATAGATTACATCCCAGTGAAGCTCTTGTGTGTTATAACCATTCGCCAAGTTTCTAATTTGGTTTTCTAAGTCTGTTCGGCCGAGAAGCTTGAACAAGAATTATCTCTAATTAGTGTAAATGACCTAGAGCCAAAGGATATATATGATGTAGATCGTAGATAGGAAGCTAGCGAACCATCGGTTATTATTTTGGTTTATGTAATCTGGTTATCGCCTCGCTCTGGGGCTAGACTGCTCTGTAATGTAATTTGCCGAATCAAGTAAATACAAGAGAATCACTATGGTTTGCACACACAGTGTTTAATTTCGTTTTTGATGTATTATTTGAAGTGTTGATTGTTTTCATTCCTTAGAAGGGGAACGAGATGGTTGGCCAGGGCCCGACCAACCCAGCTCGTTGACCCCTCTCACTTTCGTTATTTGGAAAGATGGTGTGGTTATTTCTTTGCAGTTGTGTGATGTAATAGTTTAATCACTAATCTTTAAGTTCTAGATTAAATTATCTTCTGTAGCCTATGTGTGGAACGGATCTGTGGTTTGTAGAGTAGTTGTGTTTACTTTGGTTTATAAGATATATTTCATGCATTTACTTTACTCTTGTTTTCTGTCTTAATTCATTTTCGAAGCACATCATGCAAGGAACTTTTGCCTGCACCAATGCATGCTGTTGCTTGCACCTTGGCTTAGTCATTCGTTGCAGCAAACAGTGAATCACTTACTTGCATCTTATTTCCCATTATTTCACAAGTGAATGGATTGATTAATCAAGTAACTATTTTTGGTATTAAAAGTTCATCTCTAAAAGATCTGGAAGCAGTTATATTAAACTACCATATTATACTTGCAAAGAATGTCATTATTGTGGGTGAAGTACCAAAATTGGTTGACACATGCAAAGTACTTAGGCTATTGATTGATTCTTTTGTAAGTGTTTTTATCTCATGAAGTTTATTTCCCTTACGAAGTTTAATGAGTTGAAGCATTTTCTTTTTCGTAGCTAGTTTACTTCAGAATTTCATTTACAGTTGCAATTCCTTTTCAGCACGTCTTTCAGCTTTCGAAAGTAATTCGGAAACTGAGTAAAGGGGACTCTGCTTCAGTGCAAGAGAAAGTCTCTTGACATAAGAACAGAGTGCTCCAAGCCCTGAGGCTTAGAGCACCTTCACTCAGACATAAGTCTTCAGTAAGGAAGATTGAATATACTCTTACACAGAAATACTGTACCTGCACTAGTGCAAGCATAGTGCAACCATGCAAGGATAGGTTGTTTGTGTGGGAGAAAGATCAGAAGGAAGGAAGAATTTTGCAAGGGCCCACTTGTTAGACTTCTTAACATCCATTTGAAGATGAACATAGCATTTCATTCCAGCATTTAGGATTGTTTTTGTTGTGTGGAATTTATTTACTTGATTTACTTGCAAATTGTCTTTTACATTCCAGCACTAGAGTTGCCTTAGTGTTGATTTCCTTTCCAATTGTTTTCTATCTGATTCTGCAAAGCATTTCCTTTAAGAAGTAGGATTAGAAATAGGAAAATTTCATACCATTTCTGGCATTTCCTGTGCTTCATCTCTAAGTTTACGAAACCCTCAGGTTGACAATTAAGTGTTGAGGAGTCTCCTCAAGTGCAATTCTTGCACCCAACAATATGCTCAGAAGTTCGTGGACATGAAGCGTCTTTATTTTATGGGGAATCCCTTTCTTTAAGCTTTTCACCCTTGTTTTAATTTTATTTTTGTTACTGTCGTAATATGCACAGAGCTGGACCCGACAACAACTTTTTTCTTGAAGCACATATGAAAGCCTCTTCTTCATAGTGTTCCCTTTTGTTCTATAGGATTTGAGCTAAAGTTTTAGAAGGATGAGATAGAATAGGGACCTTTTCAGATTTGTATAAAGCATGTAAATGGGAATTCCTCTATTTGTGGTCGAGTATACACTTTTTCCACACACTAGAAAAAAGAATTCAAAGAATAGAGTTAAAATGGGGGTTTTCCTACACATGTATAGAAATTTTCCACACACTGAAACAAAGAATAACAATAAAATGAGGGTTTTCTTAAAAATATCCAAAGTTTGTTATATAAGGGGAAGATGTTTCCAGAATATTCCATTAAAAGACTTTATTGGATTGAAAGAAAGAAATTATAATAAATGATATGCAATAAATTATAATAAAAGGCACTCCCGTATCGTGTTGTAAATCATCATTAATCCCTGTCAAGGAAGGACTGTAACAACCCTTGGAAAAAATATATAAATGTTTTGTTTTACAAAAATGATTTGGTGAAACTGCGGGCCATGTGAAATTCCATGCATGGATGATAAATGTTGTTTTATTTTTATAAATAATATTAACTATGGGAAAGAGTGTTAAATGATATTTTCACTTACCAAACATTTAGAAGACAATTATTCTTCTCCCTAGACATACATAATTTCAGCTGGGAGAGGGAATTGAAGAGGGTGAGAGGGAAGAAAATCTAAGGCAATCTTGGAGGCTTGGTACCTAGTTGGAGGAGGTTGAAGTGAGGAGAATGAAGTTGTAAGCTTGTGACCCTCAGACATGATGTTATTGAGGGAGGCAAGATGCTGCTAGGACATAGAGTTCTTAAGATGGTTGGCCAGTGGAACTCTATTTGAAGCCTAAGTGCTCAGATTTAAGCCCCTAAATTGTTGTTGGCTAGGACCACATGTTC
Source organism: Pinus tabuliformis (assembly GCA_031772625.1). Lineage (NCBI taxonomy): Eukaryota > Viridiplantae > Streptophyta > Pinopsida > Pinales > Pinaceae > Pinus > Pinus tabuliformis. The sequence goes on from CM062819.1 coordinate 163,366,730, forward strand.
TTGTGTGAACTTGTGAAGCTTCTTGATCTGAAACTGTTCTCAAAGTGAAACTGGTCTAGGGGTAGTTCTGGTAGAGGATACTATACTCATTCATTGGGTGGAGCACTCTTCTTCCAGGTGATTTTGTGGCTAGTCAAATCGTTGAAGTATAGATATGTTTTTGCTTCGTTATGTATCAGTTGTGTTATTTACTGAGTAGAGGCTTGTTTATTGATGAATCTCTCTCAAGGAAAAATATTTTTGTTTTATCTTTTCTATTTCAATTGTAAAGTCTGTTGAGGATGATTTATGAAATTTGGAATCTAGGCTAGTCCTTAGGCCAACCTGGGAAACCAATATCCTAGGAGAGAAGTCGTGAATTCAAGAAGGTATACTGGAATAAGATAGGGTGATTCCTTAGGTTAGAACCTACCAGAAATATGAGGAAAAATAAAAAAAACCTTTGAATGATAACAACTAACAATTACTATCACTGATTATGTACACTCTGTATGATCAGAGTAAATATGATAAACCTGAACTAGCATTGTGCTCAATACAAGACTAACTGACTGCATGTATAAACTATTATAGTAACTTGAGTGTGGTATAATATGTAGTAAAACAAATTAATTTTGGTATGCATTCCATAATTTGGTAGAGGATGAAACATAAATCTCTAACTAAAGAATAATGCCTATTATATACCGAAACATATATAGATATATATATATATATATATATATATATACATAGCCGCTAGCCATAAACCAACTTAAAAAAATTTAAATAATAATTATATTAAAAAACAGGGGTTTATTCTATGTCTCAGACTGATGAATAAGCCATGCCTGGAAAATATGAAAAGTTACAGATATTACAGTAACCAAATGGGGCATTAATAATGTCTTCAGATCCTAATAGAAGTATGGCCATGAGCTTTCTTAATTAGATAACACATTTTACGTGATACAGACTGTATTTGAATCATAACTCCAATTAAAGTCGAAATCGAATGAGTAAACCCTCGCCAAAGAAGAATTAACTTTGAAACCCTAGTTGGATTTTAAAATGCGAATTCATTTAACATAGAAAAAAATAAGGGTTGGATCATAAGAACCTAGAAAACTAGTAAAACTTGTAGTAGGTTGTCCTTCAAAAGCCATAAGGGATAGCTTACCTACTATTAACAAACAACCTTGTCATTAATTCAGCAAATAAACTGAGAGAAAAACTTTTCAGAAAGGAAGAAAAAAATGAGGAGACCAGTGACTTATGTGTACCTGAGAGTGGTGGGAGAAGATTGTAAATAAATATGACCCTCTGTACAGTGAATAAGAAGTTAGCTATTCAATTCTTAAGAAATGTTCAGAAGAATGTCAAATTAAGTTGAATGAGAATACGCTTTCTCTCACAGTCATTCCAACCATCTTGTGCAAACCGTTCATATGATAAACCTTAGGGCCAACCAAACCATGATAGGGAATGAGAAGAAAAAATGATTAAGAGCTCAGATGGGAAAGAACTCAACCTAATACTCTTTGAAAAAAAAGAGAACTAGAAAAAAATTGTATGCTCAAGGTAGAGTAAGGGGAATTAGTTGTACGAGGGTCTCAGATTGAAAATATCTCTCTAGGCCAACTACATGACTTCATGTGTTGACATGCCATTAAGTGGTAAGCAAGAAATTTCAACATTAAGGTGGACTTGGAACTAGTGTCAACATGCAGGGTGATAGCTTTTCTCCAAGGAGGAACATTCTAAATGAGGGCGGCAAGGCGATAGGAAATCGGTTAGTTACCCATATCCAAATACCTTGGATCTGAGTTGTCGATTGAAAACCCTAAGGATATGGAACACAGATCTGTCGCCAACACAACGAGCCTCCACACTTCAAACTTTTATTGTAGAGTGTGCTTGATAGCTAACGCTTCGTGAGAGTTATATTGTTATGCTCTTAACCTGCGAGAAGATACCAGAATACCAAATATGAAAAGAAATATACCCAGAACACAGAACAATAAGAAATAAAAACATGTATTTTATTATTCAGAAAGGAAAGCAATGTTCACTTACCTCTTCGAGGGGGCAACCTCCAATAGATCTAGGCTCAATTACAAAATAAGACATGATGCTCCTCAAGAGGAGTCTCTATCCTTTATATAGGATTCATACATGCAATACCATGGGTCAGTACTATGGTTCTTATTAATACCATCTATCTAATACCATGGCCCATTTGCAACTAACTGTGGTCCCTTCTTTAAATGTGGATAAACCAATTACAATTATTATTATGGGATTTATTGACTCTTTAACTAACTATAACTATGAATTGACCCTATTACATAAATAAGGGGGTTAGAGTTGGACCCTAACATGCCCTCCCCTATAAAAATAGCCTTGTCCTCAAGGCTGAAGCTGTGGAAACTGCTGAAGAACAGTGGCTGGTTCCTAGGTCGCATCTTCTGGAGAGGTGTCTTTCCACTTGATGAGGACTTCCTTGATCGTGTGGCCACGCAGGTGCCATTCTTGCCTGTCAAGAACTTGTTCAGGTTGGAGGCAGATTGAACCTTCTTCATCCAATTCCGGTAGACTGGTTTGAATTATACAATGGTTCCCAATCACTTTCTTGAGGCATGAGACATGGAAGACGAGATGGATTTTTGCAATGGGTGGCAAGGCTAGCTCGTAGGCTACTTCTCCGATGTGCTAAAGTATTTGATACCGTCCGTAGAATTTTGGAGATAATGTCTGACAACCCTTATCTTTGAGTGATGTTTTCTTATATGGTTGCAGCCTCAAGAATACCTGATCCCCTTCTTGAAATTTACGCTCTGAACGATGTTGTTCTGCCTGTTGCTTCATGCGATTTTTAGGTTGATGGAGATTCTCTTTGAGGTGCGCAAGCATGGTTGCATGGTTCTGTAGGAGTTGATCCACTGCTTGTACCTTCGAGCATCCCTGGATATAAGAAGTAGGTGAAGGAGGGAGTTGACCATAAACTGCTTCATATGGAGTCATTTTGGTGGTGGAACGATAGTTAGTATTATACCACCATTCAGCTAGAGGTAACCACTATACCCATAGATGTTGCTTTTCTGAAGTGAAACACCTGAGGTAGGTCTCCAGACATTTGTTGACTACTTCAGTTTGACCATCAGTTTGGGGATGATAGGAAGTACTGAGTTGTAGTTGGGTACCTTGTAACATGAAGAGTTCCTGCCAAAAGTTACTGGTGAAGATCGGATCACGATCAGACACAATGGAAGTGGGCATGCCATGAAATTTGAAGATCTGGTCCATGAAATATTGAGCCACCAAAGCTGGTGTAAAAGGGTGGGGTAGGGCACAAAAATGAGCATACTTAGAAAGTCTGTCCACAACCACCATGATGACTGACTTGTTGCCTGACTTCGAAAGACTAGTAATGAAATCCATAGAAACCTCCGTCCAGATTGAGGTAGGGATGGGCAATGGTTGTAAGGTGCCTGGGGATTTGATTGTTTCTCCTTTGTGGCACTGACACACATCACACTTAGCTACAAAAGTAAGAATGTCCTTTTTCATGCTTGTCCAAAAGAATGAACATCGAGTGTGAGCATAAGTCTTCTGAAAGCCTGAATGGCTTGCAGTGGGAGATGAGTGCAACTCTGCCAAAATGTGACTTTTGAGGGTGGATGTTGGTGATATCACTACTTTGTCCTTATAGCGAAGAATCTCATCCTGCAAGAGTAGCCTGCTGTGGAATTTCAATCTGCCTGCAATTTTTTAATGAGTTGGGAGAACAAAGGATGTGAAAACCATTCCTTGCGAGCCTTGTTAATCCACTCTGGAATGGGAAGAGAGATTGCTAGCATGGTGCTTTCCTCCTCAAATTAGCATGATAAAGCATCCGCTACGACATTTTCGCACCCTTTCTTGTAAATTATCTCATAATCATATCCCAACATTTTGGCTAGCCATTTATTTTGTTGTGGTGAGGATAAGCGTTGCTCCAAAAAATATTTAAGGCTTTGATGGTCTGTGCGGATTTGGAAACACCGCCCCAATAAGTATGGTCGCCAGGTATCCACTGCATGTAAGATGGCCATCATCTCCTTCTCATAGGTAGATTGTCTCAGATTTGTCCCACTTGTTGGATAGTGAAGGATAAGGGTCGACCTTCCTGCATTAAGATAGCCCCAATACCTATACCTAAAGCATCACATTTAATCACAAAAGATTTGGTGAAGTTGGGTAGTGCCAATATGGGAGTGGAACACATGGCATGTTTGAGAGCTATAAATGCCTGTTGCGCTTCATCATTCCAGAGGAATGAATTTTTCTTGAGAAGGTGAGTGAGGGGTCTAGCAATGTGACCATAATTGTAGACAAATTTGCGATAGTAGCCAGTGAGACCCAAAAATCCTCTCAAACTCTTCAAGGTCTTTGGTTGAGGCCAATCCTGCATTGCCTGGATCCTTTTGGGATCCACCTTGACACCTTCACAACCCACAATGTGGCCTAAATACTCAACTTCTTCCATGCCAAAAGAGCAATTTGACAATTTGACAAATAATTTATGCTTCCGGAGCAGTTGCAAGAGCAGATCTACATGCTGAAGATGTTTTTCCCAGGTGAGGCTGTAGATGAGGATGTCATCAAAGAAAACAAGGACAAATTTTCTGAGATATGGTTTGAGCAGGTGATTCATGAGGCTCTGAAAAGTGGATGGGGCATTATAGAGACCAAATGGCATGACCAGGAATTCATAATGGCCTTCATGAGTTCGGAAAGCAGTCTCTGGAATGTCTACTTCTTTCATGTGAAATTGGTGATAGCCCAAGCGAAGGTCGAGCTTAGTAAGGAATTGAGCCCCATTTAGTTCATCCAACAAATCATCAACAATCGGGATGGGAAATTTATCTTTGACCGTCAGCTTGTTCAGGGCCCTAAAGTCTGGACACATATGCCATTCCCCATCTTTCTTGAGCACCATGACCACAAGCGACGAATAAGGACTAATGCTAGGACAAATAACACTGGCTTCTAGGAGTTCCTTGATGATTTTTTTCAATTTCATTCTTTTGGGCGGAAGGATATCTATATAGGCCCACATTTGGTGGTTGTGCCTCTGGGACCAAAGTAATGCTATGATCATGTTCCCCTCTCGAGGGTGGAAGCTCATGAGGCTTGTCAAAGACCTACAGATGGTTGTATAAGACCTATTGCATCTCAGGATGAATATGAAGAGAAGTGGGTTCGAAGGCCTGGATGGCATTAAATTGGGCTATAACTCCATGGTGGCCCTTTTTTAACAAATTTTCCATCCTATGTGAGCCGATGATAGAAGGAGCACCTGCCTGGAGTCTGTAGAGGGCATGTGTGTGGTCATTTTGCTTAAAGCTCATATATAACTCATGGAAATCCATTGTGATTAGGCCGAGTGTGCGGAGCCATTCAGCACCCAAGACAATGTCACACCCACCCATGTTGATGGCAAACATGTGGGTCTTTAGGTGATAATCCCCCATTTGAAGTTTGAAATTTTCACAGCGGCCATCACATTTCATTGTCCCCCCATCAGCAATCTGGACCTCGAAATTAGAGTCTGCTCTGACAAAACAATGCACTGCTTCAACGACTCTTTGATGGATAAAGTTATGCGTATTGCCACTATCAATCAATACTACTATAGGGCGATGCTTAATAAAACCTCTGATTTTGAGAGTTTGGGGAGAAGAAATTCCTGCCAAAGCATGAAGTGAGATAACTGGTTCTTTAGGTGTAGCTAGGAGCTCATTATTTGGCTGGTTGTCCTCATCTTCCTCCTCTGGTCCCTCAAATGGTGGGGCTTCCTCAGATGAACTGTCATCAATGCCATCAGTTTGAAAGAATTTGGGTTCCTTGCATTTATGCCCCAGGGAGTATTTCTCATCACAATAGTAATACAATCCTTGCTTTCTTCTTTTTTCCATTTCCGCTGCTGACACCTTTTGAACCTTAAGTGTTTGGATAGTGCTTGGAGCGGTGGGGCATCCCTTGGCTATGAAATTTGGATGAGTCGACTGGGCCACTAATGCGTGTTCTAATTCATGAGCAGTCTTGCAAGCTGCCAGCCAGGAGACTTGGTAGTGAATTTGGATGTGGGCTTGTATGGTGTCTTTGAGACTAGTGATAAAAAATTCCAAGAAGAATTCATCTGCTAGACACCCTGTGCGTAAGGCTAATGCTTCAAAGGCTTTAATATATTCTTGCACTGTGCCTGTCTATCGGAGCTTAGTTAGATGACCCAAAAAGTTAAATTCATGGTCAAAGTGATTAGAAAGGGATTTTGAGAATATCTGCCAAGTCATTGGCCTTGCATAGCAGCATTGATGCCACTGCCACCATTGCCATCTTTCTTGGTCCAAGTACAGGCTTCCCACACTTAGATTAGTCGCATCATCTTTGATGTGATTCAATGTGAAATATTGCTCCATTTGTGCTAGCCATATGGCCAGATGAGAGCCATCAATATTATACATGTCCAGCTTGGGTGGTCAAGGCTGGGACTGTTGGTGGTTTCCATAGAAGTGAAGAGAATGGATAGACTCGCCCTCAAGGTTTTCATTAAAATCATATGCCTCCGATTGGTCCCCCAACTTTGCCTTTGTGATTGTGTAATTTAAGGACTGGATCTTCTTTGTTAATGCCTCCAACTTTTGTTCAAGGGTGTCTATCTTCTCATTGGCCATAGCTTGAGCTGTGGTTTGTACCATGCACAGATCCGGTGCACTTGTCGTTATTGTGAATTTTTTTTTGGGACCACTCGAAATTTTGATGTTGACAAGTGAATGATACCAACTTGCTCAGCCCATCAACTTGATTCTTATGGGCTAAGTCTCCTATAAGCGTCCTGGAAGGGCCTTAGACTCTTTTTTTTAACTTCGAAAGGAGTTTTACTCCTTGCTTAGGAATACTGAAGTAGCCAATTCCCAGAAAAGTTAATTCTGCCCAACGTCCTACGAGAATCATGCCCAGGTATAGGAGCCACACAAATAGTCAGATCTGTCGGCGAAACCCTCTACTACAGAGTATGAGTAGGAATGAGGCAGTGATTGAACCCCTGCGACTAGATCTGAATGGCAGACCTGATTGTTGCAACTGCTACAGAACCCAAACTACTAGATCTGAATGGCAAAACTGATGGATTTGAATGGTGATCTGATTGTTGCGGCTGCGAAAAAACCCAACCTGCTAGATCTGATTTCGTAACAATGATGCGTGATCTAGAGAGAGACAAGGGAACTATGGTCTTCAAGGAGTATCAGGTGCTACAGATCACAATATATGTAAGGGTCCAACAGTAGTACTTGGCCCAATATTTCAGGGCACTAACCAAGGAGGATCAACCGTACCCTTAGTCATACAACCCGACTACCCTATCGTACGCGTGAGTAATCTCCCCGAGTGCTGTTCTCAGTGTACTGTAGTAGCAAGACGACCGATAGTTTATCTATGGCGAGGTTTCAAGAGAGCCTAGGGGGCTTCCGATATACCCAGAGGGTACTTGGAAGATAGTTTGTGCGCAATTCTGTCTACTGCGCTGCTACTCGAGGGGTACCCACTGGGGTTACAAGGGAGTCCAACAAGCATGACCACCTCTTGTATTTCCTGGGTGCATGCTTCCCCAAATCCGCAGGTTTATGTGCTCAATGACAGATCTCGTGGTTTAAAGACGTCGGAACATGTCTCTAGCCAAAAAAAATTCTGCTAAAAATGGAGATCCCACTGGCCCTGGAAAGTGCTCTGATACCACTTGTTATGCTCTTGACCTACGAGAAGATACCAGAATACCAAATATGCAAAGAAATATACCCAAAACACAGAACAATAAGAAATAACAACATGTATTTTATTATTCAAAAAGGAAAGCAATGTTCACTTACCTCTTTGAGGGGGCAACATCCAATAGAGTTGGGCTCAATTACAAAGTAAGACACGACGCTCCTCAAGTGGAGTCTCTATCCTTTATATAGGATTCATACATGCAATAACATGGGTCAGTACCATGGTTCTTATTAATACCATCTATCTAATACCATGGCCCATTTGCAACTAATTGTGGTTCCTTCTTTAAATGTGGGTCAACCACTTACAATTATTAATATGGGCTTTATTGAATCTTTAACTAACTATAACTATGAATCGTCCCTATTACATAAATAAGGGGGTTAGGGTTTGACCCTAACATATATGAGCTAGCTCGACACTAAATGTTAATGTTAGGGTTATATACACCTCAATAGAGTTTTGGTGAGATTTATATAAAAGTACAACAATACAAAACGAAGTGAACCATATCAAGCTCTTACCCAATAAGGGGGATGGTTATATCATGTATAGTCCAAGTTTGACAATAAGAAAAAATCAAGCCTAAATTTATAATGAAATATATGATTGCAATGATGTGAAGGGGGTTCAGTGTAATCAAGTTTGCATTATTCTTGTGAAATTAATCAAAATAAATTTTCATTCTATATAGAAAGACCAACAAATGAAAAAAAATCAGTAGAAGTAAAACTTAGTACATACTATAAAAAACAATTATTGTTTATGCATTAAGGGATGTTACAAGTAGTATCATAGGTTAAGGATTGAAGCTTTGATACTTGTAGATGCTTAGATTAAAAAAAAAATTGTCCTTCCGGATCAAAGGAGGGTTGTTTAAAATAAGAATCTTAGTGTTGGGTATTCCATCCATACATGAAACCTATCCAAAATTAGGTGTCTTTGGCAGGAGATCAGGGTGGCTAGAGCCATAGTAGGCCATTCCAAAAGAATAACAACCTAAAAAGGAAAAGGGTGATGGAACCAAAATGTGTAAACTCTTTAATAATTGTAAGGATTATTTAACCAAAGACCCAAACACCAATTTATGCAAAATATAGAAGGTTTCATTGAGTCTACGAAGGAAAGAAGCATTTTTGGTGTTGGTTTTATATATCTCAATCATTGTATCCATATAATCTAGGAGAGGAAAAACAATGAGTGGTAGGAGTGCAATGTTGGTAGGCTAAATTGCTTCATTTTTTAACCCTTTTTCCCTTCAAAACCATAACCTTAGACCTCTGTTTTAACCTTGCAAACCTCCCTATTCCTGCACTAGTCCAAGAATCGTGTCTTTTCCTACACTAGCTTTATGTTTCATGTTTAAGGGTTACGAATGTGCTTAATTAATCATTTTCATAGATTTTATACCTTTAAATCTTTGCAACTAATAATTCTCTTCCTAAAAGTATTTGATAAACAATGAATTGATCATCTTGTTAGCATGGTCGAGTGCAGGTAGGATTCCTACACCATCAGCAAATCTTCAACTATCGTGATAACTCACCACTCCTTGCGAACACCGTGTTCTAGAACAATCAACTCGAGTTGAGCTTGGAGCAGAGAGGAAAATCAGGGATATGGTGGAGATTAGGTCACTAGCTGAATACCTAGAATGGCGTTTTGTTATAGCTGAAAGGCTTAGTATGAAGTGTTATTGTTATTTCATTATAGCCGAAAGGCTCAGATTGGAACACTTGATGTAATTTGGTTATGACCGTAGACCTGAATGAATGTATAAAATATAGGAATCAGATAGAAAATAGTAGTGAGCGATAGCTATAGCAAGGATAGTGTTACTCTGTTATTTTGTAATTTTGCTGGAATCGCCCTTGTTATGCGCTGGATTCGAACTCATGATGTATATTTTCTTGTCATTAATAGAAAGGAACTCCGCCATGATTTCTCAATCTTGCATTGTAATTTTGTGTGGATGCGTTGATTAAAGAGCTAAACCTTTACATTTCCTAAACATGGAAACAAGCTGGTTGGCTAGGGCCCAGCCAACCCAGCTTGTTCTCCCTTGTGTTCTTCTTTTTCGATTAAGGTGTGTTAATTTCTTTTAATGAAAATTGTGAAGTAAATAGATGTTTGTTTTATTCTTCTACAAGTTTAAATCTGATTTCATTACAGTGTGACGGATCCGTGGTGTACATGCTCAATTGAATTTTAATTTTATGGTTTCCTTCTTTGAAGTTTGATTTTGTTTTCTGCCTGGATCGTGCAAGCACGCATTCTTGCACTAGTGCATTTACAATCTCGCAGATTGATTCCTCTGGTTCATTATAGTAATAGTCTTTTATTCTTATATGTATTTGATGAGTCTTAATGCGATTCTAAAGAGCATGACTTTCATTCCAAAGTGTTCTTGATATTTTGAATTAAACATACTTTTGATAATCAGAAACCGAATGCTGTTGTGACACATTGGTCTGTGCCTACACTTTATGCTGTTTAGGAAAGATCAGACTTATGCATAATTATTCTTAAAGGGAATCTTTCTGAATTAAGAAGGTTATGAATGCATATCAGTTTGCGTGGATAACTATTATAGGATTGAAGCCTGTTGTCACAATTAAATGATATTTTAGATTACATGCAAAAGTTCCTTAATTAAATAAAGAGTGCACTTTGACTTTGGAAATTAATTCTTGTTCTAGACATTAAGCTTGATTGAAGTATATTTTGGGTTAACGAATTTATTTTGCAGTTATGTTCACCTTTGCAAGTTATTTTTCCTAGTTAACACATTATTTATTTTCTTGAAAGAAGGATTGGAAAACGTGGTGCAAGAACCTCTGTCTCGGTATAAGAATCGATCTCCTGATATAGGAACAGAGTGATCTAGCCTTGAGGCTTAGAGCTCTTGCATGAAGACATAAATATTTAGTATAGGTGTAAAATACACTTCCAACACCTAAGCTTTGTTCTGGTACTAGTGCAAGCACATTGCAGAAGTACATGAATAATAACTTAGTGTAGGGAGAAAAATCTATAAGGAGTCAGATATCTTCAAGGGTCCAATTATTAACCTGGCACACAACTATACTGAAGATAAACATAGATTTACATTTTCATTAGTCAAAGATTTTTTGCAAGAGGTTTTGAGAATTCATTTCATTTATTTTCCTACAAAAGTACTTTCTTTCATATTCCAGCACTAGAATATCTTTGGTGTAAATTGTCGGGTGATCTTTTCTTTTTTATTTTGCAAGATTTCAATTAAGGAAGTAGGAATAGAGTTTGGAAAAGTTAATATCATTTTTGGCATTTCCTGTGCTTCATCTCTAAGTTTACAAAACCCCCAGGTTGACAATCAAGTGTTGAAGGAGTCTTCCTGACCACAATTCCTGCACCCAACATTTTGGTGTCGTTGTTGGGGATGCGATTTGAATTGGTAAGAACTTTCCATTTTCTGCAATAGGGGTAAGTGCTATTATTTTTTCTACAGTATGCTTCTATTGTTTTGAGGATTTTACGAATGCTGATTTTTTTCATTGCATCAATTAAAATATTCTTTTTCTTCATAAGCATTTGAATTTTGTTTTTTGGATTTGATTTTTTAAAATGAATGCCTAAGAACGTTAGGGGTCTGAAGCCCAATAAGGGCCAGCAAAATACTGAAAGATCTAAAAACTATTCTCATATTGGTAGATTATGGCTAATTATCAGTAAAGTGATTAATGGTCATACTCAATAATCAATTTAATTTATACAATCATTATTATTATGTATTTATGACAATTATAAAAGGAAAAGTAGTTGATTATATTTAGGTATGGTCAATTATGATCCATTATAAATAGAAGTAGTGTATAGCCGTAACTAGTAAAACCTTTAGGGAAGGATATGATTGGAAGATTGGACAAATGCCGTAACTAGTAATCACTAAGCACTTTAGGGAAGGATATGATTGGAGGATTGGACAAATGTAGCACTTTGGTGATAATACTCTGTTTTTCCTCTGTGACAACTTATCTTGTTTGCCCAATAGTATCTGTGTTGGTATCCTAAATTGCCCTATTTTTTACCCCATTTCCATCAATATCAACCTCTGTTTTACCTTAATATAAGACCCTTCTTTCCTGCACTAGTACAAGATGATTATCCTTTTCCTGCACATGCTCATAGTTTATATTAAGATTTGTTACAACACTTTATTAATCTTTTTATATAGATTTCATGTTATTTACATATTTCATGCAACTCATATTGATTTCCTAGAAGTAATCATGGAACGTAGTGTTAATAATGTATGAGTTGACTAGTGCAGGAAGATTCCTGCACCGCCACCATCTGAGATTTCCAAGAGCTATCTTCCACGAGCATGGATCTTGATATTCGACTCCGAGTCTAACTGCTGATGAATTGAAGAAGGTGGCGCACATCCAAGGATTTTTCTCCAAAGATAGATTACGGCCCAACGAAGCTTGTGTGTGTTATAACCATTGGCCAAGTTTTTAATTTGTTTTTCTAAGTCTGTTCGGCCAAGAGGCCTAAACAAGGATTATCTGTAATTAGTGTAAATAGCCTAGAGCCAAAGGATATATATGATGTAGATCGTAGATAGGAAGCTATCACACCATCGGTTATTATTTTGGTTTATGTAATCTGGTTATCGCCTCGCTTTAGGGATGGACTGCTTTGTAATTTAATTTGCCGAATCAAGTAAATACAAGAGAATCAATATAGTTTGCACACGCAGTGTTTAGTTTCTTCTTTGATGTATTATTTGAAGTTCTAATCGCTTTTGTTCCTTGGAATGGGAACGAGCTGGTTGTCCAGGGCCCGGCCAACCTAGCTTGTTGACCCCTCTCACTTTCATTATTTGGAAAGACGGTGTGGTTATTTCTTTGCAGTTGTGTGATGTAATAGTTTAATCACTAATCTTTAAGTTCTAGATTAAATTATCTCATGCAACCTATGTGTGGAACGGATCCGTGGTTTGCATAGTAGTTTTGTTTACTTTGTTTTATAAGATATCTTTCACGCATTTTCTTTACTCTTGTTTTCTGTCTTAATTTATTTTCGAAGCGGATCGTGCAAGGAACTCTTTCCTACACCAGTGCATGCTATTGCTTGCACCTTGGCTTAGTAATTTGTTGCAGCAAACAGTGAATCACTTACCTGCATCTTATTTCGCAAGTGAATGGATCGATTAATCAAGTAACTGTTTTTGGTATTAAAATTTCATCTCTAAAAGATCTGGAAGCAATTATATTAAACTTAGATATTATACTTGCAAAGAATGTCATTATTGTGGGTGAAGTACCAAAACTGGTTGACACATGCAAAGTACTTAGGCTATTGATTGATTCTTTTGTAATCGTTTTTATCTCATGAAGTTTATTTCCATTACAAAGTTTAATGAGTTGAAGAATTTTCTTTTTTGCAGCTAGTTTACTTCAGAATTTCATTTACAGTTGCAATTCCTTTTCAACATGTCTTTCAGCTTTCAAAAGTAATTCGGAAACTGCGTAAAGGGGACTCTGCTTCGGTGCAAGAGCAAGTCTCTTGACACAGGAATAGAGTGCTCCAAGCCCTGAGGCTTAGAGCACCTTCACTCAAACATAATTCTTCAGTAAGGAAGATTGAATATACTTTTACACAGAAATACTATACCTGCACTAGTGCAAGCAGATTGCAACCTTGCAAGGATAGGTTGTTTGTGTGGGAGAAAAATAATAAGGAAGGCAGAATTCTGCAAGGGCCCACTTGTCAAACTGCTTACCATCCATCTGAAGATGAACATAACATTTAATTCCAACATTTAAGATTGTTTTTGTTGTGTGTAATTTCTTTACTTGATTTACTTGCAAATTGTCTTTTACATTCCAGCACTAGAGTTTCCTTGGTGTTAATTTCCTTTCCAATTGTTTTCTATCTGATTTTGCAAAGCATTTTCTTTAAGAAGTAGGATTAGAAATAGGAAAAGTTCATACAATTTCTGCCATTGCCTGTGCTTCATCTCTAAGTTTATGAAACCCTTGGCTTGACAATTAAGTGTTGAGGAGTCTGCTCAAGCGCAATTCCTGCACCCAACGTTTTGGCGCCATTGTTGGGGAGGCGAGTTGAATTGGTAAGAATTTTCCATTTTTTTCAATAGGGGTAAGTCTGCTATTATTTTTCCCCGCAGTGTGCTTCTAGGTGCCGATTTATTTTTAAAGCTCTCAGTTTTTATTTCGAATTTCGTTTGTCATTTTATTTATTTATTTATTTATTTATTTTATTTATTTTTATTTTTTATTTATTTTATTTTATTTTATTTTTTATTTTTTATTTTATTTTATTTTTTTATTTTATTTTATTTTTTTATTATTTATTTTATTTATTTATTTTTATTTTTATTTTTATTTATTTTATTTATTTTGTTTTTTATTTTTTATTTTTTTATTTTTTTATTTTTTATTTTATTGTTTATTTATTTATTTATTTAGTTATTTATTTATTTATTTTTTAATTTTATTTTAATTTTATTTATTTATTTATTTTTTTCTGAAATGAATGCCTAAAAGAGGTAGGGGTCCGAAGCCCACTAGGGGCCAAAGAAACACTGACAAATATGAAACCAAAACTCATATTGGGCCTTCTTTTGTAGGTAGAAAGTCCAAACAAACTCAGACTCATTACGCAGGAACAATCCACCTAGGCTCTGGTAGCAGTAGTTCAAGTGTGACACAACCCATAAAGGGGAAGAAGGGGACTGTTGGAATCCATAGTCAGCCTTCTCAGCTTGTTAAGAGTGGTTCGTGTGGAAGAACAACAATGGCAGATATGGAAGACCATGCAGAAGGAAGTGGTGAAAATCAGGTAAATGAGGAACAGTCTACTTTTGGATTCCCTATTGTGAATCCTAATATACAAGCACAAATGAAAAATATTTCACCATCAACTCTTCCTCATTTCTATGGTAAGGTACATGAAGATCCAGACTCTTTCTTATTTGAGTTTGATATTTTGTGTAGAAGTTATGATTACTTATCTGATGCCCAGAAGTTAAAGTTGTTTCCTGCAATTCTCAAGGATGCAACACTCCACTGGTTCACAGGACTAGGAGGAAACACTATAAATTCTTGGGAGCAAATGAAGAAAGTGTTTTTTATAAATATATCAGCAATATTGTAAAACTAGAGATATCCAAGATGAAATCTTTACTATTGTGAAAAATGATGACGAAATGCTAGAGGACTATTTGGAGAGATTCATGTACATCTTCCAAAGGTCAAAGCACAAATCTGATCTAAGTACTATTAGAACCTTGTTTTTACGTGGGTTTACTGATGATTCTAGGAATAATTTAAATTTGTTAGGACAAGGGGATATTGCTCAAAAACCTTTTGATCTAATATGTGACTTGTGCAGGAAATTCTTGAAGAACCAATATAGATCCAGAAAAGAAATTTGGAATAAAAATAGGAAAACCCAATCTACTGATGCTATGATTATTGGATTAGAAAACAAACTAGACAATATGAAAATTGAAATAATGAATATTGTTAGTAAACAAATAGACTCTTTGAAGTTTGAGCAAAAACTTGTAGAAGAGAAATAAACATTGTCTATTTTCTATTCAAGATGTAGAAGAAAGCATCCTCTAAGAGAATGTCCTCTAGATATTAAAGAAACCAATAAATGTGCAATTTGTGCAGATAACCATGCTACAGAAAAATGTCCCTCCCTACTTGGGCTGAAAGTTGTATTTGAAGGGGGACAACCTAAAACTGAATCATTGCATGCAATGGGAGCACGAAGAAATTGGCCTCAAGTAAGTGCATGTATGGTTCTTGAACCTCCACCACATTTTTTTGGCTATAATGCACACTCATATTCTTATCCTAACATTGGTCACTCTCAGCATTGGCAACATGAGAATCAATATCAATATGGACAACCCTCCCAATCTTGGCAACACGGATGGAGAGGGCTAAACCATTCACATCATTCACATAATTCCTATCATGCACCGATGCAATCATATCCTCCTACATATGCACCCTACCTAATGCCTCAACCATCATTACCTCAAGTGAGTCAACCTATGCCACCATTACCTTTACCTCCATCGTTTCGACCTTCTCAATTGCCTGCTCAACCCTTATCCAACCCCAATAATAAAGCTGTACAAATGATCCATTTTGTGACCCTTCCTTCTTCATCTAGATTTCAGACCATGCCAGTTGCAGTTAATGATCTTCAATTGAGATCAGGGAAATAGTAACCCTAGAAAATCAAAAGCAGCCCATGGTGATTATCGATGAGAAAAGATAGGAGGAAACTCCTGACCATTCTAGGAAAGATGACACCATTCAGCCTATCCATGTACATTCTAAGCCCTCGGCATCTTCCTCCAACTGACCTCCCTATCTAGAGAGGTTAGTTGTGGAGAAGAAGGCCCCATTCCTGAGTCTAGCCTGGCTTCTAAGATTAGGAACCTTTTTATAAAGGTACCCTTGCTCCAAGCTATCAAAGAGATCCCCATCTGTACAAAAATCATTAGGGAACTCTGCCTCAAGAAGCCAGGAAGGAGAAGATTGGAACCCCAAACCATTCAATTTGTTGGTAGAGCAACAGAGTTAATAACGAGATGTATGAACATGGAAAAATATACCGACACTGGAAAATCTGTTGTCTATGTTCAGATAGGTGATGTCCTTGTCTCTAATGTACTTATAGACCTACAGGCATCCATTAATGTTATGACCAAGAAAACCATGGATCAACTTGGATTGGTCCATATTCGTCCTACTCCCACTGTGCTTGAACTGGCAAATAGATCTAAAATCAAGCCAGAAGGAGTATTGGATGATGTGGTCGTTTCCTTGGATTCCTGGGAATATCCCACAGATTTCATTGTGCTTCAGCCAAAGAATCTCGTGGGAGGGCATCCCTTGATCTTGGGATGACCACAACTTGCTACGGTTGATGCTTATATTGGATGTCATTTTGGTGATATGTATATTTCCCATGGAGATTCTAGAAAGAAAGTCACCTTATATCCACATGCTAGATATATTTAAGAGCTCTGAGACACTTTATGGTTAGAATACAATAGTGATGAGGAGACCCAGCCTATTTCCTTGATACACCAGAATGCTGAGTCCTCACAGGAGGGTGAGATTCAAGACTTCCTAAACAATCTAGACACCATGCCTAATTTTGAGTCATTGAGTTAGATTTTTAGTCTATATTTTCAGGAAGGATATGACTCTCTACCTCCATCATCACCATCTCTAGCGACACCTTTGTGTACTCTTGAGCCTGACACTACTCTTGTTGAGATTAGTCCAGGTAAATCCTTATATATCAGTTCAGACTTGGACCCTTCTCAACGAGAGCAACTTGTGAATTTGTTGTGAAACCATCTCGATGCCTTTGCATGGGGTTATGAAGATATGAAAGGCATCCCTCCTGAAACTTGTACACACCATATCTATATTTAGGATGGAGCCTGACCTATCCAATAACCCCAAAGGCGAATGAACCCAGCTCTAAGAGATGTTGTAAAGGAAGAACTGCAAAAACTCTTAGATGCTGATTTTATCTATCCCATTTCTGATAGCTAGTGGGTCTCTCCATTAGTGTTAGTCCCAAAGAAAGATGGGAGATGGCACATTTGCATTGATTACAAAGAATTAAATAAAGCCACTCTCAAAGATTACTTTCCCCTTCCTTTCATCGATCAGGTACTCAATACCCTTGCTGGTAAGAAGTACTTTTCTTTTCTAGATGGCTTTAGCGGATATAACCAGATACAGATAGCACCTGAGGATCAAGACAAAACCACTTTTACATGTCCATGGGGTACATTTGCTTACCGAGTGCTTCCCTTTAGGCTATGTAATGCCCCGACTACCTTTCAAAGGGCAGTCTTGGCTATTTTTGCTGACCTTGAATGCGTAGAAATCTATATGGATGATTTCTCTGTGTTTGGTGATTCATTTCAAGAAGCCCTCAAGAATCTAGAAAAAGTGCTTCTTCGTTGCCAAGAAGCTCATCTTGCCTTGAGTGACAAGAAATGCAAATTAATGTGCAAGGCAAGAGTAGTTCTTGGCCATATTATTTCTGACAAAGGTATCCAGGTTGACCCTGCAAAGATAGAAGTCATTTTGAGTCTTCCTATACCCAAAACTCAAAGGGAAGTGAGAGGTTTTCTAGGACATGCGGGCTACTATAGCAGATTCATTGAGAATTTCTCAAGAATAGCTACTCCCCTTTTTTGACTTTTGGCTAAAGATAGTGAGTCTTCTTGGTCTACAGCTTGCCAAGAGTCCTTTGAGACATTGAAGGAAAAATTAGTTCAGGCATCAATTTTGAGAGGACCAAATTGGTCCCTGCCATTCCACATTTCCTCTAATGCCTCAAATACTGCTATAGGTGTAGCTTTAGGACAGAAAGAAGACAAACAATCTTATGTTATTTATGTCATTAGTAAAAACTTGTCACTAGTTGAACTCAATTATACTGTTACTGAGAATGAATTTTTAGTTGTAATTTTTTCTATTAATAAATTCAGACATTATATTACAGGATATGAAGTTTTTGTACATACTGATCATTCTGCTATAAGATATTTGATGAATAAACCATTAACTAGTGGTAGAGGTAAGTAGTTGGTTGCTATTATTACAGGAATTTAATATTACTATTGATGATAGACCAGAGAAATCGAATGTAGTAGTAGATTATCTTTCAAGATTAACTAATCCTGGTGAAGCAATTTCTGTTAATGATGATTTTCCCAACGAACATATTTTTGGGATGTCAACAAAATATCCATGGTTTGTTGACATAGCTAACTATTTAGTCATTGGAAAATTACCACCTCACTTATCTGCTCGTGAAAAGCGGAATATCATTCAGAAAAGTGTTGCATATTCCTGGATCCAAGGAGACCTCTTTTACACTGGAGCAAATCTCATTATATGTAGATGTGTAAGAGAGGAATAGGTGTTTGATATCTTAAAATCTACTCATGATGAATCATGTGGAGGTCAATTTGTCGATAAGCGAACTGCATACAAAGTGTTACAAGCTGGCTATTTTTGGCCTTCCTTGTTCAAGGATGCCAAACAATATGTCAAGCGGTGTGATAGCTATCAACGAATTGGCTAGCCTAACCAAACCAATGAGATGCCTTTATGTCCTCAATTATTATTCAGCCTTTTGAAAAATGGGCTATTTATTTCGTAGGATGAATAAATACCACATCATCAAATAAAAAGAATATCTTGGTTTGTACAGATTTTGTTACAAAATGGGTAGAAGCTAAAGTTGTTTCTTTTGCTACTGAAAGAGTTGTTGTTGATTTTCTTTTTACTAAAATATTTACTATATTTGGTGTACCTAGAGAAATTTTTTCTGACAATGGATCACAGTTTATTTCTAATCTAGTACAGGGTGTAATGGAGTAGTACAAAATCCGGCACAGGGAATCCACACCATATCACCTGCAAACAAATGGCCAGGTAGAATCCACAAATAAGTTGATTGAGTCTATCCTCACAAAGACGGTAAATATGAACAAAAAGGATTGAGCTAACAAATTACCAAAAGCATTGTGGGCCTATCGGACCACTTGGAGAAATAGAACGGGACACTCACCATATGAGTTGGTGTATGGGAAACAAGTCCTCTTGCCGATAGAATTCCAGATCAAGACTTTCAGCACTGCAGTCCAATTAGGGCTAGATCTCTTTGAGGCACATCAACAATGCCTTATACAATTGAACGAGTTAGATGAAATCCAAAGGGATGCTGTTCAACAGAACATCTTGGTTCGACAACAACGCAAGAAGTGGCATGACAAGTCTATTCAAAAAAAGCAATTTTAACCAAGTGATTGGGTCCTCCTTTATGATTCAAGATTCAAACATTTTAAAGGACAATTCCATACATGCTGGATGGGACTCTATGAGGTGGTCAAAGTGTTTGAAAATGGAGTGGTAGAAATCAAAACTATTGATGGACGAAATTTTGTATTCCTGGTAAACGGGCATAAATTGAAGGTATATTTTCAGCCCCTTACTAAAGGATATTTTATGCAGCAAGTCCAACAGCCATTTGAAAAGGAGTTTGTAGGTGATAGTACCGACCCGTTGAAGAACTAATTCCTTCTTGACCTTATTTAAAAAATAATAATCAAAGAAGAATAAAAAGAAAAAAAAAAGTATAAAGAGAAAAAAAAAATTCCTATAATTGTGAAAATCAGTTCGCTGACATAATTGCAGAAGGATCAACCTGAAAATGAGCATGTTGGCAGAAAGATAAAAATTTTCATAAAAAGGGAATGTTACTTGATTTTTAGATATGCTGGCTGCCACCAAACAGAAGCAGGTTCACGAAACCGAGCACTTACCCAAGTTTGGAGTAACTAGCATGGACATTTTTATCCAAGTAAATTCTTACTTCCCATTGCAGTTATTTTTCCTGCACCAGTGAAGGAAAATTTCAAGGTAAAAATCTTCTTCTATTTCCCATTTCGAAATTTCCCACTAGTTCTTTTCTAAATTCCCCAATGAATTACCTTCCTCTTTCTTCCAAGAAACTACCCTTACCCGATTCGTAAAATCCCTCTTTTCCCTTGAATTTTTTCCCACATCCCATTTCATTTATCCCCCTTGGTGATATTGTTCTGAAATCCCTGTTGTAATATTCCTTCCCATTCTATTTTTTTTTTTACCCCTTTCCCACTTCTTTATTCCCTCATAAGTTGATTGCAGAATTTGATGCAATCATTCAGAAGGCATGTCGAGAAGCACCAAAGGATGGCGAATAAATTTTTCTTGTATAATGAGGCAAATTTTTTAAAGTCCAACTACAGAAGTATGTCCTATCAGAATTTCTATTTGGTAAAAATATCTGGTGCAAGCACAGTGCAGTGCAAGCACAACGTAGTGCAAGCATAGTAGTGCAAGCAGGTCTGGTACAGAAATACAATTGACTATGGAAGAAATTTACATAGTCCTGAAATGGTTTATCAAAGATTTATGGGCCTGTATTTTTTGTACATGTGTTGATATGATAACTCATTCCATGTTTTAATTGATGCTTTGTTTCATTAATTACTAATCTAGGGACAAATCTTTAAAGTGCAAGATGTGTAAGGTTGAAATCTAATTTTTCTTAATAAATGCTGAAAATAAGTCTGATTGAATTATGATGCTGACTGCGGAAGGGTACTCCGTCCGATAACCTGCACTCACCCTCTTTGCAATCATTCCGCACTACCTGACCATCATTAACCTACCTATGATCTGATCATTCTAGCTGTTGCATCATTGCCACCTATACCGCCACTGCATCCAATCATCATGATTCACCTATAATGAACTGACAGGAATCTACACCTGAAGTGGAAGGGACTGTTCCATCATAGCCAGGTAAGTAGGTCTACAAAGACAGAAGGCAAGGAACCTCCGGCATAGAATTCTCGGTGAATTTTGGAGTTACCCTGAAATTCTTTTGAGGGTGTGATTAGTGAAGTGGAAGAGGTTCGAAATGGCACCTATGAGGAGTGAACCATTGTCACTATGGGAACAATCTTTCACTTTTGCAAGAATCTGGGTTCTTCCATTTCTCCAAAAATTTGGCGGATTCGACATGGGCGTAGTGCTAGAGTTTGCAAGAAAATTCAAGGAAGGTCGAGTCCTTAAAATTTAAAATCACAGAAGAGTTCATTTTGTAAGCCACAGGCCTACCACTTACTGGTGAGCGCTGGTTTAAGAAAGAGCGGTTGACAAAGAAGCATTGGCAGCGGTTCGTGGTCGATAAGAATATTGAGGTCGACTGGAAAAAGGGACTACCACAGACTGCCATGGTCAGGAAATGGTGAGATTTATTATTTATATTACAAAATTTTGTCATAGGTGAAGGACGATATACCTTGGCATTCGTATACCTCCTTTGATTTTTGTCACATTTCGAGGCGGAGAAATTGATTAATTTCCCTCACTTCTTACTCAGGAGCCTCGAAAATATGGAGAAAAATGTACAGAGCGGAAGTGCAATCCAGGTTGCAACCAAACTCTGCCATCATGGACTCATTACGATGCTGGTCAAAAAGAAGTTAGAGAAAAACGGAATAGCATGGGAGTCATTTATGAAATAATTTCGAGCAAGGGGTTCAGAAGAACCTACTAGCACAAGTGCAAGTAAAAAGAGAAAGGCATAGACATTTTCTCCTGCTAAGCGGTGAAGTAAAGGCTCACCAATGCAAGTAGAGAAGAGGGTCGTTGAAAACACTCCACCTGCAGAAAAGAAAAGATAAATTAGGACCTCGGTGAGGAGGAAAGTTGTCAGCTAAGGGACAAACAGCCGGGTTCTTCAATTTAATCGATGATGTTGGAAATAATACTGAGAGGGGGGGTGAATCAGTATTATCAAGTTCTTTTTAATAAATCTTCCTTATTTATACTTTGAATTATTCTTGTATTCCAGTACCATAAAACAATGAGCATGAACAAGAAAAACAGATAGTCACACCAAAGAACACCAGATATAAGGTGGAAACCCAATGTGGGTGAAAACCACCTGCTGCAATATGTCTCTATCTTCTTTCAATTAGAAACCCCTTTTACAATGATTTTATACTGGTGCAGTCCTTTACCAGTACGCAGGCTGCAACCTGCAGAGAGCTACAACTCTCTCTTGTTTTCCAGTCTCTCCTGGAAGGGAGCTACAACCTCCTACTTCTTTTCTTTCAAGGACCACTTTTCATAAATTTTCAAACTGGATCCAAGAATATCAAATAATCATCAAGTACATGCAAATTACCCAAACTCCAAGAATTACCCAACTTCTCAGAATGTTGTAAACAGAAAGATAGTACCAAAAATATAAACCCAAAACTCTGCAGCAATAAATAGAAGATGATCAACAAATGTTTTAGGACAGATATGCAATTTTTCTTTATCTGGACTGCATGGCTTTGCACTTCATCTTCTGCGTCTCTGCGTATCCCCGCAGAGAGCCTTCCACTGCACCACATACCCATGCACTGTTTCTTCAATCACACTGCGTACTACTACTGTGGACACACACCCTCAGATGCTATCGCGCCGCGTATCTACACCCCTGCAGCTTCTGTGGCGCCGCGTACTTTCACTGTGCCTCCGCACCTGAACCTCTGCCACGCCGCGTACCTTTACTGTTCTTCCGCACCTGAACCTCTATCGCGCTGCGTACCCACGCACTGCGCCTTCTTCCGCTGTATGTACCCCTGCACTTGCACCGTAAATCACCTGCGAACCTCTGATTAGGGCCGAATTGGCATTCCACCAGTGTGCCACAGATAGTCAGATGCCCAGATCTAATCATGCGCCTGAGAGATCACACTTCATAGATTCACTTTCAACTTCTCTTTTATATAGATCAAGCTTTTAAACCGATAACCCAATATTTCAGATCTTAAGATATACAATTTGCAAAGATACTTTGGCCAAGTGATCTCCTTCTCTATTTATAGTCAAGCCCTTATCCACACCATGGGACAAAACCATCAATAACCAATACAAGGGATCCAAACCAGGGCTAGATTAGATCCTATACCATGGGCCAAAACCATAGAATCAAGAACGACGGGCTAAATACCACGGACCAAACATAAGAAACCCCACGTGAGCACGCTTCTTTGCCTTGAAGTGAGTGAACTGGGGGTCCACACCTCATGAACGGGTAACCTGCGGGTATGTACGCACTTTATCTATGATATTCCTGCGGGTCCGCAGCTTTTGTACAGTGTACCTGCGTACCTCTTATTTTCCAACATTTTTAGAGCCTGAACAGAGCATTGCCACTTAAGAGAGTTGCCATCAAGTACAACACCTGTAACATAGAGCCATACTAGAATCATAATGCCAACATATGACTCGCCCCAAGTCTCCCCCACAGTTCATAATCTCTCGGTGCTTGCAGGCGCAGTATCACACACTGTGGAGGCTGAGGAGAATGCAGAAGGTGATGTGCTGTTGTCAATGTTTGTTAGCAAGCTAAGGAGTAGGAAAATAATGTCGACACCAAACACCGGTGAAGTCCAAGTGGAGGAGGATGAAGAGGAACAACATGAAGAGCCTCCTGACAATTTTAGTGAACTGGATGTGGAGACCCTTAATGATTTCGAGGAAGAGGGCATTGAAGACCCTGCGGTTTTTGAAGGCCAGGGCATTGAAGACCCTCCAGATTATGAAGATTAGGGTACTGAAGACCTTGTGATTTCTGAAGATCAGAGTATTGAAGACCCTGTAGTGTTCAAAGGACAGGGTACTGAAGTCCCTATGGTGGTAAAAGAATGGGGAATCGAAACCCCTACTGATTTGGAAGGACATGGTGTGGAATTCCCTGAGAAACTGGGAGAACAAGTTGTTTAGATCCCAGAGGAATTAGGTGCATAGGGTACTGAAACCCTTGGCACAGAGATTGTTGAGGGTATCCAAACCCTCAGTGACAGCAAAACCCCGAGCATAGAAACCCTCAGCGATGTCTTAAGGCAGACTTTTGATAGTCTTGACCTTGATGTTGAGTCTGTGGCAGAAAAGGCGTTCACACCCGAAGATCTCAGTACAACACCGTCCACTCTCTTCCTTAATAGCAGAATAGTGGACTTGGAGCAACAGGTCCATGACCTGGAAGTTTTAAACCAAGTCATGAAAGAGCAGAGTTGGTAGAAACAGAGTGAGGTGGAATTACTGGCAGAAGTAAAAAAGCAGAAGCAGCAGGTAAAGGTGTGGAAATACCAGGCTTCCAGATGCTATAGATGCCTGAAGAAGGTAACTAAGCAGCTGCAAAAATCCTGAGACAAGAATAAACATTGAAGTGGAGAACTGAGGAGTGGTCACTCAGTTTTTTTGAAGGTTTTTTGCAAAGGTAAAACGTTGTGTGAGGACACACAACAACTTAGGGATGGGAGGATGTTGGTATCCTAAATTGCACTATTTTTTACCCCATTTCTATCAATATCAACCTCCATTTTACCTTAATATAAGACCCTTCCTTCCAGCATTAGTACAAGATGATTACCCTTTTCCTGCACATGCTCATAGTTTATATTAAGATTTGTTACATCACTTTATTAATATATATATATATATATATATATATATATATATATATATATATTTCGTGCTATTTACATATTTCTTACAACTCATATTGATTTCCTAGAAGTAATCATGGAACGTAGTGTTAATAATGTATGAGTTGACTAGCACAGGAAGATTCCTGCACCACCACCATCCGAGATTTCCGAGAGCTATCTTCCATGAGGATGGATCTCGATCTTCGAATCTGAGTCTAGTTGCTGATGAACTGAAGTAGGTGGCGTGCATCCAGGGATTTTTCTCCAAAGATAGATTACAGCCCAGTGAAGCTCGTGTGTGTTATAACCATTGGCCAAGTTTATAATTTGGTTTTCTAAGTCTGTTTGGCTGAGAGGCCTGAACAAGAATTATCTGTAATTAGTGTAAACGGCCTAGAGCCAAAGGATATATATGATGTAGATCATAGATAGGAAGCTAGCGAACCATCGGTTATTATTTTGGTTTATGTAATCTAGTTATCACCTCGCTCTGGGGCTAGACTACTTTGTAATGTAATTTGCCGAATCAAGTAAATACAAGAGAATTGCTATGGTTTGCACACGCAATGTTTAATTTTGTCTTTGATGTATTATTTGAAGTGCTGATCGCTTTCATTCCTTAGAAGGGGAACGAGCTGGTTGGCCAGGGCCCGACCAACCCAGCTCGTTGACCCCTCTCACTTTCGTTATTTGGAAAGATAGTGTGGTTATTTCTTTGCAGCTGTGTGATGTAATAGTTTAATATCTAATCATTAAGTTTTGGATTAAATTATCTTTTGTAGCCTATGTGTGGAATGGATTCGTGGTTTGCAAAGTAGTTGTGTTTACTTTTGTTTATAATATATCTTTCACACATTTACTTTACTCTTGTTTTTTGTCTTAATTCTTTTTCGAAGTGGATCGTGCAAGGAAATCTTTCCTGCACTAGTGCATTTTGTTGCTTGCACCTTGGCTTAGTCATTCATTGTAGCAAACAGTGAATCACTTACCTGCATCTTATTTCCCATTATTTCGCAAGTGAATGGATCGATTAATCAAGTAATTGTTTTTGGTATTAAAATTTCATCTCTAAAAGATCTGGAAGCAGTTATATTAAACTACCATATTATACTTGAATAGAATGTCATTATTGTGGGTGAAGTACCAAAACTGGTTGACACATGCAAAGTACTTAGGCTATTGATTGATTCTTTTGTAAGTGCTTTTATCTCATGAAGTTTATTTCCCTTACGAAGTTTAATGAGTTGAAGAATTTTCTTTTTCACAGCTAGTTACTTCAGAATTTCATTTACAGTTTCAATTCCTTTTCAGCACGTCTTTCAGCTTTCAAAAGTAATTCGGAAACTGAGTAAAGGGGACTCTGCTTCGGTGCACGAGCAAGTCTCTTGACACATGAACAAAGTGCTCCAAACCCTGAGGCTTAGAGCACCTTCACTCAGACATAAGTCTTCAGTAAGGAAGATTGAATATAATCTTACACAAAAATACTGTACCTACACTAGTGCAAGCAGATTGCAACCGTGCAAGGATAGGTTGTTTTTGTGGGAGAAAGATCAGAAGGAAGGAAAAATTCTGCAAGGGTCCACTTGTCAGACTGCTTACCATCCATCTGAAGATGAACATACAATTTAATTCCAGCATTTAAGATTGTTTCTGTTGTGTGTAATTTCTTTACTTGATTTACTTGCAAATTGTCTTTTACATTCCAGCACTAGAGTTTCCTTGGTGTTAATTTCCTTTCCAATTGTTTTCTATCTGATTCTGCAAAGCATTTCCTTTAAGAAGTAGGATTAAAAATAGGAGAAGTTCATATGATTTTTGGCATTTCCTGTGCTTGATCTCTAATTTTACGAAACCCTCGGGTTGATAATTAAGTGTTGAGGAGTCTGCTCAAGCGCAATTCTTGCACCCAACAATATGCTTAGAAGTTCGTGGACTTGAAGCGTCTTTATTTTATGGGGAATCCATTTCTTTAAGCTTTTCACCCTTGTTTTAATTTTATTTTTGTTGCTATCATATTATGTGCAGAGCTGGACCCGACAACAACTTTTTTCTTGAAGCACATATGAAATCCTCTTCCGCAGAGTGCGCCCTTTTGTTCTATAGGATTTGAGCTAAAGTTTTCTCAGGAGGAGATAGAACAGGGCCCTTTTCAGATTTGT
This sequence comes from Pinus tabuliformis, assembly GCA_031772625.1. Lineage (NCBI taxonomy): Eukaryota > Viridiplantae > Streptophyta > Pinopsida > Pinales > Pinaceae > Pinus > Pinus tabuliformis. The sequence continues at coordinate 163,393,796 of CM062819.1, forward strand.
ATAAAGAATATAAATGGGAATTCCTCTATTTTTGGTCAAGTATACACTTTCTCCACACACTAGAAAAAAGAATACAAAGAATAGAGTTAAAATGGGGGCTTTCCTACACATGTACAGACTTTTTCCACACACTGAAACAAAGAATAACATTAAAATGAGGGTTTTCTTACAAATATCCAAAGTTTGTTATATAAGGGGAAGACTTTTCAAGACTCTTCCATTAAAAGGCTTTATTGGATTTAACGAAATAAATTATAATAAATGATATGCAATAAATTATAATAAAAGGCACTCCCTTATCGTGTTGTAAATCATCATTAATCCCTGTCAAGGAAGGACTGTAACACCCCTTGGAAAAAAGATATAAATATTTTGTTTTACGCAAATGATTTGGTAAAACCGTGGGCCATGTGAAATGCCATGCATGGATGATAAATGTTGTTTTATTTTTATAAATAATATTAACTATGGGAAAGAGTGTTAAATGATATTTTCACTTACCAAACAGTTAGAAGACAATTATTCTTCTCCCTAGACATACATAATCTTAGTTGGGACAAGGGAGTGAAGAGGGTGAGAGGGAATAAAGTCTTAGGCAATCTTGAAGGCTGGGTACCTAGTTGGAGGAGGTCGAAGTGAGGAGAATGAAGTTGTAAGCTTGTGACCCTTAGACATGATGTTATTGAGGGAGGCAAGATGCTGCTAGGACATAGAGTTCTTAAGATGGTTGGCCAATAGAACTCTATTTGAAGCCTAGTGCTCAGACTTAAGCCCCTAAATTGTTTTTTATTGGGACCAGATTGTCTTGTGTGAACCTATGAAGCTTCTTGATCTGAAACTATTCTGGAAGTGAAACTGGCCCAGGGGTAGTTCTGGTAGAGGATACTATACTCATCCGTTGGGTGGAGCACTCTTCTTCCAGGTGATTTTGTGGCTAATCAAATCATTAAAGTATAGATAAGTTTTTGCTTGGTTATGTATCAGTTGTGTTATTTACTGAGTAGAGGCTTGTTTATTGATGAATCTCTCTCAAGGAAAATTATTTTTGTTTTATCTTTTCTCTTTCAATTGTAAAGTCTATTAAGGATGATTTATGAAATTTGGAATCTAGGTTAGTCCCCAGGCCAACCTGGGAAACCAATATCCTATGAGAGCAATCCTGAATTCAAGAAGGTATACTGGAATAAGGTAGGGTGAGTCCTTAGGTTAGAACCTACCAGAAATCCGAGGAAAAAGAAAAAAAAACATGAATGATAACAACTAACAATTACTAGCATTGATTATGTACACTCTGTATGATCAGAGTAAATATGATAAACCTGAACTAGCATTGTACTCAATACAAGACTAACTGACTGCATGTATAAACTATTACAATAACTTGAGTGTGGTATAATATGCAGTAAAATAAATTAATATTGGTATGCATTCCATAATTTTGGAGAGGATGAGATGTAAATCTCTAACTAAAGAATAATGCCTATTATAGAGGCTATATATATATATAGACATAAGAAGTTGTGTTAGGTTTGAAACTTAAGAATTGTAACGAAAACAAAATTGAAGGGAACGAAACTCATTATATATATTGGAGTAGATTCATAACACATACATAGTGCAATGATGTCGCAGAGGGCTGACAAACCATACAAAAGAATTACTCAAAACATACTGAAACATATATATATATATATATATATATATATATATATATATATATAGATATATATAGTGTGTGTGTGTGTGTGTGTGTGTGTGTGTGTGTGTGAACAGTTAAATGTTCTTGGCCGCTAGCCATAAACCAACTTAACAAAATTTAAATAATAATTATATTAAAAAATAAGGGTTTATTCTATGTCTCAAACTGATGAATAAACCATGCCCGGAAAATATGAAAAGTTACAGATATTATAGTAACTAAATGGAGCATTAATAATGTCTTCAAATCCTAATAGAAGTATGGCCATGAGCTTTCTCAATTAAATAACACATTTTACATGATACAGACTATATTTGAATCATAACTCCAATAAAAGTCGAAATCGAACAAGTAAACCCTCGCCAAAGAAGAATTAACTTTGAAACCGTAGTTGGATTTTAAAATGCGGCTTCATTTAACATAGAAAACAATAAGGGTTGGATCATAAGAACCTAGAAAACTAGTAAAACTTGTAGCAGGTTGTCCTTCGAAAGCCATAAGGGATAGCTCACCTGCTATTAACAAACAACCTTGTCATTAATTCAGCAAATAAACTGAGAGAAAAACTTTTCATAAAGGAAGAAAAAAATGAGGAGACCAGTGACTTATCTGTACATGAGAGTGGTGGGAGAATATTGTAAATAAATATGACCCTCTGTACAATGAATAAGAAGTTAGTTATTCAATTCTTAAGAAATGTTCAGAATAATGTCAAATTAAGTTGAACGAGAATACCCTTTCTCTCACAGTCATTCCAACCATCTTGTGCAAACCGTTCATATGATAAACCTTAGGGCCAACAAAACCATGATAGGGAATGAGAAGAAAACATGATTAAGAGCTGAGAGGACCGAGAACTCAACCTAATACTCTTTGAAAATAAAAGAGAACTAGAAAAAAATTGTATGCTCAAGGTAGAGTAAGGGGAATTAGCAATACAAAGGTCTCATATTGAAAATATCTCTCTAGGCAAATTGCATGTCTTCATGTGCTGACATGCCATTGAATGGTAATCAAGAAATTTCAGTAGTAAGATGGACTTGGAACCGGTGTCAACATGCAGGTTGAAGAGCTTTTCTCCAAGAAGGAACATTCTAAATGAGGGTGACAAGGCGATAGGAAATTGGGTAGTTACCCATAACCAAATACCTTACATCTGAGTTGTCGATTGAAAACCCTAAGGATATGGAACACAGGTCTGTCACCAACAGAACGAGCCTCCACACTTCAAACTTGTATTGTAGAGTGTGCTCGATAGCTAACACTTCATGGGAGTTATATGAGCTAGCTCTATGCTAAATATTAAGGTTAGGGTTCTGTGCACCTCGATAGCGTTTTGGTGAGATTTATATAAAATTACAACAATACAAAACTAAGTGAACCATATCAAGCTCTTACCCAATAAGGGGGATGGTTATATCACGTAGAGTCCAAGTTTGACAATAAGAAAAAATCAAGCCTAAATTTATAATGAAATATATGATTGCAATGATGTGAGGGAAGTTCAGTGTAATCAAGTTTGCATTATTCTTGTGAAATTAATCAAGATAAATTTTCATTCTATATAGAAATACCAACAAATGAACAAAAATCAGTACAAGTAAAACTTAGCACATACTATAAAAAACAATTATTATTTATGCGTTAAGGGATGTTACAAGTAGTATCATAGCTTAAGGGTTGAGGCTTTGATAATTGTAGATGCTTGGAATAAAAAAAATTGTCCTTCCGGATCAAACGAGAGTTGTTTAAAATAAGAATCTGAGTTTTGGGTATTCCATCCATACATGAAACCTATCCAAAATTAGGTGTCTTTGGCAGGAGATCAAGGTGGCTAGAGCCATAGTAGGCCATTCCAAAAGAATCACAACCTGAAAAGGAAAAGGGTGATGGAACCAAAATGTGTAAATCTTTAATAATTGTAAGGATTATTTAACCAAATGCCCAAACACTAATTTATGTGAAATACACAAGGTTTCATTGAGTCTACGAAGGAAAGAAACATTGTTGGTGTTGGATTTATATATATCAATCATTGTATCCATATAATCTAGGAGAGGACAACGAGTGTTAGGAGTACAATGTTGGCAGGCTAAATTGCTTCATTTTTTAACCCTTTTCCCCTTCAAAACCATAACCTTAGACCTCTGTTTTAACCTTGCAAACCTCCCTATTCCTGCACTAGTCCAAGAATCGTGTCTTTTCCTGCACTAGCTTTATGTTTCATGTTTAAGGGTTACGAATGTGCTTAATTAATCATTTTCATAGATTTTATACCTTTAAATATTTGCAACTAATAATTATCTTCCTAAAAGTATTTGATAAACAATGAATTGATCATCTCGTTAGCATGGTCGAGTGCAGGTAGGATTCCTGCACCATTGGAAAATCTTCAACTATCATGACAACTCACCACTCCATGTAGACACCATGTTCTAGAACGATCAACTCAAGTTGGGCTCGAAGCGGAGAGGAAAATCTAGGATATGGTGGAGATTGGGTTGCCAACTAAATACCTAGAATAACGTTTTGTTATAGCCGAAAGGCTTAGTACGAAGTGTTATTGTTATTTTGTTATAGCCGAAAGGCTCAGATTGGAACACTTGATGTAATTTGGTTACGACCGCAGACTCGAATGAATGTATAAAATATAGGACTCGGATAGAAATAGTAGGGAGTGATTTAACAAGGATACTATTACACTGTTCTTTTGTAATTTTGCTGGTTTCGCCCTCGTTATGGGCTGGATTCGAACTCATGATGTATATTTTCTTATCATTAATAAAAAGGAACTTTGCCATGATTTCTCAATCTTGCATTGTAATTCTGCGTGGATGCGTTGATTAAAGAGCTGAATCTTCACGTTTCCTAAATAGGGTAACGAGCTGGTTGGCTAGGGCCCAGCCAACCCAGCTTGTTCTCCCTCATGTTCTTCTTTTTCAATTAAGGTGTGTTAATTTCTTTTAATGCAAATTGTGAAGTAAATAGATGTTTCTTTTACTCTTCTGCAAATTTTAAATCTGATTTCATTAGAGTGTGACAGATCCGTGGTCTACATGCTCAATTGAATTTTAATCTTATGGTTTCCTTATTTTAAGTTTAATCTTGTTTTCTACCTAGATCGTGCAAGCACGCATTCCTACACTAGTGCATTTACAGTCTCACGGATTGATTCCTCTGGTTCATTACAGTAATAGTCTTTTATTCTGATATGTATTTGATAAGTCTTATTTCGATTCTAAAGAGCATAACTTTCATTCCAAAGTGTTCTTTATATCTTGAATTAAACATACTTTTGATAATCAGAAACCGAACACTGTTGTGATACACTGGTCTGTGTTTGCACTTTGTGCTGTTTAGGAAAGATCAGACTTATGCATAATTATTCTTAAAGGGAATCATTCTGAATTAAGAAGGTTATGAATGCAGATCAATTTGTGTGGATAACTATTATAGGATTGAAGCTTGCTGTCACAGTTAAATGATATTTTAGATTACATGCAGAAGTTCCTTAATTAAATAAAGAGTGCACTTTGACTTTGGAAATTAATTCTTGTTCTAGATATTAAGATTGATTTAAGCATATTTTGGGTTGAGGAATTTATTTTGAAGTTATGTTCACCTTTGCAAGTTATTTTTCCTAGTTAACACATTCTTTATTTTCTTGAAAGAAGGATTGGAAAACGTGGTGTAGTAACCTCTGTCCCAGTATAAGAATCAATCTCCAGTACAATTTTGACAGGTTATTTGTTTGTGTTATATAAATATTATTTAATTTTAAGGTCATTGCCAAGTCAGACATCAAATTGGTGTATGATACCTTTTGTTCGTGGGATAAGGATCCACTTTTGCATAGTCATTTGATTGTTAAATCTATCCAGAGATACATACTCTATTTCCTCTATTTTTGAACACATGTTTTTATAGCTATTATGCCCACTGAAACTATATTAATTCATGCCTTCCTAAATTTAACTATAATAATAATGTTTATTAGTTATTTAAACATTATAATTAATTATTAAAATTATTAAGAGAATTCTTCGGCTAAAATCACATGATAGAATATTTGTCGGGTGTTTTGAACCAACCAGTGTGGTTCATCATCAGGACAAGTTGAAGGATCAGATCTAGAATGCATGTTAAATAGTTAGAGCAACACTTTGAACAGCTATAATTATTGTCTAGGTAACGGCTAGATTGACTACCTAACGGCTAAATTAGATGAGGGTACGGCTAGTTTGACCAGACATAGGGAAAAGGGGGCAAAAGACTAATTTGTAACTTAATTTGAGGTTTTTTATTAAATTAATGGGTAGTTAATTTATTAAATTACAAGTAAATTTATACAATACATATAACTACTAAGGATTACTAGTATCACGTGTTGTCCCAGGTGGTTGGGATGGAGCACTATTGCCCTCCCCACCCGGGTTTGATTCACGCCGGACATGTTGAGTTGCCTACGTGCAACATATGTAAGTCTATTGTTGGGTTGCTGTAAAGTGTGACACAATGTATTGTACGGATATCAGTTGTACAGATATGGTATATATTGTAATATAAATACTTCTTCAGCGGGGATCCCCCCCCCTTTGAAAAAAAAGGATTACTAATATTAAAATAATATTATTTTTAAAATAATTAAATAATATTATAATTGTTTATTACCAATTTGTAACTTAGTTTGAGGTTTTTTATTAAATTAATAGTTAGTTAATCTATTAAATTACAAGTAAATTTATACAATATATAACTACTAAGGATTAATAATATTAAAATATTTTAAGTTTAAAAGAAAATTATTTTTCTTATATTAATTAAGTTGAATTATTATATAAATGGTTAGTTATACTAATACTTATTTTATGTAATTCACGAGCTAGAAAAAGTCTATTAAGGGACATGCTTGATAACTAATATATTATTAATCTAATGAAGTTAATGTGTTAACCTTATTTCAAAAAAAAAAATCAAGGATATTATTAATAGATTTTATACTAGATTCCTATTATTAAATTAATATTATTACTATTAATTGTATAGGGAATCAATATCGAAGGGTCAGATCTATTATAGTTTTAGAATTAATTTAGGGGAAGGGTGACTAATTTACATAAAATCATTAGAATATAAAATGGTTATTTAAATCTAGAAATTTAAAGGATAAATCAAATAATGCGGGAGGCTAAAGAAGGAAGGAATCAAGGGAAAAAAGCCTTGAACAAGCTATAAAAAGAGGGAGGAGGGCGGGGGGAGGAAACGACTAGGAGGTGAAGACCAGCGTTCGCTGATTTTCCATCTTTCATCTTTAGCTAAAGAATTCTCTTAATCTTGACATGGATCACAGAAGCCTGAATTCAACTATTAAAATTATTATTAAAATTTCATTTACTTTAATAAAATATTAATTAATGAAATTAATTATTAATTAAATTAAATCCAATTGGGACAGTTGCGGAAATATAATATTTAATTTATATGGGTGCGTTAATATCATACTTTGTTTTATGCAAAGTGTGATCTGGAAGTTAATATAATATAATGGAGTGGTCTAACGAGGCTGACGAGCTGGAGGAATTCTCTAATGAGGCGGAGGAATGGTTCGCGGATAAGGCGGACAAATTGTTTGGACGGCCAAAAGTGGCCAGAATCTGGGCAAAAAAATTTCAAAAAATCTTGTAGAGGCAGTGTTTGAATCATGTTTTTGATGGTGGAAATGGATTCAGCACCATCAAAAACGCCTACGACAGCTAAAATTTTGAAGTTTAACAACTATAACTTGGATTTACAAAAATCCTTACCAATCTTCTTTAAATAAAACCTGAATTTCCATATTTTTCTAGGCAATTCCTCCGCCTCGTTAGACTACGGGTTAATACTCAACGAGCGCCGCTTCTTTTAGCTACTGATTGCCATACGATTAGACCACTCAACAAGCGCCAGAAGAAAAATGGATCCTAATTTGTGTGATTGTGAAATTAGCGTCATCTATGGCTTTGTCCATTGACTTCCCGACAAGAGCTTTGAGCTTTGAATTTTGCATTACCTTTGAATTTCCAGCACGCGCTTTGAGGTTTTATTTATAAATAAGGTATGGCTCTTTCTATAGACCATGCACTGCAAAACGACGACGAGGTTTTGATATGGGTTTCGATAAGTTGCTTCAGCGGTTGACCGCCTGTGCAATGTTTATGGGTGGTAGAGGAGGTACTACGACAACGACTATGATGTTGGAATATTAATTCCAACTGCCGTGCAGGGACAACGACGGCAGCGCAGACATTTTCCGAATCCGCCATCGTGCAGCAGCAAACCATTATGGAAAACCGCCTGACCTTATCGGACTGCTTTTGCTCAGCAAGTGGTTTTCCTCAAACGCACCCGATGCAATAAAATTTTGCCACCCGTCAAATCTACTTTCACCAAAACAACTCTTCATCGGAGCATAAAGGTCAGTCAGGAAAGTCCTTCCGATATTGACCACAGCCGTTCGATTTCTTGAGGGCAGATCAACGGTTGACGGACAACAACAGACCTGCAGCAAATAAATATTACGTGGAGTAGAAGTTTTTGTTTTGACTGCCAACTTGTCAGTGAATTAATTTAATGCAATTTACTATGGCAGTAAATGTTGGTAGAATTTTTATTTTTAATGTTTTTTATTTGCTCACGAAAGTATGGTCATTCATTTTTTTTGTTAAGAAAAAAAATATATGCAATGACATATGTAATATGAAAAATGTTTTATGGTGTCCATGGAGTAATGAATTGTAGTGTAGCAGAGCACCAATGGAAGAGGGCAAATATGCAGCACCCATGTGAGGGGGTTGTTCATTGCATATGTATTGGCAATGAAACGCACAACAGTGCGGATCCAAAAAAACCAGAATAGAGTAGTGTAATGAGTGAGGGTAAGGGCACAATAGTGTGAAATGAAAAACCAGAATAGAGTAATGTGAGATGGCATGAGACGTAGCAGCGTGAAGAAAAATTTATCCACTGCAGTGCGAATGTGTAATGTGTGAAGCAGCATGAAATTTTGTTTTTGAAAGCAAATGGAGAATGCACATTAGTGCCCAGAAAATGTGCGAAATGAAACAAGAACAGTGTATGTAATTTTTTTTTATGCTGGAGGTTTTACAGAGAATGTAATCCTTTGTTTTTGTGTTGGAGGTTTTTGTAATACGCATGAGCGTATGATAAAATTATTTTTTTTTACAGCAGTAAATGTAAATGAGATTTTTACACACAACAGTGTAAAATCTCAGGAAGAGACAGAGTAATATTTTGTTGTTGAAATGTTTTCTTGGTGAATCCCTCTGTTAAAGAGGAAGGTGCTTTTCAGCACAGTCTCTTGGTGAATCCCTCTGTCAAGAGGAAGATGCTTTTCAGCATATACTGGTGAATCCCTCTGGTTAAGAGGAAGATGCTCTTCAGCATAATCTCTAGTGAATCCCTCTGTGTGAGGAAGATGTTTTTGTAAAAGTAGTGCTGGTGAAATCCCTCTGTCAAGAGGAAGATGCTCTACAACATAATCTCTAGTGAATCCCTCTGTGTGAGGAAGATGTTTTTGTAAAAGCAGTGCTGGTGAAATCCCTCTGTTAAGAGGAAGATGCTTTTCAGCATAGACAGTGGTGAATCCCTCTGTTAAGAGGAAGACTCTTTTGTTGTTTGTGGAACTGCATCTGAAGCAGTGTTGGTGAATCCCTCTATGTGAGGAAGACCTTTTTATAACAACAGTTGTGTAATCCCTCTGTTAAGAGGAAGATTCCTTTTTTTTTGTAACAGGCAGGTTTGAATAAAGAATACAAGTTTATTTTGGTGTGTGTGAAATTCTGTTCTTCATCTCTGCTCAGAAATTTTTTTTATATAGCTTCCGTGTGCTAAGATCCTGGAGAGAAACAGAGCATTGTCTCTGTGTTCAGTTTATTTTGTTTTTGGGATTTTACCAGAAAAATCCCCAACAATGGTATCAGAGCTAATCCAGGCTCTTTGAAGGTGTCAAAGAAGCTGAAGGAAGGAGTTTTTTGCTGCAACAACTTCTTCAGCAGAGTGAAGTCTCAGGCAAAAGAATCCAAGGTATTTCTCAAATTTTTTTTTTGTGTAGCTATTAGAAACAGTCAGTTATTTTAAAAACACAGTTAGGTATTTGAAGCATAGTTAAGAATGGCAAGGTCAAGGAAGAAAGTCTCCAAGACTCCTAAAGATGTGTTTCCCTCTACTACTAAAATAGAAGACAATCCATTTGAAAGCATTCTATTTGAGGCCCCAAGGTTCAATGGGAACTTTTATATATGAGAAGTAAAAATGAGGACTTTCTTAAAGTCTCAAGGGATTGAAATTTGGGAATCAGTGATTGATGATAGCAAGATGGATAGAGAATCCAAGGAGTACAATGTAAAAGCAACAAAGACAATCTTGGATGGGCTGCCTGATTCTGTAAAGAAGAATCTAGGAAAATATTCATCAGCAAAAGATATATGGGACAGACTTCATGACCTTCATGCAAAGGGAGCACTGAACATGACCATCAGTCAAGAAGGAAATTCTGAACCCATCATAGAAGCTGAAAATGAGAAGGTTGACCTCATCAAGCTTCAAGTACAAGAAAGGGATGAAGAGCTCGCCAAGCTTAAGAAGGAACTTGATCAAAGCAAAAGGAAGCATCATGAAGAAGTCATATCCATGACAAATCAATTGAATAAAGCAAAGAAGCAGGAAGATGCCTTGTCAAGCCAACTTGAACAAAGGCACAAGAGAGTGAACAAACTTGTAGAAGACATTGGACAATACAAGGTAGAGGTCTCCTCCCTTAAGTCTGAATTACAAGAAGCTAGGAAGTAGGCACAAGGAGCTGAAAAGAAAATGGAGAGCAGTCAAGCAAAGAATGAAGAAATGAAGTTTGATATTATCTCCCTTAAAATAGTAGCAGCTGAAACTACTCGTAGCAAGGAAGAAACTGAGGAACAACTTGCAAAGAAAAATAATGACTGTGAAAAATTGGAAGAAGAGATTGTCCTCCTCAGGAAAAAGGTTGAAGGGATGAAAAAAAATCATGAAGAGCTCTCAAGCCTGGATGACATGCTCAGCTATCACAGATCTCCATCTCAGAAATCAGGACTCGGGTATGTAGGTGAACCCTCAAACAAGAATGAAAATTCTTTAAGCAAAGGAGATGTGAAGAAGCCAGAAAGAAATTGTGATGCTCCTAGTTCCAGCAAAGGCAAGGAGAAAAATCAAGGCTACAATAGAAGAAATCCTACTCCAAGTAGAAAACCAGCTCTAAGAAGAAATGTTGATGATGTCAAAGAGGTAAGAGGCAATGGTTATCATCAAAGGATCTCAAGGCAGAAAAGCTTCAGAAGTACATCAAGGAAACCTCCATCTCCCAGGTACCAAAGTTCATTTTTTGGTTATTTTTATTCTTATTCAAACTTTGGTCATATGGCAAAAGACTGTAGAGCATTTCATAGAGATAGATGTTATGGTCTCCGACAATCTCCAAGAAATAATTTTACAGGAAGAAATCATGAAATCTTATTCATGAACAATGTAGAATGTTTCAAGTGTCATAACATTGGGCATATGGCACGTGATTGTAACTTAACATGGGCTCTTACACAAGCTAGACCCACGCAAAAGAAGAAAGTTACACAAGTATGGAGAAGGAAGGAAATACAGTCTGAAAGTCCTTCGAGCTCCCCAGCCAATCTAAGTTTCTTTTGAGAACACTCTGCCAAAAAGAGATGATGCATACAGTTAGGGGGAGCCTGACATTCTTGATCATTATTGCTGAACTATATTAACAGTCATTCTCTGATAAAGATCTTCTTATAGGGGAGAGATATGGAATTAAATATGTCATAAGAGCAGAGAAGAAAAGGTTTCAGGATAGCTTGGAGATGCAAAGATTGGAAATCTTGCTTGAGGCAGAGAGAAATAGGATATTACATGATTGGAGTGCCTGAGCACGACAGTGAAAGTGATGAAAGGAAAGCTGATATGAATAGGCAGAAAAGCTTTGAATTTTTATGAAGTGTTTGGGTATGACTGAACGCCCAGCAGTTGAAATTAAAAGGGAGTGTTGGAATATTAATTCCAACTGCCATGCAGGGACAACGACGGCAACGCAAACATTTACTGAATCCGCCATCGTGCAGCACCAAACCATTCTGGAAAACCGCCTGACCTTATCGGACCGCTTTTGCTCAGCAAGTGGTTTTCCTCAAACGCGCCCAATGCAATAAAATTTTGCCACGCGTCAAATGTACTTTCACCAAAACAACTCTTCATCGGAGCATAAAGGTCATTCAGGAAAGTCCTTCCGATATTGACCACAGCTGTTCGATTTCTTGAGGGCAGATCAATGGTTGAAGGACAACAACAGACTTGCAGCAAATAAATATTACGTGGAGTAGAAGTTTTTGTTTTGACTGCCAACTTGTCAGTGAATTAATTTAATGCAATTTACTATGGCAGTAAATGTCGGTAGAATTTTTAATTTTAATGTTTTTTATTTGCTCATGGAAGTATGGTCATTAATTTTTTTTGTTAAGAAAAAAAATATATGCAATGACATATGTAATATGAAAAATGTTTTATGGTGTCCGTGGAGTAATGAATTGTAGTGCAGCAGAGTGCCAATGGAAGAGGGCAAATATGCAGCGCCCATGTGAGGGGGTTGTTCATTGCATATGTATTGGCAATGAAATGCACAACAGTGCGGATAAAAAAAAACCAGAATAGAGTAGTGTAATGAGTGAGGGTAAGGGCACAACAGTGTGAAATGAAAAACCAGAACAGAGTAATGTGAGATGGCATGAGACGCAGCAGCGTGAAGAAAAATTTATCCACAGCAGTGCGAATGTGTAATGTGTGAAGCAGCGTGAAATTTTGTTTTTGAAAGCAAATGGAGAATGCACATTAGTGCCAAGAAAATGTGCGAAATGAAACAAGAACAGTGTATGTAAATTTTTTTTATGCTGGAGGTTTTACAGAGAATGTAATCCTTTGTTTTTGTGTTGGAGGTTTTTGTAATACGCATGAGCGTATGATGAAATTATTTTTTTTACAGCAGTAAATGTAAATGAGATTTTTACACACAGCAGTGTAAAATCTTATTACAGCAGTAAATGTAAATGAGATTTTTACACACAGCAGTGTAAAATCTTAGGAAGAGACAGAGTAATATTTTGTTGTTGAAATGTTTTCTTGGTGAATCCCTCTATTAAAGAGGAAGGTTCTTTTCAGCACAGTCTCTTGGTGAATCCCTCTGTCAAGAGGAAGATGCTTTTCAGCATATACTGGTGAATCCCTCTGGTTAAGAGGAAGATGCTCTTCAGAATAATCTCTAGTGAATCCCTCTGTGTGAGGAAGATGTTTTTGTAAAAGCAGTGCTGGTGAAATCCCTCTGTCAAGAGGAAGATGCTCTATAGCATAATCTCTAGTGAATCCCTCTATGTGAGGAAGATGTTTTTGTAAAAGCAGTGCTGGTGAAATCCCTCTGTTAAGAGGAAGATGCTTTTCAGCATAGACAGTGGTGAATCCCTCTGTTAAGAGGAAGACTCTTTTGTTGTTTATGGAACTGCATCTAAAGCAGTGTTGGTGAATCCCTCTATGTGAGGAAGACCTTTTTATAACAACAATTGTGTAATCCCTCTGTTAAGAGGAAAATTCCTTTTTTTGTAACGGGCAGGTTTGAATAAAGAAAACAAGTTTATTTTGGTGTGTGTGAAATTCTGTTCTTCATCTCTGCTCAGAATTTTTTATATATATAGCTTCCCTGTGCTAAGATCTTGGAGAGAAACAGAGTATTGTCTCTATGTTCAATTTATTTTGTTTTTGGGATTTTACCAGAAAAATCCCCAACAGTGGTATCAGAGCTAATCCAGGCTCTTTGAAGGTGTCAAAGAAGTTGAAGGAAGGAGTTTTTTGCTGCAATAACTTCTCCAGCAGAGTGAAGTCTCAGGCAAAAGAATCCAAGGTATTTCTCAAAGTTTTTTTTGTGTAGTTGTTGGAAATAGTCAGTTGTTTTAAAAACACAGTCAGGTATTTGAAGCATAGTTAAGAATGGCAAGGTCAAGGAAGAAAGTCTCCAATCCTCCTAAATATGTGTTTCCCTCTACTACTAAAATAGAAGACAATCCATTTGAAAGCATTCTATTTGAGGCCCCAAGTTTCAATGGGAACTTTTATATATGTGAGACGAAAATATAGATTTAACGGTTAATCCCACTTCCGAGTTCTGGCATTCAGGTCTGGTAGGAGAGGATGTCTGGGCGCTTCAATGGCTATTCCAATGGTTGAACTTGTACTGGCTTAGCTAGTGCACGTTTTTGAGTGGAGAGTTGAAGGCAATCCATCGCAGATGGATATGAAATAAGCGTGTGCAACCACGAGATTCCAAGACAAGTACCGCTCTCTGCTTTTGCAAGGTTAAGGAGGATCCATGGTTGCCTTTAAATCCGTAAACAATACAGTCAGAGAAGCGTTTCTACATCCAAATTTCAGGTCAGGCATATGTGAGTGCATATGTAGTCCGAAGAATTCAACCCCGCAAACCTACAGTACCCACAGTGTAATAAATATAAAAATGTAAATTCCATAGGTACTCGCACTATAACAAATACACACAAAGGCCGAAGCTTCCCTGTTGTAATCTGCTTCCCTATTTATTCTAGGGTGTAATCTACTTCCCTATTTTATTCTAGGGTGTAATCTACTTCCCTATTTTTCTAGGTTATCAATATTTTTAGTTTTATGGTTTTATTAATGTATTGGTAAAATTCTTGGATTTAGGTAAGGGTTGATAGTAGTTGATAGTGTTAGTGTATTAATAGAATTATAATTCCAAAAATATTGGTTGCATTTTTTATGAATTTTGTGGTATTATCAAAAGTATTATAATATTGAGGTCTTTTTCATCTTATTCTCACTTATCAGCTTGAGATCTTATTGGAAATTTTGATCTATTTTAAGTAACATTATTTCATAAAAATAGGTATTAATTGATATAAAAAATGGGAATTTTTATAATAAATTCGTAGATTGTGATTTTTTTAATTCAAAATATGTTTTTGAATGTATAAACAAATTAAATGTATTTAAATTTTACAAATTAAACAACTTAAAACTTATGATATTGCATTTTGACAAAATTAACCAAAAAAATATTGAAAAAAAAAATTGTTAATTAATTACACTATGCAACAAATGTTCTAATTAGAATTAGAATAATAACATTTTATAATTAAAATTTTTAATTACGGTTAATTATAAATAAGGTAATTAATAATTATACTTAGCAATCAATTATCAATATATATTTATAACAATTATAAAAGGAAAAACTGTTGCCTATATTTAGGTATGCTCAATTATTAATTATACATAAAGTGAGATATTTATTTAAATTTATAAATAAATATGTTTCCATTAATATTGTCCCAATGAACGAGGTTTTATTGGAAAGTTTTGTTCTATTTCATTCGAGGTAACATCATTTTATAAAATAAGAAATTAATTAAAATATAAATGATTTTTTTATCATCACAAATTGATAGATTATGATTTTTTTTATTAAAATTATATTTTTAATGTTTAAATGAATTAAATGTATTTAAACTTTACAAATCAAACCATACCAACTTATGATATAATAAAAAAATGTAAAAAAAAAACGTCTTATTTATAATTAAACTATGGAACATATATTCTAATTAGAATAATAACACGTTACAACTATGCAAAATATATTCTAATTAGAATAAAAACATGTTAGTAACATGTATTACTAACTATCATATAATTATAATTGGTTGATTATGGCTAATTATCGGTAAAGTGATTAATGGTTATACTCATCAAACAATTTAATTTATACAATCGTTATTATTATGTATTTATGACAATTATAAAAGGAAAAGTAGTTGATTATATTTAGGTATGGTCAATTATGATACATTATAAATAGAAGTAGTGTATAGCTGTAACTAGTAACAACTTTAGGGAAGGATATGATTGGAAGATTGGAGAAATGTCGTAACTAGTAACCACTAACCACTTTAGGGAGGGATATGATTAGAGGATTGGACAAATGTGTCTCTCGCGCTGGAGCTACAACACAGAGTATGCAGACGATAATCAAAGGGTTTTTCAAAGATAGAGGTCCAGTATGTTTGGGGTACTCCTGAAGGGTAAGCTCCAGATTGGTGATAATACTTTGTATTTCCTCTGTGACAACTTATCTCGTTTGCCTAATAGTATATGCTCAGAAGTTCATGGACATGAAGTGGCTTTTATTTTATGGGGGATCCCTTTCCTCAAGATCTCCCCACTTGTTTTAATTTTATTTTTGTTACTATCATAATATGCGTAGAGCTGGACTCGACAACAACTTTTTTCTTTAAGCACATATGAAAGCCTCTTCCTCATAGTGCGCCCTTTTGTTATATTGGATTTGAGCTAAATTTTTCTTAGGAGGAGATAGAACAGGGCCCTTTTCAGATTTGTATAAAGCATATAAATGGGAAGTCCTCTACTTTTGGTCGAGTATATACTTTGTCCACACACGAGAACAAAGAATACAAAGAATAAAGTTTAAATGGGGGCTTTCCTAAACATGTACAAACTTTGTCCACACACTGAAGCAAAGAATAGCATTAAAATGAGGGCTTTCTTCAAAATATCCAAAGTTTTTTATATAAGGGGAAGTTGTTTCAAGACTTTTCCAATAAAAGACTTTATTGGATTTAAAGAAATAAATTATAATAAATGATATGCAATAAATTATAACAAAATACACTCCCTTATCGAGTTGCAAATCATCATTAATCCCTGTCAAGGAAGGATTGTAACACCCCTTGGAAAAAAGCTATAAACTATAAATGTGAAATGCCATGCATGGATGATAAATGTTGTTTAATTGTTATAAACAGTATTAACTATGGGAAAGAGTGTTAAATGAGAGTTTCACTTACCAAACATTTAGAAGACAATTATTCTTCTCCCTAGACATACATAATCTCAGTTGGGACAAGGGAGTGAAGAGGGTGAGAGGGAAGAAAATATGAGGCAATGTTATGAAACCAACCCGCAAAAAGATAGAAAAGTTAGATCAATGACTTCAAAATTAGCCTCTTCGAGGGAGCAACCTCCTTTACATTACACAAATGAACAATTATTGGATGATTCAAATGACAAGAGATCCTTTCTATATATAGGAGTCTAAGGGGTCCCAATACAATCAAAGCCTACATAAAAATAATATTGTAGGGGCACAACAATAACAATAGTGGGCTTCTATGGGGCTCAATAATAAAAACATGGGGACTATAAGGGCACAATAATACAATAAGGGGGTTGCACTAATAACAATAAGGGATTACACTAGTAGTATAGGGACCTAACATTCCCCTCTCCTTCAAAAAGTGTTGTCCTCAATGCTTGAGTAGTTCTGGATGCTTCTGTATAAAATTCTCATACTCCCATGTGGAATCTTCAATGCGTAAGTTCTTCCACTTGATGAGATACTCTAAAATTGATCGATTTCGTCGCTATTGATTTCTTGTTTTTGTGAATGCTTCTGGTTCCAATATGATTTTTCCTTCCTCGTCAAGTTTTGGCATATTGTTTGAACTGGGATCTTCTCACCTATAACCTTCTTTAAGCATGAAACATGGAAAACTGGGGGAACTCGGGTGGATGTGGGAAGCTCTAATTTGTATTCCATAGTACCAATCTTTTGCATCACCTTGTAAGGACCATAGTAATTTGGTGATAATTTATTATCCTTCATAGCTTTCTTGAGGGACATTTGTTTGTATGGTTGTAGCCGTAAAAATACCCAATCACCTACATCAAAACTTCTTTCACTGCAATATTGATCTGCCTATTGTTTCATTCAATTTTGCACCAAAGTGGGGTTATCCTTTAAAAGTTGGAGAACTTGTTGTTGATGCTCGATGTGATATTTCACTACTTGAACCTTTTTCTTCTTGATACATCCTTCTATCTTGAGAGTTTGAGGAGTGGTAATTCCTAGAAATTCATTACAAGATATGGTCGGATTCATTTCTTGATGCTCGATGTGATCTTTCACTTCTTTAACCTTTTTCTTCTTGATATGTCCTTCTATTTTGAGAGTTTGAGGAGTGGTAATTCTTGCCAATGATTTTTAAGATATGGTTGGATTCATTTCCTCTTTCTCTGGGGTTGATTCCTGGTGTATATCCTCTTCTTTTGACATTTCTTGATCCTTTTCTTCCTCCTCTTCACAATCTATGTAAAATAATTTCTTCTCGGCACACTTATGACCTTTAGTGTATTTGCTATCACAACTGTAACAAAGTGCTTTTTCTATTTTTTCTTCCAATTGTTGTGGTGTAAACCTTGTAGATTGTGCAAGGCTAGGAGCAAAAACACTTCCATATTTATAGTTGTGAGTGGTAGGATTCCTTGTTTCCATAATTCCGTTTTCAATTTTTCTTGCCAACCTGAATGACTTATCTAATAAATGAGGTTCCCAAAGATGAACCTCATGTTTAATGTTATCCTTTAAATTCCCTATGAAGACAACAATCAATTGCTTCTCTGGAATATCATTTACCCTTATATTCAATTTTTTGAAGTCCTCAATGTGCTCCATCATTGAACACTTTTGTTTGAGATTAATCAATTGGCTAAAAAAGGTGTTGCTTTTTGTATCCTCATAATGTGCTATCATTTCTTCCATAAAAATTTCCCAAGTGACAAATTGTTTATGAGAGAAAAGCCATTGATACCATACAAACTGATTTGGTTCCAAGTTTAAAGTTGCAATGCATACCTTTTGTGTGTTTTGCACATTATGGAGATCGAAATATTGCTCCATCTATAGTAGCCATGTTACGGGATCCTTACCAGCAAACTTCCTCATATCGATCTTTGGAACATGGTGGGTCGCAATCGAACGTTAGAGTATATGAAATCACGACTAACTTTTTTTTTGTTCTCATTGTGAATTTCCTTTACTACCCTTTCGCCATTAGTAAGCATTTCTTATAGCAACTTTGTCAAATCTATCTTCAAATCTTCCATGTTGCCTTTAAGTTTTTCTTCTATACCACTCATCTTAGCTTCCATGCCCTTTTAATTCCTTCAAACTAATTTTTCAACCAAACTTATGCAAAACTTTAAAAAACCCACACACATTTGTTCACATTGTAGGAGCTCGATATTGAGTTTGTTGTATCTCTGTAATTTAGGATCTCCAAGTTCTGAAATTGTGTCCTATGGTATCCTTGTGAGTCCTCTTTCCAACCCCACAAGTTTGATCAATATTGGATTCTCCAAGGAAGAGTTATGCTAAATCTCCCATGATGACCTGATTATCGATTAGTTTAGTAGATCAAACTTGTATGAAGTTCCACGTGTCACTGTTTTTACCTTAGGACCTTAAAATGATACAAAGAAAACTATAGGTTGTCCTCTTTTTGCAACTTTTTACGAAATTTCAATCTGATGCTCAGAGCGAAAGTTATGACTATTTTCCCCAGGTCAACTGTTTGGGATGTAATTCAAGAGTCGACTAAAACCCTAAATGTATTGGACAATATCTCTGAAAATATAGCGAAACAAGATCTAAAATTTTTCCCTAGCTTCATCAAGATTTCGTCTCACATGGGTTTTAATTTCCGAGTCTGAAACTTGGTAGAAAAAATAATTATAGCGACAATTCCATGACGACCTGTTTACGATGCAATTCTAGAGCTTCCAAAAACCCTAACTTCCTTAGATCATATCTCCAAAAATATAGCGAGACAAGATCTGAAATTCAGACGCGAGGTTCAAAACGATTTCAACTCAAATGGGATTTTTTTAGCTTCTGAAACTTCGTAGAGAAAAGTTATATGAAAAATTCCATGATGACCTGTTTAGAGCAGCGAATCCCTAGAATCCAAAGCACTAATCCCAAATGTTATGAATCCAGCTCACAAAAAGATAGAAAAGATAGATCAACGACTTCAAAATTAGCGTCTTAGAGGGGGTAACCTCCTTTACATTACACAAATGACCAATTCTTGAATGATACAAATGACAAGACCTCCTTTCTATATATAGGAGTCTAAGGGGTCCCAATACGATGAGAGCCTACATAACAATAATATTGTAGGGGCACAACAATAACAATAGTGTGCTTCTATGGGGCATAATAATAAAAACATGGGGACTATCTGAGCACAATAATACAATAAGGGGGTTGCACTAATAACAATAAGGGTTACACTAGTAGTATAGGGACCTAACAGGAAATCTTGAAGGTTTGGTACTTGGTTGGTGGAAGTCAAAGTGAGGAGAATGATGTTTTAAGCTTGTGACCCTGCTAGCACACATAGTTCTTAAGATGGTTGGCCAGTGGAACTCTATTTGAAGCTAAAGTGCTCAGACTTAAGCCCCTAAATTTTTGTTGGTTGGGACTAGATGGTCTTGTGTGAACTTGTGAAGCTTCTTGATCCGAAATTGTTTTGGAAGTGAAACTGGCCCACGGGTAGTTCTGATAGAGGATATCGTACTCATTGGTTGGGTGGAGCACTCTTCTTCCAGGTGATTTTGTGGCTAGTCAAATTGTTGAACTATAGATAACTTTTTGCTTGGTTATGTATCAGTTGTGTCATTTACTCACTAGAGGCTTGTTTATTAATGAATCTGTCTCAAGGAAGATTATTTTTGTTTTATCTTTTCCCTTTTAGTTGTAAAGTCTGTTGAGGATGATTTATGGAATTTGTAATCTAGGTTAGCCCCCAGGCCAAGCTGGGAAACCAATATCCTAGGAGAGAATTCTTGAATTCAAGAATGTATACTGGAATAAGATAGGGTGGGTCCTTAGGTTAGAACCTACCAGAAATCCCAGGAAAAAGAAAAAAAAATGATTGAATGATAACAACTAACAATTACTAGCACTGATTATGTACACTATGTATGATCAGAGTAAATATGATAAACCTAAACTAGCATTGTACTCAATACAAGACTAACTGACTGCATGTATAAACTACTACAATAACTTGAGTGTGGTATAATATGCAGTAAAATAAATTAATTTTGGTATGTATTCCATAATTTGGGAGAGGATGAGACATAAATCTCTAGCTAAAGAATAATGCCTATTATAGAGGCTATATATATATATATATATATATATATATATATATATATATATATATATATATATATATATATATAGATATATATATATATATAGATATATATATATAGATATATTTACATAAGAAGTCGTGTTAGGTTTGAAACCTAAGAATTGTAACAACAAAAAAATTGAAGGGAACGAAACTCATTGTATATATTGGAGTAGATTCAAAACACATATATAGTCCAATGATGTCACAAAGGGCTTGCAAAAAATACAAAATAATTACTCAAAACATACTGAAACATATGTCTCTATCTATATATATATATATATATATATATATATATATATATATATATATATATATATATATATATATATATATATATATAGATATAGATATAGATAGTGTCGACAGTTAAGTGCTCTTGGCCGCTAGCCATAAACCAACTTAACACACTTTAATTAATAATTATATTAACAAACAAGGGTTTCTTCTATGTCTCGGACTAATGAATAAACCATGCCTGGCAAATATGAAAAGTTATAGATATTACAATAACCAGATGGGGCATTAATAATGTCTTGAAATCCTAATAGAAGTATGGCCATGAACTTTCTTAATTAAATAACAAATTTTACATGATACAGACTGTATTTGAATCATAACTCCAATAAAAGTCAAAATGGAACAATTAAACCCTCACCAAAGAAGAATTAACTTTGAAACCCTAGTTGGATTTTAAAATGCGGTTTCATTGAACCTAGAAAACAATAAGGGTTGGATCGTTAGAACCTAGGAACCTAGTAAAACTTATAGCAGGTTTTCCTTCAAAAGCCATAAGGGATAGCTCACCTACTATTAAAAAACAAACCTTGTCATTAATTCAACAAATAAACTGAGAGAAAAACTTTTCAGAAAGGAAGAAAAAAAGGAGGAGACCAGTGACTTATTTGTACTTGAGAGTGGTGGGAGAAGGTTGTAAATAAATATGACCCTCTGTACAGTGAATAAGAAGTTAGCTATTCAATTCTTGAGAAATGTCCATAAGAATGTCAAATTAAGTTGAACAAGATTACCCTTTCTCTTGTAGTCATTCCAACCATATTGTGCAAACCCTTCATATGATAAACCTTAGGGCCAACTAGACCTTGATTGGTAACAGGAAGAAAACAGGATTACAAGCTTAGAGGAGTGAGAACTCAACCTAATACTCTTTGAAAAAAAAAGAACTAGAAAAAAATTGTATGCTCAAGGTAGAGAAAGGGGAATTAGCAGTATGAGGGTCTCAGATTGAAAATATCTCTCCAGGCCAACAACATGACTTCTTGTGCTGACATGCCATTAATTGGTAAGAAAGTAATTGTAGTAGTAAGGTGAACTTGGAACCAGTATCAACATGCAGGTTGAAGAAACTTTCTCCAAGGAGGAACATTATAAATGAGGGCAGAAAGGCGATAGAAAACGGGGTAGTTACCCATAACCAAATACCTTGAATTTGAGTTTTTGATTGAAAATCCTAAGGATATGGAACGTAGATCTGTTGCCAACACAACGAGCCTCCACACTTCAAACTTGTATTGTAGAGTGTGCTCGACAGCGAACGCTTCAAGAGAGTTATATGAGCTAGCTCTATGCTAAATATTAAGGTTAGGGTTAAGTGCACCTCAATAGAGTTTTGGTGAGATTTATATAAAAGTACAACAATACAAAATTAAGTGAACCATATCAAGCTCTTACCCAATAGGGGGGATGGTTATATCACATACAACCCAATTTTGACAATAAGAAAAAATCAAGCCTAAGTTTGTAATGAAATATATGATTCTAATGATGTGAGGAGGGGTTGGTGTAATCAAGTTTGCATTATTCCTGTGAAATTAATCAAAATAACTTTGCATTCTATATAGAAATACCAACAAATGAACAAAAATCAGTAGAAGTAAAACTTAGTACATACTATAAAAAAATTATTGTTTATGCATTAAGGGATGTTACAAGTGGTATCAGAGCTTAAGGGTTGACGCTTTGATACTTGTAGATGCTTAGATTAAAAAAAAAATTGTTATTTCGGATCAAATGAGAGTTGTTTTAAATAAGAATCTGGGTGTTGGCTATTCCATCCATGCATGAAACCTATCCAAAATTAGGCGTCTCTGGCAGGAGATCAGGGTGGCTAGAGCCCTAGTAGGGCATTCCAAAAGAATAACGACCTGAAAAGGAAAAGGCTGATGGAACCAAAATGTGTAAACTCTTTAATAATTGTAAGGCTTATTTAACCAAAGACCCAAACACCAATTTATGTGAAATACACAAGGTTTCATTGAGTCTACGAAGGAAAGAAACATTGTTGTTTTTTGTTTTATATATATCAATCATTGTATCCATATAATCCGAGAGAGGATTAACAATGACTGGTAGGAGTACAAAGTAACCCTATTGAGAGCCAATCTCAAGAAAGGAATATGGACAATTAATAGTGTCCTTATGGAAATATAAAGTTAATCTAAAATAAAGTAATAACCATGGTCATCGGACATGTATTCGAAGTTGAATGTTGGGAAAAACATCCTAGTGTGTGTGTTCATTTCATTTATTATGTCTATGGAAATTGGCAAAGGTAATGGCTAAGGCTTTGGAAAGGAAAAGTGGCATTTATTGGAATTTATTTATGAAAACAATGGAAATTAGGAGAAAAGGAAGGTGAAAGGTCATAGGTTGCATGTGAGGAGGAAAATGAAGGAAAATAATGGAAAATGAAGAAAATAAAGGCCTCATTAATAAAAATGCTACTAAGGATCAGTTCATAGTTTTTGAACAGTTCAGTTTTGGAGTTCAAATTTTATTATCTCTCTCTTTCATACTCTTGGACACTTAGAGTTTTCTTGGAGCACTATGGGAGGATTGTGACATACTTTGGATTTGGAGAAATACGACAAAGGAAGAGCAGGAAAGTGCAAGAGGACATCCGTATCATCAACTACAACGCATTGTTCTTGTAGGTACGAAGTTGTATGGATGATTTCTTTACTATTTTTGGGATGCATGACATATGCATGTGGTTCCTTGGTCATTATCTATGATTGCGTTGATGATATTGGACCCACCAACATTAAGGGGATCTCCCTAGTATGAAATCCAAACTAGACCTCACATCATTTTTTGTAGTTGTCCCATCTGGTACGATGGCCCGGTTGCCATTATCATAGAGATTTTTCTTAGCTCTTGTTGTTCAACACATGAGAGTGTTATCCTTGTATTTTCAAAAAAGCGAGGTGAGTATACCTATTGAGTGCGCAATGTAACTTGTGTCCGATTTCTCTTACTGTAAAGGGAGAGAGTAAAGTGAGCCTCTAGCTGAGAGGTAATAGTACCACTCAAACAGAGACACATGTGAACCAACAAGGGTTTGTCTAGCATCTAGCGGAGTAGTCCACATGGAGGTTGCGTCATTATAACTAGTAAAAAAGAATGGTTTGTCTAATGTTCTACGGAGTAGTCCACAAGGACGAGACAAAAATGATAAACAATACAACACATCTTCAACAAAGTAGTTCAACTATCTTAGTACATGTTAAGAAAACATGCATTGTAAACGTTTAAAGAGTAGTCTTACAAACATCTACAAAACATGTGTGAAAACGTGCTAACCTTAACAGGCTTCTAAATTAATAAATAGTCTCGAGACACATATTTACACCATACATCACTAGTCCCAGTAGTGGGACATTGGAGCCACTCCTTGCTCCTTAAAGAACAGACTACGGACTCTCAAGGCTATGTGGGAGGAGCCAAGGTGAAAAGTCCATGCTCATACAATGGGAGGGGTATATATAGCCAAGGGTGATGCTTGACCCTTATGACTCTTGGATTACCCTCGTGACTATTAAACTTCCCATGACTTTTCAACTGACATGACTCTTCGAATTTTTGTGTGCACCCATTGGACTTCACATTACATTACTTTAATTTACAATGGACATGGCCCATAATGGTGATGTGGCCGAGACAGATCAAGACACAACTCGACATGACCCTACTGACATGTACTCGTTGACTGTGGTGTCCATGTTAAGCTACTGCACTACTAAGTGATGGATCTACTCTTGGTGTCCTTTGTCTTCTCCTCTGCATGGCATAATCCTATGGGGTCTTCTATGGTCTTGGTCTTGCTTGATGGTTCAATGCATGTGTTCCTTTTTCTCGTTGCTCGATATGCTTGGTACGTCTGTTCAGCTGCAAGCAAGTCTTTTAGCATGTGCACTCCTTATTCATCCCATTTGTCATCTCGCCATGATCTATTAGTGTACCTATTCCTACAATTCACCTTTGATGGGACAAAATCAAATCCAAAACCTCCTAGTATCGCATGATGCATTGTCCACATGTTCGGGGTGACAAGGAGGGGGGCGGGTAACTTCTGAGAGAGCACAAAGTGAAACTCAGGTTGGAATGAGGAATTTCGAGAGGACAACCTGCATTGTCGGGAAAAACTGTGCAGTGATCACTGGGAGGCAGAATTGCACAGTGAAAGTCACCAGTGTTAGCTGCAAGGTGGGACCCTGAGGGGGGCAGATTTTGTGCAATTTATAGAGGGAGCATAGAGCGGGGCTGCAGGGGGGATTGCTGGGTAGTTCTGCGGAGTTTCTAGAGGAAGACAGAGTAGGGATGCAGAGGGACGTACTGAGCCTGACTGTACAATTTCTGGGAACAATGTAGGATAGGCAGTAGGGGAACTGCCACACATGTCTGCATAATTTCTGGAGGTAGTGCAGAGCAAGGAAGCAAGGGTCAGTTGGCCAACTCTGTACAATTTCTGAGAATAGTGTAGAGCAAGGCAGCAAAGGATGAGCTAAGCACTTTTGCACATTTTTTGGGAACATTGCAGACCCAGGTCTTAGAGAAGTGCAGGTTTTCGGCAAACAAGAAGGAGGGTTGATGACTGTGCTTGAGAAATGTGCAGTTTAGTTGGACATGGAGGCAGTTTCTACACAATTCCAGGAGGCAGACATAGTGAAGCTGTACTGGAGGATGACCTTAATCACTACGCATTTCCATGTAGCATAGCAAGGTCACTGAGAGTTGAGACTACACAATGCAGCTCAGTTAGGGTCCGGTGGAAGAGGGTTGTCCACTCGGGCATATTGCCAAGAAAATGGCTAAGTGTTGAAAATAAGTGAACTTGTGGAGACTGACATTGTGATCATACAATTAGCATACTTGATAATGAGACAACATAGACCACCATGACAACAAGACAAAACATTCCCTGAGTGAGACTATCTTGGAGTTGAGAGCGACAAGTGCGACACTTGTGCCAGACAATCAGATGATCATGGTGACACTTGTGCAATAGTGCTTAAGACTTTGTGTGTGAGTATGAAGGGTGTTCACATAGCGAAGACAACCCAAACACACAAATACAAAACTTCAAACTTGCCAGAATCGGATCACAAGCATGACAAAGAAATCAACATGCCGAAAGACGATCGTTGGTCAAACAAGAGAAGAGGTGAAAGAATTCACAAGAGCTCATGGGGTGAGCTCGAGTGTTTGCAGCCATCAAAGGAAAACCAAGGAAGGCTTCGAAATTTGGATGTAGACCAAAATTTTGGAGATTGTTGCAGTTGCTTGAACACTTGGCGACACACTGGTTGAATACCAGCTTCTCTGTTTTGGTTCATTTTCAGGGCAGGGCCTTGGCCTTTCAGGAAGTATAGATTCATTGTGTAGATCACTTTGGATTCCCCACTTACCCCATAGATTTACATAGTTCACCTTGTACCGACTCAGTTGAATAGTGCATGCATGTGGAACTTAAGATGATTTAACAAGTTGTGAGAAATGGTAGAGCACGGATAAAACCAATGGAAATCTTGAAGAAAAGATGTCATCTGTGATCTAAAATCATAGGCTTATAGGCATGAAACTTGACACAGGAAGATTGGAGATTGGTATTATCTTCTATAAATTATATAGACATAATAATTAGTGGTTACATTTTTATGGGTTCGAAAGAACCAAAAAGGTATTGTAATGTTGGTTAGGGAAATATTGAGAGCCCTGAGGTACATAATGATAGATGCAATGTGTGTAAGTTAATTATGAATCATAAAAATTCCTATTTGTATATTCAAGAGTCTAGCTAAAAGCACTAGTGCATCATGATGACTAAGAAGGTGTAACAACCATGGTAAAAAATCAATGTAATAAAAGTTAATAAAGGAAAAATAATAACCATCGTCATGGGACATGTATTTGAAGTTGAATGTTGGGAAACAATTCCTAGTGTGGGTGTTCATTTCATTTATTATGTCTATGGAAATTGGAAAAGGCAATGGCTAAGGCTTTGGAAAGGAAAAGTGGCATTTATTGGAATTTATTTATGAAAACAATGGAAATTAGGAGAAAAGGAAGGTGAAAGGTCATAGGTTGCATGTGAGGAGGAAAATGAAGGAAAATAATGGAAAATCAAGAAAATAGAGGCCTAATTAATAAAAAGGATACTAAGGATTAGTTCATAGGTTTTGATCAGTTTAGTTTTGGAGCTCAAATTCTATTATCTCTATCTCTCATACTCTTGGAAACTTAGAGTTTTCTTGGATCACTCTAGGAGGATTGTGGCATACTTTGGATTTGGAGAAAGAAGGAAGAGAAAAAGTAGGAAATCACAAGAGGACATCCGTATCATCAAATACAATGTGTTTTTATTGCAGGTACGGAGTTGCATGTATGATTTCTTTACTAGTTTTGGCATGCATGACATATGCATGTGGTTCCTTGTTCATTATTTGTCATTGTGTTGACAGTGATGGACCTGCAAAAATTAAGGGGATCTCCCCGGTATGAAGTCCCAACTAGACCTCACACCATTTTTTGTCGAGGTCCCCTCCGATACGATGGCCCAATTGGCATTATCATAGAGATTTCTCTTATCTCTTGTTGTTCAACACATGAGAGTGTTATGCTTGTATTTTCAAAAAGCGAGGTGAGTATGCCTAGTGAGTGCGCAATGTAACTTGTGTCCAAGTTCTCTTACTGTAAAGGGAGAGAGTAAAGTGAGCCTCTAGATGAGAGGTAATAGTACCACTTAGAGAGAGACACATATGACCAACAAGGGTCTGTTTAGCATCCAACGAAGTAGTCCACATGGATGTTATAGTCATTATAATTAGTAAACAAGAATGGTTTGTCTAATGTTTTGCAGAGTAGTCCACAAGGATGAGACAACGGTGATAAACAATACAACACATCTTCAACAAAGTAATTCAACTATCTTAGTACAGGTTAAGAAAACATGCATTGTAAATGTTTAAAGAGTATTCTTACAAACATCTACAAAACATGTGTGAAAACATGCTGACCTTAACAAGCTTCTGAATAAAGAAAAAGTCTCAAGACACATATGTACACCATACATCACTAGTCCCAGTAGTGGGACATTAGAGCCACTTGTCGCTCCTCAAAGAACATACTACAGACTCTCAAGGCTATGTGGGAGGAGCCAAGGTGAAATGTCCCTACACATACAATGGGAGGGGTATATATAGCCAAGGGTGATGCTTGACCCTTAGGACTCTTGGACTACACTTGAGACTATTAAACTTCCTATGACTCTTTGAATTTTTGTGTGCATCCATTGGAATTCACTTTACATTACATTAATTTACAATGGACATGGCCCATAATGGTGATGTGGCTAAGACAGATCATGACACCACTCGACATGACACTACTGACATGTACTCGCTGACTGTGGTGTCCATGTCAAGCTACTGCATTGCTAAGTGATGGATGTACTCTTGGTGTGCTTTTTCTTCTCCTCTGCATGGCATAGTCCTATGGGGTCTTCGATGGTCTTGGTCTTGCTTGATGGTTCAATGCATGTGTTACTTTTTATCATTGCTTGGTATGCTTGGTACATTCGTTCAGCTATAAGCAAGTTTTTTAGCATGTGTGCTCCTTCTTCATCCCATTTTTCATCCCGTCATGATCTATCAGTGTACATGTTCCTGCAATTCACTCGTGACAAGAGGACATCAAATCCAAAACCTCCTCGTCTACCATGATGCATTGTTCATGTGTTCTGGGTGAAAAGGAGGGGTGGTAACCACTTAGAGAGTGCAGAGTGCAGCTCAGGTTGGAATGAGGAATTTCGAGAGGACAACCTACATTGTCGAGAAAAGCTGTGCAGTGATCACTGGGAGGCAAAATTGCATAGTGAAATTCACCAGTGTCAGCTGCAAGGTGGGACCCTGAGGGGGGAAGTTTTTGTGCAATTTCTAGGGGGAAGACAGAGCGAGGCTGCAGGGGGACTGCTGGGAAGTTCAGTAGAGTTTCCAGAGGGAAGACAGAGCAGGGATGTAGAGGGACCTACAGAGCATGAATTCACAATCTCTGGGAACAGTGCAGGATAGACAAAAGGGGAATTTCCACACTTGTCTGCACAATTTCTGAAGGCATTGCAACGCAAGGCAGCAAGGGTTAGCTGGGCAGCTCTACGTATTTTCTGAGAATAGTGTAGAGCAAGGCAGTAGAGGATGAGTTGAGCATGTTTGCACATTTTTTGGGAACAATGAAGACCCAGGTATTAGAGTAGTGCAGGTTTCCAGTAGGCAAGAAGGAGGGTTGATGACTGTGCTTGAGAAATGTGCAGTTCAGTTGGACATGGAGGCAGTTTCTACACAATTCTAGGAGGAAGACAAGCTGCTCACCTCTAGGATTACATAGTGCAGCTGTACTGGAGGATGACCTTAATCACTACGCATTTCCAGGTACCATAGCAAGGTCACTGAGGTTTGAAACTGCACAATGCAACTCAGTCGGGGTTTGGTGGAAGAGGGTTGTCCAGTCACTCATATTTTCAAAAAAATGGTTGTGTAAAAAACAAGTGAACTTGTGGAGACTGACATTGTGATCATACAATTAGCATAATTGATAACGAGACAACATAAACCACCATGATAACAAGAAAAAACATGCCCTCAGTGAGACTATCTTGGAGTTGAGAGCGACAAGCGCGACACTTGTGCTAGACCTTTAGACGACCGTGGCGAGACTTGCTTGATAGTGCTTACAACTTTGTGTGTGAGTACGAAGGGTGTTCACATAGCGAAGACAACCCAAACACACAAAGAAAAACCTTCAAACTCGCCAAAATCAGATCACAAGCATGACAAAGCAATCAACATGTCAAAAGATGATCATTGGTCAAACAAGAAAAAAGGTGAAAGACTTCACAAGAGCTCATGGGGTGAGCTCGAGTTTTTGCAACCATAAAAGGAAAAACCCAGGAAGGCTTCAAAATTTGGATGCAGACCAAAATTTTGGAGGGTGTTGCAGCCGCTACAACACTTGGCGACACATTGGTTGAATACTAGCTTCTCTGTTTTGGTTCATTTTCAGTGCAGGGCCTTGGCCTTTCAAGAAGTATTGATTCATTGTGTAGATCACTTCAGCTTCCCCACTTACCCCATAGACATACACAATTCACCTTGTACCGACTCAGTTGAACACAACACAAAATTTAGCAAGATCAAAGTGCTTCAAAGAGGGAACGGTAATTTGGCTCGCGAGCTTAATATTTTTAGAGTACAAGTTTTCATCTTTGGTGTTGCTCCACTGCCAGCAGGCCTGGACAGTACCCCGACAGAATCATGCAGGAACACAAACATTTCTCCTCTGCCAGCAAGCCTAGATAGTACCCTGGTGGAGTTTCTTGCTTCACCTCTCTGACTAGGAAACCTTTCTCTTCTTTCACCTTTTTTATTTATTTTGAATGAGGACTATGCATAGGCACTTATTTTTTTTTTTTTTGGGGGGGGGGGGAGAGGGATCCTGACTTATCAAGAGCAGAAGAGGTTGTTCCTCCAAATAAGCATGTAAAGACCTCTAATTCAAGTTTGCTCATTTAGATTTTCCCCTTCTCCATTTCTACTAGTTGGATAAGCTTGAACAAATAGAGAAGAAAACTAAGTATAGGCATGAGCTTTCCCAGACTAGAAACGGGTTCATCATTTGACCAAAAAATTCCATACAGATGGATTGTATTTTCCGTCAACACTTCATTGGCCAAAAGTTACAACCAAGAACAAACAAGACAAACACAGGATTGGCGAAGTGCTGCATTGTCTCAAGACTCTTTGAACTTCAGCCACATGCACATTTAGAAGCCAAAACATAGTGCAAGACAACACTTATTTACAAAACAAAAAAACTGAACAACAAAGTAAAGCAAATAAACAAAGAATATAAGAAAGAAATAAATCAAATTAGAAAAATCAAAGCAAATAACATAACAACAATAAAATAACTATGCACACAGTGTGGGGCACGGCCCAAGATCATTGAAAATAACATTTTAAGTCTTGGCCATTGATAGGGAGAGTGTCGATATTCTCGTCAAGTGATTAGAAATGATATGTGTGTGGGCCAAGGCTCTCGTGAACAGTAAATGGGCCAGTCCATAGGGATTGAAACTTCATGTGATTTCCTTTGTCTTCATGGGGTTTATCCCATCATAAGACTAAGTCACCCACAGTGAAGCTAGTACTCCCTTCAAACTTCCTGTCGAACCATCTCTTAATATGGTTATGGTGAAGTGTAAACTTTTCTTTTTCTTTCACCCTTTCTTCATGTAGCTTGTGTAATGTGTCCATCCTACACTAAACTAATAGACATAGCTTGCCTTGGGATTCTTGGGACAACTGGAGAGCAAGCAAGTAGATATTTGGCAGGAGGATGACTTCTTTTCCATATACCAAGAAGTAGGGGGAGGTATTCAAAGAGGGTTTGGGTGTGACTCGGTCAGCCCATAGAGCATTCACCAGAGCAGAGTCCTAGTTTTGTTGTTAAGAGTAAATGGTCTTTTTTATGATGTGGATAATATTTTTGTTTCTGAACTTGGCAAGACCATTTCCCTATGGGTAGTAGTTAGCAGAATGCTTTAAGACAATACCATTTTTCAATGCAAAGTCATAAAGCTTTAACATTGCATTATAAAAAATGAGTGTTGCAGGAATTCCAAACCTTGAGATGATGTTCTCTCTTAGGAAGCTGATGACTTCCTGGTCATTCACTTGTTTAAGCAGAATTGTTTCTATCCACCGCATGAAGTAATATGTAGTAGTTAAGATGTAGCGGCGTTTCTTTAACGAATGTGGTAAAATCTCCCTAACGATGTCCAAGCCCCACTGTTGTAATGGTTCATCCACTGAAATAGGTTGTAGCGAGGATTCTTGTAGGTTTTAACCATGTACAGAAATTACCTGTATACAAATAAAAAATAAAAAAATGGCGAAAGCATAAAATATAAAACAAATATACATAGATATTTTCCCCTGGATCTCAAAACGGGACTACCAGATTGATTTGTAATTATATTACTTTCAATGTTAAAATACATATATATACATGATGAAGCATCCATAAACCCCAATCCATTAACCCAAGATTAGAACATAATCATAGTTCCCTTAACCATATCTACAAAATACCATGGATAGAAAACCATCATGCAAAATCCATGTGTGAAATCCATGCACAAAACCATAGATAGGTATGCCCACCTAATATAGGGTCCAAATTTTTTTCCCAGGGCACTGCGCCGGACCTTGTGTAGGGGGCTACCACCTCTCAATAGGGGGGGTTGTCACCCCTCGCGCTATGGCTGGCACAACGTACAGGGGGATTTACTACCCCCTAAGTGTGGGGTAATCATGGAAAGAATATAACACACACCCAACATTCTCCCACTTGTTTTTTTCTTTCCACAGGGGCCCACATGAGATCTTAGTCATTGGTCCAACCTTGTAATGCCCATTGTTTATCTACACCAAGAGAACTTCTCAGTGCTCACAGACTTTGTCAATGCATTTGTAGTATTCTTCAAAGTGTCCACCTTTACCAACAACACCTTTTTATCCTCAACCATATCCCTCATAAAGTGATACTAAACATCAATGTGATTTGTCTTTGAATGATAAGCATGATTCTTTTCCAAGAAAATTGCACTTTGGCTATCATAGTCTATCCTTATAGCTCGTTGTACTAACCCCATACTTGAACACAATCTCTGCAACCAAACTGCTTCCTTGCTTGCATGAGTGGCTGCCATGTATTATGCCTTTGTAGTTGAAAGTGCCACTACAGACAGTCTCTTACTCATCTAACTGACTACACCTCCAAATAGGTTAAACACATACCCACTTGTAGATCTTCTCTGATCCAGATCTTCAGCCCAGTCTGCATCAACAAAGCCACTGATGTCCAAAACTCTATCCAATCCTGGTCTTCCTTGCATTAGGGGAATTTTGAGGTATACAATGGGCCTCCTAAGGAAATTATAAAATAACAGTGGAAATAATAAAATAATATTAGATTACATCATCAAATTTAGAGGGAAAAAAGAAAAAACTATTTTTTCAAATCATATTTTCAACTTATCTCCCTATGGGTTTGCTCAAATTTAGAGCGGAAACACTCGTTGGATGCATAATTTGATTCCTCATACAAGGAGTACCCATGTTTCATACTTTAGATGGACCCTACTACACGAAAAATGATAAATATATGAAAATCGTGATTGCAATCACGTTTTTTCATGTATTTCTCATTTTTAGTGTAGCAAGGTCCATCAAAAGTATGCAACATGGCTACTCCTTTGATAAGGAATTAAATTTTGCATCCAACAAGTGCTCCCACTCGAAATTTCAGTAAAACATTAGGGAGATAAGTTGAAAATATGAGTTGAAAAGTAGTTTTATTATTTTATTATTTTTTTATATATTTACTTTTTTACTCCAAAAATGGTGAATCATCCCCCATGGTTGAAATCGTCATCTTAATCCTATTGGTTCTTATAAAGTTTATTTGGGTTGTACATTTTTTTTAGTAGGCCCATTTTAGACCTCAAAAGTCCCCTAATGGTAGCACAAACCATAATCACTAGTGCCACGCAAATACCTGAAAACCTGCTTCACTGTTGTCTAATGCTCCTTCCCTGGTTTTGACATAAACCTGCTTAATACTCCTATTGCATGTGTAATGTCTGGTCGAGTACATACCATTGCATACATCAGGCTACCGACTGCACTTGCATATGGAACATGAGACATGTCCTCTTCCTCTTCTTGTGTCTTGGCACGATGTTCAACAGATAAATTTCACCTACAGGAATAGGAGCCTTCACCGGTTTACTATCATGTATATTAAACCTCTGTAGTATTATCTCGACATACTTCCTTTGGTTTAACCAGAGCTTCCTCTTCACTCGATCTCATATAATTTCCATATCCAAAATATAGTTTGCAACACCAAGATCTTTCATGTCGAATTTGGAGGACAATAATTAGGGGAATTTTGAGGTCTAAAATGGGCCTCCTAAGGAAATTATAAAATAATAGTAGAAATAATAAAATAAGATTAGATTACATCATCAAATTTTAGAGGGAAAAAAGAAAAAACTATTTTTTCAACTTATCTCCCTGTGGGTTTACTCAAATTTCGAGTGGAAACACTTGTTGGATGCATAATTTGATTCCTCGTACAAGGAATACCTAATTTTCATACTTTCGATGGACCCTGCTACACGAAAAATGAGTAATACACATGTGACTGCAATCACATTTTTTCATGTATTTCTCATTTTTCATGTAGTAGGGTCCATCTAGAGTATGCAACATGGGTACTCCTTAGATGAGGAATTAAATTTTTCATCCAACGAGTACTCCCACTCGAAATTTGAGTAAAAAACTAAGGAGATAAGTTGAAAATACGATTTGAAAAAGTAGTTTTATTATTTTATTATTTTTTACTTTTTTACTCCAAAAATGGTGAATCATCCCCCACGGTGGACATCATCATCTTGAATCCTATTGGCTCTTATAAATTTTATTTTGGTTGTACATTTTCCGTAGGAGGCCCATTTTAGACATCAAAATTCCCCTAATGTGGGTTTTCAAATCACTTGAAGCCTCAAAATTCTGCTGCTCCATTATGGGGGATAACCACCCGGTCTGGACCTTGAAAGCAACTTCTTTTCCATTTGGTGTGGTGGCTTCGACTAGGAATGATGGGACCAGTTTCCCAAAGTGGGTTTGAAAATGATGATGGGTGGTTCTCAAGCGATTGCATAAGAATAATGATAACTAAATGACCTATTCTGACATGCAAATCTCTAATTAACTTAATCTCATATAAACCCGACGTATTTTGTGCGATATGTGATATGAAAAAGATATTTGTTTGGTATGTGATAATAAAGATCATTCATGTGTTAAACAAAGATGAAAACATGTAAAGATAATTTCTTTGACTAAATAGCTAGTCAAAGAAATGTGTAAATTATATCGCATATATTTAATGATCATATATGAAAATAAATGCTTTTAGCTATGTATTATACAATAGTGCAATTAACACATAATAGAAAGAACATATTCCATCTATAATTTATGAAAACAAATGTTATCACTATTTTAATAAAATAGAATTGATCATACAAGATAAAAGTACCATATGTGTGAGGTTCTACTCATTTGACTAATGACATAGATCAACGCCTTTCTGCAATCAAATTATTCTCCAAGCATACGATAGTGCATCAAAAAAGGAAAGCAGTTTGACATTCAAAAGTAATGACCATGTTCCATAATTTCATTAAGGCATTCATAAACTTATAAAAGTGCATCCTTTGCAAATGTTTTTTGGTAAAATCATGGACCCTTCTCTAAATGCATAAGAAGGGTATAAATACTATCTAACTAAAGTTCAAAAATAGATTATA
The DNA here is from genome assembly GCA_031772625.1 of Pinus tabuliformis. Taxonomy (NCBI): domain Eukaryota; kingdom Viridiplantae; phylum Streptophyta; class Pinopsida; order Pinales; family Pinaceae; genus Pinus; species Pinus tabuliformis. Next base: position 163,429,413 of record CM062819.1, read on the forward strand.
CAAAATATCTAAGGAGGTTTCAAACAACCTTCCTCTTAACTAGAAACTAACTCTAAAAATAAAAGTGATTTGATGACCAGAGGCTATGAAGATGTTTTGTTGTCTGCCAGCTTTTCCTTGATGTCGCATATGTCAGACATCAGTTTTACTTGAGGAGGTGCCCCGAATTGCGTTCTCACCTATCCTGCAAAGATGGCATCTGTAAGAGGTGGTAGCATTCTCTCTGTTGAATTGAGTGCACAATTCAGTGTCATAATCTGGTTGTGAGGTTTGACAAGAAATTGCTAATATGCCTCCCAGTCGGTCTTTGATGATTTTGTGATTATCTCTCTTTGGATTTCTATCTTTTCTTTCCAGTTTTTATCCAAGTCTTTCAAATCTGGCAGTGACTTTGGATTACCTTCTTTTATCAATTTGGTGGTGTGCAAAGTGTGATTGACTACTTTAGTTATATTCTTTGCCACTCCTGCTGCTCTTGCTACTGCCAATTTTGACTTCTTGATCCACACATCCCAATCGATGAATAATATGTCCTTATGTGTCTCTTCAATCTCTAGCATATTAGCGTTTCTTCCTTCTTCAGTTTCTTTCCATTAAATATAGTCAAAGATCTTAGTATTTAAGTCATTAAACTTAGTTCTTTGATCAATTGCCTTATCTATTAATTGATCACTGGTATTCAAATAAGGGGTGATATCGGAAATTTTTTGGCATAATAGGTCTCGTTGTTTTGACAGAATGGAGTTTAGCTCCAATTCCTCTTTGATGAACACATCAATAGTGGGGACATATTTATACTTCTCCATAGCCTCTTGAAACTCTTGGATTTGCATATTCTTTGCAGAGATGTCTGCTTCGTGGCTTATCCTAAGTATTTCCATACTTTATTGCAATTGGACTATTTGTTTTGCGGCTTGCTTGTTCACATTTGCTTCGCCGATTTCCAGCTGTTGCTTAAAATGTGCTATCCTTTCTTCGTTTTCCCTTAACAAAATAGATACTTCAGTGGCTTTAAACATGGTGGAAGTAGCATATGCCCCTGCAAATTGTGACAGCCTGGTTAAATTTTCAGTTGGATTTGAAGGAATATCCTTCCAGACTATATCCATTGGTTCATTCCCTAGTGGGATTTCAGGTGTTTCCACTCTCCTTCTATTCCTCTATCTTCTTACTACATCTTTATGCAGTGGGTTGTAGAATACATCTAAAAGAGGTATTTCTATAACCTTTAGGATAATCTTAGATGTCGAAAATGTAGGTATAATTTCTGCATTTTGTGAACTTGTCCCTTGTTCGTCCATTGGCTTAGACTCTGAAAATTTCTGAGTTTGTTGTGGAGTATGATATCCCGTGGTTTCTTGTACATCAGTCGTTTTGGCAGTATCTTGATGTTTTTTATTAAATTGGTTCCATTCCTGCTCCATATCACAACTTTTGCCTTTGGGACCAGTATCCTGAGCTAGGTCACTTTTGACCTGTTTCTCAGCTGACCTTCTACTAGTTTCCATTGTAGCCTCTGTTTCATGTGTCTTCTCTGTGTTTTGGGATGCATTCACCTGAGATTTTGTGCAAGAATTTGGTCCCTGGCCATTAATAGACATACTGGGCGTAGGTGTGTTATCATCTCTTAACAAATGCAACAGGATTGTTTCAAGCCTTTGATTTCTAAATTCCTGAAACCTTTTAAAGTCATCAGGATTCAAATTCACCTTCATCGAATCAAATGCTTGTTCGAATGATTTAGCTGATCGTAAAAAAATTTCAATTTCATGAGCTTCATGGATAAAGGGTTTGACCTTTAGTGCCGTAGTAACATTTTGTGCTACTTTCTCTAGGTCAAATTGCATCTTTGGTAGAGTAGCCAGCCTGAGGCTCTCTGTTTTTAGTAATTCTTTGTTTGCATGGTTGAATTTCACCAATGAGAAAGAACCACACCAGATGGGAAAGGGTGGCCATAATGATTCTTTGCTATCTTTCAAGGTCTTGGTTAAACCTTTTCCAATAGTTTGGTGAACTATGTCTCTGGCTAATAGCTTGTCGGAGACATACAAAGGAATTATATGTGGTTCTACTATATTGCTGTAAACTCTGATATATGTGAACCATTGTTCAGCAAAGTACTTGCCTACTACGAGAAGGTCTATAGCGACTTCCTTAGAAAATCGCGGGGCCTTTTTATCAAAAATAATTTGATGTAATGGTAGTATAACATGGTGGCATATCTTATAAAAATGGGGTATAAAATGGGATTCCCACATTTGCTTGTGACTGAGATGGATGGGGTATGGGTCTTGCAAGGTCCATTTCCAACCCATAATTGGAAACTTAGTACAAAAACAGATAGAGTCCATGATATAGGCACTCATATAAAATGGAGGAAGGTTTTCTGTGGAGGTGGATCTCTTTTGACGATATTTAGAAATAACTGTAGCTAAGTTGTCGAATAGGATAGTAGCCCAATTCATTATATGAGAATTGACACATGCATCGATTAAAGAGACTCATTCTATAGAGAACTTGGTATTATTAGGCATTCCATACAGTATACATAACATAGAGGCTGCATAGTTATGGGTATTTTCTAAAGAAGCTATGGGGTACATACCCATCTTATCATATTTGAATTTGTTTTCTAGGACTCTCCATCCCTAGATCATCTTGAAGAGTTCTTCATTCTGCTTCGCGAACTTGGCCAAGAATGATTTATCATATATATCCTGAGGGTTAGGAAGATGTTACATTTTTTTCAAATATTCGGCTTTAAATGATCCCATCAGCTCCATCTTTGAGTTCTTGAATTGTCTGTCTTCAATATTGACATTCTCCACCACCCATCTAACCATATTCGTGTATGGTAGTATCTTGGCTCTTGCTCCTATTCTGTGAAGAAAAGAGCAAGGAACATCCTTGAATTGAACTCTCGAGGTTTTTATTGAATCTGTTGTTGCCTTGGTAACAATAATTTTAGGCCCTCATCTTCAATTATATTGTATATGACTTCCCACACTCTTTCTCCTCCATCAGCACTACAAACTGTATCAGCGAATATGGGTGACATCTCTATAACCTCAAATTCCGAAACACTTTGTTTCTTCTATTTTTGCATTACCTTCCATAAGGAATTCTCTTTTGAAGCTTCCCTGAAAGGAAAGAGAGATATATCAGTGTACACAGTAGAGGGTAATTAAGGTTGAGAGCTCTTTTAAATTACTCGAATCATGGGAAGATTTTGAATGCAATCTCTATGTTAACTAGCCATGACTTGAAAACATTAACTTCTCTCCTCGAGCTGCTAAACAATTATTTCTCTGTTAATCCACTTGATATTTCAATAAAAATCAATAACTTCCCACACTTCATGCCTAATTTTCCGCATCGTGACTTTCAAATGTTGCAATATAGCGCTATTCGGAGATAATGCGAAACATCACAATATCGCATTTCAAAATTTTTCAGGGATAACACAATGGCATGCTTTATTAAATTGTGACTTTCAAAGTGTGATCTCATATCCTTAAAGTGTCACGATCGAAAAATTGCAATGGAGACTTTATCGCATATCGCATTTCAGGATTTTCTTTAGGATGTTTATAATTGTCACATGGAAAACTATGGGATGCAATTTGTGATAATAAGAGTTTAAGTACGGGTTCATTTCTAAAGGTTTAAGGCAAATTTTTAGAGTTAGCGCTTATTTTGAAAAGATAAAAATTTAAAAGGGTCTCCATTTATATGTCAAATACTAACTATTCATACCTATAAATGGGGGGGTTGTTACATAGTACAACAATTAGTGATTCACTTGGGAGAACCAGCTATCTTTGCTTGGTCTTTTGAAATCGCTAAAACTTTCAAAATTAGAAGAGTTATAGGAATAATAATTACATGAGTTACAAACTAAACAACATTTCTTTGAAATCATAATCACTCACTCAATTTTAATTATTCAACTACTTTTCTCTTGTAATGATGAAAATATAATGTTTGCATCAGTCTATACTAAGATTTAAAGAGATATAGTAGGTGTATTCTATCGATTAGTTTTTAATGTTTACTCATTTATCACAGATAGAGCCTATGCTACCAGTAGGCGTTCATAGCCTCGTCAAGGTTACATTTTAACCAACAATAATTGATTTTCCCATCCAAAGCATTTTCCAGAATTCAAAATGATATTCTTTTTCTTTCTTTCTCATTTGGATCTTGTTTTTTCCTTTTATGTAATTTTTCATTTCAAGTTTCTTAAAAGACTTTTTCTAGGCTTGGTAACCCAATAAAGACAATGCCATTCACTGGTTGTAACTAAACTGAACAAGCTAGCTCTTGATGAGACCCCTTGTCCTTCGATTAATTAGATCATTGGCTATTACCATGTTTTGATATGCAGTATTGGTAATATCAGTTTAATTATTCCCCTATGATCATGGTAATCAAGCTCGTAATGAGACTTATTATCTTTTAAGTTTTTCATATTTTAGAATTACACTCTGAAAAAAAAGAAATTTTTATCATTGGGGTGAATCATTGGCCCTTTTAAAGAGTTTTGGATGATAATAATAGAGTTTTGAGATACTCATTTGTAGAAAGTCCTTACTAGGTTAAAGATTATTTTCTTGACTAATGACAAAACATCTATACTTTATAAAGATAAAAGCTTGTCCATAAAATAAGTGTTTTTAGCAAGGTCAAGTTTTTCCAAAGAAATAGAGTTCATTTTGATACTCAAATGCTCTAATTATTTCTTCAACTTTCCCTATTTATAGAAGCGAAAAATCGAAATATTGTCAGAGACTTTATTTTGAGAAGCCAAAAGTAAATACTACTTAACCTTTATTTTCATAAGAATCTTAAAGATAGTATGATAGAAAATTAGAAGAGGTTGTCTTCTAGGAAAATTATTTTCTTAGAATTTTCCCATTAATGGGCAAAGAATCTACTCTACATGACAAGTTTTGTAAAAAAAACGTTGATAGACCAATTTTCTCAATGATTTGGAATGGTCCAAGCCACAATCTTTGGAATTTGGTGTGTTTTCCCTTTTCCTCATGTGCTTTGTCCCATTTCAAAACCAGATCACCTACTTCAAAGGTTTTATGATTGGTAGAGGTTGTATCAAAAGAGGCTTTGACTAATTGTTGATGATGGGAATGGGTGGCTTTAGCTTTTTCTCTTTCTTCTTCAAGCTTAAGGATTTGAAATTGTCTTGCTTGAAGAGAAGAGGAAGGATTTTCATTAATAAATTGCACTAGGGCGAGAGATGGGATTTCTATGTTTGTGGGGAGAACTGCTTCTTTTCCATAAACTAAAGCAAAAGGAGAAGAACCGATTGAGGCCTTTTGTGTTATTCTATCTACCCAAAGAGAAAATGTCAATGCTTTGTGCCAATTCCTATGATTTTGGTCTATAGTCTGCTTGATGATTCTGATAAGGTTTTTGTTTGTTGATTCGGCTAATCCATTACCTTGTGGATAATAGTTGGCTGAATACTTCAATTTGAAACCTCTTTTTAAGGAAAATTCTACCATAGTATTTCCAGAAAAATAAGATGCATTATCAAACATTAAAGTTGTAGGTAAGCCAAACCTAGTGATTATGTACTGATCAATAAAGTCTGTAATACTTTCTGTGTTAGCTACCTTTAGTGGGATAGCTTCTACCCATTTTGTGAAATAATCAGTAGCTGTAAGGATGTACTTGTGTTGCTTGGAAGAGTTAGGAACAATCTCACCAATTATATCTAATCCCCATTGTTCAAATGGTTGTTGGATATTCACTGGTTGTAAAGGGAATGCTGGTTTCTTTTCTCTTCCAGCTGCAGTTTGACAAGTTTTGCATTTTCTTGCATAGTCATGTGCATTCTTGAATAGTGTTGGCCAATAATAACTTGCATGCAGTATTATATGAGCTATGGTGTTTCTTCTAAAATGACCTCCAGCTGGTCCATTATGTAACTCCTACATAACCTTTTCAGGTTCAGGTTTGTCTAGACATCTTAATAATGCTGAATCATAATTTTTTTCTAAATAATACATCATTAATTAATTCATACTGATTTGATTTCAACCTTAGAACATGCTTTGTTTTGTAATTGAGATGCATAGGAGAATATCCATTCTTTAAATAAAACTTCAAATCAACATATTGTGATTGTGCATCGTTGATGCTTACCTCTGATATTTTCACTTCATTACCTTGCTTTTCTTCTCTTGATAAATGGGAAGCTCCAGTTAGCATTCTACAAAAACCTCAGCCCTAACAATTTTATATGGTCGGATTTCTACATCGTACTCTTGAAGTGCAGTGACCAAATTTCTCTTTTCTCCCCCACTTCTCTTTGAATTAATAATCACCTTACTGTAGGGTAAGGTACTACTATTTTTATATGAGTTTTGAGGAGAAAAGGTCTGAAATGCTTGAAGGTTTTAAAGACAACAAAATCCTGTTTCTCAACAACTGAGTAGTTTAATTTGACACCTTGTAAATTGGAACTGAAAAAAGAGATAGGTTCCTCGATGTTTTGATCATTCAGATGTGTTAAAACTATTGCATATGATGTATTCGATGAAAATGTGTAAAATCCAAAATGTTTGAGAAAGTCTGGAGTTGTTAAAGAAGGAGCAGTGATAATGGTTTTTTTTATTAACTCAAATGACTCTCTTTCATCTTTACCCCATTTAAAGACTACATTCTTTCTTATCATTGATTAAAGGGGTAGAACAATCTATGAAAAATTGAGAACAAATCTTTTTACAAAATTAATCTGGCCTAGGAATGATTGCATGGTCTTTTTGTTACGTGGGAGAGGAATCATTTCAATTTCTTGGATTCTATCAGGATCAATATAAATTCCTTTCTTGGACACTATAAATGCAAGGAGTTTTCTTTCTGCTAAGGCAAAGTATGACTTTTTGGGATTTAGAGAAATGCCATATTTCTTGCATATTTCAAAAGTATGCTTTAGGTCATTCAAATGTTGTTCCTAGAGTAGAGTGTGATGTCATACAGGTAAATAACAACTGATTTATTAATCATACCTTTAAAAGAAATATCCATGGCGCATTGAAATGTAGCAGTTTCATTGATAAGTCCAAAATGCATCTTTTGATAAGCATATGTCCCCCACTTGGTCTTGAATGTGGTCTTTAGTCTCTCATCTGGATGTACAAGAATCTGATTATATCCTAAGAATCCATCTAGAAAAGAAATTAACTCAAAGCCTGCAACTGATTGCAATTTTTTCTCCATGATAGGCAAATGAAAGTTATCCTTTTGACAAGCTCTATTTAAGTTCCTAAAATCAATACAAATCCTAATATCTCCATTGTTTTTCCCGATCGGAACCATATTTGATATCCATTTTGAGTGTCTAACGAAAAAGATTATCTTTGCTTTCAGAAGTTTGTTTAGTTCAGATTTGATTTGGCTTTCAAGGTTTGGATGAATCTTTCTAAGCTTTTGTTGAACTGGTTTCTCATTAGAGATCATTAGTATAGTGTTTTGAATTACAGAGGTATCACAGGGCCTGAGATATGAATAATCCCAGGCAAAGACACCTTTATATGTTTTTAACAATTTGATGAATGATATCCTTTCTTCGGATGATACACCAAGACCGAGGTTGACGTTTTGAGGCTTTTCAGTTGTGCCTAGGTTTACCACTTCAAATATCAAAGTAGAACTCTGAGTCTTGGAGTTGGTAATCTTTTTAAATCTATCTTTCAAATCATAGAGATCTTCCATTTTTACTATAGACTTTGGAATTGGATTTTGACCTTGTTTATGGTTTATTTGCAAGTCATGTTCATGTTCATCTATGATTTGTTCCTCATAAGATCCTTATAATCTAAGGAAATCAATTATATCAGCATCATTATTAAACACTCTCCAATTTGTTACATTATCAGGGATGGATGGTCTAAAAATTAACTCTATAGAAAATCTATCTGGACTAAATTCCTCTGAAGGTATAAGCTTAGATGCTACATTGGCAAGTAAATCAACACTTGCATTTTGTAATTTGGGGACTGAAGAAATTTTAAAAACAGTGAAGTGAGAAGTAAGATTTTGGGCTAAGGATTGGTAATGTTTGAGATGCCCAGACACACAATGGATTGTGTTTCTTACCTATTTAATAAATATTTCAGAGTCTCCATATACTTGCAAATACTTGACATCAAGGCCAATGGATTTGTATAGCCCTTGAATTAAGGCTTCATATTCTGCATTGTTAGTGCATTGAAATTCAAGCCTGCAGACTGTTAGCACCTAAATCTGCCCTAGGTTGAAGGAAGGCAAAAATTAGGGTAACCACAAACCACGCTCAGTCTAGTAGCTAGCCCTACCAGAACAGGAGAGGGCTCTCTCCGAGTCACACTCAATAAATAGATAAGCAAAAAAGGGTCTGAGATGACTTACAGTGACATGTTGATCTTAGGCTAGTAAGTACATATGGAAACAAGTAACAATTTTCATGAATGACTGAGCTTCTGGGATGGTATGGGACCAACGGTCAGCAAAGAATAGAGAATTCAATACAAAGGCACAGATTACTTCGTGAGGCAAGGTAGGCAGAAAATGTAGCAATTTTGTTTGAAGTAATGCAGAATGAATAGATCGCCGAAGAGAGTGAAAAGGGCATAGCTACTTGAATCCTTTTCAACAGAAGAAAAACACTGAACATGAAATTTTCCCACAGGCAGAGCAATAAAATTGAATTCTACCTAATCTCAATCAGAAAATTTCACTGGAAATGAACATGAATTGAATTATGAACATAACAAAATACATATGAATACATAAGAGACACATTTTCTACACTCAAAACCACAAGAATATCATGAAACAGAGCTGCTTCCTTTCATTAATTCTCTGTCAAAAATACACAGTGAAGAAACAGAGTTTCTTTCCCACAGTCTCCTAGAAGTTACAAGCCAACCAACCCTTTGCAAATAGCTTGCATACAATATATAGAATGTGTAAGGAAGAGATAGAACGCCCAAGGGTTGGGGAGTTACTCAAATCATTGCAAAATGGAGATGAAGAGCCAACCATCAGCTACAGGTGCAGCGCTACAAACATGACATTTGGCTTGGGTGACCATTTGCCTTCCTTCGCCACTTGGATAGAAGCCAATCTGGAGAAAAAATAATTTAAATTCCGCCTTTGGTGCCAAAAAACTGAACTGAAGATGAGTGGGCCCACTTGGAGAAGTCACGAACCAAAATTTTGCGAAACAGAAGCAAATTTGGCAATTTTTCCTTTGTGCGCCGCACTACTTTGGGGCCTGTTTTGGGGCACTTTCAGGTGTCCAAAATGTGCCCAAGTGGGATTTTTGGAAAGCGTGTCCTATCTACTTTCTAACCCAACTAGAATTTTTAAATTTGGTGCTCATTTGCCCCTCCAAATCTCCATTCTCCCATGACTGCTTCCTGTGTGTCAAAAAAGGGGCAGAGAGGCCATTTTTTGGGTGTTTTTGACCTCTAGGAGACTCAGATCTTGCCCAAATTTCTTGTCCGGACACCAGTAGTCATGATTTTCCATGTTGAATCCAAAAATGAAAACAATTCCTCATTTGGAGCTCTAGAATTTTAGCGCCGCGCCACTTGCGTGGTGCACAGGGAGAAAAACCCTGTTTTTTACCCAAAAATTTGTGATGTGACCAAAAATTCCCCAAATTCCTTGAAATTTGGGCTGGAGGTTCTCTATGGAGTGCTATGATGTGCCAAGGAAGCCTCCACCAAGATTCTAAGTCGGTCTTGCTCTTTTGCCTCCTTTTCCTTTCTTGTTGCTTTCCTCAATTTCGCCTTCAAACTCCTTATTCGGGCCTGGGCGCTCATGTTTCGTACCCTGTAATGGAAAGCCATGTGTCTCAGTAAAGCAAGGTCCTGGTCGGCCTTGTCCAGCAGCCTCTCCAAGTGCATGTTGGCTCTCTCAAGATTGGCCTCCCGATCCTCATTGATTTCTTGCTCCAATGATGTGAGCTCAACTCTTCTCCTTCGTGCAGCTTGGCGATGCTCATGAATGTTTTGAAGCTCCATAATCACCTTCCAATCCTCTAGCTGTTCATTTCTCTACTCCAGGTACTTCATGTTCCACTTGGCCCTCTCCAAGTCAAGGGATAAGGCCTCAATCACTGATTGCTGCTCCTGGATGATCTCTCCAAGCTCTGCATTTGTCGGTTCTGTATCTGTCTCATCATCATGAAGGAGAACGAATTCGGTCTCTCGTTCACCTGATGGCCCTTCCTCCTGCATTGGCTCCTTACCTCTGCCCTGCTCCTGTGATGCTAATGTCGGAAGTGAGGCCCCTTCCACCCCGGGTGGAGATAACACTCGCTTTGCTGCTGCAAACAAGGGTCTACTGCCTTTTTGATAGGTGATGTATACTGGCATAGTAGCTGTCTCATGTCACTCATACTGATGAGATGGGCCACCTATCTCATGCTCTGCCTCTGATACTATTGGTGTAGCGCTGAAGAAGTCATGGGAGATGAAGTCCTCCCAAGCAATACCCTGCAATCCCAACTGATGGTCCACCAAAATCCGGATAAGAGCAAAGTGATAAACACTGTTGAGCTGCTGTCGAGGGGTCTTGTGCTGCATGAAAATTTTCATCCTCTCTATGTTCCCGCAAATGAAAAATGGGAGGTTCATCATTCACACCCTGGTAAAGTGCATGAGCAACCTGATGTGGTAGGCATAAAGGCGAGAAAACCTCCCCTCACAACTGAAGTACTTCATGATCAATTTCATGAGTGGAGCATACTCATCTCTCAAAAATCTGAATGGAAAAACTCTCGTGAGCTGGCTCAAACAGCTGGCCTTAATGTAAGGTTCATAATGATGCCTCTCCACCTTCTTCTTCTTATGCCACTGTTCTGCAATGTTTGGTATACCTGTTGCCACTGATATGGTTTTGGGTGTCAATGTGAAAGTGGCCCCAGCCAAGATAGACTGACCTCCATGTAGGTGAAGTGCAAAAAGACGGGCCAACTCATTGTGAACTCTAACATTTGCCACCCTTTGACAAAATTCAAAACATGCTAAGTGATGGAAACAAGACATAGCAAGAGGGCATGCCTGCAACTCAGTGAGGGTGTTTTGGCTCATCTCTAACATGTCTGCCACTCCGGTGATGTCTCTTGTGGGCCTGTTCTCCTGAAGCTGTATCACTGTGGGTCTCCTCCTCATATTCTGATGAAACCTCAGATGCCATGACTGCTGTTTTGTAAACTGAATTTAGGCTGCTCTTTGATTATAGTGAAGCTAGAGGTTACTTTGACAATCTGCCACCAAGGGGACAATTAAAAAGGGAGTATTGGGAGGGGGATAATATAATGGGAATAGGGGTTTATAGGAGAATTTTGTTTAGGGATATATAGGGGGTTTTGGGGTATTTTGATAGGGTAGGGTTTGGGTTTTAATGAACAATAGGAGGAGGGGAAAGGGAGTATGATTTTGGTAGTGTTAGGGTAGTGATAATGGGGACAATGCCATAGGGCAATAAGGAACAGGGGTAGGGTAGGAAGAATAACCTTGGCAGCAATATCACTATAGCACAAACCCTAGCATAATGGTTTTCTTTGGTGTCTTCTTTGTGTTTGCTTTATGAAATTTTTTTGCATTTTATTACAGGCATAAAATCATCGTATTACCCATAAAAATTGGTGCATAATTGAATTTAGGTAGCCTACCATGCAAATAGAAGAGCTCCACAAAAAATTTGAGTGGATTTAGTAGGTTCTGGGCGCTTTATCCCTGTGTGCCGTGCCAGTGGTAATTTTGAACTGTGGGCAAGCTCTGTGTGCGCCGCGCCCGGTGAGTGCACCGCGCTCCTGCCTGTGTGTGCTGCGTGCCCAGAAATCACCTACAACTGCTCCAAATCGCTCTAATCCTCAACTCACGACTTTGCAACGTTCTCCCAACGCCTTGATTGCACAATGAGTTTGTTTAGTGATGGAATTTGGTGTATATAGGCTTGGGGGTTATGTTTTAAATTCACTTTTTAAAAAACCCACTTTTCTAATGTCCTGTTCAACCCTTTTTTCACTGACTTTAATACAACCCTGATTTTCAATTTTTCTCTGAATCTTGGGCTCAAACAATGAAATTTTCAACACTTTTTGCAGGGATTGCATGACAGAGCTTCTGGTCACGGAAACCATGATTGCACCTTAAGAAATCAACTGTCAACCCTTTTTGAAAATTTTGTCACAAATGACGCTGTTTGACTTTTCTTCAAAACAGAGTTTTGAAGAACCATCGATTTTTATCAATAATATGATGGAAAGCTACGGATCATTACTTTGCAAGAGCATCACTCTGGTCTGCATGGCTTGACTGGACATATTTAAAGACCAAATTGATCAATCCCTAGACATAATGACCAAAAATGACTTTTGTCTGTTACAGGACCAGACTTTGATTGTTATGGACTTTTTGATTATTTGACACAAAGACATAAGCTAGCAGGAGCCAATCATGAGGGGAAATGACTATCATCACTTTCTCCGTCAGATCATGGCATGCCTCTAGCTGAATGCGGCTGTATGAATGGAGCGGGACACCTAAAAATGAAATGCATAAAGAGTTTTGATCTCTGACGGAGGACTGACCAGACCGACTCTAACATTGGCTCTAATGGGGGATGGTAGCTCCTTGGAGGTGCCAAGAACAGCAGATCTTTGGAGGAGCTAGACAGTGCCTTTCATCCATTGGGCTATGGAGTCATCATTTCGACAAACAACACAGGACTCTGACTCATTTATGAAACTAGAATGACCAAAAATTGACTCAATTTTACATTGAAATGACTCAAAAACTAACTTGACAGACATGAAACCAAACTGAAATAAAAATGGTATTTACAATGACAGTGGAAGCAGCGTGATAAATCAGAAGTGGTACCGCTTGAGCAGCCGACCATTGATCGGCCCTCCTGGACAATCTTCCTCGTTCATTTCCTTCAGAAGAAAGGCATTCTGACCCCTATATGCTGCAATCTTGAAAGGACCTTTCCAAAGATTCTCGAACTTTTTGTGCTTACCTTTCTCTTCATTCCTTGCATCCCACTTCAGCACCACATCATCCAACTGAAATTTATCTGCCTTTGCTTTTCTATCATAAATTTTCTTTATCTTCTCCTGCAATTTGGATGTATTCTTGAAAACTTCTTCCCTTGTCTGCTGCAAGTGGACCATTTGATTCAACCTTCTCTGCATGGGATCTTCTTCACTGCCGGCCTCCTGAAGAAGTATGATTACCGGGGCAACGAGAGAGGTGGGAAATACTGTGTCAACTCCATAAACAAGCTCAAATGGTGACACACCAATGGATTTTTTTTTACTGATCCGATCTGCCCAAAGCGCATGGACCAACCTCTTATCCAGCTCTTTTTATTTATTTCTAGTAGCTTCTTAATAATGTTGACCAATGGACATTATTTAGCACTTCCATCAGGCTTTCAAAAGAATTCTTTATCCTTCTCTAACAGAGCCTTGGTCGATTGTCATATAGATGGACTCCCATGGCTGCCTCTGCAACCCAACACTTCGGCTCAAAAGATGTCGGGGAGGGCTTTCCAGGCCAGGAGAACTCAATGCACAGTGCCTAGATCTGCGCCATGACCCTTTACGCTCACACATCTGCAAGTTGTCATGGCACTGGAGACTGGAAGGTCTTGAAACGCAGAATAATAAAGACTGAAGCAGCATCCAAGCTCACTGTAGAAGGGGCCAGAGCAAACCACCTCCAGCAACATATAGGAATGCCGTATTCACTGAGCAATAACAGAAGGAAGCAAAGGATTAGGGTTTTCTGTGCCAACAAGGCTAGATCTGCAAGTCCATTCACCGGATCGGCCACTGCAACCCAGGAAAGGTTGTTGTATGGAGCCGCACTGTCCTCTACCACCGTGGAAAGGCATAAAATCCCTAGTTCAGCCCCGGATCTAACTGATCCAGCTCACAATCAATAGATGTGCCAAGACACCGTGAAAATGCTGAGATTGTTCAAGGTACTCAGCATTACAGAGGGCAAGTCAGTAAACGAAGCTGGTCGTCGTATGGCCATGCGCAGGGTTAATGCTGCTTTGCTCACGGATCACAGCGCCTTTCGCTCTGGACTCATAACCGACAAGGAGGTGGCAACGAGGGTCATAGCCGAGGGTTTGAAGCCTCGCAACACACCGGCTTCAAAGGTCATAACGCGGAATGGGCCTGAAGAGAAACATGCATTTCAGATCCAAATCAATCTCTGAGGAAAAACGACATTGCTATGGGTATGCGCGATTGATCTCGTGTAGGATCTTTTACAAAATCTCGAACACCGACTGAGGATCCCTCCTATTACCTCAGATTGCTATATAAGGGTAAGCAACTTATGAATCCCATTCCTCTCTCTGCTTATAGCATTTTCAAAGATGCTTCTATTGTGGCTACCTTTCGTTTAAGAGGTGGCTCCTTTAGGCAATCCTCCTCAGCCCCCTCCTTCTCTTATAAAGATGCAGTCCGCAAAGACGCTGCCCATCCGCAGCCCTCTGCGGAAGCAGCCCAACCTTATGGGGCTCCAAAGCCATTTTTGGTAGACAAATCAGAGGAAATTCCTTCCATCAATCTCTCACATTCTGGGATTGACGATCGATATCAGCATTTTGCAGAATCCACACTTATATGTAGATTTAACGGGCTCTGGCCTTGCACATCAGATCTATACCAGTGGATCCACACCAACTGGACTAAAAAAACCGAGATCTACTTATGTTCAAAAGGATTCTTCATTGTGGCTTTTGACTCAAATGAAGATTACCAAAAGGCCTTAACAAGAGGCCCCTGGTTTTGGGGCTCGCCTGGGCTCTTTCTCAACCCTGGTTTCCAGACTTCGACCCTTCTACAGCTGTCATCACCAAGATTCCCATTTGGGTCAGGCTCCCGAATCTTCCGACACATCTATGGCATATCTCTGTCTTCTTAGCCATTGCAGACACTTTAGGATGCTACCTACAGGTAGATTCTACATGAAGGGAAAATGGACTCTTCACCTACGGTAGAATTTGTGTAGAAATAGATATCAGCAAAGGACTGCCGGATCAGATTAACATCAAGTATGGCGATTTCCTCTAGACTCAAACCTTGGATTATGAGAACACAGCCTTCTGTTGCCGCCATTGTCATCAAACAGGGCACCTCCAGAGTTCCTGTACCCAGTTCCTCGAAAAAAAGAAGAATCTGAATCGCAAACCCAAATCCAAAAGCTGGAATCCATGTGTGCCTCCCCCTCCTATGGATGATTCAAATTCCTCTAGTTTGGATGAGGAAGAAATCGTAGTAGATGGGAAGAATGTGGAGATTCCGCTGGATGCTCCCTCGATCAGTCCGGTAAACCCCTCCGCCCCTCAGAGCTCTCAGAAATGTTCTCATTCATCTTTGTCCTCAGACTCTGATAAGGATATTCAGCCGCCAGGGCAGAATAGTCTACAACTTGTTACGGCTTAGCCAAACTCTTTTGGATGGGTCAAAGTAAGCAAGACAAAAGGCAAAAAATGCCGTGTGGCAGCAATTGCCTTCTCAGGGTAGCTTCTCTCTATGAAGTTCTAGCTTTTTGTTTTCCCATGTTCTCTATGGTCCTTTCCTTGTTTGTCACTATGGAGCGAAGTGGTTAGCCTTTCACCTTTGGCTCCCTTGCTTTTCTGCTTCGCTTGCATGCAAGCTTAATTGTATATATTTTTCCTCTCTTAATAGAATTAGTCTTTACTAAGAAAAAAAAATAATGTTGACCAATGATTTGTTTGAAGATTCCGCCAATCCATTGCCTTGTGGATGATAGGCAGTTGAGTGACCCAAACTAATGTGATATTTATGACAAAATTCTACCATCCTTTTTTATTTGAAAGCTGCTGCATTATCGGTGATTAATTCATTTGGACAACCAAAGCGAGACAAGATCTTATTTTCAAGAAATGAAATGATTACTATGTCTGTAGCTTGTCTGGTGGGAGTTGCCTCAATCCATTTTGTGAAATAATCTATCGCTGTAAGGATCCATCTATGCTATCCAGAAGAAGCAGGATGAATTTCTCCAATGAAATCCAACCCCCACTAGTGGAAAGGAGCACTCACCTCAATAGGCTTAAGTGGCAAAGGCTGTAATTTATGTTTTCCTTCGAAATCCGACATTTATGACAGCGCTTGACCATCTTATACACATCAGCAAACAAAGTAGGCCAATAGTACCTTGCTCTCAAAATTTTGTTCGCTGTTGACTTCCAAAAAAGGTGACCACCACACTCTCCTCCGTGGAAATCCTCCATGACTTTCTTTGCCTCCTCTTCCACCAAACAATTTAACAAAATGCCACCTAGATCTTTCCAATACACCGTAGAATTTAGAATGCAAAACTTGGCAGCCTTCAACTTGAGTGTTCTCGCTTTGTTTCTGGTCATGTCGGGTAGTGGTGATAGATTTTTTAACACATATATTATATCTGAATACCATGGGGACAGAGCAAACATTTCAGATACCTGAATTGATGATCCTTCCTCATTCTCATTGGACATGGCAGAGATCAGATTTATGTCTAAGGCATGCAAGTTTGATTCGGCCATTAACCTTGCCACTCCCTGTCCTTTGACCAGATTTGTGGGCTTTATTTCCACATCATATTCTAGCAAGGCTACGATCCATTTGCCTCTTCTTCCTTCCAGAATGGTCTGCACCAAAACATCTTTTACAACAGCGTTAGGAACATAGGCAAGAATATGAGAATGTAGGATGTATACCCGGAAATCCTTTAATGCCTTCACAAGCACCAAGGCTTGCTTCTCAATGATGTTGTACTTTAACGCTGCATCTCTTATAGCCCTGCTGAAGAATGCTATGGGTCTTTCGTGATCATCACTTTTCTGCAATAAGACTGCTGCCATAGTGTGCTCCGAAGCAAATGAAAACAATATGAAATCTTGAGTGTAGTCCGGGCTTACAAGAACTAGAGCTGAAGAAAGGGCCAATTTGACCAAGTTGAAATATTTTACCGCCTCCTCTATCCATTTCACCTGGCTATCCTTCTTAAGCATGTTGGTCATCTCTCTTAAGTGTTCAGCAAGATTAGGCACAAAGCAATGCAGAAAATTCATCTTACCATTGAATGATTGTATCTCTTTTTTGTTCCGGGGCAGATTGATTTGTTGAATTGCTTGCACACGTGCTGGGTCAATACGAATGCCTTCCTTTGAGATAATGTGCCTAAGTAATTTGCCTTCCTCCATGGCGAACAAGCTCTTCTTAGGATTCAGTTATAAACCATATTTTCTGCACTTTTGAAAGACAGTTTTTAGATGGTGCATGTGTTCTTCATCAGATTTAGAAAACATTGTCAAATCATCCAGGTACACCACCAAAAACACATCCTTCTCATTTGCAAAAGCCAAGTCCATTGCACGCTGAAATGTGGCACCTCCATTCTTTAAACCGAAGGGCATTTTGGCGTAATGAAAGGTTCCCCATGGAGTGGTGAATGCTATCTTGTCTCTATCATCTTCATGGACATAAATTTGGTTATATCCGGAATAACCATCAAGTAGTGACATACGAGATGCGCCCACTACTCGCTGAAGTATATGGTCCATTTTGGGTAGTGGATAGTTGTCCTTCAATGAGACTTTATTGAGATTTCTGAAATCAATGCACAAGTGGATCTCACCTGTCTTCTTTCGCACGGGCACCAAGTTAGAGATCCAATCTGAAAATTTGATGGGCACAATGATACCTGAATTGTCCAACCTGTTTACCTCCTTTTCAATAGATGGCAACAACTTTGGATTTATCCTTCTCAGCTTCTGTCTAAATGGTTTTTGATTGGGCTTGATGGGTATCGTGTGCTTAATTATGTTGGTATCATAGGTCTTTAAATCAGAATAGTCCCAAGCAAACACATGTGCAAATGAAGCCATCAAACTGATGTATTTGTCCTTGATCTTTGGCGGCAATGCTTTAGACAATTTTACCAACTTAGGATTGGCGGCTATTCCGATGTTGACCTCTTCTACACCCTTCTCTATTGGCTGCAATGTTGGCTTGCGGGCTACATCATCCTGATCAAAAAGTTCTTCTAGAGGTATCAATCCTTTAGGAATAATGTTATTCTTCAGCTACAACACGTCCATTTCATTTATCTGCACTTCATATGTACCATTCCCTTTTCCATCATTATTTTCTACATCAATTGAGGTTTCTTTGAACTTGCCTTTATTTTGCAGAAAATCCTTAATCTCCTCATCATCTTGAAATACTTGCCAATATTTCTGATTGTCTGGAATGGTTGGACGATGCTTGACATGGATTTCAAATTTATTGCTAGAATTCATTGGGATCTTCAAACTACTTGCTGCCTTGGCAAGAGCGTCAGCAATACTATTTTGTATATGAGGCACACATGTCAAGGTGTATTCTGAAAATAATTTTAAGATGTCTAAAACTGCATTACGGTAGGCCCGCATCCTAGGATGCTTTGCTTGATACTCACCTCTGACCTGCTTTATTACCAATTCGGAGTCGCCATATACCGAAATCCTTTTAGCATTCAGCTTTCTAAGAATCTTCAGGCCAGCAATCAGAGCTTCATACTCAACTTCATTGTTTGAACACTCAAAGGCCAGCTTGTAAGAGCAAACCCTCATGTTGCTAGGCACTTTGTTTGGGGCGGAGAAAGGACTTCGTACCCAAATTCCAATTCCAGTGCCATCATTTCCTACTGCTCCATCAAAATCCATGGTCCATAAGCCTTCTTCCTCCTCTTGTAAGTGTTGGAAATCTGTTTGCTGTGCCTTGCCTGCTTGTTGTCCATTGCTTTCAGCTGATTGCCCAACATTTTTCTGCTTTTCTTGTCCTTCTTTCTTCAAAATTTCTCTGAAATTTTCTGTTATTTCTGGAATATCATCTGCTTCTACTATCTGACTATCTATATCATTTAAACTATCTGAAAACAAAACAAAAGACTCTAAATCTGTATGTACATAGTTAATTGGATGATTTATAGTTTTCTCCTTCCTTGTGATCATATATTTCATTTTCTGTTCCCGATATAATTTCCTCATTTGTCCAAACACTGAATTAGTTGCATAGGAGAAATCTAGTTGTAGTGTCCCTTTCAATTTCGCTACCCAAGACCTGGAAAGAAGCATGCCAAACATTGGAGGAATATCTGCTACCACCACATCCATCAAAACATTCTTCATGGGAAGTTGATCCAAACTCACAACCAAGTCTTTGATGAGTCCTATACAGCTCAATCTGCTAGAATCAAATGAATAGAGATCGTGGTATTGTCGGGTGATGTCCAGACCGAGCTTATCCATGATGGCCTTGGGCATGAGATTGTGAGAAGCTCTGGAATCGAACATGGCATTATGTAACACAAAATCATGTAATCTTAAACTGATGTAAAAGGGTGGCACATCGCTATCAGGAGACTCACCATTCGATGCTGGTCCAAAAATCATTTCAGGCTGATCGTCTTCAACATTCACCATGTCGGACATTGGGTCCAAATTCAACATTTTAGATATTTGTCCTCTATAACTGTTGTTCTTCATTATTTCAGTCAAGGGGATGGATACCTTTAACTTAGAAATCTCATTCTCTAAGCTAAAAGTGGGAGTCTTTTCTACCTCTTTGACTAGGATTTCTTTCCTTTCTTTTTCTTTTGACGCAGCTTGTTGTTGTGATTGTTCTGCTGATTTTCATTTGCTACTCTCTGTACCAACCGCCTCCTTTCCTTTTCTTTGTGTAGCTGATGATTCATTCTTTGCTGTTTCAACCTCCTTCTTTTTTTGAATTGGCTTGGCAAGCACATATCTGTTTCTAAGTGAATATCGCTACTGCTGTGCAGACAGAGCATTCATATACCCCCTTTGATATTCCTCTGATTCTTCTTCCAAAATAGTGTCACTAGCTAGGATGAAATCTGCATCTTTGTGTGTAGCTGAACTCACTGCAAACTCTTCTTCTTCGGTAATGTAAGTAGGCAGCTCATCTGGTGTAAAGAGGTGGTTTTCTTCACTTATTACATTCCCTTCCTCATCTGACTCCGGTCCATGCACAAAATTTTGCTGCAAAGTTGTTTGTACCAGTTGTTGTGCTGTCTGCTCTTGGGCTCGCTGTTCTCTCTGTCTTATTCTATATTGTGGCTGCTGTTGGCCACGGAAGTTAGGATTTCTAAATTGTGGCTCAGACTTATCAAGCTTCACCCTTTCAAGCATCTGCTCTACCTTTTTGAGTAGTTGATCCATTGAAGAAGACTCTTCCTTAATAGTGACTTTCTTTTTTGCTTTTGCTCTAGCTCTTTTGGACAGCAGATTTGCTTCAACGCTGACCACAATTTTCTGCATGTCTTCCATTGTGGATAGTTCTCTCTCTCTTAATTGATAGGCCATGTCAGCATCAAAACCATCTGGAAACTTCATCATAGCTAGTCCCACCGGTGGCTTTAGATGATCTGGAATTTCGTTATAGACTGCATTAAATCTAACACAATAATCTTGGACCGACTCACCAGCGTTTCGTTTGATTTGTTCATATTCGGCCAAAATTTGAAGGGGATTCTTTTTCACTTCCCATCGATTTAAAAATTGTCTTTGTAGTTCAGCCAAGGTAGCGATACGTGCTGCCGGCAAACCTATGAACCATTTCCTCACCTCACCTGCAAATGTCTGCACAAAGAGTCTCATTGCCACATTCTCCTCATCGATCTCAAGAAGTTCATAGAAGTCTACCATTTTGTCTACATGTTGCTGAGCAGTAATGCTGTTAGGAGTGCCATCAAAAAACAGAATTTTACTTTGATAATCCGCGGGCATATCATCTAGAACTTGGGGCAGAACAAGGGGTGCGAAACGGGCAGCCATCACTCTCGGTGGATTTGGCCTTAGAGGTGTTGGAGGAGTGTGCACAGTTTTCAAGGGGCTAGCAATTGGAGTTTGGGGTTGTGCCGCAATATAATTATCAATTAATCGGTTAGCTCTTTCTGTTTCTAAGTCTACAAGAAATTGCGGATTGGGGACAGTATAATCAACAACCCTTTCAGATTTAGACTCAAACAATGATATCTCAAACTGTTCGTCAAACTCAAGCTCTACAAGATACTCAAAAGTTATAGAGTTCAGGCTTCTGTGATCCATATCAAGTTTGTGAGAGATTTTTCGGCGAAAACCACATGGGATACCATTTGTCGACGCGTTTCGAACCAACTAGTGTGGTTCATCGTGAGGACAAGTTGAAGAAACAGATCCAACTTAGTAAGTTAAATAGTCTGAGCAGAGCCTCCAAAGGCTAACTTGACCAATGGCTAGTTTGACTCTAGGACCAGGGTCAAAATTATTTTATTAATTTAATTAGTAATATTTATGACCAATCCCTTAAAAATATAAAAATATTTTTAATGGGTATTTAGTTCAAAAAATATTATTAAAATTATAAGTTAAATAGTATTTAAAAGGAAATTTAGTTAGATAAAGGACCTTATAATATTTGAATAAATTAAATGCCTAAATACAAATATATAAAAAAAGTTAATTAATAATTAAATGGAAAATTAGTTACATAAAGGACCTTATAATAAAATAAAGTAAAATCATAAGGATGTTAGGTTAGAAAATTAGTTAAAAATATAAGTTGATTAGAATTTAAATGGAAAATTAGTTATATAAGGGACCTTATAATAAATTATATGCAGGAATATATGAAGTAATATAAAATATATATATATAAATAATTGAAATGGGTGATTATTCAGAAGTATTATTAAAATTAAAAGCTAATTAGAAATCACATGGAAAATTAAAGGACTATAAGAAATGAGAAAATTAACTCTAAAAAATAATTAAATAAATAAATGAAAGGAGAAAATAATGAAGAGGAGAAAATAATAATAATAATAATAATAATTAAGATAAAAAAAAAAAAAAAAAAAAAAAAATAAATAAATAAATAAATAAAAAATAAAAATAAATAAATAAATAAATAAATAATAATAATAATATTAATAATAATAATAATAAATTAAAATAAATAAATAAATAAAAATAAAAATAAAATTAAATTAAATTAAATTAAAAAAAAATAATAATAAATAATAATAATAATTAAAAAAAAAAAAAAAAAAAAAAACCTTAAGAGGAGGGCGGAAAAACGACTAGGAAGAGAGTGCTGGGACCCAACACCTACTGATTTTCCAGCCATCCTCTCTATTGAGATTGCTTGGCCTCTTTTCAATCTCAAGCGCTTCCCTAAATTTTCGATGATGGAAATGCGAAACCCTAGCAATAACACTAGCCTCCTCAATACAAACATGATGATTGGTTTTCTCAGCATGTTCAGCTAAAGTGGAAGACTTAGCTCTCCTATGCTTAAGGTCCGTTGCATGCTCGCTAATCCTTTCATTAATGGAGCGACCAGTCTCCCCAATATAGGGGGTCCCACAGGAACAAGGGATCATATAAACACCTTTCATGTCCTTAGGGTCGATAGGATCCTTCACTGATCTGAGGGACATACGAATGGTGTTCAGGGGCCTAAAGGTCACAGGGATACTATGCTTCCTGAGAATCCTTCCAATTCTATGAGTGCTCCCTTGAACATATGGAAGATGGACACCTGGAATTCGTTCCTTCAGTTCCCTTTTGGTCAGAGAATTCTTGGAAGCTTTAAGGAAAGCCCTCTGACCCATGTATCTACTATAATCATTCTCAACAAAGACATCAAGCAGATGGGATTTTTCTTTCTCAAAGTTCTTCTTGTCCAAGATCCTTAGGGCCAGAGTAGCAAGGGTATTGAGAACACCCATCTTTTGAGCCGGGAAATGGGGCCTGTGACCTTTAGGGGCCTGTGACCTTTAGGCCCCTGAACACCATTCGTATGTCCCTCAGATCAGTGAAGGATCCTATCGACCCTAAGGACATGAAAGGTGTTTATATGATCCCTTGTTCCTGTGGGACCCCGTATATTGGGGAGACTGGTCACTCCATTAATCAAAGGTTTAGCGAGCATGCAGCGGACCTTAAGCATAGGAGAGCTAAGTCTTCCGCTTTAGCTGAACATGCTGAGAAAACCAATCATCATGTTTGTATTGAGGAGGCTAGTGTTATTGCTATGGTTTCGCATTTCCATCATCGAAAATTTAGGGAAGCGCTTGAGATTGAAAAGAGGCCAAGCAATCGCAATAGAGAGGATGGCTGGAAAATCAGTAGGTGTTGGGTCCCAGCACTCTCTTCCTAGTCGTTTTTCCGCCCTCCTCTTAAGGTTTTTTTTTTATTATTATTATTTTAATTCTTATTATTATTTATTTATTTTATTTTAATTTATTTATTTTTATTTTTATTTATTTATTTATTTATTTTATTTATTTTTTAATTTGATGATGATGATGATGGTTAACGTCCGCTGAGACCAAATAATGGTCTATTGGACCTAAAGAAACAAATTATCTATTTTGATTTAAGATTTTATTCCTATGCTCAAAAAGCTTGGAGAGAAGCCTCCCGAGCTCACTATAATTTTGACATTGTAAAAGGCTAGGAAGGTCAGTATTGTAACAAAGATTGTGAAACTGAGATCTAATGTGGTTATACGCGGGGCACTCTAAGAGGAAGTGGTTTTCATCCTCGATGTTCCTATTCTTACATATATGGCAGATCCTTTCCGTCCATGGCATTTTAGGAACTGCCCAACGACCTGTTTCACTATGGAGCTCATGAGAATTTGTTCTAATCTTTGCTATATTAATTTTCTTCTTTGAGCTAGTTAAAATAGAGAGATACTTTTGATCTTCTAGGGTGGGGTTGATGACCTTCTTATGATAACTTAATTTTCTTTTAGCCGCTAAGTCTTTCTCACACCACATTTTTTCTTTGAACTTAGAAGTAACAATATCTTTAATGTTATTTATGTTTTGCAATGCATCATTTTGGTTGATCTCCCAATAGTTTAACCAGGCCCTTGTGTCTTTATGCCACCCTCGATTGAGCCTTAGGTGGTTTTGGCTAGAATTTAAAGCTAGCTTAGGAAGTCTATGATCGTTTATGTTACTGATTTTGTGCTTGTACAACAGAAACCTAAGCATAGCTAGGCTCTCAATAGGGGAAAGACCTACTTCTATAAGGAGAATAGGATAGGGTGTATTACTTTTAATTTTCAGGTTATAAGTTATAAAACGCTTCTGGATTTGCTCAATCTTTCTCCATGATTCTCTGGAGATGCTGCAACCCCAAACCTCACAGCCATATAAGATAACAGGAGTGACTAAAGTTTCAAAGAGGAACTTCTTTTTATCCCACATTACAAGGTTTGCAATTTTACAATTATTTTCAAGACCATAGTAAGCTTTCCACCCCCCATTAATCCTTTTCTCAATGCTATGGTTCCAGTTGAGCTTGTGATGAATATCAATTCCTAGGTACTTGTAAGAATACACTTCCTCCAAGTTATTATTGTCATACATAACAATAATAATAATAATAATATTGTGATTTTTAATTAGCTTTTAATTTTAATAATACTTCTGAATAATCACCCATTTCAATTATTTATATATATATATATATATATATTATATTACTTCATATATTCCTGCATATAATTTATTATAAGGTCCCTTATATAACTAATTTTCCATTTAAATTCTAATCAACTTATATTTTTAACCTAACATCCTTATGATTTTACTTTATTTTATTATAAGGTCCTTTATGTAACTAATTTTCCATTTAATTATTAATTAACTTTTTACTTTATATATTTGTATTTAGGCATTTAATTTATTCATATATTATAAGGTCCTTTATCTAACTAAATTTCCTTTTAAATACTATTTAACTTATAATTTTAATAATATTTTTTGAACTAAATACCCATTAAAAATATTTTTATATTTTTAAGGGATTGGTCCTAAATATTACTAATTAAATTAATAAAATAATTTTGACCCCGGTCCTAGAGTCAAACTAGCCGTTGGTCAAGTTAGCCATTGGAGGCTCTGCTCAGACTATTTAACTTGCTAAGCTGGATCTGTTTCTTCAACTTGTCCTGATGATGAACCACACTAGTTGGTTCGAAACGCGTCGACAAATGGTATCCCATGTGATTTTCGCCGAAAAATCTCTCACAAATACTCAAAAATGTCGGGACATGAATGGGATTTGAACACGGGAGTTATGGTGCTTTCTTGACGAAGGAGTCTTGGAATCAAATTGGGGTTTTCGTAGATGTGAGGAGGATCAGGGTGTGGATTGGCTCTGGTATATCATCTAGAAGCCAACGTGCTATTGAGAAAAATCACAGGACACAACTAATTCACTCATCCTATCCAATCCTAAGCTCATCATCCGGAAGCTTAGAATTATTATGAAATAAGGGGATTTGATTTTAGTTCGGTCCCCAGTGGAGTTGCCACTATGTTAGCACCTAAATCTGCCCTAGGCTGAAGGAAGGAAAAAATTAGGGTAACCACAAACCACGCTCAGTCTGGTAGCTAGCCCTACCAGAACAGGAGAGGGCTCTCTCCAAGTCACACTCAGTAAATATATAAGAAAAAAATGGTCTGAGATAACTTACAGTGACATGTTGATCTTAGGCTAGTAAGTACATATGGAAACAAGAAACAATTTTCATGAATGACCGAGCTTCTGGGATGGTATGGGACCAACGGTCAGCAAAGAACACAAAATTCAATACAAAGGCACATATTACTTCGTGAGGCAAGGTAGGCGGAAAGTGTAGCAATTTTGTTTGAAGTAACGCGGAATGAATATATTGCTGAAGAGAGTGAAAAGGGCATAGTTACTTGAATCCTTTTCAACAGAAGGAAAACACTGAACATGAAATTTTCCCACAGGCAAAGCAATAAAATTGAATTCTACCTAATCTCACTCAGAAAATTTCACTGGAAATGAACATGAATTGAATTATGAAACATAACGAAATACATATGAATACATAAGAGACACATTTGCTACACTCACAACCACAAGAATCTCATGAAATAGAGTCGTTGCCTTTCATTAATTCTCTGTCAAAAATACACAGTGAAGAAACAGAGTTTCTTTCCCACAGTCTCCCAGAATTTACAAGCCAACCAACCCTTTGCAAATAGCTTGCATACAATATATAGAATGTGTAAGTAAGAGATAGAATGCCCAAGGGTTTGGGAGTTACTCGAATCATTGCAAAATGGAGATGAAGAGCCAACCATCAGCTACAGGTGCAGCGCTACAAACATGACATTTGGCTTGGGTGACCATTTGCCTTCCTTCGCCACTTGGATAGAAGCCAATTTGGAGAAAAAATAATTTAAATTCCACCTTTGGTGCCAAAAAACCGAAGTGTAGATGAGCGGGCCCACTTGGAGAAGTCGCGAACCGAAATTTCACGAAACGGAAGCAAATTTGGCAATTTTTCCTCTATGCACAACGCTAGTTTGGGGCCTATTTTGGGGCACTTGCAGGTGTCCAAAATGTGCCCAAGTAGGCTTTTTGGAAAGCCTATCCTATCTACTTTCTAACCCAATTGAAATTTTGGAATTTGGTGCTCATTTTCCCCTCCAAATATCGATTCTCCCAAGATTGCTTCCTGTGTGTCAAAAAAGGGGCATAGAGGCCATTTTTTGGGTGTTTTTGACCTCTAGGAGACTTAGATCTTGCCCAAATTTCTTGTCCAGAAACCAGTAGTCATGATTCTCCATTCTGAATCCAAAAATACAAACCATTCCTCATTTGGAGCTCTAGAATTTTAGCAATGCGCCACTTGCGCGGCGCACAGGAAGAAAAACCCTTTTTTTTGCCCAAAAATTTGTGATGTGACCAAAAATTCCCCAAATTTCTTGAAATTTGGGCTGGAGGTTCTCTATGGAGTGTTATGATGTGCCAAGGAAGCCTCTGCCAAGATTCAAAGTCGGTCTTGCTCTTTTGCCTCCTTTTCCTTTCTTGTTGCTTTCCTCAATTTCGCCTTCAAACTCCTTATTCGGGCCTGGGCGCTCATGTTTCGTACCCTGTAATGGAAAGCCATGTGTCTCAGTAAAGCAAGGTCCTGGTCAGCCTTGTCCAACAGCCTCTCCAAGTGCATGTTGGCTCTCTCGAGATTGGCCTCCCGATCCTCATTGATTTCTTGCTCCAATGATGTGAGCTCAACTCTTCTCCTTCGTGCAGCTTGGCGATGCTCATGAATGTTTTGCAGCTCCATAATCACCTGCCGATCCTCTAGCTGTTTGTTTCTATGCTCCAGGTACTTCATGTTCCACTTGGCCCTCTCCAAGTCAAGGGATAAGGCCTCAATCACTGATTTCTGCTCCTGGATGATCTCTTCAAGCTCTGCATTTGTCGGTTCTGTATCTGTCTCATCATCATGAAGGAGAATGAATTTGGTCTCTCATTCACCTGATGGCCTTTCCTCCTGCATTGGCTCCTTACCTCTGCCCTGCTCCTGTGATGCTGATGTCGAAAGCGAGGCCCCTTACACCCCGGGTGGAGATAACACTCGCTTTGCTGCTGCAAACAAGGGTCTACTGCCTTTCTGATAGGTGATGTATACTGGCATACTAACAGTCTCATGTCGCTCATATTGATGAGATGGGCCACCTATCTCGTGCTCTGCCTCTGATACTACCGGTGGAGCACTGAAGAAGTCACGGGAGATGAAGTCCTCCCAAGCAATACCTTGCAATCCCAACTGATGGTCCACCAAAATCTGGATAAGAGCAAAGTGATAAACACTGTTGAGCTACTGTCAAGGGGTCTTGTGCTGCATGAAATTTTTCATCCTCTCTATGTTCCCGCAAATGAAAAATGGGAGGTTCATCATTCGCACCCCGGTAAAGTGCATGAGCAACCTGATGTGGTAGGCATAAAGGCGAGAAAACCTCCCCTCACAACTGAAGTACTTCATGATCAATTTCATGAGTGGAGCATACTCATCTCTCAAAAATCTGAATGGAAAAACTCTCGTGAGCTGGCTCAAACAGCTGGCCTTAATGTAAGGCTCATAATGATGCCTCTCCACCTTCTTCTTCTTATGCCATTGTTCTCCAATGTTTGGTATGCATGTTGCCACTGATATGGTTTCGGATGTCAATGTGAAAGTGACCCCAGCCAAGATAGACTAACCTCCATGTAGGTGAAGAGCAAAAAGACGGGCCAACTCATGATGAACTCTAACATCTGCCACCCTTTGACAAAATTCAAAACATGCTAAGTGCTGGAAACAAGACATAGTAAGAGGGCATGCCTGCAACTCAGTGAGGGTGTTTTGGCTCATCTCTAACATGTCTGCCACTCCGGTGATGTTTTCTGTGGGCTTGTTCTCCTGAAGCTGTATCACTGTGGGTCTCCTCCTCATATTCTGATGAAACCTTAGATGCCATGACTGCTGTTTTTTAAACTGAATTTAGGCTGCCCTTTGATTATAGTGAAGCTGGAGGTTACTTTGAGAATCTGCCACCAAGGGGACAATTAAAAAGGGAGTATTAGGGCGGGGATAATATAATGGGAATAGGGGTTTATAGGAGAATTTTTTTTAGGGATATATAGGGGGTTTGGGGGTATTTTGATAGGGTAGGGTTTGGGTTTTATTGAACAATAGGAGGAGGGGAAAGGGAGTATGATTTTGGTAGTGTTAGGGTAGTGATAATGGGGACAATGGCATAGGGGAATAAGGAACAGGGGTAGGGTAGGAAGAATAACCTTGGCAGCAATATCACTGTAGCACAAACGCTAGCATAATGGTTTTCTTTGGTGTCTTCTTTGTGTTTGCTTTATGAAAAAATTTTGCATTTTATTACAGGCATAAAATCATCGTATTACCCATAAAAATTGGTGCATAATTGAATTTAGGTAGCCTACCTTGCAAATAGAAGAGCTCCACAAAAAAATTGAGTGGATTTGGTAGGTTCTGGGCGCTTTATCCCTGTGTGCCGCGCCAGTGGTAATTTTGAACTGTGGGCGGGCTTTGTCTGCGCCGCGCCTGGTGAGTGCGCCGCGCTCCTGTCTGTGTGTGCCGCGCACCCAGAAATCGCCTACAACTGCTCCAAATCGCTCTAATCCTCAACTCACGACCTTGCAACGTTCTCCCAATGCCTTGATTGCACAATGAGTTTGTTTAGTGATGGAACTTGGTGTATATAGGCTTGGGGGTTATGTTTTAAATTCGCTTTTTAAAAAACCCACTTTTCTAATGGCTTGTTCAACCCTTTTTTTCACTGACTTTAATACAACCCTGATTTTCAATTTTTCTCTAAATGTTGGGCTCAAACAATGAAATTTTTGACACTTTTTGCAGGGATTGCATGACAGAGCTTCTGGTCACGGAAACTATGATTCCACCTGAAGAAATCAACTGTCGATCCTTTTTGAAAATTTTGTCACAAATGGCATTGTTTGACTTTTCTTCAAATCAGAGTTTTGAAGAACGATCGATTTTTATCAATAAGATGATGGAAAGTTGCGGATCATTACTTTGCAAGAGCATCACTCTGGCCTGCATGGCTTGACTGGACATATTTAAATACCAAATTGATCAATCTCTAGACATAATGACCAAAAATTACTTTTGTCTGTTACAGGACCAGACTTTGACTGTTATGGACTTTTTGAGTATTTGACACAAAGACATAAGCCAACAGGAGCCAGTCGTGAGGGAAAATGACTACCATGACTTTCTCCGTCAGATCATGGCATGCCCCTAGCTGAATGCGGCTGAATGAATGGAGCGGGACACCTAAAAGTGAAATGCATAAAGAGTTTTGATCTCTGACGGAGGACTGACCAAACCGACTCTAACACAGACTACCATGGTTTTCTCTCCTCACAGACTGGTTAAGATACATCCAGCACCTGCACCATCTTCAGACTTGGAACCATCAAAATAAAGAGTCCAGAATAATGAATTATCTACAAGTTTATCAACTACATATATACACTTGGAAGCGTCTATTTGCGGAAAATTTTCTACCTGAGATACTATAGCATTATTCAGAAAGGGAGATCTTTGTGCATTAAAGGATCCTAAGAATGACTCAGTTGAGTAATTTCCAATGATATTATTGGTGAAAGATACAGGTTCATTGCTTCCCTCGAGATCAATGATTGTGTACTTCATGAATTTCTCATGGTCTACTCTGATTTGGTTAGGCTTACCATTGTATGGTAACCACATATGAGACCAATCAGTTGCAAAGTATTCGTGTAACTTTTCAGACCAATCCCTACTCAAAATTAAACCATAAAATTTAGGGATATCAACCACTAGAATATCAATTACCTGTGAAACTTTTGGATTGGAGGAAAGCCTGATTGAAACTGATATCATTTCTCCAAGTACCTCTACTTTTGTCCTGTCTAGTTGAACTATGTGTACAACAGATTTTTGAGGTGTAATATTTAATTTAGTGCACACAGTTCTTGGCATGATGTTTGAAGAGGCTCCTAAATCAACAAGGCAATTATGGACATTTTTTTTTTAAAATATCATAAGTAAGAAGAAATGGAGGAGTATGAGAGATAGATCTATCACCTATTAGAACTAGGTCTGTGGGATTTACTTTGTTTGAAGATGAAGGAGGCTTTCCCATATCTTTAGCAGCTTGAGTAACTACAACGGATGGTAAAGGAGCTACAAGAACTGCTTTTAATTCTCTAAGTAAGATTTTATGTTGTTATTTGAGTTTAGTCAATTCATGTAATGAAATATTTTCTCTCATCTTTTTCATATCTTCGACTATATTATATTCCATTGTTTCCAAGAGTACTAAAGTTTTAGAATCAGTTGGAGGATCTAATGTAAATTATAGAATCAGTTTGAGTAGTCTTAGATTTCTTACTTACTGTTTTCTCCTTTACATGAGTAGCAAATTTATGTTTCTTTTTTGTTGTATATGTATCAGTAGAGCTTTTAATTCTTGTAGTTATTGGCATAGCTTCTATTTCCTCTTCAGTTGGCAGAATAAAATCCCACATTCCATTTAACTCAACTTCTTCTTCTTCTTTGGTTGCTGAGTCTTCTTCTAGTTCTTGATCGGATTCAACGTTTGAAATAGTATTTCGTGGCTGGGATGTAGAAGAAGGATTTGTAAATGATTCTACAACCTGTTTCTTGATTTCGAACGTTTCATTTGACATGGTCTTTATCATCTTTTGAAGGCCTTCAAGGTCGAAAGGGTCCTTTGGAGCTTTATTTTTTGAATCTTTCTTGAATGTCACTTTCTTTGATTTCCTTTCTTCTATCTGTGATCTCTTTTCTAAGGCAATAATTATTCTTTCTACAAATAATGCTTCTTTCATGTTTTCTACAAGGGTAGCCTTATTGGCTCTAGCTACAAAAATTTCAATATTAGAGGGAAGGGAGGATATGTACCACTCTATTTGTATGTTTACTGCAGGTCTAGAGGCAGCTGGGATTTTTTTCAGCAACTTTTTAAACCCGGGGTTCAAGTCTTTGATCCTTTTGTCTGAACTTTCTTTTAGGTTGGAAAGATCATTGATTAAAGATGCCATGGTTCTATCATCACCAAATTTTGCGAGAAATATTTCTTCAAAAGTATCCCAGTTTCTTATTGAGCCTGTTGGAAGGGAGAAATACCAGGATCTTGTAGATCCCTAGAAAGTATAAGGAAACAATCTGATAACAACATCTTCATGTGCAACTCCATTAAGGTTCATGGCTAGCATAAAGTTATTTAGATATTCTTCAGTAGGAAGATCATCATCAAGATTATACTTAGGTAACCTTTTTTCTAGGTTTGTTGGGAGGGTATTTGGATTAGCAACCAATACAACACCACGGTTTGTCCAAGGTTGAGCAGGTTGATTGGCCATAACTTGTGTTGAAGGTTGCGAAGATAAGAAGGCAAATCTAGAAGTAGATAGGGCTAGTGAAGAACTTACTACTGGACTAGTACTACTGGTAGTAGCACTAATTGTTTGAGTTGAAAAAATGGATTGTTGAGAAGAGTCAGATTGAGTAGAAGTGAATGGGGAAGTAAATGGAGGGAAAGGTGATGTGATCTCACTGGTATTTGATTCATATTTTGATGTGGAAACTTTCTTACATCGTGAATGAATGGGAAACTCAAAAGGGGTTACTCCAAGATTTTCACTTTGTAGTCGAGTTAATACACCAGTATCTCATAATAGGGAAGTGACACTTTCTTCAGAAGCTTCGAGCTTTTTAGGTTTCTCAGCAGAAATGGATATCTGTTCCAATTTATGTATTAAGGAGTGAAATTTAGGAGACTCAGGAGTGTAATCTGAAGAAGGTGGTTGTCTTAATACTTTAGGAGACAAGGGAGAGGTTTCTACAACTTCAGATTTCTGATCTAGAGATTTTGAACGAGATCTAGAAGAAGTAGAAGTTGTGGAGGGGTTTTGACTCTTATGAATGTTTTTCAATTGATCTTTAGATTTATATGCCATTCATAGTTGGATGGCCCTCCTTCTAGTGCCAAAATGTTGAAGCCTCAAAATTCTGTTGCTCCAACATGGGGGATAACCACCTAGTCTGGACCTTGAAAGCAACTCCTTTTTCGTTTGGTGTGGTAGCTCCAATTGGGGATGATGGGACCAGTTTCCCAAAGTGGGTTTGAAAATGATGATGGGTGGTTTTCAAGTGATTACAATAAGAATAATGATAACTAACTAACCTATTATGACATGAAAATCTCTAATAAACTTAATCTAATATAAACCTGGGGTATTATGTGCGATATGCGATCTGAAAAAGATATAAGTTTGGTATGTGATAATAAAGATCATTCATGTGTTAAATAGAGATGATAAAATGTAAAGACAATTTCTTTGACTAAATAGTTAGTCAAAGAAATGTGTAAATTATATCGCATATATTAATGATCATATATGAAAATAAACACTTTTAGCTAAGTATTATACAATAGTTAAATTAACACATAACAGAAAGAACATATTCCATATATAATTCATGAAAAGAAATGTTATCACTAATTTAATAAAACATAATTGATCATACAAGATAAAAGTACCATATGTGTGAGGTTCTGCTCATTTGACTAGTGACATAGATCAACTCATTTCTGCGATCAAATTATTCTCCAAGCATACATTAGTGCATCAACAAAGGAAAGTAGTTTGATATTCAAAAGTAATGACCATGTTCCATAATTTCATCAAGGCATTCAAAAACTTACAAAAGTGCATCCTTTGCAAAAAAAAAATTGATAAAATCGTAGACCCTTCTCTAAATGCATGACAAAGGTATAAATAATATCTAACTAAAGTTCAAAAATAGATTATACAAAATATATGAGGAGGTTTCAAACAACCTTCCTCTTAACTACCAACTAACTCTAAAGATAAAAGTGATTTGATGACTAGAGGCTATGAATATATCTTTCTGTCCGCCAGCTTTTCCTTGAGGTTGCATATGTTGGACATTGGTTTTACTTGAGGAAGTGCCCCGAATTGTGTTTTGACCTATGCTGCAAAGATGGCATTTGTAAGAGGTGGTAGCCTTCTCTACGTTGAATTGAGTGCACAATTCAGTTTCATAATATGGCTGTGAGGTTTGACAAGAAATTTCCAATATGCCTACCAGTCGGTCTTTGATAATTTTGTGATTTCCTTTCTTTAGATTTCTATCTTTTCTTTCCAGTTTTTATCCAAGTCTTTCAAATCTAGCAGTGACTTTGGATTACCTTCTTTTATCAATTTTGTGGTGTGAAAAGTGTGATTGATTGCTTTTATTATATTCTTTGCCACTCCCGTTGCTCTTGCTATTGCCAATTCTGCCTACTTGATCCATGCATCCCAATCTGTGAATAATATGTCCTTATGTGTCTCTTCAATCTCTGCCATATTAGCGCTTTTTTCTTCTTCAATTTCTTGGCATTCAATATTGTTAGAGATATTAGTAGTTAAGGCATTAAAATCAGTTCTCTAATCAATTGCCTTATTTGTTAATTGATCACTTGTATTCAAATAAGGGGTGATATGGGACATTTTTTGGCAGAATAGATCTTGCTGTTTTGACAGAATGGAGTTTAGCTCCAATGCCTCTTTGATGAACTCATCAACAGTGAGGACATCTTTATACTTCGCCATAGCCTCTTGCAACTCTTGGATTTTCATGTTCTTTGCAGAGATGTCTGCTTCATGGCTTATCCTAGGTACTTCCATACTTTGCTGCAATTGGACTATTTGTTCCACAACTTGCTTGTTCACATTTTCTTCCTTGATTTCCAACTGTTGCTCAAGTTGCGCTATCCTTTCTTCCTTATCCCTTAAAAAAGATACTTTAGTGGCTTTATCCATGGTGGTAGTAGCATATGCCCCTGCAAATTGTGACCGCCTCATTAAATTTTCAGTTGGATTTGAAGGAATATCCTTATAGACTATATTCATTGGTTCATTCCCTAGTGGGATTTCAGGTGTTTCCACTCTCCTTCTCTTCCTCTGTCTTCTTACTACAAATTTATGTAGTGGGCTGTAGAATACATCTAAAGGAGGCATTTCTGTAACCTTTAGGATAATCTCAAATGTTGGAAATGTAGGTATAATTTCTACATTTTGTGAACTTGTCCCTTGTTCGTCCATTAGCTTAGACTCTGAAACTTTTTGAGTTTGTTGTGGAGTATGATATCCTATGGTTTCTTGGACATTAGTCATTTTGGAAATATCTTGGAGTTTTTTATTAAACTGGTCCCATTCCTGCTCCATATCGCTGTTTTTTCCTTTGGGACCGGTATCCTGAGTTAGGTCACTTTTGACCTATTTGTCAGCTGACCTTCAGCTAGATTCTATTGTAGCATCTGTTTCCTTTGTGTTCCTTGTGCTTTGGGCTGCATTCACCTGAGATTCTATGTGAGAATTTGGTACCTCACTATTAATAGTCATACTGGGCGTAGGTTTTTCATTAGCTCTTACCAAATGCAATGGGATTGTTTCAAGCCTCTGATTTCTAAATTCCTGAAACCTTTCAAAGTCGTCAGGATTCAAATTCACCTTCACCCAATCGAATGATTGTTTGAATGATTCACCTTATTGTAAAAAATCATCAAATTCATGAGCTTCATGGATAAAGGGTTTGACCTTTAGCGTCATAGTAACATTTTGTGCTACTTTCTCCAAGTCAAATTGCCTCTTTGGCAAAGTAGCCAACTTGAGGCTCTCTATGTTTAGTAATTCTTTGTTTGCATGGCTGAAGTTCGCCAATGAGAAAGAACCACACCGGATGGGAAAGGGTGGCCATAGTGATTTTTTTCTATCTTTCAACGTCACGGTTAAAACTTTTCCAACAGTTTGGCGAGTTATTTCTCTAGCTAACAACTTGTTGAAGACATATAAAGGAAGTACATGTGGTTCTTCTGTACTACCGTAAACTCTGATATATGTGAACCATTGTTCAACAAAGTACTTGCCTACTATGACAAGGTATGTAGCGGCTTCCTTAGAAAATCTCGGGGCCTTTTTATCAAAAATCATTTGATGTAATGGTAGAATAACACCATGGCATATCTTATAAAAATGGGGTATAAAATGGGATTCGCACATTTTCTTGTGACTGAGATGGATGGGGTATGGGTCTTACAAGGTCCATTTCCAACCCATAATTGGAAACTTAGTACAAAAACAGATAGAGTCCATGATATAAGCACTCATATAAAATGGAGGAAGGTTTTCTGTGGAGGTGGATCTCTTTTGACGATATTCAGAAATAGTCGTAGCTAAGTTGTTGGATAGGATAGTAGCCCAATTCATTATATGAGAATTGACACATGCATCGATTAAAGGGACCCATTCTATAGAGAACTTGGTATTATTAGGCATTCCATACAATCTACATAACATAGAGGCTGCATAGTTATGGGGATTTTCTAAAGAAGCTATGGGGTACATACCCATCTTATCATATTTGAATTTGTTTTCTAGGACTCTCCACCCCTGAATCATCTTGAAGGGTTCTTCATTCTGCTTCACGAACTTGGCCAGGAATGATTTATCATATATATCTTGAGGGTCAGGAAGATGATACATTTGTTTCAAATCTTTAGCTTTAAATGATCCCATCAGCTCCATCTTTGAGTTCTTGAATTGTTTGTCTTCAATATTGACATTCTCCACCACCCATCTAACCATATCCGTGTATGGTAGTATCTTGGCTCTTGCTCCTATTTTGTGAAGAAAAGAGAAAGCAACATCTTTGAATTGAACTCCCAAGGGTTTTATTGAATCTATTGTTTCCTTGGTAATAATAATTTTAGGCCACTCATCTTCAAGTCTATTGTAGATGACTTCCCACACCGTTTCTCCTCCATCAGCACTGCAAACCGTATCAGCAAATATGGGTGACATCTCTATAACCTCAGATTTTGAAACACTCTGTTGCTTCTATTTTTGCATTACCTTCCGTAAGGACATCTCTTTTGAAGCTTCCCTAAAATGAAAGAGATATATATCAACATACATAGTAGAGGGCAATTAAGGCTGAGAGCTCTTTGAAATGACTTGAATCATGGGAATATTTTGAATGCAATCTCTATGTTAACTAGCCATGACTTGAAAACATTAACTTCTCTCCTCAAGCTACTAAACAATAATTTCTCTGTCAATCCACTTGATATTTCATTAAAACTCAATAACTTCCCACAGTTCACGCCTAATTTTCCACATCGCGACTTTCAAACGTTGCAATATAGCGCTATTCGGAGATAATGAAAAATGTGATTGCAAAACATCGCAATATCGCATTTCGCAATTTTTTGGGGATAACAAAATGGCATGATTTATTAAATTGCAACTTGTGAAGTGTGATCATATATCCTTAAAGTGTCGCAATTAGAAAATCACAATGGAGACTTTATCGCATATCGCATTTTGGGATTTTCTTTAGGATGTTTATAATTGTCACATGGAAAACTGTGATATGCAATTTGCGATAATAAGTGTTTAAGTATGGGTTCATTTCTAAAGGTTTAAGGAAATTTTGTAGAGAGAGCGCTTATTTTCAAAAGCTAAAAATTTAAAAGCCCCCACCCCCCTTTATATGTCAAATATTAACTATTCATCCCTATAAATGGGGGGGTTGTTACATAGTACAACAAAATCCTCGATAATTTCTTTGTCATTTCCAACCAGCAACATATCATCAACATACAAGACTAGATAAATAACACGATCACTAATTAATTTAAAATACACACAATGATCTGCTTTGCTTTTGGTGAAGCCAAGTCCCCATATAAATGTATCAAGTTTCTGATACCACATCCTTGGTGACTATTTTAACCCATACATAGACTTCCTAAACTTGTATACCAATTCTTTCTTACCCTTTACCGTAAAGCCTTCAGGTTGCTTCATGTAGATCTCTTCTTCAAGATCCCCGTGAAGAAATGTTGTCTTCACATCCATATGCTTTACCTCAAATCAAAAGCAGCAGCAACAGATAAAAGTAATCTAATAAAACCTACCTTGGCAACAGGAGAAAAGCTATCACCAAAATCAATTCTGGCACCTGGGAATAACCTTTTGCTACCAATCAAGATTTGTATTTGTCCACCTTGCCTTCTATATTCATCTTCATCTTAAACACCAATTTGCTGCCAATGGGTTTCCTTCTAGCTGACAACTCCACCAGATTCGAAGCCTCATTTTTGTGCAAAGATGCCATTTCATCAACCATGGCCTCTTTCTAGAGTTTTCCATCCTATAAATCTATTGCTTCCCTCTGATTTCTGGGAATATCATCAGTAATAGATAAAGAAAAAAAGGAATAGAAAGCAGATGGGGGATACCTTTCTAGCTGCCTTCTTTCTCAAATTGATCTTCTCATAGCTGGAGTTTGTGGCTTTTCATCTTCTAATTCCTCTTATGCTATAGAGTAAAATTCTTCTTCCTTTAAGTCAAACTTTATCTTATCAAGTTCCTTTCGTAGGAATTCATGTTTAATAACATCTTTCACCTCTCTAAACACCACATCTCAGTTGTACACAACCTTCCTTATTTCTGGGTTCCAAAGCCTATAACCTTTTAAACTGTCATTATACCCAATAAAGATGCACCTTTTAGATTTACTATCCAACTTTGTTCTTTTCTCCTTTGGAACATGTTGTTACACTAAAATTTGTCACCATAACTATTTGCAGTCAGTATGGCTCCATCAATAACCATACTGTCCTCCTTGGCAAGTCTTATACCTATGCTCCTCATGTCAAACTCCAAAAAGAGAGAAAGCCTTTAAAAAATCAATATAACTCTGGTTCCTCACTTTCTCTTACTCTTACCTGCGGGCACGCACCTCAAGTACATAATACCTGCGTACTTGTACACTCTATCTGTAAAGGGGTGGGTGCGTACCCCTGTAAAAGTCAAAAGGCGCAAGTTTTACTTCAAAAAACTTACTTGCGATCGATTCTAGAGCATTCTAGAAGATGGTTTGACGTGGATTGAGCGCCTCCAGATGGTTCATTCATCCCAATGAAAGAGGAACTTATCCCATGAAGAGGGGAGCTATCCCTTTGAAAGAGGGGCTTATCCCATTGATGGTGGACCTGTTTAACTTCCTCCAAAGCATTATAAATACAGGCATTGGGCCAGAGGCAAGGGGGGTTGAAAGCTGAACATTCCTAAGGGTAGATGCTGCTGAAATTAGGACTCCATTATAGAGCTTGAGAGGAGAGATAACATTCCTTTCTTAGCTTCATTTGGAAGTGGGTGAGCTGATCAAAGTAGAGGAGAACTCTTGTTGGACCCTGGGAGGGACCTGCACAACACCAAGGCATTGGTTGTAAGGTTTCTTTTGTTTCCAATTAATACAATTAAGTTCATTTTTCTCAACAGGTTGTTATATATAATTTGTTTCATAAACTCCTTGGTCTTTATGATGAATATGTTTTATTATATGAGTTATTCAGGTGCTATGTAATCGTTTGCTTGTTTGTGTATGCAGGCTTCAAGGAGAGGAGCTCATCTGGATCGAAGAGGCTTGGCCGCTACAAACTGCGTTGGACTAAAGGTAAGCCTTAAACACCTGGTTGCTTTTATTTTAAATGCATATTTAGGGAAAGATAGTGCTTGATTGTTTTGTTTGTCACTAGAAAAGCCTTATTTTCTAGGGAGGTCGGTTTTGTCCGCAAAATTGACTCTTTCCGCATGACAAAATGGCGACTCCACTGGGGAATCCATGGATTTGATTGATTTCTCTTTTGATTGATACTTTGATTTGAAAAACATTGATTTCTTTCTAGTTTTTGACTGATTGACTGTGAATTTGGGTAGAATAGCTTAGGATTGAGTTAGTTTTTTATTTTTCTTTTTTTTTAGAAGTACGCACCCTCTAAGTTAAGCACAGTGCGTACCTGTATGCACTTCTACTTTGTACACAGAGCGGGGCCGCACCTGTGCAAATGGGTTGCCTGCGTACCCTGTCAAAAGTTTAGAAAATTTCAATTTTTTCCTTTTTTACCTATTAGATCTTGTTTATAGCTTATTTATTGCTGCCCAGATCCACTGGTTACCTGTCAGAAGTTTTCATCTAGGCTTGTTTCATTAGCATCAGGGGTTTTAGTGAAGTTCATAGAAATTCTAGCCCTAGGTTTGATTTTTGTATTGGTCTTGTAGTGACTCTGGATTTAGAAGTTGTAGAAACCTTGGATATCCCTGGTATTTTCAGTCTTCTTAGGAGTTAGACCATTCATAAAATCTACCTTTGTTTGAGAAACCTACCGTTGTGTTGTCTCTTTGTGGAATTTCGAGAAGGCTTTTTTGTTAAGCTGTGAATTTCATTCTTAAGAAAAAGAACAAGAGCTTTTTATTTTTGTTTTTGACTGATTTATGATTCTGCATGAATTAGTCCTTGGTTGAATTGTAACTGAGTAAAACAACCTGGAATTATATTTTGTAGGCTTTTACCTCATTGGATTTGCTTTTAGGTAAATTTCTCTTAGATTTTCATAGATCTTAAAATTGATTTTTGTTAAGTAGTTTTACATGCTTTGTTAAAATAGGAAAAATACAAAATCTCTTTTGAAGAAAGTTTGTTTTAGTAGCGTTTGAAGTCTTTGAAAAGAGAAAGGAAGTTTTCGTGAAATAATTAGTGGTCTTGTGTTGTGTGCTTTGGAAAAGATAAAGAGATTTTTTCTTTGATTTTCATTGCTAAGAAAGTTGTCTTTATAAATTTTGCATTCTCCAACTCTCTTAGCTAGGGAATTCATTGAAAAGGAAAGATTGTTTAAATCATCTTAGGTGCATCTTTTTAGTGGATTTGAGTCGAGTCTACACATCATAAGTTTCATCTCCGCTACCTTTTGTCCTAAAGAAAAGCCATAAAAATTAACGCTTAAAGTAAAATTCACTTAGTAACATTTTATTTCTAGGGCTCTGATACACCAACTTAGCTTAGGCTAGTGCCTTGGAGTAGGAGAGTAATTAACTCTCCAAGACAGTAAAAACAAACAAGTAGCTATATCTTGTGGTAGGAATAAATCCAATTGTTGCATTTATTCTCTGGGAAAGCTCCTCTTAAAGGAGAAGCACGAGATCGTGTCCGAACCAGTGTGGGAATCAATCCTTCCTCATTGGGAACGACGCCAGATATTCACGTATTAAAAACGGTAAACCTCGGATTAACCATTGTCGAGGAGCCTGGGGTCACTTGTTGGTAAACCTTGGATTATGTCAAGGAGCCTTCAAGGGGATTGAGCTTGCTACTCTGCCCTTGCGTGCGTATCGGATTGTAGAATGTTCCCCCAGGTGTATTTGTCTCAGTTGGTAGCCTTAGTGACCATTATTTTTAGGATTCTTCCTAAGGTGACGGTGGAGGGAAGATCCCACTGTACCTGGAGCAGACGTCGACTAGACTCACTTGGATTTTCTGGGGGGTTCACTTCACTCGAGACGGTTAAGTGGAGGAACTTGGTCCAGTCTATTCATTAAGCAGGTTGCCGGGGTAACTGTTCCAACTGCCATTTCTGTACTGAATTCTGCGATGTTGGATTTCATCACCAACTAGTGTTTTCGGTCCGGAAAGTTACTGTTTGCGTGTGTTTGATCTCTAGATTCTTTAGGCGTGTGATTCAAATATGTTTGGTTCTCTAGAGACTTTAGGCGGTTTGCTTTGAGATTTTACTTTGTTTTCGTGTGCAGTAGCTAAAAGTTTTTAGCTGTTGCTGAATTACCAAGACAGTCCCGTAGACTTCGGGGCCAGTCTCCTGAGGTTGTAACCGTGGCTGATTCGTTGAGGAAGTCCCATAGACTTCAGGGCCAACCTCCTGAAGACGTCCCGAGCCATTACGAAGGTTTGAAAGTCCTCGTAACTCCTAGTGGCAGTAAAGTTGGGTCACCTGAAGAAGGAGAGTCTTCGTTGGTTGTTCATCCTGATTACCAAACTCTAGAAACAGGTTATAATCCTGAAGCTATTTCGGTTTCCAAACTTGCTGGTAGCTTTTCATCTACTAGTGATATAGGCGAAGAACCTGAGATATCTGAACCTGTTACTCCAACATCAGGGTTTGTCTCTCCAACTTCTAGTGCTCCTAATTCACCTAGGGTAGAAAGAATAATCACCGAAAATCTTCCTTCTGGCTTGATAGCTATTGAAGAACTTGCTCCGGAAGAAGAAATAAGCATCCCTATCCCTGAAAATCAACCTGTTATTGATCTAAGGGAGCGTGAATCAATTTTTTACAGTCCACCTAGAAGTACTACTTGGTATCTTTCTTTAACAAATTTCTTAGAAAACCCAGGGTTAAGTTTTTCACCACCTCGAGCTCCTTTTCACCCGACACCTAGAGGTTTTTATACTCCCGTAAATATGTCAGGTCAGTCGTCCATGTTTACTCAATCAGTTGAATCTTTTTTGTACGGTGGTCCTTCTGTTCCCTCTGGGTATCAGTCACTTTCTGGTACTTTTTCGGGACCATCTCCTCAACCCATTGAACAAGGGTTATTCACTGGAAGCAATGGTGCAAAGCCGTTGAGCGTAGAAGACATTCTTATGATGTCAGTTTCTATTCCCAATTCTCAACCTCAAGGTGGCGAGTTACCGCCTGGGGGGCAGCCTCAATTAACACCTAGGGGGCAACCTCAAGGTACACAATTTGCATCTGGGGGGCAACCTCAAGGACAGTATGTGCCTACGGTGCATTAGGTTCCTCAAGGTCAACCCCAGACTCAATATGTACCTCAAGGTCAACCCCAGTATCAATTTATACCTCAAGGTCAACCCCAGTATCAGTACATGCCTCAAGGGTATCTACCCCAAGGTCAATACTCGAACCAAGGTTTCCAACCACCCCAAGGTCAATCTTATGTTCAAGGAATGGGAAATGCACCTTTCAATTATCAATCCTAACCTCAACCCGGTTTTGGATCTCAATATTCTCAACTTGTTATGGGTCAGTACCCCGGAATGAACATAGTGTGGGATCCATCACAAATTCAACAGGTGTTGCAGCCAAATGTACAGTTGTCATCTCAAACTGGACAACCCTTAGTTTCTGGTTCACCCCAGCAACCAGTCCAATCTAATATTCAAACTTATGCACCTTCGGTAGTTTCTCAGTCTGGGCCTATTGCGCCTAGTACTCCATCTCAAACGACTGCTGCAACTGCCGCAAAATCTGTTCAGTCTACCCCACCTACTTTTGGAGTATCGACAACTCCGGTTTCTACTGTTCCTGTATCTACTCCTTAGACATCTTTACCACCGTCTGGATCCACGATTCAAACTACGGTTCAGATGCCTATAGGACAACCTGGTTTAAGTACGGTTGTCACAAGTCAACCACAATTCACTTATCAACCGTACCAGGGTCAGTACCAATTCGTTCCTGCTGTCCAGCATCCAGTTTATCAATATCAACCGTATCCTGGGTACACTTATCAACAACCACAACAACCCTAGTATGGTTCGGTTAATCCTGGTTTTCCAGGAGGATACAATATTCCGAACGCGATTCCTATTCCTAGTTATCATGGATATCCTCCTCCTGGGGCTGGTCTCATGACCCAGAGTTTTAGGGATCCTAATCGGCAGCTACCGTTTACCGCAACTTTGGACTTACCAGACTTGTTGCGCCTAACAAACGATCCAATTAATTATCTTCCGTTTTGGCCGCCAATGCCGAATAAGTTGCCCATTGACATTCCCAAGTTCGAAGGTAAATCTGGAGAGGACCCGTCGAACCATGTGATGACTTACCACCTCTGGTGTGCGTTTAACTCCATCACAAATGATT
The DNA here is from genome assembly GCA_031772625.1 of Pinus tabuliformis. NCBI lineage: Eukaryota > Viridiplantae > Streptophyta > Pinopsida > Pinales > Pinaceae > Pinus > Pinus tabuliformis. Next base: position 163,472,651 of record CM062819.1, read on the forward strand.
CGATCCGCTTACGTCTTTTCCAGTGCACTCTCATTGGTCTTGCGGCCAAGTGGTATATTGAGTTACCACGGGCCTCTTTTTATAATTTTAGCCAGTTAGCTACATCATTTTTAACTCACTTTCAGTTGCTGGTCAGATATGAAAATGGCACAAAATTATTAACTTCGCTAAAACAATCGACATCCACGTACATTTCAGATCATATTCATGAGTGGAGACGTCGACGACGTTTAGTGAAGGTATTTATTCCGGATCAAATCTTGGCTGAGTGGTTTGTAAAATCTTTGTTGCCAAGGATCACTGAAGATGTTGCTAAAGCCGGAGTAGTTACTAAGGAGCAAGTGATTGCTCAAGCACAGTACCTTGACTTAGTTTATACTCAGTCAGATACGTTACACGAAAAGATCCCCGATCTTCCCAAGTCAAATAAAATCATTGCATCTCCTTCGGGTTCTCATGCCGCTGATGGTATGATTGGTACGGTTAACACTAAAAGTAAGAAGAAGTCTTCCAAGAATTCTTCTCCTATCATAACCTTGTCTGATTCCCCGACAGGAGATTCTTCTGCAGAGGTTTCCACCGATGTGCACGTTGTAGAATCATCTACGACTAAATCAAAATCTTGTGGAAAGAAGAAAGGAAAGAAGAAGAATAAAATGGACAAAAGTTCAAAAGAGAGATCCGAAAAATCGGAAACCAATGACGAAAAATGCAAACCTCAATATCCTTGTCTTATTTGTGAAGAGGAACACTTTACAAGAGACTGTCCACATCGAGCAGAGGTTGCGAAGATTGTCAAAGGTTCCCAAACTCCTGCTGTTTTGAAGGATCCATTTCCAAATCAAGATAGCAAGATGATAGGTTCTTCCTCGAGTGCCAATGAAGAACCCATATTGATGATGTCCCATGTAAGGATTGTGACTCGATCGCAAGATTATGGTAGTAAAAGTCCTGTTGATGGTAAAGAAGCAGAATCTTCTCATTCTAATCCATCAACCTCAGCTCCCGGTTCCGATCCACTACAGATCGAGAAGCCTAATCCAAACTTAGTAATCAAACTGCCCGCCAAGGGTATACTTCGAAACTCCGCTTTCAATCCGCATGCGAGAGCGGCCCAGAATTATAACATTTTTGAGGACTTAGCTGTTTCACCCTCAGCAATGTCGGCTTTGGAAGTGCTGCAATCATGCCCAGCACAATGTAAATTACTTTTGTCAGCTATAGGAGCTGTTGATGTTCAGGACCCGAACCTAATAATCTTTGATATAGAAAATAGTACGCTGCGTTTGCCTCATCAAATGGCTTTCCAGATCCCAGTGATAGTAAAAAACAGGCCTACTCATCGGACTGTAATTGATGAGGGAGCTTCAACGTGTATTATGTTGATACAATGTTGGAGATCGCTTGGTTCTCCTTCACTAAATCAATCCCCGACAATTCTTAAGGCCTTTGATGGCCGCGGTTTTCATCCTTTTGGCATTCTACAGGATTTGCCTATAGGGGTTGAAGGAAAAACCGTTAGTCTAGATGTGGAGGTGGTTGATGCCCCTCTAGACTACAACCTTCTCTTGGGTCGAAGTTGGTCTTACGCTATGACAACGATCGTTTCGTCGGTCTTCCGAGTAATAAAGTTCCCACATAATGGAAAGATCATAACAATAGACCAGCTGGCTTACTTTTCATCTAACCCAGCCTCTTCAGAGAGTATTCAGCATGTCGGTAGAATGACTATCCCATATAAGGATGTTGGAGTAGGATTAGTTAAAGATGCCGGTTTACTAGGAACTTTTCCGTTTCCTCCAATCAACGCATCATCTTCATTTGCAACCATTCATATGATTACATCAGATACTATTTTTTTATGACGATCCTTGGATCGTTGCTTCTGAATCTGAAATAGACTCATTTGGTACTTTTATGACTTTGAGTCCATATGGAATTGCCTATGAAGCCGTGCAGTCTTTTACCGACCCATGTTCAACCGAAAAAGACTTAATGAATGTGGTATGTGAGGAATCACTTTTCACATCAACCTCGTATTTAACTACGTTTTCTGAACTTGTTCACTCTGATGAGCAAATTTGTGAAGATCTCCATCACAGATCTTCGTTTTTGCCTGAGGATGATCATTTTGAAAATGATTTCTCATCAATATTTATGACTGAATATGTCCTATATTGGTGAAACTGGTCGTTCTATCAATCAGCGGATCAGTGAGCATTCGGCTGACTTAAGACATGGTAGGACCAAGTCCTCGGCCCTGGCTGAGCATGCAGGGAAGACTATGCATCATGTATGCATAGAGGAGGCTCAAGTCATTGCCAGAATTCCGCAGTTTCACCATCGCAAATTTAGAGAGGCCCTGGAGATTGAGAAAAGGCCGAACAATCTTAATAGGGATGATGGCTGGAAGATTAGCCGTTGCTGGGTCCCAGCCCTGTCTTCCTAGCCTCCTCATTCTCCTTTGTGTTAAGTCTCAAGGTTTCTGTCCTCCTTTGTTTCTCTTTTGGCAAGTTTATCCTATTATTTTGGAGTATTTAAGTCATTCGGGCTTCCTGGTGAATTAACCTTAACCTGTTTTTGATTCTTTTGGGCGATTTTTTAATTAAATTTGATTTTTCCTTATTTCATTATTATTTCTATTATATTCCTAGAATCGAGTTGGCCTTTAGCTTATGTCTATTAATTATTTTTATTGAAATATTTATTATCAAAATTAAATATGGATTATTAAGGTAGGTTTATGGGTATATTATGATATATTAATAGTATTAGTGTGAGTATATTTAAACTTAAAATATTGATTTAACCTTTGGGTTTTATAGATATTTACGATATATTGGTTTGGTCTTTAATAACCCTAAAATCTGATTTTTACCATAAGGAGCTAAATTCTAGGAAGAATTAAGAGTTAACAATTTATTTGGAATTATATATTATTCAGTAGATCATTTAATAAGCATATATAACTTACTAAATTTAATTTTGAATAGACCTTTATATTTAAATAATAGATAGAAATAATATATTCTAAAATTTATTACCATTACCTAATAGGGTTTATTACTTTGTAAAAATATATTAGAATAATATCAAGTATAAATAAATGCGATATAACCATTAGATTATTAGATAGGGTACTACTTAGAACTCTCTTAATAATTAATTAATATTAGATTTATTTATTATTTATTTTTAATTAACGCCTTTATAAAAAGTTATAAAAAACTATATAAAAAAAAATATATATATATATATATTTAAATATTAATTTAACTAATTTGACTAGGGTCATTGGTCAAAATTAGCCGTTGGTATTATTAACCCCGGAGTCTTTGCACCTCTATTTAAGCAAGCTAGGCCAGATTGGTTCTTCAACTTGTCCTGACGATGAACCACACTGGTTGGTTCGAAACGCGTCGACAAAAGATTGGTTATGTGATTTTGCCGAAGATTATCTAAACAATGTTATGGATCACAGAAGTCTAAATTCCTTAATGTCAAGGAACCTCAGAATCCAATGAAACATCCCAATTCAGAGTTAAATTTGGGAAACATCTCTCAAATTGACATTTCGGTTAAGCCTAGAATTGTTGAGAACATTCATATAGGTGCCTCGTGTACAGATGACGAAATTCAGATATACAAGGCCCTATTTCAAGAATTCCGCGATATTTCAAGAATTCCGCGACGTGTTTGCCTGGTCCTATGAGGAAATGCCAGGAATTGATCCCGCGATTGTTGTTCATGAGATCAAAACTTACCCGGATGCTAAACCCGTCCGGCAACGTTTGCGTCAGATTCACCCACGAAAAGCTGCTGCAATTAAAGCAGAAGTTGAGAAACTGTTGAAAGCAGGTTTCATTTATCCGATCCCGTTAACGGATTGGGTATCGAATATTGTTCCGGTTAACAAAAAGCAGGGAACAATAAGAATATGCATCGACTATAGGGACATTAATCGAGCTTGTCCAAAAGACAACTACCCAACTCCCTATATCGATCAAATAATTGATGATTGTGCCGGCAGCAAAATATTTTCCTTTATGGACGGTTTTTTCGGATACAATCAAATCAACATTCTACCTGTCGATCAACCAAAAACGGCTTTCATTTGTCCATGGGGGAAATTTGCTTATTGCAAATTACCTTTTGGGCTCAAGAATGCCGGAGCAACTTTTCACAGGGCAATGTCTTATGCGTTTCATGACATCAAACACATTGTGCAACCGTATCTCGATGATTTGCCTGCTCATTCATTACATCGAGCTAACCACCTCGTCCACTTACGTGCAACTTTTATGAGGTGTAGGCATTATCGTATTCGGTTGAACCCACACAAATGTGTCTTCTGTATAAAAACGGGTTGATTGCTGGGATTTGTAGTTTCGAAAGTCGGCATTCGCGTTGATCCCTCGAAGGTCAAAGCTATTATCAATTTACCTCCTCCTTCGAGTCTTCGCCAACTCCAAAGTTTGCAGGGGAAAGCAAACTTTTTACGACGATTCATTCCTAACTATGCCGAGGTTACAAAGGGTTTTACACGGTTGTTGAAACAGAACGCTCAATTCTCTTGGGATGAGATAGCTCAGAAATCTTTTGATGCACTCAAGCACACGTTGACCCATGCACCGTTGCTGCATCCTCCCAACTACAACTAGGATTACTTTTTGTATCTCGCCGCCTCCCATTCCACCATTGGAATGGTCTTAATTCAGGAAGATGAATTCGGAAAGGAACATGTGATATATTACCTTAGTCGAACGTTAAATCCAACTGAGCTAAAATACTCACATGTGGAGAAATTGGAATTGGCAGTCGTTCAAGCTGTCCAACGTTTTCGTCACTACATTTTACTACGTAAAACTACAGTCATTTCGGATTGCAACCCTATGATCTACATTTTGACCAAACAATTTCTAGGGGGCAAGTACTCTAAATGGATTGTTATCTTGCAGGAGTTCGACTTAGAGTTTGAAAAATCTAAGTCTAAGAAATCTTTAGTTTTTACAGAGTTAATGTGTGACTTCCCGCGTGCTGACACAGAAACTGTGGCAGAGGAGCCCATTGCGGACGAATCTTTGTTTCTAATCAACACTTTAGATCCGTGGTATGGGGATATCATCGTCTATCTCCAGACCCAATCCTTTCGGCCCGAAGTTTCAAAGTCGGAACGTCGGAAAATTCGATTCCAGTCCCAACAATACAAAATTATTGGAGATAATCTTTATCGTCGTGGGGCGAACTCTATTTTTCGATGTTGCTTAACTCACGAAGAGGCTGAAAGGGTTCTAAATGACTGTCACTCTGGAGCGTGTGGCGGTCATATGTCTGGGTATGCCACAGCCCAAAAGATATTGCGCGCTGGCTACTTCTGGCCGTCCTTGTTTAAAGATTGTATTACTGCGGTCCGAAAATGCCACAACTGTCAAGTGTTTGATCGAAAGATGTGTGCTCCACCTGCTCCTCTCCACCCTATAATTGTTGTTGGTCCTTTTGCCAAATGCGGTATCGATTTTGTTACATGTAACCCTCACTCGGTCGGGGGGAATGCGTATATCATCCTTGCGGTAGATTATTTTACTAAGTGGGCCGAGGCGATGCCTACATTCGAGGCAGATGGCAAGACAACTGTAATTTTCGTGTTCAATCATATAATTGCTAGGTTTGGTGTCCCACAAGCGATAATCACTGACCATGGGTGCCATTTTCGAAACGTTATGATGACAGAACTTACAGGCCAGCTTGGTTTGCGTCACGATAGTTCAACTCCTTATTATCCACAAGTGAATGGTCTGGTTGAGTCCATCAACAAAGTTTTAGTTATCATGATCCGACGAATCATTAGTATTCATCAGTCGAATTGGCATAACATGTTATTTTCAGCGCTTTGGGTGTAGCGAACCTCAGTGAAAACATCAACAGGGTTCACTCCTTTCCAACTAGTTTATGGTTTGGAAGCTGTGCTACCCATTGAATGCGAAATCCCGTCACTGCAAATGGCCATCGAGTTACTTCCAGCTACTTCCGAAGAGGAAAAGTGTTTATTATACTTAGCTCAATCAGATGAGAATCGACGTGATGCTGCGTTGGCGATCGAGACTCACGCAAAACGTATGAAAGCTCAGTATGATCGAAATGTGACCCCTCCAAATTTTTCGGAAGGAGACCTAGTGTTATTATATGATCAAGCTAATGATAAATTAGGTGCTGGAAAATTCGTTCCTATGTGGCATGGGCCCTATATTGTCAAGTGAAAGATAGCAAAAGGGGCCTATGAGTTGGTAGACTTTGACGGGGAATCTTTAGGTAAACCCAAAAATGGTCTTTACTTGAAGAGGTATTATGCTTAAAAGAATGGGTATGGAGATTTTTAGTTAGGTTAGTTTTTCTTTCTAGCTGGTGTGTTTGTTAGTGTGCTTAGCTTAGAGAGTGTGTTTTCGTCGTTATTTCTGCTTATCTTGGCTTTACTCTTGATGTTGCAGATGTCGATGCCTCTCCAAACATACATTGGTTTCGTTGATGGTGCTTGTCGTAGTACACAGAATATCTCTTCCGCAGCTTGGGTTATCTATTTGCCCTCTGACGAGTTAGTATCTATGCATGGGGTGAGCCTCGGTCAAACAACAAACAACATTACCGAATACAGTGTAGTGATTGAGTTATTGTCTGAATCTATTTCATTTGGGATTCGGAGTTTGATAGTGAGGTTAGATTCTGAACTCGTTGTATTACAGCTTAATAGAGTGTATGCCATTAGAAATCCAGTGTTATTAAGGTTATTTTTGAGAGTGCATCTCTTGGAACGTGAGTTTGATTATATTGAATATCAGCATATTCCAAGGTCTTTAAATACATTAGCAGATGCAATTGCTTCTCGAATGTTAGATAGACATTTGCGATAATCATACATGTAAATTTAAAACCATTCCATAACATGATTTACAAGATAAACCAGTAATAATGATATATATATAGGAGTGTGTCAAAAAATACATCGTCTTCGATCATAGGTTGAAAAACACCTTATGATCGGCAAAAATGATAAGTACAAAAAACCAAAATGTCACATGTGTCTACAAAACGACCATCCAATCATTGGTGATGATCTCTATATGACACCAATGTACGGGCCACCCTACACAAGAACCTCCTAAAAGGTCCTGGGACCCCGACTACATAGCGCTGAAGCCTGATTGGAATATCATCTATGGTAGTCTCTGGTATATCTGCTGTAAGACGCTCCAGGTCACTTTCCAACTCACCCAAAGTCTCTGTGGCCTCGTCCTGTGGGGCCGGTGCCACTGCAGCTGGTAGTCTCCTCTCGTAAGGCCGGAGATTGGCTGGTCGTCGTGGCCATCCGCATCTGGGATCCAGTGGCAATGTGTAAAGTGGCAGCCCCGCAAATTCTGGTAACTGTAAAGGCAATCACCATAAGTTCCGGATGGGATATAGTTTTGATTTCTATCCCCTTCTCCTGAGACTGAGTGTTACACCACTCTAGTCGGAGACTAGTGACAGACTGGCCACCTGGCCTAGTCCCGAACAGAGTCAAGTGTTCGCCTCTCTTGGGCCAACCAGTGATAAAGTAGATATCTGCCGGCTCCATCTCAAGCTGGCACCCTCCAATATAAAAACACTGGTCCTGAATGTTCCATCTTTCTACCATCCACTCTAGAAAGCTCACTTGGGCCCTCATGCCAGGTATGGCCCAAAATTTATAAAGGCTGCATGCCTTCAAAAAATCAATTGACGGTTGATGATTAGTGGCGGCCAAATCAACATCTTCGTGCTCTCTCTCGCGCCAATCGAGCATGGTGAACAATCTACACACCATAAAACATCCATTAGATTCCATGAAATCAAAATATTTTGGTCCATTTTGGAGAATTTAGGTTTTAAAAACTCGTTGCGTGGGGTACGCACCCCGCCTTTAGGAAAAGAGCATAGGTACGCAGGGTCCCTGAAGGCAGGTGCGTGCCCCTGACATTTTTCCAACTGAGAAAATGTCGGGGTACGCAGGTCCCTAGTGTGGCGCCTGTGTACCCCGAGAGGCAGTTTTTGAAACCATAAAACCTCCCAAAAATGAAATTTGGGGCCTTAAAAAGAATTCTAAACGGATGAAATTAAAGAGGAGGATGTTGTAGATTACCTGGAAGAGACGGCGTTCAATTTCGACGGTCGGATTCTCCGCAATGTCCACGGGAAGTTTCTTGCCAAAAGCCCTTTTTCTCTCTTCAAATAGTAAAATGGTAAAAATGAATTGGTAAAAGCCCTTTTTATAGGTTTTTTGGGTAAATAAATGGTAAACTTGTTTATTTTTCACCATGAAAAGGTATTTTTCAAAGTATTTTTATCTATCTTCAACATGTATGAGTAATGTGTTGGTTTTTGTGTAGGATAAAGGATTTTCAGGGAAAATTGTCATTTTTTACAAACAAAAACATCAAAGTCATATTTAATCTCTTTTCTGACTCCTAAAATGTGAAAAGATTGCCGAGTTTTCTTTTTAGCTCGTTAAAACAGGATTAAAAAGATGGTCCTCTTACAACCCTTTTCTGACTGTAAAAACATGAAAAGATTGCTGGATTTTTGTCGTTTCAAATTCGATATTGGAAATAAAACGACGTGTCCTTGGTCACTTTCTACTTTTCAGATCAGAGACACTAATCATGAAAGTACTCCTTGGTCGTAAAGATCAAGCGGTTCTCTCAAGTATTATTTTATACTTTTTCGGGCTTGGGAGACACAAATTTACGAAAAAGGTCAACCCTGGAGTCTTCTTAAGTTTTTCAGACTCTCTAAAATTGAAAAATGCCGAGTTTCTCCTATACTGGACTCGTTAAAATTTCATAGTAAAGGACCTGTTCGATTACAAACAGGAACGGACCACTCCTTCTTAGGGTTCGAATCTAAACTAAGTTGGACTCATCCGAAGGATGAGCTTATAATCAAGCAAATGTTATCCTCCTCAAGCTTGTAAAAAATAAAGAGGTAATTGCCAGAAATGGTGGGGGAAAAGAGAGGAAAATGAGCCTATTTGTCATGCTTTGTAACCACTCTTGAACACGACACTTTTATTCACCTGGGTTGGGAAATCCTTTGCCTAACAGTTGATCAAACCACATTGAAAGTCTTCAGCCGGTTTCTGGGTATTAACTTTGGGTCAATCGTCACCAAGCCATCTGTTGTGTCGTTATGTGTTCAAGAGGTCACTGCAAATAAACCATTCATCTACAAAATATCTGTCATCCATCTTGACCATCCCTGAGTGAGTCCTTGCAACTAAATTTCTTCAACTTGTTCTATAATTTCTTGTTGTGGGCTTGCCTACGATGGATCGCTTTCTATCGACATCAGCACATTATCTAGAAAGATGATCTAGAAATCATCAGTACCTTGAAATCTGCATGCCTCAATGGCAGGTTTCTCGCCTTTGACGACAGTTTACATCATTGAATTTCGATCGAAGGATTCCGTGACATGTTCGACATCAACACATCTACTCACATCTCATGGATTGTACTGGGTACTTTGAGAACCATTGACATCACTAGTGGTCTCTCTCACACTTGTTAACAGTTTACATCATTGACTGGTAATCAAGTGGTTTCTACCATGTTCAACATCAACTCATTTATTCGCATGGATAGAATCGTACTATTTCGGGAAGCAGAAATGAAGACCCTGGATCTAGTTTCCGCCATCCAGGCTGCGAGGAGTTTTGTATTCATTATACAGTAGACTAATTATAAATAGATGGCTGCGTCCATACTGTGTCTACATGTGTCTATGATTATGATGTATTGCGAAATCATTCCTATATCAGAGCAGTAGTTAGTTTGTTAGTTAAGTTTTTGATCTGAGTATGGGAATGCCTACCTCAACGATGATATGATCTCATATATGTATTTTGTGTTGAATATTTGCAGGTTCCGATTGGGCTCTCCACAAGATAATCCTCGAAATGATAAAGTGCTTCACCCTTCCTAGAAGATATAAAACCCTGATCTACTACAGACCTCACACTTTAGGGGGCAATCTATTACACTAAAATTTGTCACCATGACTATTTGCAGTCAGTATGGCTCCATCAATAACCATACTGTCCTCCTTGGCAAGTCTTATACCTCTGCTCCTCATGTCAAACTCCAAAAAAGAGAGAAAGCCTTTAAAAAATCAATATAACTCTGGTTCCGCACTTTCTCTTACTCTTACCTGCGGGCACGCACCTCAAGTACATAATACCTGCATACTTGTACGCTCTGTCTGTAAAGGGGTGGGTGCGTACCCCTGTAAAAGTCAAAAGGCGCAAGTTTTACTTCAAAAAACTTACTTGCGATCGATTCTAGAGCATTCTAGAAGATGGTTTGACGTGGATTGAGCGCCTCCAGATGGTTCATGCATCCTAATGAAAGAGGAACTTATCCCATGAAGAGGGGAGCTATCCCTTTGAAAGAGGGGCTTATCCCATTGATGGTGGACCTGTTTAACTTCCTCCAAAGCATTATAAATACAGGCATTGGGCCAGAGGCAAGGGGGGTTGAAAGCTGAACATTCCTAAGGGTAGATGTTGCTGAAATTAGGACTCCCTTATAGAGCTTGAGAGGAGAGATCACATTCCTTTCTTAGCTTCATTTGGAAGTGGGTGAGCTGATAAAAGTAGAGGAGAACTCTTGCTGGACCCTGGGAGGGACCTGCATAATACCAAGGCATTGGTTGTAAGGTTTCTTTTGTTTCCAATTAATACAATTAAGTTCATTTTTCTCAACAGGTTGTTATATATAATTTGTTTCATAAACTCATTGGTCTTTATGATGAATATGTTTTATTATATGAGTTATTCAGGTGCTATGTAATCGTTTGCTTGTTTGTGTATGCAGGCTTCAAGGAGAGGAGCTCATCTGGATCGAAGAGGCTTGGCCGCTACAAACTGCATTGGACTAAAGGTAAGCCTTAAACACCTGGTTGCTTTTATTTTAAATGCATATTTAGGGAAAGATAGTGCTTGATTGTTTTGTTTGTCACTAGAAAAGCCTTATTTGCTAGGGAGGTCGGTTTTGTTTGCAAAATTGACTCTTTCCGCATGACACATGTACATATGCATCACATCCAAATAACCTCAAATGTGAAAGAGAAGGTTTCTTACCAGTCCATACCTCTTGTGGAATCTTATCCTCTAACGATGATGAAGGTGATCTATTGACAAGGTATCATGCAGTCTCCACTGCCTCTGCCCAAAATTCTTGTCCTAACCTGGCACCACTGAGCATGGTTCTTGCCTTTTCCATCAATATCTTGTTCATTCTTTCTGCAACTCCATTTTGCAAAGGCATGTATGGAGTAGTCTTCTATCATGCTATACCACACTTCTTACAAAACTCTCCACCATTATCTATCCTCAGCACCTTTATCTTCTTGCCTGCCTGGTTTTCCACCAGAGCCTTAAATTCTTTAAACATGTCAAAGACTTCAGATTTCTTCCTGAGAAAATATATCCATTTATTCCTTGAGAAGTCATCTATAAATAATACATAGTACACAGACTTACCCAGTGATGGAACCGACATAGGTCCAAACACATCATTGTGTACAAGCTCTAATACATGTTTCTCCCTCTTAGCACCAGAGGGGAAACTCACCCAATTTTGCTTTCCATATACACAATTTTCAGAGAAACAAAAATCCATAGAGAAATTATACATACCTTCTACCATACCATTACCATGAAGTATTCGAAGGCCCTTCTCTCCAATATGTCCAAGCCTTTGATGCCATAGCATGGTCTTTTCTCTAGAGACCACTATATTTTCTACTCCACCTTCAGGAACCACAAAAACATTTCACCCATCAATAACAGTGCTACCCCGAAGCTTGTACATAGTTCCAATCCAAACTCCTCGCATTAATACTAGTGCTCCCCGAACCATATTACAGGTATGTTTCTCAAACACTAATTTTACATCAGCATCATCCAACTTGCTTACAAAAAATATATTTCTGGCCAATGCAGGAATATGCAGAACACCCAAAAGTGTTCTAATCCTTCCACCTTGGAACTTCAACTTGAATTTTATGCGACCAACCATTATAGCCTTCCTAGCATCCCCTAAGAAGACATCACCACCATCATATTTCTCATACTCGCATAACCAATCTTTATGGGGAGTGAAGTGAAAGGATGCACTTGGGTCAATCAACCATGCCCCATGATCTACATGTGTACTTGAAGAAAAAGCCAGGTAAACATCCCCACCTTCATTTGAGGTGGTTTTTTCCTTTGCAGAAGGAGCATCATCAGATCCCTTTCCTTTCTCAGGAGCTTTAGATTTACAGTCCCTTTGAAGTGCCCTTCCTTTCTGTATATCCAGCACACCTTTACAGGCTTTCCTGGAGATTCAGATCTCCCACTCGAGGAATTATTTTTGTTTCTGTTCTGGGACTGTCCTCGTCCAGACAAGGCATCACCATTTTTGCCCTCCATATTTTTTTGTCTCATTTCCTTCGACAACAAGGATGAGACTATTTCATCAAACTGCAAGGCAGTTGCATAGCTACCTATTGCAACAACCAGGAAATCCCACGGATCTAGTAGAGAACACAAAAAACTGACGCACTTATCTTCATCTAAAATTTTAATATCAACAGAGTAGGTTTTAACCTTATACCGAAATTACTTGCATACAAATTCTAAAAACCGAAAATAAACAATGGTGAGAGCATAAAACACAAAACATATATACACAGAGATTTGTCCTTGGATCCCAAAACCAGGACTACCAAATTGATTTTTCATTATGTTCCTTTCAATGTTATAATACATATATATACATGCTGAAGCATCCATAAACCTTATATTAGAACATAACCATAGTTCCCTTGACCAGATCTACAAAATACCATGAACAGAAAACCATCATGCCCAAAACCATGTGTGAAACCCATGCACAAAGCCATAGGTAGGTCCGACCACCTAATATAGGGTCCCAAAAAAATTTCTTGGGGTGTTCCCCTGAACCCCCTGCACACCCCCCTATGACCCCTTGGCATTGCCCGATGCAACGCACAGGGGGAGCTTCCATCCCCTCACGCGTGGGGTAGTTGTGGAAAGAATATAACACAACCCAACAAACAAATAATAACTAGATTACCATAATATTAAAGGCATTTAGATGCTCTGTCACCGAGTGTCCATCTTTCATCCTCATGTTATACAAGTTTTTCTGTAGGAACAATTTATTCACCAGGGACTTAGATTGGTACAAAGTCCCTAACTTGTCTCACAAATCCTTCACTGAAGCTTCCCCTAATACATTCAACAATACTGAATTTGAGACACACAATCATGTTGTGCTCTTTGCCTTCCAATCCAACTTCGCCCAGTCTTCAACTGACATTGTTGTTGGTTTAGTAACCGGATCTACCATGATCCACTGATCTTTATCCACTAGCAGATCCTCCATCTTGAGTTTCCACAACTCAAAAATGTTACCATTAAATTTCTCAATCTCTATCATTCCACTGCTCGTCATCTTATTTCACCACAAGAATCGATCGTACAGATCTCCCACTTAACAGGATCTACCATAGGCGCGAGTAAAACCCCTCAGCATCAAAGGCATCCCCTTGAAGCCAAAACAACTCTGATACCAAATGTAGGTTTTAACCCCGTAAAGAAATTACCTGCATACAAATTCTAAAAAACATAAAATAAACAATTGCAAGAGCATAAAACATAAAACATATATACACAGAGATTTTCCCTTGGATCCCAAAACCCGGACTACCAGATTGATTTTTCTTTATATTCCTTTCAATGTTACAATACATATATATACATGTGAAGCATCCATAAACCCCAATCCATTAACCCTATATTAGAACATAACCGTAGTTTCCTTGACCAGATCTACAAAATACCATGGATAGAAAACCATCATGCCCAAAATGATGTGTGAAATCCATGCACAAAACCATAGGTAGGTCTGCCCACCTAACATAGGATCCAATTTTTTTATTTTTATTTTTATTTTTATTTTTTTATTTTATTTTTTATTTTTATTTTTATTTTTTTTCCGAGGATGCTACGCCCAACGCAATGTACAGGGGGGTCTATTGCCCCCTTGCTCATGGGGTAGTCATGGAAAGAATATAAGACACACCCCACACTGTTGACTTTTGTTTTCTTCTAGCACATCTCTGACATACCAAACACTTGCGAGCATAGACATGTGCATCTTTGAATAATGTAGGCTAGTAGAAACCGCCCCACATGACCTTGTGCATTGTTGTCTTTCTCACAAAGTGACCCCCGACTGGTCTATCATGGAGATCATGTAACACCCTTTCCGAATCATGTGCATCCAGACACCTGAGTGAAACGTCATTGTGATGTTTTCTGTAAAGCACTCCTTGCACCAACTAGTAAGATAAATATTTTAGTCAAAGTGGCCTCTTCTGCTGCATATAGAAGTGAGAGGGCATGGTCCCATTCTCATGGTACTGGCACACGTCTGCATACCAAGAGTTTTCGTGTGAAGTGGGGGGGGGGGAGGGAGGTCGGGTGCTCCCTCAACATTATACATTTCAATTTCTTACTCCCAATCGGGGAGCTCTACATCTTCCTCTTGTGCATGTATTGCTTCAGCTGCTAATCTAAAAAGACCGTAACCCTTTATGGTGTGAACTGGATTGATGTAAATATCATATTCTTGTAGTTCTGTCATCCAGTTTGCCCGTCTTTCACCCAATTCTTGCTGGACATGCAATGATCTAACTGTTGGGTGATGCACAAAGACAATGCAATGATTTTTCAAGAGGTAGGGTCTGAAGTGTTTAACCACCTTGTAAACTGTATATGCATGTTTTTCCATGACATGATAGTTTAGTTCATGTCCTTTCAAGCTCGCACTCATGAAAGATATGGGTCATTATTTGTTCAAGACATCTTTCTGAGTGAGCACAACATCGAGTGAAGTATCGGAAGAAAAAGTGTAGAGAAAGAAATCTTTGTTGAAATTTGAGTTGTAGAGTGCAGTCACCTTTGTTACAGCTTGCTTAATCAGGGAAAAAGCTTCCTTTTCCTTTTCCCCCCAATCGTATATCGTGTCCTTCTTGGTTATCTCTTGAATGGGTTTGAAAATCTGCATATAATCAGAGACAAAATTTCTGAGGAAGTTGAGCATCCCCAAGAAGGACTGCATAGCTTTCTTGTTCATGGGATAAGGAATATACGTGATGGTGTGAAATCTATTTGGATCTACCTTGATCCCACTCTTGGAAATGATGTGCTTGAGGAGGTTACCCTTAGACACTACAAAGACACTCTTCTTGGGATTTAAGGATGTTCCATACTTCCGACATCGCTCAAATATTTTCTTGAGATGGCACAGGTGGTCTAACCATTGTCTAGAGAAGATTGGCTTGTCGTCGAGGTAGGCCACTACGCTCTATCTGATGAGCCCACAGAAAGTGATGTCCATTGTGCACTGAAATTTATCCCCTGCATTTACTAGCCCAAACGACATTCTACGGTAAGCGAACGTACCCCACTTGGTACGAAAATGTTTTTTTCATTCTGTTAGGTTCTGCTACTAGAACCTGATTGTATCCTGAGAAATCGTCTAGCAAAGAGAACATCTCTACTCCAGATAATGTCTGTAATATGTGATCCATAGATGACACTGGGTATTTATCTTTGTCCAAGGCAAAGTTAAGATTTAAGAAATCAACGCACAAGCGAATCTCCCTGGATTTCTTCATGACATGGACTAGATTTGAAACCCACAAGTAATGATGAACATTATAGATGATTTGACCATCCAACAACTTAGTTAATTATTTCTGAATGAGGGGCTCAAGTGATGGATGCACTTTCCTTAGTTTCTGTTGAAACAACTTGGCCCCTTCCTTGATAGGAATGACATTTTGGATTATTCATGTGTCGTATGTTTTCAAATCATCATACATCCATGCAAACATATCATGATACTATCTGAATAGCGGACAAAGATTGTCGCTCTTTTTATGTGAAAAAAGTACCAAGGTTCACGAACTTTGGATCATTTTCTTTTCCCAGGTTGATCTATTCGTAAAACATTGTCGAACTATGGGTTTTAGCATTCACTGGCCCCTAAAAGCTGTTTTGCAGGTCATACAGCTTTTTGAGTGATAACACACCCTTGGGGATGAGGTTGCCTTTACTGTCATCAGCTGCACTCTGTAGAGTTTGCTCTTGCTCGTCTTCAACTATTGCTGTGTCCTTGAAGACGTCAATGTTATCCATGAAATTCAGTATCTGTTGATCATAATAAAAAACACATAAACACATAAATTAGAGATGTTATTAGAGATAAATGGCTTATACAAAATTTAAACATAAAATCTATCCCTCAGCGGTGTCATCCTAGTAGCTACATTTTCCAGAGCATATGTAGCTGCACTATGCATTCTTGGTAAAGAAATAATATTGAAGGCTTGGAAGTTAGAGATAAGTCAATATACCTCTTGTTGATAACTCTTAAGATAGGGTGAAACACTGTGTATGGTATTACGTACCTGATGCACCACAATATTTGAATCACTTACCACTTTTAACACAATAATGTTGAGGCTGATGGATTTTTTTAAGCCCAAAATGAGTGCTTCATAATCAACGGTGTTGTTCGTGCACTCAAACTCCAAGTGGCTTAAGACTAAATGTTTCCTTTGCAATGGTTTTGTCAAAACACAACCAGCTCTAGATCCCTCCCGTGTCTTGGATTCGTCAAAGTATAAGGTCCACATATTATCTGTACAAGAACCCTTTGTCACCTAGTAGTACTGTCACTACTGTTGTTACTGTTACAATCTATGGTACAAGTTTCATTTTCGCTAGTTGCACAAGGAAGGAGACCCAACTGTGTGTCTGGTGGGGTTGGGGCTAGTTGTGCGAGATAACACCCCATATGTGTTTCTAGAAAGTAATTGCCTAACATGACTTCTGCGAAATTCAACGGTTCATTTTTACCATTCAAGGGAGTAACATTTTGTTTCATGTATCTTTCCGAAAACACCTGGATCTGGTTGTTTCTACCCTTACTTGAAAGCCATAAGTGTGACCAGTTTGTAGAAACATATCCTTGCAACTTTCTAGACCAGTATCTAATGAGTAGTAAGCCATATGCTTCCAGGATGTCCACAATCACAATGTTAATGCACTGATGAACTCGTCCGTTGGATGATAACCGGATGATCACATCCTGAAGTTCACCAATGGCTGGCACACATGTTCTGTCAAGTTGGATGATCTACGCCATTGTGCTACTCCATTGAGCATTAATCCTCTTAGCAATGGAGAGTGGCATGACATTGATTGACATGCTATAATCAACCAAATAGTTGTGGACATTAAAGTTGAATATCTCGAATAACAAAGAAAATGATGGGTAGAGCGAGTTTTCTTCTTCCATACAGAGCGCGTTGAGCATGGATGCGAGTGAGTCAGGAGACTTACTTGGTCCCTTGCTAGAAGAGGCAACACTATCTATGGAGGTTTTCCCTAGTGCACGCAAAAGAATATCCCGCTGACCCATGATCTTGGTTAACTCATACAGAGATTGATGAGCCCCATAAATGGGTAATTATATGGGCTCATTTTGCCTCCTAACTTAGCTTAATCCACAATTCTCATTAGTTTATTGCATGTTTTTTATTATATTTATGCTAATAAAGTGAGTTGGGTTGGTCATTATGCCTTGAAGTCTAATGGGTGCTTAATGTAGATTTTTGGTCAATTTTGGAGACAAAATCAAGGATTTAATGAACATTTGGCAGCAAATATTCGAAGAAGACAAGGGAGAGGATTTATAGGAGGGGGTCCCCCTCATTTATAACTCCCTACTTCGAATTCTCCTTCAAAAAGCTTGGAGTACAAGTAGCCAGATCAATGCACCAAAGGGGCAGCCAAGCAGGTGGAGGTTAACTGTTGTCTATCTCAGGTTTTGGGAGCCAAGAAGCTGTTGGGAGCTCCAGTTGTATAAGTAGATAGGCCTAGGGCCTCATTAGGTTGTTGAATATTAGTCAAATTTTCCAACTTTTGTTGCAGTTTTTCTCTGCTCAACTTCGAGCCTACTTTTGTTAACAGTTCATGTAATGCTAGTATTATTTTGATAATGAAGATGAGATCTTGTTCGAGCTAGCACTGAGTTACCTCAGAGGGTTGAAACTCTTGGGTTAGGGCCTAATCCAAGCAGCCAAGCACCTATTGTTTTGTATTTATATGTTTTGCTTTAGTTTATGAATTAGTTGCTGTTAGATAGATTTATGTCTTAGTTAAGAATAGGTTGCTTTTGGTGATTGAAAAGGTTGTTTCCATTTCAATTTGCGATAGCAAGTTGAAGAGTGATAGGAAAAAGATACAAAAAGGCCATCAACAAAGCCTTGGCCTCCTTTCCTCCCTCTGGGACCATGAATTAAGGCTAAGACCCTCTTGTTGTCACAAAAAACACAGATTTGCCTTTTCCATAGGATTTCTAGTGTTGCAGTTTGTTAGAAGGTTAATGCTTTTTTGTAGATCTATTTCACCATGCTCATTTCTATCTTTGCAATAAATTTCCTTCCATGCTTTCTTTCCATATAGCACTTTTTAACATTTACTTTCCTAGATCAGAATTTAGACTAGCTTGATGCAAAGTTTTGTTTTTTTGATGTAGCTAGTTTCCTTGCTTGCTTAATCTCATGGTGTGAGTTTTAATTCTCTTGCAGCAATACTCTTCTCACAATAAGCCAGCCCACCAGCCATCACCATTTCTCTTTTATTTATGTTCCACAGGTCACCCAAAGCCCCTCACAAATCTGCCTTAATTTTCCGCACTTTTCTCATGAACTTTCCTCTCCTTCTTTCAACAAGTCCAACCATCTTTCTCTTCCCCAATCCTTCTTTATAAATCCTAGACACCTTAACACATCATCCTAGCCATCAGCTACCCTTTCCACCCATTTTCTCACCTTAAAAACCTCCAAAACAACTCTCAGCATCCTCCTATAGACCTCTTGTAGATCCCCTACAACCTCCTGTAGATTTTCCTATAGGTGTCTTTTTGAAGTTCGATTGCAGGAAAAGCCTCCAGAAGGCCACCTAGGGCATCCTAGGACCCCTCCACACCTTCATACACCTTTGAAAACTCCAAAGTCGCCCTCCATCGCTACCTAATCACTGCCACATTCACAAACAAATAAATTACAGGCATGACAATTTCACCTAAAAATACATAAAAATTCAAAAAGATGTTTGTTTTCTCATTTCCTTCTAGAAATAGCTTGAGTAGATGTTGTTTACTTGCTAGGTTAAGTGATGGCATTCATTTCATGGCTTTTCTCTCTCTTTCTGCAAAAAGTAGGATTAGTTGGTTAATTAGGGTTTGCTAGGTTTACCTTGCATTTCAGTCTTTTTCTCCTTTCTGCAAGTAGAGTAGCCTCTATAAAGTAAGCTTTCATTTCTATCACATATAAAGATTCTTCTGGAATTCATAGAAGTTGGCTTAAGCTCCTAGTGATCTTGCGCCAGCTGACCAAGTGACAACCTGCAGTAAGAACTAGTACTTGTGCATACAGCACCGTCGCTTCCAAGTTTGTTATGAACTACCGGGTTGATAAAAAGTAAAGTAGGAAGCCCAGGAGTTGCAACATTATTGCTGCAATGCTTGTGCTCACCACTTTTTGGCGCCGTTGCCGGGGAAGCGTCCGAGTATTTTGTTATTACTACTTTCTTCTATTTCTTCTTGCAACATTTTTCTAAGTAGTTTATTTCAGCAAAAGT
Organism: Pinus tabuliformis; assembly: GCA_031772625.1. Taxonomy (NCBI): domain Eukaryota; kingdom Viridiplantae; phylum Streptophyta; class Pinopsida; order Pinales; family Pinaceae; genus Pinus; species Pinus tabuliformis. The sequence goes on from CM062819.1 coordinate 163,492,449, forward strand.
AGAGTAGTTATTTCCCTGCTTTCATTTCAATTCTGCAATTTCCATTTCAGCAAAAGTAGATTAGTTATTTCCCTGCTTTCATTTCAATTATGCAATTTCCATTTCAACAAAAGTAGATTAGTCATTTTTCGGCTTTCATTTTAATTCTACAATTTCCATTTCAGCAAAAGTAGATTTTCATTTCCTTGCTTTCAATTCTGCATTTCATTTTCTTTCCTTTTCAGTTCTGCAATTTCATTTAGCAAGTTCATTTTAGGTAGTTGTAATTTGTTTGTTCAATCAATTTTAGTTTTGTAGGTAATATCAGTGTGGGGGAAAAGAAACAAAAACCAACCAAAAAGACTTCCTTTCATGCCTCGTAGGAACAGAGATAATTCAGGAAAATTCTTACCCAACACCCCCACCACATCACATAGCCACCCTTCTCTCTTGTTTGGTGGCAGTGATTAGGAAGAACCTTTAGGTAAGCAACCAGAGATATTTGAAGAACCTATAGGGGATGAAGAAGAAGGAAACATCCCTCCTGAGACAATGGATGAAAACAGAAATTGCTAGGGGGAATGGAGAAAGAGTAGAGGGTGCCTTTCCCATCTGAGAGATTAATGGGGACACTAAAATGAAGAACATAAGCCCTTTAGCGCTACCCCACTTCCATGGATTGACTACAGAAGATCCTGATACCTTTTTCTTTGAGTTTTCTATTATCTGTCAAACCTATGACTATGCAGAAGATGAGCAAAAGTTGAAACTATTTCCTTCTACCCTCAAGGATGCAGCATTGCGCTGGTTCATGGGGTTGCCTGGAAATAGTATCACAACTTGGGTTCAGATGTTGTAGGCCTTTAATAACAAATATCGAGACTATTGTAGGTCAAAAGACACCAAGGAAGAAATCTTCCGAATGACCATGGGAAGTGATGAATCTTTGGAAGATTATGAAGAGAGGTTCCAGCTCAGTTACAAAAGGGCCAGGTGCACACTTGACCCCGAATCTCTGAAGTTGGTCCTGCTCAGGGGAATTCTGGAAGACCTTCTAGACACCCTCCATCTACTGGCTGGAGGAGACATCTACCAACTACCTTATGAAGACATAAAAATTGTTTTTAGAAACCATTCTAGGGCAACCAGAAAGAGAGGTAGGGGGAGTCAACCCATAACCAGTACCTCCTCATCCAATTCATCCCTCAAAGGTGAACTTGGAAACATGCTGGAAGACCTCAAGAGTGAGATGCTGTAGACTCTTGCCATGCAAATGGATACCTTGCATATCAAAAGGAAACAAGAGGAAGCAAAGAGGGCTTTGGCCATTTTCTATCCTAGGTTCACCAAAAGGCATCCTAGGAACGAGTGTCCATTAAACTCTATAGAGGTTTGTTCGATCTGCGAAGAAGATCATTCTATAGATAAGTGCCCTTCCTTGCCTAGACTTAAAGTTGTATACCAGGGGGGCGAAGGAGCCACTAAACCACTCTATTTCATGAACCAATGGAGACCGCATGGACCTAGACCATACCAGCAGGGGATGTAAGGGACATCTCAGGCATACTACAACCCAAACCAAGCCACTTCCATACCTTCTTGGGGCCCTCCTACTCATCCTTCCTGGTCCACACCTCCTCCTTGCTCCTGTCCATCTCAATATCATGCCCAACCAGCTGCTCATGCATTTCAATCCTATGCTCAACCACAACCATTGCCTCCTACTCCACCAAGGCAACCCCAAATGCTTGCCCAGACGAACCCGAACCCGAACAATAGACAGGCCCAACAAGTATATAGTGGGGAACCATCATACCCAACTTATGCTGTGGAGATTTAGGAGATTAACCTACGATCCAGGAAGGTTCTCCTAGATAGCCAGCCTCCCCCTCAGGAGGTTGAGGAAGATAAAGGGGAAAGTGAATTGAAAAAAATTCCACCCCTTCCTGAGGGATTATCCAGGACTATGCAACCCACCCCAAAAGAAATTGAACTTCTGGGAGAATTGAAACAGTTATGTGTAAAGATAACTCTTCTCCAAGCCATAAAGGATGTGCCTATATACAATAAGATGATCAAATAGAATTTATTTAGGCATCCAGGCAGGTGCAAGAGGGATGCCCCAACCATCAATGTCATAGGACAACTGTCCGATCTGATGTTGGGGTAGGTGATCTGTCTGAAATATCTAGACCATGTAAGCCCAGTAGTTGATGTCCACATCAATGGCACCATTATCACACATACCTTGATTGATCTGGGAGCTTCCATTAATGTGATGACAAAGGACACCATGGTCAAACTCAACCTCCAGGGCTCCTTCAGGAAGACCACAACAGTACTATAGCTAGCAAACTGCTCCACCATGACCCCTGAAGGGATTGTGGAGGATGTGATGGTCTCCATTGATTCTTGGGAGTACCCTATTGATTTCTTAGTTCTCTAGCTGAAGGCAAAGCTCACTAGGTGTCCTCTCATCCCGGGAAGACCCTGGTTGGCCACTGTCGATGCTTACATCAGTTGTCGGGCTGGGAGCATGACCATCAAGAACGGGCATATGTCCAAGAAGCTAATCCTATACCCTCCTGCCCAACCCTTGCTAAAACATGAACTACCTCTCTAGCTGGAGGAGGAGGATGAGGATGAAGTCTATTCAGCACCACTGTGTGCAGTAGAAACTATCATGGGGGAAAAACCACAAAATGAGGATGATATCCTTGAAAATTTAATCCAGAATCCACCCCCCAATATTTTTCCATTAGAAGATCTAGTGAAAGAAACCCAAGACAATCCCTTAACTGATCTCTGTGTGGCTGACCCAAGCTCTCTCCGTGTTAAGAATATAGAGCACGACCCAGAAAGAACCTTGAAAATCAGCTCATCCCTATCCACTTCCTAGGAGAAGGAACTGTTCAGCTTATTGAGAAAAAATTTAGATGCATTCGCTTGGAATTATAGGGAGATGAAGGGAGTGCACCCTTCAGTTTGTAATCATCACATATACATTAAGGAAGATTGCAAACCAGTCAAGCAGCCTCAAAGGAGGATGAATCGAGCCCTTAAATACATTGTTAATGAGAATTGTAGAAATTACTGGATGCAGGATTCATCTACCCCATCTCTAATAGTGAATGGGTCTCTCCTTTGGTGCTAGTGCCAAATAAAAATGGTAAGTGGAGAATCTGTGTCGATTATCGGGAGCTAAACAAAGCCACTCAAAAGGACCATTTTCTTTTGCCCTTCTGTTACAGGGAAAAGTTTCTATATAGAACTTCTCTATCCCACTAAGGTGTGACAGTTGCCTTAGAAACAAACAGAGAAAAGCTACTTTCGTTTTTCCTTTATGAATTATAAATAGAGAAGAACAAGAAGACCAACCTCTGTCTTGCGCTAATCTCCTGATTCGATTCCTCTCTTCTTTGATAGTATTTAGCTACCTGCTCCCTTGCACACCCAGCTTCACCAAGTACCTGTAAGATCACAGTAGCATAGCACTATACAAAGACATGGATCTATAATCATAAACAATCTAGGATCAGATGTAAATTGACCATACAAATGCAACAAATATGAATGACACAAGAGTATGGAGGAAAACTAGAATAGCTTTTATTGATAAACAAGAAAGAGCCAAGAGGAGTTACAACTAGTGGTTCTGACCCAGCATCAACCTCTCAACAAAGAAGCCCCTCTTCACCTCACACAAAGCTTAGATCACCCAACAATCTGATGTTTGTCTCAAGAAACCAACAACAATTCCTTACAATATGCAAAATTCCAGCCTCTGCATCTCTGGGATGAGGGATCCATATATAGATATCTGTAAGGGGGATGAGTTAGCTTGTGATTTTGACTAGTGTCTTCTCTCTGATAGTTCTTTCTTCCACTTGGAGACTGATGATCTCTTACTCATCCTTGGTTGAATTCAGAGAGGCAAGTGTCACAGGAGAAGATTCTGGAAGCTTCCATTGCCTCTCCACCTCGCGGAATGACACTGCCATTTGTCATTTCTCGCCCATCACACCCCATAGAAGGGATTTTTGAAATGCAGCGCACCCACACAGTGTATTTAGGTGCAATGAAATGCACTTAGCCAGTGGAGCAGCTGAAATGATCCTGTTTTGACCAATTCTGAGCAGTTTTTCATGGAGAACTTCTGGGAGAAGCTGTAATCTGTTGAACTTGTTCCTTTAGGGGTTAGAACAACACTTTTAGGGACTTAGGAGCCCTTGATTTATGGACATTTCATACTTGGGGTTGTAGGGCCCAAAAATGTCTATAACAATTGCCCCCTAAAGCATGAGGTCGTTAATCTTTTGATGTCGGGTGAAATGCTTTATTATGAGGATCCGAAGTTCTTTCAATGCTGGGAGGAGACCTGTAATAAGATACAATACAATACATTATCTTCATAATACTTTCATGATCTAGCTGAGGCGGGCATTCCCATGCTCAGCTTTATAAATTCATTTTCATGTACATAGGACAGACAATCGTCTGAGTGTAGACTGATGATTCTGGTAGAGCCATCATCCCTTTGATTGGATGATTATCTGTGCAGCAATGATGTACATTTGATGTCTTTATTTCCCTGAATATATATCGCAGCCTGAATGGATGAAACTAGATCTGGGGTCTTCAATCTCGTTCGATCTTCACTCGAAGTACAAGTCGATCCATGTGAGAAATGTTCTGACGTCGAACATGGAAAGACATCGCTTGATTACCAGCCAATGATGTAAACTGTTAACAAGCACGAGAGGAATCACCGATAATGATAATGACCCTCAAGGTACTGCAGTACAATTCACGTGGTGTGAATAAAGGACTTGGCGTTGAACACCACGCAAAATCTTTCGGTCGAAGGCCATTGATGTAAACCTGTCACCGGAAATGAGAAACTTGCCATTAAGGCATGCAAGCTTCAAAGTACTGAATGGGGTGTTCCTAGATCAACTTCTTGGATAATGAGCTGATGTCGACAAGAAGCGATTCGTCACAGGAGGGCCTTAATGAATCCCACATCAATGACACGGAACGGAGAAAATTATTTTAATGGAGGTGAAAACGATCTTGTGATATAAGGTTCAGGGTGGCGGTCATGAAAGAATGGAGTATAAATGTATGGTAGTGGGTGAGACACAGGTGAATTCTCTGAATGACTTCTCTTGAACATATCGGCAACACTGATGTGATGGATTGGTAGCATTAACCCCAAATGTGGATGGTATGATGGGACCATGGTGATGTGACCGATGAATGAAACAACCCAACCCGACTCGGACACGGAGTGGAAGTGTCATGTTCAAGAGCGACTTGCTACCAACAAAGTTTCTTCAAGTTTTCTTCCCAATTTTCCCCAGTCATTGCTGACCAGTACCTCTTTATTTTTGTCAAGCTTGAGGAGGATAACATATGCCTGTTCTATAATTTTCCCTTCGGGCAAACCCATCGCTATGTTTTAACGAGCCTAGTGATAGTGAAACTTGTTCTCGTCTATAGACAAGTTTGTCGCTATTAAAATTTTAACGAGCTTAACGACAAAGATAACTCGGTCCTTTTCAATTTTAGAGATTCTGAAAAGGAACGTAAAGAAAAATCCAAAATTCCTTAAGTCCGAAAAAGTATAAAATAATACAGAAGGGATGAATTTTCGATACTTTTAACGAGCCGAACAAAACAAGCACTTGATCTTTTTGTGTAATAATCCCTCAGGTCCAAAAAGAATAAAATTTAGAGGAGGGATAGCACTTCCTGTCCCTTTAACGAGCTGGAGAGGCCAATGGCTCGGCAATATTTTCATATTTTACGAGTCAGTTGAAAAGAGCTTAAAGGAGACTCGTCTTTTGAGGAACGAGTGATAAAATGGATATCAACTTATTCCAGGTAAGGTTTGGAATTTTCCAATCATGGCAGTGTTACAAGGATGGCTAGTGAGATCACTCTTCGCAGCTGTTCCTCAAAATGTGTAAACAATCAAATGGTGGTGAATGATTGGCCAATGCAAAAGTGGAGGTGACGGTGCAAACACGACCAAGGCTTTAATGGCTGAAGTATTACATTCACGATGGTTATTTACTGGAAATTGGTTCATTTTTTAATGAGCTTAAACTCTAGAGGAACATGTGCTCATTGCTTATGTTTATTTTTTAACGAGCATGAAGTCCGCACTAAAACTGCTCGATTAATCCAGTCATATGATAAGCATGTCTCATATAAAAACGACAACTTTTAGATTTTTGCCCCACATCCTTTCTTTATGCAAGTTAGGAAACGACCAATCCTACGAGTTTAGAGGGTTAGAGGACCTACAAATTTTAAAAAATAAATAGTCGCTCTTCGCTTGCATTCCAAAAGGTTTGCATGCCCCCAGGTATAAAACAGAGTTTCAATATTACCCCTACTTCTTTCCGTCAAAACAATTGTCTTGCCGAGAGAGGCCTACCTCTTACAGGTTACCAAAGATTGTTCTATCTACGGCGTAAACAAAACACTTCTTCGGCGATGTCTACCAAAATAGACAAAGGTGAGTGAAGGAGGCTACTCCACTCATGTAGCTTTGACAAGAGAATCTTGTTCTAGAATAACTCCCTCTTCCAATCACAGACGAGAGTATAGACTAGTCATATTTTCTCGTGGAAACCTACCCTATACCCGAAGTTTTCCTGCTGAAGCAGACAAGGGTGCATGCCCCCTGGGTCTCAGTCATGTCCCCCGAATCACTCGTGCTCATCAGGTGGACGGCCTGGGGACTGAGACATTTCTTGCGTGAAAAGACCATTCAGGGATGGTATATGACTATTTGTTATGCTGATCCAGGAAATGAAAGCTGGTCTACGAGCTTGACCACTCTTCCTTCGTGCGGAAAACACATCACTCTAAAGAGTGATGAGACAATGGCTCTCATGAAATAAATATAGTCTCGTCCAAGGAGTAGATTATAATCCAGGGGTCCTTGAACTACCATCACGTTCATTTGAACAGTTTTCCCTCTCAATGTTATGGGCACATTGGGAAGGATCCCTAGCGGTCGACTGGTTCCTTTATCAAAGCCTATTATATTTCTCATCTCTGGCAAAAGCGATGGTGAACCAAGTGCTTTCCAAGCAGTTGAGGAAAGGATACTCACAGAAGCCCCTTCATCTATGATGGTACCGGCCATAACCATTCTATATATTTGAACAATGATTCAGAATGGTATACTAGCTGGTAAACGGGGTCTGCCTAGTTGATTCCAGTCAAAGGAGACAACTAGGTTGCTTGGAGGTGGGACCGAATAGATGACCGGGTATGACTCTGACGAACTTCCTTCCTGCGGTAAAGGAACGGGTAAATTTCCCCCATGTTCGTTGGAGTTTGTGCTTATGAAAAGAATTTGGACGGTGTCATCCTTGTTCTCTTCGGTGATTGTATCTTCTGAAGATGGAACCTCTGAAGGCAAGACCAGGCCAACTGTCGCCTCGACCTTTTGACTTTCGTCTGGTATGGGTTCAGACGGTTTGTCTTCAATGACAGATGCTTCAGCCGACCACCTGAGCGGGCCAGCCGGATTTTCAACAAGTGACGGACTCGGAAAGAGTTTTTTATATCCAGGAGGAAGTCGTAATGGTGAAACCGGACGATCGTCCAAAACTCTTTTAGCCTCGTCTAAGAAGGGACAACGGTGGACAGCATGATCACCTTCGTACAGTTTACAAGGAAATCTATATTTTCCTTTTTGTCCATGGGCTTCACTAGTTGATGGTGTGTTTTCAACCTGATCATCAGAGGTTGACGACACCGGGTTGTGCAAACGAGGAGACCAGTCCCTTAAGATGCGAGGGATGCAAGGACAATCTCTGTGATAGTGGTCTCCTTTGCAAATGACACATGGCGATTTAGGCTTGGTTGATGCAGTGTGTGGATTTTCGCTAGACGACGCTCGTTTGCCCCCATTCGCTTTTGGCTCCTTCTTCTTCTTCTCTTTCTTCTTCTTTTCCTTCTTCTTCTCGGGTACTTGACTTTTGACTTTACAAGCCCCATCAAGCGAAGAGGAAGGAGGAGAGGAAGAATTAGAGGAAGTAGAAGGTTGGTGGGTAACTCTGGACTCGTCTAGTTGCTGATTCGATTGTTCAGGAATTGCGGTGTTCTGAATGACAGAGGTTGAGAAGAGCCATACGGGCAAACCAATTGTCAGTCCTGGAAGCGACAATGTGGCCATATGGGGTGCACCAACATCTCCCCAAGAGGAGAAGGGACTAGGATTTCCTCCAAGGGGAATTCTTTGGTTGGTGGATTCCATTTTCTCAACCCAAGATCAACATAGGAAAGGGTAATGAATATTCCGTTTAAAATAAATTTTTAGACGCTTTGACACAACATGGTTTTCCAATTTTTAAGAGTCGAGAAAAAACAAAATATGACTCTAGTCTCCTTCGATTTTTAATGAGCCTGAAGTGACAAGTGCTCATATGTACCTTTTCTGTTAAAGAGTCTGAAAAGGAACGAAAGGGACTGCTCTGGAAATCTAGGTAGAGGGATTACCAAACCAATCGCAAAACTAGAGAATAAGTTTTATGGTACGGCAGTCAATCTTCCCGAATGTTGTGTTCAGTGCATTACGATCGATAGGGCGGCAGACACGGCTTCCTATCGATAAAGGATTAAGCCCATTGGGGTCTCCCAAAATATACTCGACAGTACGTGGGAGCTCAAGTCCGTACTGGCACTTATCGTCTTAAAGTGGAGGAATCACCCAACCATTAGTAAGAACAACAGTTACCAGGCTTTACGACGCCAGAATACGTCTCTAGCCTAGACTTCTAGATGTTGTGCATTAAGTTCCAAAGCGTTGTTAGATTCATTGAATTTATTTTAAGTTGATCTTGTTTATGAAGTTTGCCTTTCAGGTTCACCGCGAGATGTATATGTAATTCCTAAAATGCAATCTAAGATGATAAACAAACTTTTTATCTTCTTTGTGCAATGAAAATCCTAGCTACTAAGGAAAAGAAAGACATAATCTTTTCTCAAAGAGAAAAGAGCACACTCTAAATGCACTTTCTTAAATCAAACCAATCAGACTGTCTATATGCAAATGCACATGCATGTATTTGTTTTCGACTTTCTTAGTATATGAATGATAAGAAGAAAGTTGATGCACAAATCTGAATTTCTTTTCAAGCGACAAATATCAACAAGTTTCTTTTCAAAATAAAAAATGTAGACGATCACAACACCTTACGATTTTGAAATGAATACTTGTTTTTGACACTAGAAAATTACAAATTCAGACCAAAAACAATAGTAACAAGATAATCGACTATCAACAACAATCAAAATTTTTCCTATGATCGAAATCGACACTTACGACAGTTTTAAATCAAAGGAAGACAGTACGATTATGCTACTTTTGCAAAGGAGAACTGAAAATGACTCAACAAACACACAAAAACATTTACAGTTCTTTTGTACAAAGGAGGCGGAATAACAGCAAGGAAAAGGGGTTTCAAATAGACATATACTGATCACAGGCAGCAAAATTCAGGAATAGAATTGGAAAGAATGAATCACAGAAGCCACAACTGCACAGAGCTAGTCTGATCAGCGCACCTGTAACACAGAGAATCTGAAATGCAGCGCAGCTTGTCCACTCGGGAAGTGCACTGAAATTTAGAATCTCTGAACAGTACCTGCGCTAGGCCAGAAACGAGACTCTGCTCGGGTTCCAGGTCACAGTTGGCAGTTCAGTTCTTGGGTTTTGGTCGAGCAAAAAACAATCAGTAATGCAACAATCAGGGGTAGATCTAAGGAGGATCTAAGAGCTATCACCAGGGCAATCAGAGAGTTTGTGAATCAATTGTTTAAATCATAAACAGATCCTCGAGATTGACTGAAGGAACATTTATATACTTTGCATTTGCATAGCAAATGCAGTTCGAAAGCTACCTGGCACGACTTCAGGCTCCATCTGTAAGTTTATGAAATATACAACAAGGAAGATAAACAAACAAACTAATGTTTTCCCCAGCGGAGTCGCCGTTTTGTTACAGGGAAAAGTGTCTATATAGAACTGCTCTATCCCACTAAGGTGTGACAGTTGCCTTAGAAACAAACAGAGAAAAGCTACTTTCGTTTTTCCTTTATGAATTATAAATAGAGAAGAACAAGAAGACCAACCTCTGTCTTGTGCTAATCTCCTGATTCAATTCCTCTCTTCTTTGATAGTCTTTAGCTACCTGCTCCCTTGCACGCCTAGCTTCACCAAGTACCTGTAAGATCATAGTAGCATAGCACTATACAAAGACATGGATCTATAATTATAAACAATCTAGGATTAGATGTAAATTGACCATACAAATGCAACAAATATGAATGAAACAAAAGTATGGAGGAAAACTATAATAGCTTTTATTGATAAACAAGAAAGAGCCTAGAGGAGTCACAACCAGTGGTTCTGACCCAGCATCAACCTCTCAGCAAAGAAGCCCCTCTTCACCTCATACAAAGCTTAGATCACCCAACAATCTGATGTTTGTCTCAAGAAACCAATAGCAATTCCTTACATTATGCAAAATTCCAGCCTCTGGATCTCTGGGATGAGGGATCCATATATAGATATCTGTAAGGGGAATGAGTCAGCTTGTGATTTTGACTAGTGTCTTCTCTCTGATAGTTCTTGCTTCCACTGGGAGACTGATGATCTCTTACTCATCCTTGGTCGAATTCACAAAGGCAAGTGTCACAGGAGAAGATTCTGGAAGCTTCCATTGCCTCTCCACCTCGCGGAATGACACTGTCGTTTGTCATTTCCCGCCCATTGCACCCCATAGAAGGGATTTTTGAAATGAAACGCACCCACACAATGTATTTAGGTGCAATGCAACACACTTAGCCAGTGGAGCAGTTGAAATGATCCTATTTTGACCAATTTTGAGCAGTTTTTCATGGAGAACTTCTGGGAGAAGCTGTAATCTGTTGACCTTGTTCCTTTAGGGGTTAGAACAACACTTTTAGGGACTTAGGAGCCCTTGATTTATGGACATTTCATACTTGGGGTTGTAGGGCCCAAAAATGTCTATAACACCTTCATAGATCAAGTGTTAGATGGTTTGGCGGGGAAAACGTTTTTCTCCTTCCTAGATGGGTTCAGCGGGTACAACCAGATTCAAATCAGCCCGGAAGACCAAGATAAGACCACTTTCACTTGTCCTTGGGGTACCTTTGCATATTGGGTCCTTCCTTTTGGTTTGTACAATGCTCTAGCCACTTTCCAGAGAGCAGTATTGAGTATATTTTTTGAACTAGTTCATGATGCAGTGGAAATATATATGGATGATTTTACTCCTTATGGTTCTAACTTTCAGGAAGCTTTATCTAACCTAGGAAAAGTTTTGGACAAGTGTATTGAAATGAACCTGTCCCTCAGTGCAGAGAAATGTGAATTTTTGATGACTGAAGGGACCGTGCTAGGTCATGCAATCTCTTAACAAGGATTGTAGGTGGACCCCAACAAAATTGCCATCATCCAAAGGGCCCCACCTCCTCAAAAGGTGAGAGATGTACAAAGTTTCCTAGGTTTAGCTGTATATTACAGAAGATTCATTAAAGATTTTAGTAAGTTAGCCTCTCCATTGTTTGGTCTTTTGGGAAAATATGTTGAGTTCATATGGACTAAAGACTGTCAAGAAGCCCTAGATACCTTGAAAGGAAAACTGATGACTGCCCCAATTTTGAGAGGCCCAAACTGGGCCCTACCTTTCCAAATTCACACACATGCCTTGAAAAAAGCAATAGGAGCAGCCTTGGGACAAATTGATGAAAAGTTACCTTATTCCATATACTTTATAAGTAAAAACTTGTCGAAGGCAGAGTTAAACTATACAGTAACCAAGAAGGAACTCCTAGCTATAGCGCATTCCTTAAATAAATTCAAACATTACATCACTGGTTATCAAACCTTTGTACACACTGATCATTCTACAATTAGGTATCTAATGAATAAACCCGATGTAAATGCTTGCATTATTAGATGGTTTTTTTTACTGCAGCAGATCGATTTAAACATTGTTGATAAGCCTGGTAAAGAAAATGTTGTTGCTGACTTTTTGTCTCGAGTAAATCTACCTACAGGTGAAGAAGGAATGGTGGATGATCAAATGCCAGATGAACACCTATTTTCTATCTCAGTACTCTCTACATGGTTTGTTGATATAACAAATTACTTGGTTTTAGCACAGTTCCCACCACACCTTTCCTCAAAATGGAAGAGCAATATCATGAGGAAGAGCACCCCTTTCACCTGGATTGGGGGAAATCTCTTAAAACTTGTCCCAGATCAGATCTTGAGAAGATGTGTCAAGGAGAAGGAAGTTTTTGACATTCTCCTGACCTGTCATGACAGGCCTTGTGGAGGTCATTTTGCAGCAAAAAGGACTGCCTTCAAAATATTGCAGGCAGGCTACTATTGGCCCACTCTTCCTAAATATGTGCAAAGATATACCAGCCAATGTGATCGGTGCCAAAGGATGGTGAAGCCTACTCCAAAGGATGAGATGCCCATGCAACCTCAAGTGACCTTTGAGCCATTTGAGAAGTGGGGCATGGACTTTGTGGGTCATATCAACCCTCCTTCTAAAAAGAGGCAATACATCATTTTGTTCATTGATTACCTGACAAAATGGGCAGAGACAAAAGAAATCAAGGCAGCAACAGAGGAAAAAGTAGCTGAGTTTTTAAGAGAGAACATATTCTATAAGTTTGGGTATCCAAGAGAACTGGTTACAAATCAAGGCAGTCAGTTCACTTCCAATCTAATTGAAGACCTGCTCACACATCATAAAATCAAGCACATGAATTCCACCCCTTACCATCCACAAGCCAATGGACAAGTGGAAGTCACTAATAGAGTTTTGGAAGGAATTCTGATCAAGGTAGTGAGAAGCAGTAGAAAAGATTGGGTGGATAGACTAGTTGAGGCCACCTGGGTCTATAACCCAACATGGAAGACCACCACAGGGTTCACACCCTATGAACTGGTTTATGGGAAGAAGGCTTTGCTATCAATAGAATTTGAATACAATACACTAAGGATGGTAGCTCAGCTGGACCTAGACCTCAGCCATGCACAGAGGGAAAGGTTACTCCAGCTCAGTGGATTGGATGAACAAATATTGCAGGTCCTTCTCCACATAGAGGTAGTCTAGCTTTAAAGGAAAATATGGCATGATAAAAATATCAAGGAGAAGCAATTCCAAGAGGGAGATTGGGCATTGGTCTATGACTCGAGATATAAAGACTTCAAAGGCAAGCTCAGGACAAGATGGTTGGGACCCTACACTATGGAAAAATGTAATGACAATGGTTCAGTTTTGATCAGAACCATTGATGAGGAAGCCATCCCCATGCTTGTTAATGGACATAGGTTGAAAATTTGCAAGAAGCTCCTCTCCAAGCAAGAGTTCATTGAAGATCTAAATAAGACAGTGATGGTAGTGGATCAGGTCTTAGCCTCCACTTCACCCACTCACTGAAGAAGTAGAAAAAAGAAAAAACAATAAGGACCCAAGTGAAAACCTCCATGAGGCACTTGAGTCCCATCACTGGGTTGAAAACCTCTTTTGAGGTGGCCCAGTGATGAAAAAAAAAGAGAGAAAGAGAATAAGATCCCTAGGTGAAAACCTCCTTTGGAGGCACTCGAGGCAGGCAATTAGGGTGAAAATCTCCATGAGGTGCCCTAGTTGTCTTTCAAAAAAAAAAAAAAGGAAAAGGAAGAGAAAATTGACTTTTAAAATGCATTGCAGGTTACAGGTATACCATAGGAAGCAAGAGAAGATGCCACAAAGCCTGTTTCACCTCCTCCACACTCTTCTCCACCATTTCTAACCTTTCTTCCCCCTCACTGTGTGTTTTTCCGAACATTGTGTATCCTACAGGAGGCCCTGTGTGTTCTACAAGAGACTCCTGTAGAAATCACAAAGAGCTCGAAATGGATTTTAAAAACAGTTTGAGGAGCTGGGAAGTTTCATGATGAGAATAAAGGCCCTCCTATAGTTATCCACCCTCCTGGCTATCCATCCTACACCTGCACCACCTCATCATCATTGATTTTTTTTCCTTCCTACTAACAAAAAAAAAACACAGAAACCGTTTAAGAAAAAAAACAAACAAAATAAAAGGAACAACACCTCCAAATCTCACCTGTAGCTTACCAAATACCTCTCCATCACCATCAGCATCTTTGGTAACATCCTCACAGCTTCCAGCACAAGAATCAGCTAAAAATTTTAAAGGGAGAAGTAGCTAGAGGAGCTCCTGTAGGATTTCCTGTAGTAGCTGATCCCCTTAAAATCAAGCCACAGTAGAAAAATAGGTGCAACCATAGGGTTGAAGAGGATGTTTGAAGCTAGATCCAACCAAAGGGAAACTGCACAAAGCAAGCACACCACACATCAGGGAGCAGAAATCATAAAAAAAAGGAGGCATAGGCATGCAGCAACTGAAATACGATCATGCAATAGCAAAGGCGCCAAGACGCACCATAGCACGAACATTCGACTTGCAGGTAAGTGTCTAACCCTCTCCTCTATTGCATCTGTGTAATTCAAAAATATGCATAAGCGAATGAGATGGTTAGGATTGAATGAGAAAAGGTGGCCAGTTAACTGGCCACCCTCATCCAGTTGACTGTTCTCATCCAGAGATGCCACCACTCGTGTACCTAGTCAACTCACATAAAATCCACAGGATAGGTAGTGGAGGTTATACAAACTCTGATGAAATCTGAGAAAATGATGGGAAATGATTGTGGGAAAGAGTCATGAAGAGCCATGATGACATAGCAGTGGGGGCCAATATTCTGAATCTGGCAACGTACCTTTTTTCCAACTCACCCCATCACCGGAAATATCTCAAAGAAGACATAAGTATTCCTCTTCGAAACTCCTTCACCACCTTTTCTTCCATTTCATCCTTGTCCACTTATCTCCAGTGAGCTCCACACCATCTCCACAACCTCGAAACCATCGTTCTCTATCACTTTCATTCATATTTCTACTGTTGGGGTTCTACAGGTATAGGAATAGATTCTACAGGAGCACCTACAGCCAGTTCTACAGGAAGGGCAGTAAGTAGTTTTTAAGGAGGAAACATGGGTTTTTTGCTTAAATTCTAGCTTGAAGAGGTAGGTTCTGTACAGACCCACCTTGATTATTAATATGTGCAACTTTTGATACCATTTTAAGGGGGAATTGAGCCTGTAGAAGGAAAGGAAGTCCATAAAAACATTTCTACATGTTTTCTTAAGAAACATAATTTTTCTCTGTTTTCCTGTTTCTTCAAAATTCTTGTCTCCATCTCTATTTTGGGTGTCCAAAGGGGGCATAAGCAAAATGATAGGGGGATTCATGAGAAAAGAGCCCACAAATTCAGTTAGGCTCCACGAACATCCCGAGGTGGTAGCCATTTTCACTAGAGCAAATTGGATGCCATTTTTCGAAAAATTTTGAGGGTTTGATGAAGAAGTGGCTCAGGAGTTTGTTACACAAAAATATCGTCACCATGAATATCTGAAGTCAGTATGGGTCCATCATAAATTATACTATCCTCCTAAGCAAGTCTCAAACCTCAGCTCTTCAAATCAAGCTTTCAAAATGAGAGAAAGACATTGAAAATCAATAAAAGCTCTGGTTCTGCACTTTTTCTTACTGTCACCTGCGGGCCCGCACCCTTTGTTCGTGTCATCTGCGTATCTACACGCTTTGTCTGTAAAGGGGTGGGTGCGTACCCCTGTGAAAGTCAAAAGGCGCAAAGTTTATCTTAAAAAACTCACTTTGGGTTAATTCTAGAGGATTCTAGAAGGAATTTTGACGTGGATTGTTCGCTCTGAGGTGGTTCATGCATCATAAAAGAGAAGGAGCTAATCCCTTGACTAAAGGAGCTATCCCTTTGAAGAAGGGCTTTATCCCTTTGAAGGAGGACCTAGTAACTTCCCTCCATTGCACTATAAATAAAGGCATTGGGGTGAGGTCTAGAGAGGTTAGAAGCTGAACATTTTGAGGGTAAATGCTGGTGAAATTAGGACTTCTTAGTTGAGCTTAAGAGGAGAGATCACATACCTCTTGGTTCCATTGGGAAGTGAGTGAAACTTGTCAAAGTAGAGGAGATATCTTGCTGGACCCTAGGAGGAGCTTGTACAACATCAAGGAACAGGTGGTAAAGTTCTTCTTCTTTTGAATTAATACAATCAAACTCATTTTTCTCAACAAGTATCTTATGTTATTTGTTTCATGGACTCCTTGAATTTCATGTTAAATATGTTTTATGAAATTGGATTTTCAGGTGCTATTTAATTTGTTTTCCTTGTTTGTGTTTGCAAATCCGTGGCAAAGGAGCTCATTTGGATCAAAGGAGCGAGGGCATCCACAAACTTGCAAAGGACCCAAGGTAGGCCCTAAAAACACTTGTTTGCCTTTGTTTATTAAAGTATATTTAGAGAAAGATAGTGTCTGGTTGGTTTGCTTGTCATTAGGTCTTCTTTAGATTCTAGGAAGGTCTATCTTGTTCGCAAGATCGACTCATTCCGTGTGACAAAATGGCGACTCCACTAGGGACCTAATCGTTTTCCTTGTTTATACCTTGACCTGAGAAACTGTATTTTTTGTTTCTGTTTTTAACTTGATGATTGTGGGATTGGGTGGATTTAGTTAATTTTGAGTTAGTTTTTATTTTTCATAGTTTTGGGAGAAGTACGCACCCTCTGAGTTAAGCACAGTGCGTACTTGTACGCACTTTTGCTTTGTGCACAGAGCGTGAACACACCTGTGTAACAGGCTACCTGCGTACCCTGTCAAAATTTTGAGAAATTTTAAATTTTTCTCTTTTTTATCAGTTTAGAATTTGTTTATAAGTTTTAGCCATTGCCCAGACCTACGTATACCCTGTAAAAAACTTTCCTTGGTTTAATTTCATTAGTGTTAGGGTTTTAGGTGAAATTCCTAGGAGTTTTGCTTGTTGGGCTTGTTTTTCATTTTGGTTGTGTAGTGGCTCTGAGCTTAGAAGCTGTAGGGACTTCAGATTACCTTAGTGTCTACCAGCCTTCTTATGAGTCTGACCATTTATGAAATCTCCCCTTGTTGAGGAATTCGCTTTGTATTTTCTCATTTCAAAACTTCGAAAAGCTTGTATTTAAAAGTTTGGATTTTCATTTTTAAAAAATAAAACGAAAGATTGGTTGTTTTTTGACTGATTGTGATTCTGCATAAATTAGTCCTTAGCTCACATTTAGCTAAGTAAAACATCTTCAAAAAGACACCTTGTAAGCTTTGACTTCAAATAGGTTTTCATAGTTTATAGATCTCAAAGTTTTTTTTATAGTTTATAGATCTCAAAGTTAGTCATTTTCATAGTTTTGAGTGTTTTATAAAAATATAAAAAAAATCTCTTTTGGAAAAAGTTTGTTTTTTGTAGTGATTGAGTGCTTTGAAAAGAAAAGGGAAATTTTTGTGAAATAACTACTTGTCTCGTTTTGAGTGCATTGGAAAGGAAAAGCTCTTCTTTTAATTTGTTTGATTAAGAAAGATTTGTCTTTACAAAGTATTTGCATTCTCAAACTCTTTCTTAGTTTAGAAGTTCATCGAAGAGAAAAGATTGTTTAAATCATCTTAGGTGCATTTTTAGTGATTTTGAGTCTAGTCTTCATACCACGAGTTTCATCTCCGCACCTTTTGACTTAAACAAAAACCACTAAAATTAACGCTTAAAGTAAAATTCATCTAGTAACTTTTTTATTTCTAGGGCTCTGATACACCAACTTAGCTTAGGCTAGTGTCTTGGAGTAGAAGAGTAATTAACTCTCCAAGACAGTAAAAACAAACAAGTAGCTGTATCTTGTGGTAGGAAGAAATCCAATTGTTTCATTTATGCTCTGGGAAAGCTCCTCTTAAAGGAGAAGCACGAGATCGTGTCCGAACCAGTGTGGGAATCAATCCTTCCTCATTGGGAACGACACCAGATATTCATGTATTAAAAATGGTAAACCTTGGATTAACCATTGTCGAGGAGCCTGGGGTCACTTGTTGGTAAACCTTGGATTATGTCAAGGAGCCTTCAAGGGGATTGAGCTTGCTACTCTGCCCTTGCGTGCGTATCGGATCATAGACTGTTCCCCCAGGTATATTTGTCTCAGTTGGTAACCTTAGTGGCCATATTCTTTAGGAATCTTCCTAAGGTGACAATGGTGGGAAGATCCCACTGTACCTGGAGCAGATGTCGGCTAGACTCACTTGGATTTTCTGGGGGGTTCACTTCACTCGAGACGGATAAGTGGAGGAACTTGTGCCAGTCTATTCATTAAGCAGGTTGCCGGGGTAACTGTTCCAACCGTCATTTCTGTATTGAACTCTGCGACATTGGGCTTCATCACCAACTAGTGTTTTCAGTCCAGAAAGTTACTGTTTGTGTGTGTTTGATCTCCTAGATTCTTTAGGTGTGTGATTCAAATTTGTTTGGTTCTTTAGAGACTTTAGGTGCTTTTCATTGAGATTTTACTTTGTTTGCGTGTGAAGTAGTTAAAAGTTTTTAACTGTGGCTGAATTACCAAGGCAGTCCCGTAGACTTCGAGGCCAGTGTCCTGAGGTAGTAAACGTGGCTGAGTTACTGAGGAAGTCCCGTAGACTTCGGGGCCAACCTCCTGAGGAAGTACCGAGCCAGCTTGAAGGCTTGAAATTCCTTGTAACTCCTAGAGACAGTAGAGTTGGGTCACCTGAAGAAGGAGAATCTTCTTTGATAGTACATCCTGATTTTCAAACATCAGTGGCAGAGTATAATCCACAGTCAGTGTCTGTTTCTGAAGTTACTGGTAGCTTTTCATCTACTAGTGATATAGGTGAGGAACCTGAAATCTCCGAGCCTGAAAGTGAATTTGCTGCTACTCCGAGATCGGGGTTTGTTTCTCCAACTTCTAGTGGTCCTGGTTCACCTAGGGTAGAAAGAGTAATTACCCACGATCTTCCTTCTGGTTTGATAGCTATTGAAGAACTTGCTACTCCGGAAGAAGAAGTACGCATCCCTATCCCTGAAAATCAACCTGTTATTCAGCTAAGGGAGCGTGAATTGATTTTTTACAGTCCACCTAGGAGCAGTTCTTGGTATCTTTCTTTGACTAATTTTTTAGAAAACTCAGGATTAAGTTTTTCACCACCTCATGCTTCTTATCACCCAACACCTAGAGGTTTTTATACTCCCATAAATATTTCAGTACAGTCGTCCATGTTTACTCAATCACCTGAATCCTTTTTGTACGATGGTCCTTCTGTTCCCTCTGGGTATCAGTCACTTTCTGGTACTTTTTCAGGAGCATCTCCTCAACCCATTGAGCAAGGATTATTAACTGGAAGCAATGGTAATAAGCCGTTGAGCGCAGAAGACATTCTCATGATGTCAGGTTCTATTCCCAATCCTCAACCTCAAGGTGGCCAGTTACCGCCTGGGGGGCAGCCTCAAATATCGCTTGGGGGGCAACCTCAAGGTACTCAATTTGCATCTATGGGGAAACCTCAAGGACAGTACATACCTACGGGACAGTACGTTCCTCAAGGTCAACCCCAGAGTCAATATGTACCCCAAGGTCAACCCCAGTACCAATTTATACCTCAAGTTCAACCCCAGTATCAGTACGTGCCTCAAGGGTATCAACCCCAAGGTCAGTACTCGAACCAAGGTTTCCAACCACCTTCTAGTCAATCATATGTTCAAGGAACAGGAAATGTACCTTTCAATTATTAATCCTACCCTCAACCCGGTTATGTTCCTCAATATTCTCAACCTGTTATGGGTCAGTACCCCGGAATGAACATAGTGTGGGATCCATCGCAAACTCAACAGGTGTTGCAGCCAAATGTACAGTTGTCATCTCAAACTGGACAACCTTTAGTTTCTGGTACACCCCAGCAACCAGTCCAGTCTAACATTCAAACTTTTGCACCTTCGGTAGTTTCTCAACCTGGGCCTAGTACGCCTCGTACTCCGCCTCAAACGACTGCTACAACTGCCGCAACATCTGTTCAATATACCCCACCAACTTCTGGAGTATCGACATCTCCGGTTTCTATTGTTCCTGTATATACTCCTCAGACTTCTTTACCACCATCTGGATCTACGATTCAAACTTCAGTTTAGATGCCTGTAGGACAACCTGGTTCAAGTACGGTTGTCACAAGTCAACAACAATTTACTTATCAACCGTACCAAGGACAGTACCAATTTGGTCTGGTTATGCAGCAGCCAGTCTATCAGTATCAACCTTACCCTAGGTACAGTTATCAACAACCTCAACAACCCCAGTACGGTTTGGTTAATCTTGGTTTCCCAGGAGGATACAATATCCCAAATGCAATTCCTATTCCTAGTTATCCTGGATATCCTCCTCCTGGGGCTGGTCTCATGACCCAGAGTTTTATGGATCCTAATCGTCAGTTACCGTTTATCGCAACTTTGGACTTGCCTGACTTATCGCGCCTAATGAACGATCCCATTAATTATCTTCCGTTTTGGCCGCCAATGCCGAATAAGTTGCCCAGTGACATTCCTAAGTTCGAAGGTAAATTAGGAGAGGACCCGTCGAACCATGTGATGACTTACCACCTCTGGTGTGCGTCTAACTCCATTTCGGATGATTCAGTCCGTCTTAAACTTTTCCAACGTACTCTAATTGGTCTCGCGGCCAAGTGGTACATTGAGTTACCGCGAGGCACTTTTTATAATTTTAGTCAATTAGCTACCTCGTTTTTAACTCATTTTCAGTTGCCAGTCAGATATGACAATGGCACGGAATTGTTAACTTCGTTAAAGCAATCGACGTCCACTTACATTTCAGATCATATTCATGAGTGGAGACATCGACGGCGTTTAGTGAAGGTATTTATTCCGGATCAGATTTTGGCTGAGTGGTTTGTAAAGTCTTTGTTGCCAAAGATCACTGAAGATGTAGCTAAAGCCGGAGTAGTTACTGAGGAGCAAGTAATTGCTCAAGCACAGTACCTTGAATTGGTCTATACTCGGTCAGGTATGTTACACGAAAAAATCCCCGATCTTCCCAAGCAGAATCAAATTGCTGCAGCTCCTTCGAGATCTCATGCCGCTGATGGTATGATTGGTACGGTTAACACTAAAAGTAAGAAGAAGTCTTCCAAGAATTCTTCTCCTATCATAACCTTGCTTGATTCCCCAATAGGAGATTCTTCTGCAGAGATTTCTGCCGATATTCACGTTGTAGAGTCCTCTACAGCCAAATCAAAATCCGGTGGGAAGAAGAAAGGGAAGAAGAAGAATAAAACAGACAAAAGTTCAAAGGAGAAACCTGAAAAATCGGAATCCAATGATGAAAAGCGCAAACCTCGTTATCCTTGTCTCATTTGTGACGAAGAACATTTTACAAGAGACTGCCCTCATCGTGCAGAGGTTGCGAAGATTGTCAAAGGTTCCCAAACTCCTGTTGTTTTGAAGGATCCTTTTCCAGCTCAAGACAGTAAGATGATAGGTTCATCCTCGAGTGCCAATGAAGAACCCATATTGATGATGTCCCATGTAAGGATTGCAACTCGATCAAAAGATTATGGAAGTAAAAGTCCTGTTGATGGTAAAGATGCAGAATCTTCTAATTTTAACCCATCAACCTCAGCTCCCAGTTCCGATCCACTACAGATCGAGAAACCTAACCCAGACTTAGTAATCAAACCACCCGCCAAGGGTATACTTCGAAAGTCAGCTTTCAATCCACATGTGAGAGCGGCTCAGAATTATAACATTGTTGAGGATTTAGCTGTTTCGCCTTCAGCAATGTCGACTTTGGAAGTGCTGCAATCATGTCCAGCATAGCGTAAATTACTGTTGTCGGCTATAGGAGCTGTTGACGTTCAGGACCCGAACCTAATAATTTTCGATCTAGAAAATAGTACACCACGTTCACCTCATCAAATGGCTTTCCAGATCCCAGTGATAGTCAAAAACAGGCCTATTCATCGGACTGTAATTGATGAGGGAGCCTCAACGTGTATTATGTCGATACAGTGTTGGAGATCGCTTGGTTCTCCTTCACTAAATAAATCCCCGACGATTCTTAAGGCCTTTTATTGCTGTGGGTTTCATCCTTTTGGCATTCTACAGGATCTACCTATAGGGGTTGAAGGAAAAACCGTTAATCTAGATGTGGAGGTGGTTGATGCCCCTCTAGATTACAACCTTCTCTTGGGTCGAAGTTGGTCTTACTCTATGACAGTTGTCGTATTATCGGTCTTTTGGGTAATAAAGTTTCCACATAATGGAAAGATCGTAACAATAGACCAGCTGGCTTACTTTTCATCCGACCCAGCCTCTGCTAAAAGCATTCAGCATGTCAGTAAAACGATTATCCCATATAAGGATGTTGGAGTAGGACTAGTTAAAGATGCCGGTTTACTGGGAACTTTTCCTTTTCCTCCGATCAACACATCGTCTTCATTTGAAACCATTCATATGATTACATCAGACACAATCATTTATGATGATCCTTGGATCATTCCTTCTGAATCTGAGATAGACTCATTTGGTAATGCTATGCCTTTGAGTCCATATGAAATTGTGTATCAGGCTGTGCAATCGTTTACCGACCCATCTTCAACCGAAATCGACTTAATGAATGTGGTCCATGAGGAATCACTTTTCACATCAAACTCGGATTCAACAACGTTTTCTGAACTTGTTCACTCTGACGAGCAAATTCGTGAAATCCTATGTGTAGATGATTTACCATGGGAAGATCTACATCACAGATCTTCGTTTTTACCCGAGAATGATCATTTTGAAAATAATTTATCATGAATTTTTACGACTAATTATGTCAAGGAACCTCAGAATCCAATGAAACATCCTGATTTAGAGTTAAATTTGGGAAACATTTCTCGAACTGTTCCTATTGACATTTCGGTTAAGTCTGGAATTATTGAAAACATTCATATAGGTGCCTCGTGTACAGATGACGAAATTCAAATATATAAGGCCCTATTTCAAGAATTCCGCGACGTGTTTGCCTAGTCCTATGAAGAAATGCCAGGAATTGATCTCGCGATTTTTGTTCATGAGATCAAGACTTACCCGGACGCTAAACCAATCCGACAACGTTTGCGTCAGATTCACTCGAGAACAGCTGCTGCAATCAAAGCAGAAGTTGAAAAATTACTGAAAGCAGGTTTCATTTTTCCGATCCCGTTAACGAATTGGGTATCGAATATTGTTCTGGTTAACAAAAAGCAGGGAACAATAATAATATGCATCGACTATAGGGGCATTAATCGAGCCTGTCCAATGGACAATTACCCAACTCCCTATATCGATCAATTCATTGATGATTGTGCCGACAGTGAAATATTCTCCTTCATGGATGGTTTTTCCGGATACAATCAAATCAATATTCTACCTGCCGATCAACCAAAAACAGCTTTCATTTGTTCATGGGGGACATTTTCTTATTGCAAATTACCTTTTGGGCTCAAGAATGTCGGAGCAACTTTTCAAAGGGAGATGTCTTATGCGTTTCATGACATCAAGCACATTGTGCAACTGTATCTCAATGACTTGCCTGCTCATTCATTACATCGAGCTGACCACCTCGTCCATTTACGAGCAATCTTTATGAGGTGTAGGCATTATCGGATTCGGTTGAATCCACACAAATGTGTCTTCTGTATAGAAACGGGTCGATTGCTGGGATTTGTGGTTTCGAAAGCCGGCATTCGCATTGATCCCTCGAAGGTCGAAGCTATCATCAAATTACCTCCTCCTTCGAGTCTTTGCCAACTCCAAAGTTTGCAAGGGAAAGCAAACTTTTTACGACGATTCATTCCTAACTATGCCGAGGTTACAAAGGGTTTTACCCGGTTTTTGAAACAGAATACTCCATTCTATTGGGATGAGATAGCTCAAAAATCTTTTGATGCACTCAAACACGCGTTGACCCATGCACCGTTATTGCATCCTCCCAACTATAGCCAGGACTACTTCTTGTATCTCGCCGCCTCTCATTCCACCATTGGAATGGTCTTAGTTTAGGAAGATGAATTCAGAACTGAACATGTGATATATTACCTTAGTTGAACTTTAAATCCAACTGAGATAAAATACTCACATGTGGAGAAATTGGCATTGGCAGCTGTTCAAGCTGTCCAACGTTTTCGTCACTACATTCTACTACGTAAAACTACAGTAATTTCTGATTGCAACCCTATGATCTACATTTTGACTAAGCGATTGCTAGGGGGAAAGCACTCTAAATGGATTGTTATCCTGCAGGAGTTCGACTTGGAATTTGAAAAATCTAAGTCTAAGAAATCTTTAGTTTTTGCGGAGTTGATGTGTGACTTCCCGCATGCTGACACGGAAACTGTGGCGGAGGAGCCCATTGCGGACGAATCCTTGTTTCTAATCAGCACATAAGATTCGTGGTATGGGGATATCATCGTTTATCTCCAGACCCAATCCTTTCGGCCAAAAATTTCAAGGTCGGAACGTCAAAAAATACGGTTCCAGTCCCAACAATTCAAAATTATTGGAGATACTCTTTATCGCCGTGGGGCGGACTCTGTTTTTCGACGTTGCTTAACTCACGAAGAAGCTGAAAGGGTTCTAAATGACTGCCACTCTGGAGCGTGTGGCGGTCATATGTCTGGGTATGCCACAACCCAAAAGATATTGCCCGCTGGCTACTTCTGGCCATCTTTGTTCAAAGATTGTATTAACGCGGTCCGAAAATGCCACAACTGCCAAATTTTTGATCGAAAGATCCGCGCTCCTCCTGCTCCTCTCCACCCTATAATTTTCGTTGGTCCTTTTGCCAAATGGGGTATCGATTTTATTACATGTAACCCTCACTCGGCCGGGGGGCATGTGTACATTATCCTTGCGGTAGATTATTTTACCAAGTGGGCCGAGGCGATGCCTACATTTGAGGCAGACGGCAAAACAGCTGCAATTTTCATGTTCAATCACATAATTGCTAGGTTTGGTGTCCCACAAGCAATAATCACTGATCATGGGCATCATTTTCGAAATGTTATGATGACCGAACTTACAGGCCAGCTTGGGTTGCGTCATGATAGCTCAACTCCTTATTATCCACAAGCTAATGGTCTAGCTGAGTCCATCAACAAAGTTTTAGTCATCATGATCAAACAAATCATTGGGATTCATCGGTTGAATTGGCATAACATGCTATTTTCAGCACTTTGGGCGTACCGAACCTCAGTGAAAACATCAATAGGGTTCACTCCTTTCCAACTAGTTTATGGTCTGGAAGCCGTGTTACCCATTGAATGCGAAATCTCGTCACTGCAAATGGCCATCGAGTTACTTCCAGCTACTTCCGAAGAGGGAAAGCATTTGTTATACTTAGCTCAATTAGATGAGAATCGATGTGATGCTGCATTGGCGATCGAGACTCACGCAAAACGTATGAAAGCTCAGTATGATCGAAATGTGACCCCTCGAAATTTTTCGGAAGGAGACCTAGTTTTATTGTACGATCAAGCTAATGATAAATTAGGCACTGGAAAATTCGTTCCTATGTTGCATGGTCCCTATATTATCAAGCGAAAGCTAGCAAAAGGGGCCTATGAATTGGTAGACTTTGACGAGGACTCTTTAGGTAAACCCAGAAATGGTCTTTACCTGAAGAGGTATTATGATTAAAAGATGGGTATGGAGATTTTTTAGTTAGGTTAGTTTTTCTTTCTAGCTGGTGTGTTTTAGTTTAAAAAGTGTGCATAGCTTAGAGAGTGTTTTTCGTCATTATTCTTGCTTATCTTGGTTTTACTCTTGATATTGCAGATGTCGATGCCTCTCCAAACATACATTGGATTTGTTGATGGTGCTTGTCGTAATACACGGAACATTTCTTCCGCAGCCTGGGTTATCTATTCACCCTCTAACGAGTTGGTCTCTATGCATGGGGTAAGCCTCGGTCAAACAACAAACAACATTGTAGAGTATATGCAGTGATTGAGTTATTATCTGAATCTATTTCATTAGGGATTCAGAGTTTGATAGTGTGGTTAGATTCTGAACTCGTTGTATTACAACTTAATAGAGTATATGCCATTAGAAATCCAGTGTTATTGAGATTGTTTTTTAGAGTGCGTCTCTTGGAACGTGAGTTTGATTATATTGAATATCAGCATATTCCAAGATCTTTAAATACATTAGCAGATGCAATTGCTTCTCGAATGTTAAGTAGACATTTGCAATAACCATACATGTAAATTTAAAACCATTCCATAACATGATTTACAAGATAAGCCGGTAATAGTGATATATATATATATATATATAGGAGTGTGTCAAAAAAATACATCGTCCTCGATCATCGGTTGAAAAAGACCTTATGATCGGCAAAAATGATAAGTACAAAAAACAAAAATGTCACATGTGCCCACAATAGGCGATCATCCTATCACTAGTGATGATCTCTATAAGAAACCACTGCATGGGCCACCTTGCAAAGGAACCTCCTAAAAGGTCCTGGGACTCCAATCACATAGCGCTGAAGTCGATGAGGAATGTCGTCTATAGTGGTCTTAGGAATATCTCCTGTCAAGTGCTCGAGATGACCCTCCAACTCGACCAAAACCTCTACTGATTCGTCCTGTGGTGTTGTTGGGAAAAGTATCCAATACGGAATGACCCTATCCCACTCTAAGGGTGATGGTACCTCAGCAACAATCAAAGCAAAGGTATTCGAGATTACTTCTTTATGAGATGTAAGAGAGGGAAGAAAGAGATCCACTAACCGTTGTCTTCCGCTAATGATTGATCCAATCTTCTCTCTTTGCTGCTTGCTCCTAGCTCCTTGCTCTTTCACTGACCCAGCTACACCAAGATCCTGCAAAATGACAAGAGAGGGAAACTACAAGAAACATACATTCATAATTGATTCAAGGATTAGAATAAGTCAAATATACAAGTATCAATATGCCATTGAGACACATGCATATAGAAGAACTTCAAATGCTTTATTAATAGGAGAAGTAAAGTTCAGGAAGTGATACAACCATAATAGGCCCAATCCAGCATCACCTCCCAGCAGAAAGAAATCTCCTCTTCACCTCCTTCAAGCAAATCACCCAATAGTTCTATACTCAAACCAACAGCACTTCCTTACATTCACAAGATTCCATCCTCCTTAGACCTCATGAGAGAGCTCTATATATAGGAGTTTTGGAGAAAGGATGAGTCAGCTTGAGCTTGGCATGGAGCTGACTAGTGTCCTCTCCCACTTCAGTTATTCTTCAGTTCTTGAGTCCACTTTGAGGTTCTTGCTTCCACTTGGAGATCTAGACCCTCTTACTCATCACTAGGCGAATTCCCTGATCCAAGTGTCATTTTGGAAGCTTCCTGGGCATTGACACCTTGAGGAATGACTGTGCCACTTGGCCAAACTCGCCCAGCGCAGGTAGCCTTCTTTACAGTTGACATTCAGCGCAGGTACAGAGTGGAGCAGTTGACATTCAACGCAGATGCTCAGTGGAGCAGTTGACATGATCCAGAATTTGCTTGTTTTTGAGTGTTTTCAGGTGGAGAACTGATATTTAGTGCTGTGGTTTGCTGACCTTGTTCCTCTAGGGGTAGGAACAACATGTTTAGGGACTTTGGATCCCTTAGATTATTGACATTTCATGCTTCATGCTGTAAGGCACAAAAATGTCTATAACAGTTGCCCCCTAAAGTATGAGGTCGTTTATCGGGTGAAATGCTTTATCAGGAGGATCCGAAGTTCATTCAATCGCTGAGAGGTGACCTGTAATAAAATACAATACAATACATTATTTTTCATTCTTCTTTCATGATCTAGCTGAGGCGGGCATTCCCATGCTCAGCTTTATAAATTCATTTTGGTACATATAACAGACGATCGTCTGATGGTAGACTGATAATTCTCTGCTGAAATTATCATCCTTTGAGTAGGATGATCATCTGCTGTAATGATGTACATGTCAAATGTCTTTATGTTTCCTAAATATATATCGCAGCCCGGATGGATGAAACTAGATCCGGGGTCTTCAAACTCATTCGATCTTCACTCTAAGTACAAGTCGATCCATGTGAGAATTGCGCTGAAGTCGAACATGGAAAGACATCGCTTGATTACCGGTCAATGATGTAAACCATTAACAAGCGCGAGAGGAATCACCGATAATGATAATGATCCTCAAGGTACTGTAGTACAATTCACGTGGTGTGAATAAAGGACTTGGTGTCGAACACCACGCAAAATCTTCTGGTCGAAGGTCATTGATGTATACCTATCGCCGGAAGTGAGAAACTTGCCATTGAGGCATGCAAGCTTCAAAGTACTGAGGGGGGTGTTCCTAGATCAGCTTCTTGGATAATGAGCGGAAGTCGACAAGAAGTGATCCGTCAAAGGAGGGCCTTAATGAATCCCACATCAGTGACACGGAACAGAGCTAATGATTTTAGTGGAGGTGAAAACAATCTGTGAAATATGATTCAGGGTGGCGATCATGGGTGGATGAAGGATAATGTATGGCGGTGGATGGGACACGGTTGACTCTTTCTGAACAACATCTCTTGAACATATAACGACACTGATGCGATGGATCGGTAGCATTACCCCAAATGTGGATGGTTTGGCGAGGACCATGGTGATGAGACCGGTGAATGAAACAACCCAACCCGATGTGATACGGAGGAAAAGTGTCATGTTCAAGAGCGACTTGCTACCATTAAAGCTTTGAGGTTCTCCCAATTTTTCCCCAGTCATTTCTGACCAGTACCTCTTTATTTTTGTCAAGCTTGAGGAGGATAACATATGCTTGTTCTATAACCTGCCCTTTGGGCAAGCCCATCGCTATGTTTTAACGAGCCTAGCGATAGGGAAACTCATTCTCGTCTAAAGACAAGTTTGTCGCTATTTAATCATTTTAACGAGTCTAACGACAAGGAAAACTCGGTCCTTTTCATTTTTAGAGAGTCTGAAAAGGTACAGAAAGTTAACTCCAAAATTCCTTTTTCGTCATCTAATCCCTTAAGTCCGAAAAAGTATAAAACAATACAGAAGGGATGAGTTTTCGATAACTTTAACGAGCCGAATAAAACAAGCGCTCGACCTTTTTGTGTAATAATCCCTCAGGTCCAAAAATATTAAAATCTAGAGGAGGGATAGCTCTTCCGGTCACTTTAACGAGCTGGAAGGCCAAAACTCAGCAAACTTTTCATATTTTACGAGTCAGGAGAAAAGAGCTCAAAGAAGTCTCATCTTTTGAGGAACGAGTGATAAACAAGGATAGCAGCAGATTCCAGGTACAGGTTGGAATTTTCCAATCACGGCAGTGTCACAAGGATGGCTAAGTGAAATCACTCTTCGCAGTTGTTCCTCAAAATAGGTAAACAATCATATGGAGGTGAACGATTGGCCAAATGGAATGGAGGTGGTGGGTGCAAACACGACCAAGGCTTTTTATGGCTAATAAATTTACGATCACAATGGTTATTTACCGGAATAGGTTCATTTTTTAATGAGCTTAAACTCTGGAGGAAACTCTTTCTCAATCTTATGTTTATTTTTTAACGAGCATGAACTATGTATTAAAACTGCTCGGATCTCGCTTTTCTATTTTTTAACGAGCATAAATTCCGCGGTAAAACTGCTCGATATACCAGTCATAAGATAAGAAATGTCTCCTGTGAGATAGCTATTTTTTATGGAGCTTTATCTCACGAAGCTATGCTCCTCATATCCTTTCTTCATGCAAGTTTGGAAATGGCTAATCCCAAAAAACAGATAAATAACCGCTCCTAGCTTGCACTCCAAAAGGTTTGCATGCCCCCAGGTATAAAATACAATTTCAAGGCTGCCCCTCCTCTCCCCCACCTCTATTTTTCTTTGGGTGTTCACAGCTACTTGTCGTCTTGCTAGTCTAATGTTAACGATACTTGTCTTCTCGTTATTTTTAACGGGTCTGACGCGGTACTTGTCTTCCCGTCGTCCCAACTTTTGACAGCTCTTTTGCAAGATCGCAAGAGAACAGCTACTTGCGACAAGAGAGCAGCTACTTGAGACAAGAGAAGAACACTACTCAAAGATAAAACATTGGTGTTATTGAGGGAGGCTTGCCTCTTTCTGGTTACCCAAAGATTGTTTTGTTAACACCATCAAACGAAAACATTTCCTTGGAACTGTCTACTGAAGTAGACAATGGTGAATGACCTTTGTCAAACAAGTAACCTTAACAAAAGAATCCTGTTCCAGAACAACCCCTCTTCCATCCACGGACGGGGTACGGACTAGTCATATTCTTTCGCGGAAATTCTACTTTGTACCCAAGGTTTCCTCTGCCCGAAGCAGACCAGGATGCATGCCCCCTGGGTTCCAGTCCCATCTTTCCGAATCACTCACACTCATCGGGAAGGAGGACTGGGGGTGGAGACATTTCTTGCGTGAATAGACCATTGAGGGTTGGTATGTGACTATTTGCGATGCGTGATCCCGGAAATGAAACTTGGTCTACGAGCTTGACCATTCTTCCTTCGTGTGGAAAACACATTACTCTAAAGAGTGAGGAGACTATAGCTCCCATGCAATATATATAGTCTCGTCCAAGGAGTAGGTTATAATCCAAGGGTCCTTGAACGACCATCACGTTCATTTGAACGGTCTTCCCTTTCAATGTAACAGGTACATTGGGGAGGATCCCTAATGGTCGACTGGTTCCTTTATCAAAACCCGAGAGATTTCTTATCTCAGGCAAAAGCGCCGGGGAACCCAGTGCTTTCCAAGCAATAGAGGACAGGATACTCACAGATGCCCCTTCATCAATGATAGTTCCAGCCATTACCATTCTATAAATTTGGACTATGATTCTGAATGGTACACTGGCTGGAAACCAGGGTCTGCCTAGTTGGTTCCAATCAAAGGACACAACCAGGTTGCTTGGTGGTGGGACCGAATACACGGCCGGATATGACCCTGACGATGTTCCTTCCTGCGATAAAGGAATGGGCGCATTGCCCTGATGCTCATCAGAGTCGGTGTTGATGAAAAGAATCTGGATGGTGTCATCCTTATTCTCTTCAGTGAGGGTGTCATTTGAAGATGAATCTTCAGTGACGGTGTCATTTGAGGATGAAACCTCTGAAGGAAGAACCGGGTCAACTGCCGTATCGACCTTTGGACTTTCGTCCGATCTGGATTCAGTAGGTTCATTTTCAATGACTGACGCTTCAGCCGACCACTTGAGTGGGCCAGCTGTATTTTCAACCAACGAAGGACTTGGCACAAGTTTTTTGTATCCAGGAGGAAGTCTCAACTGTGAAACCGGGCGATCTTCCAAAACTCTCTTCGCTTCATCTAAGAAGGGACGACGGTGGATGGTGTGATCGCCTTCACACAGTCTGCAGGGGAATCTTGCTCCCCCTTTTTGTCTTGAACCTTCACTTTCGCTGGTTGACGGTAAGCATTCAACATGGCTATCAGAGGTTGATGCTCCCGAATTGTGCAACCGAGGGGACCAGTCCCTTAGTATCCGGGGAATACAGGGACAATCTCTATGGAAGTGGTCTCCTCTACATATGACACATGGTGATTTAGGCCCGGTCTGTGCTGTGTGTGGATTTTTGTCAGATGTCTTTTGCTTGCCCCTAGTCGCCTTAGGCTCCTTCTTCTTCTTCTCTCTCTTCTTCTTCTCCTTCTTCTCCATGGGAGCTTGGCTTTTGCCGGCTCTACCTTGCGAAGATGAAGGATCAGAGGGAGAGTTATAGGAAGTAGAAGGCTGGTGGGCAGCTCTAGACTGATCTAACTGTTGACTCGACTGTTCAGGAACCATGGTGTTCTGAACTACATTGGTTGAGAATAGCCAAACTGGCAGGCCAATTGTCAGTCCTGGAAGCGACAATGTGGCCATGTGGGGCGCACCAACTTCTCCCCAAGAGGAGAAAGGACTAGGATTTCCATTATGTGGAATTCCTTGGTTGGGGCGTTCCATGTTCTCAACCCACAGATCAACGCAGGAATAGGAGGTGATTATGTTCCGTTTAAAATAAATTTTATAACGACGCTTTAGACACAACTTGCTTTTTCACTTTTTAAGAGTCGAGAAAAAGCTAAAGATGACTCTAGTCTCCTTCGATGTTTTAACGAGCCTGAAGTGACAAATGCTCGGATGGACTTTTTCAGTTATAGAGTTCGAAAAAGGCCAAAAGAAACTGCTCTGGAGTTCTAGGCAGAGGGTGTGCCAAACTTTTCGCAAAACCACAGAATACGTTTTACGGTACGAGTGGTCGATCTTCGTGAATGCTGTGTTCACTGCATTGCGATCAGTAGGGCGGCCGACACGGTTTCCTATGGATAAAGGCTTTGTTCCTATAGGGGTCTCCCAATATATACGCGACGGTACGTGGGAGCACAAGTCCGTATTGATACTTATCGCTTCACCGTGGAGGAATCACCCAACCACTCAACGCTAAGATATCACGTTTAACGACGCCGAAACACGTCTCTAGCTTAGACCTCTATGTGTTTGCGTTATGTTTCAATGCGTTGTTATGTAAATTCAATTTATTTTAAGGTTGATCTTGTTTATCAGTTTGCCTTTATGGATCACCACGAGATGTATAGTAACACTCCTAAATGCAGTCTAAGATGATAAGCAAGCTTTTCAATCTTTCAACTTTGAAAATCTTAACTACTGAGGGAAAAGAAAGACAACATCTTTTCACACAGATCATAGAGCACACACTAATGCACTTTTTCCTAAATCAACATGCAAACTGTCATAATGCACATGCATAATGCAAGTATTTCTTTTCTATTTCTTAATGTTGGTGCGACACAAAAAAGAAAGCTGTTGTATAACTTTGAATTCAATTTCAAGTGAAAGCAAACAAGCTTGTCCAAAATCAAAAGAAACCTTAAGATTTACTTGTTTCGACACTAGAAATATATAAATTCAAACCATATGACGAAAGCAAAAGCTCAATCAGCTATGAACAGCAAATAAACTAACTCTTAAGATCAAAACGACACTTTATCACAGGTCTAGATCTAAAAGGCCACAGCAAGACTAGTTCACTTTCATTATGGGAAACTGTAAATGATACAAGAAATACACAAAGAACAAACACAGTTTCTTTATACAACCGAGGCGGAATAGTGGCAAGGAAAGTTGGTTTCAGATAGGTACATTGACTGGTAACAGGCTGTAAAACAAGGGTGAAAACAGCGCAATGAACAGCAGGGAACCCCAGTAGCACTAGGCAAAACTGGTCCAGCGCAGGTAGTACACTGGCAGTTTGACCTTCAGCGTAGGTAGCCCGTTCGGGAACTGCGCTGAAATGTAGACTGCCTTCACAGTGCCTGCACTGAAGATTCAAACTTTCGTTTTTCTCAATTTCCGGGTCACAGATTGCTCAAAAATTCATAGTTTTTGGCCAAATCAGAAGCTATCAGTCAAGTACACACTAAGGGATGAAAAGGAGGATGAAAAGCTATCACTAAGAGCTATTTAGAGTCCTTGTGAATCAGCTCTTCAAATCATAAACATGCCCAGAAACTGAGCTAGAGTAGCTGCCCTCTACTTTGCATTTGAAAGATCCAAATGCAGTTCGATTCGGTACTCCCTGTGTTTATGAAATGAATAGCAAAAACACAAACAACCAACAAGATACGATCCCCAGCGGAGTCGCCAATTTGTTGTTGGGAAAAGTATCCAATACGGAATGACCCTATCCCACTCTAAGGGTGATAGTACCTCAACAACAATCAAAGCAAAGCTATTCGAGATTACTTCTTTATGAGATGTAAGAGAGGGAAGAAAGAGATCCACGAACCGTTGTCTTCCACTAATGATTGATCCAATCTTCTCTCTTTGCTGCTTGCTCCCAGCTCCTTGCTCTTTCACTGACCCAGCTACACCAAGATCCTGCAAAATGACAAGAGAGGGAAACTACAAGAAACATACATTCATAATTGATTCAAGGATTAGAATAAATCAAATATACAAGTATCAATACGCCATTGAGACACATGCATATAGAAGAACTTCAAATGCTTTATTAATGGAAGAAGTAAAGTTCAGGAAGTGATACAACCATAATAGGCCCAATCAAGCATCACCTCCCAGCAGAAAGAAATCTCCTCTTCACCTCCTTCAAGCAAATCACCCAATAGTTCTATACTCAAACCAACAGCACTTCCTTACATTCACAAGATTCCAGCCTCCTTAGACCTCATGAGAGAGCTCTATATATAGGATTTTTGGAGAAAGGATGAGTCAGCTTGAGCTTGGCATGGAGCTAACTAGTGTCCTCTCCCACTTTAGTTATTCTTCAGTTCTTGAGTACACTTGGAGGTTCTTGCTTCCACTTGGAGATCTAGACCCTCTTACTCATCACTAGGCGAATTCCCTGATCCAAGTGTCATTTTGGAAGCTTCCTGGGCATTGACACCTTGAGGAATGACTATGCCACTTGGCCAAACTCGCCCAGCGCAGGTAGCCTTCTTTACAGTTG
Organism: Pinus tabuliformis; assembly: GCA_031772625.1. Classification (NCBI taxonomy): domain Eukaryota; kingdom Viridiplantae; phylum Streptophyta; class Pinopsida; order Pinales; family Pinaceae; genus Pinus; species Pinus tabuliformis. The sequence continues at coordinate 163,526,955 of CM062819.1, forward strand.
ACATTCAGTGCAGGTATAGAGTGGAGCAGTTGACATTCAGCGCAGATGCTCAGTGGAGCAGTTGACATGATCCAGAATTTGCTTGTTTTTGAGTGTTTTCAGGTGGAGAACTGATATTTAGTGCTGTGGTTTGCTGACCTTGTTCCTCTAGGGGTAGGAAAAACATGTTTAGGGACTTTGGATCCCTTAGATTATTGACATTTCATGCTTCATGCTGTAAGGCACAAAAATGTCTATAACATGTGGGGCTGGCGCGGCTGCAACTGGTTGCTTCCTCTCATAAGGCCGAAGAGCGGCTGGTCGCTGTGGACCCACATCTGCATTTTAAAATTTTTACTATCAATTTTGAGACGATGGAAAAATAAAAAAAATTAAAATAGGGAAAATGTTGAAAATGATGTTACCTGAGTCATCCCACTGCTCTCCTGGTGGAAGAACCATGTCTGGGTCACCACGAAAATCTACCCCAGCGTAAGGGAAGTCCTGAATAGAAAAAACCTGGTTTTCCAACCATTGGAAATACTCAGGTTTGAATCGAACAACCTCTATCCCCTTGTCTGGATGACGGGCCATAACTGTAACACATCGCATCAGTTTGGGCTCTTGAGGAAGCCCAACTCCAACAATAAGGTGCTACGGGATCAACATGGGAACCCTCTCCAAACCAAAACTCACAACCAAAGCCCCATAACCAAAGGTCTTTAGTCGTCCGTTTTTGGCCCTGGTCAGTTGGCATTTCAGATTGGCCAACACAGCATCGCACCAGCTGAAGATGGTGCCTCGAAAGCAATTAACTACCATACGCATCTGGGATCCGGTGGCAATATGTAATGCGGCAGCCCCGCAAAGTCTGGTGACAGTAAACGCAATCACCATGAGTTCAGGACGGGATATGGTCTTTATGTCTATCCCTTTGTCTCTAACCTGGCTGTTGCAAAACTCTAGCCAGAGGCTATTGACAGATTGGCCACCTGGCCTAGTCCCGGATAGAGTCAAGTCTTCGCCTCTCTTAGGCAAACTAGTCAAAAAGTATATGTCCGCCGGCTCGATCTTGAGCTGGTGGCCACCAATGAAGGAGCACTGGTCCTGTATACTCCATCTGTCAACCAGCCACTGTAAGAAAGCCACCTGAGCCCTCATGCCAGGAATGGTCCAGAATTTGTACAAGCCGCATGCCCTCAAAGCATCAAGTGAAGGTTGATGATTCCATGCGGCAGCATCCACATCCTCATGCTCTCTTTCGCGCCAATCTAGCATGATGTGCTCTCTGCATCAAGCATAAGGATAAATTAGAATGCTAGAAAAATTTTGTTTGGTCCAATTTTGAGAATTTTTAGGTTCAAAACCCTTGCCGTGGGGTACGCACTCTTTGCTTTAGAGACAGTGCATGGGCCCGCACCTTGCCTTCATGGAAGGTGCGGGCCCCTGAGTTTTTTCCCATTGCGAAAAACTCGGGCCCCGCGGGTCAGCAGTGGTACACCTGCGGGCCCCCGCGTGCGGATTTTAAGCCTAGAAACCCTCCAAAAAATGAAATGAATGAATAAAACAATAAATGAAACGGTTAAAAATGAAGAGTAGGATGATGTGGATTACCTGGAGAAGATGGCGTTCGATTCCGACGGTTGGATTTTCCGCAATCTTCACGGGAAGTTTTCTAAACAAAAGCACTATTTTCTCACCCAAACTCAAACGGTAAAAATGAATTGACGAAGGCCCTTTTTATAAGTTTTTTGAGTAAATAAATTGCAAATTTGTTTATGTTTCACTTTGAAAAGGTATTTTTGCGACATTTTTATCCATTTCAAATAGGTATGAGTAATGTTTGTATTTTTGTGCAGAATAAAGGATTATTCAGGCGAAATCTATCATTTTCAATGAAAAAACATTTAGAGTCACCTTTAAGCTCTTTTCTGACTCCTGAAATATGAAAAGATTGCCGAGTTTTTCTTTTAAACTCGTTAAAACGGAATTAAAAGACGGTCCTCTTACAGCTCTTTTCTGACCGTAAAAACACGAAAAGATTGCCAGATTTTTGGCGTTTCATATCCGATATTGGTCATAAAACGACGTGTCCTTGATCGCTTTTTTACTTTTTCAGATCAGAGACACTAATATGAAAAGTACTCCTTAGTCGTAAAAGATCAAGCGGTTCTCTCAAGTATTATTTTATACTTTTTCAGGCTTGGGAGACACAAATTTACGAAAAAGGTCAACCCTGGAGTCTTCTTAAGTTTTTTCAGACTCTCTAAAATTGAAAAACGCCGAGTTTCTCCTATACTGGACTCGTTAAAATTTCACAGTAAAGGACCTGTTCAATTACAAACAGGAACGAACCACTCCTTCTTAGGGTTCGAATTTAAACTAAGTTGGACTCATCCGAAGGATGAGCTTATAATCAAGCAAATGTTATCCTCCTTAAGCTTGTCAAAAATAAAGAGGTACTTGCCAGAAATGGTGGGGGAAAAGAAAGAAAATTGAGTTTGTTTGTCATACTTTGTAACCACTCTTGAACATGACACTTTTATTCACCTGGGTTGGGAAATCCTTTGCCTAATAGTTGATCAAACCACATTGAAAGTCTTCAGTCGGTTTCTGGGTATTAACTTTGGGTCAATTGTCACCAAACCATCTGTTGTGTCGTTATGTGTTCAAGAGGTCACTGCCAATAACCCATTCATCTGCAAAATATCTATCATCCATCTTGACCATCCCTGAGTCAGTCCTTGCAATTAAATTTCTTCAACTTGATCTATGATTTCGTGTTGTGGGCTTGCCTGCAACGGATCGCTTTCTATAAACTTCAGCTCATTATCTAGAAAGATGATCTAGGAATCGTCAGTACCTTGGGATCTGCATGCCTCAATGGCAGGTTTCTCGCCTTTGACAACAGGTTGCATCATTGACCTTCGATCAAATGATTCCGTGACATGTTCGACATCAACACATCTATTCACATCTCATGGATTGTACTGGATACTTTGAGAGCCATTGACATTAATGGTGGTTTCTCTCACGCTTGTTAACAGTTTACATCATTGACTGGTAATCAAGTGGTTTCTACCATGTTCGACTTCAACACATTTATTCGCATGGATAGAATCGTACTATTTCGGGAAGTGGAAATGAAGACACTGGATCTAGTTTCCGCAATCCAGGCTGCGAGGAATTTTGTATTCATTATATTGTGGACTATTCATAAACAGATGGCTGCGTCCATACTATGTTCACATTAGTCTATACTTGTGATGTATTACAAGATCATTCCTATATCAGAGCAGTAGATAGTTTTCTAGTTAGTTTTGATCTGAGTATGGGAATGCCTACCTCAGCGATGATATGATCTCATATATATATATCTTGCATTGAATGTTTTTATAGGTTCCAACTGGGCTCTCCACAAGATAATCCTCGAAATGATAAAGTACTTCACTCTTCTTATATGATAAATGAAATCCTCATCTACTACAGACTTCGCACTTTAGGGGGAAATCTGTTACACAAAAATATCGTCACCATGACTATCTGCAGTCAGTATGGGTCCATCATAACTTATACTATCCTCCTAAGCAAGTCTCAAACCTCAGCTCTTCAAATCAAGCTTTGAAAATGAGAGAAAGACATTGAAAATCAATAAAAGCTCTGGTTCCGCACTTTCTCTTACTGTCACCTGCGGGCCTGCACCCTTTGTTTGTGTCATCTGCGTATCTGCACGCTCTGTCTATAAAGGGGTGGGTGCATACCCCTGTGAAAGTCAAAAGGCACAAAGTTTATCTTAAAAAACTCACTTTGGGTTAATTCTAGAGGATTCTAGAAGGAATGTTGACGTGGATTTTTCACTCTGAGGTGGTTCATGCATCCCAAAAGAGAAGGAGCTAATCCCTTGACTAAAGGAGCTATCCCCTTGAAGGAGGGCTTTATCCCTTTGAAGGAGGACCTAGTAACTTCCCTCCATTGCACTATAAATACAGGCATTGGGGTGAGGTCTAGAGAGGTTAGAAGCTGAACATTTTGAGGGTAAATGCTGGTGAAATTAGGACTTCTTAGTTGAGCTTGAGAGGAGAGATCACATACCTCTTGGTTCCATTGGGAAGTGAGTGAAACTTGTCAAAGTAGAGGAGACATCTTGCTGGACCCTAGGAGGATCTTGTACAGCATCAAGGAACAGGTTGTAAAGTTCTTCTTCTTTTGAATTAATACAATCAAACTCATTTTTCTCAACAAGTATCTTATGTTATTTGTTTCATGGACTCCTTGACTTTCATGTTAAATATGTTTTATGCAATTGGCTTTTCAGGTGCTATTTAATTTGTTTGCCTTGTTTTTGTTTGCAGATCCGCAACAAAGGAGCTCGTTTGGATCAAAGGAGCGAGGGCATCCACAAACTTGCGAAGGACCCAAGGTAGGCCCTAAAAACACTTGTTTGCCTTTGTTTATTAAAGTATATTTAGAGAAAGATAGTGTCTGGTTGGTTTGCTTGTCATTAGGTCTTCTTTAGATTCTAGGAAGGTCTATCTTGTCTACAAGATCGACTCATTCTGTGTGACAGAGTTTACCTTTTCTTTAGTACCTCACTCGAAGACCCATGCCACTATTACGTTCAGAGGTCTCACCATGGAAATCTCCCCAGAATTTATCAGTAGGGTTATCGGCCTTCCCCCTAGATTACCTTGGAGCAAAGATGAAAAGCCAATGGGACAAGTTGCCAAGAAAACCTTCTTCCAACCAAATGAACATCATGTAGAAGACAAAAATGGCATTAGAAGAACAAGCATACCTTACCCTTGGGATGAGGTCAGTTACCAAATCATCAAGTATATTTCTTGTGAAGGGAGGTATAACATAGTTTATGGCTACCATTTTAGACTTCTCCATGAGCTGAGATATGGCATGGACACTCCCACACCACAAAAACTCAGCATCCCCTATTTTCTCCTGCAGTCCCTCATAGACTCCAGCATTAAGTTGAAGGCAGGAGGTCCAGATCAGTTGGCTCACCATGGGTTAATTAAACTATTAGTGGAAGAAGCCCTCCACACCTTCACAATCCCCATAGCATGGGAAATCTTTAGAAATATGACAGGAGAAGATGATATAAAGGCCCTCACATATGACGACATTCCTTCTGAAAGTGAGGGGGAAGAGCAACAAGGGGAAGAAGGGGAGGAAACTGAGGAACAAACAGAGGAGGAAGACACCAAAACAGAGAAGGAGGAAACTAAACCAGAGGAGGAAGAAACCAAAACAGAGAAGGAGGAAACTAAACCAAAGGAGGAATAAACCAAAATAGAGAAGGAGGAAACTAAACCAGAGAAGGAAGAGACCAAAACAGAACAAGAGGAAACAAAGCCAACAGAGACAGAGAAGACAAAAGGAGAGGAAAAAGGGGCAGAAAAGACAGAAGTATCTCCTAAGACCCTAGAAAGGGAGGCAGCAGTTCTTCTTGTTGCCCTCAGCACCCCAGTTAAACCCAAACAAAAGAGGAAGAGGCAAACATCAATGTATTTCAGGGCTCAGAAAAGCACAAGGATAAAAACAAGAAAACCACAACCATCATCAAAAATGCCTATTGTAATTGAAGATTCACCCACTGACAAAGGGGAAGAATCTCCCTCTAAAACACCCATCACATATGAAAGAGGAAGCCCCAGATCTTCCACCTGGAAGGAAAGAGTGCAACTATAGGACTCAAAAACAGCTCTACAGGAGGCACAGACTGTTCTACAAGAGACCCTAACTAAGCTACAAGAGACCGAAAAATTGGAGAAAAGGGTGGAAGAACAGCCAAAAGGGAAGGAGGAAACAACAGAGACTCAAGAACCTGACCCCCAGCCTAGTTTGGGCTCTTACTACAATCACCTTGAGGGGGTAAAATCATTCCATAGAAATTTGTAGTCCCACTTTTCTTTGAGTTGGAGAAAGAAAGGATAAGGAGCCATAGATGGATGCAAATCGCCAAATCCAAGGGGGTAGAGGATATTGGCTGCATTGAGAATTAGCTTAAAGAGATGGGCAGGGAGCTAAGTGTTGTAAGACATAGAGAGGCAATCAGAAGAACTCACTTGGAAACAGAAAATGAGCTGCTAAGAAGACAGCTACACGAAAAAGAAACACAGTTGGCATGCATGGCGAGCTAGTCTATGGAGGCACTACAGTGCAAAACGCCAGTAAAATCATATGGATTATACCTCAAAGACCAGTGGCTACAGTTTCAGATCAAGAGTCTAGCACAGAGAGGCACAATGCCTTTTGAGGATTACAAATAGTTCATGGACCTATGTGACCAAAGTTCAGCAGAAGACAAGGAAAAGATAGCAGATTTCTATTTTCATAACATGGACCTCACCGATATGAACTGATGGGATCCCAATGCTAGGCTAGGGGACCTGCAACTAATGGCCATGGCATCATGGATGAATCATGAGGCATTAAGGGTAGCAGAGATAAGAAAGGTGATGATAAAAGAGCAAAATGAACCCTTAATGATCAGAGCTGAGCCATCAGACCCCATGGCTCTCATCAGTGCACACCAGCTGCTTGCAAATCATCCTCAAAGTGCCCCTAAGTATATCAATGATTAGGCTCAGGCCATTTCACATTTTGAGGACATGGAAAGATTACTGGGAGATGACTACATTCATGCTTGTATGAGGAGGTGGAATACACTGCCACACAGCTTGCAGATAAGGGAGTATCACTCCCCAACAAGGATGAAAGAAGCATTGAGGAGAGTGCCACTGTACAAGCACTCTATGCAAAGTTTGAAGGTCAATTGGATTGGCCTCAAACTAAGTCCCCCACTGCTGCTAGGACTGCTAGAGGGCAGAAAAGAGGAAGAAGAAAAACAGTAGTGGGAAGAAGTGGACAGAAAGGCAGGATTCCATGACAAAGAAGAGGACCTCACATCAAAAGCATGGGATGTCAGGGAGGCCATTAGGGCCATCAAAGATGAGGAGATGGACTAGTTTCTCAGAGGATGAGCAACACATTCAGTAGGGGGTTGATGATGAGCCCCATAAATGGGTAATTATATGGGCTCTTTTTGCCTCCTAACTTAGCTTAATCCACCATTCTCATTAGTTTATTGCATGTTTTTTATTATATTGAGTGAGTTAGGCTGGTCATTATGCCTTGAAGTCTAATGTGTGCTTAATGCAGATTTCTGGTCAATTTTGGAGACAATGTCAAGGATTTAATGAACATTTGGTAGAAAATATTCAAAGAAGACAATGGAGAGGATTTATAGGAGGGTATCCCCCTCATTTATGACTCTGTACTTCAAATTCTCCTTCAGAAAGCTCGGAGTACAAGTAGCCACATCAATGCACCAAAGTGGCAGCTAAGCAAGTGGAGGTTAACTGCTGTCTATCTTAAGTTTTGGGAGCCAAGCCTCCCTAATTTTAAGGGAGCTGTTGGGAACTCCAGTTGTATAAGTAGAGAGGCCTTGGGCCTCATTAGGTTGTTGAATATTAGTCAAATTTTCCAACTTTTGTTGCAATTTTGCTCTGCTCAACTTTGAGCCTACTTTTGTTAATAGTTCATGTAATGCTACTATTATTTGGATAATGAAGATGAGATCTTGTTCGAACTAGCACTGAGTTACCTCAAAGGGCTGAAGCTCTTGGTTTAGGGCCCAATCCAAGCATCCAAGCACCTCTTGTTTTGTATTTATATTTTTTTCTTCAGTTTATGAATTAGTTGTTGTTAGATAGATTTCTATCTTAGTTAAGAATAGGTTGATTTTGGTGATTTAAAAGGTTGTTTCCATTTCAGTTTTTTGTAGCAGGTTGAAAAGTGATAGGAAAAAGATACAAAAAGGACATCAACAGAGCCTTAGCCTCCTTTCCTCTCTCTGGGACCATGAACTGAGGCCAAGACCCTCTTGCTATCACAAAAAACACAGATTTGCATTTTCCATAGGATTTCTAGTGTTGCAGTTTGTTAGAAGGTTAATGCTTTGTTGTAGATCTATTTCACCATGCTCATTTATTTCTTTGCAATAAATTTCCTTCCATGCTTTCTTTCCATATAGCACTTTTTAGCATTTACTTTCCTAGATCAGAATTTAGACTAGCTTGATGCAAAGTTCTGTTTTTTTGATGTAGCTAGTTTCCTTCCTTGCTTAATCTCATGGTGTGAGTTTCATTTCTCTCGCAGCAATAATCTTCTCGCAATAAGCCAGCCCACCAGCCATCACCATTTCACTTTGATTTATGTTCCACAAGTCACCCAAAGTCCCTCACAAATCTACCTTAAGTTTCTGCACTTTTCTCATGAACTTTCCTCTCCTTCTTTGAACAAATCCAACCATCTTTCTTTTCCCCAATCCTTCTTGATGAACCCTAGACACCTTAACACATCCTCCTAGCCATCAGATACCCTTTCCACCCATTTTCCCACCTTCAAAACCTCTAAAACAGCTCCCGGCATCCTCCTATAGACCTCTTGTAGATCCCTTGCAACCTCCTGTAGATTTTCCTGTAGGTGTCTTTTTGAAGTTCGATTGAAGGAAAAGCCTCCAAAAGGCCACGTAGGGCCTCCTAGGACCCCTCCACACCTTCCTACACCTCTAAAAACTCCAAGGTCACCCTCCATTTCCACCTAATCACTGCCACATTCACAAACAAATAAATTACATGCATGACAATTTCACCTAAAAATACATAAAAATCCAAAAATATGTTTTTTTTTCATTTCCTTCTAGAAATAGCTTGAGTAGATGTTGTTTACTTCCTTGGTTAAGTAATGGAATTCATTTCATGGTTTTTCTCTCTCTTTTTGCAAAAATTAGGATTAGTTGGTTAATTAGAGTTTGTTAGGTTTACCTTGCATTTCAGTCTTTTTCTCCTTTCTACAAGTAGAGTAGCCTCTGTAGAGTAAGCTTTCATTTCTTTCATCACATATAAAGCTTCTTCTGGAATTCATAGAAGTTGGCTTGAGATCCTAGTGATCTTGCGCCAGCTGACCAAGTGATAGCCTACAGTAAGAACTAGTACTTGTGCACACAACACTGTCGCTACCAAGTTTGTTACGAACTACTGGATTGATAAAAAGTAAAGTAGGAAGCCCAGGAGTTGCAGAATTATTGCTGCAATACTGGTCCTCACTAGAAATATGTTCACATGGGTCTTTTTCATATCTTCATCAATGTTGTAGTCCAGAGCAGGAAGACTCACCGAGATGTCCGAGGGTAGACTTGTGTTCGTGTTGCCTAGTGGGCTGCTCTTGTCTTTGTTGCTCACGGACGTACTTTTTGTTGTAGCTGTCTTCCCAGACTTGTTTTGAGTTTTTGTGTTAGGATGACTGGCGGATCAACCGATTTGAGAACATGTTTTCTTACCTATTCTTTCGATATCTCAAACACAGTGGGCCCCCCTAAACTTCTCAATTTGTATTGATTGTTTTGCTTTCAGGTTGGATGGTCACTCGAAGGCTCCTTCTCGATGGTCATTTGTTGGGTCGTGTGAGTGTATTGATACATGTTGATTACATGCCCAGCACTTGGAGCTTCATCGTATGCAACATCTTCTTCCTCACCTTCATCCTTAGGTCGAGCCTACTCACTAGCTGTGAATTGGTCGATCAACTGTGTAGCTAGAGTGCTCATTCCTTAGTTCCATCCTGGGCAAGTATTTTTTGAATGTCATTCACTATGGAACTTGCAATAATGATATGTCACGATCGTATCCAAGTTGAGCACAAGGTTAGATATCTACGCATTTTTGGTCGGGTGGTTTTTGTTTTTCCCGAAGTCACATTCTTCCTATGCGTGAACTTGGGAGGCCTACTGTTCACATTTGTCATTCTCGTCCATTGTTTGAGGTTGGAAACTTCGGTTGTCAATGATTTGACAAGACAAGTAAGCCTCTTAATTTCACTTGCTTCCTTTTTCTTTTCCTTTTCCTTACTCACAGTAGTTTGAGACCTCCTGCCCATGTCTTTGGAGTCCTTAGTTGATTCATCATCTACAATGACTCCAATAGCACGTAGGTCTTTCTCCACAACAATTGCCTCTTGGAAATTTTCCAATAGTGTTGGTTTTGCAACTCGCTTGACGAATTGTGCAATGTTGGTTGGTAATGTAGATGTGTAGTATTCAACCATGATGGAGTCATGAGGTTTGGTGTTTGTTGTGAACTTGTTCAAGATATGTTTAAACCTCTTGTTAAAATATTTGACTTTTTCTTTCTACTCCATCTTGATACTACCCAACTATTTTAGCAACATGGTGGGGGTTTTTTCTTCAGCAAAATTCTCAAGGAAAATTCTCTTCAACACCCCCTGAGTTCTAAATTGAGTTCATAGGAAGGCTATGGTACCATATAGCTACTTAACCATCCAAGGTACTTGGAAACAGTCTACATGCAATGTCATCATGACATACCTTGAGTGTTTGAAGATGTAGGTAGAACATGTCTAAATGATCTTCCACCTTCAGTGTCTTGTCAGGGTCATACTTTGTCAACATCTTCTTTGTGTTCCTTGCCATCTTATGCAAGACACCCGGGAGTGCCAATGGGCCTTGGGTCATCCATTCCATATTTTGATCAGCCATGTTTTCCTCTTCTTCATCCTCCTCCTCTTCTTCTGAATTTGATAGTTCTACCTCTGAATCTCTTGGTTCATCTCCACCGCCACCTCCTCCACTACCTCCTCTAGAACTTGAGCCCAAGAGTAAGAGGTTGTATTCTTCTCCTTCTCGGAAGACTAGAGGTTCCTCTTTGTTTTCAATAACTTCTGCCATATCTTCAAGAGTGGTGAGGATTTCTTCTTCCATAGATGAGACTACCACTCCTGTGGGAGTAGTGTTTTGCTTCTTCCGTGAGTAGAGAAGCGTGTGCACTCCTTGAATTAGTCCAACAACTTTAGCGAATTGACGGGTGATGGGGCAGACAACATGGATGTGATGATACAAAATTTCTTGTTCTGGTTTGGGAGGTGAGGAATAACCAACTTCAGAGTTGCACGTGGGGGAGAGGAAGTTCTTGTTACTGCCTTCACTAGATGATAGATAAGTGGGGTTGGTAGGATATTCAACAATAAAATATTGTTGTCCCTTCTTGTAGCACCAAAAATGTTAATGGTGTTGGACCCGTCAAAATTTAGTGGATATCCCCAGTATGAAGTCCCAACTAGACCTCACACTGTTTGGTGTAGGAGTCCCATTTAGTACAATGGCCTGGTTGCTATTATCTTAGTGATATTCCTTAGCTCTTGTTTTTCATCACATGATAGTGTTATGCTTGTATCTTCAAAAAACGAGGTGAGTATGCCTAGTGAGTGCGTAATGTAACTTGTGTCTGGGTTCTCTTACTGTAAAGGGAGAGAGTAAAGTGAGCCTCTAGATGAGAGGTAATAGTACCACTCAGGGAGAGACACATGTGAACCAACAAGGGTATGTCCAGCATCTAACAGAGGAGTCCACAGCAGATGCGGTAGTCGTTAAAACCAAAGTGCAAAGGGGAAACACATACACCATCCAGAAAAGTAGTCCACATAGAGGTGATGGTATTTATAACCAGTAAACAAGAATGATATGTCTAATGTCCTTTGGAGTAGTCCACAAGGATGGGACAATAATGGTAAACAATACAACACATATTCAATAATGTAAGTACTAAAATAACCAAATTAGTTCAACTATCTTAGTACAGGTTAAGAAAACATGCATTACAAATGTTTAAATAATAGTCTTACAAACATCTACAAAACATGCATGAAAACGTGTCAGCCTTAACAGGCTTTTGAATTAAGAAAAAGTTCCAAGACACATCTGTACACCATACATCACTAGTCCTCGTAATGGTACATTGGAGCCACTCCTCGCTCCTCAAAGAACAAACTACAAACTCTCAAGGCTATGTGGGAGGAGCCAAGGTGAAAATTCCCTACTCATACAATGGGAGGGGCATATAGCACCAAGGGTGATGCTTGACCCTTGTGACTCTTAGACGACCCTCATGACTGTTCAACTTCCCATGACTTTTCAATTGACATGACTCTTCGACTTCTTGTGTGCATCCATTGGAATTCACTTTACATTACATTTAGTTACAACAAACATGACCCATAATGGTGATGTGGTTGAGACAGATCATGACGCAACTCGACATGACACTGCTGACATGTATTGGCTGACTGTGGTGTCCATGTCAAGTTGTTGCGCTGCTGAGTGATGGATGTACTCTTGGTTTTTTTTGTCTTCTCCTTCGCATGGCATAATGCTACAAGGTCTTTGATGGTCTTGTTCTTGCTTGATGGTTAAATGCATGTGTTTCTTTTACTTGTTGCTTGATGTGCTTAGTACATTTGTCTAGCTGCAAGTAAGTCTTCTAGCATGTGTGTTCCTTCTTCATCCTATTCATCATCTTACATGATCTATCATTGTACCTGTTCCTACAAATCACTCATGATGAGACAACATCAAATCCAAAACCTCCTAGTCTAGCATGATGCATTGTTCTCGTGTTGTGGGTGACATGGAGGGGGGACAACTAATTGAGAGAGGGCAAAGCATAGCCCAGGATGGAATGAGGAATTCCGGAAGGACAACTTTCACTATCGGGAAAAATTGTGTAGTGGTCACTCGAAGGCAGAATTGCACAGTGAAAGACACCAATGTCAGCTGCAAGGTTGGACCTTGGGGGGGGGGGGGGGGGGGGGAATTTTATACGTAGTTTCCAAAGGCAGGACAGATCGGGGCTATAAGGGGGCTATTGGGTAGTTCTGCTTAGTTTCTAGAGGAAAGAAAAAGTAGAGGTGTAGAGGGACCTGTTGAGAATGACTGTGCAATTTCTAGGAATAGTGAAGAACAGGTAGTAGGGGAACTGCTAGACATGTCTGCACAATTTTTGGAGGCAGTGCAGAGCAAGGTAGCAAGGGTGCGCTGGGAAATTATGCACAATTTCTAAGAATAGTGCAGAGCAAGGTAGCAGAGGACCAGTTGAGCATGTCTACACAATTTTGGGGAACAATGCATGCAAAATTCTTAGAGTAGTGTAGGTTTTCGGAAGGAAAGAAAGAGGATTAATGACTGTGCTTGAGAAATGCACAGTTCAGTTGGATATGGAGGCAGTTTCTGCGCAACTCTGGGAGGTAGATAGGTTGCTCACCTCCGAGATTGCATAGTGCAGTTGTCCTGAAGGACAGGGCCAAGCACTCCACAATTCTAGGTAGTAAAATAGGGTCATTAAGGGTTGAGACTGCGCAGTTTAGCTCAGTCAGGGTCCGGTGGAAGAGTGTTGTCCGATTGGGCATATTTTCAGGAAAATGTCTAAGTGTTGAAAGAAAGTGAACTTGTGCAGATTGACATTGTGATCATACACTTAGCATACTTGAAAAAACATGCCCTTAGTGAGACTCTCTTGGAGTTGAGACCGACAAGCACGACACTTGTGCTAGACCTTCGGACAACCATGACGACACTTGCACGAAAATGCTTATAACTTTGTGTGTGAGTACGATAGGTGTTCACATAACAAAGAAAACCCAAACACACAAAAACAAACCTTCAAACTCACTAGAATCATTTCACAAGCCTGACAAAGCAATCAACATGCTGAAAGACGATTGTTGGTCAAACAGGAAAAAAGGTGAAAGAATTCACAAGAGCTCATGGGGTGAGCTCAAGTGTTTGCAACCATCAAAGGAAAAAACAAGGAAGTCTCCAAAATTTGGATGCGGTAAAAAATTTTGGAGGGTGTTGCAACCACTACAACACATTGGCATAAAGGATTTCCTAGATTGATAGTGGTTTTTCCTATCCTTTCCATTTCCTGGATATCCATGGTGTTGTGGGAGTCTTTCCCCTTGTTTTCTTGTTAGTTCTCATGTGGCTATGGGTTGATTTTTAGTTCCTAGAGCCTTGGTTGGAAAAATGCTCTGTAGCCCTATAACAACTTGGGTTGAATTATTAGTCCTACAACCTTGGTTGGACAAACACTCTGGAGCCCTTGATGGGTTGAGTTACTAGTCCTAGAGCATTGGTTGGACAAACGCTCTGGAGCTTGACAGTAGCTATGTGTTGAGTTACTAGTCCTCGAGCCTTGGTTGGAACAAATGCTTGGGAGCCCTGGACAACTTGGGTAGAGACTAATTTGGTGATGGATAGTGGTGTCTGAGCGTGAGGTGGAATCACTATTTGAGGGTTGACTTAGGTGGTTTGACCTCTGGAAGCCCGGGTTTGATTTTGATGGATTTGTTCTATGAGAACCCATATTCATGCTTGGAGTATGGAATGGGGTGGTTGGCTGAAGAGAGACTTGGTTCAGCCAATATATGGTCAAGTGGAATATGGAGGTATCAAACTTAGTTGGCCTTTGCATTCATCAATAAGAGCTCTCTTTATCCTTGATATTTTATGGGTAAATATACTTTTTTATATGTGGCTTATATGGCTGTTAAATCCTAGATATTTATGTTAGTTATATGCTGGTTATGAATGATTTTTATGATAGTAATAATGTATGGATCTCATCATGTTTTAGTTAATCACTGAATGTACAATGAATATATGGCTTAATATATGGTAATGGAGTTATTATGATGAGGCGTCAATGCTTCTTAGAGATTTTCAAATAAGTATGAGACCCATATGCTTAGATTTGTTGTTTAAACTTGTAGAATGCATATTCGTGACATGTTTGACGAAATTCCTGTCATGTCTAGTAGGGGTCCAGTCAAGTCCTTTTCAAATATTTGCATTTGTACCATTGTTTTGATGTTACTTTTTGTAACACCCTCCTCCCACATCTACCCAAGAAACAATGCCAACCGGGGTAAACATGAGACAAGAGGCTACTATGATTAGATTAAACCTCCTAGGTGACCTTAAGGAAGTGGAATCGACAAAACATCACACATAGTCATCCAATATCATCCACACAACCTTCAAGAGACAAGTCAGCCACTTAGACAACTTGTCCCTGGGTCCTACTGCTATTTGAGAAACTGAAGGTAGAGTAACACTCCCCAGACATTTCCCAAGCGAGTTAGTCTCTAAACTAATGCTCTGTTTGCTAGAATTTAAGGATTTGAGCTACCTTTTTCGGCCCAAAGCCCGAGACATTGCCCATAATGGAATGATCACTTAAAATTGGTAAGAATACAAGGAAAAAAGGATGCAAATGAAATAAGATGAACAAGACTATAACTAGAGTCCTACTAGCCATGAAAGGCATTTCGTCAAATATATCATCAACATGTAACCTACAGGTGTAAATAACAAAATTAAGTGTAGGGATCTTATACTTATTTGAGAATCACCATGAACCATTGTTTCCTCATGTCATTTGCTGCCTTATCATTTATTAGATCATATATACATTATCCATTCAGATACAAGTAAAAACATGG
This sequence comes from Pinus tabuliformis, assembly GCA_031772625.1. Classification (NCBI taxonomy): domain Eukaryota; kingdom Viridiplantae; phylum Streptophyta; class Pinopsida; order Pinales; family Pinaceae; genus Pinus; species Pinus tabuliformis. The sequence goes on from CM062819.1 coordinate 163,542,306, forward strand.
TGAGAGCCATACATAGTTGTTGTCACAAAAGGTACATATAACCAACATAATAGGAACAAAAATACAATGGACATATCAGCCATCAAAATCCATATATACATCAATACATTTGCACATGAAAATCAAGGGAATGAATTTCTCATTAATAAATACAGTGGACCAACCAGAGATGGGACTACCATGTTCCGCTCGACCATAGATTAGTTAAGCTATGCCTCTCTTCAGCTAATCACCCCTGTTCCATATTCCAAGCATGAATGTGGGACTCATAGAACACATCAAAAACACCAATCAATGTGGATGCCACCAGAGTTCTCCGCCTATGCCGTGAGGAATTTGAGTGCCTCCTAGCCTCTCATGCTTTACTGTCCATCCACAGTTCGATCCAGGGATCACTATGCCCTACATCAAGACATACTCTCCAAGATTTACCTTGCATTCCATCCAAAAATCACTAGGCACAACAGGGAGAAAATCCACCTCTTGGCTTTACCATATATCCCTCCATTCACCGACAAGGATTCCTAGGCCCACCGAGGCACACAATATGGCTTTACCGCAACCCACAGTCCAGTTCATGGGTTACTAGGCAAGTGGCTTCATGCATCCTCAATCCAGTTCAGAGATCACTACCACCATGTGTTTTTCAATTCAGAAATCCATCCCACTCAGCTTTGAATCCAATCTGACCATCCTACACAAACTGAATGAGAGAACCCATTTCATCAAAGCTATCAGGAAATGGCAAGGTTAGGCTGAAAATACACATGGAAAAACCCATGCCATGGTAGAAAAGAAACACATGCAATCCCATGCATGCCAAATCTAGCAAGGAAAGTACACAAGCAAGTTCATACCTTCAATGAAGCCTGTTGTAGCTGCTTGAGCTTGCCTTTCCTTGCTTGATCTTTTCTTCCTCTTGCCTTCTTTTCCTTTCTTGGTCCAATGCCAAAGTGCTCCAAGAAACTCTAAGTGTCCAAGACTATGAGAGAGAGAGAGAGAATATTGAGAGAGCTCCAAAGTGAAACTAATCAAGCCTTGCCCACTGATCCTTAGAAGCGCTTTTATGAATGAGGTCTGTGTTTTCTTCATTTTCCATTATTTTCCTTCATTTTCCTCCTCACATGCAACCTTTGACCTTTTACCTTCATTTTCTCCTATTTTCCATTATTTTCATAAATAAATGTTCCAAAAATGCCTTTTTGACTTTTAATGCCTTAGTCATTGCCTTTGCCAATTTCCTTAGCCATAAACAACCAAATGAAGACACACTAGGATGCCTTGCCCACCATTCAACTTGGAATACGTGTCCCATCATCTGTAGTATTTATATATTTTTACATGGAATTTTCACCAGGGATATTACAGAACCCTTTCCTTTGGGAGACACTGTCCTCGGTGTTCAATCACACATATAACCATAAAAATCCTGAAAACAAAACATACTGCCCATGGAGCTTTATAACATAGGTCGTTGCAGGATTTGCAATGAATGACCTGCTCAAAAGCAAAAAGTCATGACAACATGACCAAATAACAATCATACCACATACTGGAGCTTTATAACATAGCTCATTATGGTTTTTACAAGAACTACATATGCACATCTGCTAAACCAGAAAATAACAAAATATGATGCCTATATCAATCAACAAGGGAATCCAGAGGCTCACAGCTCCACCCTCGAAGTAGTACCAGGATTCACCTCCTTCCCAGGAAGTCCAGAATCCATTGCAAAGTCAATTCTGCATCCAATGTCTAGCAATATAATCCGACACCACTTGTTTTCTCAGCGAACAGTTACCAAATCTTTGTCACAGGGTGCACTCCCAATGTGAATATGATTCCATATAGCAATGCTAATGACCAAAACAAATCCATGCGTGACCTTCGCTTCTCCACTACACAGTCCCTCTGGAATCTGATCACCCCTTCCATACATTCACTCACCTTCCAAGTTCTGTTGGCACCCCCATCCCAGGTAATCCATCCCTTGGAAAGGCTTCCTCGCATCGGAAGATACAAAAACCAAGGCATATCCCTGCCTCAAAACCATCATACCAGTCATAGCATGCTCATGGAAATCAATGGACACAATTGGGTACCATTGTCCCACAATGGCCTTGCTCCTGAAGTGCTTTACCAACATACTACTGCATGTTCCAATTTCTTTTGCTGTTGTTGTTGATTTTAGCCACCCAACTGGGTATTTCCGTGCTTCCTGTACCTAGCACATAACTTCAATTAGATTCAAAATAATTGAAATAACTTCAAATCATACCTCATTGGTAGCTCATTGATAAGGTACATTTGAAATCCTGTTTACTTCCTATCACAACAAGTCAAACTAACTGTTTGATCAAAACATCATGTATAAACATATCACATATGGTTAGCTCAAAACAAAACCATCATAGATCAACATCATAAATCACATGCAACCATCACAAACTAGAATCATAGATCACATATAATCATCATATATCATAATCATAAATCACATGCATAGTAACATTGAAATAACATACCGATACTTATCCTTCATCGATCCTTACTTCTGCCTTTTTGCCTTTTTTCTTTTGTACACACATCAGATCAGTTTCCACAGCCAAAAAACACCCAGTGCCTTCTCCTCCACCAGGTGCACATATACATAGTGTGCATCACAAACATATGGCCACACATGCCATACAACACCATGCAACACATGCACCTATACCTGACATATAACATATACACCTACACTTGGTATAAAACACAACACAAATACATGTCTAGAGCGCAACAAAATGAATGCATATGTCACGATACCATGACTATACAATGCACATACATAGTACCACATTCCCGCAACACAACATGTATGACAAACACTCAATCCCACACGTACACTAGCACCACATGTACCAAGAACCAGCTGCACAACGTGTGCACAACATCACATGTACATGACACCACCTGAACAACGTGTACACAACACCATATGTACATTGCACCATTGTACAACATGTACACAATATCACATGTACACAGTACCACATGCATGACATGTACGCGACACCACATGTACACAACACCACATGCACACAACACCACTTGTACAATCATACATACAACCCCACTTATACAATCATGCACACCACACCATATGTACATAGCAACACATGTACAACATGCACACAACACCACTTGTACATAGTATTGCATTCCCAACATGTACATATCATTATATGTACACAACACTACATATCCAACATGTGCACAACACCATATGCACACAACACTGCATATCCATCATGAAAATAGTATAATATGCACACAATACCACATATCCAACATGTACATAGCACCATCTATACCCAACACTAAATATGCAACACTCACACCACACTATCTATACTAACATTCTGTACATAATATTGCATAAACAACATGTACACACACTACATATGCACAATACTGCATGTGCACAATCATCACACATGAAAAATGTACACCAAGTATGACATATGCACAACAATAATACCACACATCTGAAACCAAATTACCTCTACCAAGAAACCTTGTTTCCAGTGTCTTATCGATGCTTATCCTAGCATGTTGCAGACCACACTGCTTTCACTTTGCTGATGTATCCTTCAACATTACATGTCATAACATAAACATAGTCATAATACAAGTATACAATATCAATTCATATCCACATGATACCAACCTAGTATATTTGTTGTGACTACTCTTCCCAATTGATTCCTCATAAGACCAGGGACCTCTTCATTTCGTTCTCCTGCATAAGAAATCATTCCTCCACAAGAATTATCAATAACATCCCTGTCAAACAATAACATAGACACATGGATACATACATACATATATAAACATTAGCATAAAAAAATTATGATCCTGTCATACAACGGCATACATGTATACATATATAAACATCAACATAATCATGATAATAAAATAATTACCAGATATCAAGGTCAAGGTTAAGAGAAATTACTTTATTCATGCAACACATGTGAAACATTGAGAACAACATTTCCCAACATAGCCAACGCATATGATGCCTCAAATCCATTTATTTTACCTTTTTGGTTACCTTTCTCATGACTTTACTGCCACCATCCATTTACCACAATGGACCCAACCAGTCGAACCAATAGGAATAGTCTTACCTTCCGCTGTGCTTACTCATGCACATAGCTTCATCCGATTCTTACATCACCTGTCAAGTACCACATAATTCTCCTCAAGCTACATTAACTTTCATATTTCCCAACCAATTCCCGCAACTCAAAACATAAATGGAAAGAATGGAAACAACAACAAGAAGAAAACCATGAAAACCAATAACAACACGACTCCACAAACAAAGTGGTATGGCCATAATATAGACATAAACAAATTTGTAAATCATGCGCAAGCAAATCACAAATGACCAAAAGCACAAGACTAACAACAAATACCATGACTCAATCTCCATTGTTCCCAGTGCATCCAAGGGAAGGTTCAACCTGAGCCTTCTCCACGATTCATGGAAATATCTCTTGCCATGCAACTCCTTGCATTATACTGTCATTGACACATAATTGTTGGTGCATAAATAAACAGAACAATACACCAATTACCTCATCTTATTGTGCCAAGCATGTTGCTTACAATTGAACACATCCATGACATCTATTAAGGGACTCCAATCCTTTTGATAGATCCTCCTATAACTAAAGACTACCTAATACACCTGTCAAGTACAGGTTTATGAATATAGCATGTATCCACATAATTTTAGACTAGATTAAGGTTAAGAAGACTTACTTTAGGCAAAGCACTCATTCATTTATAATTATGGTTTCCAAACATAGCCAAAGAAATTCTTGCCCAATTTCTTTCTTTGACCTTTTCGTTGTTGCAATCAAGGCTTACGATGCGCTGTCACATCATGCAACTATTAGTTATGTAATCACATCAAATATTACCTTTTCACGCTAATACCAAGCATGTTTCTTGCAACTGCTCACACATGTCAACCACATGTTCCAAATATCAAGACAATCATATTTATCAATTTGCAATCAACTTTTACAAACAATCATGTCATAATCCATAGTCAACTCATAGTCATTAGACATAATGCTACAACTATCACCTACTACACTTGAAGTGTATATCAATTGCCTCAACATATATGTGTTAGTACAATCATCTTAAAACAATATCATTCCTTCATGCAATCCTATAGACCCATACTCATCTCATGCAATAAATCAAACAATATTCAACAAACTATAAATATACCATGTCAACTAAATCAACTAGGCACCAAACACTCAAACACCAAAGAGTCGTCATTATCAAAACAACCAAGCACCAAATATATGACATAAGAAAACTAATACCTTAGTGTATTTCAAAGGAGGCTATCTTGTCTACACTATCAATCTAGTTAGCATGATATAACTTCAAAACATATCGATTCAAACATAAATCATGAAATCCATAACAATAACTAACTAATATGTTCATATCATAAGCTCATAAGCATTTGTTGTTCATGCAAAACAATCACATATGTATGATCAGTGTAGATTAGTATGACACCATATCACAAATATGTCATATCATACCTGAATATCGCAAGCATAACCATCTGCATAGGTCAAACCAGGTTAACGCAATACCTATAACATCAAGATCTTCAAAGAAATGAACATAACCATCATGCATATGACCAATCCAAATTATAACATTAATATCTCAATGAAATTCCCCTAATCATCAAGTTAATAGCATATAACAACAATAAGCTATATACCATGCTCATCAACAACATAAAATTGAATCATCAAGCTAACTGTCATATAACAATCAACAAGTTAACCTATAACATACTCATCAACAACATATAACATAATCATCAGGTTATCTAATATAAAACACCAATAGAAATGCATACAACTACAAGTTACTACCATTCTTGACTATCCGACACATGTGCATATAACTACAATAATCAACTAACATGTCCCCGCCTCGAGGTCCAATGCTGCAACTTCACTTGATGATATGCATCTCCTGCTTTACCTCATTTAACACATTAGCATCATAAAATACCAATAGCACTATGATGATTTAAATTTCATACAATGAATTTACAAGGCATGTTTGACCTATTATTCATGCATAACTATAACCAAGACCATACATGCATAACAACTGCATATATACATATAACACATGAGTACAAAACCATGTATACACCATTCTAGCTAGAGTCTAGTCATTAATGCATGACCATATCAACTACACAAACCATGACCTCATGCATGACAACAACCATTACTCCATTGTACACATTGCCACATGCAACCAACAATATGCATAACAAATGCCAAATCAACTGCACCTATGCATAAACGCATGTAGTCGAACATAAGTGATCAAATCTTGTAATCAACCTACAAGACTAATACATGTAATCCAAATATTCAAGAATATAACCTAACATACAAGAATGTAAGAGGCAACATAAAATCAACATGTAAGTGACATATAATCCATACTCAGTTAGTCACATACTCCTGAAAAATACATTCCACAAAATCAATATCAAATCCTCCATGATAACCGTACTACAACCATAATCAATCATCAAGCAAATGCAACAAGCACATGAAATGAAAACGTAGGAGACACACATGCAACTGACGTGCATGCATGACTAACAAATTCAACCCATCTAGTTCGAGAGTTGAACCATGGTTTGATACCACTCTGTAACACTCTCCTTCCACATCTACCCAAGAAACCATGCCAACCAGGGTAAACATGAGACAAGAGGCTACTATGATTAGAGTTGACCTCCTATGTGACCTTAAGGAAGTGGAATCGATGAAACATCACACACAATCATCCAAGATCATCCAAAAAACCTTTAGGAGACAAGTTAGCCACTCAGACAGCCTGTCCCTGGGTCCTACTGTTGTTTGAGAAACTTGGGGCAGAGTAACACTTCCCAGGCGAGTTATAACGCTCCCCAGACACTGCCAAGGTGAATTATAATGCTCCCCAGGCACATCCCAGGTGAGTTAATCTCTAAACTAACACTCTGTTTGCTAGTATTTTGGATTTGAGCCACCTTTTTCGGCCTAGATCTCGGGACACTACCAAGAATGGAATGATCACTTAAAACTTGTAAGAATACAAGGAAACAAGGATGAAAAAGAAATAATCTGAACAAGACCATAACCAGAGCCCTACTAGCCATGATAGGCATTTTCTACATGTGTAAACAACATAATTAAGTGTAGGGATCTTATACTTACCTAATAATCACCATGAACCATTGTTTCCTCATGTCATATGTTTCCTTATAACTTATTAGATCATAGATACATTATCCATTCATATAAAAGTGAAAACATGGTATGATCCATACATAGATGTTGTCACAAAAGGTACGTATAACCAACATAATAGGAACATAAATACAATGGACATATCAGCCATAAATCCATATATACATCAATACATTTGCACATGAAAATCAAGCGAATGAATTTCTCATTAATAAATGCAATGGACCAACCGGAGATGGGACTACCACGAGCCACCTGACCATAGATTGGCTGAGCCAAGTCTCTCTTCAGCCAATCACCCCCATGCCATATTCCAAGCATGAATGTGGGACCCATAGAACACATTAAAAACACCAATCAATGTGGATGCCATCAGAGTTCTTCTCCTACACTGTGAGGAATGTGAGTGCCCCCCAGTCTCTCAGGCTTTACCGTGCATCCGCAGTCTGATCTAAGGATCACTAGGCCCTACACCGAGACATACTCTCCAGGTTTTACTGTGCATTCTATCCAGGAATCAATAGGCCCAACGGAGAGAAAATCCACCTCTTGGCTTTACTGTATATCCCACCATTCACCAACAATGATTCCTAGGCCCATCGAGGAACACAATCTAGCTTTACTGCAACCCACAGTCCAGTTCAGGGGTTACTAGGCCAGTGGCTTTGTGCATCCTCAGTCTGCTTTAGGGACCACTACCACCATGTGTTTATTGATTCAGAGATCCACCCCACTCGGCTTCGAATCCAATTTGGCCATCCCACACAAACCGCATGAGAGAACCCATCTCATCAAAGCTATCAAGAAATGGCAAGGCTAAGCTGAAAATACTGTCACACCTAGAAAAACCCATGCCATGGTAGAAAAGAAACACATGCAATCCCATGCATGCCAAATCTAGCAAGGAATATACACATGCAAGTTAATACCTGCAATGAAGCCTATTGTAGCTGCTTGATCCTACCTTTCCCTGCTTAATCTTTGCTTCCTCTTGCATTATTTTCCTTTCTTTCTCCAATGCCAAAGTGCTCCAAGAAACTATGAGTCGAAGTGTATGAGAGAGAGAGAGAGAGAACATAATGAGAGAGATCCAAAGCTAAACTGATCAAACCTTCCCCATTGATCCTCATAAACCTTTTTATGAATGAGGCCTCTATTTTCTTCATTTTCCATTATTTTCCTTCATTTTCCTCCTCACATGCAACATGTGACCTTTTACCTTCCTTTTCTCCTATTTTCCATTATTTTCATAAATAAATGTGTCAAAAATGTCGTTTTGGCTTTTAATGCCTTAGACATTATTGATCGAGACTTAAACAGGAACGCAACAAATTACAAAGATAACCATAAACATAGATATGCAGCGGAAATAATACTTCATTTCATTAATGTAAAATACTGAAATAAGCTTACAAACAGTAATGGAAATAAACTAGCTAGGGCGATGGTAGCTTATCTCTGAGAAGAGATGTGGTGGCTACATGCCTCTGAACTGTGTTAAAATGAGGCTCGAAGGCCTATTTATTGTTGAGAAACAATGGGAAACCATTAACATTCCAAAACCTAACCCTAGAAGATGAAATGCCAAACTGTGGGCCCCGTTTCGGTAAATTGGTACATCAACTTCCCGGGGTCGTAACTTTGGCATACGATCTCCGTTTGACGTGTACAATAGCTTGTTAGAAAGATCTATCCAAGCACTACCACTTTGGGGAGGGCAACATCGGTCTATGGACCCATGTTGCCCCCAAATTTCCCAAAAAAACGTCGTTTAGGGCCTCAAAAAGGCTCCGGAAGTTCCGGACCCGAAAAACTACTAAAAATAGTAAGTTGTGCTACAATTAAGGAAACTGAAAATGCTGAGAGAAACAATGGTGGGGATCCAGGTGGACTTGGCAGGTGGCCACCAATATCCACCTGGATCATTCCTCCCCCCTTAGGAAGCAATGGTCCCCATTGCATTGAGTTCCTCCATGAGATGAGGAAACTTTTGCTGAACTTGGTCCCTGGTGAGCCACTTGCCCTGGTGAAGGAGTTGGCCTGCTTTGACAACTCGATACAGTTGGATATTCTGTTGGCGAGTGTTCTTGATCTGTGTGTCCATGATCCGATCAGTTGCAGCTTGTTCCATGCAATATGGATTTAATTCTGTGGGTGTGAGCTGTTCTGCAATGTCGGATGTGTCTAGCAATGGTGGAAAGTATGGCCGAAGGCAATCCACATTGAACACTGGGTGCAGGCCAAGGAATGGGGGAATGCTGAGCTCAAATGCATTGTCTCCCACAGCCTTAGTAATGGTGTAAGGACCATATCGGAGTGGTCTCAGTTTCTGATAGGCTCCAGTAAGGTGTTCCTTTTGCAAATGCAACCAGACTTTGTCGCCCACCTGAAACTTGTGTGGCACTCGATGTTGATCATGTCGTTGCTTGTAATTGGCATTTGATTTCTCTAGAATGTCATGGACCTACTGGCGAATATGTTGGATGTGCTCAATGAAGCTGGTTGCCTTGTCTGTTTTGGACTGGACATGAGCCGAATCTGTGTGAGTAGCTGCAAGTGGCATGGCCACATCAATGGGGCATAGTGGCTGGAATCCTAAACCCACCTGAAAAGGGCTGTGGCGAGTCAAGCTATGAACAGCTCGGTTGTAGCTGTGCTGAACATAGGGGAGGCTCTCGTCCCATGTGTGTGGATGCTTTGAGTTGTACATGCGCAGAATGTGTACAATCATCCTATTGAAAACCTCTGTCTGGCCATCAGTTTGAGGATGGAAGGCTGTGGACTTAGTGAGTTTGGTGTCTAGCATTGACCAAAGACTAGACCAAAATGTACTGAGGAATCAACTATCCCGATCCAAGAAGATAGACTGTGGGATCCCAAAGTGCACCCACAATTGTTCAAAGAAGAGTTTAGCAGTGGCTTCTGCAGTGATATTCTTCTTGCGAGCCGCCATAATAGCCATCTTCGAGAACTTGTCGACGACCACAAAAACATAGTCATTCCAATGCTTAGTGGAAGGAAGGCCTGACATGTAATCCATGGAGATGGATTCCCAAGGTCGACTAAGGGTAGGCAGCAGGGTATAGAGGCCATGCTTCTTGATGGTCGGTTTGGCAATGGCACAGGCAGTACATGATCTGATGTACTTCCTGACATCCTGTCGAAGATTCGGCTAATAGAAATACTTTTGCAGTATTGCCACCGTTTTCTCGACCCCGAAATGCCCACCAGCCCGACTGTAGTGTGCTTCACAAATCATCTTGGCACACTCGCTTGAAGGAACACAAAGGTGACCAACATGGCATAACAGGGCATCTTGGAGGTAAAAATCTAGAACATGTTGACCCTCCAAGAGTGTCTGGTATGTGTGGCCGAATTCTAGGTCGCTTTTGTGGAAAAGTGGCCAATCAGAAGTCTCATGCCCACAAGAGTTGAGCACAGTGGCTAACACCATGATCGGTGGTCGATTGAGGCAATCTGCAACATTATTGGTGCTTCCCTTCTTATACTTGATATTAAAATGGAATTGTTGTAGGTATGTAGACCACTTCCGATGGCGATCATTCTGTAATTTCCCTTGGGTCTGTATGAACTGCAGGGGTCGGTGGTCTGTGTGGATGACCATTTCCTTCCCCAAAATGTAATGCTTCCATTGTCGGCAGGCCTACACAATGGAATACATCTCTTTATCATAAGTGGATACTTTCGGACTATGTCTGAAAGTGTTTCATTGTGATATGCCACTGGATGCCTATGTTGAGTAAGGACTGCCCCAATAGCATAGTCAGAGGCATATGTCTCGACGTCAAATGGTTTTTGTAAATCTGATAATGCGAGCACTAGTGTTGTGCAGAGGCGATCTTTCAACTCTATGAATGCCTTCTATTGAGATTCATACCAAAATAATTTTGCTTTCGCTCCTTCCTTGGTGACTTGACTCAAGGCCAAGTGATATGAGAAAACCCCAACATGAACCTGCGGTAGAAGTTGGCAAGACCTAGAAAGCTGTGGAGCTCTGTCAAAGTGGTTGGAGATGGCCAATCCCGAATGAGTTGGATCTTGGCTGGATCCACATGCACCCCCTATTCATCAATAATGTACCCCAGATACTGAACATGGGTCATGCCAAAAGTGCATTTCTCCAAATTGGCACATAGCTTGTGTTGCCGCAGTGTTTGGAGAACTTGTCGGATGTGGTGGAGGTGCTCTTCCCAACTCTGGCTGAAGATCATAATATCATCCAAGTATACCACTACAAATGAGTTGGTGAATGGCCATAAGATGCCATCCATTAGCCTCATGAAGGTTGTAGGAGCATTCGTCAACCCGAAAGGCATAACTAACCATTCAAAAAGGCCCTCCTTGGCTTTGAAGGCAGTCTTCCACACATCAGAGGGTTCGATTGGTACCTGGTGATATCCTGACTTCAGATTGATCTTGCTGAAATATTTTCCCCCCCTTTAGTTGGTCCAGGAGGTCATCAATCCGCGAGATAGGGTACCTATTATAGACATCGATCTTGTTCAGCGCCCGATAGTCAATAAAGAGTCTCCAAATCCCATCCTTCTTCTATACCAACACGATCGGGCTCCCACAACGCGATGAACTCGGACAGATGTGACCTTTCTACACCAACTCCTGAATCTGCCTCTTGATTTCATCATTCTCCAGAATTGAGCATCGATAAATTGGTCCATTGGGTAGCGGCGCACCTGCGGTCAGATTGATGGAGTGCTTGCCCTGGCAGTGCAGAGGAACCCTTGCGAGGGATGTGAAGATGTCCTCATACTCCTCCACGACCTTGTCCATCTGTAGTTGTCATGTGGAGGGGCTCTGTCTAGAGGTTGTGGCCACCATCTTCTTCTTTCCTTGAGGGCGTATCATCAGGAAAACAAATTTCCCGGTTTTGGAAATGAGCTTACTGCATTGTTTTGCAGTAATCAAAGAGATGGTGGTAGGCGATGCTACCTCTGGTATCCTGTACAACTTATTTCCCAATGTAATAATAACAGCACGGGGCCTTGATTCATACACAGCATGTCGCTTCCACAAGTATGGTTGTCCTAATAATACATCACAAACTTCAAGGGGAGCAATGTCACACAATACCTCATCCGTGAAGGGCTTGATGTTGTATGGAAGGCGACACTGCTGGCTCACGCGAAGATCCCGTCCTTGGTGAAGCCACCCGATGGTGTACGGTTGTGGATGTGTTGTGGTCGGTAAGCCCAACCGCTTCATGACCTCTGCCGAAATGAGGTTCTTTTGGCTCCCACTATCGACAATGAACTGTAGCGGGGAGCCCTTTACCCACATCTGGGAGTGGAAGAGACGCTCCTCCTCCTCTGGATCTTCGGGTTCATTTTTCTGGATCTTGGCAGTAGCAACAGTGGCGTTGGGATCTGCATCAATGATCTACTTCCCTTTGTCATTCCCCTTGTCGGGTTCTGACTCAGAGTCAGAACATGCATCTGATTCTGAAACCTTTAGCTCAGCCACTAGTGACTGCTTGGCCCGACACTCACTTGTGCTGTGAGTGGAACTCTTATGGAACTCACATCATTTTCCTGTGTCCTTTTTCAGCTTCGCGGTGGTGTTCTTTGCTTGCAGCTTTGGCGGGTTGTCTTGGGCTGCCTCATCTTGGCTTTGTCCTTTGTTCTGTGGTTTAGAGGCACCTTTCCCTTGCTTCAAATTCACAGATCCAAAGTCTCGCTTCTTTTGTTTAAACTTCTACTCGACCTTGACGGCATATCGATATGCTGTGCCGAGCGAGGAGATGTTCAGGAATTCTATTTCTTCCTGGATGTAATTGTGCAGGCAACCATGGTATTTGAGTATCAAATTCTGCTCCGAATCCTTGATACCCAACTTTGTACGAAGGGTATGGAAAAGATTGGTGAACTCTGGCACGTCTTGGTCCCTTCCCTGTAGCAGCATGGTCCACTTTATGTATTCATCCTCATAGATTTCGACAGGGTAGTATTGCTCCTTGATGGCATCCCGGAATGAATTCCAGGTGGGTGCGGCTGAAAATAGTGAGCCGGCATTTTCATCCTTCTGCTCGCAGTAGGTTTCCCACCAGTCCTTGACGTGGGGGGCTGCTTTGAGAAGAGCGAAAACAATCTTTTCCCGACTCAAAAATTCATGAAAAGAAAAATAACCCTCTAGCAGATTTAACCATTTATCTACGGCATCTGCGTCTATCTAATCCTTGAATATGGGGATTTCAAAATTAACTTGTACCTTAAAGGGTGTGGCATTTTCAGAGTAGCTGCTGGAAGCCGATTTGTCGCTTCTGGGTAGCTGCTGAAGGATCTGGGCAAAGTTGTCCATCATTGCGTTCTGTTTTCGCCCGAGGGCTTCTTCGAGCAAGATTTTGATAGGATCTCCTGCCCCCTCGTCTTTCTTCTCATCTGCCATGGGAGGCCGTCGGGATTTTTGAGGCTGGTCTTGCAAAGGTTCAACCAGTTCAAGCCCTAACTCCTTATATCCCGACCTTGTTGGGGACATGCAAAGAAAAACAGAGAAAAAGTAGACCGCTCTGATACCACTAATCCAGACTTAAACAGGAACACAAAAAATTACAGAGATAACCATAAACATAGATATGCAGTGGAAATAATACTTCATTTCATTAATGTAAAATACTGAAATAAGCTTACAAACAGTAATGGAAATAAACTAGCTAGGGCAATGGTAGCTTATCTCTGGGAAGAGATGTGGTGGCTACATGCCTCTGAACTGTGTTACAATGAGGCTCGAAGGCCTATTTATTGTTGAGAAACAATGGGAAACTCTTAACATTCCAAAACCTAACCCTAGAAGATGAAACGCCAAACTGTGGGCCCCGTTTGGGTAAATTGATACATCAACTTCCCAGGGTCGTAACTTTGGCATACAATCTCCGTTTGACGCGTACAATAGCTCGTTAGAAAGATCTATCCGGGAACTACCACTTTAGAAAGGGAAACAGCAGTCCATGGACCCATGTTGCCCCCAAATTTCCCAAAAAACGTCGTTTAGGGCCTCAAAACGGCTCCGGAAGTTCCGAACCTGAAAAACTGCTAAAAATAGTAAGTTGTGCTACAATTAAGGAAACTGAAAATGCTGAGAGAAACAATGGTGGGGGTCCAGGTGGACTTGGTAGGTGGCCACCAATATCCACCTGGATCAATTATCTTTGAAAATTTCCTTAGCCATAAACAACCAAATGAACACACACAAGGATGTCTTGCCCACCATTCAACTTGGAATAGATGTCCCATCATCCATGGTATTTATATATTTTTACATGGAATTTTCACCAGGGCTGTTACACTTTTCATTTCTGGAAGTTTCATGGAGTTCGCATGCATGCCTGACTGTGGGAGCGACTGGAGGGTCCCATTCACATGCATTCCCATGTCAAGGGAGCGACTGAGGCTTTAAGGCAATAAAATGTCAGTTTGTCTTAGGGGTTGGTCACTTGGATGGGTTGGATGGCTCCTGGGGGTTCTATTGCATGTGTAGAAGGTCAAATTGTCTATGTTCCATCGGTTCCACTTCCTTAACTATTACATAGGGAGTTGAATCATATCATACTAACTCTTTGTCACATGTTTACCCCGATTGGCCGGGTACTTGGGTAGATGGTGGAGTAGGGTGTTAGAGAGTGGTATCAAAGCATGGTTCCATTCTCTAAGGATGATTTCTAGCTTTTTTCCCCTCGGTTGAAGATGTTGTCGTATGTACATGTAGGTTGCACATGTGTTCCTTATGCTTGTGGTCTATGTGCTTGTTGCATATGCATGGTGTTGGTCATGATTGCAATGGTGTCGACATATGAAAGTTGATGATGCCATTGTTGAGTATATTTGTTGTGAGTGTAGGTCAGTCATGCATTCGTTATGTGTGTCAGTGATTGATTATATATCATTATGCATACATTGATGTAGTTGTAGTTGTCATGCATGAGGTCATAACATGTGGTTGGTATGGTCATGCATTGATGACTAGATAATGATTGAAACGATGAATAAATGTTGATATATATATATATATATATATATATATATAGATATATATATATATCACACTAATCTAGTTGGTTTTGCAGATGAGATATCCTCCCTAAACTATACTAAGGTACGTTGGTTTGTTTATGATTTGGTTTAGCTGACATAATATACCTTACAGGAAGAAGAGATCAAAGATGACTAGAAATATGGTAGATTACAAAGATTCTCCCTACAAATCAGATGAGCAGCATGGTGTTGGGAACTCTTCTGACTTAGAAAACACATTGAGGAGTTTGAAGGAAGAAATAAGGAGTTGTAAAGAAGATAATGACATAATCATGCAGGCACAAGAGAAACAAGAAGAAGTCAATGCAGTAATTATTCAGAGTCTGTCAGAATTGTAGAGGTAGGGGCCACTTTGGATTAGATATGGACAGGGGGATAGAACTAATGGGGCGTACGGTAAGGGATCGCAAAGTGGGCATAGGTCATATAGAGATGACATGATAAAGGATGGAAGGTTCCTAGATGCACCACGCAGGAGAGGTTATTACATGTCATTTTGTCACCATGACACTTGATCATCAAAATGGATCTCTCACCATCCATAAACATGTTCCATTACACTCCCTTAGAATTAAAACAATAAAAAACGCTTGAAGAAGATGTTAATTTTGGGTAAAATGGCTTTATGACTCGTTAACTATGACCTGTGTGCTTTTCCTAGTCAGTTTCAACGCATTTGTAGTTTCTATCCCCGAAAATTGCACATAACTACGCTATGTTTTCCATTATATACTGCATATATAACTCAAAGAAAAGTAAAAATAGAAAGTGAATTTCAGAAGTATTGTTGGTCGAATATAACCCAACTGGAAGTTTTTAGGTCATATCTATTTGATCCATACCCCTCATATCGTGGAACTAATTCCCTTTCATCAAGGAACCCTAATCCCCTAATTAGAGGATTTAACCCCCTCCCCCCCCACCACATCTACCCAAGTAATCGCCCAGCTAGGGTAAACATGCGATGAGAGGCCACTATGATATGATTCAACCTCCAAAGTCACATTCAGGAATTGGAATCGATGGAAACACACCATACAGACATTCAACATCATCTTCAGGACCCTCAGGAACCAATACAACACTTTAGACAGCTTGCCCGTGGGTCCCACTGAAATTTTGGACAGCTTAAGCCTTAGTTGCTCTCATGCTATAGGCATGACAGCATCCAAAAACCCAAATTCACTCTCATAGGCTTGCCTGTCAGCGTCTGGAGATTTGAGCCACTTTTTCAGGCCCAAATCCTAGGTCACTTCCCAGAATTGAACCATCTCTTCAGAATAGTAAAATAACATGGAAATGACAGTACTAAAGAAAATACTTGAAATAAACCTTGATTGGACCCCTACTAGGCATTTTGTCAAACATCTCATGAATACGTAAACTACAGGTGTAAATAACAATTCTGAGCATAGGGGTCTCATAATTAGCTGAGAATCGCTCAGAACCATTGATGTCTCAACACATCAATTTCCATTCCATCCATTAGGTCATAGATACAGTGATCATTAAATTACAAGTAAAAGCATGGTGAAATCCATACATAGTTGATGTCATAAAACACATACATAACTAGCATAATAGCAACATAAATACTCATGAAAGTACATCCATATAGACCACAAATAATCCATCAAAATACTGATAGAAATACAAGGATAAATAACCTTTCATTGATGATGCAAAATCCAAACTCGGGATGGGACTTCCACCTTCTACCCGACTGTAGAATGGCTGAGCAAAATCTCTCTTCATCCATTCACCCTCGTGCCATATTCCAAGCATGAATGTGGGATCTCATAGAACACATCAATCAAAAATCATCCAGGGCTTCCAAAGGCCATCCACCTCAACCCATCAAACAATGATTCCACCACCCAGTCGGACATCACCAAAACCATAATCAAATTGGTCTCCATTGAAGCCTTCCAGGGCTTCCAAAGAGTTTGTCCAACCAAGGCTTCCAGGACTAGTAACTCAACCCACAACTTATATAGGGCTTCCAGAGTGTTTGTCCAACCAGGGATTCCAAGACTAGTAACTCAACCAACTGTGGGATTCCATAGCATTTGTCCAACCAAGGCTTCCAGGACTAGTAAATCAACCCAAGATGTTACAAGGATTTTAGAGAATTTATCGAACCAAAGCTTCTAGGACAAGTGACTTAACCCAATCTAAGGAAACATGAGAACCAACCAAAAACAAACAATGAAAGTAAACCCACAATCACCATGGCTATCTAAGAAATGGAAAGGCTAGGAAATCCACTATCAATCCTAGCCATCCTCCATGCCAATGACATATCACAACAAAAAATCCACACGCATATGCCATGCATGCTAGAACTAGTGAAAGAAACATACATGCAACTCGATACCTGTAAGAAAATTTGATGTTGTTGTTGATCCTAATGCCCTCTTGCACTTTCCTACTCTTCCTTTGCCTTCTTGCTCCAAGAATCCAAGTATGCCACACCCTCCAAGAGTGCTCCAAGAAAAATCTAAGTCTCCAAGAGTATGAGAGAGAGAGAGAGAGTAATGAGAGAGCTCCAAAACTAAATTGACAAAAGGTTACCAATTGATCTTGCTAAGACTTTTTATGAATGAGGCCTCTATTTTCTTCATTTTCCATTATTTTCCTTCAACTTACTTATCACATGAAACTTGTGACGTTCACCTCCCTTTTCTACTAATTTCCATTATTTTCATAAATAAATGTGCCAAAAATGCCATTTTTCCTTTCCAAATCCTTAGCCACTACCTTTGCTAATTTCCTTAGCCATAAACAATCACAAGTGATCCCCATCACTAGGATTTTGCCCAACATTCATCTTGGAATAAGTGTCCCATCATTCGTGGTTATGATTTTTCCTTTATTTACTTTTATTACATGGAATTTTCACCAGGGCTGTTGAAAAACCCTCCCCCTTGGGGTAACACCGTCCTCATTCTTCAACAACACCTATAACCACAAAATTGTTGTAAGAAATATATATTGTTGATGGAGCTTTATAACTTAGCTTAGTGCAGTATTTACAATGATCAACCTACTGATAAGAAAATCAACACGAAACATAACAACATAACATTGTAATGAAATCACACCTTGTTGTACTCTTCAACAACCCCCAATTTTAGGGACTCCTGAAAGGTAGCTGTGGAGCAGGCAGGAAATGGAAGAGCGTGCAGAACTCAGAAACATGCAGGCCCATAGAGGAGGGTGCAGACCCTAATGGTAGCCCGAAGAGGAGGGAGCTCCACTCCCTCCTTCAAGGAAGTTGTGGCCGGCAAAGACAAGACCCATCTGAGGAATGTCAGAGGCACAGGGGAAGAAGAAAACAACAGTAAGGAGAAGGAGACAGATAAGGCAGAGTCAAAGGAAAAGGGAAACACTAAGGAAAATGAAGAAGAAGACAAAAGTCAGGGAGGCAAAAAAGATGAAGTCAATCAAAAGGGACTGTGTAGACCCAGAGCGAACATCACTCCACGAGTAGTTTTAAATAATCTGGCACTACAGGAGCATAGGGAACACATGGAAACGTATGCCATCATATGCAAATTCATGGGGGTATGGCCCACTGAGAAAGCTCTGAAAACATGGATCAAATACCAATAAAAACCTAAAGGGAGCGTCGATCTTCACCTTGGGTCCAAGGGTTTCTTCACAGTGGTGTTTACAAACATCGAAGACAAGGATAGAATATTCGAAGGAGGGCCCTACTTTTTTGCAGCATTAGGCCTCTATATGCGGCCTTGGGTGATGAACTTTGTTCCAGAGAGGGAGACCTTCACCTCTGTTCCTGTTTGGGTAAGGCTTTTTTCACTTCCCCTGGATTATTGGAAAAATGAATCACTAGCGGCTATAGGAAACAAACTAGGTCGTTTTATCAAAGCCTCGGAAGCCACCAGAAGAGGCAAATACACTTCCTATGCAAGGATTTGTGTGGAGATGGACCTTTCAGGTGCTCTACTAGACGAAGTCATCTTGGAAGTCTTTGATGAGGAAAGGGTGCAAATGGTGGACTATGATCATATTTCGTTCTGATGCCGTAAATGCCATGAACATGGACACCTGATCAGAGACTGCCCTCTCAATAAGGAAGAAGACAGAAGTAAACTAAAGGAAAAGAAGGACACTGAAAGCTTTCAGAAAGTTTCAAGCAGAGGAAAAGGAAACAAAAAAGAACCAAAGCAACAACATAAAGAGGGACAAAAGGCCAGTGAAAACAAATTCCAAGCGCTGGTTGAGATGGAAGATATTCCATTCGAAAACCAGTCTATGGGAAAAGACCCTAAGGAGAAGGAAAAAGAGGAAAACAACACTCTAGAACTTAATATCAATGAAGAGGAAGAAACCAGGATGAGTGAAACAGAGCTAGAAATGGACCAGGAAATGGTCTAGAGTGAAACAGATCTGGAGGATCATGAACTACAGGAAATTCTAGATAAGGAAAACCTAGATCTGGAAGGATTTCTACAATAGGGAACCAGGGCGAGGATAGATTCTTTACCTCCAGATGAATGCAATAGAATACAACAGCTGTTTCTGTGGAAAACCCAGGAAAAGGGGGCAGTTAGAGGAAGAAACAACAAAGGGCAGGAAAACAGAGGAGTGAAAACAATGAAAGCTAATCCAGGTTTAGCAACCAAAAGTACAGGTAAGAAACAAGGAAGAAAGAAGCAGAAGGAGCTTTTAATTGAGTGTGGGAAGCTGATGATCGATTCAGGTAAGATGAAAGACCTGACCAGTTACTCCTTCACAAATCTTTAATAATGAAGTTAACATCTTGGAATATAAGAGGCCTGGGTAGTAAAAGAAAGCAAAGAATGCTAAGTATGAGAATGAAACAGGATACGCCGGATATAATCTTCATTTAGGAAACGAAGTGTTCCATACAGAAAATAAAAGAAATCCATAGCAAATGGCTTCAAAGATTTGAGTTTTTAGAAGTCAAAGTAGATAACACAGCGAGGGGCATTCTCACTCTATGGAACCCTCAAAAAGTTAGAGTTATAGATGCAGAGGCATCCAGAAATTACTTGTCCGTAGTCATTCAACCAGAAGGGGTGGCTGAAACCTTCCTAGTCACTAATGTTTATGGTCCTCAAAGAGTAGAGGATAAACTCAGACTGTTAGAATCCCTCTCTGATCTCAGGAACAGACAAAATGGCATCCCCTGGATCTTGGGAGGGGATTTCAATATGATAAAATCTCTTTCGGAAAAGAAAGGAGGAACCAGAGTGCTAAACAGAGATTCCTCAGCATTTCAAGCATTCACGGAGAACTTGAAATTGGTCGACCCAGACTCAGAGAATGGCCTATTTACTTGGAACAACAAGAGAGGAGGGGATGCCCAGGTAGCCTCCAAGTTAGATAGGTTCTTGGTATCAGAAGAGCTTATGCTTATAAACAATGGAATTACAACAAGAATTCTTCCCTTTGGGGGCTCGGATCACTGGCCGATACAGGTGGAATTGAAGGGTTTGGATTCTCCAAGGAACAGACCCTTCAGATTCGAAAATATGTGGCTTGCCCACCCAGACTTCTTGAGTAATATCAAAGAGTGGTGGAGTGAGGACTTACAGATCCAAGGATCTAAAATGTTTCTCCTTCACAAAAGACTAAAGCATATTAAGAGCAAACTCAAAGATTGGAATAGGGAGGATTTCGGGAACATTTTTGTGGACAAGAAATCAGTGGAAAGGAAAATGCAGGAACTCAACCAGAAGCTGATCCAAGAAGGCTTTAACAATGACATAAATGAACAGTCTGATAAGCTACACCAGGAGTGGGAAAATCTATGCAAAAAAGAGGAAATATTCTGGAGACAAAAATCCAGAGTGCAATGGCTCAAAGAAGGGGAGCGCAATATGAGGTTTTTTCATAGATCCACCATGGCCAATAGGGCATTCAATAGAATCTCGACAATAAGGGATAAAAAGGGAGAGACTCAGAATACTCATAAGGAAATTGAAAAAGTGCTTGTTCAGCATTTTCAAGACATTGCTCGAGAAAACAATCCAGACAGGGAAGATTCCATAAAGGAAATTACTAGATACATCCCTAAGCTGGTGTCTAGAGAGGACAATTTCAACCTAAACAGACCAGTGGCTGAAGAGGAGGTTAGCGAAGTTCTCAAAGATATGCAGAATGGAAAAGCACCAGGCCCCAATGGTTTTAATGTGGATTTCTTCAAAGCTTGTTGGGATATAGTTAAACTGGATATTGTAAATGTTGTGGAGGATTCCAGGGTCAATAAATCTATCCTGAAAGCCCTCAATACCTCCTTCATCTCCCTGATTCCCAAACAGGAATCGGCTCAAACAGCAGATAAGTATAGACCCATAGCTTTGTGCAATGTGGTTTACAAGATTATATCCAAAATAGTGGCTAACAGACTCAAACCCCTCCTGCCTAAACTAGTGTCTGAGGAGCAATTTGGATATGTAGAAGGTAGGCAAATTTTGGATAACATTATCCAAGCTCATGAGGTGGTTCACTCTCTTAAAATAAAAAAGTAGGTGGGGATAATCATGCAATTGGATATTGCTAAAGCGTATGATAAGGTCAATTGGGGATATATCAAGAAGATGCTCATAGCCTTTGGGTTTGATCACAACTGGATAAGATGGGTAATGGCTCTGGTAACTACTTCAAGCTTTTCTATCTTGGTTAGTGGCTCTCCCTTAGTCATCTTCTTTCCCTCAAGAGGCCTGAGACAGGGATACCCGCTCTCTCCCTTTCTCTTCGTCCTCATGATGGAAGGACTAGGTAGGGCTATCAAGCAGGCCAAAAATATGGGCAAGCTTAAGGGGCTTCAAGTATCGGAGAATGGACAGACTCTTACTCACCAACAATTTGTAGATGACACCATGCTGCAAGGTATTCCCACAGTCAAAGAAGCGGCTGCCTACAAACAAATCCTCAATGCTTTTGCAAAGGCTTCAGGTATGGAAGTTAATCTCACCAAATCAAAGATATTCTTCTTTAATACTAACATTGTTATTCAAAGGAATATCTCGAGAATCCTGGGCTTCCAAAGGGACTCCCTCCCCTCAAAATATTTGGGAGTACCTCTCACAGACAAACCCATGCTTAAAAGTATTTGGGATCCTATGATAATTAAGTTGCAGGATAAAGTTAAAAAATGGACCTTCAGAGCCTTGAACTTGGCGGGAAGATTAGTTCTGACTAAGGCAGTTCTTCAATCCATCCCGATTTTCATGTTATCTACCCTTCCAGCTCCCAAAGGAGTCTTAGAAACAATCAGAAACATTCAAAGGGATTTTCTGTGGGGTAAGGAGGAAACAAGGAAGAAATGGGCCCTGGTTTCCTGGGAAAAAATCTGCAAACCCAAAAGCCATGGGGGTCTAGGCTTAGATGATCTGGAGATTCTAAATAAAGTTCTAGGAGCCAAGCTTTGGTGGCGATGGGTGCAAGAGCCAAGAGCCCTTTGGGCAAGGGTCTGGAAAGAAAAATATGCCAGCTCCTGGCACACTACTAATCTTATCAGAATGTCAGGAGATATAAGGGGCTCTCGTATCTGGAACAGGGCTTGGGAGAATAGAAATATAGTGCAACAACATAGTTTCTGGGAAATCAGAGATGGGGAGCATGCACTTTTTTGGGAGGAAAAATGGAAACAAGAGCCGGTGCTATTAAAGGAGGACTTCATAAGCTTGAAACAGGAAACAGATTCCCAAGAATTGCACAAAGTTAAAGATTTCTGGATCTTCCCTCAGGGCCAGGACAAGTGGAGAAACTGGAGCAACATTGTTTGTAGAAATAACAGCCTAATAACAACAAAAGCAAAAGAACTGAGAGGCATTTTAAAACAGAGGATGATCATGGTCACAGAGGGGCAGGATCAACTGAGATGGGGTAATAACAATAAAGGCACCTTCAATCTCAAAGAAGCAAAGCATATTCTCCTGGGGCTGGAATCCTGTGTTCCAGAAAAATCTTGGAGGCAACTCTGGTCTCATCAAGGATGGATGAAAATTAAGCTCTTTATGTGGCTGGTGCACCATAAGAAAATTTTGACTTGGGACAATATTAGGAAAAGGGGCGTCTTGGGGCCTTCTAAATGTCAGCTTTGTGAAGAGCAAGAGGAGACTATGGAGCACATCCTCAACGGCTGCTCTTACACCAACTAGTTGTGGAATTCCTTCTATAACATATTCCAACAATCAGACAGGGATAGAGAGAGTATCACAAACACCCTAAATAATTGGAGGAGGATCTTTTCGGAGAATGAGGCGATTAATCAGGCATGGGCTTTCACACCAGGATTCGTTATCTGGAATGTGTGGAAAGAAAGAAATAAGAGGATCTTCAAGGAGGAAAAAGCAAACCCTCAGAAGCTATATGATTTGATTCTAAAGCAGATTAGGGAAACTGTCAGCACATTAGGGTGCTATAGCCCAGAGACTCCGCCCTCAACAATGGAGTTGAGAATTCTCAAACTGCTGGGATTGCTCAAGATCATTCCACAAGGGCTGGGAAAAAAGATAACGACAATGAATACAGAGAAAGATTGCTGGCAGCCTCCTCCGAAAAACTACCTGAAACTCAATATTGATGGAGCCTCCAAAGGTAATCCAGGAGTCGCTGGGTTTGGAGGAGTTTTAAGGAATGAAGAGGGAAGAATCCTATTAATCTTCCACAACCATTTAGGTAAAGCAACCAATAACATGGTGGAACTAATGGCAATGGAGTAGGGCCTAGAGATTCTGATTATAAATCGTAGCTCAAATGTAATTATCGAGGCAGACTCTGAAATCACAATCAACTCTGTTAAAAGAATCAGTCATGGATCCAAACCGGAGAAAGTCTCAAAGCATTGGAGACTAATGTAGGTTTATCAAAGGATTCAAGCTCACCTTCAAGATTTAGGGTCGGTAAGTTTCAATCATGTTCGCAGAACTGCTAACAAGCTTGCGGACATTCTAGCCAACCAAGGGGTGAACAATGAAGATTGCAGGATGGTGAAGAAGTGGCCGGATTTGCCCCAAAATCGTTTAAAGGTTCTTTGCTATAACCAAGTGACAGAGGACATTCAGGTGGCCTGTAGTTGTGGGAGGATTTCTAGCAGAGGTGAAGTGTCCCCAGCCAATGATTCCTCGGCCTCTTGACTTACCCTTTGGGTGTTATTGGTTCGCGGATGGTTTTGAAACAATTCCTTTTTCCTCTTAAGATCTTCCTGTGGTTATGGGGCTTGCGTTAGATTGGAAGTGGTGGGAGAGTGGCTCCTTCAGCTATCGGATCAGTTTCCCCTATCGGCTCAGTGTGGAGAGCCTGGCTGGTTTCGTTCTTTTGGGGCAAACTGGCAAAAGAATGGCCCTGGTGGATAATGGCGGATGGTTTATCTCTTCTCCTATAATCCTCAGGGTTTGGCACAAGTTTTCCACGTGAGCAGAAAATTCCTTGGTCAATAATTGTTGGCAGTGGAGCTAGTGGCTTTGGATTCCTAATTCCTATAGTCGGGTGAACAGGTAGCAGGTTGAGCGGTATTCAGGAGTTCGCAGAGCTATCGATAAAAAAGTGGTTTCAAAGTATGGACAGCGACTCCAATTAAAGAGTGACACGTGGTGGTGGGATGGATTTGAAAACCACCCCCATCGTGCCTTAAAGTTCGGCGAGTTATGGCTGAGTGATATCAAGCACATCCATCCTTTTTTCTCCCAAGCCATCTGACGGTCTGGAGGGGATGAGAAGTTTTGTGGCGCGGAAGTGGTTATTGAGGCCCCTATAGACGGTAAATGGTTTTCATCGTTCGGATGCAAGCACCTTCAATGAGTTCCACGTGGCAGTGGGGTTGGGGGGAAAACTGCCCACATTGCAAGATATCTTTTGGGCTTGTTGGTAGGTGCGATATTATTATCCTCCGTTGGATGGCCCGGGCGATTTCAATGGTTTAGATCACCCGTGTAGTTTTGTGGTCCTCGGTGTATGGGTTTGCAGTGCGGCAATAAGTTCTTGGACCGTTTTGTCTTTCCCGAGAGGGCTTTTCATGGTTCGTGTTCTCGGGCGGTGGAGCCTCCTCATCCTGTCTTTCACTTTGGGTTTTTAAGAAACTGTGTCGAATCTCCTTTTTCTTTCTCCTTTAGTATGGTTAAGTTTGTTGGTTTAAAGTAAGGAAAAGTTTTGCTTCGGCCCTTTTCCTTGGTCTTTGACCTTGATGGTCTTGTTGTAACTCTATGTATTATATTTCTTGTTTAATGAATGGGAAGGTCCAACGTTTGCATTAGCAAAAAAAACAACCCACAATTTTTATATAATAATTTCCTATGAAATTAATTATTTAAAAATAGGGGACCCTTTTTAGATTTTAAAACACAAAAACTAAAAAAAAATAAAAAAATCTACTTTGAATAAACAAATTTTTATTTATTTAAAAGAAAACAAATTTTAATAGCCCCCGAGACCAAAACTCATACCTAGGCTTTTAAAGCCCTAAGTATTAAACATGGGTTATTTAATAAGAAAAATCAAAATAATCGGAGTTTTAACCAATCTTATGCTTATCTAAAATCTCACTCCCCACGTTGCAACATATTATGGTTAATGCCCCTCTCCTAACTCCATTGTGATTGCAATTTTAAGAACGGACCTGATGGTGGTGTTAATGCATTTATATAAGCCATCGCATCTACAGATCAAAATAACCATAGCCTAAGTTCCGAAAGCCTTGACTCCATTGCGATTGCGACTAACCAGACTCGACGGGATAATGAATTCTATTTTAAAAGTCCTCACATCCATCGCATCGATATATCCACAGGCTTAATCCTCTACCCCTCTGACTTTGCGATTGCGATTTTTCATTTGATACTGGACCTGATGGGGTCATATACTCCATTTAATAAGCCCCTGCATCCATGCAATTGCAAGATCCAAAGTCTTGAGCCCACTTCACCCCTCCGAAATGAAGACTACGATACAGCCCAAACCTGACATAATAATCAATTGTAATTCATAATATATCACATCTGGAACCATCGCAATCCCCATTAGTCATGTCGTCCCATTCAAAAGGCCCATGTCATATGCGATTGCGATAGAAGACCTCGTGGACCCATTTCACTGCCACGTCACTCATGATGTCTCCTGCCACGTCACTCCCACCACGTCACCCCGTGGATATCGCAATTGCAGATCCTTCGGCCACTTCTTGTACTTCGTCGCTCCTATTGAATGCGATAGCAATTTATGCTTAAAGAAAAGCCTTATTGTCTTCTTAATTATTGCCAAATCATCATTTTGTTTGACACAGCTTATGGATTTATTTTCAATAGTTTGAGAAAAGTTAAGATTCATAAATTTAGCATTGATTTTATGGCTAATCTGCTCACTGTTTTTTCTCTCTCATGTGAAAATAAAGAAGGACAGTTGCACATAAGGGACAGGTCATTCCACAAAATCAACCATCGTTATGATATTTCGGATCACACAGTTGCATAGATGAGACAAGAGCAGGATTATCCAAAGATCATTATCACAACCATTTCTATTTTTTGCATTATCTTCACAAATAATAAGGGATTTGTTAAAAATTCCCCAACGTTGTACACAATAATTTATTTTTTGCATCCTCCATGTGATATAAAAACCCGTTCATCACAATGAATAAGAGGTCCAGAATTCAAGAAAGAAAGCCTTGGGGGCTTGCACTTTTGTATCTCCAAGTCTGTTTTAATAGACTGGGTCGAGTCCTGAATTTTATGAAGAAAGTTGCGTGGAGATTACTTTCTTGTATTTTCAGAAGCTCATCTTAATAAAATGACTAGATCGAGGTTCTTATTTTTTGTTTAAAGGGGCTTCAAAGAGTCACATTTATGTACTTTTGGGAGGCTTTGGAATAAAGGAAAAGGATCGAGACTGTGTATTTTACAAAGAAAGTGCGATACGTCATGTATTTTTAACAATGTTTTTCATGTTCTTTTAGTATAATTCAAAGTCATTGTTTTTTCCACTTTGTTTGTTATATGTATATTATTAACACAGTTCAACATCATCTCATTTATGAATGTGCTAGTGCTGTAATTTTGAGTACATCTAGCAACAAATTGTTATTTTATTTGGATGGCGATATATGCTTTAACAATTCTTTTAATTAACTATTTAATTAAAAGAATTAACTGAAAAGTTTTCATTTCTTTTAGTATATGATTAATCTTTATTACCATGTACTAAAGACAACCATTTTAGATCGCATTCAAATAACAAGTAAACCCAGGAAATAAATAAGTTTTTATATGCATATAATTTAGTAACTGAATATAATTCAATCAACCACTTATGTAACTACTAAGTGCCTAATTGTTAGTATTTAGATCAATAAGGAATGGGATCTTGAGAGCTATCTCCTTGATCCAATTCCTTCATTTTATTTTGATTCCTTCATGTTTTCTTTTAGTAAATCAGCCCTTGATTGGGAGAAGGATTATTTTTTCCTTCAATCAAGATAGGATAGATTAATTGAATACTAGTTAAATCATGCAAGTGCTATTTTAGAAGTTCTCTCTTCGAGGCAAAGCTTTAGATTGGTTTGGTTGTTCCATAAAAACAACTTAAGGGTCATTCTTCTTGATTAATAAGCTAGAAGAATTGATCTGGTGTCCCTAGCTATTAGCAATTAAAGACATATTTAAATATGATAGTGATTGGGAAATGGTAACTAGACCTAATTTAACCAGTCGAAGCCACTACCCCAAATGGAAAATAAGCTCCATTAAGGTCTCGACCGGGTGGTTTTGCCCCATGTTGGTGCAGCGAATTTCGAGGCATCAACATTTTGGAGCTAGAAGGAGGGCCTTGAATTAGTTATTTGTTTAAATTTTGTTATATCATATTTTAACTAATCATGACTCCCATATGCATTACCACACTTGGTCATGTGTTCAATTCACCTAAGCCTACATGAGGGATGCCCAAGAAGTAGATTGAGTCCTTATCAAAGTTAAGGTACGACGACGAGAGTAATATTTATGTGTTAAATCATAATTCTGATTTTGTTAATAGATGTAATTCTTTTAATATAATCATTGATAATGAGCTTTACAGACTTTTCACTCTTACGTTTAGAGGACGAATCTGCAAATGGTTCCTGGTGCTTCCTCTAAAGTCAATTCATTCATGGAAGCATTTCTGCCAGGTATTTCTAAAAGCACATCATAATTACAGCTATGATAGTTTGTATTTATAGTTAGACAATATTTACATGTATGATAATGAATCTTTAGATGATTTTTATAATAGATTTTGGTCACTTTGTTATAGATTTCACTTAGATGATTTTCCTTTAGCTGAATATTTAATTGAATATTTTACTGCTCTTGTTTCTTCTAATCTTGAAAATAATAAATCAATTAATCAAGAGCAAGACACATCTAACTCGTTAACTAGTCTTGAATCATTAAAAAAATTTATGGAACCCAAACCTGTAATTGAATCACAACCTTTAATCTTAGAAAATTGTAATCTTCATTTTCTCAGTTCTGAAACAAACGTTTCAATTATAAACACAGAATCTGAAAATGTTATTGCAATAATTTTTAGCAGTACATGTGATCGATCAATAGTTCCAATAAAATAAAATTTACAACTAGACTTGGATAACAAACATATTGGTTTATTTTATTTAAAGGAAAGTTTAGAACATGTAATTACATTTGAAATAACTTCTTTAAACCAGGAATATAATATGGCAAAGTGTATAGATGAATCATTTCAACCGTCATTATATTTTGGCATACATTATTTTCTTTATTCTGATGTGTTTTCAAATCAGAATATAGTCAATAATGATCATCTTAATCTTTCAAGTGATAATTTTCCTAATCCTTGTTTTGAAAATTTTGCATCTATTACTCATTTGGATGATAATTCTTTAATTGCAAAACCCTCTTCTTTTGTATTTTCTGATTATGTTAGTTCAAATCAGCCATTTAATTTTCTTAAGAAGAAGGTAATTTATGACGATTATCATGACAATGAGGATAAATAATCACATCTTGTACAAAGTGTGCCAATTTTGAAAATTGATCTATCTCATGAAGATTCACACACTTTAATTTTGTCTTCTCTTACTAAACACAAACTTAATTTTGAGAATTTTGATGAGTTAATTTTGCAAGTTTCTAACGTATTTCATTCTGATTCTCTTTTAGAAACTTGCATTTATAAGTTTTCCAGGGAATGTCCTTCTAGTGGAAATTCATCGACTAAGATCCATGATGAGTTCCAGAATTTCCTTGTAAAATTATTTTGTAATTTTAGTTTTCATAATGATTTGTTTGTTTTTACATTCTTTCCTTTTGTTTTCTTTTCCTTTTGCAAGCATGTTCAATCTTGTAATATTAAACATCTTCAAGATATATTAATTGAAGATGATGAATTGGTTTCTCATAATCTTGAATATCAACAATCATTTCATTTCCAATTTAATTCGATATTCAGAAATTCATTCCAATCATTTCATCATCAGTGAAATCTAAATTTTGAGAATGTTCCTTCAAAACATGTCTTGCCATCATCTCCTTTGGAAGGTTTTCACTCTCTAACAAATATTCATCCATTCTTTGATGATCACATAGATATTTGTTTAGAGAATGTTTTCCAAAATAGATGGTTTACTAACAAGTTAATTTTAAATAAACTTATTTCTGTACATAATTTCAAATTAGATGTAAATAACAAATTTTGTTTCATTTTGATTTTTTTCATCATATTGTTACTAATGTTTGACTTGTATATAGAGGTAGGTAACAAAACGATAAAATGGTTACATTGGAAGTACGACTATGCCTAGTCATTTTCCCTCCATTCAATTAGTAATTAAGAGTAGATTAATTTAAATTAGATTCTTTCTATTTTCATTGTAGATTTCAATAAGAAAGTAATGAATCTAATATTTACAACATCTATTTTTCATTTTATGACAAAGTGGCATAAAACATATCAGAGACTTTTAAACCACATGATTGTCTTTAATTTCAAAACTCCATCACACTTACAATAATGCTTTTAAAACATGTGTGGAGAATTGTATTGTTTTGGCAATATTTGATTTACAAGTACTTCTGAAAAGGTCATAGTCATCACTATTGTCATCCTATGTGAAATTGAGATTAATGTAATCTTAAAATTCATTACTTAGCATTTTAGATTAAATAAATAGATGATATTGAACATAAGGGAATTTGAGAAATATAGGGAAGAACTTGAAAATCTATGAGGTAAATTACAGTCAAAATTCTTCTAGGTATGCATTTCACAAGTTCATTTTTGTCTATTGTTAGTTTTTATTTTTATCATTATTTCTTATTTTTTCTGTTTCTTTTGGAGGTCTTGGAGACTTAAAATAAACAAGCAGTTAACTTTTTACAAATTTGTCATATGTTCAAGGAAATATTTTTTTGTTTTATCAAAATTTGAGAATTTTCTAATGTTGCTTTCATTAATTAAAATCCTGATAATCCTTTAATATGTTATCAAAAGATTCATATCGGATTATTATATTTTGTAACTTTCCTCATAAGAAAGTTCCTATAACATCTTTTTCCGATCGAAACTCTCGATAGTTAATTAAATTATTAAAGGGATTTTTATCTTAAAAGCAAAGTTTAGTTGAATGCTTTCTTTTGAATCTTGCAACAAATGATCTTACTCATGATTTTATCTATGCATGTTCCAAATCTCACAATTTGCCTCGTAAATATAGAATATGGAACAGGTAAATCTAATAGATCATGATTAATTCATTTTGAGTTCTCTTTTATTTTCAATTCTTTGATATATCACTCCATGCTTAGAGATTCAAACTTTCATCATATACTTAAATGATACATCATTTGAGTTTGAATCATTCTCTATATTATGGGGCTGATATAAATTCAGAATTGAGAAAGAACATTCATCACTGCAATTGATAAAGAAGAATATCTTAATTTTCATTTTTGATAGATTCGGTTTAATCTGATTCCCTTGAACATGACATAATTTTCTTAAGTTTACTACTCATTTTATATTAGATTTAATAAATAATGATTTTGAGTTAGTTGCCTTGCATTGGAGAAAGTCATACCTTTCCAGTAAGATTAAATAAAATTCTTCAATGGTAAGTCTCATACACTCACTTTCATTCATTTCTTTACTTTTTAGATTCAATTGTGTTTTCTGGTTTTCTGCTGATATGTAACTTTCTTTTGCAGCTCTTCAAAAGAATTTTCACACCTTCACTATTGTAAACTTTGAACTCAAATTTCAAAAGGAAGCAGTAACGAGTTTGATCGAATCAACCAAAATGGGGGATTTTTAAACCTTAATCTTTTTCTTTAAAAAAGTATTACTTTGATTTGAAAATGGTTAAAACGTTTTTTCTGTGATTGGAAATGTGATTTTTTTCCGAAAATCTTCATAAATTAATACGTTTTTTATAAGTTTTGCTTTTAAAAGATAATACATAGCAAACACAAATTTCCTCATTTTAACTGAACTTTACTATTACTAAATGCTTATAACTTTACAAGTTAAAATTTATCTAAATTTCAACATAAGAAGAAATCTTTACATGATTGTCCTCTTGTTTTCTTTTGTTAAGAAATTTATATAAACAATCTTGTGGAGTTTTCCTTTTAGATTTGGTTTTGGCGATTTTATCAGCATACTTGAGAATGGTTGTATCTTGAGAAAATTTTGTTATCATATCACGTTTACATTTTTCTTTTAGATAATAATGTTAATAGCACACCTTTGGCTTTTCATAAACATATATTGAAACCATTTTATGAATTTTTCAATTTGAGAGTTGAAATTTTTAAGGAAATAGTTAGGAAAATTGAAAATTAGATAAAAATTATATAACTATGTAATTTTATCCATTAAGTCCTGAAATATTTTAAACCTCAAAAAATTATAAAGTCCTTTTTACTCTATTATCAGTTAAGAAAGGTTATCTTTAAAAAGTAAATATTGTCTTACGACTAAGCATATTCAACTCTAATTGTCATACAAAGCATTGAAGGAGTCAATGATACTCCCCATCCGTTAAAACGTAACTTTTAGAGTGTAATTCAAAAATATAATAAATCTAAAAGATAAGAGGTCTCGTCACAAGCTTGCTTACCATGATTATAGGGAAATAATAAAGTTGACATTACCGATATTGAACACCAAATCAGGGTAATGGCTTATGATTATTTCAATTATTAGATAAGGGGTCTCATCATGAGCCAACTTGTTCAATTTAATTACTACCAGTGAATGGCATTGTCACTATTTGGTCACCAAACCAGGACAATGGCTTTTAGGTACTAGTTTAAAAAGAAAAAAGAAAAAGAAAATAAAATAAAAATGAATTTATCTCTAACTACTGCACTCTTAAATGGATGGGATACTGAATTATTGTTGGTTAAAAGGTAACCATGTCGAAGCTATGAACACTTGCTGGTAGTAGTGGCTCTACCTGTGACAAATGAGTACATCAAAAGCTAAGTTGTAAAAGGCCCCCTACTTTATCTTTATAACCAATTAATGACTAATATGGATAAATAGGTATTTTCATCTATGAAAGGTTCTTAAGAAATTGTAATTTAATGAATTTTTATAATCAAAGTAATTTTATTTATCTAAATATTTCAATAAGTAGTTTCCCCTTCCTAAATTATTTTTTCTAAATTTTTGAAATTTCATTATCATTCATCAGAGATAATTGGTTCTTCCAGTGAATCGCTAATTGTTGTACTGTTCAACAACCCCCAATTTTTATATAATAATTTCCTATGAAATTAATTATTTAAAAATAGGGGACCCTTTTTAAGTTTTAAAACACAGAAAATGAAAAACATTTTTCTATTTTGAATAAAACAATTTTTATTTGTTTAAAAAAAAATAAAAAAAAAATTAACAGCCTCCGAGACCAAAACTCATAATTAGGCTTTTAAAGCCCTGAGTATTAAACATGGATTATTTAATAAAAAATCAAAATAATCGGAGTTTTAACGAAGCTTAAGCTTATCTAAAATATCACTCCCCGCATCGTAACATATCATGGTTAATGCCCCTCTACTAACTCCATTGCGATTGCAATTTTAAGAACGGACCCGGCGGCGATATTAACTCAATTCTATAATCCATCGCATCCATAGATCGAAATATCCACGACCTAAGTCTCGAAAGACTTTACTCCATTAATATTGTGATTAAATGAACTCGACGGGATAATGAATTATATTTTAAAAGTTGTGACGTCCATCACATTGCGATATCCACGGGCTTAATCCTCTACCCCTCCGACTTTGCAATAGCAATTTGCGATTTGATACTGGACCCGACGGGGTCATACACTCCATTTAATAATCCCCCGCATCTACGAAATCGTAAGATCCAAAGGCTTGACCCTGCTTCACCCCTCTGAAATGTGATCTGTGATACCGCCCAAACCTAACATAATAATCAATTGTAATTCATAATATATCTCATCCAGAACCATCGCAATCCCCATTAGTCAAGTGTCCCATTCAAAAGGCCCATGTCATATGTGATTGCGATAGAAGACCCGGTGGACCCGTTCCACTGCCGCATCACTCATGACGTCACTTGCCACAACACACCTGCCACGTCACCCCCTGGATATCGCAATCGCAGATCCTTCGACCGCTTTTGTACTTTGCAACTCCTATTAACTACGATTATGATTTTTTCTTAAATAAAAGCCCTATTGTCTTCTTAATTAAGTACAACTCATCATTTTGTTTGACACGACTTACAGATTTATTTTCAACAGTTCAAAAAAAGTTAAGATTCATAAATTTAGTGTTGATTTTATGGCTAATCCACTCACTATTTTTTCGCTTTCAGGTGCACAAGTAGAAGGACATTTGCACAAAAGGAACAGGTCATTCCACGAAATCGTCCATCGTTATGATATTTCGGATCACACAGCTACACAGATGAGATAAGAATGGGATTACCCAGAGATCATTATCACAACCATTTCTTTTTTCTGCATTATCTTCACAAATAATAAGGGATTTGTTAAAAATTCCCTAGTGTTATGTGCAATCATTTATTTTTTGCATCCTCCATGTGCTATAAAAACATGTTCATCACAATGAATAAGAGGTCTAGAACGTGAGAAAGAAAGCCTTGGGGGCTTGCACTTTTGTATCTCCAAGTCTGTCTTAATAGATTGGGTCGGGTCCTGAATTTTATGAAGAAATCTGAGTGGAGATTACATTTTTGTATTTTCAGAAGCTCATCTTAATAAAATGATTGGATCAAGGTTCTTATTTTTTGTTTAAAGAAGCTTCAAAGAGTCGCATTTATGTACTTTTGGGAGGCTTTGGAATAAAGGAAATGGATTGGGACTATGTATTTTACAAAAGAATTGTGATACGTCGGGTATTTTTATCAATGTTTTTCATGTTCTTTTTAGTATAATTCAAAGTCATTGTTTTTTCCAATTTGTTTGTTATATGTATATTATTAACACTATTCAACATCATCTCATTTATGAATAAGCCAGTGCTTTAATTTTTAATATGTCTAGCAACGAATTGTTATTTTATTTGGATGGCGATATATGCTTTAACAATTCCTCTAATTAAATATTTAATTAAAGGAATTAATTTAAAAGTTTTCATCTCTTTTAGTATATGATTAATCTTTATTACCATGTACTAAAGACAACCATTTTAGATCACATTCAAATAACAATTAAACCCAGGAAATAAATAATTTTTTATATGCATATAATTTATGAATTGAATATACTTCAATAAAACACTTATGTAACTACTTACTAAGTGCCTGGTTGTTAGTATTTAGATCAATAAGGAATCAGATCTTGAGATCTATCTCCTTGATCTAATTCCTTCATTTTATTTCGATTCCTTCATGTTTTCTTTTAGTAATTCAACTCTTAATTGGGAGAAGGATTCTTTTTTCCTTCAATCAAGATATGATAGATTAATTGCATACTAGTTAAATCATGCATGTGTTATTTTAGAAGTCCTTTGTTCAAGGAAAAGTTTATATTGGTTTGGTTGTTCCACAAAAACAACTTAAGGGTCATTCTTCTTGCCTGATCAACTAGAATAATTGATCCGATGTCTGTAGCTATTAGAAATTAAAGACATATTTAAAGCTGATAGTGATTGGGAAAAGGTAACTGGACCTATTTTAACCAGTCAGAGCCACTACCCCAAATCGAAAAGGAGCTACTTTAAGGTCAGGACCGAGTGGTCTTCCCCCATGTTGGTGCAGTGAATTTTGAGGCATCAAGACACCCATATTGTTTATTGGAGATTTATAACACAACTCATGGCGGTATTTACATCCATATACATATGTACATATACCAAACATCACCAAAACATATACCGAAGCATATACCATAACATATACTAAAACACCAAGCCAAAACTGCTTTGCCTCATCCGGCAAACAAGGAAGGTTACATAGCCCGCATCTTATCCGCCATCTCCCATGTAGCTTCATCAGGCCCAAAGTGCTTCCATTTCACTTTAACCTGCTCGATTACTCGGTTCTAGAGCATGAGAATAATTTTATGCAATATAAATTAAGGGTTTGACTAGAATTCTCCATCCAGTTCCACCTGGAATACAAACCAGTCAATCACATGATCAACATATCTAATATACTTCTTAAGCAATGACACATGGAAAAGATCATGGAATTTCACTATTGGAGGAAGTGCAAGTCGATAGGCTACTGGCCCAATCCTCTCAACAATGTTGAAGGGTCCACAAAGCTGTGGTGCCAGCTTGGCACATGATCCAATCTATAAGGATCTCTTCTTTGGTTTGATGTGAAAGTACGCCTATTCCCTAACTTGGAACTCCCTTAAAAACCTATTCCTATCTACATATTTTCTCTGCCTATCTTGTGCTACCTTTAGATTCCTCTTTATAACTTGCATTTCTTGTTCCATGTCTTCCAACATGTCTAGTCCAATCAATACCCTATTGACCAAATCACTCCAACAAATAGGAGTATTGCAACTCTGCTCATACAATTCCTCAAAGAAACTCATCCTCAAATATTTTTGATACCCATTGTTTTATGCAAACTCTACCAGTGTTATATACTCTTCCCACTTTCATTGTTGATGCATCACATACATCCTCAACATGTCCTCCCATATCCTGCTGACCCTCTCTATTTTTCCATCTGCCTGTGAATGATAAGATGTATTGAAGGCCAACTTTGTGCCCAAACCTGCAAATAACTCCTCCAAAAAATTGGAAGTGAACTTCACATCCCTCTCTCACACAATATTCTTTAAAACACCATGCAATCTGACCACATCTCAAATGAATACTTGTGCTACATTGCTAGCTGAAAATGTAGACTTTACCAGGATGAAATGTGAAACCTTTGTCAACCTGTCCACAATGACCATGAGGGAACCATTCTTCCTCACTGTCCTCAGAAAATATGTGATGAAGTCAATGGAAATTACCTCCCATTTCCACTCCAGAATAGAAATCAGTTGTAGCAATCCACCTGGATGTTTACACTCTACCTTCACACAA
The DNA here is from genome assembly GCA_031772625.1 of Pinus tabuliformis. NCBI lineage: Eukaryota > Viridiplantae > Streptophyta > Pinopsida > Pinales > Pinaceae > Pinus > Pinus tabuliformis. Next base: position 163,579,287 of record CM062819.1, read on the forward strand.
TAACAGTCAAAACATCTGGCCACAAACTCTATTACATCCCTCTTCAGATTTGACCAATAGTAAAATATCTTCACTGCTGTCAGTTTCTTCTAATAATCGGGCAATTTGAATAAGGTTTCGCATGAAACTCTCTCAAGATCACCTTATTGAGCTCACTGTTATCCAACAGATATATCCTATCTCAAATTCAGACCAATCCATATGTCGTAAGACAATAACACATATCATGTGCACCTACACCTGTACCTGTAGCTATACTATTACATGTAGCATCACTTGTACCTATACCTATGCTCTATTGCCACCTATGCAAAAATATCCATATATCTGACATCTTGTTGACCTGCCCACAAGATCCTATCATGTAGATCTATCCCATAGGAGCTCATAGTTGCTAAGTGATTTACTTGTACCCGCCTACCAAGAGAATCTACCACTCTGTTCTCTTTACCTTTGATATAACAGATCTCAAAATTAAACTCACTGATCGTAGCCAACCATTGAGGCTGCCTACCATTCAGATTCGGTTGGTCAAATAGATATCAAAAACCAATGTGATCACTCATCAATGTAAATATACTTCCCAAAAGATAGTGTCTCCACATCTTCAAAGCATTTATAATCACTGCTAATTTAAGATCATGTGTGGAATAGTTCTGCTCATGCTCATTCAGTTTCCATGACTCATAACATACCACCTGTCTATCCAGCATAATGACTCCACCAAGTCATTTCTTGCAAGCATTTGATCATACTACAAACTCTATTTTCGGATTTGCAATCTTTAGCACTAGTGCATGTGTCAACAACTTCTTAAGCTGCTAAAATCTAGCCTCACATTCATATGTCCATTTGGACTTCTTAGAGGCATGATATATGTGCCAGACAAGAGCAAGCTCAAGAAGGTTATCTTGAGGCGAGTTTCATGCGGAACCATATTCGGGTCACCTAGGTTATCATAAGACACTGACAACAATGAAGAAATTATATAATGGGTCGAATTTGAAGAGAGACATAGCATATTTTGTGGCTAGCTGCTTGGATTTTCAGTAGGTGAAGGCAGAGTGTGAGCATCTATGTCAGGCCCCTATACTACTAGTGTAACCCCTTATTTTTATTAGTATAACCCACTTATTATATTGATATACCCATGTAGTGCCCATATTGTTACTATTGTGCCCCATAGAATCCAACTATTGTTATTATTGTGCCCTTACATTATTATTATTATGTCGGCTCTGATTATGTTATGACCCCTTAGACTCCTATATATAGAAAGGAGGTCTTTTCATTTGTATCATCCAAGAATTGTTCATTTATGTAATGTAAAGGAGGTTGCCCCCTCGAAGAGGCTGAATTCTAAGGCGTTGATCTGTATTTTCTATCTTTTCTTGAGCTAGTTTCATAACATTTGGTATCAGAGCTTTGGATTCTAGGGTTTCGCTGCTCCAAACAGGCCATCGTGGAATTTTCGCTATAAATTTTTGTCTGTGACGTTTCAGAAGTCGCAAAAAAAACCCATTTGAGAAGAAATTGCGTTGAACTTTGGGTCTGAATTTCAGAGTTTTTCATACGATATTTGCGGAGATATCATCTGAGGAAGTTGGTCTTTTTGCAGACTCCTGAATTACATTCAAAACAGGTTACATGGGGAAAATCTTCATAACTTTCTCTCTGGGGATCGGATTGAAATTTCGTAAGAAGGTACAGAAAGAGGACGGACTGTAGTTTCTTGTATAAATTTTTCAGATCCAAAGGTTGAAACAGTGACTTGTGGCACGTCGTACGAGTTCGCTCTACTGAACTAGTCTATAATCACTGGGTCATCTTGGGAGATTGTGCATAACTCTTTCTTGGAGAATCCAATTTGGATCAGACTGGTGGCATTGGAAAGAGGACACAGAGGGCTACTACATATCACAATTTTAGAACTTAAAGATCCGAAAGTACAGAGTTACAGTCGTTTCAAGGTCGAGCTCCTAAAATCATGAAAAAGCAAGATGAGGAAGTTTGATGGCAAGGATCCGGTAAATTGGATACTTCAGATGGAGCAATATTTTGGTCTACATGGTGTACAACTGTTACAAAAGGTATGTATTGCTTCTTCATATTTAGAACCAGATCAATTTTTATGGTACAAAGGGCTTTGTTCTCGTAAACAACTTGTTACGTGGTCAATTTTCACGGAGGAAATGATAGCACATTATGAGGATACAAAGAGCAACACCTTTAGAGAAACAACACAACAATTGGAAAGAGTAAAAGGGCTTTGTGACATAGTGGGAAGCAAAATTATGGAAACCAAGAAGCATACCCCTCACAACTATAAATATGGAAGTGTTGTTTCTCCTAGCCTTCCACAGCCTTCAAGGGTTACACCACAACAATTGGAAGAAAAAATAGAAAAAGGGCTTTGTTACAATTGTGATAGCAAATGCACTAAAGGTCATAAGTGTGCTGAGAAGAAATTATTTTACATTGAATATGAAGAGGAGGAAGAAAAGGATCAAGAAACAACAAAAGGAGAAGATATACGCCAGGACCCCACCCCAGAGAAAGAAGAAATGAATCAGACCATATCTTGTAAAGCATTGGCAAGAATTACCACTCCTCAAACTCTCAAGATAGAAGGACATATCAAGAAGAAAAAGGTGCAAGAAGTGAAAGATCACATCGAGAAAGAAGAAATGAATCCAACCATATCTTTTAATTCGTTGTTCGAAATTACCACCCCTCAAACTATCAAGATAGAAGGACATATAAAGAAGAAAAATGTTCAAGAAGTGAAAGATCACATCGAGCATCAAGAAATGAATCCGACCATATCTTGTAAAGGATTGGAAGAAATTACCACTCCTCAAACTCTAGAGATAGAAGGACATATCAAGAAGAAAAAGGTTCAAGCAGTGAAAGCTCACATCGAGCATCAACAACAAGTTCTCCAACTTTTAAAGGATAACACCACTTCGGTGCAAAATCAAACGAAACAATAGGTAGATCAACATCGTAGTGAAAAATGTTTTGATGTATGTGGTTGGGTATTTTTACTGCTACATCTCAAGCAAGCTATTTATGAGAAGCAAATGTTGACAATACTACATGCACTTAAAAAATGGCGACCTTACCAAATGGGAAGACTCTTCAAGGATGAGGATGTGGAAGCACTATTTTGTGCTATTTATATTATCCAACCAGATTGGATAAACGAAGCAAGGTATGAATGGAAGAAGGACGAAGAAGTATGGCCACTTATTCAAAAGTTGCAAAAGATCCCAATTCAAACAATATTGCCAGAAATTAAAGAGGAAGGAAAAATCATATTGGAACTTGGAGCAGTCACAGAAACAAGAACCCGACAGCTACGAAATTGATCAATTTCAGAGTATCTCATCAAGTGGAAGAACTTACCCTCTGAATATTCCACATGGGAGGACAAGAATTTTATACAGAAGCATCAAGAACTACTCAAGCATTGAGGACAACGCTTTTTGAAGGAGAGGGGCATGTTAGGCCCCTATACTACTAGTGTAACCCCTTATTTTTATTAGTATAACCCACTTATTATATTGATATACCCATGTAGTGCCCATATTGTTACTATTGTGCCCCATAGAATCCCACTATTGTTATTATTGTGCCCTTACATTATTATTATTATGTCGGCTCTGATTATGTTATGACCCCTTAGACTCCTATATATAGAAAGGAGGTCTTTTCATTTGTATCATCCAAGAATTGTTCATTTATGTAATGTAAAGGAGGTTGCCCCCTCGAAGAGGCTGAATTCTAAGGCGTTGATCTATATTTTCTATCTTTTCTTGAGTTGGTTTCATAACAATCTAGGTGGACTGCTACAGCCAATTGCAATCCCAGAGCGGAAATGGGAGGTCATTTCCATGGACTTTATTACAGTTTTTCCAAGGACAGTGAGACAACACGATTCCATCATGGTAGTGATGGACAAGTTGACCAAGGTAGCGCACTTCATTCCAGTGAAGTATATATTCTCATCTAGCAATGTAGCATAGGTGTTCATCAGAGATGTGGTCATATTGCATGGAGTTTCGAAGAAGATTTTGTCAGACAGGGATGCCAAGTTCACTTCAAAATTTTGGAAGGCGTTATTTGCAGGTTTAGGCACAAATTTGGCCTTCAGTACATCTTATCATCCACAAACAGATGGGAAGACATAGAGGGTCAACATGATATTGGAGGACATGTCAAGGATGTATGTGATGCATCAACAGCGAAAGTGGGAAGACTACCTTCCACTGGTAGAGTTCACTTACAACAATGTGTATCAGGAACCTTTGAAGATGAGTTTGTATGAGGCATTGCATGGGAGGAGCTGTAATACTCCCACAATTTGGAGTGATCCATTTAACAAGGTGTTGATTGGACCATACATGTTGGAAGACATGGAGCAGGAAATTTAGGTAATCAAGAAGAATTTGAAAGCAACATAGGATAGGCAAAAGAGCTATGTAGATAGGAATAGATTGTTCAAGGAGTTCCATGTTGGGGAACATGTGTACTTGCACATCAAACTGAAGAAGAGCTCCTTGTGGATTGGATCATGTACCAAGATGGCACCCTGATTTTGTGGACCTTTCAGGATTTTTAAGAGGATTGGGTCAGTAGCCTATCGACTTGCACTACCTCTGATAGTGAAAATCCATGATGTTTTCCATGTGTCATTGCTTAAGAAGTATGTTAAAGATTTTGATCTTGTAGTTCACTAGTCTGTATTGCAGGTGGAACCAGAAGGAGAATTCCAGTCGGAACTGTAGTTTATTTTATAGAGATAGATGCTTATGCTCTGGATCTAAGAAATCGAGTAGGTTCAGGTGCAGTGGAAACACTTTGGGCCCAATGAAGCTACATGGGAGATGGAAAATCAGATGTGGGCTATGTATCCTTTCACATTCACTGGTGGAGCAAATGTTTTGGTATATTTCTTTGGTATATGTTTTTGGTACATGTTTTGGTGATGATTGGTATATGTACATATGTATATGGATATAAATACCACCATGAGCTATGTTATAAAGCTCCAATATTCAGTATGGGTGTCATGTCATTATGATGTTATACATGTTATATTGTTTTGTTGGTTTGCTTCTCAGTGGGATGATCATTGTAAATACTGCAACGAGCTAAGTTATAAAGCTCCATGGGAAGTATGTTTTTCTTACAACAGTCTTGTTGGTTGTACTAGGAATTGTTGAACACTAAGGACGGTGTTCCCCCAAGGGGGATGGTTTTATAACAGCCATGATGAAAATTCCAGGTAATAAAAATTAATAAAGGAAAAATAATAACCACGTTGATGGGACACTTATTCCACGCTGAATGTTGGGCAGAAACATAGTGATGGGGATCACTAGTGAATAATTATTGGCTAGGGAAATTGGCAAAGGCTTTGGAAAGGAAAAATGGAATTTTGGACATTTATTTATGAAAATAATGGAAATTAGGAGAAAAGGGAGGTGAAAGGTCACATGTTTCATGTGAGGAGGAAAATGAAGGAAAATAATGGAAAATGAAGAAAATAGAGGCTTCATTAATAAAAAGGCTTCTGAGGATTAGTTCATAGACTTTTTCAGCTCAGTGTTGGTTTTGCCCCATGTTGGTGCAGCGGATTTCAAGGCATCAACATTTTGGGCTAGAAGGAAGGCCTTGAATTAGTTATTTGTTTAAATTTTGTTATATCATATTTTAACTAATCATGACTCCCATATGCATTACTACACTTGGTCATGTGTTCAGCTCACCTAAGCCTACACGAGGGATGCCCAAGAAGCAAATTGAGTCCTTATCAAAGTTAAAGTACGACGATGAGAGTAATTGTTAAATTGAGACTTCTGTGATCCATAACAGTTGTAAGAAGAGCTTCGGCATAAATCACATATAGAAAGATCTTTGTCGACGTGTTTCGAACCAGCAAGTGTGGCTCATCGTCAGGACAAGTTGAAGAAACAGATCCAGCTTTGCATGTTAAATAGTCTGAGCAGGGCCTCCAACAGATATCTAGATCAACGGCTAGATTTGACCAAGGGACAGTCAAAAAGTCAAATTGATTATTTAGAGGAAGATAGTTAATGGCCATACCTATAAATATATAATTATATAGAAGAAATGATATTAGAAGGGGGTTACATGTATAATTTAATAATTAAATTTTTTTATTAAATGGGAATTAGTTATAATGGAGACCTAACTTTTATATACCTAAGGTAAATGTAAGTTGATAGTTAAATAAAATAAATAATAAAAATAAGCGATTAAATAAATAATAATAATAAATATTCATTAGTAGATAAATAAATAGATTAAATATATATGAAATAGTTACGAAAGAAATAATAAAAACATAAATAAAAATGATAATAATACTAATATATATTCGTTAATATATAAATTGTAAAATAACAACAATAACAATATATAAAAAATAGTTAGGAAAAAATAGATAGTAATAACAATAATAATATAATTAAATAAATTAAAATATAAAATAATATAAATTAGTTACGAAAGAAATAGTAAAATACATAAAAATGATAATAATACTAATATATATTCGTTAATAACTATATAAAATAATAACAATATATAAAGATTAGTTACGAAAAAAATAAATAAATAAATAAATAATAATAATAATAATAATAATATGTATTCGTTAATAGATAAATAAATAAAATATATATATATATATATAAACAATACTAATAATAAAACTAAGTAAATATATATTTGTTAAGACTATAAGTACCAATATCAAACAGGGAAAAAGGTGGGGGGACGACAAAAAATAATAATAATAATAATAATAATAAGCAAATAAATAATACTGATATTATTAATATATATTCGTTAATAGATAAATACATAAAAATAATATAAAATAGATAAAAAAATAAAAAAATAATAATGAGTAAATAAAAATCTGTTAAGATTATAAATACCAATATCAACTCGGGAAAGGAACGATACAAATTAAAAGGAGAAGGACCGGAAAGAGTCCAGAGCAAGAAGGATAAACCAAAGGAGACCGGAAGGCTCCAGGGGAATGACGAAAGCGAAAAAGATGAAAGAGGGGGGGGGGTGGGCGAACTAAGATGAAAGGGCAGGGATCCAACATCTACTGATCTTCCAGCCGTCATCTCTATTGAGATTGTTAGGTCTTCTTTCAATCTCAATAGCTTCCCTGAGTTTACGATGATGGAACTGGGCAACTTTGGCAACAACCTTAGCCTCCTCAATACAAACGTGATGCTTGGTCTTCACCACATGCTCTGCTAACGCTGAAGACTTGGTTCTCCCATGTCTTAGGTCAGCTGCATGTTCGCTGAGCCTCTGATGGATGGAGCGCCCCGTTTCTCCAATGTAGGGGGTCCCACAAGAACAAGGGATCAAGTAGACACCCTTCATGTCCTTGGGGTTAACGGGATATTTCACCGATCGGAGGGAATTACGAATCATGATGAGGGGTCTAAAAGAAGAGGGAATATCATACCTCTTAAGGATCCGAGCAATCTTGTCTGTGGTTCCTTGGACATAGGGAAGGTGGATCCCTAGTCGGCGTTCCTTAGGTTCTTTCTTAATAGCAGCATTCCTAGATGCTTTAAGGAAATCCTTATGACCTAGGCATCTACTATATCCATTTTCCACAAAGACATCAAGGAGATGGGATCTCTCCTTATCAAAGCTCTCATTATCAGAAATCCTGAGTGCTCAAGTAGCAAGGGTGTTAAGGACACCTATCTTCTAAGCAGGGAAATGATGGGAATCGGCATGAAGATACTGCTCAGTATGCGTTTTCTTCCAGAACACAGAGTGGGAGAGATAGCCGTCCTTATTCCTAGAAATAAGAATATCTAGGAAAGGGAGGCAACCATTGACCTCTTTCTCCATGGTGAACTTAATGGCAGAGGACTGACCGTTGAGGTGATTGAAGAAGCGATCAAGCTCCTCTTGGCCATGGGACCAGATGACATTAGTGTCATCTACATACCTTTTCCAAAGCTTGGGAAGGAGACGAGCCGAGGCTAAAGCTTTGGCTTCGAAATCTTCCATAAAAAGATTCGCAACAATTGGGGAAAGGGGGGAGCCCATAGCAACACCACAAGTCTGTTCAAAGAATTCACCCTCGAAACAGAAGAAAGTGGAAGTGAGATAGATCTCAACCAGATGCGTGGTATCAGGATCTGCTAGGCGATAGATCACTTCCAAGGCCTCCTTTATAGGGATGCAAGTATAAAGAGAGACCACATCAAAGCTGACGAGAATGTCCTCAGGGTCCAGCCTAATATCCTTAAGCTCCTTAATGAAGGAAGCAGAGTCTTTAACAAAGGACTCAGTGCGGCCGACAAGGGGCTTAAGTTTAAGGGCAAGGAATTTAGCAAGAAGGTAAGTTGGACCACCAATGGTGTTGACGATAGGCCTCAGAGGGGCCCCCTCCTTGTGGATCTTAGGTAACCCATAGATCCTGGGAGTAATGGGACTGCTCTCAATGAGCTTGTGGCCCAGGGAACACACCAAGTTACTAGAATTGATGGCAAGAGCCACGGTCCTCGAAACCTTCTTCAGAGGATTCTTGGGTAGTTTTTTATAACTGCCACTATTGTGAAGATGATCTAACATCTTCTTATGGTAATCATCCTTGTTAAGGATGACCGCAACCCCTCCTTTGTCAGCCTTCAGAACGACAATATCTTCATTCTGATTTAAGGATTTCAGGGAAGAGAATTCCTCATTGTTGAGGTTCTTCCGAGGGGGCTTAGCTTTTCGGAGGATGACAGCACAATCCTGCCTAATAGTGTCCTTGATATTCTCCGGAAGATCTCTAATCCCGTATTCTACGTCGCAAATAATGTCATCCACCGGGATGCTTCTAGGGGCAAGGGCAAAGTTTAAACCCTTTCTTAAAAGACTAAAAACAGAAGGAGAGAAAGAAAAACTAGAAAGGTTAACAACCTTATTATTTCGGGAAGAAGGGGGAGGAATAACCGGGTCCCCTTTCAAAACCTCATTGCTATCGAAATCCTTGCTCAATAACAATAATAATATTATTAACAATAACAATAATACTATTATTAATTATTCATATAATGATGATAACAATATGAATAATAGTAATATTAGTAAGAATAACATGAATAATATGAATAATAATTATTCTATTAACACTAATAGTATGAATAATATTAGTGCTGATAACAGTTTAAGTATTACTAATAATAATATTTTATTACATGAAGATAAAGATAGCAAGGATTTCGATAGCAATGAGGTTTTGAAAGGGGACCCGGTTATTCCTCCCCCTTCTTCCCGGAATAATAAGGTTGTTAACCTTTCTAGTTTTTCTTTCTCTCCTTCTGTTTTTAGTCTTTTAAGCAAGGGTTTAAACTTTGCCCTTGCCCTTAGAAGCATCCCAGTGGATGACATTATTTGCGACGTAGAATACGGGATTAGAGATCTTTCGGAGAATATCAAGGACACTATTAGGCAGGATTGTGCTGTTGTCCTCCGAAAAGCTAAGCCCCCTCGGAAGAACCTCAGCAATGAGGAATTCTCTGCCCTGAAATCCTTAAATCAGAACGAAGATATTGTCGTTCTGAAGGCTGACAAAGGAGGGGCTACGGTCATCCTTAACAAGGATGATTACCCTAAGAAGATGTTAGATCATCTTCACAATAGTGGCAGTTATAAAAAACTACCCAAGAACCCTCTGAAGAAGGTTTCAAGGACCGTGGCTCTTGCCATCAAGTCTAGTAACTCGGTGTGTTCCCTAGGCCACAAGCTCATTGAGAGCAGTCCCATTACTCCCAGGATCTATGGGTTACCTAAGATCCACAAGGAGGGGACCCCTCTGAGGCCTATCATTAACACCATTGGTGGTCCAACTTACCTTCTTGATAAATTCCTTTCCCTTAAACTTAAGCCCCTTGTCGGCCGCACTGATTCCTTTGTTAAAGACTCTGCTTCCTTCATTAAGGAGCTTAAGGATATTAGGCTGGACCCTGAGGAAATTCCCGTCAGCTTTGATGTGGTCTCTCTTTATACTTGCATCCCTATAAAGGAGGCCTTGGAAGTGATCTATCGCCTAACAGATCCTGATACGCGCATCTGGTTGAGATCTGTCTCACTTCCACTTTCTTCTATTTCGAGGGTGAATTCTTTGAACAGACTTGTGGTGTTGCTATGGGCTCCTCCCTTTCCCCGATTGTTGCGAATCTTTTTATGGAAGATTTCGAAGCCAAAGCTTTAGACTCGGCTCGTCTCCTTCCCAAGCTTTGGAAAAGGTATGTAGATGACACTAATGTCATTTGGTCCCATGGCCAAGAGGAGCTTGATCGCTTCTTCAGTCACCTCAATGGTCAATCCTCTGCCATTAAGTTCACCATGGAGAAAGAGGTCAATGGTTGCCTCCCTTTCCTAGATATTCTTATTTCTAGGAATAAGGATGGCTATCTCTCCCACTCTGTGTTCCGGAAGAAAACACATACTGAGCAGTATCTTCATGCCGATTCCCATCATTTCCCTGCTCAGAAGATAGGTGTCCTTAACACCCTCGCTACTCGAGCCCTCAGGATTTTTGATAATGGGAGCTTTGATAAGGAGAGATCCCATCTCCTTGATGTCTTTGTGGAAAATGGATATAGTAGACGCCTAGGTGAGAAGGCTTTCCTTAAAGCATCTAGGAATGCTGCTATTAAGAAAGAACCTAAGGAACGCCAACTAGGGGTCCACCTTCCCTATGTCCAAGGAACCATGGACAAGATTGCTCGGATCGTTAAGAGGTATGATATTCCCTCTTCTTTTAGACCCCTCGGCACGATTCGTAATTCCCTCCGATCGGTGAAAGATCCCGTTAACCCCAAGGACATGAAGGGTGTCTACTTGATCCCTTGTTCTTGTGGGACCCCCTACATCGGGGAAACGGGGCGCTCCATCCATCAGAGGATCAGCGAACATGCAGCTGACCTAAGACATGGGAGAACCAAGTCTTCAGCGTTAGCAGAGCATGTGGTGAAGACCAAGCATCACGTTTGTATTGACGAGGCTACGGTTGTTGCCAAAGTTGCCCAATTCCATCATCGTAAACTCAAGGAAGCTATTGAGATTGAAACAAGACCTAACAATCTCAATAGAGATGACGGCTGGAAGATCAGTAGATGTTGGATCCCTGCCCTTTCATCTTAGTTCGCCCCCCCCCCCCAACCCCTCTTTCATCTTTTTCACTTTCGTCATTCCCCTGGAGCCTTCTGGTCTCCTTTGGTTTATCCTTCTTGCTCTGGACTCTTTCCGGTCCTTCTCCTTTTTAATTTGTATCGTTCCTTTCCCGAGTTGATATTGGTATTTATAATCTTAACAGATTTTTATTTACTCATTATTATTTTTTTATTTATTTATCTATTTTATATTATTTTTATGTATATTTTTATGTATTTATCTATTAACGAATATATATTAATAATATCAGTATTATTTATTTGCTTATTATTATTATTATTATTATTATTATTATTATTATTATTATTATTATTATTATTGTCGTCCCCCCACCTTTTTCCCTGTTTGATATTGGTACTTATAGTCTTAACAAATATATATTTACTTAGTTTTATTATTAGTATTGTTTATATATATATATATATATATATATATATATATATATATATATATATATATATATATTATTTATTTATCTATTAACGAATACATATTATTATTATTATTATTATTATTATTATTTTTATTTATTCTTTTATTTTTATTTTTATTTTTTTATTTTTTTTTCGTAAGTAATCTTTATATATTGTTATTATTTTATATAGTTATTAACGAATATATATTAGTATTATTATCATTTTTATGTATTTTACGATTTCTTTCGTAACTAATTTATATTATTTTATATTTTAATTTATTTAATTATATTATTATTGTTATTACTATCTATTTTTTCCTCACTAATTTTTATATATTGTTATTGTTGTTATTTTATAATTTATATATTAACGAATATATATTAGTATTATTATCATTTTTATTTATGTTTTTATTATTTCTTTCGTAACTATTTCATATATATTTAATCTATTTATTTATCTACTAACGAATATTTATTATTATTATTTATTTAATTGCTTATTTTTATTATTTATTTTATTTAACTATCAACTTACATTTACCTTAGGTATATAAAAGTTAGGTCTCCTTTATAACTAATTACCATTTAATAAAAATTTTTAATTATTAAATTAATAATGTAACCCCCTTCTAATATCATTTCTTCTATATAATTATATATTTATAGGTATGGTCATTAACTATCTTCCTCTAAATAATCAATTTGACTTTTTGACTATCCCTTGGTCAAATCTAGCCGTTGATCTAGATAGCTGTTGGAGGCCCTGATCAGACTATTTAACATACAAAGCTGGATCTGTTTCTTCAACTTGTCATGACGATGAGCCACACTTGCTGGTTTGAAACGCGTCGACAAAGATCTTTCTAGATGAGAGTAATATTTATGCGTTAAATCATATTTTTGATTTTGTTAATAGATGTAATTCTTTTAATATAATCATTGATAATGAGCTTTGCAGAGTTTTCACTCTTACATTCAGAGGACAAATCTGCAAATGGTTCCAGGTGCTTCCTCTAAAGTCAATTCATTCATGGAAGCATTTCTGCCAGGTATTTCTAAAAGCACATCATAATTGCAGTTATGATAGTTTGTATTTATAGTTAGACAATATTTAAATGTATGATAATGAATCTTTAGATGATTTTTATAATAGATTTTGGTCACTTTGTTATAGATTTCACTTAGATGGTTTTCCTTTAATTGAATATTTTATTTCTATTGTTTCTAATAATCTTGAAAATAATAAATCAATTAATGAAGAACAAGACGCATCTAACTCATTAACTAGTCTTGAATCATTAAACGATTTTATGGAACCCAAACATGTAGTTGAATCACAACCCTTATTCTTAGAAAATTGTAATTTTCATTTTCTTAGTTCTGAAACAAATGTTTCCATTATAAATACAAAATCCGAAAATGTTATTGCAACAATTTTTAACTATACATGTGATCGATCAATAGTTACAATAAAATATAATTTACAACAATACTTGGATAATGAACATATTGGTTTATTTTCTTTGAAGGAAAATTCAGAAAATTTAGAACATGCAATTACATTTGAAAGAACTTCTTTAAACTAGGAATATAATACGGAAAATTGTATAGATGAATCATTTCATCCATCATTATATTTGGCATACATTATTTTCTTTATCTTGATGTGTTTTCAAATCAAAATATAGTCAATGATGACCATCTTAATCTTTAAAGTGATAATTTTCCGAATCCTTTTTTTGAAAATTATGCATCTATTACTCATGGATGATAATTCTCTAATTGCAAAAACCTCTTCTTTGGTATTTTCTGATTCTATTAGTCCAGATCAACCATTTAATTTTCTTAAGAAGAAGGTAATTTATGAGGATTATCATGACAATGAGGATAAATAATCACATCTTGTACAAAGTGCACCAATTTTGAAAATTGATCTATCTCGTGAAGATTCACACACTTTAATTTTGTCTGCTCTTACTGAACACAAACTTAATTTTGAGAATTTTGATGAGTTAAATTTGTGAGTTTCTAACGTATTTCATTATGATTCTATTTTAGAAACTTTCATTTATAAGTTTTCCAGGGAATGTCCTTCTAGTGACAATTCATCGACTAAGATCCATGATGAGTTCCAGAATTGTTTTGTAAAATTATTTTGTAATTTTAGTCTTCATAATGATTTGTTTGTTTTTACATTCTTTCCTTTTGTTTTCTTTTCCTTTTGCAAGCATGTTAAATCTTGTAATATTAAACATCTTCGAGATATATTAAGTGAAGATGATGAATTAGTTTCTCATAATCTTGAATATCAACAATCATTTCGTTTCCAATTTAATTCGATATTCAGAAATTCATTCCAATCATTTCATCATCAGTGAAATCTAAATTTTGAGAATGTTCCTTCGCAACATGTCTTGCTGTCATCTCCTTTGGAAATTTTTTACTCTCTAACAAATATTCATCCATTCTTTGATGATCCCACAGATATTGTTTTAGAGAATGCTTTCCAAAATAGATGGTTTACTAACAAGTTAATTTTAAATAAACTTATTTTTGTACATAATTTCAAATTAGAGGTAAATAACTAATTTTGTTTCATTTTGATTGTTTTCATCATATTGTGGCTAATGTTTGACTTGTATATAGAGGCAGGTAACAAAACAAGATAATGGTTACATTGGAAGTATGACTATACCTAGTCATTTTCCCTCCATTCAGTTAGTAATTAGGAGTAGATTAATTTAGATTAGATTCTTTCTATTTTCATTGCAGATTTCAATAAGCAAGTAATGAATCTAATATTTACAACATCTATTTTTCATTTTATGATAAAGTGGCATAAAACATATCAGAGACTTTTAAATCGCATGATTGTCTTTATTTTGCAAAACTCCATCACACTGACAATAATGCTTTTAAAACATGTGTGGAGAATTGTAATGTTTTGGCAATCTTTGATTTACAAGTACTTCTGACAAGGTCAATCATCACTATTGTTATCCTATGTGAAATTCAGCTGAATGTAATCTTAAAATTCATTACTTAGAATTTTAGATTAAATAAATAGATGATATTGAACATAAGGGAATTTGAGAAATACAGGGAAGAACTTGAAAATCTATGACGTAAATTACAGTCAAAATTCTTCCAGTTATGCATTTCACAAGTTCATTTTTGTCTATTGTTAGTTTTTTTTTTTGTCATTATTTCTTATTTTTTCCATTTCCTTTGTAGGTCTTGGAGACTTAAAATAAACAAGTAGTTAACTTTTTACAAATTTGTCGTATGTTCAAGAAAATAATTTTTTTTAATCAAAATTTGAGAATTTTTTAACTTTGCTTTCATTTATTAAAATCATGATAATCATTTGATATGTTATCGAAAGATTCATATCAGATTATTATATTTCGTAACTCTCCTCATAAGAAAGTTCCTATAACATCTTTTTCCGATCGAAACTCTCGATAGTTAATTAAATTATTAAAAGGATTTTTATCTTAAAAGCAAAGTTTAAGTGAATGCTTTCTTTTGAATCTTGCAACAAATGATCTTACTCATGATTTTATCGATGCATGTCTCAAATCTCACAATTTTCCTCGTAAATATAGAATATGGAACAGATAAATCTAATAGATCATGATCAATTCATTTTGAGTTGTCTTTTATTTTCAATTCTTTGATATATCAGTCCATGCTTAGAGATTCAAACTTTCATCATATGCTTAAGCAATACATCATTTGAGTTTGAATCATTCTCTATATTCTGGGGTTGATATACATTCAGAATTGAGAAAGAACATTCATCACTGCAATCAATAAAGAAGAATATCTTAATTTTCATTTTTGATAGATTCGGTTTAATCTTATTCCCTTGAACATGACATCATTTTGTTAAGTTTACTGCTCATTTTAGATTAGATTTAATAAATAATGACTTTGAGTTAGTTTCCTTGCATTGGAGAAAGTCATACCTTTCCGGTAAGATTAAATAAAATTCTTCAATGGTAAGTCTCATACACTCACTTTCATTCATTTCTTTATTTTTTAGATTCAGTTTTGTTTTCTAGTTTTTTGCTGATATGTAACTTTGTTTTATAGCTCTTCACAAGCATTTTCACACCTTCACCAGAGTAAACTTTGAGCTCAAATTTCAAAAGGAAGCAGTAACGAGTTTCATCGAATCAGCCAAAATGGGGGATTTCTAAACCTTAATCTTTTTCTTTAAAAAATAATTACTTTGATTCGAAAATGGTTAAAACGCTTTTTACAAGTTTTTCTTTTAAAAGATAATACATAGCAAACATAAATTTCCTCATCTTAACTGAAATTTATTATTACTAAATGCTTATAACTTTACAAGTTAAAATTTATCTAAATTTCAACATAAGAAGGAATGTTTACATGATTATCTTCTTCTTTTATTTTGTTAAGAAATTTATATAAACAATCTTGTGGAGTTTTCCTTTTAGATTTGGTTTTGGTGATTTTATCAACATACTTGTGAATAGTCGTATCTTGAGAAAATTTTGTTATCATATCACATTTACATTTTTCTTTTAGATAATAATGTTAATAGCATACCTTTGGATTTTCACAAACATCTCTTGAAACCATTTTATTATTTTTTCAATTTGAAAGTAGAAATTTTTAAGGAAATGGTTATAAAAATTGAAAATTAGATAAAAATTATATAACTCTGTAATTTTTTCCATTAAGTTGTGAAATATTTTAAACCTCAAAAAATTAAAGTCCTTTTTACTCTATTATCAGTTAAGAAAGGTTATCTTTAAAAAGTAAAGATTGTCTTACGACTAAGCATATTCAACTCTAATTGTCATCCAAAACTCTTAAGGAGTCAATGATTCTCCCCATCCATTAAAACATAATTTTTAGCGTGTAATTAAAAAATATAATAAATCTAAAAGATAAGAGATCTCATCATGAGCCTGCTTACCATGATCATAGGGAAATAATAAAATTGACATTACCAATACTAAACACCAAATCAGGGTAATGGCTTATGATTATTTCAATTATAAGAGAAGGGGTCTCATCACTAGCCAGCTTGTTCAGTTTAATTACTATCAGTGAATGGCATTGTCACTATCTGGTTACCAAACTAGAACAATGGCTTTTAGGTACTAGTTTAAAAAGAAAAAAGCAAAAAAGCAAAAAAATAAAATAAAAAAATGAATTTATCTTTAACTACTGCGCTCTTCAATGGATAGGATACTGAATTATCGTTGGTTAAAAGGTAACCATGTTCAAGCTATGAACGCTTGCTGGTGGCAGTGGCTCTACCTGTGACAAATGAGTACATCAAAAGCTAAGCTGTAAAAGCCCCCTTACTTTATCTTTATAACCAATTAATGACTGATATGGATAAATAGGTATTTTCATCTATGAAAGGTTCTTAAGAAATTTCAATTTAATGAGTTTTTATAATTAGAGTAATTTTATTATGTAAATATTTCAATAAGTAGTTTCCCCTTCCTAAATTATTTTTTTTCTAAATTTTTGAAATTTAATTTTCATTCATCAAAGGCAACTCGTTCTTCCACTGAATCGCCAATTGTTGTACTATTCAATAACCCCCAATTTTTGTATAATAATTTCCTATGAAATTAATTATTTAAAAATAGGGGACCCTTTTTAAGTTTTAAAGCACAAAAAATTAAAAACATTTTGTTGTTTTGAATAAAATAATTTTTATTTATTTCAAAAAAAAAAAATTAATAACCCCCGAGACCAAAACTCATACTTAGGCTTTTAAAGCCCTAAGTATTAAACATGGGTTATTTAATAAAAAAATCAAAATAATCGGAGTTTTAACCAAGCTAAAGCTTATCTAAAATATCAATCCCCGCATCGCAACATGTCATGGTTAATGTTCCTCTACTAACTCCATTGTGATTTCAATTTTAAGAATGGACCCGACGACGGTGTTAACGCAATTATATAAGCCATCGCATTTGAAAATCTCAATATCCACAGCTTAAGTCCCAAAATCATTGACTCCATTGTGATTAGCCAGACTCGACGGGATAATGAATTCTATTTAAAATTCATCGCATCAATTGCATTGCGATATCCACGGGATTAATCCTCTACCCCTCCAACTTTGTGATTGTGATTTGCGATTTGATACCGGACCCGATGGGGTCATAAACTCCCTTTAATAAGCCCCCATGTCTATGCAATTGCAAGATCCAAAGGCTTGACCCCGCTTTGGCCCTCCGAAATGTGATCTGCGATACAACCCGAACCTGACATAATAATGAATTATAATTCATAATATATCACATATGGAACCATCACAAACCCCATTAGTCATGCCATCCCATTCAAAAGGCCCATGTCATATGTGATTGCGATAAAAGATCCGATGGACCCATTCCACTGCCATGACACACCCACCATGTCACCCCCCAGATATCGCAAGCACAAATCCTTCGACCGCTTCTTGTACTCCACCGTTCCTATTAACTGTGATTGTGATTTATTCTTAAAGAAAATCCCTGTTGTCTTCTTAATTAAGGCCAATTCATCATTTTTTTTACACGACTTATGGATTTATTTAATTGTTCGAAAAAAGTTAAGATTCATAAATTTAGCGTTGATTTTATGGCTAATACTCTCACTGTTTTTTTCGCTTTCAGGTGCAAAAGAGGAAGGAAAATTGCACAGAAGGCACATGTCATTCCATGAAATCGTTCATTATTTTGATATTTCAGATCACACAGCTACATGGATGAGACAAGAGCGCTATTAGCCAGAGATCATTATCGCAACCATTTCTATTTTTTTGCGTTATATTCACAAATAATAAGGGATTTGTTAAAACTTCCCCAATGTTGTGCGCAATCATTTATTTTTTTCATCCTCCATGTGATATAAAAACCTGTTCATCACAATGAATAAGAGGTCTAGAATTCGAGAAAGAAAGCCTTGGGGGCTTGCACTTTTGTATCTCTAATTCTGTCTTAATAGACTCGGTCGCGTCCTGAATTTTATGAAGAAAGCTAAGTGGAGATTACCTTTTTTGTATTTTCAGATGCTCATCTTAATAAAATGACTAGATCAAGGTTCTTATTTTTTGTTTAAAGAGGCTTCAAAGAGTTGCATTTCTGTACTTTTGGGAGGCTTTGGAATAAAGGAAAAGGACCAGGACTATGTATTTTACAAAAGAAGTGTGATACGTTAGGTATTTTTATCAATGTTTTTCATGTTCTTTTTAGTATAATTCACAGTCATTGTTTTTTCCAATTTGTTTGTTATATGTATATTATTAACATAGTTCAGCATCATCTCATTTATGAATATCCTAGTGCTGTAATTTTTAATACATCTAGCGACAAATTATTATTTTATTTGGATGGTGATATATGTTTTAACAATTCTTTTAATTAAATATTTAATTAAAGGAATTAACTTAAAAGTTTTAATTTCTTTTAGTACGAGAATGATCTTTATTACCATGTACTAAAGACAACCATTTTATATCACATTCAAATAATAAGTAAACCCGGGAAATAAATAAGTTTTTATATGAATACAATTTATGAATTGAATATACTTCAATCAAACACTTATGTAACTACTTACTAAGTGCCTGATTGTTAGTATTTAGATCAATAAGGAATCAGATCTTGAGAGCTATCTCCTTGATCTAATTCCTTCATTTTATTTCAATTCCTTCATGTTTTCTTTTAGTAAATCAACTCTTGATTGGGAGAAGGATTCTTATTTCCTTCAATCAAGATATGATAGATTAATTTCATACTAGTTAAATCATGCATGTGTTACTTTAGAAGTCCTCTGTTCGAGGAAAACCTTTAGATTGGTTTGGTTGTTCCACAAAAACAACTTAAGGGTCATTCTTCTTACCTAATCGTCTAGAAGAATTGATCTGATGTCCCTAGCTATTAGCAATTAAAGACATATTTAAAGCTGATAATGATTTGGAAAAGGTAACTAGACCTAATTTAACTAGTCAGAGCCACTAGCCCAAATGGAAAAGGAGCTGCTTTAAGGTTTGGACCGTGTGGTTTTCCCCCATGTTGTTGTAGTGAATTTTGAGGCATCAACACACCCATACCATTTATTGGAGCTTTATAACACAACTCATGGCAGTATTTACATCCATATACATATGTACATATACCAAACATCACCAAAACATATACCGAGGCATATACCATAACATATATGAAAATCACACCAAAGCACCAAGCCATAACAACTTTGCCTCATCCGAAAAACAAGGAAGGATACATAGATTGCATCTGATCTGCCATCTCCCATGTAGCTTCATCAGGCTCAAAGTTCCTCCATTTTACTTTAACCTGCTCGACTACTTGGTTCCAGAGCATGAGAACCTTTTTCTACAATATACACTGAGGCTCCGATAGGAATTCTCCGTCCGATTCCACCTGGAATATAGACTATTCAATCACATGATAAACATCTCTAATATAATTCTTAAGCAATGACACATGGTAAACATCATGGACTTTCATTATTGGAGGAAGTGCAAATCGATAGGCTACTAGTGCAATCCTATCAACAATGTTGAAGGGTCCACAAAACCGTGGTGTCAGCTTGGCACCTGATCCAATCCATAAGGATTTCTTCTTTTGTTTGATGTGCAAGCACACCTATTCCCCAACTTGGAACTCCTTGAACAACCTATTCCTATCTACATAGATTTTTTTCCTATCTTGTGCTTCCTTTAGATTCATCTTTATAACTTGCATTTCTTGTTCCATGTCCGCCAACATGTCTAGTCCAATCAATACCCTGTTAACCAGATCACTCCAAAAAATAGGAGTATTGCAACTCTGCTCATACAATGCTTCAAACAGATTCATCCTCAAATATTTTTGATACCCATTGTTGTACGTGAAGTCTACCAGTGGAGGATACTATTCCCACTTTCGTTGTTGTTGCATCACATACATCCTCAACATGTCCTCCCATATCCTCTTGACCCTCTCTGTCTGCCCATATGTCTACAGATGATAAGATGTACTGAAGGACAACTTTGTGCCCAAAACTGCAAATAAATCCTTCTAAAAATGGGAAGTGAACTTCGCATCCCTCTCCCACAAAATCTTCTTCAGAACACCATGCAATCTGACCACATCTCATATGAATACCTGTGCTACATCGCTAGCTGAAAATGTAGACTTTACCAGATTAAATGTGAAACCTTTTTCAACCTGTCGACAATGACCATGATGGAACCATGCTTCCACACTGTCCTTGGAAACTCTGTGATGAAGTCCATGGAAATGACCTCCCATTTCCACTTTGGAATCACGATCAAGTGTAGCATTCCACCTGGATGTTTACACTCTACCTTCACACACTGACAATAAAAACATCTAGCCACAAACTCTGCTACACCCCTCTTCAAATTCGACCAATAGTAAAATGTATTCACTACTGTCAGTGTCTTCTGATAACCTGGGTGACCCGAATAAGGTTTCGCATGAAACTCTCTCAAGATCACCTTCTTGAGCTCACTGTTATCCACATATGTCCTATCTCGAAATCAAACCAATCCATCAATCGTAAGACAATAATCCATATCATGTGCACCTGCACCTGTACCTATACCATCACCTGTACTTGTACCTAGACTATCACCTGTACCATCTATTGCCACCTACGCACAATATCCATATATATGACATCCTGCTCACCTTCCCGCAAGATCCTATCCTATAGATCTGTCCCATAGGATCTCATCGCGGCTAAGTGATTTACCTATACTCGCTTGCCAAGAGCATCTACCACTATGTTCTATTTACCTTTGATATATCGGATATTAAAATAAAACTCACTGATCATAGCCAACCATCGAGCCTGCCTACCATTCTGTTTCGATTGGTCAAATAGATATCGCAAACCACTGTGATCACTCATCAATGTAAATATCCTTCCCAGAAGATAGTGTCTCCACATCTTCAATGTATGTATAATCGCTTCTAATTCAAGATCATGCATGGTATAGTTCTGCTCATGCTCATTCAGTTTCCATGACTCATAACATACCACCTATCTATCTTACATAAGGACTCCACCAAGTCCTTTCTTGCAAGCATATGTGCATACTACAAACTCTTTTTCCAGATCTGTAATCTTTAACACTGGTGCATGTGTCAACAACTTCTTGAGCTACTCAAATCTAGCCTCACATTCCTATGTACATTTGAACTTCTTAGAGACAAGATATATGTGCCAGATAAGAGCGAACTCAAGAAGGTGATCTTGAGGGAGTTTCATGTGAAACCATATTTGAGTCACCTAGGTTATCATAAGATGCTGACAGCAATGAGGAAATTATATTATGGGTCAAATTTGAAGAGAGACGTAGTAGAGTTTGCGGCTAGGTGCTTGGATTTTCAGTAGGTGAAGGTAGATTGTAGGCATCCAACTGGTCTACTACAACCGATTGCAATCCTAGAGTGGAAATGGGAGGTCATTTCCATGGAATTTATTTCAGATTTTCTAAGGGTAGTGAGACAACACGATTCCATCATGGTAGTGGTGGACAAGTTGACCAAGGTAGTGCATTTCATTCCAGTGAAGTATACATTCTTAGTTAGCAATGTAGCATAGGTGTTCATCAGAGACGTGGTCAGATTGCACGGAGTTTCGAAGAAGATTATGTCAGACAAGGATGCGAAGTTCACTTCCAAGTTTTGGAAGGACTTATTTGCAGTTTTAGGCACAGATTTGGCCTTTAGTACATCTTATCATCCACAAATAGATGGACAGACAGAGAGGGTCAACATGATATTGGAGGACATATCAAGGATGTATGTGATGCATCAACAACAGAGGTGGGAAGAGTACCTTCCACTAGTAGAACTCACTTACAACAATGGGTATCAGGAACATTTGAAGATGAGTCTATATGAGGCATTGCATGGGCACAGTTCTAATACTCCCATCAGTTGGAGTGATTCATTTAACAAGGTGTTGATTGGACCATACATGTTGGCAGACATGGAGTAGGAAATGCAGGTAATCAATAAGAATTTGAAAGCAACATAGTATAGGTAGAAGAGCTATGCAGATAGGAATAGATTGCTCAAGGAGTTCCATGTTGGGGAACATGTGTACTTGCACATCAAACCGAAGAAGAGCTCCTTGTGGATTGGATCATGTAACAAGCTAGCGCCTCAGTTTTGTGGAACTTTCAGGATTATTGAGAGGGTTGGGCCAGTAGCCTATCGACTTCCACTACCTCCTACAATCAAAATTCATGATGTTTTCCATGTGTCATTACTTAAGAAGTATGTTAAATATTCTGATCATGTAGTTGACTGGTCTGTATTGCAGGTGGAGCCAGAACGAGAACTCCAGTTGGAACTGCAGTGTATTTTACAGAGACAGATGCTCATGCTCCGGATCTGAGAAATCAAGCAGGTTAAGGTGCAGTGGAAGCACTTTGGGCCCGATGAAGCTACATGGGAGATGGAAAATCAAATGTGGGTTATGTATCCTTTCATATTCATTGGTTGAGCAGAATTTTTGGTATATGTCTTTGGTATATGATTTTGGTACATGTTTTGGTGATGATTGGTATATGTACATATGTATATGGATGTAAATACTGCAATGAGATATGTTATAAAGCTCCAATATGCAGTATGGGTATCATGTCATTATGATGTTATACTTTCTATGTTGTTTTGTTGGTTTTCTTCTCAGGAGGATGATCATTGTAAATAATGTAACGAGCTAAGTTATAAAGCTCCATGGGAAGTATGTTTTTCTTACAATAGTCTTGTTGGTTGTACTAGGCATTGTTGAACATCAAGGATGGTGTTCCCCCAATGGGGAGGGTTCGGTAATAGCCTTGGTGAAAATTCCATGTAATAAAAATTAATAAAGGAAAAATAATAACCATGGTTGATGCTACACTTATTCCAAGCTTAATGTTGTACAAAAACATAGTGATGGGGATCACTAGTGATTAATTAATCGTTAGGGAAATTGGCAAAGGTAATGGAAAAGGCTTTGGAAAGAAAAAATAGAATTTTGGGCATTTATTTATGAAAATAATGGAAATTAGGAGAAAAGGGAGGTGAAAGGTCACAAGTTGCACGTAAGGAGGAAAATGAAGGAAAATAATGGAAAATGAAGAAAATAGAGGCCTCATTAAAAAAAAGTCTTATGAGGATCATTTCATAGACTTTTTCAGTTCATTGTTCGATCTCTCTCTCTATTCTCTCTCTCTCTCTCATAGTCTTGCACACTTAGAGTTTCTTGGAGCACTCTTGGAGGGTGTGGAATACTTGGATTTTTTTAGTAATAAGGCAAAGGATAGTAGGAAAGCACAGAGGACATTGGGATCAACATCTACATCAGGATTTTCTTGCGAGTACCGAATTTCATGTATGTTTTCCTCACTAGTTTTGGCATGCATGGTATATGAATGTGGTTTATTGGTCATGATATAACACTGGCATGGAGGATTGCCTGGATTGACAATGGATTTCCCTAGCCTTTCCATTCCTGGATAACCATGGTGTTGTGGGTTTATTTTGTTTTTTTGGTTGGTTCTCATGCTTCCTTTAGCTTGGGTTGAGTTAGTAGTTCCTCGAGCCTTGGTTGGACAAATGCTCTAGAGCTCTGTAACAACTTGGGTTGAGTTACTAGTCCTGGAGCCTTAGTTGGACAAACGCTCTAAAGCCCTTGGTAGGTTGAATTACTAGCCCTGGAGCCTTGGTTGGACAAACACTCTGCAGCCCTTGGTGGGTTGAGTTACTAGTCCTGGATTCTTCGTTGGACAAATGCTCTGGAGCCCTATATAAGTTGTGAGTTGAGTTACTAGTCCTGGAAGCCTTGGTTGGAAAAAATGCTCTGGAGCCGTGAAAGGCTTGGGTAGAGACCAATCTAATGATGGTTTTCTAATGTCTAACTGTGAGGTGGAATCACTATTTGATGGGTTGAGGTGATTGACCTCTAGAAGCCCTTGATGGTTTTTGATTGGTGTGTTTTATGAGATCCAAAATTCACTCTTGGAATATGGACTGGGGGTGATTGGTTGAAGACAGTTTTGGCTCAGCCATGTCTATGGTTGGGTGGTTCGTGGAAGTCCCAAACCTAGTTAGCCTTTGCATCATTAATATGAGGTTATTTCTCCTTCTTATTTCATGAGTATTACACTGGTGTATATGTGGATTATATGGTTGGTGTTTCCTTGGTATTTATTTTTCTATTATGTTGGTTATGAACATGTATTATGAGAGTGGCTATGTATGGATCTCATCATGTTTTCCCTTGTAAATGAATGAACCATGTATCTACTACCTAATGGATGAAATTGCAACTAATGTGTTGAGGTATCGATGCTTCTTATTGATTCTCAGAGGAGTATGAGACCCCTATGCTTAGATATGTTGTTTACACATGTAGATTACATCTTTGTGATATGTTTGACGAAATGGTTGTCATGGCTAGTAGGGGTCTAGTTAAGCCCTTGTTCAAGTAATTTCATTTATATCAACATTCCATTGTTATCTTTTTGTTTTGAAGGTTTCATTTAGTTATAGGCAGTGACTTATGCTTTGGGCCTAAAAAAGTGGCTCAAGTCCCGGGGACGCAGGCACAATAATGAGAAGAAAAGTCCCTGGATTCTGGCATACCATGTTGTGGGAGCATCCAGAGCCTTCTACATGCATGCATGCACATATCATGGGAGCATCCAAGGGTTAATTGGTCTAAATACTTAGTGTGACCCATGGGATGGTTACCTGAGAGGTTGGGATGGTTCATGGGAGTCATGTTGTTGATGTGGAAGGTCTATATGGTGTGTTTTTGTTAGTTCCACTTCCTTAAGGTGACCTAGAAGGTCAAATCATATCATAATAACTTCTCATTACATGTTTACCCTGGTTGGCTGGTTACTTGGGTAGATGTGGAAGGAGGGTTGTGTACAATGAAATTTGGGGGGTGGGGTTGATGTTAATATCCTTGAAGAAGACTTGGTAAGCCTAGCCCTTCTGGGCCTTCCCAATAGCTAGCATAACAACTATAAAGATTCGCTAAATGGAAGGGAGAAACTACTAAATTGAGAGCACTTATGGTTTGATTTCGTACAGGAAGAAATAAGGCAGAATACTAGAGATGGGATTTCATCCAAGGGCGAGGATGAAGAAAAAATTTCATTGGCCAGAAAGGAAAAGAAGGGAAAAGGGAAGAAATCTCAATCCAAACCAGATTCCATTTAAGGGGGGAAGAAGAAATATTTTTTCAAAATTAAATTCTTCCATTGTCATGAATTCATGCACTATGCCATGAGGTGTGCACACACAAAGGCAAGAAAGAAGGCCTCAAGAGGTGCGGTAGGTGAAGCCTTGGATTCAAAATTCAAGCTTGAATTTACCCTTATTACATACATGTACAACATGGTTATGGGGAGTGTGTGATACTTTGATTCATGTGCATCGTTCCACATGACAGGATGTAGATATTTTTTTAATGACCTAGAGAAAAAAATACTTGTAGATGCACATCGATATTGGTGACAATGTAAGGTATAACGCAACTAGGATTGGTAGAATCACCTTTTAGAGGGAGTCGAGATCCTCCCTTAGGCTCAAGGATGTCATGTTCATTCTGAGCCTAAAGAAAAATCTCATCTTAGTTGCAGTTTTGGAAGATAATGGTTATGATGTGATCTTCAGCAAAGGAAAGGCATTCTTGAGACACATAGCCATGTGATAGGTGAAGCAGATCAAGGTTCATGTGAAGAACCTATATAATATAGATGTGGAAGATTGTGCTGCATTGAGGAGTAAGGCAGAGAAGGTGCAAATTCGTGATGTCAGTGAGCTTTGGAACAAAAGAGTTAGCCATTTACATCATGGCGCCTTGATGATTATGTAGCAGATTACCAGATGCCTCCCAAAGGATCACTTGAGCAGTAAGATGTATGAAAAATATGTACTTTAGGTAAGTACACAAAATCCACATTCCATGATCAAGACAACAAAGCACATGCAGTCCTTGAAAGGATCCACTCTGATGTGTGTGGACCTTTCTTGACAACCTCCACTTCTAGACACAAATATTTTGTCATTTTTATTGATGACTTCTCACATAAGTGTTGGATATTCTTCATGTAAGAGAAATATGATACATTCTCCAATTTTGTAGAATTCAAGGCACTGGTTGAGAAATAAACCAGCAAGAAGGTGAAGGCTTTTGGGAGCAATAATGGAGGTGAGTACGTGTCAAGTGAATTTAAAAAATTATGTGGAAAAGAAGGCATTCCACGAGATTTGATAGCACCCCACAACACATGGAAGAATGTGATGGTTGAGAGAAAGAACCATATCATTGTGGGAGTAGCATGGAAAATTTTGAATGACCAACGCCTACCTCTACATTTGTGGGTTGAAGAATGAAACACAACATTCTATTTGCAGAACTAGAATTGTCATTGGATTCCCTCAAAATGACAGTCATTAGGGGAATTTTGAGGTCTAAAATGGGCCTCCATAGGAAATTATAAAATAATAGTGGAAATGATAAGATAAGATTATATTACATCATCAAATTTTAGAGGGAAAAAATCAAAAACTATTTTTTCAACTCATATGTTAAACTTATCTCCTTATGGATTTATCCAAATTTCGAGTGACAACACTCATTGGATGAAGAATTTTTTTCCTCATCTAAGGAGTACCCAGGTTGCATACTTTTGGTGGACCCTACTACACAAAAAATGAGAAATACATGAAAAATGTGATCGCAATCACGTTTTTTTCATGTATTTCTCATATTTCTTGTAGCAGGGTCCATCAAAAGTATGCAACATGGGTACTCCTTAGATGAGGAATTAAATTTTGCATCCAACGAGTACTCCTGCTTGAAATTTGAGTAAAACATTAGGGAGATAAGTTTAAAATATGAGTTGAAAAGTAGTTTTATTATTTTACTATTTTTTAATATTTTTACTTTTTTACTCCAAAAATGGCAAAATATCCCCCATGGTTGATATCATCATATTAAATCCTATTGTTTATTATAAAGTTTATTTTGGTTGTACATTTTTCTTAGGAGGCCCATTTTAGACCTCAAAATTCCCCTAATGTGTGCGAAGGGATGTAAAATTTGATGAGGAGAAACTAATGTGTTTCTCTCTTGAGAGGGTGCTTCAAATCCCACTAGAAGAGGATATTTTAGCTCCAAAGGAGGAGCATATGGAAGTTTTGGAGTAGTCACAAATTGAGGACTAGAGAGTGGAGACATCAACTCAAGCAGAATGATCCAAAGAAGGAAGAAAACGGACTAGGGAAATTGATAGACTTGTGCAAAATGCGAGGGAGAATGTGGGAGCTCCTTCAAATTTGCGTAGGTAGAGGATGTAACCTGATCGGTACACTAACTAAATGGATTTAATGACTGAGTTTGTAGCAATTGATCCATCCTCTTTCAAGGAAGTAGTAGAGAGACCTGTATAGGTTGATGCAATGGTGGAGGCATATGAATCCATTGTAAAGAATAGGATTTGGGAAGTGGTCCCAAGGCCAATAGATAAGTCAATTTTGGGTTCGCGATTGATCTTCAAGGTTAAGCAAGAAGTAGATGGAGTCATAGATAAGTATAAGGCCAAATTTTTGGTGAAGGGTTACTCTCAAGTTGAGGGAACTTACTATGAGGAGACCTTTGATCCTATAGCAAGGTACTCATCCATTAGATCAATTCTTGCTTTAGCTGCACATACGGGGTGGAAGATCTACTAGATGGATGGAAAAACAACATTGCTCAATGGAGTTATTGAGGAGGAGGTGTACATTGAAAAACCAGAGGCACTACCTAGTTTGGACTTTGGTACATATGGACAAAGGGAGTGAAGTTGTGTGGCTTCATAGATACAGATTGGGTGGGGATTCCATGAGACCGAAAGAGTACATCAATTGGAATTTTTAGTTCTGGGTCTGCAGTTGTTTCTTGCTACAATAGGAAGCAAAGATATGTGGCACTCAGCTCATTAGAAGCAGAATATATGGCTACAAGTCAAGCTACATGTGAGGCAATTTGGATGATAAATATACTTGATGGATTGTTTGGTCAAATTATGGATCCAACAATGATCTACTGTGATAATCAGAGTTGCATCAAAATCTTTGATAATCCTGTTTTTCACGATCGATCCAAGCATATAGATATACGGTATCACCATTTACGGGATTGTGTGTAGAGGAGGATAATGTTGCTTCAATAAATTCTGACATAGAAACAAGATGTTGACATTTTGGTCAAGAGGGGATTTTGAGTTCCACAATTGCAGGATAGGGGCGTTGATAACCCCTTTCTCGCTGAGAGGGAGTGTCTAAAATTGTAGCAAGAAATTCTCAATTTGATTTTGCCTTGATTAAATTGATTAAATTTGAATTTTCACATCAGAAGATAACTTAAATGTAGTTAATTTGTGTGAAATTTGTTTTGTCACCTACTTTACTCAGTAAATTTGAGTTGGAGGAGTTAAAGTTTAGTTAAGCATGTGTGATTACTAATTTGTAGCAATCAAGGTCAATTATCTCAGGTTGTTTTCAATTAAACTAGTTCCAACTTTTGGAGGAACTAGTTGAAGGTCAATTGTGTAGTGGGACTTCAGTAAAACTTAGTGATCATCCAGTTAACTAATCAATCAACCCAAAATAGATAGTGTATGCAGATTATTTGAGTTCCCCATGCTTTCTGGAGATTCCATGGCCATGTAACATCAGTTGTAGACTAGTCTTGTGTGTACAAGTGTTGGCATGCAATCAGATGATTAGCCTAAGGAATTTCACAATCCATTTTGGAGAAATTCCTAAATAATAGCAACCTAACTTCTCAAGGAATAGCACAAGGAAATAGGAGCTCAAGCAAAGGCAAAAATTGACTAAGTCTGGGTTAGAGCTTTTGAGTGAGCAGAGAGATTGGTTATTCAATTGCAGTTTATGCTCAGTTGAGCAAATAAATTGTAATACATCTCTATTCATCAGATTAATGCAAGCAGGCATAGGGTTTTTTAGCAGATTTCTTTCCCCTCGAAAAATATTGTATGCACGCGTGTTATTTCTCATTGCATGTTTGTGATGGATGTTCTAAATTATGAATTAACTTCCATAGATCAGTAGAGTAGGTTTGTGTCTTGTGATTTTCATTAAAAAAAATCATGAGCAGTTGCAAAAATACATCATAATTTCTATAGAAGCTCCAAACATCAAAGTAGATCCTTTCCAAGACTACATGTGCTTTGTTGTCTTGATCATGGAATGTGTATTTTACATACTTCCCCAAGGTAAAACCTTTGCATATATCCTGCTACTCAAGTACTCCTTGATGGAGGCCAATGGTTATTTGCTGCATAATCTTCAAGGTGCCATGATGCAAATGGCCATATCTTTTGTGCCAAAGTTCATCAACATCGCGGCTTTGCACTTGCTCTACCTTACTGCTTAATGCAACATAATCTTCCACATCTAGCTTATACATGTTCTTCACACAAACCTCGAGCTGCTTCACCCATCTCATGGTTATGTGTGTCAAGAGTGCTTTCTCTTTGCTCAAGAGCACATCATAATCATGATCTTCCAAAAAATCAACTGAGATGAGATTTTTCTTTAGGTCTGGAACGAACATGACATCCTTGAGTCTGAGAGGGGATATCAACTCCCTTTGAAAGGTGCTTGTACCAATCTCGGTTGTGTTATATCTTTCGTCATCCCCCTCGTCAATATGAATCTGGACATCTTTCTCCTCCAGGTCACTAATAGTTGTCTACACCCTATCATGTGGAACGATGCACCTAATTCCAAGTACCACAGGCTCCCCATCACTGTGTTGGCCATGCATGCAATAAGGGTGCAGTAAAGCTCGTACTATGAATCCAAATGCTACTCCTCCTGAGGACTTCTTTCTCAATGTTTTTTGTGGACACTTCGTGGCATAGTTCTCGAATTCATGATGATTGAAGCATTTAATTTTGGACAAATCTTTCTTCTTTCCCCCTTGGTTGGATTGTGGTTTGGTTTGATATTTCTTCCATTTTCCCTTCTTTCCCTTTCCAACTAATGCAAATTTTTCTTCATCCTCTCCCTTCGATGAGGTCCCACCTCTGGTGTTATGCCTTATCTCCTCTTGTACAAAATTGGACCATAAGTGTTCCCACTTTAGTAATTTCTTCCTCCCGTTCACTGAATCTTGGTAGTCACCTAGTTTACTCAGTAAATTTGAGTTGGAGGAGTTAAAGTTCAGTTAATCATGTGTGATTACTAATTTTTAGAAATCAAGGTCAATTATCTCAAGTTGTTTTCAATTAAACTAGTTCAGACTTTTGGAGGAACTAGTCGAAGGTTAGTTGTGTAGTGGGACTTCATTCAAACTTAGTGATCATCCAATTAATTAATCAATCAACCCAAAATAGCTAGTGTATGCAGAAGATTTGAGTTCCCCATACTTTCTGGAGATTCCAAGACCATGTAACATCAATTGTAAACTAGTCTTGTGTGTATAGGTGTTGGCACGCAGTCAGATGATCAACCTAAGGAATTTCACAATCCATTTTGGAGAAATTCCTAAATAATAGCAACCTAACTTCTCAAGGAATAGCGCAAGGAAATAGGAGCTCAAGCAAAGGCACAAATTGACTAACTCTGGGTCAGAGCTTTTGAGTGAGTAAAGAGATAGGTTATTCAATTGCATTTTATGCTCAGTTAAGCAAAGAAATTGTAATACATCTCTATTCATCAAATTAATGCAAGCAAGCATAGGGTTTTTTAGCATATTTCTTTCCCCTCGAAAAATATTTTATGCATGTGTGTTATTTCTCATTGCATGTTTGTGATGGATGTTCTAAATTGTGAATTAACTTCTGCAAATCAGTAGAGTAGGTTTGTGTCTTGTGATTTTCATTAAAAAATCATGAGTAGTTGCAAAAATACATCATAATTTCTACAAAAGCTCCAAACATCAAAGTGGATCCTTTCCAAGACTGTATGTGCTTTTTTGTCTCGATCATGGAATGTGGATTTTGCATACTTCCCCAAGGTACAACCTGCACATATATCTTGCCACTCAAGTACTCCTTGAGGGAGGCCAATGGTTATTTGCTGCATAATCTTCAAGGTGCCATGATGCAAATGGCCATATCTTCTGTGCCAAAGTTCACCAACATCGCAACTTTTCACTTGCTCTGCTTTACTACTCAATGCAACATAATCTTCCACATCTAGCTTATACATGTTCTTCACATGAACCTCAATCTGCTTCACCCATCTCATGGCTATGTGTGTCAAGAATGCTTTCCCTTTGCTCAAGAGCATATCATAATCACGATCTTCCAATAATTCAATAAAGATGAGATTTTTCTTTAGGTCTGGAATGAACATGACATCCTTGAGTCTGAGAGGGGATATCAAATCCCTTTGAAAGGAACTTGTACCAATCTCAGTTGTGCTATATCTTCCGTCATCCCCCTGGTCAATATGCATCTGGACATATTTCTCCTCTAGGTCACTAAATAGCTCTCTACACCCTATCATGTGGAGTGATGTGCCTAAGTCCAAGTACCACACGCCCCCATCACTATGTTGGCCATGCATGTGATAAGGGTGCAATAAAGCTCGTACTATGAATCCAAATGCTACTCCTCCTGAGGACTTCCTTCTCAATGTTTTGTGCGGACACTTTGTGGCATAGTTCTTGAATTCATGACGATTGAAGCATTTAATTTTGGACAAATATTTCTTCTTTCCCCTTGGCTAGATTGTGGTTTGGTTTGAGATTTATTCCATTTTCCCTTCTTTCCCTTTCCAACCAATGCAAATTTTTCTTCATCCTCGCCCTTCAATGAGGTATCATCTCTGGTGTTATGCCTTATCTCCTCTTGTACCAAATTGGACCATAAGTGTTCCCACTGCAGTAATTTCTTCCTCCCATTCACTGAATCTTAGTAGTTTTGCCAACTTTTAGGAAGGCCTAGAAGAGCTAGGCTTACCAATTCTTCATCTGCAACATTTACACCAACCCCACCAAGGTCACCACGAACTTGTGTGAACTTGCTCAAATACTGTGGGATATTTTCATTCTTTTGCATCTTGATATTTTGAAGTTTATACTTGAGCACTAGTTTCATGTGGCCGCTACTATTCTCGAACAATTATGTCAGTGATTTCCCCATTGCAAAAGGAGTATCTTTCCATGGATATTTGAGACAATGTGGCCATGTAATCCCTCCAAGATTATTCTCCTCACCTTGGCTACATATTTCCTTGATAGGTTTTTGCATCATATGCCTATGGTTTTTCAATATCTCTTTTGGCATATTCTTGGAATCCATTGTCATCCAACACTGCCTCCTTCCACGGCTTATTCTAATCTCAACCTGTTGAAGGTCATATTCCTAACTCTGAAGACATCCTGCTACACTGAACTATAAATTTGATCCTCTTGAGAAACAACTTCGAAATTCCTATTCTAATGTGAATCCTACTTTGATACCCTGTAGAAATTATGGTGCAGAATTGCAACTACTCATGAAATTTTAATCTAAATAACAAGACGCGATCCTACTCTACTGCTCTGTGAAAATTCAATTCACAATTTAGAACATCAATCACAAACATGCAATGAGAAATAACACACATGTACACAATATTTTTCCAGGGGAAAGAAATATGCTAAAAATCCCTTTGCCTGCTTGCATTAATCTGATGAATGGATATGTATTACAATTTCCTGCTCAATTTGAGCTCACCCTGCAAGTGAATAATGTATCTATCATCTCACTAGAAGCTCTGACCTATACTTGGTCAATTTCTTCCTCTATTTGAGCTCCTATTTCCTTGTGAAATTCCTAAGGAAATTAGGCCCCTGTTATTTAGTAATTTCCTCCAAAATTCTTACACAATTCCCAAGGTTGAACATCTGATTGCATGCAACACCTATACACTCAAGACTAGTCTACAACTAATGTTACACTACCTTGGAATCTCCACCATAACCAGGGAACTCTAATTATATACATGCACTAGTTATTTTGGATTGATTGATTATTTAGCTAGATAATAATTGAGTTAGACTAAAGTCTCACTGCATATCTAACCTTCAAGTAGTTCCTCCAACAGTTAGAACTCATTTAACTGAAAACAACTTGAAATAACTGACCTTAATTGCTACAAATTAGTAATCACAAATGATTAATTGAACTCCAACTCTTGTAACTTTAATTTACTGAGATAACTGAGTGACAAGAGCCATGTCATACAAGTTAACACCATCTAAGTTTTCTGCTGATGTGAAAATTCAAATTTTCTCAATTTTACCAAGGCAAAATTAAATTGATACTTTCTTGTTACATTTTTCAACAACATCTCACATTGCCAAAGCATCAATCCATAGAAGGAATCAAGACAATTACCTCATGTTACATCTCATGTTGCCAAGATCAAAACTTTATTAATATTATTATTGTTATAAAAAAATTAATATATGAGTTAAATATATGTACATTAAAAACATGTAACGAGAAAAACATGGTAAAGAAAGAATATGAAATAAGAGTTCAATGACATTTCATTTAATTAAAGTTAAAAGAAAAAATAATGTATACACCTTTGAGATAAATCTCACCCCTCTATCTTAACTACTACTAAAAATATTCGATGGATATTTTGTGAGGTTAAATCCCTACCACTCACCCAATAATTATTGATAATTAAATTAAAATTATGGAAGTTATAATTCAAAATAGACAAACCTATGGACATAGTTTTAAATTATTTACTAATAATACCGTTATATAAAAAGACAAATCGTGTGATTAGAGTGCTCTACTACCAAAATATAAAAATCCCCACTCTCTCCATCATGAAGTGCTAGCTAAATGTATAACATGTGGGGCATTGAGCATGATTTAAAATTCCAACAACATGGCCGCAATTATGCATGTGTATAAAAACTATATAAAATCCACGACCCAAAACTTAGTCAAGAAATGTTGCGGAAGGTGTTGTCAATTAGTTATATGTGTTTCTCACTATAGCTAACTCAATCCTTATTACATGTCACTATTTCTTTTTAAAAATCCCACATCTTGCCCTTAGTCCCTTTAGACAATTTCTTTCAATGATATCAGGCTAAATCCCCCTTTTTGTGGGAGAAATTTAAGGTTAAAATTGGATGGTAAAGATTAAAAGGGAGGATGATGATTGATGCATCTCCATCGTTTAATCTAGAAGCTCCCTTCTGATTCCAAAATATACATGCCTATCGACTTAATTATCCTTCATTAAGATATAAAAGTAGCACAACCATATAAGTAAAATCGTTGTTGTCAAATACTTACCAATATTTACTTATAACACAATTATATATATAAATATACATCCTTATTTAAGATTTTTTCCTCATCCCTCAAACACACAAGCTCTTCAATTTCGTAGTGAAGTAAGGTTCTCCTAAGCCTTAGACACAACCTTTTTGTACCTCTCTTTAAAATTAGGGACAATGGCATTCCCTCTAATTACACGACTATTATGATCATCCATATTTTAGCCAAGTTGTATGGCTTATTTTGCAAAGAAGATTGGCCTATGGATTGAAAGCCATGGTAAAAGAGCTAAAGGCCAAGTTGGGATTAGGATGTTGAAAATGACAAGAAGAAATGCTATAAATAGCAGTTCGAGTACCAGCGTTGGACATAGCAACAAGGAATGAAAAATGGAAGTGCTAAAAATAGCATTTCGGGATGGATTCCAATTTTAGTTAGTCCCTGAACTAAAATTGAGAAGTAAAATTCGAATTTGTTCTTAGCAGTTGTTTGATTAATAATTAATTAATTCATCTTGAGTTAATTAGTTGGAGAAAATCAAACATGAAGTCTATGTGAGGACATGCAACAGTTTCTCCATTGATTGAGGAATTTATCCCTTAGTTAAGGAGATGAGGATGAGTTGTACTTTGAGTTGTAATTAGTTAGCTCAGTTAACTGAGTTAAGTCCAGTTAGATTAGTTCTAATAGTTTGTAGAATTAATTGTGAGTTCAATTAGTTAATGCTTGCATGCATGTAACTGCTGCTCTCTAGATAACTGAATATTCTCTCATAAATAACTCATGCATGTCAGTTCAGTCAGAGACCTAGTTGAGATCAGAGGAAGGGACAATGTACTATCAGTTGGAGGATTTTTCCTATATAGGAAACTCATCCATGCAGAAGGAATTATCTCCTTCAGGATTGCGCAGTTACTACTGAGCCAAGTGAGCAATGTGAGGTGGGAATTCACACAAGTGGAAGCACTGGACCCCAGGAAAAACTGCACAAGGAAATAGGAGGCTTGGAGGGCAGAGGAGAAGGTTTGTGAGAAGCCTTTGACTGTCTATGAGTAGCAGAGGGATTGTACTAAGAGCAGGATAGCTTGTGAGCTAATGCTTCGTGTAATCCGGAATATTTTCCACTTGTATGATATTAGAGAGATTGGGGTTTTAGGCTAAGGCTTTCCCCAGGATATTCTTCTGTGTACTTCTGTGATTGCTTTCTCATTCATCTGTTATATGTGTTCTTATTGATCTTGCTCATATTCGATTAAGCTTCTGCAAAGTTTGATAGTAGAAGTAGATCAAGTATTTTGCTTTAGTATATTGCATTATCAGTTTAATCTACAGGTGAAATTTCTACATGGTATCAGAGCAAAGGTGATCAAAGGAGAGAACATTATACTATGAAGGGAGAAGTTTGAAGTTTGAGGTTCCTGATTATAGAATTTGAATTCTTATCACATCTCTAATTTCACCAATGGCGTTCAACGGTTTAAGACTCGAATATGCTCTTGATGGCAGTTCGAATTATATAGCCTGGAAGGATCGCATGGAAGAAGTATTAGAGGATAACGGTCTAAAGGACTTCATTGATCAAGAAGTCCTCAAGCCAGCAGCAGCTAATGATACAACATTGGTGGAATGGAAGAAATGTGTGGCTAGAGCAAGGAGAATCCTTCTGGAGGGAGTTCGAGACCACATAGCCTCGAGTCTCCATGGGAAGAAGATACCATTTTCGATGTGGAAAATATTGAAAGATCTATATCAGAATAGAAGCGATTAGAGGAAGCTAGCACTGAAAGACAAGCTTCGTAAAATAAAGTTTGAAAAGGGTGACACGATCTTTACGTTCCTGAACAAGCTCACCACTTGCAGGGATGAGCTTGGAAGTGTAGGGATCACGACAGCCGATGATGACATCGTGAGTCTTGCACTCCTCAGTCTTCCTAATAGTTGGCATAGCTACCAAGACTTGGTAAATGGAAGAGAGAAACTGCCAGATTGGGAACGACTTTGGTCGGATCTGATGCAGGAGGAGATAAGAAGAAGCACCAGAGATGGTTCTTCATCCAAGGAGGATGAAGAAAATTGCACCTTAGCGAGTAAGGCGAAGAAAGGGAAGGAGAAGGATTCTCATCCCAAATCGAGTTCTTCCTATGGTGGGAATAAGTTTGACAAATCGAAAGTGCGATGCTTTCATTGTCATGAGGTGGGCCATTTTGCTACAAATTGTCCACTGAAGAAATCCAAGATGGGATCCAAGGAAGGATCTGAAGGTGAGGCATTGGCCTCACAGTTCGAGTTGGACTTCACCCTCTTTGCATGGATGGTTTCATCCATGGTGGGATGTGGTTGGTTTCTTGACAATGGAGCTTCTTTCCACATGACCGACGATAGGATTTTGTTCAGTACCTTGGAGGAGAAAGATCTCCAGATACTCATACCAATGAGTAATGATGAAAAGTATAGTGTCTCAGGTGTAGGTACGATTGTTTTTCAAAAGGAGCATGGAGCTCGCATTAACTTGACCAATGTCAAGTATGTACCAAGACTGAGGAAAAATTTGGTGTCGATCGCAATGCTAGAAGACAAAGGCTATGCTGTAGTCTTCAGTAAGGGAAAAATTTTCCTTCGACACATCACCACTAGACAGGTGAAGCAGATCGGTTCATGAGTCAAGAACCTGTATGCTCTTGAGGTTCAAGATGCATGCAAATCCTTGAGGAGCAAGGCAACTGTTAGAGACTTGGTGGTTGAGAGGGAGAGTAAACTACCTCTCAACATGCAACACCAGAAGATGTCTCATACAATTGTGGAGGAGCCACAATTGGTGAAGCAGCTTCAGGAGGTTGTGGAGTAGCCACAACTGGAGAAGCTGAGAGGAGACCGAGTGGAGGCATCCACTCATGCAGAGACCTCCAGTAGGGGAAATTTCGAGCCAAGTGGGCAGAGGGATCACATGCATCCATACCTCCAGGTAGGAGGTGGGGCGATGTGGAGTGACAGTCCCAAGAAGGCTAGAATAGGGGCAGGATCATTGAGGTACCCAACCTCTTTGATTAGACCTTGCTATGGGAGCCCCGACGAGGAGTAGCAGGACTAGATAAGTGGGTAGAGACAGATGCGGATGGAGTGGCAGAGAGAGCTACAGTGCAGGAGTCCCAAGACTGTGCAGAGCTAGTAGGCTGCAACAATGTGAGAGGCACAGGAGTGTTGCACCAGTGCAGGATGGCACAGAGAGGTGTGCAATGGTGCGAGATGCATGGAGTGTTGCAGCAGCTCAGAGGTCAGAGAGGGAGCACTTGTCAGTGGAAAATTGAGCTTCAACATTAGAGGATGTTTCTAGCCCAATAGAGAGGTAAGTTGGGAGTTTTTTTTATTTCTAGAGTTGTTGGAGCAATAACACTTGGGAGAAGTGTTGCATGCAGAACATCCCAAAGGTTCAAGATTGGGTTCGAGGTGAATGCCTTTCTTGTTGAATGGAGTGTTGAAAATGGCAACAAGGAATGCTAAAAATAGAAATGCTATACATAGCAGTTCGGGTACCAGTGTTGGACATAACAACAAGGAATGAAAAATGGAAGTGCTAAAAATAGCATTTCGGGATGGATTCCAATTTTAGTTAGTCCCTGAACTAAAATTGAGAAGTAAAATTCGAATTTGTTCTTAGCAGCTATTTGATTAATAATTAATTAATTCATCTTGAGTTAATTAGTTGGAGAAAATCAAACATGAAGTCTATGTGAAGACATGCAACAATTTCTCCATTGATTGAGGAATTTATCCCTTAGTTAAGGAGATGAGGATGAGTTGTACTTTGAGTTGTAATTAGTTAGCTCAGTTAACTAAGTTAAGTCCAGTTAGATTAGTTCTAACAATTTGTAGAATTAATTGTGAGTTCAGTTAGTTAATGCTTGCATGCATGTAACTGTTGCTCTCTAGATAACTAAATATTCTCTCATAAATAACTCATGCATGTCAGTTCAGTCAAAGACCCAGTTGAGATCAGAGGAAGGGACAATGTACTATCAGTTGGAGGATCTTTCCTATATAGGAAATGCATCCAGGCAGAAGGAATTATCTCCTTCAGGATTGCGCAGTTACTACTGAGCCAAGTGAGCAGTGTGAGGTGGGAATTCACACAAGTGGAAGCATTGAACTCCAGGAAAAACCGCGCAAGGAAATAGGAGGCTTGGAGGGCAGAGGAGAAGGTTTGTGAGAAGCCTTTCACTGTTTATGAGCAGCAAAGGGATTGCACTGAGAGCATGATAGCTTGTGAGCTAATGCTTTGTGTAATCCAGACTATTTTCCACTTGTATGATATTACAGAGATTGGGGTTTTAGGCTGAGGCTTTCCCCATGATATTCTTCTATGTTCATGTGTGATTGCTTTCTCATCCATCTGTTATATGTGTTCTTATTGATCTTGCTCATATTCGATTAAGCTTCCACAAAGTTTGATAGTAGAAGTAGATCAAGTATTTTGCTTTAGTATATTGCATTATCAGTTTAATCTACAGGTGAAATTTCTACATAGGAGGCATCATTCAATTATTGACCATCTCGTTACTCTCATGATCATTTCATAGGACTGCTGCAATAATAAGACTAATATCATATGTTGTTTTATGGACTTTAGAAAATCTTTTGAGACCATTCTCACAACAAATCTATGGGAGAGGTAATCGCTCATCTCAAGTTGAGGGTTATTATGACAAAGCTATATGAGAATATTATTACCAAGCTTAAGACCATTGAGGGCTAGTTAAAATAAATTAATTGCAATACTAAAGTCAAGCAATGGTGTCCCTTGTCCCCTATCATTTTTGGTATTTACATTGATAAGCTTGAAGAGTGTTTAGAAGATGCAGGACATGTTGGCCCCACGCTCACTAGTATAATCATAACTCTTCTCCTTAATGCTAATGATATTGTTCTTTTGGAAAAGATCCATGTCAATCTCGTTAAGCAACTAAGAATCCTCCTAGATTTATGCTCCAAGATAGGTATGACTATTAACACTCACAAGAATAAATTCATGACATTTAAATCGAAAAAGATTACCTATGATAATTTTATTTATGATAATAACTACTTGGAGGAAGTTCCTTCATACAAATATCTGATAATCGACATCCATGATTAGCTCAATTGGAATTATAGCATTGAGAAAATGATAAGTGGAGGATGCAAAGATTACTATGAGGTTGAAAACAATTGTAGGTTAGTAAATCTTTGGGTTTTGGATTAAAAACAAAAACTCCTCTTTGAGGCCCTTTTCACCCCTGTTATTTTATATAGATGCGAGGTTTGGAATTGCAGTTTATCCAAAGAACCATGGGGGAAGATTGAGCATATCCAAAAGTAGTTTGTAACCTACAACCCTAATATTAAAGGAAATACTCCCTACACTATCCCCATGATTGGAGTAAACATTTCTCCAATTGAAAGCATGGCTATAACTAGGTAAATCATGGATAAGAAGAAAATATACAACGTGGAAGCCTAGAGGTTTCATAAAATCGCTTCTAACTCTAGGCAAAACCCCCACCTTCAGCTCAAGCGAGGATGGCATAAGGATGCCTAATCTTGGTTAGACCATTGGGGGATAAAGGAGGAGTGCATCTTGCAGAATAAGGATAATATTACAAATATTATTACTTCCAAAATTAAG
This sequence comes from Pinus tabuliformis, assembly GCA_031772625.1. Lineage (NCBI taxonomy): Eukaryota > Viridiplantae > Streptophyta > Pinopsida > Pinales > Pinaceae > Pinus > Pinus tabuliformis. The sequence continues at coordinate 163,619,955 of CM062819.1, forward strand.
GCAAAGTTGTAGGGTGATTAAAGATTTGGAGGGAAAAATGAAACTACGATATTATAGGGAGGTGATCAACCGCAACCTTGAAAACCATAATTGTTTATTTTTCTTCACTAGTGTTAAGAAGAAAATGAACATTGCTAAGATAAAGACTAATTCTTATGTGATCCATAGTGGAACTTGGCATTAGTCTATTCCAAAAATTCAATGGAAAGAAAGAGTTTGTTGGTTGTGCGATACTAAGAGGGTTGAAGATAAAAAAACATTTTCTCTTAGATTTCCTAGCTTATAGTGAAATCAATTCTAATTTCGAAAATATATGTCACACTACCAACCTTATTGACATGTTAAGGCAACAAATCTATGTTGATCTAGAACACTTCTCTCACTTCTCTTTAAGCATAAAAATAATATATTAAAAGATTTTGATTAATTTCTTACTTTCTTAAAATTATACAAACCATATTAATTTTAATGGATATTAATCATTAACATCATCCTCCTCAATTTTTTTAACAAAACTTTAATATCAAATCAAAACATTGCACTTAGCCTTTCTCTATCCTTCAACCTTATGATAACAAAAGAAAATGTCTTTATGAAATACTAAAAATAAAAGCTTATCGATTAGACAATACGAACTTCAACTTGACCAACTGCCACCTACCTTTCGTTAGCCCATTACGAAGAGTCCCAATAACTGCAGTTAGAAGCAGGACTTAACTTTAACCCTATGCCGAAATCAATAACAATGAATAATACTAGCAATTGCCCCTAAAGGTGCAAAGATACATTGAAGGAATATCAGTTGTTCATTCACAAGTTGACAAAATGTACATTTTAACATCGTGCTCAAGCTAAAGTCACTTGTGTCTATCTAGCCCAACCCCACAGATAAACACCTTTTACCTTCCACCAATGTTTTTGTAGCCAACTTGATAGACATTTAATCAAAGTAAATGATAGGCACAAGTCAATAAAAATTATTCATCCTATGTCATATTTTTTGGACCACAACAATTAATTGGCTTAAATATTTTAGTCACAAAATAGAAAAACAAAAAAAAATTGTCCAAAGAGAGAACACTGAATTTGCTTCTAGTAGAAACCCTAGTTCAGCGGTGCAAAACAAGTTTTTTTTTAAATATTTTTTGGTGCTTTTGGGTTGTATTTTTATGTTTATGGGTATAAATCTATCGAAGACATGAGCTATATTATCAAATCCAACCCAAAGTAGATTAAGCATGTACTTGTACAAAAAAAAATGTTGCATTTCATACAACTATCACATTTTGGTACAACAAAGATTGATACATTATAATCCGTTTATGGCAGAAGCCATCCAATTCATTATTATTTGCAAACTTATATACTAGTTGAATCCTAAACAACAATAATTTCCGTTCTTATAGTGCCATGATTCAAAGTTCTGAGAAAAGTTTCCAGCGACTCCATGACTAAAACAATAAGAGCATGAACACAATAAAAATTAGTGTTCTAAAGGGATTCAATCAAACTGACATCAATGCACCAGATAAAAATTGAATCTAAGAACTTTTAGATTTCAAGGCATAATCTACCACAAATGGATGAAGGTTTGAAAAAATTATCCTCAATACCAAATTTTATAACCATAGGATGAGATAACATGGGGTCTATTATGGTTTATTAAATATTTGGATATCCCTCAAATACAAATTTATGGGAATTCCAAAAGTATGATAGATCATGTTAAGGGGAAGAATAACATTCTGCAAAATTCTCTACAAGGTTGGTTGAGGCATATAAAAAGCATATGGAATACCCTTCAGCATCCCTCCATTCAACATATTAGCAGGGTTCACAACAAGATAGCAGATGAATTGTCAAAGAAAGGATTACTAGCCACAGAAGATGGCATGTATATCCTGATAAAAATAGGATCAAACGAGATAGAAGTAGAAAACCTCAAGCTGCCGGGATAGACCACTGAAGATCACCACAAAAAAGCAGAACATCAATGCAGATAAGTTCCTTGAAAATATTTGTGCTTTTGTTAAATTTTTGTACATTTTTTGTATTTCGTTTTGTATAGAAAAGAAAGAGGAATGGCTACTTTAATGTAGGTATATACAGAACATGTAAATGAACAGAGATAGATCCTAGTTTTATAGACTCACATAGTGAATATCTATGATATATTGTGGATGAGACTGAGAATATATATATTCATAGACACTAGTTTATATTTAGCAGATAGTTTCAAATGTCTGAATGTTGAGTATTTACTCCTCTATGTAGTGAAATTGTGGATATCACAGGATCTTTGAGGACGATCTGTCCTTCATATGTACGTATTGTTTTAATCATAATATAAAACATATGGTTTTTTATTGCTGAAACATGGGATTAAATCTTGTGACTGATTATTGTATGCTCGAGCAACAAACTAAAAACATTCATTTTCATTAGACTACGCTTGCATTATAGAAGCATACAAAAACAATCGCAGACCGTGAGATGATCAAATTGGAATGTCATATTTTGAGGCATATGTGCCTTAGTTTCAGTGGAGGAAGAGAGTGCAATAGGATTAAAATAAGTATGTGAATGTTTTCAAACGACATGATTAGGTGGAAAAAAGAGACAACATGCATAGTAGAATTCCTACCATGAAATTTTCTAGAGCTAAGTTCATTACTACGATTCACATTTTTTAATATGTTTATGAGGATTTATGCTTTCAAGTTGTGTTTTTAGGGTCTATGGATTAGGTTTTGAATCTGTATGCGATGATTTATGCTTTTAACCTGTACTTTTAGGATCTTAGAGACTATAATGTAGCACTCAAGGAATTGCGAAATGTTGGTACACTAGAGAAATATTTATATCATTTCCATGTTGAAAGAATAGAACAAGACCATAACAAGTAATGTGAATCACTGTCATCTATCTTGAAGAAACATCTACATAAGATCATATAACAAAAGAATGACATTAAAGTATAAAACCCTAGATGTATAACACACAAATCAACAAATAAATGAGATAGAAGATAAATTTATAGCTCAAAAAATACCATTTTCTTCTAGTTCCTACAAGAAAGCAAAACATAAAAATGTTGAAACTTTACCTCAATTTTTTCATTTTTCTATCCAAATTATCTTACCATCTTAAAAAACTAAAACTCAAATAAAACAATTTAAAAAAATATATAATCTTACCAAAAAGAGAGAATATATGAAAATAAAAATAAAACCTATACCTCAAATATCAAACAATGTTTGCCCAGGCAAAAAAAACACCTTCAATATAATTAAATATATAAAACTAAATAATTATATTAAAAATTAGAATTTCAGTTTCAAAATATATATATAATTTGAAAATAATATAAAACATCGAAAATTAATATTATAAAATTAACTCCGTCACAATGTAAACTTTCACATAATAATATCTTATTTTTATTTTGAATAGTTTTTTATAAAATTACTCTTATATCTTTTTCGAGAGAAAGAAGTGTCTGCCGCGATGCGTTCAATCTGGGAAAAGAGTGAGAAGGGCACAATACCCCTCAATGTGACCGATGTAATCTCTACCCTCACCTCCAATATAGTCTGGCAAATGCTGGCCAGTCACAAATTTTCTAACGATGAATTGGGTGCCAATGACAAAGGATTCAAGGATCTGATACTGCAGGTGTCAAGTGCTGTGGGAGAATTTAATATCGGCGACTTCATCCCTTATTTGGATTGGCTTGATTTGCAAGGTATCCGGCGGCGCCTGAAGAAAGCTCATAAAAGATTCGATGCTTTCGCTGAGCAAGTAATAGAGGACCATGTTCATCGTCGCGTGTCGAGCTCCGGTGGGCAGGAAGAGGCAGAGCCAGAGGCTCCTAGAGATTTTGTTGATACGCTCCTCGAGATAGCTGAGACCAATCTAAACAAAATAACACGGGAAAGCATCAAGTTAATTATATTTGTATGTGTGGAGAGCATTGGGCACTCTATTCCAATTCTTCAAACTTGAATGTTTCAATCAAGCTTTTTCTCTGTGTCTTTGTCAATTTGGCTCGAACCTGTGACCTAAATCTAGGAAGTACTTAGAAGTCTTGATAGCTATCATTCATTTACTCACACAAAAATATGTTAACTCTGTATTTCTATTTGTGTAGGAGATTTTCGCTGGTGGAATGGAGACATCCGGATGCAATGAAGAAATTACAGAGGGAAATTGTAAAGGAATCGGATCTGGCAACCATGAAATACCTCCACTGTGTGGTCAAAGAGACCCTACGATTATACCCACCGTTGCCGCTGGCGATTCCCCATCAATCTGTAGAGGCTGTCACAGTAGGGGAATACTATTTTCCTAAGAAAACAATGCTACTTGTGAATTTGTGGGCAATAGGAAGGGATCCAACTGTGTGGGGGGCAGATGCATCGGAATTGAAGCCGGAGAGATTTATGGGGAACGAAAATATAGATTTAACCGGTCAATCAGGCTTCCGAGTTCTGGCATTCGGGTCTGGTAGGAGAGGATGCCCGGGGGCTTCAATGGCTATTCCGATGGTTGAACTTGTAGTGGCTCTGCTAGTGCACGTTTTTGAGTGGAGAGTTGAAGGCGATCCATCGCAGATGGATATGAAAGAAGCGTGTGCAACCTCGATTCCAAGACAAGTACCGCTCTCTGCTTTTGCAAGGTTGAGGATCCATGGTTGCCTTTAAATCCGTAAACAGTACAGTCGGAGAGGCTTTTCTACATCCAACTTTCAGGTTAGGCGTGTGTGTGGAACTTTTTAGAACTGTAAAACTACAACTTTTATTTTATAATTGTCAAACTGTTCACGGCATATGTACTCCGAAGGCTTCAACCTAGCAAACCTACTTTCAAGGTTAATTTTGAAAGGGCGGGCCAACACCTTTCAAGGTTAATTTTGAAAGGGCGGGCCAACAGTACGCACAGTGTAATAAATATATAAATTCCATAGGTACTGGTACTATAATAAATACATATCAAGGCTGAAGCTTCGGAGGTGTCATCTGCTTCCCTATTTTTCTGGGTTGTAATCTACTTCTCTATTTTTCTAGGTTATTAATATTTTTAGAGTTATAGTTTTATTAATGTATTGGATAAAAATTTTGGATTTAGGTAAGGTTTCACAGACACTGTTAGGTTGACAGATAGATAGTGTCAGTGTATTAATAGAATTATAATTCCAAAAATATTGTTGTTATTTATTTTTTGTGAACCTTGTGGTATTATAACATAATATTGGTTGTCATTTATTTTTTTATGAACCTTGTAATATTATCAAAAGTATTCTAACGTTGAGGTCTTTTTCATCTTGTTCTCACTTATCAGATTGATGTCTTAGGGAAACTTCGATCTATTTTAACCAAAACACTATTGAAAAAAAATTGTAAATTAATTACACTATGCAACAAATGTCATAATTAGAAATAGAATAATAACATTATATAATTAAAAAAATTTGTTGGTCACAGTTAATTATAAATAAGGTGATTAATAGTTATACTTAGCAATTAATTATTAATATGTATTTATAACAATTATAAAAGGAAAAACGGTTGCCTATATTTAAGTATGCTCAATTATTAATTATACATAAAGTGAGATATTTATTTAAATTTATAAATAAATATGTTTCCATTAATGGTTGTCCTAATGAGTGAGGTTTTATTGGAAAGTTTTGTTCTATTTCATTTTAGGTAACATCATTTTATAAAATAACATATTAATTAAAATATAAAATATTTTTTATTTATCACATATTTATAGATTATGATTTTTTTATTATTAAAATTATATTTTTAATGTACAAATAAATTAAATGTATTTAAACTTAATAAATTAAACCATACCAACTTATGATATAATAAAAGATGTTAAAAGAATATTTTATTTATTAATTAAACTATGCAACATATATTTTAGTTAAAATAATAACACGTTACCATTGTGCAACATATATTCTAATTAGAATAACAACATGTTAGTAACATGTATTACTAACTATCATATAATTAGAATTGAAAGATTATGGTTAATTATCAGTAAAGTGATTAATGGTCATACTCAATAATCAATTTAATTTATATAATCATTATTATTATGTATTTATGACAATTATAAAAGAAAAGTAGTTGATTATATTTAGGTGTGGTCAATTATGATCCATTATAAATAGAAGTAGTGTATAGCTATAACTAGTAACAACTTTAGGGAAGGATACAATTGGAAGATTGGACAAATGCCGTAACTAGTAATCACTAACCACTTTAGGGAAGGATATGATTGGAGGATTGGACAAATCTGTCTCTCATGCTGTAGCTACGGTACAGAGTATGCAGACGATAATCAAAGGGTTTTTCAAAGACAGAGGTCCAGTATGTTTGTGGTACTCATGAAGGGTAAGCTCCAGATTGGTGATAATACTCGATTTTTCCACTGTGACGACTTATCATGTTTTCCCAATAGTATATGTATTGGTATCCTAAATTGCCCTATTTTTTACCCCATTTCCATCAATATCAACCTCTGCTTTACCTTAATATAAGACTCTTCTTTCCTGCAATAGTAGAAGATGATTACCCTTTTCCTTCACATGCTAATAGTTTATATTAAGATTTGTTACAACACTTTATTAATCTTTTTATATAGATTTCACGTTATTTACATATTTATTGCAACTCATATTGATTTCCTAGAAGTAATCATGGAACGTAGTGTTAATAATGTATGAGTTGACTAGTGTAGGAAGATTCCTGCACCACCACCATCCCAAAATTCCGAGAGATATCTTCCACGAGGATGGATCTCGATCTTCGACTCCAAGTCTAACTGCTAATGAATTGAAGCAGGTGGCGCGCATCCAAGGATTTTTATCCAAAGATAGATTACGGCCCAGTGAAGCTCGTGTGTGTTATAACCATTGGTCAAGTTTGTATTTTGGTTTTCTAAGTCTGTTCAGCAGAGAGGTCTAAGCAAGAATTATCTGTAATTAGTGTAAACGGCCTAGAGCCGAAGGATATAGAGGATGTAGATCATAGATAGGAAGCTCGCGAACCATCAATTATTATTTGGTTTATGTAATCTGGTCATCGCCTCGCTCTGGGGCTGGACTGCTCTGTAATGTAATTTTCCGAATCAAGTAAATACAAGAGAATCGCTATGGTTTGCACATGCAGTGTTTAATTTCGTCTTTGATGTACTATTTGAAGTGTTGATCGCTTTTGTTCCTTAGAAGGGGAATGAGCTGGTTGGCCAGGGCCCGGCCAACCTAGCTCGTTGACCCCTCTCGCTTTCTTTATTTGGAAAGATGGTTTGGTTATTTCTTTGCAGCTATGTGATGTAATAATTTAATTGCTTATCTTTAAGTTTTGAATAAAATTATCTTTTGTAGCCTATGTGTGGAACAGATCTGTGGTTTGTAGAGTAGTTGTGTTTACTTTTGTTTATAAGATATCTTTCACGCATTTACTTTACTCTTGTTTTATATCTTAATTCATTTTCGAAGTGGATCGTGCAAGGAACTCTTTCCTGCACTAGTGCATGTTGTTGCTTGCACCTTGGCTTAGTCATTCGTTGCAGCAAATAGTGAATCACTTACCTGCATATTATTTCCCATTATTTTGCAAGTGAATGGATCGATTAATCAAGTAACTGTTTTTGGTATTAAAAGTTCATCTCTAAAAGATCTGGAAGCAGTTATATTAAAATTCCATATTATACTTGCAAAGAATGTCATTATTGTGGGTGAAGTACCAAAACTGGTTGACACATGCAAAGTACTTAGGCTATTGATTGATTCTTTTGTAAGTGTTTTTATCTCATGAAGTTTATTTCCCTTACAAAGTTTAATGAGTTGAATCATTTTCTTTTTCACAACTAGTTTACTTAAAAATTTCATTTACAGCTGCAATTCCTTTTCAATACGTCTTTCAGCTTTCGAAAGTAATTTGGAAACTGAGTAAACGGGACTCTGCTTTGGTGCAAGAGCAAGTCTCTTGACATAGGAACATTGTGCTCCAAGCCCTGAGGCTTAGAGCACTTTCAATCAAAAATAAGTCTTAAGTAAGGAAGATTGAATATACTCTTAAACAGAAATATTGTACCTGCACTAGTGCAAGCAGATTGCAACCGTGCAAGGATAGGTTTTTGTGTGGTAGAAAAATCAGAAGGAAAGCAGAATTCTGCAAGGTCCCACTCGTCAGACTGCTTACCATCCATCTAAAGATGAACATAGCATTTCATTCCAGCATTTAAGATTGTTTCCGTTGTGTGGAATTTCTTTACTTGATTTACTTGCACATTGTATTTTACATTCCAACACTAGAGTTTCCTTGGTGTTAATTTCCTTTCCAATTGTTTTCTATCTGATTCTGGAAAGCATTTCCTTTTAGAAGTGGGATTAGAAATAGGAAAAGTTCATACCATTTCTGTTATTTCCTGTGTTTCATCTCTAAGTTTACGAAACCCTCGAGTTGACAATTAAGTGTTGAGGAGTCTACTCAAGCGCAATTCCTGCACCCAACATTTTGGCGCTGTTGCCGGGGAGGCGATTTGAATTGGTAAGAATTTTCCATTATTTTGCAATAGGGGTAAGTCTGCTATTATTTTTTCCTGCAGTGTGTTTCTATTGTTTGAAGGAGTTTATAGGTGCCGATTTATTTTAAAACTTGCAGTGTTTATTTTGAATTTCGTTTGTCCTTTTTTTCTGAAATGAATGCCTAGAAGAGGTAGGGGTCTGAAGCCCACTAGGGGCCAAAGAAACGCTGACAAATCTGAAACCAAAACTCATATTGGGCCTTCTTTTGCAGGCAGAAAGTCCAAACAAACTCAAACTCATTAAGCAGGAACAATCCACCTAGGCTCTAGTAGCAGTAGTTCAGGTGTGACATAGCCCATAAAGGGGAAGAAGGGGACTGTTCCCATCCATAGTCAGCCTTCTCAGCACATTAAAAGTGGTTCGTGTGAAAGAACAACAATGGCAGATATGGAAGACCATGCAGAAGGAAGTGGTGAAAATCAGGTAAATGAGGAACAATCTACTTTCGGATTTCCTATTGTGAATCCTAATATACAGGCACAAATGAAAAATATTTCTCCATCAGCATTTCCTCATTTCTATGGTAAGGTACATGAAGATCCAGACTCTTTCTTATTTGAGTTTGATATTTTTTGTAGAAGTTATGATTACTTATCTGATGCCCATAAGTTAAAGTTGTTTCCTGCAACTCTCAAGGACGCAACACTCTGCTAGTTCATGGGACTAGGAGGAAACACTATAAATTCTTGGGAGAAAATGAAGAAAGTGTTTTTATCAAAATATTAGAAATATTGTAAAACTAGAGATATCCAAGATGAAATCTTTACTATTGTGCAAAATGATGATGAAATGCTAGAGGACTATTTGGAGAGATTCATGTACATCCTCCAAAGGTCAAAGCACAAATTTGATTTAAGTACTATTAGAACCTTCTTCTTATGTGGGCTTATTGATGATTCTAGGAATAATCTAAATCTATTAGGACAAGGGGATATTGCTCAAAAACCTTTTGATCAGATCTGTGACTTTTGTAGGAAATTCTCGAGGAATCAATATAGATCTGGTAAAGGAATTCAGAATAAAAATAGGAAAACTCAATCTACTAATGCTATGATTATTGGATTAGAAAAAAAAAATGGACAATATGAAAATTGAAATAATGAATATTGTTAGTAAACAAATAGACTCTTTGAAGTTTCAACAAAAACTTGTAGAAGAGCAAGAAACATTGTCTATTTTTTGTTCAAGATGTAGAAGAAAGCATCCTCTAAGAGAATGTCCTCTAGATATTAAAGAAACTAATAAATGTGCAATTTGTGCAGATAACCATGCTACAGAAAAATGTCCCTCCCTACCTAGGCTAAAAGCTGTATTTGAAGGGGGAAAACCTAAAGCTGAATCATTGCATGCAATGGGAGCACGAAGAAATTGGCCTCAGGTAAGTGCAGGTATGGTTCCTGAACCTCCACCACATTTTTTTGGTTATAATGCACACTCATATTCCTATCCTAACACTGGTCACTCTCAGCATTGGCAACATGGGAATCAATATCAATATGGACAACCCTCCCAATCTTGGCAACAAGGATGGAGAGGGCCAAACCATTCACATCATTCACATAATTCCTATCATGCACCGATGCAATCATATCCTCCTACATATGCACCTTACCCAATGCCTCAACCATCATTACCTCAGCTGAGTCAACCTATGCCACCATTACCTTTACCTCCATTGTTTCGACCTTCTTAGTTGCCTACTCAACCTTTACCCAACCCCAATAATAAAGCGGTACAAATGATCCATTCTATGACCCCGTTTTCTTCATCCAAATTTCAGACCATGCCAGTTGGATTCAATGATCTTCAATTGAGATTAGGGAAAGTAGTAACCTTATAAAATCAAAAGCAACCCATGGGGATTATCGATGAGAAAAGAGAGGATGAAACTCCTGAACATTCTGGGAAAGCTGACACCATTTAACCTATCCTGGTACATTCTGAGTGCTCGTCATCTTCCTCCAATCAACCTCCCTATCCAGAGAGGTTAGTTGTGGAGAAGAAAGGCCCCATTCTTGAGTCTAGCCTGGCTTTTGAGCTTAGGACCCTTTTCATAAAGGTACCTTTTCTCCAAGCTATCAAAGAGATCCCCATCTGTACAAAAATCATTAGGGAACTCTGCCTTAAGAAGCCATGAAGGAGAAGATTGGAACCCCAAACCATTCAATTTTTTTGTAGAGCAACAGAGTTGATGACAGGACGTATCAACATGGAAAAATATACCGACCCTGGAAACTCTGTTGTCTCTGTTCAGATAGGTGATGTCCTTTTCTCCAATGTACTTATAGACCTAGGGGTAGCCATTAATGTTATGACCAAGCAAACCATGGATCAACTTGGATTGGTCCATATTCGTCCTACTCCCACTGTGCTTGAACTGGCAGATAGATCTAAAATCAAGCCAGAAGGAGTATTGGATGATGTGGTCGTTTCCTTAGATTCTTGGGAATATCCCGCAGATTTCATTGTGCTTCAGCCAAAGAATCCTGTGGGAGGGCATCCCTTGATCTTGGGATGACCATGGCTTGCTATGGCTGATGCTTATATTGGATGTCGTTCTGGTGATATGTATATTTCCCATGGAGATTCTAGAAATAAAGTCACCTTATATCCACCTACTAGATCTATTCAGGAGCTCCGAGACACTTTATGGTTAGACTATAGTAGTGATGAGGAGACCCAACCTATTTCCTTGATACATCAGAATGTTGAGTCCTCACAGGAGGGTGAGATTCAAGACTTCCTAAACAATCTAGACACCATGCCTAATTTTGAGTCATTGAGTCAGATTTTTAGTCTAGATTTTCAAGAAGGATATGACTCTCTACCTCCATCATCACCATCTCTAGCGACACCTTTGTGTACTCTTGAGCCTGACACTACTCTTGTTGAGATTAGTCCAGGTAAATCCTTGTATATCAGTTCAGACTTGGACCCTTCTCAACGAGAGCAGCTTGTGAATTTGTTGTGAAACCATCTCGATGCCTTTGCATGGGGTTATGAAGATATGAAAGGCATCCCTCCTAAAACTTGTACACACCATATCTATATTCAGGATGGAGCCCGACCTGTCCGACAACCCCAAAGGCGAATGAACCCAGCTCTAAGAGATGTTGTAAAGGAAGAATTGCAAAAACTCTTAGATGCTGATTTTATCTATCCCATTTCTGATAGCTAGTGGGTCTCTCCATTAGTGTTAGTCCCGAAGAAGGATCGAAGATGGAACATTTGCATTGATTACAGAGAATTAAATAAAGCCACTCTCAAAGATTACTTCCCCCTTCCTTTCATCGATCAGGTACTCGATACCCTTGCTGGTAAGAAGTACTTTTCTTTTCTAGATGGCTTTAGCAGATATAACCAGATATAGATAGCACCTGAGGATCAAGACAAAACCACTTTTACATGTCCATGGGGTACATTTGCTTACCGAGTGCTTCCCTTTGGGCTATGTAATGCCCCAGCTACCTTTCAAAGGGCAGTCTTGGCTATTTTTGTTGACCTTGAATGCGTAGAAATCTATATGGATGATTTCTTTGTGTTTGGTGATTCATTTCAGGAAGCCCTCAAGAATCCAGAAAAGGTGCTTCTTCATTGCCAAGAAGCTCATCTCGCCTTGAGTGACAAGAAATGCATATTAATGTGCAAGGCAAGAGTAGTTCTTGGCCATCTTATTTCTGACAAAGGTATCCAGGTTGACCCTGCAAAGATAGAACTCATTTTGAGTCTTCCTATACCCAAAACTCAAAGGGAAGTGAGAGGTTTTCTAGGACATGCGGGCTACTATAGGAGATTCATTGAGAATTTCTCAAGGACAGCTACCCCCATTTTCCATCTTTTGGCTAAAGATAGTGAGTTTTCTTGGTCTACAACTTGCCAAGGGTCTTTTGAGACATTGAAGGAAAAATTAGTTCAGGCACCAGTTTTGAGAGGACCAAACTAGTCCCTTCCATTCCACATTTCCTCTGATGCCTTAGATACTGCTATTGGCACAACTTTAATATAGGAGGAAGACAAACAATCTTATGCTATTTATGTCATTAGTAAAAACTTGTCACCCGCTGAACTCAATTATACTGTTACTGAGAATGAGTTTTTAGCTGTAATTTTTTCTATTAATAAATTCAGACATTATATTACAGGATATGAAATTTTTGTACATACTGATCATTCCACTATAAGATATTTGATGAGTAAAACATTAACTAGCGGTAGGGGTAACTATGTGGTTGCTATTATTACAGCAATTTATACTACTATTGTTGATAGACCAGGGAGATCGAATGTAGTAGCAGATTATCTTTCAAGATTAAATAATCCTCGTGAAGCAGTTCCAATTAATGATGATTTTCTTGACAAATATCTTTTTGCAGTGTCAACAAAATCTCCATGGTTTGCTGACATAGCTAACTATTTAGTCATTGGAAAATTACCACCTCACTTATCCACTCATGAAAAGCGGAATATCATTTAGAAAAGTGCTGCATATTCCTGGATCCAAGGAGACCTCTTTTACATTGGAGCAGATCTCATTATCCGTAGATGTGTAAGAGAGGAAGAGGTGTTTGATATCTTAAAATCTGCCCACGATGAACCATGTGGAGGTCACTTCACCGATAAGCAAACTGCATACAAAGTGTTACAAGCTGGCTATTTTTGGCCTTCCTTGTTCAAGGATGCCAAACAATATGTCAAGCGGTGTGATAGCTGTTAGCGAATTGGCCAGCCTAACCAAACCAATGAGATGCCTTTATGTCCTCAAGTTATGATTGAGCCTTTTGAAAAATGGGCTATTGATTTCATAGGACCAATAAATCCCTCATCATCAAATAAAAAGCATATCTTGGTTTGTACAGATTTTGTTACAAAATGGGTAGAAGCTAAAGCTGTTTCTTTTGCTACTGAAAGAGTTGTTGTTGATTTTATTTTTACTGAAATCTTTACTAGATTTGGTGTACCTAAAGAAATTTTTTCTGACAATGGATCACAGTTTATTTCTAATCTAGTACAGGGTGTAATGGAGCAGTACAAAATCCGGCACAGGAAATCCACACCATATCACCCGCAAGCAAATGGCCAGGTAGAATCCACAAATAAGGTGATTGAGTCTATCCTCACAAAGATGGTAAATATGAACAGAAAGGATTGGGTTGAAAAATTACGGAAGCATTGTGGGCCTATCGGACCACTTGGAGAAACAGCACGAGACACACACCATATGAGTTGGTGTATGGGAAACAAGTCCTCTTGCTAATAGAATTCCAGATCAAGACTTTCAGGACTGCAGTCCAATTGGGGCTAGATCTCTCTGAGGCACAACAACAATGCCTTCTACAATTGAACGAGTTAGATGAAATCCGAAGGGATGCTATTCAACAGAACATCTTGGTTCAACAACAACGCAAGAAGTGGCATGACAAGTCTATTCAGAAAAATCAATTCCAACCAGGTGATTGGGTCCTCCTTTACAATTCAAGATTAAAAAATTTTGAAGGAAAATTCCACACACTAGATGGGACCCTATGAGGTGGTCAAAGTGTTCGAAAATGGAGCGGTAGAAATCAAAACTATTGATGGACAAAATTCTATATTCCTGGTAAACGAGCATAGATTGAAGGTATATTTTCAGCCCCTTACTAAAGGAGATTTTATGCAGCAAGTACAACAGCCATTTGAAAAGGAGTTGGTAGGTGATATCACTGACATTTTGAAGAATTGACTCCTTCTTGTCCTTATTTAAAAAAAAAATTAATCAAAGAAGAATAAAATGAAAAAAAAAAGTATAAAGAGAAAAAAAAATTCCTATAATTGTGAAAATCAGTTGACTGACATAATTGCAGAAGGATCAACGTGAAAACCAGCATGCTGGCAGAAAGATCAAAATTTTCATAAAAAGGGAATGTTACCTGATTTTTAGATATGATGGTTGCCACCAAGAAGAAGCAGGTTCACGAAACTGAGCATTTACCTAGGTTTGGGGTAGCTAGCATGGACATTTTTATCCAAGTAAATGCTTACTTCCCATTGTAGTTATTTTTCCTACACTAGTGCAAGAAGATTTCAAGGTAAAAATCTTCTTCTATTTCCCATTTCAAAATTTCCCACTAGTTCTTTTCTAAATTCCCCAATGAATTACCTTCCTCTTTCTTCCAAGAAACTACCCTTACCCGATTTGTAAAATCCCTCTTTTCCCTTGAATTTTTTCCCACATCCCGTTTCGTTTATCCCCCTTGGTGATATTGTTTTGAAATCCCTGCTGTAATATTCCTTCCCATTCTAAAATTTTTTTTTACCCCTTTCCCACTTCTTTATTCCCTCATAAGTTGATTGAAGAATTTGATGCAGTCATTCAGAAGGTATGTCGAGAAGCAGCAAAGGATGGCGAATAAATTTTTCTTGTATAATGAGGCAAATTTTTTAAAGTCCAACTACAGATGTATGTCCCATCAGAATTTCTATTTGGTAAAAATCTCTTGTGCAAGCACAGTAGTACAAGCAAGTCTGGTACAGAAATATAATTGAATGTGGAAGCAATTTACACAGTCCTGAAATGCTTTATCAAAGATTTATGGGCTTGTATTTTTTGTACATGTGTTGATATGATAACTCATTCCATGTTTTAATTGATGCTTTGTTCCATTAATTACTAATCTAGGGACAAATCTTTAAAGTGCAATATGTGTAAGGCTGAAATCTAATTTTTCTTAATAAATGCTGAAAATAAGTCTGATTGAATTATGATGCTGACTACGGAAGGGTACTCCATCCGATAACCTGCACTCACCCTCTTTGCAATCATTCCGCACTACCCGACCATCATTAACCTACCTATGATCCGATCATTCTAGCCATTACATCACCGCCGTGTATACTGCCATTGCATCCAATCATCACGATTCACCTATAATGAACTGACAGGAATCTACACCCGAAGTGGAAGGGATTGTTCCATCATAGCCGAGTAAGCAGGTCTACAAAGACGGAAGGTGAGGAACCTCTGGCATAGAATTCTCGGTGAATGTTGGAGTTACCCTAAAATTCTTTTGAGGGTGTGATCAGTGAAGTGGAACAGATTAGAAATGGCGTCCATGAGGAGTGAACCACTGTCGCTACAGGATATTGAACAAACCACCGAATACAAAAACAGTCTTTCACTTTTGCAAGAATTTGGGTTCCTCCATTTCTCAAAAAATTTGACAGATTCGACATGGGCATAGTGTTAGAGCTTGTAAGAACATTCAAGGATGTCCAAGTTAGGGTCGGGTCCTTAAAATTTAAAATCACTGAAGAGTTCATTTCGCAAGCCACAGGCCTACCACTTACATGTGAGCATTGGTTTAAGAAAGAGCGGTTGACAAAGAAGCGTTGGCAGTGGTTCGTGGTCGATAAGAAGATTGAGGTCGATTGGAAAAAGGGACTGCCACAGATCGCCATGGTCAGGAAATGGCGAGATTTACTGTTTATATTACAAAAGTTTGTCACAAGCAAAGGACACTATACCTTGGCATTCGTATACCACCTTCGATTGCTGTCACATTTCGAGGCAGGGAAACTAATTAATTTCCCTCACTTCTTACTTAGGAGCCTCGAAAAGATGGCGAAAAATGTGCAGAGCGCAAGTGCAAGCCAGGTTACAACCAAACTCTACCATCATGGACTCATTACGATGTTGGTAAAAAAGATGTTAGAGAAAAATGGAATAGCATGGGAGGCATTTCTGAAAGAATTCTGAGCAAGGGGTGTAGAAGAACCTGCTAGCACAAGTGCAAGTAAAAAGAGAAAGGCAGAGACATTGTCTCCTACCAAGTGGCAAAGTAAAGGCTCACTAGTGCAAGCAGAGAAGAGGGCCATTGAAAACACTCCACCTGTAGCAAAGAAAAGGAAAATTAGGACCTCGGTGAGGAGGAAAGTTGTCGGCCAAGGGCAAAACCAGTTGTGTTCTTCAATTGTAATCGACGACTCGCCCCAAGTCTCCCCCACAGTTCATAATCTCTCGATGCTCGCAGACGCAGTAGCACACACTGTGGAGGATGAGGAGAATGCAAAAGATGACGTGTTGTTGTCAACGTTTTTCAGCAGGCTAAGGAGTAGGAAAACAATGTCGACACCAAACACTAGCGAAGTCCAAGCAGAGGAGGACGAAGAAGAACAACATGAAGAGCCTCTTGACAATTTTAGTGAACTAGATGTGGAGACCCTTAATGATTTCGAGGACCAGGGCATTGAAGACCCTGCAGTTTTTGAAGGCCAGGGCATTGAAGACCCTGCGGGTTGTGAAGATCAAGGTACTAAAGACCCTGCGATTTCTGAAGATCAGGGCATTGAAGACCCTGTGGTGTTTGAAGGACAGGGTACTGAAGTCCCTGTGGTGGTAGAAGAATAGGGAATCGAAACCCCTACTGATTTGGAAGGACAGGGTGTGGAATTCCCTGAGAAACTAGGAGAGCAAGTTATTAAGATCCCAGAGGAATTAGGCGCATAGGGTACTGAAACCCCTAGAACAGAGATTGGTGATGGTATCCAAACCCTCAGTGACAGTAAAACCACGAGCATAGAAACCCTCGACAATGTCTTAAGGAAGACTTTTGACAGTCTTGACCTTGATGTTGAGTCCGTGGTAGAAAAGGTGTTCACACCCAAATATCTCAGTACAACACCATCCACTCTCTTCCTTAATAGCAGAATAGTGGACTTGGAGCAATAGGTCCATGACATGGAAGTTTTAAACTCATTCATGAAAGAGCAGAGTTGGAAGAAACAGAGTGAGGTGGAATTATTGGCAGAAGTAAAAAAGCAGAAGTAGCAGATAAAGGTGTGGAAATACTGGGCTTCCAGATGCTATAGACGCATGAAGAAGGTGACTAAGCAGCTACAAAAAGCCCGATACAAGAAGCCAAAGATAGTAAAGACAAGAATAAACATTGAAGTGCAGAACTGAGGAGCGACCACTCATTTTTTTTTTAAGGTTTTTTTAAGAGGTGAAACATTGTGTGAGGACACACAACAACTTAGGGATGGGAGGATGTTGGTATCCTAAATTTCCCTAATTTTTACCCCATTTCCATCAATATCAACCTCTGTTTTACCTTAATATAATACCCTTCTTTCCTGCACTAGTACAAGATGATTACCCTTTTCCTGCACATGCTCATAATTTATATTAAGATTTGTTACATCACTTTATTAATATTTTTATATAGATTTTGCGTTATTTACATATTTCTTGCAACTGATATTGATTTCCTAGAAGTAATCACGGAACATAGTGTTAATAATGTATGAGTTGACTAGTGCAGGAAGATTCCTCCACTACCACCGTCTGAGATTTCCAAGAGCTATCTTCCACGAGGACGGATCTTGATCTTCGACTTCAAGTTTAAGTGTTGATGAACTCAAGTAGGTGATGACATCCAGGGATTTTTCTCCAAAGATAGATTATGACCCAGCGAAACTCGTGTGTGTTATAACCATTGGCCAAGTTTGTAATTCGGTTTTCTATGTCTGTTCGGCCGAGAAGCCTAAACAAGAATTATTTGTAATTAGTGTAAACGGCCTATATCCGAAGGATATATATGATGTAGATCATAGATGGGAAGCTAGCGAACCATCGATTATTATTTTGGTTTATGTAATCTGGTTATCGCCTCGCTATGGGGCTAGATTTCTATGTAATGTAATTTTCCGAATCAAGTAAATACAAGAGAATCGCTATGGTTTGCACACTCAATGTTTAATTCTGTCTTTGATGTATTATTTGTAGTGATGATTGCTTTCATTCCTTAGAAGGGGAATGAGCTGGTTGGCCAGGGTCCGGCCAACCCAGCTTGTTGACCCAGCTTGTTGACCCAGCTTGTTGACCCAGCTTGTTGCAGCTGTGTGATGTAATAGTTTAATCGCTAATCTTTAAGTTCTGGATTAAATTATCTTCTGTAGCCTATGTGTGGAACGGATCCGTGGTTTCGAAATTAGTTGTGTTTACTTTTTTTTATAAGATATCTTTCACACATTTACTTTACTCTTGTTTTCTGTCTTAATTCATTTTCAAAGCAGATCATGCAAGGAACTCTTTCCTGCACCAGTGCATGTTGTTGCTTGCACCTTGGCTTAGTTATTCGTTGCAGCATATAGTGAATCACTTACTTGCATCTTATTTCCCATTATTTCGCAAGTGAATGGATCGATTAATCAAGTAACTATTTTTGGTATTAAAAGTTCATCTCTAAAAGATCTAGAAGCAGTTATATTAAACTACCATATTATACTTGCAAAGAATGTCATTATTGTGGGTGAAGTACCAAAACTGGTTGACACATGCAAAGTACTTAGGCTATTGATTGATTCTTTTGTAAGTGTTTTTATCTCATGAAGTTTATTTCCCTTACGAAGTTTAATGAGTTGAAGCATTTTCTTTTTCGCAACTAGTTTACTTCAGAATTTCATTTACAGTTGCAATTCCTTTTCATCACGTCTTTCAGCTTTCAAAAGTAATTTGGAAACTGAGTAAAGGGGACTCTGCTTCGGTGCAAGAGCAAGTCTCTTGACACAGGAACAGAGTGCTCCAAGCCCTGAGGCTTAGAGCACCTTCACTCAGACATAAGTCTTTAGTAAGGAAGATTGAATATACTCTTACACATAAATATTGTACCTGCACTAGTGCAAGCAAATTGCAACTGTGCAAGGATAGGTTGTTTGTGTGGGAGAAATATCAGAAGGAAGGAAGAATTCTGCAAGGGCCCACTTGTCAAACTGCTTACCATCCATCTGAAGATGAACATAACATTTCATTCCAACATTTAAGATTGTTTCTGTTGTGTGGAATTTCTTTACTTGATTTACTTGCAAATTGTCTTTTACATTCCAGCACTAGAGTTGCCTTGGTGTTAATTGCCTTTCCAATTGTTTTCTATATGATTCTGCAAAGAATTTCATTTAAGAAGTAGGATTAGAAATAGGAAAAGTTCATACCATTTCTGGCATTGCCTGTGCTTCGTCTCTAAGTTTACGAAACCCTTGGGTTGACAATTAAGTGTTGAGGAGTTTGCTCAAGCACAATTCCTGCACCCAACAATATGCTCAGAAGTTCATGGACATGAAGCGTCTTTATTTTATGGGGAATCCATTTCTTTAAGCTTTTCACCCTTGCTTTAATTTTATTTTTATTACTGTTGTAATATGCGAAGAGCTAGACCCAACAACAACTTTTTTCTTGAATAAAATATGAAAGCCTCTTCCCCAGAGTGCGCCCTTTTGTTCTATAGGATTTGAGCTAAATTTTTCTCAAGAGGAGATAGAACAGGCCCTTTTCAAATTTGTATAGAGCATATAAATGGGAATTCCTCTATTTTTGGTCGAGTATACACTTTGTCCACACACTAGAAAAAGAATACAAAGAATAGAGTTAAAATGGGGGCTTTCCTACACATGTACAGACTTTTTCCACACACTGAAACAAAGAATAACATTAAAATGAGGGTTTTCTTACAAATATCCAAAGTTTGTTATATAAGGGGAAGATGTTTCAAGACTCTTCCCTTAAAAGACTTTATTGGATTTAAAGAAATAAATTATAATAAATGATATGCAATAAATTATAATAAAAGGCACTCCCTTATTGTGTTGTAAATCATCATTAATCCCTCTCAAGGAAGGATGATAAATGTTGTTTTATTTTTATAAATAATATTAACTATGGGAAAGAGTGTGTTGTGGTCACCAACGACCCCCCCTCTTTGCTCGATATTAGCAATAACATCGAGCAAAGGGGGGGACCCTGAAAGAAAAATCCCAAAAATATTTTTTAAATTTTTGTATTTTTCTCCCTAAGGCTTAAATCGCATCGCAAGGGAAGGCTGAAGCATTACACAAGCGCGGAAAACAAAACTGCGAAAGAGCGATGCGAAATTCATCGCATCGCATGCATCCCAAGCGCTCTCTAAAAAGAAGACCTTCAAGAAATGCCGATCGCCGATATGCGACATCGCACATCGCAAACGTCGCACTAGGCGGCATAAACCATTGAATAAAATCTGCGATCAGCGATCTGCGATTTGCGATATCGGCGAACCGCGATCTGCGATCTGTGATATGAAAAGACTCATCACACGAATTCTCCGACATACCTGATAGACCCAAGATTAAGCGCGCGCCTTAAAGGAAATTAATGACCGCATGCTTGAGTATCAAGGAATGATTGCATCGCATTTTTCGAAGAGTCAAGTCATGATGAATGTCAGGATTATGCATTCATTAGAGTTTAATGCTTTCATGTCAATCTTTTCATTTCCCTTCTTCTTTGCGTAGACTGCAAGACACACAACTAATATAAATCTATATGCAGGAAATATCTAAAGGAAAAGGGAAAGCGCCAATCAGACAGCAGAGAGAAGATGCCTCCACAAATGGATGCCGCATGCAGCAGGACCGCGGATTCCAGACTATAAGCCAACCGACACTGATGAAATTAGACTATCCAGGACTCAGAGTCAAAGGCGCACAAAAGCAGCGTGTTCACAAAAGATCCTGAAGCTCAGACTTGGTAAAGCAGAGGAAGAAGCGCATGAGAAGGAAGACGCTCCAGAAAAGCCTGGAACAAAGAGCGGAAACAATTCTCGAAACAGGGGATTGTCCATACAGCGCGACTCCTAACCCACTCAGTCATTCGCACGACCGGAAACCGGAATAGCAACAGCAAAATCAGTTCGAGAAGAACTTGGGTTGTGCTAAGTATACACGCGGCGAATACACCCAGCTAGAGAAAGGTTTTCGAAAATATCTTCTGGTCTGTCAGAAGGAAGTGCCAGCTCTTGTTATTTCCACTTTTATCTCCCGATCGAAAGAAGAAGGCGGCCAGCCGACTGTTCCCAGGAAAATGTTGTGCTGTTGACAGCACTAAAGAGAATATACAGAAACTGTCAGAAATTAGATTTAAAGTTTTAGAAATAAATTTGCTTTTAGTAAAGGGCGGTCATTTGAAGCCGATTCCCTAATTTCGTGTAATTAAGATTAATTAGTTAGTAGTATTTAACCCTTCTCATGGCATTTGGAGAAGGGTCCGGAAATCTGTCAAAAAACTTGTCCTCAGAACATGCACTTCTGCACCCTCAGAGGAGGTTTTTGATGAATGGATGGATCGAGATTTATTTATGTTTGCATTTTAATGTCTGTTACTGATGTTGCACTTCTGTACTCTTAGCAGATATTAGAACAAGTACGAATAAATCATTATTGCTTGAAGTTTATTAGTGAAATCAGTCATAAATGGTACTTTTATCTCTTGACTAAATTCTGCTAGTATCCCTAAAGTAATACACAGCTGATTTCTTTATATGTTACTGTATGAATGTCTGTATTACCATTTGGCACTTCTGTACGGTGGGGTCATTTATTTATGCTTGACATATAGAAAACTGATTATGCGATATGTTGTTCACAACTACTCTGCCTAACTTCTTATGCAGAATGGTTTATCTTTATCGATTTATATTCTGATAACAGTTGAATGATATTTATTACCAGCTGTTGTTTGAAATCTTTCTAGATCGCATAACAAAAGAAAACACCCCGGGTTAGCGTAGACTAGATGTACTGTTTCTCTTCATTAGATTACATTAGCATAGAGTTAGTTTAGCAGTTAAGATTAAGACTAGTTTAGAGAAACCTTTAGATTAATACCATCAAACTCTACACACACACGCACACCCTTCACATTGGGAAACTGGTCCCATTACCCCCAGTCGGACCCGCTACTCCAAACGGGCAAGGAGCCGCCAACCAGGTTCCGGACCGGGTGGGTATCCCCCTTGTTCTCGACCCGACTTCGGGGCCCTCAACATTTCTGGCGCTAGAAGGAGGGCAGAGCTATGAATGGCGCATAATTCAAAATCCAAATACCATTCTGAGAGCAAATCACCCTCACCAACTTCCCCGATACGACTAATCTCGGAACTAGAAGTCGCTCGGACATCCACCGCTGCTATACATACTGATACATCAGACCAACTTATTATCGATCCCCCTGAAGTTCAAACTTTGATCCGTAAACTCCAGGGATTCTCTATTTTTACCCAGAAGTCTGATAAATATAAAGGCAGCCTGACTTCGCAGTACAATCCTGCTCATCCCCTGACCCGATTGAAGAGTGAAAAGTTTGGCGTCCAGCCAACTAAAATCCCTCTCCCCACTAGGAAAAGAGCAAGGAAAGCACTCCCAGAGTCTGACAGAGAGACTCTTTCATCCACTTCGTCCATTTCAACTCCCTCTCCGCGAAGTCAACCACCCACATCTCCACCTCAAGTCACTCATCCATCTTCCACAACCCTTCCTCCGCAATCGTCGAAGATCATAACATCTCCATCTTCTCAACATCAAAGACCATCTCCTACACTTTGGTTGACTAGCAACTCAGCGATGGCCCAATCTCCATGGAACAATCCTGGGGCGGTTTTAATGCCTCCACCCCTAAGTCCAATACCTGCCCATCCCGAGAAATGGCTACCAAAGTTCAATCCAGAAACAGGAATGCTAGTTGAAGAACATATCAATAATTTCATGCTTTCTGTTAATCTCAACGGAGTTACCAACGAAGATGCCGTGGTCCGACTTTTCCCCTATACAATGCAAGGAACAGCCGGGTCATGGTACTTTTCGCTGCCCTCCAGATCTATCACTAGCTGGGACATTTTTCAAAATCAATTTCTCACCAAATTCGGCGATGATAGATCGACAGCGACACTGATCAACGATTTATCCAATCTTAAAGCTGAGGATAGGGAACCCATTAAGGATTTTAACTTACGATTCAACAAGATCCTCAACAAAATCCCCGCTGCTTCTCAACCCAGCGAGGAAGTAAGATGTGAGTGGTACATCATGGCCTTACCTTCAAACTTGGCCATCTTCGTAGATAGGGCGAGCAAGACAACCTTAGTCGAAAATTTGGCTGAGGCGTTAGCAGTTGAAAGACGCGTAGTAGCCCTAGAAAAGAGATCTACAATCGAAGAGCGTAAATCTAAGAAAATCTCTTTCAAAGAAGACACCAAGAAGAAGCAAACGAAAGATCCTTTCGACATGGAAGGACTACAAAAGGTATTAAAGGCCATGTCTAACGAGATGATTGACATAAGAAAACAAGTAGCAGAATCGTCCCCAAGAAAGCCTTTTAGGAATTTCAAAAGAAACCCTCCCATGGAGACGAAGCCACCCAACGTGGTCTCAAATGTGGAATCTGAAGAAGAAGAAGAGGAGAGCACCATAGAAACGCAGACCGACGATGAAGAAGTGGTGGAACTGCAAGGAATGTGGGATTTCATCCTCCCACAAGAGGAAGATCAAGAAGCACTTCCGGTTAGCACACGAAGCAGAAATCAACTTGATCCTCCCCAGAATACCCCAAAACAGAAGGGCGCAAGCCCTGCAGCAAAAGAAAAGGTTGCACCAAAGAAAACAATTGCTAAAACGACCTCATTTAGCCCAGTCCAATCAGAGCAATCACCTCCATCAAAGACACTAATAGTGTCGGATGAAATGGAGTATAACATCATCGATGACATGAAAAAGACTAGGGCTAATATCACTCTGTACGAGTTGAGCAAATTGAAACACCAACAGAAAATCATGATGAAAGAGTTACACGTCGTACCTACTACACCTTTACCTACAGCTGTAGCTTCCCATAATATAGGAAGACCTCCAATCAACACGATCAATAAAATCGATCCAAATGACATCGCTCTGATTGGAGGGAGATCTAGATCTCATACTCCTCCTTTCCTTCTCACTTATGAAATCTTTAACAGAAACGTGCACAACTGCTTGGTCGATTCTGGTGCTTCAACCAATATTCTACCCAAGTCAATATGTGCCAAACTTAATGTTCAACTGCAAAAATCCGCAGTGCGCATAGTTCAACTTGATCGATCGCAAGTCGAAGTGATAGGCGAACTTAATCAAGTGACCATAAGACTGTCGTCTAACCCCAAGGTATGTCAGGTTATCGACATTCTAGTGGCTGACATCCCTGAATTTTATGGTCTGATTCTTAGCAGGGACTGGTCCGAGAAACTCCACGGATACTTTTCAACCGACTGGTCGCACATGTGGTTACCCTTCAACGGGAAACCAAATCAAATAAAGATTGAACGGGAATTGCACCAAAAATACATAGTGACGGATTTGGAATGAGAGAACGAAGCCATAGCATACAACAACAGCATCATAGGCAACTACTCGGTAGACTCTTTCCTCGGAAATTTCAATGCTCACATATCACCATATTTAGAAAATTCAGTTTTGTCCCAAGTTGAAAACTTTTCCTAGACTGATGATTCAAGATGTGTTAGTTTCTTAGATAACCCTGTAAATACTTCTTTATTTTGGAAATTATATTTTGATGGCTCTAAATCCAACGGGGGAGCGGGAGCAGGATGCGTTTTGATTAGCCCAGACGGAAATAAGACCATGCTCACATGCAGACTGGAGTTCGATTGCACGAAAAACACAGCGGAATACGAAGCCTTGGTGCAAGGCCTATACAAAGCAATCGGCTGCAACGTCAAATATCTTCAAGTCTTTGGAGATTCTGAGATCATCGTCAAACAGGTACGTAACACCATACACTTCCTGTCTAATCATTTAAAGCACTATCAATCTTTAGTACAAGATCTCACTGCACATTTTACAGCGTTCAATATTTCGTCAATCCCGAGACTTCACAATGCAAACGCAGACCTGTTAGCTAACGTAGCCTCCAGACTCATCCCCTCCGAAGACTTTAGTCCAGATAGGTTTTCGATAGAATTGATTTTTAAACCATCTATCCCTGACAACATCACCAACTGGAGAGTATTCAACGACGACCCAGACATCGTAAGTTTCCTCACCTCCGAAGGATCCTACTCAAACCTGATAATCGACGAAGACTGTCATGATCACCAGATACAACAAAATAGCACTGATAATGCTATACCCAAATCGGTGGTCAAACTAGAAGACTTATACGACTTGAAAAGTCGGTTCAAAAGGTCAGCTAACACCAAACTTTACAGTTCAAATCTGAACTACGAATCAGTGAACCTAGGAACCGATGAGAAGCCGCAAAACGTTAATCTAGGTCAAGGCCTAGCTCATGAAGAAAAATCAGCATATATCCGTCTTCTACGACAGTACAAAAACGTATTTGCCTGGAATTACGATGAGCTGAAGACTTACAACACTTCTATCATTCAACACATTATCCCTATGATTGACAACGAGAAACCTGTCCAACAGAAGCTCAGAAAAATCCACCCCAACTTGGAAAATCAGATAAAAACTGAGCTTAATAAATTGTTGAGAGCCAGAATAATCTTCCCGGTCAGACATTCCAAATGGGTATCCAACATGGTACCTGTTAGGAAGAAAAACAGAGATATTAGAATCTGCATCGACTTCCGGAATCTCAACAAAGCCTGTCAAAAAGACAATTTTCCCCTCCCACCTATGGAGCAAATATTACAGGCAGTCGCAGGCTCAGAGTTAATGTCTTTCCTGGACGGATTTTCAGGATATAATCAAGTGTTGGTACACCCAGATGATCAGTTAAAAACCACCTTCCGAACTAAATGGGGTACCTACGCGTATCAGAAAATGTCGTTCAGTCTGATCAACGCCGGCGCCACTTTTCAGAGAGCCATGGACATTGCGTTTAAAGGTTTAGTCAATAAATCGGTAGTGATCTACCTGGATGATATAACTGTATACTCCAAGAACCGAAATGACCACCTCAAAGATTTGAAGCAAATCTTTCAAAGATGTTTAAGGTATGGGATCTCGCTTAACCCGAAGAAATCTTTTTTCGCGTTGAGTGAAGGAAAATTGCTAGGATTCATAGTGTCCAAATCTGGCATTCACATTGAGCCTGACAGAATCAAAGAAATTTCTGAGATATCCATGCCTCATAACAAAAAGACCATGCAATCTTTCCTAGGACAGATCAATTTTGTGAAAAGATTTGTCCCAGATTTTTCACGTATTATTTCTCCTTTACAAAAAATGATAAAAAAGAATTCAAACTTTAAATGGGGTCTAGACGAGCACGAAGCATTTAACTTAATCAAACAAGCCATCATCAACGCTCCATCTCTAGCAACCCCAAATTTTTCAGAGCCCTTTGTCTTATACACGTTTGCCTCAGAGAATTCTTATGCTGCGATCTTGACTCAAGCGAATCAAGAAAAGGTAGAAGCTCTGATCGCATTCTTTAGCTCAAACTTACAAGGTGCTGAGCTGAAATATTCGGACGTAGAGAAACAGGCATACGCCGTTTTCAAAGCAATCAAATATTTCAGACCTTTCTTGCTAAAGGCCCATACCAAGGTCATAGTACCATTCCCAGCGGTAAGAAACCTCCTAATACAGAAAGATGTGGGCGAAAAGAGAGCGATTTGGATCACCGCCTTGCAAGAATACGACCTGGAGATCAAGCCGGCACACATCGTAAGAGGCCAAGGCTTCTGCAAGATGTTAGCTGGGGCATCGCAAATCCCCAAAAAATCATCTGAAGAGGTACACGCGTATGAGGTAAGCCTAAACGACGCACAATCATTATATGCTGACACCATTTATTTCCTGAAAAACGGGCATGCTCCATTTCACCTGGATCACATCAAGAAGAGAGCCCTGAGATTAAAAGCTAAACAATACCAGCTCGTAAATGATGTCCTGTTTAAAAGGAATTATGATTCTTTGCTTCTTAGATGTCTTGAGAAAACTGAAGCCGAAAAGGTTTTGCAGGAACTCCACGATGGACCAGCAGGTGGACACTATGCTGGAGAAGCCACCGCACACAAAATCTTACGTGCAGGATACTACTGGCCCACACTGTTCAAAGACTCGTACCATCACGTAAGGAAATGCCAAGTCTGCCAAACTGCTGCAGGAAAAAAAAAGAAGTCATCTATGCCACTGCAGCCGGTTAACATCGAACAGCCGTTCAGCCAATGGGGCCTGGACATAATAGGTGAGATCATTCCTCACTCCTCTAAACAACATAGGTATATCCTCACGGCAACTGACTATTTTACTAAATGGGTAGAGGCAGTTCCTCTCAAGGCAGCTAATTCTGAAAACATTATTGAATTCATAGATCAGTTTATCATTACTAGGTTTGGATTGCCAACGGCCTTAATATTTGATAATGCTTCATATTTTTCTGGAAATACCATGACTGAGTTCGCGCTCAAAAGAGGGTTCAAACTGAAGTATTCTGCCAACTACTATCCGCAAGGTAATGGGCTGGCTGAATCAACGAACAAGAACCTAATCAGGATTATCAAAAAGACAGTCGACCAAAACCAAAAGAATTGGCATAAAGCGCTGGTAAACGCCTTATGGGCAGACAAAATTACAAAGAAAGCCTTTATCGGCACTTCTCCCTTTAATTTAGTTTACGGGAGAGAAGCAGTTCTTCCTACTCACTTAGTCATTCCCTCCTTGTCCTTAGTACAATACATTGATGAAGTATCTACTTCTCCCTTACAGCTAAGGCAAATGGAAATAATCAAGCTAGAAGAACAACGAGAACAGGCCAAGAAAACCCATGCTCACCACCAAGCGCTGATAAAATCCTCTTTTGATTCGAACATAATGACCAGAAAAAACTTTCAGATGGGAGATTTAGTTTTGAAATGGGATAAGGCTCACAAAGAAAAGGGAAAACATACGAAATTCCAGAAGCTATGGCTTGGTCCTTTTCAGATCGTAGAGGTCATAGGCCCGTCGACTTTTGTGTTGCAGGACTTGACAGGCAGGAAAGATTCTCTGCCTGTGAATGGACAAATCCTTAAAATGTATTTTCCATAGAAGGTCATCCTTCTATTTTTGTAGGATAATTTTAGTTTTATTTTTTTATTATTTTAGTTTTTATTTCTTATAAATAAGGTTGGTTGTGAATGATCATAAATTATATTCATGAAGAAACATACCATTTCTCTATCAGATTTTGATTTCACTTGTATAAATAGTAAAACTTTTCGAATAAAATATGACTTTTATTATTGACAGATAGAGTTAACTTTAGCCTGAATATGATGTTAGTTTCAACTTCACAAAGAAATCTGGGATGAAAGTAACTTTTGGCAAAAAAAATTGTTTTATGCCAACGCAATGAAAAGTATCATCAAAAGCAAAATAATTATTCTCTGCAAAACTGTTGTTCTTAAACTCTATTATTGTCGTCCAGAGATTTCTTAAGGAAAAACAATGACTTCCTCCCTGTTAAGGAAATCGCAGCATCCAGAGAAACAATCCAAGAAAACACTATATCTCAAAGAATGAGAGGTCTCATCATGAGCCGGCTTATCATGATCACAGATATTATAACTTGCTGACTTTGCCACTACTGTCTACCAAAACAGGGCAATGACTCAAGATTGTTGCAATCAAAAGACAAGGGGTCTCATCACGAGCCAGCTTGTTCAGCAAAAGTGTAAATCAAGTGAATGACTGTGTCATAATTTGGCCACCAAACCAAGACATTGTTCTTTAGAGAATAAAAAATCAAAAAAGAAAGAAAAAGTGTCAAAAGGATTTTTCTCTGGTATGTTGTAAATAACCTTAAACAGGAAAAAGGATCATTGCTGGATAACATGGTAACCCTATCGAGGCTATGGATGCTTGCGGGCAGCAGAGGCTCTACCTACGACAAATGAGCATATTTTACAAAGCCAGTACGCAGAGAAGACCTTATTTTTTCTTTGAAAATCACTGAGTAATGTCTAGGTGTGAATAAAAGAAATAACCCAGAGGGAGCAAACAATCGGAATGAAATAAAAGTTGTGACGAAACATCATTGACGGGATAAGGGGTAATACTCTATCTGTCCATAACAAAATTTAGGCATAAGAAAAAATTTTCTGTTTTGGAAGTGAAAATGCAATAGAACAAGCAGAGATAACTGGTTCTTCACAGTGAATCGCCATTGTTGTGGTCACCAACAACCCCCCCTCTTTGCTCGATATTAGCAATAACATCGAGCAAAGGGGGGGACCCTGAAAGAAAAATCCCAAAAATATTTTTTAAATTTTTGTATTTTTCTCCCTAAGGCTTAAATCGCATCGCAAGGGAAGGCTGAAGCATTACACAAGCGCGGAAAACAAAACTGCGAAAGAGCGATGCGAAATTCATCGCATCGCATGCATCCCAAGCGCTCTCTAAAAAGAAGACCTTCAAGAAATTCCGATCGCCGATATGCGACATCGCACATCGCAAACGTCGCACTAGGTGGCATAAACCATTGAATAAAATCTGCGATCAGTGATCTGCGATGACAACGATCTGCGATTTGCGATATCGGCGAACCGCGATCTGCGATATGAAAAGACTCATCGCACGAATTCTCCGACATACCTGATAGACCCAAGATTAAGCGCGCGCCTTAAAGGAAATTAATGACCGCATGCTTGAGTATCAAGGAATGATTGCATCGCATTTTTCGAAGAGTCAAGTCATGATGAATGTCAGGATTATGCATTCATTAGAGTTTAATGCTTTCATGTCAATCTTTTCATTTCCCTTCTTCTTTGCGTAGACTGCAAGACACGCAACTAATATAAATCTATATGCAGGAAATATCTAAAGGAAAAGGGAAAGCGCCAATCAGACAGCAGAGAGAAGATGCCTCCACAAATGGATGCCGCATGCAGCAGGACCACGGATTCCAGACTATAAGCCAACCGGCACTGATGAAATTAGACTATCCAGGACTCAGAGTCAAAGGCGCACAAAAGCAGCGTGTTCACAAAAGATCCTGAAGCTCAGACTTGGTAAAGCAGAGGAAGAAGCGCATGAGAAGGAAGACGATCCATAAAAGCCTGGAAAAAAGAGCGGAAACAATTCTCAAAACAGGGGATTGTCCATACAGCGCGACTCCTAACCCACTCAGTCATTCACACGACCAGAAACCGGAATAGCAACAGCAAAATCAGTTCGAGAAGAACCTGGGTTGTGCTAAGTATACACGCGGCGAATACACCCAGCTAGAGAAAGGTTTTCGAAAATATCTTCTGGTCTATCAGAAGGAAGTGCCAGCTCTTGTTATTTCCACTTTTATCTCTAGATCGAAAGAAGAAGGCTGCTAGCCGACTGTTCCCAGGAAAACGTTGCGCTGTTGACAGCACTAAAGAGAATATACAGAAACGGTCAGAAATTAGATTTAAAGTTTTAGAAATAAATTTGCTTTTAGTAAAGGGCGGTCATTTGAATCCGATTCCCTAATTTCGTGTAATTAAGATTAATTAGTTAGTAGTATTTAACCCTTCTCATGGCATTTGGAGAAGGGTCCGGAAATCTATCAAAAAACTTGTCCTCAGAACATGCACTTCTGCACCCTCAGAGGAGGTTTTTGATGAATGGATGGATCGAGATTTATTTATGTTTGCATTTTAATGTCTGTTACTGATGTTGCACTTCTGTACTCTTAGCAGATATTAGAACAAGTACGAATAAATCATTATTGCTTGAAGTTTATTAGTGAAATCAGTCATAAATGGTACTTTTATCTCTTGACTAAATTCTGCTAGTATCCCTAAAGTAATACACAGTTGAGTTCTTTATATGTTACTGTATGAATGTCTGTATTACCATTTGGCACTTCTGTACGGTGGGGTCATTTATTTATGCTTGACATATAGAAAACTGATTATGCGATATGCTGTTCACAACTACTCTGCCTAACTTCTTATGCAGAATGGTTTATCTTTATCGATTTATATTCTGATAACAGTTGAATGATCTTTATTACCAGCTGTTGTTTGAAATCTTTCTAGATCGCATAACAAAAGAAAACACCCGGGTTAGCGTAGACTAGATGTACTGTTTCTCTTCATTAGATTACATTAGCATAGAGTTAGTTTAGCAGTTAAGATTAAGACTAGTTTAGAGAAACCTTTAGATTAATACCATCAAACTCTACACACACACGCACACCCTTCACATTGGGAAACTGGTCCCATTACCCCTAGTTGGACCCGCTACTCCAAATGGGCAAGGAGCCGCCAACCAGGTTCCGGACCGGGTGGGTATCCCCCTTGTTGTCGACCCGACTTCGGGGCCCTCAAGAGAGTGTTAAATGATATTTTCACTTACCAAACAGTTAGAAGACAATTATTCTTCTCCCTAGACATACATAATCTTAGTTGGAACAAGGGAGTGAAGAGGGTGAGAGGGAAGAAAATCCGAGGCAATCTTGAAGGCTTGGTACCTAGTTGGAGGAGGTCGAAGTGAGGAGAATGAATTTGTAAGCTTGTGACCCTCAGACATGATGTTATTGAGGGAGGTAAGACACTGCTAGGAGATAGAGTTCTTAAGATGGTTGGCCAATGGAACTCTATTTGAAGCCTAAGTGCTCAGACTTAAGCCCCTAAATTTTTGTTGGTTGGGACCAGATGGTCTTGTGTGAACCTGTGAAGCTTCTTGATCTGAAACTGTTCTGGAAGTGAAACTGGCCCAAGGTTAGTTCTGGTAGAGGATACTATACTCATTCATTGGGTGGAGCACTCTTCTTCGAGGTGATTTTGTGGCTAGTCAAATCTTTGAAGTATATATAAGTTTTTGCTTGGTTATGTATCAGTTGTGTTATTTACTGAGTAGAGGCTTGTTTATTGATGAATCCGTCTCAAGGAAAATTATTTTTGTTTTATCTTTTCTCTTTCAATTGTAAAGTCTGTTGAGGATGATTTATGAAATTTGGAATCTAGGTTAGTCCCCTGGCCAACCAATATTCTAGGAGAGCAGTCCTGAATTCAAGAAGGTATACTAGAATAAGATAGGGTGAGTCCTTAGGTTAGAACCTACCAGAAATCCGAGGAGAAAGAAAAAAAAACCATTAAATGATAACAGCTAACAATTACTAGGACTAATTATGTACACTCTGTATGATCAGAGTAAATATAATAAACCTGAACTAGCATTGTACTCAATACAAGACTAACTGACTGCATGTACAAACTATTATAGTAACTTGAGTGTGGTATAATATGCAGTAAAATAAATTATTTTTGGTATGCATTCCATAATCTGGGAGAGGATGAGACGTAAATATCTAATGAAAGAATAATGCCTATTATAGCGGCTATATATATATATATATATATATATATATATATATTTATATATATATAGAAATAAGAAGTTGTGTTAGGTTTGAAACCTAAGAATTGTAACCACAACAAAATTGAAGGGAACGAAACTCATTGTATATATTGGAGTAGATTCATAACACATACATAGTGCAATGATGTCGATTTTGTATGTCTAGGGAGAATAATGTTGCGATTGCCTCCGATCCGATCTGATCGGAGATCGACGATCAGGGGTTCCATGGTCCAATGCTTAAGTCCACCCTCATGCGACCTCCGATTGCGATTTGCCTTTAAGGTTTTAAGACCCATTTCTAAAGGAAATTCCTCTTTTTCTTAACGATTGAAGAGCCCTTATATTTGCAATAACTTCATCATTCGGACTTAGATTGAAGTACCGCTTGCGCCATTTGAATCGGGAAGATGAGATCTACATTCTCGTCATGAGTTTACTTCATTCCGATCATTTTGATTTTTGAGTTTCCATACCATTATCTGAAGATCCACTTGGATCAATCCTCCCCATTGAGGAGCTTTTGGACCGCCAAAAGCTTTTCATTAGTCAATTGGAAAGTGAGGGTATTGTGCCCTCACTTTCTCTTTCTCCAGCCATATGGACTTGCTGGGATGCATTCCCTTGAATCCAACTCAAAGGTACTCTACATCTCCTCGCCGTGAATTTCTGTTTCTTCTATCAAGGATGATGTCTTCGGGCAACTCATCGAGATATTCAGGTGCAAAATCATTGACGGTAGGAACTATGCCCACCTCATCAATGTCCATGATCAAAGGAGGTTCATACAACTTGAGGTTCTCCACATTCACTACTGAGTACATCTGCATATATACTGGTAAGACAAGATGAAAGGCATTGTTCCCAATCTTCTCCAATATGGTGAATGGTCCATATCGGATTGGCCACAACTTCCTTCCTTCTCCCTTCATCCTATCTTTGCTAATGTGGAACCACACCTTGTCTCCCACTTGGAACTGATGGTCAACTCGATGTTTATCATGTCGAGCCTTGTAATGGGATTGACTCTTTTCCAACTTTTCTTGCACTGCTTGGCGAATCATTTGGATTCTCTGAATGAACTGTTGAGCTTTTTCTTTATCATTACGTCCACTGGAGCTATTCTCCCTTCCAAAGAACATGTCTAAAGGGTCCTTTGACAGGTAACCAAATCATGTCTCGAATGGTGGACGTTGTGTCGATGAATACACTGCTCGGTTATAGGAATGTTGTATATAAGGGAGATGTTCATCCCACAACTTGGGATGCTTCCCACAATAGCCTCGTAATAGATGTACCACGGTACGGTTAACAACCTCTGTCTGCCCGTTGGTTTGCGGGTGGAATGTTGTGCTTCTTTTTAGTTTGGTGTTCATCATCCTCCACAAACTGGTCCAAAAATCTCCAAGGAAGTGAGAGTCTCGATCTGACACAATTTATGTGGGTAAGCCAAAGTGGACCCAAACATACTAAAAGAAAAGAGAAGCAATCTGCTCTGTAGTAATCTACCTTTTACAAGGCATAAGAATACACATTTTTCTAAACCGGTCAACGATGACATACAAATAGTCGTGACCCTTCCTAGACAAAGGTAGACCTCCTACAAAGTCCATTAACACACTTTCCCATGGATGACTCGGAATAGGGAGTGGTGTGTAGAGCCCAAGTTTTCTATTAGAGGGCTTTGAAATAGAACACATCACACAACCCTTTACATAGTGAGTCACAATGTTTTTCATATGAGGCCAAAAGAAAAATATTTGTACATGACTTAAAGTCTTCTCGACACCAAAGTGTCCAGACACAAGAGAGGTGTGGGCCTCTTGAATTACATGCACTCTTTCTCCTGTGGGAATACACAATTTACCAAGGTGATACAACAATTTCCCCTGCAAGTGATAGTTTTCCACCTGTGAACCATGGGTTAGTTTTGTGTAAACCTCCTTAAAGTCATCATCGTTAGCATATTGTTCAACATAACTTTCAAAAGACAATGAAGCATTATGCAAAATAACAGAAGCAGAAATAGGAGGGCGAGATAGCATATCAGCCACTTTATTGCTAGTGCCCTTCTTATACTTTATTACCAAATGAAACTATTGAAGAAAGCCCATCCACTTGAAATGACGAGTTTGCTGCAACTTGGTTTGTGACTGAAGGTACTGCAAGGGCTGATGATCTATATGGATGATGGTCTCCTTGCCAATTAGGTAGTGTTTCCACTTTTTCACACTCTGCACCAAGGCATAAAGCTCCTTGTCATAGGTGGGATAATTTATCACAGCTTGAGAAAAATTCTCAGAATGGTAACAAATTGTCTTCTTTTGCTGCATCAGTACAGCTCCCATGGCATAACCACTGGCATCGATTTTCATCTCAAATGGTTGTTGGAGATCGAGTAAGGCTAAGACTAGCGCGGTGCTAATTTTTTCCTTCAATGTTTCGAAGGACTTCTGCTGTCTTCCTCCCCATTGGAAGACCTGTTTCACACTTGTCAATGTGTGCAAAGGTGTTGCAATAATAGAGAAATTAGCAATAAATATCCTCCAATATTGAACTACACCTAGAAAGCTACGAACCTCAGTTACACTAGTAGGCTTAGGCCAATTTACAATTTCTTCAACTTTAGCGGGATCAATTTTTAACTGACCATGACCAATAATATGACCTAGGTAACCCAAAGAGGTTTTCCCGAACTCACACTTTGACAATTTTACAAAGATTTTTTCTTTCTTCAGCACATCAAGCACTTTCTTTACATGATTCACATGTTCAAACCAACTCTTGCTGAAAACTAATATATCATCTAAATATACAAGAAAAAACTCATCAATGAAAGGCTAAAATATATTATTCATAACCTGCATAAAGGTGGCTGGAGCTTTGAAAAGCCCGAATGGCATTACCATCCATTCGAACAACCCCTGCTTGGTTTTGAAAGTAGTTTTCCACACGTCCTGCTCTGCAATTCGGACCTAGTGATAGCCAGTGCGCAAATCCAATTTTGTGAAATATACAACACTTTTTAACTGATCCAATAAATCATCTATGCATGGGAGGGGATAGCGATTTTTTATTGATATTTTATTGAGCGCGTGGTATTCCATACACATCCTCCAGCTATCATCCTTATTTGGCACTAGAACAATCAGTGACCCGCGTGGAGAGGAGCTTGGCTTGATCATGCCTTGGTCCAACAATTACTGTACCTGACGCTTGATCGCCTCCATTTCGATTGCTGACATTCTGTACATGAGATATTCGGCAGAGGGGCATCATGAAATAGGTGGATCTCGTGTTGGATCTCCCTAGTCCCCGCGGCTCCTGAAACAATGCATTATAATTAGAAATTAACTCCATCAATTCTTGTTTTTGCTTACCATCGCAGCCTTGGAATGCATCTACGAATTCAGCCTCCTTTTCCCTGACGACCATAAGCATGCATGCCTTGCTAGAGTTCACCATCCGTTTCATCTGCCCAACGCTTACAAGGCTGGCATTAATTTTGTTTTGATGAGCCCGCACTATGTACTCTATCCCATCCTTAGTGATGTGGTATTTATTTTCATGGCGGAAAAAGACAGCTTTTCTGTCATATAGGTAGGGGCTCCCCAATACCATGCCACAGATGTCCAGTGGTATAACATCCATCTCTACTTCATCTACCAACTTAGAAGCAATCACAAATTTTTACTCGCACTGATAGGTTACATTCAATTTAGCTTTATCATGTATCGATCCCAGCAGCAATTTTGCTTCTAAGCCTAGCTTCTTTACCAAAGATTCTGCAATTAAATTTGCTTGGGACCCCGTATCAAATAGAATTTCTACTTTGGTATGGTTTACTACTACTCTGATATGAAATAATTCAATCCTTTTTCTATCATTTGAAATGGACCCATCTACAGAACTGGTGCTTCCCTGTGATTTAGAAACAACAAGAGGTGTAAAGGTACCTTTTGTTCCCGCTGCTGTGACCAGTGCTTCATCTCCTGAATCTGATCTAAGGTCTTGTTGTGCTGCTGCCACTATTTTCTGCTTCCCTTTTCCTCCATACTTCTTTGGGCATTTTTCTGGGTGCTTCTTCCAACAATGATCATCATCGTGGTCTTCTTTCTTGCAATGATTGCAATAAGGCTGCTCTCCTTCTTTAGCTGCTGTTGTTTTTTTCTCCTTCCCTTTCCATTTCGCTTTGGATTTTCCATTAGGAGGTTTGAATGGTGGTTTTCTGGACTAGTCCTCTCTTTCATTCTTGCCCCTGTTCTCAATATGAATTGCTTTCACACTAGCTGCGTCAATAGTGGTTGGTTCAAAAAACAATAATGAATGTCGAATATAACTATGCAGTGAGCCAATATACTTAGTTACAACTTCAGGTGTATCTAGTGCAATACCCAAACTCAGTGCTTGCTTCCTAAATTCTTTTGTAAAACTTTGAACATCTTGCCCTTTGCCTTACCTCAAATATTGACAATTCATCAAAGCTTTCTGTTTATATCCTAAGGGATAAAACTGTTCCTTTAACGCAGAAGTAAAATCAGACCATGAGGAGAAGAGCTTACCCACATTTTT
The DNA here is from genome assembly GCA_031772625.1 of Pinus tabuliformis. Classification (NCBI taxonomy): domain Eukaryota; kingdom Viridiplantae; phylum Streptophyta; class Pinopsida; order Pinales; family Pinaceae; genus Pinus; species Pinus tabuliformis. The sequence goes on from CM062819.1 coordinate 163,657,258, forward strand.
ACTGCTCTGCAATTTACTCTCCCGCCAAACAAGCGTTGTGCTGCCCAGCTGTAGAGATGCCAGCTGGATTTTCACCTCATCCTCTACAATTTTCTGAATCCTGTAATAAACCTCAATTTTCCTGATCAAGTTGTTAAGCTTTTCTGCGTTACTTTCACCATAAAACACACGAAGATCAAATTTAACATCTAATTAAAAAAAAGGTTTCTTAGATGCATCCTTTGGATTTCTCTGATTATGGTGGTGAGGGGAAGAAGAACCTTCACCACCAGAAGGAGAAGGAGGGGGTTCTTCTCCATCATTCCCATGTGCTGATCCCTGTCCTTCTAGATTCCTCTCTTCATCTTTTTCCAATCTTATAACCAATTGACTGATATTCTCTGCCATTGAGTAGAAAGTATTTCTGAAATTGCGCTCATCTTCAATATGAGCTTCCTCTTTAGCCATGTTTCTTCTTCGAGGTGCACGCTCGGCCTCTGGATCAAAAGGTTCTAGATTCCCTTTGCCTCTTTGAAGCCTGCCTCTTGTTAGCATACAAACATGCAATTCACATCTAGAAAGCCTTGCTCTGATACCACTTGATCCAGGATGTTTTCGCTTATAGATGTATAGAAAAGAATTGCATATAAAATTCTAGCTCAACACATAAATGTGCACATATGAAAAGAAGAAGAAGACACATAAAAAGGCACAAAAGAGAACACCAAGGCTTGATAACGGAGTTCGTCCAATTTGGACTACGTCTCCAGGCCCAACTCAACAATGGGGAGGCCTTTCTTATTAAATGGCATGAAAGAAAGAGGATTAAAATCATCAACTGTCCACAAAGAGGCTTATACCTCCAATCTACCTAATGGCTATGAAATGAATGCCGGAAATGGAGTGGTGTGCAGCGCCAAAGCTTCCCCGCCACAATAGAAGAGACTGGAATTGTGTAACTGTTCAAAACAGCTCAATAGATGCTCTCGGCGTCTGCGAAACAACGTGCTGCAACCATACAAAAAAAATGCCTCTTCCGTGCTCTTCCATCGACTATGTTTTATAATGGGTTCTTTGGACAGAACCCCATTCAAATCGGGGTTTTCTGGTTAATAATGGAGGTTGGTAGAGTGGCAGGTGCAACCATCGCTCAAAATGATCTTTTTATCATTGAACGACAAAGCTTCAAAATCCCAAAAACATTGCAAATCCGCCCAAAAACCATATGCCTGGACCTCAAATATTATTAAATCAGGCTTATAGTCTGTATCGGGTCCACGCCGAAGTCGCAGATCGGCATATCACTATGTCCCTGTCCTAGTCCTCGGGAATGATTGACCGCCGATCGCCGATATCAGCATCAGCCGATCACGTCGGCACCTCACACATATATCACCCCGGCAGCTTGTTGGAGGTTCCGCCGATCGGTGTATCGCCGATCCGACTGCCTGATCGCCGATATAGCTTATATATATATATATATATATATAGATATATATATAGATATATATATAGATAGATATATATATATATATATATATATATATATATATATAGATATATATATAGATAGATATATATATATATATATATATATATATATATATATATATCTATATATATATCTATATATATATCTATATATATATATATATATATATATATATAGATATATATATAGATATATATATATATATATATATATATATATATCTATATATATATATATATATATATATATATATATATATATATATATATATATATATATATATATAGATATATATATGACCGCCGATTGCGATTGCCTCCGATCCTCCGATCCGATCTGATCGGAGATTAGCGATCGGGGGTTCATGGTCCAATGCTTAAGTCCGCCCTCATGCGACCTCTAATTTCAATTTGCCTTTAAGGCTTTAAGACCCATTTCTAAAGGAAACTCCTCTTTTTCTTAAGGATTGAAGAGCCCTTCTTTTTGCAATAACTTCATCATCTGAACTCGGATTGAAGTACTGCTTGCGCCGTTGGAATTAGGAAGACGAGATCTACATTCTGGTCTTGAGTTGACTTCATTCCGATCATTTTGATTTCTAAGTTTCCATGCCATTATCTGAAGATCCACCTGGATCACTCTATACAATGAATAAAAAGTTAGCTATTCAATTCTTAAGAAATGTTCAGAAGAATGTCAAATTAAGTTGAACGAGAATACCCTTTCTCTCGCAGTCATTCCAACCATATTGTGAAAACTGTTCATATGATAAACCTTAGGGCCAACCAAACCATGATAGGGAATGAGAAGAAAACATTATTAAGAGCTCAAAGGAGTGAGAACTCAACCTAATACTCTTTGAAAAAAATAGAGAACTAGAAAAAAATTGTATGCTCAAGGTAGAGTAAGGGGAATTAGGAGTACGAGGGTCTCAAATTGAAAATATCTCTCCAGGCCAACTACATGACTTCATGTGCCGACATGCCATTAAGTGATAAGAAAGAAATTTCAGTAGTAAGTTGGACTTGGAAACGGTGTCAACATGCAGGTTGAAGAGCTTTTCTCCAAGGAGGAACATTCTAAATATGGGTGGCAAGGCGATAGGAAATCAAGTAGTTACCCATAACCAAATACCTTGCATCTGAGTTGTTGATTGAAAACCCTAAGGATATGGAACACAGATCTATTGCCAACACAACGAGCCTCCACACTTCAAACTTGTATTGTAGAGTGTGCTCGATAGCTAACACTTCATGAGAGTTATATGAGCTAGCTCTACGCTAAATATTAAGGTTAGGGTTATGTGCACCTCGATAGATTTTTGATGAGACTTATATAAAATTACAACAATACAAAACGAAGTGAATCATATCAAGCTCTTACCCAATAAGGGGGATGGTTATATCACGTAGAGTCCAAGTTTGACAATAAGAAAAAATCAAGCCTAAATTTATAATGGAATATATGATTGCAATGATGTGAGGAGGTTTCAGTGTAATCAAGTTTGCATTATTCCTGTGAAATTAATCAAAATAAATTTTCATTCTATATAGAAAGACCAACAAATGAACAAAAATTAGTAGAAGTAAAAATTAATACATACTATAAAAAGCAATTATTGTTTATGCGTTAAGGGATGTTACAAGTAGTATCATAGCTTAAGGGTTGAAGCTTTGATACTTGTAGATGCTTGGATTTAAAAAAAAATTGTCCTTCCGGATCAAATGAGAGTTGTTTAAAATAAGAATCTGAGTGTTGGGTATTCCATCCATACATGAAACCTATCCAAAATTAGGTGTCTTTGGCAGGAGATCAGGGTGGCTAGAGCCATAGTAGGCCATTCCAAAATAACAACAACCTGAAAAGGAAAAGGGTGATGGAACCAAAATGTGTAAACTCTTTAATAATTGTAAGGATTATTAAACCAAAGACCCAAACACCAATTTTTGCAAAATACAGAAGCTTTCATTGAGTCTACGAAGGAAAGAAACATTGTTGGTGTTTATTTTATATATATCAATCATTGTATCCATATAATCCAGGAGAGGAAAAATATGAGTGGTAGGAGTACAATGTTGGTAGGCTAAATTGCTTCATTTTTTACTTTTTCCCTTCAAAACGATAACCTTAGACCTCTATTTTAACCTTGAAAACCTCCCTATTCTTGCACTAGTCCAAGGATTGTGTCTTTCCTTGCACTAGCTTTATGTTTCATGTTTAAGGGTTACGAATGTGATTAATTAATCATTTTCATAGATTTCATACCTTTAAATCTTTGTAAATAATAATTATCTTCCTAAAAGAATTTGATAAACAATGAATTGAACATCTCGTTAGCATGGTCGAGTGCAGGTAGGATTCCTGCATCGTTGGAAAATCTTCAACTGTCATCACAGCTTAGCACTCCATGTGGACACTGTGTTATAGAACGATCAAATCGAGTTGGGCTCAAAGCAGAGAGGAAAATAACGAATATGGTGGAGATTGGGTCGCTGGCTGAATACCTAGAATAACGTTTTGTTATAGCTGAAAGTCTTAGTACGAAGTGTTATTGTTATTTCTTTATAGTTGAAAGGCTCAAATTGGAACACTTGATGTAATTTGGTTATGACTGCAGACTTGAATGAATGTATAAAATATAGGGCTCAGATAGAAAATAGTAGTGAGTGATAGCTATAGCAAGGATATTGTTACTCCGTTCTTTTGTAATTTTGCTGGTATCGCCCTCGTTATGGGCTAGATTCGAACTCATGATGTATATTTTTTTATCATTGATAGAAAGGAACTCCGCCATGATTTCTCAATCTTGCATTGTAATTATGTGTCGATGCATTGATTAAAGTGATAAATCTTTACGTTTCCTAAATAGGGAAATGAGCTGGTTGGCTAGGGCCCAGCCAACCCAGCTTGTTCTCCCTCGTGTTCTTCTTTTTCGATTAAGGTGTGTTAATTTCTTTTAATGCAAATTGTGAAGTAAATAGATGTTTCTTTTATTATTCTGCAAAGTTTAAATCTGATTTCATTATAGTGTGACGGATCCATGGTGTACATGCTCAATTGAATTTTAATCTTATGGTTTCCTTCTTTGAAGTTTAATCTTGTTTTCTGCCTAGATCATGCAAGCACGCATTCCTGCACTAGTGCATTTACAGTTTTGTAGATTGATTCCTCTGGTTCATTATAGTAATAGTCTTTTATTCTTATATGTATTTGATGAGTCTTAGCATGACTTTCATTCCAAAGTGTTCTTGATATCTTGAATTAAAAATACTTTTGATAATTAGAAACTGAACGTTGTTGTGACACACAGGTCTGTGCCTGCACTTTATGCTACTTAGGAAAGATCAGACTTATGCATAATTATTCTTAAAGGGAATCTTTTTGAATTAAGAAGGTTATGAATGTAGATCAGTTTGTGTGGATAACTATTATAGGATTGAAGCCTGTTGTCATAATTAAATGATATTTTAGATTACATGCAGAAGTTCCTTAATTAAATAAAGAGTGCACTTTGACTTTGGAAATTAATTCTTGTTCTAGACATTAATATTGATTGAAGCATATTTTGGGTTGAGGAATTTATTTTGAAGTTATTTTCACCTTTGCAAGTTATTTTTCCTAGTTAAAACATTCTTCATTTTCTTGAAAGAAGGATTGGAAAACGTGGTGCAGGAGCCTCTGTCCCGGTATAAGAATCGATCTCCTGATATAGGAACAGAGTGCTCTAGCCTTGAGGCTTAGAGCTCCTGCATGAAGACATAAATATTTAGTACAGGTGTAAAATACACTTCCAACACCTAAGCTTTGTTCTGGTACTAGTGCAAGCACATTGCAGAAGTATAGGAATAATAGCTTAGTGCAGGGAGAAAAATCTATAAGGAGTCAGATATCTTCAAGGGTCCAATTATTAACCTGGCACACAACTATACTGAAGATGAACATAGATTTACATTTTCATTAATCAAAGATTGTTTGCAAGAGGTTTGAGAATTCCTTTCATTTATTTTCCTACAAAAGTACTTTCTTTCATATTCCAACACTAGAATATCTTTGGTGTAAATTGTCGGGTGATCTTTTCTTTTTTATTCTGCAAGATTGCAATTAAGGAAGTAGGAATAGATTTTGGAAAAGTTCATATCATTTCTGGCATTTCCTGTGCTTCATCTCTAAGTTTACGAAACCCCCGGGTTGAAAATTAAGTGTTGAAGGAGTCTTCCTGACCGCAATTCCTGCACCCAACATTTTGGTGTCATTGTCGGGGAGGCGATTTGAATTGGTAAGAACTTTCCATTTTCTGCAATAGGGGTAAGTGCTATTATTTGTTCTATAGTATGCTTCTATTGTTTTGAGGATTTTACGAGTGCTAATTTTTTTCATTGCAGCAATTAACATATTCTTTTTCTTCATAAGCATTTGAATTTTGTTTTTTGGATTTGATTTTTAAAATGAATACCTAAGAAAGTTAGGGGTCCGAAGCCCAATAAGGTCCAACAAAATACTGAAAGATATAAAAACTATTCTCATATTGGACCTTCTTTTGCAAGTAGAAAGTCCAAGAAAACTCAGACACATCACGCTGGAATAGTCCACTTGGATTTTGGACATAGTGAATCAGATGTGACACAACCCGAAAAGGGGAAGAAGGAGGCTAAAGGCGATCCAAAAGTTCAATTCAGCATTAGTCATCCTTCAACTTCTAGAAGTGGTTCGATTGGAGGCACAACAATGCTTGATCATGAAGACCATGTAGAGGGGACTGGTGAGAACTAGCTACATGAAGAGCAGTTCACTTTTGGATTTCCAATAGTGAACTCAAAAGAGAATGTACAAATGAAGAATATTTCACGTTCCACTCTACCACACTTTCATGGTAAGGTGCACGAAGACCCAGATTCATTTCTTTTCGAATTTGATATATTGTGTCGGAGTTATTGTTGAGAATGAAACAAGATGATGGAGCTTAGTGGAAAGAAGTCGCCTTCACTAAGTGGGCCCACTGGCTATTTTTGGCGCAAAGTCTATTTTTAGACTATGTCTATTTTTAGACATATGGATCATGGTCTATGAGTTGCAGGATGCTATTTGTGGATGATTGGTCATGTTGGTAAAAATAGATGGACTTCTATTTTTAGACATATGGGCAGATTCTATTTTTAGACTGTCAGGATAAAAATAGAACAGTCGAATATTATTAGCTCATAATAATATTTGGACTATAAACATTATCTTATCCTCTTGGAGCACTTCAGTTTGAGCTACAGATGTGGCACATGCAGCTCTTAGAAGGAAAAACGCTTTTCTTGTGAGTCAGTTGAGCTATTGCATGGTGGACTTTGGTTAGAACTCAAGTGGTTGATTTTTGGTGGAGTTGATTGAGGAGTTGATGGAGTTGTGTTCAGTTTGACTTGGTTAAACTAGTTGTATTTAGTCTAACTGCAGAATACACTAGTGATGAGTGATGTGAATTAATTGTTAATTAATTCACTAATTATTAACTCATAAAGCAACTAAAGAATACATCAGTTAACTCAGTGCATGGACAGTTCAGTGGAGACATGTGTTAGAGGTTGAGATTGCTATCAGTTGTGACTATAGTTGTGCATGAGATTTGCACAAACAATGGATTGAGTATTGCCAATGAGGATTGTGTGGTTCAGCCAAGGAAATACGAGTTTGCTTCAGCCATTCATCATCACTCTAATTCAGGATTGCGCAGTGGAGGCAGGCAAGCAGTGGAGGAGATTTGAACCTGTGATTGATTCAGATCTGAGCTAGTTTTGTGTGTAACAGGTGGAGATAGTACTGAGTACTTGTGAGGAGTATTGTACTATGTATTGTTACATGTTCTCAATCATTATAATATACAGATAGTGTGGGGTTTTTAGCTGTATGCTTTCCCCAGGTTACATATTGTGTTAATGTGCGCATGCGATTGATGTTTCATTGTTTTTAATTCCGCAAAATTGATGATCAACGTAGAGGAGGTTATGTATTATGCATGTATTCCGCAATAGTGTATAATTAGGATAATCTCTATGAATAAGTGTCATATTATTCAAAATTTCTACATGCTATCAGAGGTGTTGATCATCAGATCTATTATTCAGAAAGTGTTTACATTTTATTTCTTCAGGCAGAGTCGGTAAGCATGCCAGGTAGCCTCTGGATTCATCCTTCCTTTGGAAGGTGAGATATGCGGTAAAAGCCCATGTAGTCAATCTCTGTACGAGAAATACTTTGTTCTCACGAATTTTAGATCAGAGGCGGTTGAGTTTTGAGCTGGTGGAATTCGAATTTGCAACAGTGTTTTCTTGGTGTCAAAGTTGAAATGTATTTCAACGGATTGCGATTGGAGTATGCTCTTGAGGGCAGCTTGAATTATATTGCATGGAAAGACAGGATGGAGGCAGTGTTAGATGATAATGGGCTGAAGGAGTTCATAGAGGCTGAGGTCCCAAAGCCTACTGATACTGCTCAAGTTGAGGCTTGGCAAAAGAAGACAGCAAAGTGTCGAAGGATTCTGTTGGAGGGCGTGAAGGATCACATTGTGTCCAGCCTGCATGGAAAGGCTTCTCCATACTTGATGTGGAAAGTGTTGACAGATCTATTCCAAAGCAAGAGCGACCAGAGGAAGTTGGCGCTCAAGGATAAACTCAGAAACATTAAATGTGAGAAAGGAGACAGTATGCCCAAGTATCTCACGAAGTTCACTCAGTGCAGGGATGAGCTAGGAAGTGTGGGGATGACTGTCGATGATGAGGACTTGGTGAGCTTGGCTCTCCTTGGTCTTCCGAAGAGTTGGCATTCCTATCAGGACACTGTCAATGGTTGGGAAAAATTGCGAGGATGGGAGAGACTTTGGTCAGATCTTGTGTAGGAGGAGATCAGGCGGAATACCAGGGATAGATCTTCATCAAAGGCACCTGATGAAGAAAATTGCGCTTTTGTTGCCAAAGCAAAGAAGTGGAAGAACAAGAAAGCTTCTCATTCCGGTGCGAAAGGAAAGAAGCAGGACATGTCCAAGTTGAAGTTCTTTCACTGTCACCAGCATGGACACTATGCCACAAATTGTCTGCAGAAGAAGAAAAATAAGCAAGCTGCTAGATCTGCAGTAGGAGAGGCCTTAGCCTCGCAGTTTGAGCTTGATTTTTCGTTGATCGCATGCTTCGTATCAAGTGTGATGGGATCAGTATGGTTCTTGGACAATGGTGCGTCTTTTCACATGACAGGAGATCGAGATTTGTTTTCTGATCTGGAGGAGAAAGATCTTGGAGTGCACATCAAGATGGGTGATGATGGTAGATACAGTGCGACCGGTATCGGTACCATTTCCTTTGAGAGGGAGTCTGGTAAACCCTTCATATTAAAGGAAGTGATGCATGTTCTAGGATTGAAGAAGAATCTTATCTCTGTGGCGATGTTAGAAGGCAAGGGATATGATGTTGTTTTCAGCGAGGGAAAGGCTTTCCTGCGCAGTAAGACAACTGGAGAAACCCGGAAGATAGGGGTTTGAGTTAGGAACCTTTATCAGTTGCATGTAGATGGCTGTGCAGCAACGGCATGCAAGGCAGAAGGATTGGTGAGCTGGGATGATGGCGAGCTGTGGCACAGGAGATTGGGTCACCTTCACCATGGAGCCTTGAAGATACTGCAGCAGATTACTACTGGGCTTCCTAAGGCACTCTTGCGCAGTCAGATCAGTGCAAGGGGTGTACTTTGGGAAAATTTGTGAAAGCCACCTTTCATGAGAAGGATAGTCGCGCCACGACGATCCTTGAGAGAATTCACACAGACATGTGTGGACCTTTCTCAGTAGCTTCGACAGCAAAGCACAGGTACTATGTGATATTTGTTGATGATTTCTCTCAAAAGTGCTGGATCTTCTTCATGCAGAAGAAGAGCGAGACATACTCAAAGTTCTGAGAGTTCAAAGCACTGGTCGAGAAGGAGTCGGGGAAGAAGGTGAAGGCTCCTAGGAGCGAAAATGTTGGTGAATACATCTCTGGCGAGTTCAAGGACTTCTACAACGCAGAAGGGATTCGAAGAGAGCTCATAGCTCCCCATAACCCACAGTAGAATGGGGTTGCTGAGCGGAAGAACAGAATGATCGTGGGTGCTGCACGAGAGATGTTACATGATCAAGGCCTACCCCTTCACTTATGGGCGGAAGCATACAATACTGCAGTATATGTGCAGAACCGTTGTCCTCACAGGATACTTGGCATGAGTACACCCGAGGAGGCTTATTCTGGTAAGAGGCCTGATATTTCTCATTTGAGGATTTTTAGTTCTAACGTTTACATCCATGTGATGAAGGATGCCAGGAAGAAGCTGGAGCTGACTGTAGAGGTTGGGATATTTGTGGGGTACATTGATATGCCCCACAACTATCGTGTGTATTTTCCAGACAATCGCAAGACTGTTGTGCGACGGGATATAAAATTTCAGGAGGAGAAAGCCATGAAGTGTTCGCTTGAGAGGGAGCCACACTTGCATGAGCTTTAGGACATGGATCAGCCAAAGGATGAAGTTCATGGAGTGGAAGAGACCACTCATGCAGTGCCAACCATCAGAGGGCAAAAGCGCTTGACAGAGGCTGAGCAACTAGCTCAAGATGCAGAGAAGGTTGTAGGACCACCTACAGCTCAACATAGACAGAGACAGTCACCTGATCGGTACACTAGATACATGGCTCTTGTGAGAAAATGTGTTGTGACTGAGCCATCCTCTTTCAAGGAAGCTGTGGAGGATCCTACATGGGTAGATGCCATGGTGGAAGAGTATGATTTGATTGTCAGAAACAATGCATGGGAGATTGTCCCAAGACCAGAAGGGAAATAAGTGGTGGGTTCGAGATGGATCTACAAAGTTAAGCAGGCAGCTAACGGGAGTGTGGAGAAGTACAAGGCAAGATTTTTTGCCCAAGGCTTTGGATAGATAGAGGGGATCGATTATGAGGAGACCTTTGCACCTGTCGCAAGGCATTCTTCCATACGGACGATTCTTGCTCTCTCAACGCAGATGGGGTGGCACATTCATCAGATGGATGTGAAGACTGCGTTCCTCAATGGATTCATTGAGGAGGAGGTGTACATAGAGCAACATGAAGGTTTCGAGATCTTCAACAGTGAGTCGCATGTGTGCAGGCTCAATAGAGCGTTGTATGGGTTGAAACAAGCACCATGTGCTTGGTACACATGGATAGACAGTTATTTCACCGGACTTGGATTCTCCAAGAGTGAGGCGGATCCTAACCTATACCAGATTGTGGTGGAGGTTAAGTTACTTATCATTGTACTTTATGTAGATGATTTGATTCTAACAGGTGATGAGCTATTGATACTTTCATGCAAGGATGATCTTGCTAAGGAGTTTGAGGTGAAGGACTTGGGCCTCCTTCATTATTTCCTGGGATTGGAAATTTGGCAGCGCAGTGATGGACTATTTGTTTCTCAGGGTAAGTATGCTCGGGAGATACTGGAGAAATTCAACATGCATGGCTGCAAGCCTGTTGATACCCCTCTTCCTGGAGGTTGGAGGAAGGAGGATGCTACTTCAGTAGAAGTAGTGGATTCCACTTTTTATCGACAGTTGGTGGGGTCGCTTATGTATCTAGTCAATGCACGACCTGATATATGCTATGCTGTTAACCAAATTTCACAAGCTATGGTTAAGCCAACCAAGCTCTTCTAGAAGCCAGGCAAGCATGTATTGCATTATCTCAGAGGCACATCGGGATATGGATTGTGGTACAGACAGGAGGATGAGGTGAAGTTATGTGGCTTCATGGATGCAGATTGGGCAGGGAGCCCAACGGACAGAAAGAGCACATCTGGAGGGGTCTTCAGTATCGGGTCGACAACAGTTTCTTGGTACAGCAGGAAGTAGAGATCCGTGGCACTCAGTTCAGCAGAGTCCGAGTATATGGTAGCAAGTTTGGCTGCATGCGAGGCTATATGGATGAGGAAACTCCTGATCGGGTTGTTCGGTTCATACTTGGAGCCTACTGTAATTTATTGTGATAACCAGAGTTGCATTAAACTCTCAGCTAATCTAGTATTTCATGATATATCTAAGCACATTGACATCAGGTACCATCATATCAAAGATTGTGTGCAGCGGAGAATCATGTTACTTTCATACATTCCAACGGAGGATCAAGATGCTGATATCTTGACGAAGGCGCTCACCAGGAGCAAATTCGAATACCACCGAGGTAGGATAGGGGTTGCTGATAATCCATATCTTGTTGAGAGGGAGTGTTGAGAATGCAACAAGATGATGGAGCTTAGTGGAAAGAAGTCGCCTTCACTAAGTGGGCCCGCAGGCTATTTTTGACGCAAAGTCTATTTTTAGACTATGTCTATTTTTAGACATATGGATCATGGTCTATGAGTTGCAGGATATTATTTGTGGATTATTGGTCATGTTGGTAAAAATAGATGGACTTCTATTTTTAGACATATGGGCGGATTCTATTTTTAGACTGCCAGGATAAAAATAGAACAATCGAATATTATTAGCTCATAATAATATTTGGACTATAAACATTATCTTATCCTCTTGGAGCACTTCAGTTTGAGCTACAGATGTGGCACACGCAGCTCTTAGAAGGAAAAACGCTTTTCTTGTTAGTCAGTTGAGCTATTGCATGGTGGACTTTAGTTAGAACTCAAGTGGTTGAGTTTTGGTGGAGTTGATTGAGGAGTTGATGGAGTTGTGTTCAGTTTGACTTGGTTAAACTAGTTGTATTTAGTCTAACTGTAGAATACACTAGTGATGAGTGATGTGAATTAATTTTTAATTAATTCACTAATTATTAACTCATAAAGCAACTAAATAATACATCAGTTAACTCAGTGCATGGACAGTTTAGTGGAGACAAGTGTTAGAGGTTGAGATTGCTATCAGTTGTGACTATAGTTGTGCATGAGATTTGCACAATCAATGGATTGAGTATTGCCAATGAGGATTGTGTGGTTCAGCCAAGGAAATATGAGTTTGCTTCAGCCATTCATCATCATTCTGATGCAGGATTGCGCAGTGGAGGCAGGTAAGCAGTGGAGGAGATTTGAACCTGTGATTGATTCAAATCTGAGCTAGTTTTGTGTGTAACAAGTGGAGATAGTACTGAGTACTTGTGAGGAGTATTGTACTATGTATTGTTACATGTTCTCAATCATTATAATATATAGATAGTGTGGGTTTTTCAGTTATATGCTTTCCCCGGGTTACATACTGTGTTAATGTGCGGATGCGATTAATGTTTCATTGTTTTTAATTATGCAAAATTGATGATCAACGTAGAGGAGGTTATGTATTATGCATGTATTCCACAATAGTGTATAATCGGGATAATCTCTGTGAATAAGTGTCATATTATTCAAAATTTCTACAGTTATGATTATTCTTTTTATGCCCAGAAATTAAAGTTGTTTCCTGCAACTCTCAAGGATTTAGCCTTGCACTAGTTCATGGGACTAGGAGGAAACACTATAAGTGCTTGGGACCAAATGAAGAGAGTATTTTTGAATAAATATTAGGAATATTGTAAAACTAGAGAAATGCAGGATGAGATCTTAACTATTGTACAAGGTGACGATGAGACTTTGGAGGATTACTTAGAGAGATTTTTGTATATACTCCAAAGGTCCAAACGCAAATTTGATTTAAGTATTATTCAAACCTTTTTCCTACGAGGAATTACTGAGGATTATAGACATAATATGAATTTTTTAGGACAAGGAGATATTGCTCAAAATACTTTTGAACAAATTTGTGACTTGTGCAGGAAGTTCTCCAGAAATCAATCTAGATTCACTAGAGGAGGTCGAAGAAAAACTAACAAACTGGGATCTACAGATGCTATGATCATTAGCTTGGAGAATAAAATGGACAACATGAAAATTGAAATAATGAATACTGTTAGAAAACAAATAAAATCTTTGAAATTTCAACAAAAATTATAAAAATAACAAGAGTCATTGTCTATATTTTTGTCTAAAGTGTAGAAAAAAGCATCCTTTAAGAGAATGTCTTGCTGATATGAAAGGTGCTAATAAATGTGTGATTTTTGTAGAGAACCATGCCACTGAGGAGTGCCCCTCCATACCGTGATTAAAATTTGTACTTGAAGGAGAGCATTCCAAACCCAAGCCATTACATGCCATGGGAGCACGAAGAAATTGGCCACAGGTAAGTGCAGGTATGGCTCCTGAACCACATTTTTATGGCTATAATGCACCTCCATATTCCTATTATAATAATAATAATCACTCTCAACATTGGCAGCATGGGAATAATTTTCATCATGGACAGTCCTCTCAACCTTGGCAACAAGGATGGAGAGGGCCAAACCATTCATACCATTCCTATCCTGCTCAGATGCCATCATATCCTCCTTCCTATGCACCAAACCATATGTCACAACCATATTTTCCCTCTCTACCTTAGCAAAGTCAATCATTGCCACCATTTCCTTTGCCACCACCATTCAGACCACCTCAACTACCTGCTCAACCGGTATCGAATCCTAATAATAAGGCGGTACAACTGATTCATTCGGTTGGACCATCCCCTCTTCCTACCTATCGAACCCTGCCGGTTGGGATAAATGAGCTTCAATTGAGATCGGGAAGGGTCGTTAATCCAAAAAAATAGAAATAGTCCACGGTGATTATTGAGGAGAAAAATGAGGAGGTAAATCATGATCATTCGAAAAATAATATCACCCTTCAACCCATTCATGTACCTTCAGATTCACCATCTTCTTCAAACCAGCCCCCTATCCAGAGTGGTTGGTCATGGAGAAGAGCGACCCTAAGTCAACTCTAGCTTCTGAATTAAGGAATCTTTGTATAAAGGCTCCTTTACTTCAGGCTATCCAAGAAATTCCCATCTGTACAAAGATCATTTAGGAATTATGTCTTAAAAAGCCAGGGAGGAAGAGAGTAGAACCTCAAACCATTCAGTTTGTTGGTAGAGCAGTCGAGTTAATGATAGGATTCATATTGATGGAGAAATATATAGATCCTAGAAACCCAATTGTTTCTCTCCAGGTAGGTGATATCCTTGTCTCTAGTGTATTAATAGACTTTGGGGTGGCCATCAATGTGATGACCAGGAAAACCATGGAACAACTTGGGTTGGGTCATATTCATCCTACACCCACCATGCTTGAACTTGCAGACAGATCTAAAATCAAGCCCGATGGAGTATTGGACGACGTGGTTGTCTCTATAGATTCATGGGAATACCCCGCGGATTTCATTTGTGCTTCAACCAAATAATCCAGTGGGAGGACATCCTTTGATTCTGGGATGACCATGGCTTGCCACAGTTGATGCTTATATTGGATGTTGCTCCAGTGATATGTACATTTCACATGGAGACTCTAGGAAAAAGGTCACCTTATACCCACCTGCTAGATCTATTTGGGAACTCAAGGATACCTTATGGTTAGATTATGACAATAGTGATGAGGAGACCCGATCTATTTCTTAAATTCATCATCATACCAAGTCTGCTTAGGATGGTGAATTGCAATATTTATTGAACAATCTAGACACTATGCCTAGTTTTGATACACTTCACTAGATCTTTAGTCTGGATTTTCAAGAAAAATATGATTCCAAACCTTCCTTATCCCATACTATGGCATCATCTTCCTGTACTCTTGAGCCCGAGACCACTCTTGTTGAAATTAGTCCAGGCAAATCCTTACATATTAGTTCAGACCTGGATTCATCTCAGCAAGAGCAGCTTACTATGTTGTGAGATTATTTGGATGCATTCAATTGGAGTTATGAAGACATGAAAGGAATTCCTCCTTAGACTTGTACTCATCATATCTATATCCAGGAGGGAGTCCGACCTGTCTGACAACCCCAGAGATGAATGAATCCTGCACTAAGAGATATTGTTAAGGAAGAATTACAAAAAATCTTAGATGCTAATTTCATCTACCCCATTTCTGACAGCTAGTGGGTCTCTCCATTAGTGATAGTCCCTAAGAAAGATGGGAGATGGCATATTTGCATTGACTATCGAGAATTAAACAAAGCCACTCTCAAGGATTACTTTCCCCTTCCTTTCATCGATCAAGTGCTAGATACCCTTGCCGGTAAAAAGTACTTCTCATTTTTACATGGCTTCAATGTGTATAACTAAATCCAGATCGCACCCTTAGATCAAGACAAAACCACCTTTACATGCCCTTGGGGTACATTTTCCTACCGAGTGCTTCCTTTTGGGTTGTGTAATGCACCCGCTACCTTTCAAAGGGTTGTGCTGGCTATTTTTGCTGATCTTGAATGTGTTGAGATTTATATGGATGATTTTTCTGTGTTTGGTAACTCATTTGATGAAGCTCTTAAAAATTTAGAAAAAGTGCTTTTACATTGCCAAGAGGCCCATCTTGCTTTGAGTGATAAAAAATGTAGATTAATGTGCAAAGCAGGAGTGGTTCTTGGTCATTTGATCTCTGACAAAGGTATTCAGGTAGACCCCTGCTAAAATTGAAGTCATTATTCGTCTGCCTGCACCCAAAACTCAAAGGGAAGTGAGAGGTTTTCTAGGACATGCTGGTTATTACTGGAGATTCATTAAAAAAATTTCAAAGATTGCTACCCCCCTTTTTCGATTACTAGCTAAGGATAGTGAATTCACCTAGTCCATAGCTTGCCAACAATCGTTTGAAACATTGAAGGAAAAATTAGTACAGGCACCAGTTTTGAGAGGACCAAACTGGTCCCTGCCATTTCATATTTCCTTCGATGCTTCAGACACTGCTATTGGCACAACCTTAGGACAAGAGGAGAATAAAAAATCCTATTCTATTTACTACATCAGTAAAAATTTGTCACCTACCGAATTTAACTATACAGTGAATGAGAAAGAATTTTTAGCTGTTATTTTTGCTATTAATAAATTTAGACATTACATTAGAGGATATGAAGTTTATATGCATACTGATCATTCTTCTATAAGATATTTAATGAATAAACCTTTAACTAGCAGTAGAGTGACTAGGTGGTTACTTCTATTATAGGAATTCAATGTTACAATTATTGATAGACCAGGAAAGTCTAATGTTGTAGTTGATTATCTTTCTAGATTAAACAATCCTGGCGAAGCAATTCCTGTTGATGATGATTTCCCTAACGAGCATATTTTTGCTATGTCAGCAAAATCTCCATGGTTTTCTGACATATCCAACTATTTAGTCACCAGAAAGACACCACCTCACTTATCTGCTCATGAAAAGCAGAATATTATTCAGAAAAGTGCTTCATATTCTTGGATACACGGAGACCACTTTTACACTAGACTAGATTTTGTTATTCATAGATGTATAAGGGAGGAAGAAATGCTTGATATTTTATAATATGCCCATGGATGAACCTTGTAGTGGCCACTTTGCTAACAAACGAACTGCATGTAATATTTTACGCAGTAGCTATTTTTGGCCTTCTTTGTTTAAAGATGCCAAACAATATGTTAGGCATTGTGATAGTTGTCAATGAATGGGTCAGCTTGTTCAAGCCAATGAAATGCCTTTATGTCCTCATGTCCTGATTGAGCCCTTTGAAAAATGGGCTACTGATTTTGTAGGACCCATAAATCCCACATCTTTAAATAAAAAGCATATCTTGGTTTGTATTGATTTTGTTACTAAATGGGTAGAGGATAAAGCTATTTCTTTTTCCACTGAAAAAGTTGTTGATTTTTTGTTTAATGAAATTTTTACTAGATTTTGCGTTCCTAGAGAAATTGACCGTAGTTTGTTTCTAATGTCGTACAGGAAATCATGAAACAATATAAGATTCGGCATAGGAAATCTACACCGCACCACCGCAAGAAAATGGCCAGGTGGAATCCACAAGTCAGGTGATTGAATCCATCCTCACCAAACAGTAAACATGCATAGGAAGGATTGGGCTAGTCAGTTTCCTGAAGCCTTATGGGCTTATCAAACCACTTGGAGGAACAGAACGGGGCATACACCATATGAGTTGGTGTACGAAAAACAAGTCCTTTTGCCGATTGAATTTTAGATAAAGACTTTCAGGACTACAGTTCAGTTGGGTCTAGATCTCTCAGAAGCATAGCAACAATGTCTATTATAGCTAAACGAGTTGGATGAATTTCGAAGGGATGTTGTTCAACATAATATTTTGGTGCAGCAGCAATGCAAGAAGTGGCATGACAAGTTTATTAGGAAGAAACAGTTCCAACTAGGTGATTGGGTACTTCTCTATGACTCTAGATTTAAACATTTTAAAGGAAAGTTCCATACTTGTTAGATGGGACCGTATGAGGTGATTCAAGTCTTCGACAATGGGGTTGTAGAATTCAAAACCATTGATGGGCGAGATTCAGTTTTCCTTGTGAATGGGCATAGGCTTAAAGTATATTTTCAGCCCATCACAAAGGAAGACTTCATGCAGCAAGTGCAGCAGCAGTCTGAACTTCAGTTAGTAGGTGGCTATGCCAGCCTATTGTAATATGATTTCTTCTCTCTTGAAATGAAATTTAAGAAAAAACCAAAAAAATTATACAAATAATTTAAAAAAAAGGATTTTTTTTCCTGTGATTGTGAAAATTAGTTCTACTGACATGATTACAAAAGGATCAACCTGAAAACCAACTTGCTGGTAGGAAGATCAGTTCTAATAAAATGGGAATGTTTCTTGACCTTTAGATGTGTTAACTGTCACCAAGAAGAAGCAGGTTCAAGTACAGGAACCAAGCCCTTATCCAAGTTTGGGATAGCTGGCACGAAAATTTTTATTCAGGAAACACTCAATTCCCACTGCATTTATTTTATGGATCAACACTATGCAGGCAGATATTAGGTGAAATTCTGCCTTTCTTCTATTCCCATTTTCAAAAGAAAAAGAATCCCCTTATTTTCTTCTTTTTATCCCAAAAATTTTACCATCCCTTTCTTCAAAGAAGTTTCCTTATCCGATTTCGTATTTCCCTCTTTTCCCTTGAAAAATTTTCCCCAAAATCCCTTTTTCGATTTATCCCTCTTGGTGGTTTCGCTCTTGAATTCCTTGTCGTAATTTCCTTCCCATTCTAAAAATTTACCCTTTTCCCACTTCTTTTTTTCCCTCATGGATTGATTGCAGGATCTAATGTGAACTCACAAATCAGATCAAAAGGCATATGTTAACACCAAAGAATGGCGAATAAAATCTCCTTTGTATATTCAACAAATATTTTAATCCATTCTATGAATTGTATTCTATCATAATTTTCTTTTGGTTCCTATTATGCTACAAATATCCCTGGTGCAGGAATGTGTGTTCAAGTGCAAGCAGATTCGGTGCAGGCATGGGTAGTGCAAGCATGTCTAAGTGCAAGCATGCTCGGTGCAGGCATGGTTGGTGCAAGCACATTCAGTGCAGGCACGTTCAGTACAAGAATCCTCACTGCTGAACACGCCCAATTCAAAAAAACACATGTTCTGGTGCAGGAACACTTGGTGCAAAAATGCGTGTCGAAGCTTATATCTTTTTTCATGAACCTTTGTACAGGCAGAATAACTGTACCACCTGCAGATCATGACATTTAGTTTATATTATGATTAATGCTTTGTTTCATCATTTACTAAATTAGGAAGAAATAATTTAAGTACAAGGATATTTTAGGTTATGAAATCTTATCTTTTCAATGAGTACTAAGTACACCTTATGTGAAATCATGGAGTAAATGCGGAGTGGTACGATTCTCCCGAAATTCAATACTTACCTTCCCTTGGAAAACTCATCACCTAATAATAATGGCCTCACCCCATATCCGACCTTGCATGACTGTTATGTGAAATTATTTTCTAAACCGCCGCCTCTCCCAATCATCATCACCTGCCTGTACTTGCACCAATTCACATTCACATCCGTGTAATTTTAATAATGAAGCATGATCTTTCGAGAAATGGTTGATATAACGGCAGATGTGTAGCTCGATCACCATTTGAGTTCTTTTTGTTGTAATATATTTTTATAACTTGAGACAGAGAGTGGGTGAATTTGAACAAACATGGCGCCTGTAAGGATTGAGCCATGATCCATACAAGAGATGGAACAGACAGCTGAGTACAGGAATAGTCTTGCAATGTTGCAGGAATCTAGGTTCCTCCCATTCCTGCAGAAGTTTGATGGGTTTGACTCAGCTGTGGCAATAGCATTTTCCCAGACCTTCAATGGGAGCTGAGCCAAGGTTGGTTCATTAGAATTTGCAGTAATGGAAGAATCCATATCTTAGGCTACAAGGTTGCCAGTAGTGGGGGAGAAATGGTTCAAGAAGGAGAAGTTAGAAAAGAAATTGTGGTGTCGTTCGTGGTCAACCCGAAGTAGAAGGTGGACTGGAAGAATGACCTCCAATGGAACGCTATGATCGGGAAGTGGAAGGATCTCATGTATGTGTTGCAAAAGTTCCTTACTTGCGAGGGCCACTACTCACTAACTTTCCTCTACCACATACGCCTACTCTTGCACTTTGAGTCTGATAAGCTCATCAATTTCCTGTATTATTTGCTCAGAAGTTTAGAAAAGATGGAAAAAGGGGTTTAGAAGGGAAAATCCAGTCAGGCCGCATACAAATTATATCACCACGGGCTGATCACAATCTTAGTTAAGAAAGAACTGGAAGCTAAAAATGTGACTTGGGAGGAATTCTTGAAGGAGTTTCAGGGGCGGAGCGTAGAGAAGTCGACTCAAAAGAAGAGTGTAGAAAAGCTAAAGTCAGCTCAGAAGAGGAGGGCAGGCATGAATGAGAAATTAGAAACAATGACCCCACATCCTACTGAGACTAGGAGGTCGGCTCGATGAATAATTTCCTCCTCAAGGGCGGGTCATGTTCAATCAACCTCTCCGATATTGTTGGATGACTTGCCACCTGCTTCGCCAGGTAAAGATAATCTTTTGGTTCTCGCTGAGGCAGCAACTCATACAATGGTTGATGGTGACTATGTGGAGAAGGAAGATGGCACACCCTTGTCAGTCCTCTTTGGCAGAATGAAGAAAAGAAAAGTTATGTTGAGTAAAAGGACCTGACAGAGGGTCAGATGGATGACAAGGCGTAGGGTACTAAAATCCTTGGTGCGATGAACGAGCAGGGTGCTGAAACCTCAATAATTTTGAAGAGTAGGGTACTGAAATCCTTGGTGCGATGAACAAGTAGGGTGCTGAAACCCTCAATGGTTTTGAAGAGCAGGGTAGTGAAACCCTTTTTGCGATGAATGAGCAGGGTACTGAAACCCTCAACGATTTTGAAGAGTAGGGTATTGAAACCCCTAGTGAGATAGATGATTAGGGTATTGAAGCCCTTAATAACTCTGAGAAGCAAGGTACTGAAAACCCTGGTAAATTTAATGGACAAGGTATTGAAACCCCTGATAAAGTAAAAATGCAAGGCACTGGGACCCTTAGTAACATTGAGATTTCGGGTGTTGAAACCCTTGATGTTGGGTTGTGTTATATTCTTTCCACAACTAGCCCATGTAGTTAACCGAGGGGTTGGAGGGGGGGTGGAGCCCCCCCTTCGTTGCACCGATTGTGTAGCAAGGGGGTCACAGGGGGTTTGAGGGGTGTAGGTAACCCCACTTTATGGGGTCCGGGGTAGTGCCCCAGAAAATTTTGGTTTTGGAACGTATGTTAGGTTGGGCGGACCCACCTATGGTTTTGTGCATGATTTTCGCACATGTTTTTTGGACACGATGTTTTTCGGTCCATGGTATTGGATGAGATGGTTTTTTAGTCCATGGTATTGGATGCTTCGACATGTATAAATATGTATTATAACATTGAAAGAAACATAATGAAAAATCAAGTTAGTAGTCCTGGTTTTGGCCAGGGGAAAATCTCTGTGTATATGTGTTTTATGTGTTATGCTCTCGCATTATTTATTTTTTGTGTTTTAGAATTTGTATGCAGGTAATTTTTGTACGGGATTAAAACCTACATATGGTATCGGAGCTGTTTTGGCTTCAAGGGGACGCCTTTGTTGCTGAGGGGTTTCGCTCGAGCTGTTGGAAATAATACTCAGAAACATATACGCGACTTCATTTAAGTGAACCCGCGTGTGCACGCGACTGTGTCTAAAGCAACTAGCGTATATTCAGAGATCTTAAGATTCAGTTAGCTTATCTTCAGTAAATGCATTAGAACATTATTAATCATGTTAACAGTAAACAGGTGCAGTATAACAGAACAGATCATCACACATAATGAACACCATGATATAAGGTGGAAACCCAATGTGGGTGAAAACCACCTGCTGCAATTTGTTTCTATCTTCCTTTAATAAGAAACTTCTTTTACAATGTACTGGTTGTTGGAAATAATACTGAGAGGGGGGGTGAATCAGTATTATCTAGCAATTTAACAAATCTTCCTTATTTGATCTTTTGTATTATTCTTGCATATCAGTACCATAAAATAATGAGCATGAACAAAGAAAATAGACAGTCACACCAAAGAACACAAGATGTAAGGTGGAAACCCAATGTGGGAGAAAACCACCTGCTGCAATATGTCTCTATCTTCTTTCAATTTAGAAACTTCTTTTACAATGATTTTGTACTGGTGCAGTCCTTTACCAGTACGCAGGCTGCAACCTGCAGAGAGCTACAACTCTCTCTCTTTCTCGTTTTCCAGTCTACTCTTGGAAGGGAGCTACAACCCCCTACTTTTTTCATAAAGCATCAGATGATCAACAAGTATATAACAGATATAGACCACTACAGATATCAGATCAGCAATAACAGAACTAACCAGAACACCTTATCAACAGAGAAATTCAATCAACAGAACATCTTAAAACAGAGACGCCGTTTTTCCTTCCGTGGCCTGCGACCAGACGCAGTAAGCCTTCTACTACTCTGCATCCACACGCAGATATCCTTCTGCTGCGCTGCGTGCCCACGCACTGTTCCTTTAACTGCTCTGCGTTCTGTTGCTTCAGGGACGCACCCAAAGATACTATCGCGCCGCGTCTTTTGCTACAAAGACGCACCTGAACACACTATCGCGCCGCGTCTTTTTCTTCAGAGACGCACCTGAACCTTGATCGCTCTGCGTCCCCACGCAGATCTACAATCACTGCGCTGCGTCCCAGACGCACCTGAACTTCATCTGCCCTGCGTCCCCACGCAGATCTCCAGACTCTGCACTGCGTCCCGGCGCGCTTTTCTTTCACTGAACCTGCGTCCCTTCAGATATAAATGATATGAAGACTTCAGGACTAACCCAAACAGTTAGATCTACAGATCTGATCATGCGCCATAGAGATCACAGTCCATTAGAAGATTCGCCCTCTTAGATCTGGACTAGATCTCACCAAATAAGATATTCAACCAAAGACAATGCTCAATCCAAATGAACTCCTTTGCTTTATATAGGCAAGCTCCTCCCCAAAACATGGAACAATACCACGAGCCGACACCATAGAAACACAAAACCGTCGGCTAGATACCACACAAGAAACCCCCACGTGCTTTTTCTCTGCCTTGAAATGTGTGCACGGGGTGGACGCACCCCCTGAACGACTGGCCAGCGTCTCTAGACGCGGACCCTGCATGGTGTACCTGCGGGTACGCACCTCCTGAATTGGTTTCCTGCGTCCTTCTTAATTTTCAACAAACTGAGAGCCTTGCCACTGGAGTTGCCATCAAGTACAACATCTGTAACATACAGTCATACCAGAAAACATAATGCCAACAATCTCCCCCTTTGGACTTGATGGCAACCTTACAAACTTCAGCTTCATTCTCCCCCTTTGACATCAAGGGCAAAGGGTATGCTCCCCCTAAGCTCATGCTCCTCCAGATCTGCAATAAATAACCAGAAATCCACCATGAAAGAGATAGAGACATATTGCAGCTATTTCCAAGATCTCCTTCTCCATAATGCCAACAATGCATTATGTGCTCCCCCTGAGCCTGTACCACCAATAAGAAGATGTTCAACAATAAGATGATGCATCAACAACCCCCAGCTTTTGCCTGAGGTATTCAAACGTGTCCCTGGGCAATGGTTTGGTGAGAATATCAGCAACTTGTTCCTTGGAAGGAACATACTCCAACTTGACTTTCTGTTCAAGCACTTGTTCCCGGAGAAAATGGTACTTGATTGGTATGTGCTTGGTTTTTGAATGCATAACAGGGTTCTTTGAGATGCTGATTGCACTTGTATTATCACATAAGATGGGGATTGGTGGTGTACAAGTGATTTGAAAATCCTGCAAAGTCTGCATCATCCAAAGAAGTTGGGTGCAACAAGATGCAGCAGCAACATATTCCGCTTCAGCTGTAGACAAGGCAATCGAACTCTGTTTCTTGCTGAACCAAGATACCAGTCTGGAACCCATAAAGAACGCACCACCACTTGTGCTTTTCCTGTCATCCACGCTTCCGGCCCAATCTGCATCTGTATAAGCATGAAGAGTAAGATCTGTATCTCTAGGATACCATAAGCCATAATTTTGAGTCCCTTGAAGATATTTGAAGATTATCTTTACTGCCTGAAGATGAGTCTCCTTCGGATTTGCTTGAAATCTTCCAACTATTCCAACTGCATGCATGATGTCCGGTCAGGTACCTGTCAAATATAGTAAACTTCCAATCATAGATCTGTAGGTTGGTTGATGTACTGCTGCAGATTCATCATTTGCACTGAGACTACATCCTGTGACCATGGGTGTACATACTGATTTTGCATCTTCCATGCCATATTTCTTCAAAATCTGTTTGAGATACTTGGTTTGAGATAAAAAGATTCCTCCTTCCTTTTGTTGGATTTGCAAACCAAGGAAATATGTCAGTTCTCCTAGCAAGGACATTTCAAATTCTTTCTGCATGACCGAGGCAAAACTTTGACTCATAGCTTCTTCATTGCTGCCAAAAATAATGTCATCTACATACACAACAAGTATTAGCAATTTGTCATTTTCAACTTTTATATACAGATTGCTATCTGCTGAACCTTTTGAAAAACCTTGTTGATGAAGATATTTGTCCAACCGGTAGTACCAAGCCCTTGGAGCTTGTTTGAGACCATAGAGAGCCTTTTTCAATCGGCATACAAGATTTGGATCATTTCCAAGAATGAACCCATCTGGCTGTTCAATGTACACTTCTTCTTCCAAGTCTCCATTCAGAAAGGCTGATTTCACGTCCATTTGAAATACTTTGAAGTTTTGAAAACTTGAGAGAGCAAGGAACATTCGGATGGCCTCAAGTCTTGCAATAGGAGCAAAAGTTTCTTCAAAGTCTATTCCTTCTTGCTGTGCATACCCTTTACAAACAAGTCTGGCTTTGTTTCTAATTACTTCTCCATTTTCATTCAATTTATTTTTGAAGACCCATTTTGTTCCGATAACATTCTTATCCTTTGGTCTAGGAACCAGCTCCCAAGTGTTGTTCTTTTCGATTTGCTCAAGTTCTTCATCCATTGCTTTCACCCAACATTCATCTTTGCATGCTTCTTTCACATTTTGTCGTTCAGTAGAGGATAGTAATGCCAAATAGCTTGAGGCTTCTGCAACTGTTCTTCTTGTTTGTACACCTGCTTCTTTCTGCCCCACAATCTGAGATTCTGGATGATTCTTCTGAACATATCTGGATGGAGTTTTCTCTTCTATTCTTGTCTGCTCCTCTGGTTCTTCTTGAGGTTCTTCTTCTTCATCATTCTGTCTTTGAGGGTAGCCTTCATCTTCTTCGATATCTTCCCGATGTACTTGCCTAGGAATGTATCCCTTCTCATCAACCACCACATCAATGCTGTCAACAATTCTGCCAAGTCTTTTATTGTAGCACTTGTATGCTTTGCTATGTGGAGAGTAACCAAGAAGAATGCCTTCATCTGCTCTAGGTTCAAGTTTGCCAAGCTGCTCATCAGTATTCTTGATATAGCATTTGCTCCCAAAGATTTTGAAGTGCTTTACCGAAGGAGTTTTACCACTCCAGAGCTCATGAGGAGTTTGAGTGCTGTTCACCCGGACATTTGTCTTGTTGAGAATAATAACCGCAGCATGTGCAGCTTCACCCCAGAAAGTTGCGGGAGTTCCTGATTCATCAAGCATAGCACGAGCCATTTGTTGGATTGTTCTGTTCATTCTTTCAACAACTCCATTTTGCTGAGGAGTTCTAGCTGTAGAGAATTCTCTCCTTATGCCATGTTCATCACAGAAATCGAAAAATTCATTTGAAGTAAATTCCCCACCTCTGTCGGATCTGAGGCACTTAATTTTGTGACCTGATTCATTTTCAACCAAGGCTTTGAAGGATTTGAATTTTTCGAAAGCTTCATCTTTGTGCTTCATAAGTCCTAACCAGACAAACCTGGAGAAATCGTCAATAAATAATATCAAGTATTCCTCTCCTCTAGGTGTTCTTTTCCTGAATGGACCACATGTATCTGTATGTACTAGCTCAAGAGGCATGCTAGCTGATCCTTCCTTCTCTGGAAAGTTAGTCCTGGTTTGTTTTCCAAACTGACATGATCTGCATATGGTGTTGTCAGGAATTTTGATATCTGGAAGATCGCGAACTGCCTGATATTTGCATGCTTTCCTTATTTGTGAGAAGCTTAGATGTCCCAACCTTCGATGCCATAACCAGTGCTCTTCATCCTTGCTCAGATAGCATTGTTGTTGTCCTTCTTCAAATATGTACAGATTATTTGGAGTTCTTTTGCCTTTGAGTACTGTTTTACCTGTATCAAGATCACGAACAAGACATCCATTCGATCTGAAAATAACCTCGGTTCTTTGATCACACATCTGGCTGACACTTAGAAGATTATGCTTCAATCCATCAACATACAAAACATTTCCAGCCTTGACCTTTTCTTTTAAAGGAGCAATCCCTTTTCCTTTTATAGTTGCAGGAGTATCATTTCCAAAAGAAACTTTCTTTCCCTTTTCTAAAGTAGAATAGGATTCAAGTTTTTCTTTATCACCTGTCATATGTTTCGAACATCCACTGTCAATGTACCATAGATTTTCCTGTCCTT
This sequence comes from Pinus tabuliformis, assembly GCA_031772625.1. Taxonomy (NCBI): domain Eukaryota; kingdom Viridiplantae; phylum Streptophyta; class Pinopsida; order Pinales; family Pinaceae; genus Pinus; species Pinus tabuliformis. Next base: position 163,683,748 of record CM062819.1, read on the forward strand.
CTGCATAAAATGCTATCCCACATCTTTCTGTTTGAGGTTCCTTTATTCTCCATGTTTTGGTGCTTGTGGCTTGTTCCTTTTTCCGCTCTTGTTCCTTTTTCTCCTGAAACCTGCTCCTGCATTCAGAGTCTTCATGACCAAAATTATTGCAAATAGAACATTCAACTTCATTTTCAAGAGCCGAAAAGTTGTTATAGGTCCTTTTTGTAATCCCTGTCATACTTCTTTGTTTTTGAGCTTCCCTAGTCATGATTGTTTTATATGCAACACATTGAGCTGCTTTGTGACCAAAGTTATGGCAAGAAAAGCATTGTCCATTGAAGAAGCTTCTGCGGTTATTGAATCTACCAGCCAACTGTTTGTAATTTCTATTTTCATCTATTCTTGAACCAAACTGAGAAGATTTTACCTGTGGCTGGTTGTAGCTTTTGTTCACCCTTAAGATGGATTGCCCCTGATAGTTTCTGTTTGTAATTCGTCCTGCTTTACCTGATTATCTTCATTATTCTTCTGCTCATTTCTTCTTGCTGCATCAAGATAACTTTTTGAGGTGGATGCTTGAGAGGTTTCTCCATTATAGCCCAAACCTGTCTTGTTTAGAGGAGACCGCTGCACATTGATAATCTCATCCAAAGTTTCAGATCCTTTGACAAACTTAAGATTAATAGCTTTTGTTTTCTCAATTTCTTTTCTGAGACCAACAATTTCACCTTCTAGTTTTTCAAGATGTTTTTCCTTTTCATCAATTTGAAATTGTAGAGTATCAATGATCACATTCTTTTCTTCTATACATCTCTTGAGTCTAGTAATTTCATCATAGAGATTATCCACATCTACAGCATCCTCATAATCATCATCTTCAAATGCCATTAACAGCTTATATTTATTACCTTGTTCATCTTCATCACTGTTTGATAAGCCATCACTATCTTCATGGGTGTAGTAGCTTTTCTTATTTGCACTTTGTTTCTTGTTCCATCTAGCAGGTTCCTTTCCTTTATCCTTATAAGGACATTTTGCAGCATAATGACCTACTCTTCCACAAGCAAATCATTTAAAAGGTAGCTTGCCTCTGAACCTTCCAGAACCCCTTTGAAGATTTCTGACAAAGTTTGATTCTTCTTCCTCTTCTTCTGGAACATGGCTTGCTTCATAGTAATCTTCTTTGCCTGATGCCTTAAAAGCAGCTTCCCTTCTGTCTGATGGACCTCCCTTTCTCATTTCATAAGCAGTTAGAATTCCATGTAGCTGAGACATAGTGAGAACACGGAGATTTTCCTTTTCTTCTATTGCAGATACTTTAGATTCAAACTTGGGGGATAATGATCTTAGAATCTTTTCAACTACTATAGCCTCTTTTATTTCTTCACCCAAATTTTTCATACAATTAACAATCTCATCTACCCGAAGAAAATAATTAGCCACACTTTCATCATTATACATCTTGAGAGTCTCATATTGAATCCTGAGAGTTTGAAGTTTAGCTCGTTTTACCTGTTCATCTCCTTCATAGCTCGTGACCATTTTGTCCCATATCTCTTTTGCTGATTTGAAGTGCATTACCTTCATGAATTTTGTTTGGGATATACTTCCTAATAGAGTACTGACTGCTTTTGCATTGTTTCATACTTCTTTTTCTCAGCTGGATCTGTAGGAGTAGCTGAAGGAAAAGCATAGCCTGTTTCTACAATGTCCCAAACTTCTGTACCAAGAGATTGAAGATATGCAGTAACTCTTACCTTCCAATAATTGAAGTTTGTCCCATCAAAAATCGGTGACCTGATTGATGCTTCTCTCTCGTAGTTGCTCATGATGAACGATCTACCTTCAAGCGATCAAGCTTCTCTAAAGGACCTGCTCTGATACCAATAGTTGGAAATAATACTGAGAGGGGGGGTGAATCAGTATTATCTAGCAATTTAACAAATCTTCCTTATTTGATCTTTTGAATTATTCTTGCATATCAGTACCATAAAATAATGAGCATGAACAAAGAAAATAGACAGTCACACCAAAGAACACAAGATGTAAGGTGGAAACCCAATGTGGGAGAAAACCACCTGCTGCAATATGTCTCTATCTTCTTTCAATTTAGAAACTTCTTTTACAATGATTTTGTACTGGTGCAGTCCTTTACCAGTACGCAGGCTGCAACCTGCAGAGAGCTACAACTCTCTCTCTTTCTCGTTTTCCAGTCTACTCCTGGAAGGGAGCTACAACCCCCTACTTTTTTCATAAAGCATCAGATGATCAACAAGTACATAACAGATATAGACCACTACAGATATCAGATCAGCAATAACAGAACTAACCAGAACACCTTATCAACAGAGAAATTCAATCAACAGAACATCTTAAAACAGAGACGTCGTTTTTCCTTCCGTGGCCTGCGACCAGACGCAGTAAGCCTTCTACTACTCTGCGTCCACACGCATATATCCTTCTGCTGCGCTGCGTGCCCACGCACTGTTCCTTTAACTGCTCTGCGTTCTGTTGCTTCAGGGACGCACCCAAAGATACTATCGCGCCGCGTCTTTTGCTACAGAGACGCACCTGAACACACTATCGCGCCGCGTCTTTTTCTTCAGAGACGCACCTGAACCTTGATCGCTCTGCGTCCCCACACAGATCTACAGTCACTGCGCTGCGTCCCAGACGCACCTGAACTTCGTCTGCCCTGCGTCCCCACGCAGATCTCCAGACTCTGCACTGCATCCCGGCGCGCTTTTCTTTCACTGAACCTGCGTCCCTTCAGATATAAATGATATGAAGACTTCAGGACTAACCCAAACAGTCAGATCTACAGATCTGATCATGCGCCATAGAGATCACAGTCCATTAGAAGATTCGCCCTCTTAGATCTGGACTAGATCTCACCAAATAAGATATTCAACCAAAGACAATGCTCAATCCAAATGAACTCCTTTGCTTTATATAGGCAAGCTCCTCCCCAAAACATGGAACAATACCACGATCCGACACCATAGAAACACAAAACCGTCGGCTATATACCACACAAGAAAACCCCACGTGCTTTTTCTCTGCCTTGAAATGTGTGCACGGGGTGGACGCACCCCCTGAACGGCTGGCCAGCGTCTCTGGACGCGGACCCTGCATGGTGTACCTGCGGGTACGCACTGTTATAGCTCCAAATCTCACTCTTATGGTTTGTGATGCTGCACTCATGGCCTAGGGCAACCCCTCCTTCCAGACCTGGTCCAACAATTTAAAAAACAGTGTTTTATTCCCTATACGCGACTTTGCCCTGTGTTAAACGCGTGTACACGCGGGTCTGTCATACCCAACCCGCGTGTATCTATTAAAACACTTAAAAAAATATAATTTCCTCTTTTTCGGGCGGTGATCGCGGGTTTACCTGCTGGATCACCTGTTAGTGCCCGTGGCCCAACTGTTCCCAACCAACTCCTAACTAAAAAACTACTTTGGAGAGGGTATAAAAAGTCTTCAAGGGAAGGCCAATTTCTTAAGAAGGTTTATAGCCAACTATGCCGAGATCACTAAAGGGTTCATGCGTTTGCTACGGAAAGGAGTTCCATTCCTGTGGGACGACTTTGCGCAGCGGTCGTTTGATGCTTTGAAAAAGGCATTAGTCTCTGCCCCGCTTTTGAGTCCACCGGATTACGGTAGAGACTTCCTTTTATATCTCGCTGCAGCAGAATCTACCATTGGTATGGTTCTAGTTCAGGAAGACGATGCTCTTGTCGAGCACGTGATTTATTATTTGAGCCGAGGCTTGATAGGCCCTGAACTCCGCTATTCTCCAGTTGAGAAGTTGGCCTTGGCAGCAGTCCATGCTGTCCAGAGGCTCCGTCATTACATTTTGCTACGCAAAACTTTTGTCTTAGCGGCGGTCAATCCATTCCAATTTGTCCTCAGTAGGCGAGTGATTGGGGGCAAATATAATAGATGGATAGTCATTTTACAAGAATTCGACCTCGAGTTCTTGTCCGCCAAGTCTAAGAAATCTATGGTCTTCGCGGAGCTAATTTCTGAGCTTCCTTGTGGAGAGGATGTTGTTTATGAGGAAAGTTTACCCGACGAACATATATTCCTCATCTCTTCACAAGACCCTTGGTATGGAGATATCATTGTTTATCTCCAGACTTCGAAGTTTCCCTCTACTTCCTCCAAGGATGAACGTCGCAAGTTACGTCACCTGGCTAAAAACTATGTTATCATTGGTGACACTTTATACCGTCGAGGGGTTGATTCAATTCTTCGACGTTGTTTAACCTTAGAGGAAGCAGAGTCTGTTCTTAATGATTGCCACAGTGGAGCTTATGGTGGTCATCTATCCGGGCTTGCTACAGCCCAGCGCATCTTACGTGCCGGCTACTTTTGGCCTTCACTCTTTAAGGACTGTGTGGAAGCGGTAAAACGCTGTCACCCGTGTCAAATTTTTACTCGCAAGATGCGCGCGCATCCAGCTCCCCTTTTTCCCGTTGTCACCGTCGGTCCCTTTACTAAGTGGGGTATTGATTTTACGACTTGTAATCCGCCTTCAGCGGCAAATCACAAGTACATTATCGTGGCTGTAGACTACTTCACGAAGTGGGCTGAAGCCATGCCTACTTATAAGAACGACAGTGACACGGCAGCTTTGTTTCTTTTCAATCAAGTTATCTCAAGATTCGGTATCCCAAGAGAGATTGTCACTGACCATGGCAGTCATTTCCAAAATCAGCTAATGTCCGAATTGGCTTTTAAATTAGGTTTCCGTCAAGAGCATTCGTCTCCTTACTATCCTCAGGCCAATGGACAGGTCGAGGCGGTCAATAAAACTCTTAAGACGATACTCCAACGGACAATCGATAAAAATCGGTCCAATTGGCACATTATGTTGTATCCGGCTCTTTGGGCATACCGAACCTCCGTTAAAACGGCTACTGGTTTTACTCCTTTTCAGTTAGTTTACGGGGTGGAATCTATCTTTCCAGTCGAATGTGAAATTCCATCTCTGAAATTGGCTGTCGAGCTTCTTCCTGAGACTTCGAGTCTCGAGGAGCGCCTAGTTCACCTGGAACATCTCGATGAGCAGCGTCGAGATGCCACCACGACGAATGAAGCCCATAAGAAAAGGGTCAAAACTCAGTATGATAAGTCTGTCCGACCTCGTGTCTTTTCTGAAGGTGACCTTGTCTTGGTCTATGACCAAGATAAGGACGCCTTGGGGGCAGGCAAATTCAAGCCTATGTGGTACGGTCCTTTCATTATCAAACGAGTCTTAGAAAAAGGATCGTATGAGTTAATTGATTTCGAAGGAAACAAGCTGGCGGAGCCCTGAAATGGGCTCTATTTAAAGAAGTATTTTGCTTAGTTTTACCAGGCAATGGCTTCTTTGTATTTTATGTATATTTGTACATATCTTATCGAGCGTTTTCTGATATCAGCACTTTTGGTCTGCTTTGGCAGGTGTTGATGGATGATTTGGTTTATTTTGGATTCGCCGATGGTGCTAGTCGGCACACTCGGAATCTTGCTTCCGCAGCTTGGGTACTTTATTACCCAACTGGTCAGTTGATGACATCGAGAGGCGTGTGTATCGGTCCTGCTTCAAACAATATGGCCGAGTATACAGCTGTTATCAATTTATTATCCGAGGCAATCTCTCATGGGATCGACTCGTTGGTAGTGTATCTTGATTCTCAATTGATAGTGTCTCAGTTAAATAACATTTATCGGGTTAGAGATCCATCATTATATCGCCAATATTTAAGGGTGAGGTTGTTGCAAAGATCATTTATTTACATTAATTATTTGCACATTCCAAGATCTCAAAATTGGTTAGCTGATTCTATCGCTAATCAAGCATTAGACTGGCATATCAATCATTCATCATCATAAAATCATGCATCAAAAAGTCAAACTGTATATATATATATATCGCAAAGCGTCTCGAGTGTACATATGTGTGTCCAAAAATATACAAAATTGGGACTCAAATGCCCATAATCATGTCAGGCATATCTAATGCCTCGGCTCTGGATGAGCAGCTAAATAACTAACTATAGCATTGGCCACGCGCCGAAAAACGCGAACCCAGTCACGTGGCATCCCAACCACATGACGCTGCATATCTGGAGGAAGGTCCTCTATCTCGGCCATCGGTACTTGATAGCTCAATCTCGCCAAGTGTCGCTGGACGTTGGCGAGGGTCCTTTCCGCATCCGCAGCCGCCTCTTCGGCTCCTCGGCCACGCCGTCCGTGCCGTGGGAATCCATCTGGTCGCACAGGCCCAATGTCTGGAACATGATCATCATATCAGTCATTTGGATCTCATCAAAAAATATATTTTTCAAAGTTCATCATTATGCTTGAAAAATCCTAAAAATCATAAAATCATAAAAATCAAAAAAAATCTTACCGATCTCGCCCCATGCTGCGTCTGGTGGTAACACTAGGTCAGGATCTCCTCGGAAATCCAGTCCAGCATAGGGGTAGTCGTCTATGGCGATGATCTGTTGCTCCCACCAAGCAAAAAAGTCGTCGTCGAATGCATTCCTGGGCACTTCCCCACCCCCCAGACGTTTCATCAAGTCAGCCCACCGGCCCATGCGTGGATCACGTGGACTACTGATGGGAACTGCTACCCTGGGGCGGAGTGCGGGAACCTTCTCGAAGAAAAACGTGCATAAAATGGTTCCGTACCCAAAGTTCTTGGTCTGTCCCTTCCTGATAGAAGCAAGCTGCTCCTTCATGTTGGCAAGTAGAGGAGTACACCAGTCAAACACCGTGGTGAGACAGTCCACTGCTACGCTCATGTTTACCCGTGATGCTTGATGTAGCGAAGATGACCCGTTCACTCGAGCTATGGTGAACAGGATTATCCGCAGTGACAAACTCGCCACGTGTGGGATCGAGATCTGACTCCCGACCTTCCGATGACCTGGGCAGTAAAGTTGTACATAGTCGTCTACGCTGAGACTATTCCGGGTCCTGCCCCGGGAGTGGACTACCTCTCCCCTTCGGGAAAGGCCTGTGATGAAATATATATCTTCCACTTCTATCCTGAGTGGCATTTGATCAATCATAAAAGCTTCTTCCTCGACATCCCAATAATCAATAAGTCTCTCGAGCAGACGCACATTTGCTTTCATATTCGGCAACTTGAAGAATTTTAACAATCCGCATCCCCGTAAGGCATCTAATGCCTCATCATTGTCCATAACTTCATTATCTACAGCTGAGTGCTCTCTTTCACGCCATGTGAGAGTCATCCTGGAAGAAAAAATCATTTTCATCCATTAGTTTTTTGTATAAAAAATTTTCGCTGCGCACACGCGGTTTACCCTATCCACAGTCGCGTGTAGGGCCGTCGTATACGCGATTTATATACATCCAACCCGCGTGTACGCCGCAGAGCAATTTTTTGCAAAAATCTAACGGTGAAACATTAATTAAACTTCCTAAAAACTATCACAATTGATTGCAAGACAAGTTTAGTGCTTACCTGGAAGTTTTCGGCAAGTTTGAACGGTTGAATAAGTCACGGGGAAAGTTTGCTCCTTTTGCTCCACAATTTGCTCTCCAAGTCAAACGGTGAAAATGGTAAGTCCAAAATTTCTTTTTATAAGTTTTGAAAATGCAAAATTTTTTCAAAATTTTATTTTGTTTGGTTTCATGTCACTTTTAACTTGGGAGCTTGGAATGTCAAGATTGAGTTGTTTTTCAGGACATTTTGGACATTTTTCGACGGTTCCATGACTGCTGACCCGTCATGGCAGGTATCGTGTTCTCACTGGCATATAGGTTAGGGACACCATTTTTCCGCTGCATTATGCATACTAGCCTCCATTTGACCGATACATCTGCCGTAGGGTCGACCCCATCATGTTATGGTTCGCAAGCCATTTTCACTCGCCGATTCTTTAAATCATGACATGATGGTAGAGCCATCCTTTTACATGGGCATCCTAGTTAGCACCTCACTGACATTTGTTGCCCATGCTGCTTCGTTTTGAGTAGGCTCGGGAGTCCTCTGTAGTCCTGCCATGACTTATGTGTTGAAGACTCATTCTTCTTTGCTTCTTCGCTTCGTTCTGGCCTTATACCCTAGAGGCTCCTATATGTGTTGAGTTGTACTTCTGCATTGCATGTTGACCATTTGCACCTTTTGGCCTATAGCCGGCTTCATTTGGACTCGTGTTTAAGCCCACTTTTGACCATGACGTTTGCAAAAATCAACCTTGCATACCCTCGACCTCTGCAGCTTGACATACCCAGATCCGTGGAAGGGACATACCTCTGAGTGTCACTGACCAGTTTTTCACCTCCCTGCATTGAGCATAGGAACGTTCCTTTCCCAGGAACTAGAGCATCTGTTTCACCGACACTCGTTCTTTCCACTGTACCATAGCATTCTTTTATTCTTTTTCCGGCTTATCAGAAAAAGACAAAAAAATTAAATATTCCAAAAAGAGCGGGAACAGGGACATTATTTCCATTTATTGTTGGCAGCTAGAGTCAGTCGTGTCGCCCTTGAACAAAGTCTCCTCCGCTTGGGTGGGATTTAGTTTGACTTAGGTAAGCCATAACCTTGTTATCGAGTCAGTTCTCCCCCGATTGGTTATCTCTTCCAATCATATGGAGGGTTCGTTCGTGCCTCCTGCATGACGAACTTATACAGATTCATTATATGCTGCCACATAGTCACATTGAGTCGTGCTTTTGTTCAAGGGAAGTTAGCCTGAGTCGGCCTTTCTGCGGTGTCTCTTGACTCATTTTTCAGTCGGCCATCCCTGGTTGTCAGTGTCATGTCTATCACATCAGTTATATTGGTCCTTCACTCGTGCCGGTTTGAGAAGGTCCCCATTGACTTCTTGCTGGCGGGTCTTGTCCTTATCGACGACGACACATTGCTCTGAGGGCAGACCTAGAGACCGCACCCTGGCCCTATTTTCATTATTGATAGGTCACCTTGTGCTCAGCATCGATCAGTATCATGGGTCTTTGACTGAGTGGTTTCCCTTGTGTTCGACATCAGCATACATTATCACACATTGGGATTCGTGCAGTACCTTGGTTTCCATTTGACCCTATTGGTGGATACCTCGCCTCTGTGTCAGCTTTCATTATTGGTTGGTTCAGAGGGTTTCTGCCGTGCGCTAGCCACATCTTGTGTACGCCGGAAACGTACTTCGGTTGGGTTACTACATCTTTTTCGTCCGATTCCTTCCACATTATTGGCCTACGGGTTACACTCGCGCTAGATTGATGGAGGATGCCTTAATGCCTTCCTTCTAGCGGATCTTTCCCTATCGACTCCGACTCATTGCTCTGGGGCAAAGATCTAGAGTCCATTTGGCAGTACCTTGGGGTTTGCAGTCATTAGTGGCAGATTCCTCGCTATCGACAGTGGGAAACCATCATTGTCTCCTGATTGATAGATTCTTACAGGTGTTCGACTTCAGCTCATCTATTCACACTTGTTAGATTGTACTGGGTACCTTGACGCTCATTATCATTATCGGTGAGTAGTCTCGCGTTTGTTAACGGTATACATCAATGACCGGTAATCAAACGATTTCTCACATGGTCGACTTCAGATCATTTATTCCCATGGTGTAGAAATGTACCACGGCGGTCGGTGAAGACCTCAGGTTGTATCAGCATTCATTGGTTCACTTGACAGTTGCTCCAGTTGCTGCTAGTTGATACCATTCCACCTTATATGTTGCAGTCATTCATGGCGACATTCTATATGCTGGCACCTGAGTTTGCAGTGTAGTACCATCCTATTCCATCATGTTCAGTTGGTACCTTATGGGATCAGTCTTTGATTTCAGTGATCCGTTGCATCTTTCAGCATCATTGACAGTTTTATATGTGATATTCAGACATGTACTTACTCATCATGATCAGATGATCCATTATGTATTTTACAGTCATTTATACTTGTATACTTAGTGGATCCGCTTGTACTTGATATGCGGACATGCTTTACTTTTCCTGAGCATGGGTATGCCCGCCTCAGACAGTGTTTCTTTCTGATCTCCTTTCGGTGGCTTGGCAGGCTGAATTCCGGTGAAGTCCTCCTCGGTTTTTCGGCAGAGTTCCTTTCCTTGTACTTACTTAATGCATTTCGGCCATCATGTTCCCCTTCTGACCTCATACATTAGGGGGCATCTGTTATAGCTCCAAATCTCACTCTTATGGTTTGTGATGCTGCACTCATGGCCTAGGGCAACCCCTCCTTCCAGACCTGGTCCAACAATTTAAAAAACAGTGTTTTATTCCCTATACGCGACTTTGCCCTGTGTTAAACACGTGTACACGCGGGTCTGTCATACCCAACCCGCGTGTATCTATTAAAACACTTAAAAAAATATAATTTCCTCTTTTTCGGGCGGTGATCGCGGGTTTACCTGCTGGATCACCTGTTAGTGCCCGTGGCCCAACTGTTCCCAACCAACTCCTAACTAAAAAACTACTTTGGAGAGGGTATAAAAAGACATCAAAGGGAAGGCCAAGAAGGGAGAGAAAGGAGAGCAAGATTATTATGCTGAGATTTTTCCCTTAGACCAGGTCTGAAGTCCTTGGTGCATCCTGCACTTCCCCCATTTTGCATAGGAAACCCTTGTTTCCATGTGTATTGGTGATCATTCATCCTTGACATCATCATTGGGTAAGACTTGGAAGGAGCTCTTGTTGGAGGCTGGAGGCTGGAACGAATCCGGGAGGAAGCTTGCTTGGAGCCTGCTGAAGGTGTTCAGGTGATATCTTTCCGATATATGTACTTTATTTGCCTTTATATATAAAGAAACACGTCTTTGTTCCCGAATAATCTTTCTTTATGCTTATGAGATTCTTGTGTTGAATTCTTATGAAAGTGGTTACTTAAAGATTTTTTATAACTAACTTTATAGCATAAAGATGATTTATATATAAACTTCTATACATGTACTGCTGTATTCTTTGATTTGTTTGTCTTGCAGGTCAAAGAAAGAAGAAGGGAACTCCAAGAAGGGTTTGCACCCTAACGGTCTTCTCGAACGTAGGACCTTAGGTATGTACCCTAAACATTAGAATTTGCTTAAAAGTAAAAAAGATGGCTGTGTGTGTGTGTTTCTTTGTATAAGCAATTTTCAGTCTGGTAGAGTCTTAGCCCAAAGGACCCTAGGGGTATTTTCCCTTCAACCACGCACCTCCTGAACTGGTTTCCTGCGTCCTTCTTAATTTTCAACAAACTGAGAGCCTTGCCACTGGAGTTGCCATCAAGTACAACATCTGTAACATACAGTCATACCAGAAAACATAATGCCAACAATGCAGTCCTTTACCAGCACGCAGGTTGCAACCTGCAGAGGGCTACAACCCTCATAGCTCTTGTACTAGCCGATCCATTTACTAGTACGTAGGTGCCTACCTACAGAATGCTCCAACCTTTACTCGTTTTCCAGCTGCTCCTGGAAGGGAGCTACAACCCCCTCACTCTTGTACTGGCTGATATGTTTACCAGTACGTAGGTGCCGGCCTACGATCTTCCCGGGACCACGTTTCATACATTTTCATACTGGATCCATGAAACTATCACCATTGTAGAACAACCTGCATCATCAATCTCTGAATCACCCAATACTGAATCACTGAAACCCTATCAAGAACACAGATAACATAACAACAACCAGATCCAACTCCATCTTCATACTTCGCATTGTATACACTACTTCGACGAACCCAACCTGCGTTTATACGCTCTTTTACCAAAGCCAACCCGCGTACAGATCTGCAAATTCAAACTTAGAACTCCGCAGCTATATCAGACATCAAAACTTACCCAGATCATAACAATAAACCTGCGCCAATAGATCTAGTCTATCCATAGTCAAACTATAAGAAGATAATCATTCCAAGCCTTGAGATCTCGTTCCATCATTCATCATCCTCCGCATGAGTGAAACCTTGGTTCAGATCACTAACCCATAACCAGCATTTGGATCTCACACTTCCTCAGATCTGCATCACTCACATACACTCTCACTCCTTGCTTCCATACCTTTGCCTAATGATCTTCTCCTTATATAGCCTTAGGCCCTTCATAATACCATGGTCCAAAACAATAGTAACACAATACCATCAACCTCAAAATGAGGGATCGACACACCCGTCGAGACACCAAGGTCCAAAACCTTAGGCACAACTTCCAAGGAATAACCGTCGTGGACCAAAGATAAGTTTTCCACATACACACGCTTTTACTGAATCCAACTAGCGTGTACACGCGACTTGGGCTTAACGAACTTGCGTGTATGAACTTTCTTGCCATGTTGTACTAAGATCTGTCCTCTGATTAAGTTGCCATCACCTGTACCAACCTCTGAGCACCTGTACCAACCTCTGAGTGAGTTTCCATCAAGGACAACACTTGAATCATAATGCCAACAATCTCCCCCTTTGGACTTGATGGCAAACACCACACCAAGTCACTCTCCCCCTTTGACATCAAGGGCAAAGGGCGGACCAAGATATTCTCTTCTTTGGTATACCTTTTGCTGTCCATACTCCCCCTGAGTACCTGCTGAAATCTCCAAATGTGCTCCCCCTTTGTGTATGCCAAAGTGTACCAATCTATCCATCCTGCTCTTGCTGAATTGTGTTGTTCATGCTCCCCTTGACTGTAGGCAAGATCTGCAAAAGATGTTCTTCAAGAAGAACAAATACTTATACATCATAGAAGACCTTCCTATCACCAAAAGACTCAATACATACATTCATCACCCAACCTAGTGGGGATATACCAATATTGACTCATCCACCTAACCATGTGGAGATACATTAAGAGTTTACTCATGATAATACATGAACATTACATCATTCATCCCAGGAATAGTGGGGAAACCAACATAGTCCGTTACATGACCTTGATATCATAAAAGAGATACATGACATAGTGATGAAATATTTAGACCAAGACTTATGAAGGCCATCATGATCTGTACCATAAACATCAGCCTGCAATACCATTCCTTTGATCGAACAGCAAGATTTAGCTTCATAGACTTTATCAACAACTTCTAACCATAATGCCAACAATGCATTATTTGACGTATATGCTCCCCCTGAGCAAGTATTAAAACATTTCCAGACATCCTCAGCAGACTGTAACTGTTAACCAATAGAGCATATACTGGACTGGATCATATCAGACCCCTTTTCTGAGTCTGTCCCCACTGCTTTTTCACAAACTGACATATACGCGACTTTTCAGTGTGAAACGCGCGTATATACGCGGCTATACTTCATGAAACTTGCGTATGAGAATTAGAACACTGAAGTTTTACACCTTCAGCTCCCCCTGAGTCTGTTATGTCTGTGTTGTGCTGAGTACCCTGTGCTGTGCCACATTTTTCTGACTGAACTTCCTTCTTCTTCCATATCTTCAAGCATGTTGATGATTTCTTCTTATCATGAGCTTTGTTCCTGCAATCCTTTTCTCTATGTCCAAACTTGTTACATGCATAGCGTCTTACATGTTTCATATTCCTCCTATAGCAATCAGCAGCTTTGTGGCCAAACATATTGCAAGAAAAGCAATATCCATTAAAGTACCTTGAATGTAATGATGTTTTTGCATGATGGTCTTGAAACCTTCTTCTTCTACATATGGCTGCAACATGTCCAAGATTATAACATTCAACATTATTCATGGGAGGAGTAAAAGATTTTCTTTGAGGAGCCTCTTTCCTTGTTTGTTGATGGAGTTGTCCTTTCATTTCCTTGATGAGCCTTTCAGACTTTGCATTAGAGTTTCTTGTCTTACTTTGTGAACCAGATTCACCTTCAATAGACTCATGAAAACCAAGTCCAGTTTTGATAGCAGGGGACCTTTGACTAATAAGAATATCATCCAAGACTTTAGAGCTATCTTGAAATCGTAAAAGCTTATCCTTTTCTTCTAATTTACTTTTCAAGATATTTACCTCAACTTGATGTTGTTCTTCTTTTTCCAGACATTGCTTCTTCAAGGTCTCTTCAGCTTTCCTTCCTTCATCCAACTGATGCCTTAGTTCGAGGATCTCGTTCTCTTGCTCTTTATTCAGCGCTAGCAGCATTTGTCGAATTCTGGATTCACATTCCAACTGATCTTTTAATATGATGATTTCTTCTTTGAGGGCATTCTCCATTTTGCTAGGTAGATCTATGATTTGATCTGGTGCTTCATTTGCTTGTCCATCTTCAATCTGAGGTGATTCAGGATCTGAGTACTTGCTTCCACTCAATGGCAGGTTGTCATTGTTCTTTTGAGCTGTCTTCTTCTTCTGACGTGCTTTCTTCCCCATTGCTCTACGAATTTCCTTCAAGCGATCAAGCTTCTCTGAAGAACCTGCTCCGATACCAATTGTTGGAAATAATACTGAGAGGGGGGGGGTGAATCAGTATTATCAGATCAGATAAAAATTTTCAATTTCATACTCAGAAACATATACGCGACTTCAGTTAAGTGAACCCGCGTGTGCACGCGACTGTGTCTAAAGCAACTAGCGTATATTCAGAGATCTTAAGATTCAGTTAGCTTATCTTCAGTAAATGCATCAGAACATTATTAATCATGTTAACAGTAAACAGGTGCAGTATAACAGAACAGATCATCACACATAATGAACACCATGATATAAGGTGGAAACCCAATGTGGGTGAAAACCACCTGCTGCAATTTGTTTCTATCTTCCTTTAATAAGAAACTTCTTTTACAATGTACTGGTGCAGTCCTTTACCAGCACGCAGGCTACAACCTGCAGAGGGCTACAACCCTCATAGCTCTTGTACTAGCCGATCCATTTACTAGTACGTAGGTGCCTACCTACAGAATGCTCCAACCTTTACTCGTTTTCCAGCTGCTCCTGGAAGGGAGCTACAACCCCCTGGCTCTTGTACTGGCTGATATGTTTACCAGTACGTAGGTGCCGGCCTACGATCTTCCCGGGACCACGTTTCATACATTTTCATACTGGATCCATGAAACTATCACCATTGTAGAACAACCTGCATCATCAATCTCTGAATCACCCAATACTGAATCACTGAAACCCTATCAAGAACACAGATAACATAACAACAACCAGATCCAACTCCATCTTCATACTTCACATTGTATACGCTACTTCGACGAACCCAACCTGCGTGTATACGCTCTTTTACCAAAGCCAACCCGCGTACAGATCTGCAAATTCAGACTTAAAACTCCGCAGCTATATCAGACATCAAAACTTACCCAGATCATAACAATAAACCTGCGCCAATAGATCTAGTCTATCCACAGTCAAACCATAAGAAGATAATCATTCCAAGCCTTGAGATCTCGTTCCATCATTCATCATCCTCCGCATGAGTGAAACCTTGGTTCAGATCACCAACCCATAACCAGCATTTGGATCTCACACTTCCTCAGATCTGCATCACTCACATACACTCTCACTCCTTGCTTGCATACCTTTTCCTAATGATCTTCTCCTTATATAGCCTTAGGCCCTTCATAATACCACGGTCCAAAACAATAGTAACACAATACCATCAACCTCAAAACGAGGGATCGACACACCCGTCGAGACACCAAGGTCCAAAACCTTAGGCACAACTTCCAAGGAATAACCGTCGTGGACCAAAGATACGTTTTCCACATACACGCGCTTTTACTGAAGCCAACTAGCGTGTACACGTGACTTGGGCTTAACTAACCTGCGTGTATGAACTTTCTTGCCATGTTGTACTAAGATCTGTCCTCTGATTAAGTTGCCATCACCTGTACCAACCTCTGAGCACCTGTACCAACCTCTGAGTGAGTTGCCATCAAGGACAACACTTGAATCATAATGCCAACACGGGCTTGTCGTAGATCCTGTTCAGTGGGAGATCTGTGGGATCGATTTTGGTGGTGAAAGAAGATGGCGAGCAGTGGAAAGATAGAGATCGAGAAATTTAATGGTCAGAGTTTTGAGTTGTGGAAACTTAAGATGGAGGATCTATTGGTGGATAAAGATCAGTGGATCATGGTAGATCTGGGTACTAAACCAACGGGAGTGCTCGATGAAGAATGGAAGAAGTTGGATCGGAAGGCAAAGAGCACAAAATGATTGTGTGTCTCAGATTCAATATTGTTGAATGTATCAGGGGGAGCTATAGCAAAGGATTTGTGGGACAATTTAGGGACTTTGTACCAATCTAAGTCTCTAGTGAATAAACTGTTCCTGTAGAAAAAGTTGTATAACCTGAGGATGAAAGATGGAGACTCGGTGACAGAGCATCTGAACACATTTAATACTGTGGTAAGTCAGTTAGCATCTATTGATATTAAAGTTTTAGATGAAGATAAGTGCATCAGTTTGTTGTGTTGTCTACCAGATTTGTGGGATAGTCTGGTTATTGCAATAGGTAGCAATGCAACTGCCTTGCAGTTTGATGAAATAGTCTCATTCTTGTTGATGGAGGAGATGAGACAAAAAAATATGGAGAGCCAAAATGGTGATGCCTTGTCTATATGAGGACAGTCCCAGAACAAAAACAAAAATAGGTCATCAAGTGGTAGATCTAAATCTAGAGGGAGATCTAAATCTCTAGGAAAACCTGTAAAGGTGGTGTGCTGGAAATGCGGAAAGGAAGGGCACTACAAAAGGGATTGTAAATCTAAAGCTCCTGATAAAGGAAAGGGATCTGATGATGCTCCTTCTGCAGAGGCGAAAACCACCTCAGATGAAGGTGGGGATGTGTACTTGGCTTCTTCAAGTACACATGTAGATCATGAGGCATGGTTGATTGACTCAGGTGCATCCTTTCACTTCACTCCCCATAGAGAGTGGTTTTGTGAGTATGAGAAATACCGTGGTGGTGATGTATTCTTAGGAGATGATAGGAAGGCTAGAATCATTGGTCGCAAAAAAGTAAAGTTGAAGTTGCAAGGTGGAAGGGTTAGAACACTTCCGAGTGTTCTGCATATTCCTACATTGGCTAGAAATCTGATTTCTGTAAGCAAGTTGGATGATGCAGGTGTAAAAACAGTGTTTGAGAAGGATACCTGCAAGATGGTTCGGGGAGCACTGGTATTGATGCGGGGAGTTCAGATTGGAATTCTATATAAGCTGCAAGGTAGCACGGTTATTGATGGGTGCAACAGTTCTGTTGTTCCTGAAAGTGGAGCAGATGGTGTTCTGGTTCAGTTATGGTTTCGTAAAGCATTTCACCATTTCACCCTTTCACCCCTCCCACTCTCTCAGCCTTCATGCTTTAGGGGGCATCTATTACACAGTACTTTGTCACTGACCCCGCATTCCATAATCCTGGGTAGAGTCTGTCCCTGAATGGCATCCGTTCTATGTCATACATCAAAATATGTGTCCACATCTTCTATATCACTTAAAAATATCAACCATGCTCGTTAATCATGAATTTGGCCCTTTTTTCCTATGTTTCAAGATCATCGCAAGACATCAGCATTCTGTCTGTGACGATGGACCAAGGTGAACCAGAACCTCACGACATTGTTGCAAGAGTACATCTGTTCTCTGCGATGGTCGGATTTAGACATCGTCACAAGTCATTAGTATCCTGCTTACGACGATAGCTCTAAATACACTGTTGCCTTATGTTGATGTCTTTGAGTCCTAGTTTTTGACTCGCGACGACCCAGATATGGCGAATTAGTTCAAACAAAATGTTTCTGGGTGGTTCTGGAACTGGTTGTTGGGTTAAGGAAGTTCGCCTTTCCTCCTTTGAGATGGTGGTTCTACCTTTTGAGTAACCTCCCATGAAGATAATCTCCCTCTCCCTCATTTGTGGAGGCTCCTCCTCTTATAAAAGCATCCTCCATTGCTATGATCAGCTAGTTTTTTGGTAGTGAGCAAATTAGCTAGTTCTTGGTGTTGGATTGTTAGTTTGCAGTGTGAATTGTTGATAGTCTAGCAATTGGTTGTGGATTGTTAGTGTGATTGCCTTAGCCTTATACTAGTGCTTTTGGGTGAGAGAGAGAGAGTTATCATCCTCTTTGGGAGACCTTGGAGAGTGAATGCTGACGGAGACACACTGATTGGACCCTTCAAGGAAGCTTGCGACGTCAAGGCATGGTTGTAAGCTTTACTTTTGCTCATATTAATACAATCAATGGTTACTTCCTATATCTTGTATGAAATATATTTGATAGCTTATGGTTCCTTGACTCTGTAAGTGAATAGTTCATTGTTGTGCTCTATTATGTGTTTTGTTGTTCTCTTATGTTGTTTCAGGTGAACTACTCATCAAGGAGAAGAAAACGATAGCTGGAGCAACGTAATGAAGACTACAGCAAACGTCGACATAAGGTAGGCTCTTTCAACAATGACCACTTAAGGAATTAGCTATTGCATTTGTTTTGCTGTGACTAGACCCACTCTAGGGCTAGAGGGGTTGCCTCTGTCCACAGAGGGAACTTTACCTACATCACAGAGTTTAATGACATTTCATTTAATTAAAGTTAAAAGAAAAAATAATGTATACACCTTTGAGATAAATCTCACCCCTCTATCTTAACTACTACTAAAAATATTCGATGGATATTTTGTGAGGTTAAATCCCTACCACTCACGCAATAATTATTGATAATTAAATTAAAATTATGGAAGTTATAATTCAAAATACACATAGCCCCAAGGGTTAGCTCAGTTGGTCAAAAACCATGCCTCACCATCTGGAGGTCACAGGGTCGATTCTACCCGAAGCCCTTGGGGTTAGGTCTTGCTAGTAGGCCGAGGGGCGATTAGCCTAGATTTTCCCATGGACGTAGCGAGCACTCACTGACCAGGGTTTTCGTGAACCACAGCGTAGAAAAAAAAAAAAACACACACACACACACCTATGGACATAGTTTTAAATTATTTACTAATAATACCGTTATATAGAAAGAAAAATCGTGTGATTGGAGTGCTCTACTACCAAAATATAAAAATCCCCCCTCCCTCCATCACGAAGTGCAAGCTAAATGTATAACATGAGGGGCATTGAGCATGATTTAAAATTACAACAACATGGCTGCAATTATGCATGTGTATAAAAGCTATATAAAATCCACAACCCAAAACTTAGTCAAGAAATGTTGCGGAAGGTGTTGTCAGTTAGTTATATGTGTTTCTCACTATAGCTAACTCAATCCTTATTCCTTGTCACTATTTCTTTTTAAAAATCCCACATCTTGCCCTTAGTCCCTTTAGACGGTTTCCTTCAATGATATCAGGCTAAATCCCCCTTTTTGTGGGAGAAATTTAAGGTTAAAATTGGATGGTAAAGATTAAAAGGGAGGATGATGATTGATGCATCTCCATGGTTTACTATAGAATCTCCCTTCTGATTCCAAAATATACATGCCTATCGACTTAATTATCCTTCACTAAGATATAAAAGTAGCACAACCATATAAGTAAAATCGTTGTTGTCAAATACTTACCAATATTTACTTATAACACAATTATATATCTATATATATATATATATATACATACATACATCCTTATTAAGATATATAAATATGCATCGTTAAGGGAGGGTTTTTCCTCATCCCTCAAAAGCACAAGCTCTTCAATTTCGTAGTGAAGTAAGGTTCTCCTAAGCCTTAGACACAAAGCCTTTTTGTACCTCTCTTTAAAACTGGGGATAATGGCATTCCCTCGAATAACACAACTATTATGATCATCCATATTTTAGCCAAGATGTATGGCTTATTTTGGAAAGAAGATTGGCCTATGGATTGAAAGCCATGGTAAAAGAGTTAAAGACGAAGCTGGGATTAGGAGGCATTATTCACTTATTGACCATCTCGTTACTCTCATGATCATTTCATATGAGTGCTACAATAATAAGACTAATCTCATATGTTGTTTTGTGGACTTTAGAAAAGATTTTGACACCATTCTCATGACAAATCTATGGGAGAGGTAATCGCTCATCTCAAGTTGAGGGTTATTGTGACGAAGCTATATGAGAATATTATTACCAAGCTTAAGACCATTGAGGGCTAGTTAAAATAAATTAATTGCAATACTAGAGTCAAGCAATGGTGTCCCTTGTCCCCTATCATTTTTGGTATTTACATTGATAAGATTGAAGAGTGTTTAGAAGATGCGGGACATGTTGGCCCCACACTCACTAGTATAATCATAACTCTTCTCCTTAATGCTAATAATATTGTTCTTTTGGAAAAGATCCATGTCAATCTTGTCAAGAAACTAAGAATCCTCCTAGATTTATGCTCCAAGATAGGTATGACTATTAACACTCACAAGACTAAAGTCATGATATTTAAATCTAAAACAATTACCTATGATAATTTTATTTACGATAATAACTACTTGGAGGAAGTTCCTTCATACAAATATCTGATAATCAACATCCATCATTAGCTCAATTGGAATTATAGCATTGAGAAAATGATAAGTGGAGGATGCAAAGATTACTACGAGCTTGAAAACAATTGTAGGTTAGTAAATCTTTGGATTTTGGATTAAAAACAAAAACTCCTCTTTGAGGCCCTTTTCAACCCTATGATTTTATATAGATGCGAGGTTTGGAATTGCAGTTCATCCAAAGAACAATGGGGGAAGATTGATCATATCCAAAAGTAGTTTGTAACCTACAACCCTAAGATTAAAGGAAATAATCCCTACACTATCCCATGATTGGAGCTAACATTTCTCCAATTGAAAGCATGGCTATGACTAGGTAAATCATGGATAAGAAGAAAATATACAACGTGAAAACCTAGAGGTTTCATAAAATCGCTTCTAACTCTAGCCAAAACCCCCATCTTCAGCTCAAGCGAGGATGGCATAAGGATGCCTAATCTTGGTTAGACCATTGGGGGATAAAGGAGGAGTGCATCTTACAGAATAAGGATAATATTACAAATATTATTACTTCCAAATTTAAGGCAAAGTTGTAGGGTGATTAAATATTTGGAGGGAAAAATGAAACTACGATATTATAGGGAGGTGATCAACCGCAATCTTGAAAACCATAATTGTTTATTTGTCTTCACTAGTGTTAAGAAGAAAATGAACATTGCTAAGATAAAGACTAATTCTTATGAGCTCCATAGTGGAACTTGGCATTAGTCTATTCCCAAAATTCCATGGGAAGAAAGAGTTTGTTAGTTGTGCGATACTAAGAGGGTTGAAGATAAAAAACACTTTCTCTTAGATTTCCTAGCTTATAGTGAAATCGATTCTAATTTCAAAAATATATGTCACACTACCAACCTTATCGACATGTTAAGGCAACAAATCTATGTTGATCTAGAACACTTCTCTCACTTCTCTTTGGGCATAAAAATAATATATTAAAATATTTTGATTAATTTCTTACTTTCTTAAAATTAGATAAACCATATTAATTTTAATGGATATTAATCATTAACATCATCCTCCTCAATTTTTTTAACAAAACTTTAAAATCAAATCAAAACATTGCACTTAGCCTTTCTCTATCCTTCAACCTTGTGATAACAAAAGAAAATGTCTTTATGCAATACTAAAAATAAAAACTTATTGATTAGACAATACCAACTTCAACTTGACCGACCGCCACATACCTTTCATTGGCCCATTACCAAGAGTCCCCTTAACCGTGGTTAGAAGCAAGACTTAACTTTAACCCTATGTCAAAATCAATAACAATGAATAATACTAGCAATTGCCCCTAAAGGTGCAAAGATACATCGAAGGAATATTAGTTGTTCATTCACAAGTTGTCAAAATGTACATCTTAACATCATGCCTATCTAGCCCAACCCCACAGATCGACACCTTTTACCTTCCACCCACGTTTCTTTAGCCAACTTGATAGACATTTAATCAAAGTAAATGATAGGTACAAGTCTATCAAAATTATTCATCCTATGTCAGATTTTTTTGGACCACAACAATTAATTAGATTAAATATTTTAGTCACAAAATAGAAAAACAAAAAAATATTTGTCCAAAGACAGAACACCGAATTTGCTTCTAGCAGAAACCCTAGTTCAGCGCTGCAAAATAAGAATTTTTAAAAAATATTTTTTGGTCCTTTTGGGTTGTCTTTTTATGTTTATGGGTATAAATCTATCCAAGACATGAGCTATATTATCAAAGCCAACCCAAAGTAGATTGAGCATGTACTTGTACAAAAAAAATGTTGCATTTCATACTAGTATCACATTTTGGTACAACAAAGACTGATACATTATAATCCTTTTATGGCAAAATCCATTCAATTCATCATTATTTGCAAACTTATATACTAGTTGAATCCTAAACAACAATAATTTTTGTTCTTACAGTGCCATGATTCAAAGTTCTGAGAAAAGTTTCCAGCGACTCCATGACTAAAACAATAAGAGCATGAACACAATAAAAATTAGTGTTCTAAAGGGATTCAATCAAATTGACATCAATGCACTAGATAAAAATTGAATCTAAGAACTTTTAGATTTCAAGGATAGGCCACGATAAACAACAAAGAGATGAGATTGAAAATATCAACCTTATATAAAAGGTTTTCATTTTTTCATAATACTAATAACTTGCAATGTTAAATTGGATTGGTTCTAAAAGGGATAGTTGATGAAACTTTAAAAGTATTTTATTGGTAGAAAAATGCAAAAGTAGTGTTATTTTAACCTAACTATGATTGAGACACAAACAAAAATGCTATAACATAACCATGAGATTAAGACCAATGGTTAATGGTTGCAGGGACTATACTTTCCCTAACCAGTAACAAAATGATAATAAGTTTATAGTATTCATCTCTCAATGCAAAGACCAGATAAAAAATATTAAAAAATATTTGTATTCATGTTATGTGTATTTCACCCTAAATAGAAAATGAACAAATGTAATTAAAGGTTAAGGGAAATACTTTTTTTTCAAAAATAGATTTCAGGGCATAATCTACCACAAATGGATGAAGGTGTGAAAAAATTATCCTCAATACCAAATTTTAGAACCATAGGATGAGATAACATGGGGCCTATTATGGTTTATTAAATATTTGGACATCCCTCAAATACAAATTTATGGGGATTCCAAAAGTATGATAGATCATGTTAAGGGGAAGAATAACATTTTGCAAAATTCTCTATAAGGTTGGCTGAGGCGTATAAAAAGCATATGGAATACCCTTTAACATCCCCCCATCAGAATATTAGCAGGGCTCACAACAAGATAGTGGATGAATTGTCAAAGAAAGGATTACCAGCCACAGAAGATGGCATGTATATCCTGATAAAAATAGGATCAGACGAGACAAAAGTAGAAAACCTCAAGCTGTCGAGATAGACCACTAAAGATCACCACAAAAAAGCAGAACATCAATGCAGATAAGTTCCTTGAAAATCTTTGTATTTTTGTTAAAGTTTTGTACATTTTTTGTATTTCATTTTGTATAGAAAAGAAAGAGGAATGGCTACTTTAATGTAGGTATATACAGAACATGTAAATGATCCGAGATACATCCTAGTTTTATAGACTCACATAGTTAATATCTGTGATATATTGTGGATGAGGCTGAGAATATATAGATTCATAGACACTGTTTTATATTTAGCAGATAGTTTTAGATGTCTATATGTTGAGTATTTACTCCTCTATGTAATCAAATTGTGGATATCATGGGATCTATGAGGACGATCTGTCCTTCATATGTACATACTGTTTTAATCATAATATAAAACATATGGGTTTTTCTTGCTGAAAATGGGATTAAATCCTGTGACTGATTATTGTATGCTCGAGCAACAAATTAAAAACACTCATTTTCATTAGACTATGCTTGCATTATAGAACCATATAAAAACAATCGCAGATCGTGAGATGATCAAATTGGAATGCCATATTTTGAGGCATATGTGCCTTAGTTTTAGTTGAGGAAGAGAGTGCAACAGGATTAAAATAAGTACGTGAATGTTTTCAAACGACGAGATTAGGTGGAAAAAAGAGACAACATGCATAGTAGAATTCCTACCATGAAATTTTCTAGAGCTAAGTTCATTACTGCAGTTAACATTTTTGAATTTGTTTATGAGGATTTATGCTTTTAAGTTGTGTTTTTAGGGTATATGGATTAGGTTTTGAATCTGTATGCGAAAATTTATGCTTTTAAGCTGTACTTTTAGGATCTCATATACTATAATGTAGCACTCAAGGAATTGCCAAATGTTTGTACACTAGAGAAATATATATATCATTTCCATGTTGAAAGAATAAAACAAGACCATAACAAGTAATGTGAATTACTGCCATCTATCTTGAAGAAACATTTACATAAGATCGTATAACAAAATAATGACATTAAATGATAAAACCCTAGAGGTATAACACACAAATCAACAAATAAATGAGATTAGAAGATAAATTTATAGCTCAAAAAATACCATTTTCTTCTAGTTCCTACAAGAAAACAATCCATAAAAATGTGAAATTGAAACTTTACCTCAATTTTTCCATTTTTTTATTCAAATTAGCCTACAATTGGAAAAAACTAAAACTCAAATAAATAATTTAAAAAAAATATAACCTTACCAAAAAGAGAAAATATATGAAAATAAAAATAAAACCTATACCTCAAATAAACAGTGTTTGCCCAATCAGTATTTGCCCAGTGAAAGCTGACAAAAAGAACACTTTCAATATAATTAAATATTTTTTTCTGGAAAATATAAAACTAAATAATTATGTTAAAAATTAAAATTTCACTTTCAAAATATATATAATTTGAAAATAATATAAAACATCGAAAAGTAATATTATAAAATTAACTCCGTCGCAATGTAAACTTTCACATAATGATATCTTATTTTTATTTTGAATAGTTTTTTATAAAATTACTCTTATACTTATGACAGGTCACATTGGAAGAAAAGAATTAAAAAAAAAACCGCGATTGAAATAAGGAATAGCAGTTAAAATTAAATATTTAAATTAAAATCATTTTGTTTCAATTTCGATGCATTTCAAAACTTAAATTGATCGACACATCGGACACGCCGGGCGGCTGGGGCCGTCGAATCTCCACCGATAGAAATTCAAAAGGAAAGCCACGTAAGCTCATTAATTAAATCGCTTACATCATATCCTGTGGCCGCTAAGCTGGCGAAAAGATTCCCTCTTTTCTGGCGGTTTCCTGCTTGTTAAGACTTCCATCCCCGTTGTTGCTTTTCAGTTCATTGGCTGTTTAGTCCTTTTCTTAAATAGTTTAATTTGTTAAAATTAAAACCGAAGATGACAATTGAACAGTGTGAATATTTTTTAAAACAACGAAAAAATGTATTTTTATTAGTCAATTTGTAAATTTTTTATGATTACATCTTTGTCAGGTTTAATTTTTCATTTTAATAAAAGATAATATAAAATTTAAATTTAAAATTTCTAATTTAATGAATTTTTTTTTTTTTATTTTTTTTTTCATCACAACGAAAAAGCATCATAATATTATATGGAGAGAATATAAGGTTCCAGATTGTACAAATAACCGCGTTCAGGCGCTGTAGGATCTTCATTTTGAATATACATCCTGATGACAAAAATATTCCAAAAAGAGCATTAGTCTTAAACAAAACCATGAATATATGCGACACATACAAGACCAATTCAGATATGAAAAACTAGATCAGAGATACCGTTGGGCATCCATATATCACGACATGTTCAGACATTAGAAGCAAGAGATGAAAAGGAAGAAAAAACCATAGAAAAGTCAACATCCAGGAATAGAGAAATCCTGGATGAGCCAGGAATTCTCGTCGAAAATAACCTTCATGGACCAGGTCCCTGTCCCAAGAAGCAGACCCTCCTTTGACAGGCAGTCTGCTTGCTGATTTTGAGCACGACAGATGTGTTGAATTGAGCTATCTTTCATGAGTCCCCAGTAGAACATGATCCTGTCCAACCATCCTGCTAGGTGGGGGGATCTGATGTGACTCGATCCCATGACATGATCAATCACAGATTTGGAATCACCAAAAATAGAAATAGTCTGGATATCAAAAAAGATACAAAAAGCGAGAAGACCTGCTAGGGCCCGCACCTCAGCCAAGCTATTGGTACCGCTCCCTCCATTCCATGAAATAAAGTATTGCAGATTCTTGTCCATTATGATATGAACCCCACATCCACAGATATTTTGTTGTTCAGCACCATCAAAAAACGCCTTTGGAATCTCTGAGTGGAAGCATACATCCTCTGTTCTGATGCCTTTCTTTATTTTGGGCTGCTTTTTTGGAATAGTATCATAGACAGATATGATTTGCTGTAGGATAGAACTGAGGGGGATCTTTGATTTCTTGAAGATCTTGTTGTTCCTCCATTTCCAAACATACCAAAGGACAATAATAATCATGGGCCTCCATGAGTCTTTTTGCGCACTCCACCAATCAAAAGCTGCCTGAGTAGAAGCAAAAACAATGAGAGGGAAACCATATAGATTTGCCAAGACCTGCCAGATTTGCATCGAAGATTGACATTGGAAAAACATGTGGAAATTGGATTCCTCGTGAGAGTCGCACATCACACATCTGCTCGGCCCGTGCCAATTCCTTTTCCTCAGATTCTCCCATGTCAAATTTTTGTTGTGGAAGACAAGCCACGAGAAGAAAATTAATTTCGGAGGGCAGCCTGTCTTCCATAAGAGCGGAGGAAAAATCGAACTAAAACGAGGGGACTTTGGGTCAAACAGATCAGCGTAAATGTCTTTTACTTGAACCACCATGTTTGCATTTGGAACCGTCCAAATCAGATAGTCTACTACCCTTGTACGATGAAAGCCACAGCCTTTCAGAGATACCATGACGGATTTCCAAAGCCCAGCCAGAGAAACCGGCATGCCGAAATCATTGGCCTCTTTCCAAAGGGGGATAGGACCTTGCCAAGCTGAAATGAGCTTGTCCCAAGTAAAAATACCAATTCTGTGGAAAAAACTAAGAAGTTCCTCAGGAATGGAAATGCCCTCCCGGCCACCCATGATGGGGTCTATGCCAATAAGAATTCTGTTGCCAGATTGTAATTTCCACTTTAAATTTTTTAGAAAATATTGCTCTATTTTTCGAAAACTGAGCCAAATAGCTGATCCATATTTTGATCAATCCTACCTTTCCTGTACCAGAATTCTATATCCCTTCCTTTCATATATTTCTTTTTGATAGAGTTGCTCCACGGCCCTTCCCCGAAGATCCCCCTCCACAAAGACTTACAAAGGAGAGCTTTACCAAAGACCCTCAGATCCAGTAATCCCCAGCCTCCTAAACTCTTGGGCGAAGCTATCTTTTCCATCCTAGAAAGGTGATATTTCTTCTGATGAGATTTACCGCCCCATATAAAATTTGCAGAGATCTTGTTCATTTTGTGTATTATACTTGCAGGGAGGAAGAAAATATGAGCCCAGTAAACAGCCAGTTGCGATAAGACAGCTTGAGTTAAAATAACTCTACCCGCCAAGGAGAGACACTTGAATTCCCAAGCCGAGATCTTTTTGTAGTACCTGTCAATCATCCACTGCCAGTCCGCACTAGAGTAACTGTTGGCCTTTAACTGAAAACCCAGGTACTTTACACCATCCTTGATCAGCCTCGACTCTATTCCAAATAACTCAGAGACCCAATTCACCATTTCCATATTGGTGTCGTTGTGGAAAAGAACAGACTTAGCCTTGTTTATATGTAACCCTGTTGCGCTTTGAAATCTATTAAGGATATCATAGAGGCATGTCCACGATGCCCTGCAGAGCATAGCAAAAATAAGCACATCATCAACAAAAAGATTGTGTGAGATGAAGTTTTTCCTGCATATCTTTACGGGCCTGCACCTATTTTCTGAGACCGCCTTGTTAATTAAGCTATTCCAAAAAAAATAATTTATATTAATTTATAATGTAAAAAAATTACTATTGCAAATATAAATTCGTATTAAATATTTATTACATAAATATTTTTATATAATTAAATAAAAATAAATAAATAATTAGATACCAATTTTTTTATAATTAATAAAAATTTAAAATTAAATTGTAAATACACATCCATATATTTTGAAATTGAAAAGAAATTTTGGATTGAAGGATGAGAATATGTAAAATTGCCATCTTATCTTTTACAATCAACCATACAACTTTAAATTCACGCTCGTTGAGATTAACAAACTCAATCCGATCGACACTTTGCATAGTAATGAGCACAAATGTTTCTAATCCAATCCCAATTCAGGTGCACTGGGAATCTCATTCAATTGTCTCTCTCGGCTTGCATTCCCACGCGAAAAAGTCGGAATTCATGGACGCGTCGGTGGGGACCATGTAGCCATGATTCCTTCTCTACCATTTTGACCCGTTATTTGTTTGTGTGTGTGATATAGAATATTATTTAATTTTAATGTCGTTATTTGTTTGTTTGTGTGATAAAGATATTATTTAATTATTATTTAATTTTAAAGTTGTTAGTCGTTAGTTCGTGTGATAGAGATATTATTTAATTTTAAGGTCAAAGTCAAGTTAGATATTAAATTAATATATGATATTTTTGCTTCTGAGATAATGATTTATTTTTGGATAATTATTTGATTGTTAAATCTAAAGACATACATATTCTATTTCTTTTGTTTTTGAAACACATGCTCCTATAACCATTAGATCCACTCAGACTATATTAATATATGCTTTCTTAAACTTAGCTATAATAATAATGTTTATTAATTATTTAAATTATTATTAAAATTTCATTTACTTAATAAAATATTAATTAATTAAATTAATTATTAAATCTAATTGATACGGTTTTAATTTATATGGGTGCGTTAATATATACTTTGTTTTATGCGAAGTGTGATATTAACAAGTGCCGCTTCTTTTAAGTAGCGATTGCCATACGATTAGAGCAGTCAACAAGCGGCAGAAGAAAAATGGATCTTGATTTGTGTGATTGTGAAATTAGGGTCATCTTTGTCCATTGAATTCCCGACACGAGCTTTGAATTTTGCATTACTCACTATATTCCAATGTCAATGGATTTTCCATTCATAAGAGGGAACTGAACTTCCAAAATTCAGGGGGTTTTATTTATAAATAAGGCATAGCTCTTTCTATAGAACGTGCACTGCAAAACGACGATATGGGTTTCGGTAAGCTGCTTCAGCGGTTGACCGCCTCTGCAACGTTAATAGGTGGTAGAAGAGGTACTGCGACAACGGCTATGATTAGTTTAATTGCGGCACTGGTATGAGTGGGGATGTTATGGCGAAAGAGTAGAAGATTGCCTCCAGGACCCTATCCACTGCCCATCATTGGAAATCTCCATCAATTGAGACTCCCTGTCCACCGTTGTCTTAAGGACCTTTCTGACAAATATGGTTCCATTATGTTTATGCTCTTCGGCTCTGTCCCTACCGTTGTGGTTTCCTCCTCTGAGATTGCCAAACAGTTCCTAAAAACCCATGATTTGATGTTTGCAAGCCGACCTCCAACCCCGGAGTTAGATACTTCGCGTACAATTTCGAAGATATTGTGATGGCTCCCTATGGAGATCACTGGAGGAAAATGAGAAAAATATGCGTCTTGGAGCTGCTCACAGCGAAGAGAATAGAGTCCTTCAAGAAGCTTCGAGAGAAAGAAGTGTCTGCCGTGATGCGTTCAATCTGGGAAAAGAGTGAGAAGGGCACAATACCCCTCAATGTGACCGATGTAATCTCTACCCTCACCTCCAATATAGTCTGGCAAATGCTGGCCAGTCACAAATTTTCTAACGATGAATTGGGTGCCAATGACAAAGGATTCAAGGATCTGATACTGCAGGTGTCAAGTGCTGTGGGAGAATTTAATATCGGCGACTCCATCCCTTATTTGGATTGGCTTGATTTGCAAGGTATCCGGCGGCGCTTGAAGAAAGCTCATAAAAGATTCGATGCTTTCGCTGAGCAAGTAATAGAGGACCATGTTCATCGTCGCCTGTCGAGCTCCGGTGGGCAGGAAGAGGCAGAGCCAGAGGCTCCTAAAGACTTTGTTGATACGCTCCTCGAGATAGCTGAGACCAATCTAAACAAAATAACACGGGAAAGCATCAAGTTAATTATATTTGTATGTGTGGAGGGCAGTGGGCACTCTATTCCAATTCTTCAAACTTGAATGTTTCAATCAAGCTTTTTCTCTGTGTCTTTGTCAATTTGGCTCGAACCTGTGACCTAAATCTAGGAAGTACTTAGAAGTCTTGATAGTTATCATTCATTTACTCACACAAAAATATGTTAACTCTGTATTTCTATTTGTGTAGGAGATGTTCGCTGGTGGAATGGAGACGACGTCGACTACACTAGAATGTGTGGGAATATTAATTCCAACTGCAGGCGGTGTGGACAGCGACGACAAAACCGTGAAACAGCAGTTAATGCACCCAAAACCGCTCCTCCAAACCACCTGCATTTCGGACCGCTTTTGCGGTGAGAGCAGTTTCCATACACACGAGCCCGATCCAATTATCCTCAGCCACGTGGTCCTCTGTATACGTCAGCAGAACTGACATTTCGAAGCCTAAAGTTCAGCGTGAAGTGGGCTCCCGATATTCATTCCAGCCGTCCGATCCGCTTCATAGTTCTCCGCTGTCCATCATTCAACCTGCATACGAGCCAACATTGAATATTTATGTGGAGTAAAAAACAAGTTTGGTTGACTGTCGAATTGTCAGTGAATGAATTGACCGCCATGCTGAGAATTAAATGGCATTTGAAAATAGTTGGTGAAATTTTTAATTTTAATGTTTTTTTATATAGTGGAAGTATGGGCAGTTTTCGTGTGTTGACCATTTTGTTTTTCACATGTGAATTACAATGAAATGAACGCACATGTTGTGTGTTAAAAAAAAAAAGGGGGCAGTGTAGGTTTAAAAATGGTAAGTCGTAAAATGCACTATAGTGCATGGTGAAAAAAAAAGGGAACGCATATGCCAGTGTAATTTTGTTATGAGTTGCCCAGTGTATGATGCAAGTAGAAAATATTGCACAGCAGTGCAAAAAGACAGAACCGGGGAGCGCATATGTTTTAGAAATGTTTTTATGAGTTGACCTGTGGTGAAGAAAGGTGAGATGCACAGCAGTGCATAGATCTGTGTTGACCTTTTATGAATGTATTGGATATGCATTGAAATGCAAAAGAAAAGAACGCACAGGTATATGAATAACTGTATGAGTTATTATTTTGAAATTGGAATGTAATGAAAATTTTACTGCATATGTAAAAATAGTTTTACAGCAGTAATGTAAAAGGGGTTTTACAGCAGTAAAAGAAAAAGAGAATTCTACCCAGCAGTGTAAAATCTCAGGAAGAGACAGAGTTTTATTTTGTTGACTGAATGTATTTTTTTTGGTAAATCCCTCTGAGTGAAAGAGGATGAATGTTGTATCAGGCATTATGTTTTTAATGAATACAAAATCATTTTCTGGGTATGTAATACTCTGTTCTCAGACAAATTTTTTGAAGCTTCCCTGTGCACAAAAGATCCTATGGAGAGAAAAACAGAGCATTGCCTCTGTGTTCAATTTTATTTGTCTGTTTTTGGGATTTTACCAGAAAAATCCCCAACAGTGGTATCAGAGCTGGTCCAGGTTCTTTGAGGGTGACAGAGCTGGTTCAGGCTCTTTAAAAGTGTCAAAGAAGCTGAAGGAAAGATTCTTGTTGCAGCAGAGAAAGCTTCTCCAGCAGAGTGAAGTCTCAGGCAAAAGAACCCAGGTATTCCTCAAAGTTTTTTTTCTGTGTTGCTGTTGAAGAAACAGTGAGTCATTTTAAAAACACAGTCAGGTATTTTAAAAATAGTTAAGAATGGCAAGGTCAAGGAAGAAAGCCTCCAATCCTCCTAAGGTTGTGTCTCCCTCCTTTACTAAAATAGAAGACAATCTATTTGAAAGCATTCTATTTGAGGTTCCAAGGTTCGATGGGAACTTTGATATATGGGAAATAAAAATGAGGACTTTCTTAAAGTCTGAAGGGATTGAAATTTGGGAATCAGTGATTGATGATAGCAAGAAGGATAAAGAATCCAAGGAGTACAATGCAAAGGCAGCAAAGACTATCTTGGATGGACTCCCTGATTCTATAAAGAAGAATCTAGGAAAATATTCATCAGCAAAGGAGATATGGGACAGACTTCATGACCTTCATGCAAAGGGAGCACTGACCATGACCATCAGTGAAGAAGAAAATTCTGAACCCATCATAGAAGCTGAATGTGAGAAGGTTGACCTCATTAAACTTCAAGTAAAAGAAAGGGATGAAGATCTCGTCAGGCTTAAGAAGGAACTTGATGAAAGCAAGAGGAAGCATAATTAAGAAGTCATATCCATGACAAATCAGTTGAATAGAGCGAAGAAGGCAGAAAGAAATTGTGATGCTCCTAGTTTCAGCAAAGGCAAGGAGAAAGATCAAGGCTACAATAGAAGAAATCCTACTCCAAGTAGAAAACCAGCTCCAAGAAGAAATGTAGCTGATGTCAAAGAGGCAAGATGCAATGGTTATCATCAAAAGATCTCAAGGCAGCAAGGCTTCAGAAGTACATCAAGGAAACCTCCATCTCCCAGGTACCAAAGTTCATTTTTTGGTTATTGTTATTCTTGCTCAAACTTTGGTCATATGGAAAAAGACTGTAGAGCATTTCATAGAGATAGATGTTGTAGTCTCCGACAATCTCCAAGAAATAATTTTACGAGAAAAACTCATGAATTCTTATTCATGAACAATGTAGAATGTTTCAAGTGTCATAACATTGGGCATATGGCACGTGATTGTAACTTAACATGGGCTCTTACACAAGCTAGACCCATGCAAAAGAAGAAAGTTACACAAGTATGGAGAAAGAAGGAAATACAGCCTGAAAGTCCCTTGAGCTCTCAAGCTGATCTAAGTTTCTTTTGAGAAAACTTTGCCAAAAAAAAAAAAAAATGCATACAGTTAAGGGGGAGCCTGTAATTATTTATCATTATTGCTGAACTATATTCTTTGATGAAGATCTTCTTATAAGGGGAGAGATATGGAATTAAATCTGCCATAAAAGCAAAGAAGAAAAGTCTGCAGGGTATGGAGATTATGTGGAGGATGTATTGCAGCACAGTAGAGCGCAAATGAAATCTTTTTGTTAATCCCTCTGAAATGTAATACGCAGTGGTGTTGAAAAATGTAATGTTTTTTCTTTGTTTTTTTTTCACATATGCAATGCAATATGCATAGAAGTGCGGAGAAGAAAAAGGGGCAGCGTTGTAATGTGAAGTGAAGCAGCGGGATAAGAAAAATGAGAAGCAGTAGAACACACAGCAGTGTGTAAGTGAAGACGAAGATGAATTCGATGTGAATCATATGCATTGTAATGCAAAGCAAGGAGACCCGCACAACAGTGCGAAGGCAGAACATAGAACAAGGGCAGCGTGGAAAATTTTGTGTGTGGAGCACATGGATTAGAATGCACAGCAGCATGGAATTTTTTTTTGTGGAACACATGGATTGAAATGCATAGCAATGGAATGTAGTTTTCCTTTTATGTAATGTGAGAGAATATACTCACAGCAGAGTGAGTGTAATACACAACAGATGGAAATGTTTTTTATTGGCAATGAAAACGCAAAGCAGTGAGAGGAAAATGAGAAGAGGGCAAAACGCAACAGAGCGTAAATGCCCAGTGTTTGAGAATGCAATGAAATTTTTCACACAGCAGTGAAAAGGGTAATGTAAGTCTTGTTTTTGTTGTTGGAGAATATGTAGTAAAAACACACAGCAATGTGAATATGAAAAATGCAGCAGCATGAAGTTTTTTTTGTTAAAAAAAAAATGAAATGTAATGGGCAGCAGCGCATGTAAAAGAAATTTTTCTTTACAACAGTAAATGTAAATGCAGTTTTTGTTGTTTGCATCTGAAATGCAAGTGAGACACAACAACAGTGCGATTGTAATCAATGAAGGGGAGCAGGTAGCAGCGTGAAGTTTTGGTTGTTGTTCATTGTGAAAACAACAGGAAGGGAATGCGCAATAGCGCAAGTGAAATGTAATGCAAAGAAAACACAACAGCATGAAATCTTTGCACTTGTTCTGTTTAGAAAACAAAAGGCAATACGTTGCAGTGCGTATGTGCTAAATGAATGTAAGAGACAGATTGAAGTGCCTTTGAAGAAGGCATGATTGGAGAATCCCTCTGTTAAGAGGAAGATCTGTTGCCTTTTGGTGAATCCCTCTGTCAAGAGGAAGATGTTTTTCAGCATAGTGTGGTAAATCCCTCTGTCAAGAGTAAGATGCTTTTTAGCATACAGAGGTGAATCCCTCTGTCATGAGGAAGGTGCTCTTCAGCACAGTCTCAGGTGAGTCCCTCTGTCATGAGGAAGGTGCTCTTAAGCACAGTCTCAGGTGAATCCCTATGTTAAGAGGAAGACTATTTTAATTGGTTGTGGAACTGCATCAGAAGCAGTGTTGGTGAATCCCTCTATGTGAGGAAGATATTTTTGTAACAGCAGTTGGTGAATCCCTCTATGTGAGGAAGTGTTTTGGTATGATTGAATGCCCAGCAGTTGAAATTAAAGGGGAGTGTGGGAATATTAATTCCAACTGCAGGCGGTGTGGACAGCGATGGCAAAACCGTGAAACAACAGTTAATGCACCCAAAACCGCTCCTCCAAACCACCTGCATTTCGGACTGCTTTTGCGGTGAGAGCAGTTTCCGTACACACGAGCCCGATCCAATTATCCTCAGCCACGTGGTCATCTGTATACGTCAGCAGAAATGACATTTCGGAGCCTAAAGTTCAGCGTGAAGTGGGCTCCTGATATTCATTCCAGCCGTCCGATCCGCTTCATAGTTCTCCGCCGTCCATCATTCAACCTGCATACGAGCCAACATTAAATATTTACGTGGAGTAAAAAACAAGCTTGGTTGACCGCCAAATTGTCAGTGAATGAATTGACCGCCATGCTGAGAATTAAATGGCATTCGAAAATAGTTGGTGAAATTTTTAATTTTAATGTTTTTTTATATAGCGGAAGTATGGGCAGTTTTCGTGTGTTGACCATTTTGTTTTTCACATGTGAATTACAATGAAATGAACGCACATGTTGTGTGTTAAAAAAAAAAGGGGGCAGCGTAGGTTTAAAAATGGTAAGTCGTAAAATGCACTGTAGTGCATGGTGAAAAAAAAAGGGAACGCATATGCCAATGTAATTTTGTTATGAGTTGCCCAGTGTATGATGCAAGTAGAAAATATTGCACAGCAGTGCAAAAAGACAGAACCGGGGAGCGCATAAGTTTTAGAAATAATTTTTTTATGAGTTGACCTGTGGTGAAGAAAGGTGAGATGCACAACAGTGCATAGATCTGTGTTGACCTTTTATGAATGTATTGGATATGCATTGAAATGCAAAAGAAAAGAACGCACATGTATATGAATAACTGTATGAGTTATTATTTTGAAATTGGAATGTAATGAAAATTTTACTGCATATGTAAAAATAGTTTTACAGCAGTAATGTAAAAGGGGTTTTACAGCAGTAAAAGAAAAAGAGAATTTTACCCAACAGTGTAAAATCTCAGGAAGAGACAGAGTTTTATTTTGTTGACTGAATGTTTTTTTGGTAAATCCCTCTGAGTGAAAGAGGATGAATGTTGTATCAGGAATTATGTTTTTAATGAATACAAATCATTTTCTGGGTATGTAATACTCTGTTCTCAGACAAATTTTTTGAAGCTTCCCTGTGCACAAAAGATCCTGTGGAGAGAAAAACAAAGCATTACCTCTATGTTCAGTTTTTTTTGTTTGTTTTTGGGATTTTACCAGAAAAATCCCCAACAGAATGGGCAATGAGTGAGCTGCTGAGACATCCGGATGCAATGAAGAAATTACAGAGGGAAATTGTAATGGTTGTTGGTGAACATCGAAAAGTAAAGGAATCGGATCTGGCAACCATGAAATACCTCCACTGTGTGGTCAAAGAGACGCTACGATTATACCCACCGTTGCCACTGGAGATTCCCCATCAATCTCTAGAGGCTGTCACGGTAGGGGAATAATATTTTCCTAAGAAAACAATGCTACTTGTGAATTTGTGGGCAATAGGAAGGGATCCAACTGTGTGGGGGGCAGATGCATCGGAATTTAAGCAG
This sequence comes from Pinus tabuliformis, assembly GCA_031772625.1. Classification (NCBI taxonomy): domain Eukaryota; kingdom Viridiplantae; phylum Streptophyta; class Pinopsida; order Pinales; family Pinaceae; genus Pinus; species Pinus tabuliformis. Next base: position 163,719,863 of record CM062819.1, read on the forward strand.
GAGAGATTTATGGGGGACGAAAATATAGATTTAACCGGTCAATCCGACTTCTGAGTTCTGGCATTCGAGTCTGGTAGGAGAGGATGCCCGAGGGCTTCAATGGCTATTCCGATGGTTGAACTTGTACTGGCTTAGCTAGTGCACGTTTTTGAGTGGAGAGTTGAAGGCGATCCATCGCAGATGGATATGAAGGAAGCGTGTGCAACCACGATTCCAAGACAAGTACCGCTCTCTGCGTTTGCAAGGTTGAGGAGGATCCATGGTTGCCTTTAAATCCGTAAACAATACAGTCAGAGAGGCTTTTCTACATCCAACTTTCAGGTTAGGCGTGTGTGTGGAACGTTTTAGAACTGTAAAACTACAACTTTTATTTTGTAATTGTCAAACTGTTCACGGCATATGTACTCCGAAGACATCAACCTAGCAAACCTACTTTCAAGGTTAATTTTGAAAGGGCGGGCCAACAGTACGCACAGTGTAATAAATATATAAATTCCATAGGTACTTGTACTATAATAAATACATATCAAGGCTGAAGCTTCGGAGGTGTAATCTGCTTCCCTATTTTCCTAGGTTGTAATCTACTTCTTTATTTTTCTAAGTTATTAATATTTTTAGAGTTATAGTTTTATTAATGTATTGGGTAAAAATTTTGGATTTAGGTAACGTTGACAGATAGATAGTGTCGTGTATTAATAGAATTATAATTCTAAAAATATTGGTTGTTATTTATTTATTTTTTATGAACTTTGTGGCATTATAATATAATACTGGTTGTCATTTATTTTTGTATGAAGCTTGTGATATTATCAAAAGTATTATAATATTGAAGTCTTTTTCATCTTGTTCTCACTTATCAGATTGATGTCTTATTAGAAAGTTTGATCTATTTTAACCAAAAAAAATATTAAAAAAAAATTGTTAATTAATTACACTATGCAACAAATGTTGTAATTAGAAATAGAATAATAACATTATATAAGTAAAAAAATTTGTTGATCACGGTTAATTATAAATAAGGTGATTAATAATTATACTTAGCAATCAATTATTAATATGTATTTATAACAATTATAAAAGGAAAAACGGTTGCCTATATTTAAGTATGCTCAATTATTAATTATACATAAAGTGAGATATTTATTTAAATTTATAAATAAATATGTTTCCATTAATGTTGTCCTAACGAGTGAGATTTTATTGGAAAGTTTTGTCCTATTTCATTTTAGGTAACATCATTCTATAAAATAACATATTAATTAAAATATAAAATACTTTTTATTTATCACATATTTATAGATTGTGATTTTTTTATTATTAAAATTATGTTTTTAATGTATAAATAAATTAAATGTATTTAAACTTTACAAATTAAACCATACCAACTTATGATATAATTAAAAATGTTAAAAAAATATTTTATTTATTAATTAAACTATGCAACATATGTTTTAATTAAAATAATAATGCGTTACAACTATGCAACATATATTCTAATTAGAATAAAAACATGTTAGTAATTATGCAACATATGGTTTAATTAAAATAATAATGCGTTACAACTATGCAACATATATTCTAATTAGAATAAAAACATGTTAGTAATATGTATTACTAACTATCATATAATTAGAATTGGTAGATTATGGCTAATTATCAGTAAAGTGATTAATGGTCATACTCAATAATCAATTTAATTTATACAGTCATTATTATTATGTATTTATGACAATTATTAAAGGAAAAGTAGTTGATTATATTTAGGTATGGTCAATTATGATCCATTATAAATAGTAGTGTATAGTCGTAAGTAGTAACAACTTTAGGGAAGGATATGATTGGAAGATTGGACAAATGTTGTAACTAGTAATCACTAGCCACGTTAGGGAAGCATATGATTGGAGGATTTGACAAATGTGTCTTTCATGCTGGAGCTACGGTACATAGTATGCAGACGATAATCAAAGGGTCTTTCAAAGACAGAGGTTCGGTATGTTTGGGGTACTTGTGAAGGGTAAGCTCCAAATTGGTGATAATACTTTGTTTTTCCTCTATGACTACTTATCTTGTTTTCCCAATAGTATATGTGTTGGTATCCTAAATTGCCCTATTTTTTACCCCATTTCAATCAATATCAACCTCTTTTTTACCTTAATATAAGACCCTTCTTTCCTGCACTAGTACAAGATGATTACCCTTTTCCTGCACATGCTCATAGTTTATATTAAGATTTGTTACAACACTTTATTAATCTTTTTATATAGATTTCACGTTATTTACATATTTCTTGCAACTCATATTGATTTCCTAGAAGTAATCATGGAACGTAGTGTTAATAATGTATGAGTTGACTAGTGCAGGAAGATTCCTGCACCACCACTGTCCGAGATTTCCGAGAGCTATCTTCCATGAGGACGGATCTCGATCTTCGACTCTGAGTCTAACCGTTGATGAACTGAAGCAAGGCGTGTGCATCCAAGGATTTTTCTCCAAAGATAGATTACAGTCAAGTGAAGCTCATGTGTGTTATAACCATTGGCCAAGTTTGTAATTCGGTTTTCTAAGTTTGTTCGGTCGAGAGGCTTGAACAAGAATTATCTGTAATTAGTGTAAACGACCTAGAGCCGAAGGATATATATGATGTAGATCGTAGATAGGAAGCTAGCGAACCATCGATTATTATTTTGGTTTATGTAATCTGGTTATCACCTCACTCTAGGGCTGGACTGCTCTGTAATGTAATTTTCTGAATCAAGTAAATACAAGAGAATCGCTATGGTTTGCACATGCAGTGTTTAATTTCATCTTTGATGTATTATTTGAAGTGTTGATCGCTTTCATTCCTTAGAAGGGGAATGAGCTGGTTGGCCAGGGCCCGACCAACCCAACTCATTGACCCCTCTCGCTTTTGTTATTTGGAAAGATGGTGTGGTTATTTCTTTGCAGTTGTGTGATATAATAATTTAATCACTAATCTTTAAGTTCTGGATTAAATTATCTTCTGTAGCCTATGTGTGGAATGGATCTGTGGTTTGCAGAGTAGTTGTGCTTACTTTTGTTTATAAGATATCTTTCACGCATTTACTTTACTCTTGTTTTCTATCTTAATTTATTTTCGAAGTGGACCGTGAAAGGAACTCTTTCCTGCACTAGTGCATGTTGTTGCTTGCACCTTGGCTTAGTCATTCGTTGCAGTAAACAGTGAATCACTTACCTGCATATTATTTCCCATTATTTCGCAAGTGAATGGATCGATTAATCAAGTAACTGTTTTTGGTATTAAAAGTTCATCTCTAAAAGATCTAGAAGTAGTTATATTAAACTACCATATTATACTTGCAAAGAATGTCATTATTGTGGGTGAAGTACCAAAATTGGTTGACACATGCAAAGTACTTAGGCTATTGATTGATTCTTTTGTAAGTTTTTTTATCTCATGAAGTTTATTTCCCTTACGAAGCTTAATGAGTTGAAGCATTTTCTTTTTCGCAGCTAGTTTACTTCAGAATTTCATTTACAATTGCAATTCCTTTTCAGCACATCTTTCAACTTTCGAAAGTAATTTGGAAATTGAGTAAAGGGGACTCTGCTTCGGTGCAAGAGCAAGTCTCTTGACACAGGAATAGAGTGCTCCAAGCCCTGAGGCTTAGAGCACCTTCACACAGACATAATTCTTCAGTAAGGAATATTGAATATACTCTTACACAAAAATACTGTACCTGCACTAGTGCAAGCAGATTGCAACCGTGTAAGGATAGGTTGTTTGCATGGGAGAAAAATAAGAAGGAAGGCAAAATTCTGCAAGGGCCCACTTGTTAAAGTGCTTACCATCCATCTAAAGATGAACATAGCATTTCATTCCAGCATTTAAGATTGTTTCTGTTGTGTGGAATTTCTTTACTTGATTTACTAGCAAATTGTCTTTTACATTCCAACACTTGATCCAGGATGTTTTCGCTTATAGATGTATAGAAATAATCACATGTAAAATCGCAGCATAACACAAGAAAGGTGCACATAGGAAAAGAAGAAGTAAACACTTAAAAGCAACAAAAGAAGACACCAAGGCTTGATAACGGAGTTCGTCCAATTCGGACTACATCTCCGGGCCTAGCTTAATAATGGGGAGGCCTTTCTTATTAAATGGCATGAAAGAAAAGAATTAAAATCAAGAACTGTCCACAAGAGGCTTATACCTCCAATTTGAAAGATGGTTGTGAAATGGATGCCTAATGATGGAGAGGTAAGCAGCACCAATGCGTCCGTAGCAATGAAGGGGTTGGAGTCATGTAAAACTGTCCAAACAGACAAATATGCACTCTCGGCCTCCTGCCAATGAAACAACGTGCTGCCAAAAATGCCTCCTCCCTACTCTTTTCATCGATCGTGTTTTTATAATGGATTTCGGACAAAATCCTATTTAAATTGGGGCTTGCCTGGTTCACAATGGAGGCCGATGTCATGGAAGGATTGGCAGACGTAACTCCCTCTTAAAATGGACTTTTTATCGTTGAGGCAATAAGACCTTGAAATCCCGAAAAACACTGAAAGTCCGACAAAAATCTTTTTTACCTGGACTTCAAAAAACATTAAATTGGGCGCATTTGCATATCGAGTGTGACTTGAGGTCGCAAATCGGCATATCGGGGGGGTTTACAGTCTTGATTAACAGGGATGCCTGACCGCCAATTGCCGATCGCCGATACTGGCGTCGGCTGATCACGTCGACATCCCGCTTGCATATCACCCAATGCCTTACCGCCAATCGTACCCTGCTACCGCCAATATACATATACATACATACATATATATATATATATATATATATATATATATATATATATATATATATATATATATATATATATATATATATAGATATATATGACCTCCGATCCAGTTGCCTCTGATCCACCGATCCAATTTGATTAGAGATCGACAATTGGGGGTTCCATTGCACCTCTCTTAAGTCTGCCTCCACAAGTCCTCCAATTGCGATTTTGCCTTTGAGGCTTAAAACCCTTTTTCAAAGGAAAATCCTCATTTCCTTAAGGATCAAAGCAACCTTCCCTGTGCGATAACTTCATCATCTAGACTCGGATTGAAGTGTCGTTCACGCCGTTGGAATCAGGATGACAAGATCTACGCTTTGATCCTGAGTTGACTTCATTCCGATCACTTTGATTTCTGAGTTTTTCCATGCCATTGTATCTGAAGATCCACTTGGATCAATCCTCCCCATTGAGGAGCTTTTGGACCACTAAAGCTTTTCATTAGTCAATTGGCAAGTGAGGGAATTTTTCCCTCACTTTCTCTTTCTCTAGCCATCTGGCCTTGCTGGGGTGCATTCCCTTGAATCCAACTCGAAGGTATTCAACATCTCCTCGCCATGAAGTCATGGTTCTTCTATTGAGGATGATGTCTTCGGGCAACTCATCAAGATATTTTGGTGCAAAATCATCGACAATAGGAACTGTGCCCACCTCATCAGTGTCAATGATCAAAGGTGGTTCATACAGCTTCAGGTTCTCCACATTCACTATTGAGTACATGTGCATATATATCGGCAAGTCAAGATGAAAGGCATTGTTCCCAATCTTCTCCAATATGGTGAATGGTCCATAACGGACTGGCCACAACTTCTTTCCTTCTCCCTTCATCCTATGTTTGTTGATTTGAAACCACACTTTGTTGCCCACTTGGAATTGATGGTCGAATCGGTGTTTATCATGTCGAGCCTTATAACGGGCTTGACTTTTCTCCAACTGCTCTTGCACTACTTGGTGAATCAAATAGATTTGCTGAATGAACTGCTGAGCTTTGTCCCTATCATTACGTCCTCTGGAGCCATCTTCCCTTCCAAAGACCATATCAAAAGAGTCCTTTGGCAGGTAACCAAAACATGTCTCGAATGGTGAATGCTGCGTGGATGAATGTACTGCTCAGTTGTAGGAATGTTGTATATAGGGGAGATGCTCATCCCACAACTTGGGATGTTTCCCACAATAGCCTCGTAATGAGTGTACCATGGTATAGTTAACAACCTCTGTTTGTCCGTCTGTTATGAAACCAGCTCAAGAAAATATAGAAAAGATAGATCAACACCTTAGAATTCAGCCTCTTCGAGGGGGCAACCTCCTTTACATTACATAAATGAACAATTCTTGGATGATACAAATGACAAAACCTCCTTTCTATATATAGGAGTCTAAGGAGTCACAATATAACCCAGCTGACATAACAATAATAATATAAAGCCACAAAAATAACAATAGAGGGATTCTATGGGGCACAATAATAAAAATATGGGGATAACAGGGGCACAACAATATTAATAAGGGATGCAACTACAATATTAATGGGGTAATCACTAGTATTATAGAGACCCAACATGCCCCTCTCCTTCAAAAAAGTGTTGTCCTCAACGCTTGAGTAGTTTTGGATGCTTCTGTATAAATTCTCATCCTCCCATGTGGAATCTTCAGCGGATAAGTTCTTCCACTTGATAAGATACTCTGAAATTGATCGATTTCATAGCTGTCGAGTTCTTGTTTCTGTGACTGCTTCCGGTTCCAATATAATTTTTCCTTCCTCGTCAAATTCTGGCAATATTGTTTGAACTGGGAGCTTGTTGCCTATAACCTTCTTTAAACATGAAACATGGAAAACTCGGTGCAATCGAGAAGCTGCAGGAAGCTCCAATTTGTATGCCATAGTACCAATCTTTTGCAACACCTTGTACGGACCATAATACTTTGGTGATAATTTATTATCCTTCTTAGCTTGCTTGAGGGACATTTGCTTATATGGTTGTATCCGTAGGAATACCCAATCACCTACATCAAAACTTCTTTCGCTGCAATGTTGATCTACCTGTTGTTTCATTCTATTTTGTGGCAACACGAGGTTATCCTTAAAGAGTTGGAGGACTTGTTGTTGATGTTCGATGTGATGTTCCACTGCTTGAACCTTAGATTTTTCTCTTAAATATGATGTGATGGATGGTGGCTCATATCCATAAAGTGCCATAAATGGGGTCATTTTTGTTGCTGTATGGAAGGAAGTGTTATACCACCATTCAGCTAGAGGCAACCATTTGAACCATTGTGTTTGTTTATCAGATACAAAGCAACGAAAATATCCTTCCAAACATTTGTTTACTATCTCAGTTTTCCCATCAGATTGAGGATGATATGAAAAGCTATGAGCTAACTGAGTACCAAGACAAGAAAATAATTCTGTCCAAAAATTTCCAGTGAAAATGGGATCTCTGTCACTTACAATAATCTTTGGGTTTCCATGTAGCTTTTGAATTGTTTCCATAAATGCAGTAGATACTGTACTGGCTTTAAATGGATGTGATAATGCACAAAAGTGTGCATACTTGGTAAGTCTATCAACTACCACCATGATGACACTCTTTCCCTTAGACTTGGGTAAACCTGTGATAAAATCCGTTGAAACCTCCTCCCAACGTTGGCTTGGAATGGATAAAGGTTGTAATAGACCCGGGTCTTAATTGTTTCAACTTTATTTTGTTGGCAAACCAAACATTCCGCCACAAACTTTTGAATATCCAATTTAAGGCCATCCCAAAAAAATTCCTTCTTAACTCTGTGGTAAGTTTTTAAAAATCCTGAGTGCCCTCTGAAGGGAGAAGTGTGCAATTCCATAAGAATCTTTTGTTTTAGTTGGGAATTCTTACAGAGGTATAAGCGATCTTTGTACCATAAAGAATCATTTTGCCAGCTAAATGTATCAGACGTACTGGAATCTTGTTGTAACTTTCGAATAAGTTCCCACACTTCTTCGTCATTCTTCCATTCCTCCCTTGCTTCGTTTATCCAATCTGGTTGGATAATAGAAATGGCACACAACAATGCTTCCACGTCCTCATCCTTTCTTGAGAGTGCATCTACCACCACATTTTGCTTCCCTTTTTTGTAGATGATTTCAAAGTCATAACCCAACATCTTTGTGACCCACTTTTGTTGCTCTTCAGAGGATAATCTTTGTTCTAAAAAGTATTTAAGGCTATCATGATCTGTTTTTACCTTGAAGTGTCTTCCCATTAGGTATGGTTGCCATTTCTTAAGTGCATGGAGTATTGCCAACATTTCCTTCTCATAAATAGCTTTGTGTAAAAACTTTCCCTTGATTGGACGACTTTCAAAAGCAATGGGTCTTTCATCTTGCATTCAAACAGCACCAATTCCATTTCCTGAAGCATCACATTCCACAATAAAGGTTTTTGTGAAGTCTGGTGTAGCTAAGACCGGTGCTTGGCACATTGCCTCTTTAAGATGTTTGAAGGCCTTTGTTGCTTCTGGAGTCCATGAAAATGAATCTTTCTTCAATAATGTTGTTAGAGGTGTTGCTATTCTCCCATAATTCTTAACAAACTTGCGATAATACCCTGTCGACCCAAGAAATCCTCGTAGATACTTTATGGATGTGGGTATTTTCCATTCCTTAATGGATTTAATTTTTCTAGGGTCTACCTTAACTCCTTCATGAGATACAATATGACCCAAATATTCCACCTCTTGTACTCCAAAGAAACATTTGGATCTTTTTGCATATAATTGTTTCTCCTCCAATAGTTGTAGCACCCTGTCAACATGTTCAACATGATCCTTCCAAGACTTGCTGTAGATTAGTATATCATCAAAAAATACTAACACAAATTTTCTAAGGAATGGTTTGAAAATGGAATTCATCAAACCTTGAAATGTTAAAGGTGCATTGGTAAGGCCAAAAGGCATGACCAAAAATTCATAATGACCCTCATGAGTTCTAATTTTCAGAATGTCTTCAGTCTTCATTCTGATTTGATGATATCCTGAACAAAGATCCAACTTGGTGAAGTAAATTGATCCATGCAATTCATCCAGTAATTCATCAATGACAGGAATGGGAAACTTATCTTTAATAGTGAGCTTGTTGAGCTCCCTATAATCCGGACACATGCGCCATGATCCATCCTTCTTGTGCACTAATACTACTGGAGCAGAGAAAGAACTTTGACTTGGTTGAATTATACTAGCCTCTAGCATTTCTGCAACCATACGTTCAATTTCACTCTTTTGGGCATAGGGATATCTGTATGGCCTGATGTTTGGAGGAACACTTCCTGGAATTAGATGAATAGCATGATCATGATCACGAATAGGTGGGAGACCTTTGGGAGTCTCAAATACCTTGGAATGATTGTTCAAGACTTTTTGGAGATCTGGAGAAATAGATGATTCGAATGTGGAAACATCTAGCGAACATAATTGCGCAATTACACCCCTTTGTTCCTTTTTTAGAAGCTTTGTCATACCGTTAGAGCTGATTATCTTCACTGGTTTCCCTGCAATACCCCTTAATTCAACTTCCTTTCCTTCCACAGAAAAGTTCATGAAAAGTTCTTGAAAATTAAAAGCTATTGTACCCAAGGATTGTAGCCATTGGACTCCTAGTACAACATCAGCACCTCCCATTGGAATGGAAAGCATTGGCCTAGTCAATACATATTGCCCATCAATAGCTTAATATTATGGCACTTCCAAAGCAATTTATTGTTCCTCCATTTGCAACTATCACTTGACACTCTGGTGCTGGATATAAGAAGCAATTCAATTCTTTTGCTACCTTACAATCAATAAAATTGTGGGTACTTCTTGAATCAATAAACACTATTACCTTTTTCTTCTTGATTTGTCCTTCTATCTTGATGGTTTGAGGAGTGGTAATTCCAGCCAATGCATTACAAGATATGGTCGGATTCATTTCTTCTTTATCTAGGCTTTGTTCCTGGAGTATATCCTCGTCTTTTGACCTTTCTTGCTCATTTTCTTCTTCCTCTTCGCAATCTATGTAGAATAATTTCTTCTCAGCACACTTATGACCTTTAGTGTATTTGCTATCACAACTATAACAAAGCCCTTTTGCTCTTTTTTCTTCCAATTGTTGTGGTGTCAACCTTATAGGTTGTGGAAGACTAGGGGCAACAACACTTCCATCTTTATAGTTATGAGTGGTATGCTTCCTGGTTGCCATAATTTTGCTTTCCATTTTTCTTGCTGACCTGAATGCCTTCTCTAATGAATCAGGTTCCCAGAGGCAAACATCATGTTGGGTATTATCCTTTAAAGACCCTACGAACACATCAATCCTATGCTCCTCTAGAATATTTTTTACCCTTATGTTCAATTTTTGGAATTCCTCAATGTGCTCCATTATTGAACCCTTTTGTTTGAGACTTATCAATTGGCTAAAAAAAGTGTTGCTTTTTGTATCCTCATAATGTGCCGTTAATTCTTCTGTAAAAATTGCCCAAGTGATAATTTGTTTACGAGAGCAAAGCCATTGATACCACACAAACTGATTTGGTTCCAAATATAAAGTTGCAATACGTACCTTTTGTGTGTTTTGCACATTATTGAGATCGAAAAATTGCTCCATCTGTAATATCCATGTTGCGGGATCCTTGCCATCAAACTTCCTCATATCAATTTTTGGAATATGGTGGGTCTTTGATCCCACATTAGAGTCTATGAAATCATGATTAACATTTCATTTGTTCACATCATGAGTTTCATTTACAACCATTTCACCATTAGTAAGTAGTTCTTGTAGAAAATTTGTCAAATCTGTCTTCAAATCTGCCATGTCTCTCTTCAAATTTGTCTTCAAATCTATCTTCAAATCGTCCATATTAGCTTCCATGCCCTTTATCTTAGATTCCACACCATTTATCTTAGCTTCTGTTAGCTTTTGTGAGCGTGACATTTGTTGCACTTGTTCTTGTAATTTTGATATATCATGTAGCATTTCTTCCTCTTCTTCATGAGTCATGCTAGGACTTTCAGGTTGCTTACTAGGTGTTTGCATTTTCTTTCCTTGGGGCATCTGTTACCGATAATGATGCTCTACTATGCCCTTTGAATTCCTTCAAAATAAATTTTCAAACCAATCTTAAGAAAAAATTTAAAAGAATCTACACACGTTTTTTTCACTTTGTAGGAGCTCGATATTGCCTATGATGTATCTCTGTAATTTTGGATCATCCAGTTCTGAAATTTCAACTTGTAGTAGCCCTCTGTGTCCTCTTTCCAATGCCACCAGTCTGATCCCAATTGGATTCTCCAGGGAATAGTTATGTCAAATCTCCCACAGTGACCTGATTATAGACTAGTTCAGTAGAGCGAACTTGTACAACGTGCCACGTGTCCCTGTTTCAACCTTTGGCTCTGAAAAAGATATAAAAGAAACTAAAGTCCGTCCTCTTTCTGTAACTTCTTATGAAATTTCAATTCGATGCTCAGAGAGAAAGTTATGACGATTTTCCCCAGGTCACCTGTTTGGAATGTAATTCAGGAGTTTTCAAAAGGACCAACTTCCTCAGATCATATCTTCGCAAATATAGTGCGAAAATATATGAGATTCGGACCCGAGATTTAGTGTGATTTCTTTTCAAATGGGTTTTCTTTTTAGCTTCTGAAATGTCGCAGAAAAAAAGTTATAGCGAAAATTCCACGATGACCTGTTTGGAGCAGCGAAACCCTAGAATCCAAAGCTCTGATACCAAATGTTATGAAACCAGCTCAAGAAAAGATAGAAAAGATAGATCAATGCCTTAGAATTCAGCCTCTTCGAGGGGGAAACCTCCTTTACATTACATAAATGAACAATTCTTGGATGACACAAATGACAAAACCTCCTTTCTATATATAGGAGTCTAAGGAGTCACAATATACCCAGCCGACCTAACAATAATAATATAAAGACACAAAAATAACAATAGAGGGATTCTATGGGGCACAGTAATAACAATATGGGGATAACAGGGGCACAACAATATTAATAAGGGATGCAACTACAATATTAACGGGGTAATCACTAGTATTATAGGGACCCAACACCGTCGGTCTGTGGGTGAAATGTTGTGCTTCTTTTCAATTTGGTGTCCATCATCCTCCACAAGCTAGTCCAAAACTCTCCAAGGAAGCGAAAGTCCTGATCTGACACAATTGATGTGGGTAATCCAAAGTGGACCCAAACATGCTGAAAGAAAAGAGAAGCAGTTTGCTCTATAGTAATATGCTTTTTACCAGGCATAAGAATACACATCTTGTTGAAACGATCAACGACAACATACAAATAGTCGTGACTCTTCCTAGACAAAGGTAAACCTCCTACAAAGTCCATTGACACACTTTCGCATGGACGACTCGAAATAGGGAGTGGTGTGTAGAGTCCAAGTTTTCCATTAGAGGACTTTGAAATAGAACACATCACACAACCCTTTACATAACGAGTCACAATGTTTTTCATATGAGGCCAAAAACAAAATATTTGTACATGACATAAAGTCTTTTTGACACCAAAGTGTCCAAACACAAGAGAGGTGTGGGCCTCTCAAATTACATGTACTCTTTCTCCTGTGGGAATACACAATTTACCAAGGTGATACAATAATTTCCCCTGCAAGTGATACTTGTCAACCTGTGAACCATGGGTTAGTTTTGCATAAAACTCCTTAAAGTCATCATCGTTAGCATATTTTTCAGCATATCTCTCAAAAGATAACGAAGCATTATGCAAAAATAACAAAAGCATAAATAGGAGTGCGAGATAGCATATCGACCACTTTATTTCTAGTGCCCTTCTTATACTTTATTACCAGATGAAATTGTTGAAGAAAACCCATCCACCTGAAATGACGAGATTGCTGCAACTTGGTTTGTGACTGAAGGTAATGCAAGGGCTGATGATCTGTATGGATGATGGTCTCCTTGCTGACCAGGTAGTGTTTCCACTTTTTCACACTTTGCACCAAGGCATAAAGCTCCTTGTCATAGGTGGGATAGTTTATCACAGCTTGAGAAAACTTCTCAGAGTGGTAACAAATCAAATTCTTTTGCTGCATCAGTATAGCTCCCATGGCATAACCACTGGCATCAGTTTCGATCTCGAATGGCTGTTGGAGATCAGGTAAGGCTAAGACTGGCATGGTGCTGATCTTTTCCTTCAATGTTTCGAAGGACTTCTGTTGTCTTCCTCCCCATTGGAAGACCTATTTCACACTTTTCAAGGTGTGCAAAGGTGCTGCAATAACAGAGAAATTAGCAATAAATCTCCTCCAATACTAGACTGCACCTAGAAAGCTACGGACCTCGGTTACACTAGTAGGCTTAGGCTAATTTACAATTGCTTCAACTTTAGAGGGATCAATTTTTAACTGACCATGACCAACAATATGACCTAGGTAACCTAAAGAGGTTTTCCCGAACTCACACTTTGACAATTTTACAAAGAGTTTTTCTTTCTTCAATACATCAAGCACTTTCTTTACATGATTCACATGTTCAAACCAACACTTGCTCAAAACTAGTATATCATCTAAATACACAAGAACAAAATCATCAATGAAAGGCTAAAATATATTATTCATAACCCGCATAAAGGTGGCTGGAGTGTTACAAAGCCTAAATGGCATCAGAATCCATTCGAAAAACCCCTGCTTGGTCTTGAAGGCGGTTTTCCACGCCTGCTCCACAATTCTGATATGGTGATAGCCACTGCGTAAATCCAACTTTGTGAAATAAACAACACTTTTTAATTGGTCTAAAAAATCATCTATGCGAGGGAGGGGATAGCGATTTTTCACCGATATCTTATTGAGCCCACAGTAATCCATGCACATCCTCCAGCTGCTATCTTTCTTTGGCATTAGAGCGATCGGCGAACCACATGGAGAGGTGCTTGGCCTGATGACACTTTGGTCCAGCAATTCATGCACTTGCCTCTTGATCTCCTCTATCTCAATCGTCGACATCCTGTACATGTCGATATTTGGTGGAGGCGCATCATGCAATAGATGTATTTTGTGTTGGATTTCCCTCTTTGGAGGTAGTCCCTTCAGCTCCTGAAATAGTTCAGTATAATTAGAAATCAATTCCATTAATTCTTTTTTATGCTTCCCATTGCAACCCTGGAATGCATCAGCAAATTCGGCCTCTTTCTCCCTTACAACCATAAGCATGCATGTTTTACTGGAATTCACCAGTCGTTTCATTTGCCCAGCGCTTATGAGGTTGGCATTAATTTTATTTTGATGAGCCCGCACTATGTATTCTACCCCATCCTTGGTGATTTGATATTTATTCTCATGGTGGAAAAAGACTGCTTTTCTGTCATACAGGTATGGGCTCCCTAATACCATGCCACAAATATCCAATGGTATTACATCCAACTCTACTTCGTCTACCAGCTTAGACGCAATCACAAATTTGACCTTGCACTGTTGGGTTACATTCAATTTTGCTTTATCATGTATCCATCCCAGCGGGTAAGGTTTCGGGTGTGGTTTTGTCTCTAAGCCAAGCTTCTTTACCAGGGATTCTACAATTAAGTTTGCTTGGGACCCAGTATCAAACAGAGTTTCTACTTTGGTGTGATTTACTACAACCCTGATATGAAATAATTCAATTCTTTTTCAGTCATTTGAAAGGGACTCATCTACAGAACTGGTGCCTTCATGCGATTTAGAATTAACAGGAGGTGTAAGGGTACCTTTTGTTCCCGCTGTTGTGACTAGCACTTCATCTCTTGAATTTGATACAAGGTCTTGCTGTGTCACTGCCACTGTTTTCTACTTCCATTTTCCTCCATACTTCTTTGGATGCTTTTCTGGGTGCTGTTTCCAACAATGATTGTCATCGTGTCCTTCCTTGTTGCAATGATTGCAATAGGGCCACTCTCCTTCTTTGGCTACTGCTATTTTCTTCTCCTTCCCTTTCCATTTCGCTTTCGATTTGCCATTGGGAGGTTTGAATGGTGGCTTTCTAGACTAGTCCTCTCTTTCATTCTTGCCCCTGTTCTCAATATGAATTGCTTTCATGCTGGCTGAATCAATAGTGGTTGGTTCAAACAATAACAATGAATGTCTAATATAACTATGCAGTGAGCCAATATACTTAGTTACAACTTCAGGTGCATTAAGTGCAATACCCAAATTCAGTGCTTTCTTCCTAAATTCTTCTAGAAAACTCTGAACATCCTGCCTTTTGCCTTGCCTTAAATATTGCCAATTCATTAAAGCTTTCTGTTTGTATCCTAAGGGATAAAACTGTTCCTTTAATGCAGAAGTGAAATCAGACCATGAGGAAAAGATCTTACCCACATTTTTATTGCTCTGCAATTTGATCTCCCACCAAACAAGAGTTGTGCTACCTAGTCGTAGAGAGGCCAGCTGGATTTTCACCTCATCCTCTATGATTTGCTGAATTCTGCAGTAAACCTCAATATGCCAGATCCAATTGTTAAGCTTTTCTACGTTACTTTCACCATTAAACACAGGAAGATCAAATTTAACATCTAATTTAAAGAAAGGTTTCTTAGATGCATCCTTTGGATTTCTTTGATTATGGTGGTGAGAGGAAGAAGAGCCTTCACTACCAGAAGGAGAAGGAGGGGGTTCTTCTCCACCATTCCCATGTGCTAAACCTTGTCCTTCTGGATTTCTCTCCTCTCATTTCTCTAGTCTTAAAACTAGCTGACTGATGTTCTTTGCCATTAAATAGAAAGTCTTTCTGAAATTGCGCTCCTCTTCAATATGAGCTTCATCTTCTGCCATGTTTCTCCTTCGAGGTGCACGCACTACTTCTGGATCAAAAGGTTTTAGTTCCCCTTCGCCCCTTTTAAGCCTGCTTCTTGTTAGCATAAAAACATGCAATTCACATCTAAAAAGCCCTGCTCTGATACCTATTGATCTAGGATGTTTTCACTTATAGATGTATAGAAAGAATCACATGTAAAATTGCAGCTTAACACAAGAAATGTGCACATAAGAAAAGAAGAAGTAAACACATAAAAGGCACAAAAGAAGACACCAAGGCTTGATAACAGAGTTCGTCCAATTCGGACTACGTCTCCGAGCCTAGCTCAACAATGGGGAGGCCTTTCTTATTAAATGGCATGAAAGAAAAGAATTACAATCATCAACTGTCCACAAGAGGCTTATACCTCCAATCTGAAAGATGGCTGTGAAATGGATGCCTGATGATGGAGAGGTAAGCAGCACCAATGCGTCTGTAGCAATGAAGGGGTTGGAGTCATGTAAAACTGTCCAAACAGACAAATATGCGCTCTCGGCCTCCTGCCAATGAAACAACATGTTGCCAAAAATGCCTCCTCCCTGCTCTTTCCATCGATTGTGTTTTTATAATGGGTTTCGGACAGAATCCCATTTAAATCGAGGCTTGCCTGGTTCACAATGGAGGCTGGTGTCATGGAAGGATCGGCAGGTGTAACTCCCTCTTAAAATGGCCTTTTTATCGTTGAGGCGATAAGACCTTAAAATCCTGAAAAACACTGAAAATCCGGCAAAAATATCTTTTACCCAGACTTCAAAAAACATTAAATTGGGCGCATTTGCATATCGGGTCCGACCTGAGGTCGCAAATCAGCATATCGTGGGGGGTTGTACAGTCCTGATTAACAGGGATGCTCGATCGCCAATCGGTGATTTCCAATATCGGCGTCGGCTGATCACGTTGGCATCCTGAACGCATATCGTCGGGTGACTTATCTCCGATCGCACCCTGCCACCGCCGATATACATATATATAAGACCTTTGATCTGGTTGCCTTTGATCCGCCGATCTGATTTGATCAGAGATCAGTGATCGGGGGTTCCCCTGCACCTCTCTTAAGTCCACCTCCACAAGTCCTCCGATTGCGATTTTGCCTTTGAGGCTTAAAACCCTTCTTCAAAGCAAAATTCTCATTTCCTTAAGGATCAAAGCAACCTTCCCTATGCGAAACTTGATCATTCAAACTCAGATTGAAGTGTCGTTCACGCTGTTGGAATCATGATGACGAGATCTACGCTCTGATCTTGAGTTGACTTCATTCTGATCACTTTGATTTCTGAGTTTTTCCATGCCATTGTATCTAAAGATCCACCTGGATCAGCACTAGAGTTTCCTTGGTGTTAATTTCCTTTCCAATTGTTTTCTATCTGATTCTGCAAAGCATTTTCTTTAAGAAGTAGGATTAGAGATAGGATAAGTTCATACCATTTCTGGCATTGCCTGTGTTTCATCTCTAAGTTTACGAAACCCTCGGGTTGACAATGAAGTGTTGAGGAGTCTACTCAAGCGCAATTCTTGCACCCAACATTTTGGCGCCATTGCCGAGGAGGCAATTTGAATTGGTAAGAATTTTCCATTGTCTTGTAATAGGGGTAAGTCTGCTATTATTTTTTCCCACAGTGTGCTTCTATTGTTTGAAGGAGTTTATAGGTGTCGATTTATTTTTAAAACTTGCAGTTTTTATTTCGAATTATGTTTGTCATTTTTTTCTGAAATGAATGCCTAAAAGGGGTAGG
This sequence comes from Pinus tabuliformis, assembly GCA_031772625.1. Taxonomy (NCBI): domain Eukaryota; kingdom Viridiplantae; phylum Streptophyta; class Pinopsida; order Pinales; family Pinaceae; genus Pinus; species Pinus tabuliformis. Next base: position 163,737,243 of record CM062819.1, read on the forward strand.
GGTCCGAAGCCCACTAGGGGCCAAACAAACGTTGACAAATCCAAAATCAAAACTCATATTGGGCCTTCTTTCCCAGGCAGAAAGTCTAAACAAACTCAAATTCATTACACAGGAATAGTCCACCTAGGCTCTAGTAGCAGTAGTTCAGGTGTGACACAACCCATAAAGGGGAAGAAGGGGACTGTTGGAATCCATAGTCAGCCTTCTTAGCCTGTTAAGAGTGGTTCGTGTGGAAGAACAACAATGGCAGATATGGAAGACCACGCAGAAGGAATTGGTGAAAATCAGGTAAATGAGGAATAGTATACTTTCGGATTCCCTATTGTGAATCCTAATATACAAGCACAAATTAGAAATATTTCACCATCAGCTCTTCCTCATTTCGATGGTAAGGTACATGAAGATCCAAACTCTTTCTTATTTGAGTTTGATATTTTGTGTAGAAGTTATGATTACTTATCTGATTACCATAAGCTAAAGCTATTTCCTGCAACTCTCAAGGACGCAGCACTCCGCTAGTTCATGGGACTAGGAGGAAACACTATAAATTATTGGGAGCAAATGAAGAAAGTTTTTTTATCAAAATATCAGGAATATTGTAAAACTAGAGATATCCAAGATGAGATATTTACTATTGTGCAAAATGATGATGAAATGCTAGAGGACTATTTGGGGAGATTCATGTACATCCTCCAAAGGTCAAAGCACAAATTTGATCTAAGTACTATTAGAACCTTGTTATTATGTGGCCTTACTGAAGATACTAGGAATAATCTAAATCTGTTAGGACAATGGGGATATTGCTCAAAAGCCTTTTGATCAGGTTTGTGACTTTTGTAGGAAATTCTCGAGGAACCAGTATAGATCCCGCAAAGGAAATCGAAATAAAAACAGGAAAACTGAATCTACCGATGCTATGATTATTGGATTAGAAAACAAAATGGACTTGAATATGAAAATTGAAATAATGAATACTGTTAGTAAACAAATAGACCCTTTTAAGTTTCAACAAAAACTTGTAGAAGAGCAAGAAACATTGTCTATTTTCTATTCAAGATGTAGAAGAAATCATCCTCTAAGAGAATTTCCTCTAGATATTAAAGAAACTAATAAATGTGCAATTTGTGCAGATAACCATGCTACAGAAAAATGTCCCTCCCTACCTGGGTTGAAAGCTGTATTTGAAGGGGGACAACCTAAAGTTGAATCATTGCATGCAATGGGAGCATGAAGAAATTGGCCTCAGGTAAGTGCAGGTATGGTTCCTGAACCTCCACCACATTTTTTTGGTTATAATGCACACTCATATTCCTATCCTAACACTGGTCACTCTTAGCATTGGCAACATGGGAATCAATATCAATATGGACATCCCTCCCAATCTTGGAAACAAGGATGGAGAGGGCCAAACCATTCACATCATTCACATAATTCCTATCATGCACCGATGCAATCATATCCTCCTACATATGCACCTTACCTAATGCCTCAACCATCATTACCTCAGTTGAGTCAACCTATGCCACCATTACCTTTACCTCCATCGTTTCGACCTTCTTAGTTGCCTGCTCAACCTTTACCCAACCCCAATAATAAAGCGGTACAAATGATCCATTCTATGACCCTGCTTTCTTCATCCAGATTTCAGACCATGCCAGTTGGAGTCAATGATCTTCAATTGAGATCAGGGAAAGTAGTAACCTCAGAAAATCAAAAGCAACCCATGGTGATTATCGATGAGAAAAGAGAGGAGGAAACTCCTGACAATTCTGGGAAAGATGACACCATTCAACCTATCCCTGTACATTTTTAGCCCTCATCATCTTCCTCCAACTAACCTCCCTATCCAGAGAGGTTAGTTGTGGAGAAGAAAGGCCCCATTCTTGAGTCTAGCCTGGCTTCTAAGCTTAGGAACCTTTTCATAAAGGTACCCTTTCTCCAAGCTATCAAAGAGATCCCCATATATACAAAAATCATTAGGGAACTCTGCCTCAAGAAGCCAGGAAGGAGAAGATTGGAATCCCAAATCATTAAATTTGTTGGTAAAGTAGCAGAGTTGATGACGAGATGTATGAACATGGAAAAATATACTGACCCTGGAAACCCTGTTGTCTCTGTTCAAATAGGTGATGTCCTTTTCTCCAATGTACTTATAGACCTAGGGGCAGCCATTAATTTTATGACCAAGTAAACCATGGATCAACTTGGATTGGTCCATATTCATCCTACTCCCATTATGCTTGAACTAGCAGATAGATTAAAAAAAAAGCCAGAAGGAGTATTGGATGATGTGGTCGTTTCCTTAGATTCTTGGGAATATCTTGCAGATTTCATTGTGCTTCAGCCAAAGAATCCTGTGGGAGGGCATCCCTTGATCTTGGGATGACCATGGCTTGCTACGACTGATGCTTATATTGGATGTCATTCTGGTGATATGTATATTTCCCATGGAGATTCTAGAAAGAAAGTCACCTTATATCCACTTGCTAGATCTATTCAGGAGCTCCAAAACACTTTATGGTTAGACTACAGTAGTGATGTGGAGACCCAGCCTGTTTCCTTGATACACCAGAATGTTGAGTCATCATAGGAGGGTGAGATTCAAGACTTCCTAAACAATCTAGACACCATGCCTAATTTTGAGTCATCGAGTCAGATTTTTAGTCTATATTTTCAGGAAGGATATGACTCTCTACCTCCATCATCACCATATCTAGCAACACCTTTGTGTACTCTTGAGCCTGACAATACTCTTGTTGAGATTAGTCTAGGTAAATCCTTGTAGATTAGTTCATACTTGGACCCTTCTCAATGAGAGTAGCTTGTGAATTTGTTGTGAAACCATCTCGATGTCTTTGCATGGGGTTATGAAGATATGAAAGGCATCCCTCCTAAAACTTGTACAAACCATATCTATATTCAGGATGGAACATGACCTGTCTGACAACCCCGAAGGAAAATGAACCCAGCTCTAAGAGATGTTGTAAAGGAAGAATTGCAAAAACTCTTAGATGCTGATTTTATCTATCCCATTTCTGATAGCCAGTGGGTCTCTCCATTAGTGGTAGTCCTGAAGAAAGATGGGAGATGGAACATTTGCATTGATTACAGAGAATTAAATAAAGCCACTATCAAAGATTATTTCCCCCTTCCTTTCATCGATCAGTTACTCAATACCCTTGCTGGTAAGAAGTACTTTTCTTTTCTAGATGGCTTTAGCGGATATAACTAGATACAGATAGCATCTAAGGATCAAGACAAAACCACTTTTACATGTCCATGGGGTACATTTTCTTACCGAGTGATTCCCTTTGGGCTATGTAATGCCCCGACTACCTATCAAAGGGTAGTCTTGGCTATTTTTGCTGACCTTGAATGCGTAGAAATTTATATGGATGATTTCTCTGTGTTTGGTGATTCATTTCAGGAAGCCCTCAAGAATCTAGAAAAAGTGCTTCTTCACTACCATGAAGCTCATCTCGCCTTGAGTGATAAGAAATGAAGATTAATGTGCAAGGTAGGACTAGTTCTTAGCCTTCTTATTTCCAACAAAGGTATCTAGGTTGACCCTGCAAAGATAGAAGTCATTTTGAGTCTTCCTATACCCAAAACTCAAAGGGAAGTGAGAGGTTTTCTAGGACATGCAGGCTACTATAGGAGATTCATTGAGAATTTCTCAAGGATAGCCACCCCCCTTTTCCAACTTTTGGCTAAAGATAGTGAGTTTTCTTGGTCTACAACTTGCCAAGAGTCCTTTGAGAAATTAAAGGAAAAATTAGTTCAGGCACCAGTTTTGAGAGGACCAAACACAGAGAAGAACGGGGAATTGAAACCCCTATTGATTTGAAAGGACAGGGTGTGGAATTCCCTGAGAAATTTGGAGAGAAAGTTCTTAAGATCCTGGAGGAATTATGTGCACAGGGTACTGAAACCCCTGACATAGAGATTGGTGAGGGTATCCAAACCCTCAATGACAGCAAAACCCCGAACATAGAAATGCTTGGTGATGTCTTAATGTAGAATTTTGACAGTCTTGACCTTGACATTGAGTCTGTGGCAGGAAAGGCATTCAAACTTAAATATATCAATATAGCACCGTCCACTCTCTTCCTTAATAGCAGAATAGTGGACTTGGAGCAATAGGTCCATGACCTGGAAGTTTTAAACCAGGTCATGAAAGAGTAGAGTTGGAAGAAACAAAGTGAGGTTGAATTACTAGCAAAAGTAAAAAAGTAGAAGCAACAGGTAAGGGTGTGGAAATACCGGCCTTCCAGATGCTATAGACACCTGAAGAAGGTGACTAAGCAGCTACAAAAAGCCCAAGACAAGATGTTGGGTCCCTATAATACTAGTGATTACCCCATTACTATTGTAGTTATACGCCTTATTTATATTGTTCTGCCCCTATTACCCCCATATTGTTATTTCTGTGCCCCATAGAATCTCTCTATTGTTATTTTTGTGGCTTTATATTATTATTGTTAGGTCGGCTGGATTACATGGTGACTCCTTAGACTCCTATATATAGAAAGGAGGTTTTGTCATTTGTATCATCCAAGAATTGTTCATTTATGTAATGTAAAGGAGGTTGCCCCCTCGAAGAGGCTGAATTCTAAGTCGTGGATCTCTCTTTTATATCTTTTTGTGAGCTAGTTTTATAACATTTGGTATCAGAGCTTTGGATTCTAGGGTTTCGCTGCTCCAAATAGGTCATCGTGGCATTTTCGCTATAACTGTTTTTTTGTAACGTTTCAGAAGTCACAAAAAAAACCCATTTGAGAAGAATTGGCGCTGAACTTTGGGTCCGAATTTCAGAGCTTTTAGCGCGATATTTGCGGAGATATGATCTGCGGAATTTGGCCTTTTTGCAGACTCCTGAATTACATTCAAAACTAGTGACCTGGGGAAAATCGTCATAACTCTCTCTCTGAGGATCGGATTGAAATTTTGTAAAAAGGTACAGAAAGAGGACAGACTTTAGTTTCTTGTGGGTGAGTTTCAGATTCAAAGGTTGAAAAAGTGACTCGTGGCACGTCGTACAAGTTCGCTCTACTGAACCAGTCTAAAAGCAAGTCACTGTGGGAGATTTCACATAACTCTTCCTTGGAGAATCCAATTTGGCTCAGACTTGTGGCATTGGAAAGAGGACGCAGAAGGCTACTACAGATAGAAATTTCAGAACTGGATGATCCAAAATTACAGAGATACATCAGATTCAATATCAGGCTTCTATAAAGTGAAAAAAAGGTGTGTAGTTTTTTTTTTAAATTTTTGTGTAAGCTTGGTTTAATGGAATTCAAAGGGCATAGTAAAGCATTATTATCGGTAACTGATGCCCCGAGGAAAGAAAATGCAAACACCTAGTAAGGAACCTGAAAGCTCTAGCATGACTCATGAAGAAGAGGAAGAAATGCTACATGATATATCAAAATTACAAGAACAAGTGCAACAAATGTCACGCTCACAAAAGCTAACAGAAGCTAAGATAAGTGGCGTGGAATCTAAGATAAATGGCGTGGAATCTAAGGTAAATGGCGTGGAATCTAAGATAAAGGGCATGGAAGCTAAGATGGATGGCATGGAAGCTAAGATGGATGGCATGGACGCTAAAATTGATGGCATGGATGATAAGATGGATGAATTGAAGAAGTTGCTACAAGAAAGGGTCACTAATGGTGAAAAGGTAGTAAAGGAAACTCATGATGAGAACAAAAGAAATGTTAATCATGATTCCATAGACTCTAATGTTGGATCGAAGACTCACCATGTTCCAAAAATCGATATGAGGAAGTTTGATGGCAAGGATCCCGCCACATGGATATTACAGATGGAGCAATTCTTCGATCTCAATAATGTGCAAAACACACAAAAGGTACGTATGGCAACTTTATATTTGGAACCAAATCAGTTTGTATGGTATCAATGGCTTTGTTCTCGTAAACAATTTATCACTTGGGCAATTTTTACGGAAGAATTGATAGCACATTATGAGGATACAAAAAGCAACACTTTTTTTAGCCAATTGATAAGTCTCAAACAAAAGGGTTCAATAATGGAGCACATTGAGGAGTTCCAAAAATTGAACATAAGGGTAAAAGATATTCCAGAGGAGCATAGGATTGATGTGTTCATAGGGTCTTTAAAGGATAATATCCAACATGATGTGCGCCTTTGGGAACCTGATTCATTAGAGAAGGCATTCAGGTTAGCAAGAAAAATGGAAAGCAAAATTATGGCAACTAGGAAGCATACCACTCACAACTATAAAGACGGAAGTGTTGTTGCCCATAGTCTTCCACAACCTACAAGGTTGACACCACAACAATTGGAAGAAAAAAGAGCAAAAGGGCTTTGTTACAATTGTGATAGCAAATACACAAAAGGTCATAAGTGTGCTGAGAAGAAATTATTCTACATAGATTGTGAAGAGGAAGAAGAAAAGGAGCAAGAAAGGTCAAAAGAAGAGGATATATTCCAGGAACAAAGCCTAGATGAAGAACAAATAAATCCGACCATATCTTGTAATGCATTGGCGGGAATTACCACTCCTCAAACCATCAAGATAGAAGGACAAATCAAGAAGAAAAAGGTAATAGTGTTGATTGATTCAGGAAGCACCCACAATTTTATTCATTGTAGGGTAGCAAAAGAATTGAATTGCTTCCTATATCCAGCACCAGAGTGTCAAGTGATGATTGCAAATGGAGGAACAATAAATTGCTCTGGAAAGTGCCATAATATCAAGCTATCCATGGGAGAATATGTATTGACTAGCCCAATGCTTTCCATTCCAATGGGAGGTGCTGATGTTGTACTAGGAGTCCAATGGCTACAATCCTTGGGTACAATAGCTTTTAATTTTCAAGAACTTTTCATCAAATTTTCTTCGGAAGGAAAGGAAGTTGAATTAAGGGGTATTGCAGGGAAACCAGGAAAGATAATCAGCTCTAATGGTATGACAAAGCTTCTAAAAAAGAGCAAAGAGGTGTAATTGCACAATTATGCTCGCTAGATGTTTCCACATTGGAATCATCTATTTCTCCAGATCTCCAAAAAGTCTTGGACAATCATTCCAAGGTATTTGAGACTCCCAAGGGTCTCCCACCTATGCGTGATCATGATCATGCTATTCATCTGATTCCAGGAAGTGTTCCTCCAAACATCAGGCCGTACAGATATCCCTATGTCCAAAAAAGTGAAATTGAACGTATGGTTGCAGAAATGCTAGAGGCTGGTATAATTCAACCGAGTCAAAGTTCTTTCTCAGCTCCAGTAGTATTGGTGCACAAGAAGGATGGATCATGGCGCATGTGTCCAGATTATAGGGAGCTCAACAAGCTCACTATTAAAGATAAGTTCCCCATTCCTGTTATTGATGAATTACTAGATGAATTGCATGGATCAATTTACTTCACCAAGTTGGATCTTCGTTCGGGATATCATCAAATCAGAATGAAGATTGAAGACATTCCAAAAACGGCATTTAGAACTCATGAGGGTCATTATGAATTTTTGGTCATGCCTTTTGGCCTTACCAATGCACCTTCAACATTTCAAGGTTTGATGAATTCAATTTTCAAACCATTCCTTAGAAAATTTGTGTTAGTATTTTTTGATGATATACTAATCTACAACAAGTCTTGGAAGGATCATGTTGAACATGTTGACAGGGTGCTACAACTATTGGAGGAGAAACAATTATATGCAAAAAGATCCAAATGTTTCTTTGGAGTCCAGGAGGTGGAATATTTGGGTCATATTGTATCTCATGAAGGAGTTAAGGTAGACCCTAGCAAAATTAAAGCCATTAAGGAATGGAAAATCCCCACATCCATAAAGCATCTGCGAGGATTTCTTGGGTTGACAGGGTATTATCGCAAGTTTTTTAAGAATTATGGGAGAATAGCAGCACCTCTAACAACATTATTGAAGAAAGATTCATTTTCATGGACTCCAGAAGCAACAAAGGCCTTTGAACATCTTAAAGAGGCAATGTGCCAAGCACCGGTCTTAGCTACACCGGACTTCACAAAAACCTTTATTGTGGAATGTGATGCTTCAGGAAATGGAATTGGTGCTGTTCTAATGCAAGATGAAAGACCCATTGCTTTTGAAAGTCGTCCAATCAAGGGAAAGTTTTTAAGAAAAGCTATTTATGAGAAGGAAATGTTGGCAATACTCCATGCACTTAAGAAATGGCGACCCTACCTAATGGGAAGACACTTCAAGGTAAAAACGGATCATGATAGCCTTAAATACTTTTTAGAACAAAGATTATCCTCTGAAGAGCAACAAAAGTGGGTCACAAAGATGTTGGGTTATGACTTTGAAATCATCTACAAAAAAGGGAAGCAAAATGTGGTGGCAGATGCACTCTCAAGAAAGGATGAGGATGTGGAAGCATTGTTGTGTGCCATTTCTATTATCCAACCAGATTGGATAAACGAAGCAAGGGAGGAATGGAAGAATGACGAAGAAGTGTGGGCACTTATTCGAAAGCTACAACAAGATTCCAGTACTTCTGATACATTTAGCTGGAAAAATGATTCGTTATGGTACAAAGATCGCTTATACCTCTGTAAGAATTCCCAGCTAAAACAAAAGATTCTTATGGAATTGCACACTTCTCCCTTAGGAGGGCACTCAGGATTTTTAAAAACTTACCACAGGGTTAAGAAGGAATTTTTTTGGGATGGCCTTAAATCAGATATTCAAAAGTTTGTGGCGGAATGTTTGGTTTGCCAGCAAAATAAAGTTGAAACAATTAAGACACCGGGTCTATTACAACCTTTATCCATTCCAAGCCAACGTTGGGAGGAGGTTTCAATGGATTTTATCACAGGTTTACCCAAGTCTGAGGGAAAGAGTGTCATCATGGTGGTAGTTGACAGACTTACCAAGTATGCACACTTTTGTGCATTATCACATCCATTTAAAGCCAGTACAGTTTCTACTGCATTTATGGAAACAGTTCAAAAGCTACATGGAAACCCAAAGATTATTGTAAGTGACAGAGATCCCATTTTCACTGGAAATTTTTGGACAGAATTATTTTCTTGTCTTGGTACTCAGTTAGCTCATAGCTCATCTTATCATCCTCAATCTGATGGGCAAACTGAGATAGTAAACAAATGTTTGGAAGGATATCTTCGTTGCTTTGTATCTGATAAACAGACACAATGGGTCAAATGGTTGCCTCTGGCTGAATGGTGGTATAACACTTCCTTCCATACAGCAACAAAAATGACCCCATTTATGGCACTTTATGGGTATCAACCACCATCCATCACATCATATTTAAGAGAAAATTCTAAGGTTCAGGCAGTGGAACATCACATCGAACATCAACAACAAGTCCTCCAACTCTTAAAGGATAACCTCGTGTTGGCACAAAATAGAATGAAACAACAGGCAGATCAACATCGCAGTGAAAGAAGTTTTGATGTAGGTGATTGGGTATTCCTACGGCTACAACCATATAAGCAAATGTCCCTAAAGCAAGCTAAGAAGGATAATAAATTATCACCAAAGTATTATGGTCCATACAAGGTGTTGCAAAAGATTGGTACTATGGCATACAAATTGGAGCTTCCTGCAGCTTCTCGATTGCACCCAGTTTTCCATGTTTCATGTTTAAAGAAGGTTATAGGTGACAAGCTTCCAAATCAAACAATATTGCCAGAACTTGATGAGGAAGGAAAAATTATATTGGAACCAGAAGCAGTCACAGAAACAAGAACTCGACAGCTACGAAATCGATCAATTTCAGAGTATCTTATCAAGTGGAAGAACTTATCCGCTGAAGATTCCACATGGGAGGATGAGAATTTTATGCAGAAGTATCCAGAACTACTCAAGCGTTGAGGACAACACTTTTTTGAAGGAGAGGGGCATGTTGGGTCCCTATAATACTAGTGATTACCCCATTACTATTGTAGTTATACCCCTTATTTATATTGTTGTGCCCCTATTACCCCCATATTGTTATTTATGTGCCCCATAGAATCCCTCTATTGTTATTTTTGTGGCTTTATATTATTATTGTTAGGTCGGCTGGATTACATGGTGACTCCTTAGACTCCTATATATAGAAAGGAGGTTTTGTCATTTGTATCATCCAAGAATTGTTCATTTATGTAATGTAAAGGAGGTTGCCCCCTCGAAGAGGCTGAATTCTAAGTCGTGGATCTCTCTTTTATATCTTTTTGTGAGCTGGTTTCATAACACAAGAAGCCAAAGATAGTAAAGACAGGAATAAACATTGAAGTGCAGCATTGAGCAACCACTCATTTTTTTTAAGGATTTTTTGCAGAGGTAAAACATTGTGTGAGGACACACAACAACTTAGGGATGGGAGGATGTTGGTATCCTAAATTTCCCTATCCATACATGAAACCTATCCAAAATTAGGTGTCTTTGGCAGGAGATTAGGGTGGCTAGAGCCACAGTGGGCCATTCCAAAATAATAACAATCTGAAAAGGAAAGGGGTGATGGAACCAAAATGTGTAAACTCTTTAATAATTGTAAGGATTATTTAACCAAAGACCCAAACACCAAATTATTTCCTTTAAATCCGTAAACAATACAGCTGGAGAGGCTTTTCTACATCCAACTTTGAGGTTAGGCATATGTGTGGAACTTTTTAGAACTGTAAAACTACGGCTTTTATTTTATAATTGTCAAACTGTTCACGGCATATGTACTCCGAAGACTTCAACCTAGCAAACCTACTTTCAAGGTTAATTTTGAAAGGGCGGGCCAACAGTACACACAATGTAATAAATATACAAATTCCATAGGTACTGGTACGATAATAAATACTTATCAAGGCTGAAGCTTCTGAGGTGTAATCTGCTTCCCTATTTTTCTAGGTTGTAATCTACTTCTCTATTTTTCTAAGTTATTAATATTTTTAGAGTTATAGTTTTATTAATGTATTGGGTAAAAATTTTGGATTTAGGTAAGGTTTCATAGACACGGTTAGGTTGACAGATAGATAGTGTCAGTGTATTAATAGAATTATAATTCTAAAAATATTGGTTTGTCGTTTATTTTTTATGAACTTTGTGGTATTATAACATAATATTGGTTGTCATTTATTTTTTTTATGAACCTTGTGATATTATCAAAAGTATTATAACATTGAGGTCTCTTTCATCTTGTTCTCACTTATCAGATTGATGTCTTATTGGAAACTTTGAACTATTTTAACCCAAAAAAAAATATTGAAAAAAAATTGTTAATTAATTACACTATGCAGCAAATGTTGTAATTAGAAATAGAATAATAACATTATATAATTAAAAAAAATTGTTGGTCATGGTTAATTATAAATAAGGTGATTAATAGTTATATTTAGCAATCAATTATTAATATGTATTTATAACAATTATAAAAGGAAAAATTGTTGCCTACATTTAGGTATGCTCAATTATTAATTATACATAAAGTGAGATATTTATTTAAATTTATAAATAAATATGTTTCCATTAATGTTGTCCTAATGAGTGAGGTTTTATTGGAATGTTTTGTTCTATTTCATTTTAGGTAACATCATTTTATAAAATAACATATTAATTAAAATATAAAATATTTTTTATTTATCACATATTTATAGATTATGATTTTTTATTATTGAAATTATATTTTTAATGTATAAATAAATTAAATGTATTTAAACTTTACAAGTTAAACCATACCAACTTATGATATAATAAAAAATGTTTAAAAAATATTTTATTTATTAATTAAACTATGCAACATATATTCTAATTAGAATAACAAGAAGTTAGTAATATGTATTACTAACTATCATATAATTAGAATTGGTAGATTATGGCTAATTATCAGTAAAGTGATTAATGGTCATACTCAATAATCAATTTAATTTATACAATCGTTATTATTATGTATTTATGACAATCATAAAAGGAAAAGTAGTTGATTATATTTAGGTATGGTCAATTATGATCCATTATAAATAGAAGTAGTGTATAGCCATAAGTAGTAACAACTTTAGGGACGGATATGATTGGAAGATTGGACAAATGCCATAACTAGTAATCACTAACCACTTTAGGGAAGGATATGATTGGAGGATTGGACAAATGTGTCTCTCGCACTGGAGCTACGGTACATAGTATGCAAACGATAATCAAAGGGTTTTTCAAAGATAGAGGTCTGGTATGTTTGGGGTACTTGTGAAGGGTAAGCTCCAGAATGGTGATAATACTCTGTTTTTCCTCTATGAAGACTTATCTTGTTTTCCCAATAGTATATATGTTGGTATCCTAAATTGCCCTATTTTTTACCCCATTTCCATCCATATCAACCTCTTTTTTACCTTAATATAAGACCCTTATTTCCTGCACTAGTACAAGATGATTACCCTTTTCCTGCACATGCTCATACTTTATATTAAGATTTGTTATAACACTTTATTAATCTTTTTATATAGATTTTGCGTTGTTTACATAATTCTTGCAACTCATATTGATTTCCTAGAAGTAATCATGGAACATAGTGTTAATAATGTATGATTTGACTAGTGTAGGAAGATTCCTGCACCACCACCGTCCGCGATTTCCAAGAGCTATCTTCCACGAGGACGGATCTCGATCTTCAACTCCGAGTCTAATTGCTGATGAACTGAAGCAGGTGGCACACATCTAAGGATAGATTATGGCCCAGTGAAGCTCGTGTGTTTTATAACCATTGACCAAGTTTGTAATTCGGTTTTCTAAGTTTGTTCGGCCGAGAGGCCTGAACAAGAATTATCTATAATTAGTGTAAACAACCTAGAGCTGAAGGATATATATGATGTAGATCGTAGATAGGAAGCTAGCGAACCATCGATTATTATTTTGGTTTATGTAATCTGGTTATCGCCTCGCTCTGGGGCTGGACTGCTCTGTAATGTAATTTGTCGAATCAAGTAAATACAAGAGAATCACTATGGTTTGCACACACAGTGTTTAATTTTGTCTTTGATGTATTATTTGAAGTGTTGATCGCTTTTGTTCCTTAGAAGGGGAACGAGTTGGTTGGCTAGGGCCCAACCAACCCAGCTCGTTGACCCCTCTCGCTTTCATTATTTGGAAAGACAGTGTGGTTATTTCTTTGCAGTTGTGTGATGTAATAGTTTAATTGCTAATCTTTAAGTTCTGGATTAAATTATCTTCTGTAGCCTATGTGTGGAACGGATCCGTGGTTTGCAGAGTAGTTGTGTTTACTTTTTTTTATAAGATATCTTTCACGCATTTACTTTACTCTTGTTTTCTGTCTTAATTCATTTTCGAAGCGGATCGTGCAAGGAACTCTTTCTTGCACCAGTGCATGCTGTTGCTTGCACCTTGGCTTAGTCATTCGTTGTAGCAAACAATGAATCACTTACCTGCATCTTATTTCCCATTATTTCGCAAGTGAATGGATCGATTAATCAAGTAATTGTTTTTGGTATTAAAAGTTCATCTCTAAAAGATCTGGAAGCAGTTATATTAAACTACCATATTATACTTGCAAAGAATGTCATTATTGTGGGTGAAGTACCAAAACTGGTTGACACATGCAAAGTACTTAGGCTATTGATTGATTCTTTTGTAAGTGTTTTTATCTCATGAAGTTTATTTCCCTTACGAAGTTTAATGAGTTGAAGCATTTTCTTTTTCACAGCTAGTTTACTTCAGAATTTCATTTACAGTTGCAATTCCTTTTCAACACGTCTTTCATCTTTCGAATGTAATTTGGAAAATGAGTAAAGGGGACTCTGCTTCAGTGCAAGAGCAAGTCTCTTGACACGGGAACAGAGTGCTCCAAGCCCTGAGGCTTAGAGCACCTTCACTCAGACATAAGTCTTCAGTAAGGAAGATTAAATATACTCTTACATAGAAATATTGTACTTGCACTAGTACAAGTAGATTGCAACCATTCAAGTATAGGTTGTTTGTATGGGAGAAAAATCATAAGGAAGGCAGAATTCTGCAGGGTCCCACTTGTCAGACTGCTTACCATCCATCTAAAGATGAACATAGCATTTCAATCCAGCATTTAAGATTGTTTCTGTTGTGTGGAATTTCTTTACTTGATTTACTTGCAAGTTGCGTTTTACATTCCAACACTAGAGTTTCCTTGGTGCTAATTTCCTTTCCAGTTGTTTTCTATCTAATTCTGCAAAGCATTTCGTTTAAGAAGTAGGATTAGAAATAGGAAAAGTTCATACCATTTCTGGCATTTCTTATGTTTCATCTCTAAGTTTACAAAACCCTCAGGTTAACAATTAAGTGTTGAGGAGTTTTCTCAAGCGCAATTCCTGCACCCAACATTTTGGTGCCGTTGCCGAGGAGGCGATTTGGATTGGTAAGAATTTTCCATTATCTTGTAATAGGGGTAAGTCTGCTATTATTTTTTCCCGCTGTGTGCTTCTATTGTTTGAAGGAGTTTATAGGTGCCGATTTATTTTTAAAACTTGCCATTTTTATTTTGAATTTTGTTTGTCTTTTTTTTTTTTTTTTTCTGAAATGAATGCCTAAAAGAGGTAGGGGTCCAAAGCCCACTAGGGGCCAAAGAAATGCTGAAAAATCTGAAACCAATACTCATATTGGGTCTTCTTTTGCAGGCAGAAAGTCCAAACAAACTCAGACTCATTACACAGGAACAGTCCACCTAGGCTATAGTAGCAGTAGTTCAAGTGTGACACAGCCCATAAAGGGGAATAAGGGGACTGCTGGGATCCATAGTCAACCTTCTCATCCTGTTAAGAGTGATTCGTGTGGAAGAACAACAATGGAAAATATGGAATACCATGCAGAAGGAAGTGGTGAAAATCAAATAAATGAGGAACAATCTACTTTCGGATTCCTTATTGTGAATCCTAATATACAAGCACAAATGAAAAATATTTCACCATCAGCTTTTCTTCGTTTCTATGGTTAGGTACATGAAGATCCAGACTCTTTCTTATTTGAATTTTATATTTTCTATAGAAGTTATGATTACTTATCTAATGCCCATAAGTTAAAGTTGTTCCCTGCAACTCTCAAGGATGCAGCACTCCGCTGGTTCATGGGACTAGAAGGAAACACTATAAATTCTTGGGAGAAAATGAAGAAACTGTTTTTATCAAAATATCAGGAATATTGTAAAACTAGAGATATCCAAGATGAAATCTTTACTATTGTGCAAAATGATGATCAAATGCTAGAGGACTATTTGGAGAGATTCATGTACATCCTCCAAAGGTCAAAGCACAAATTTGATCTAATTACTATTAGAACCTTTTTCTTACGTGGGCTTACTGATGATTCTAAGAATAATCTAAATCTGTTAGGATAAGGGGATATTGCTCAAAAACCTTTTGATAAGATCTATGACTTTTGTAGGAAATTCTCGAGGAACCAATATAGATCCGGTAAATGAATTCGAAATTAAAATAGGAAAATTGAATCTACTAATGCTATGATTATTGGATTAGAAAACAAAATGGACAATATGAAAATTGAAATAATGAATATTTTTAGTAAACAAATAGACTCTTTGAAGTTTCAACAAAAACTTGTAGAAGAGCAAGAAACATTGTCTATTTTCTGTTCAAGATGTAGAAGAAAGCATCCTCTAAGAGAATGTCCTCTAGATATTAAAGAAACTAATAAATGTGAAATTTGTGTAGATAACCATGCTACAGAACCTCCCTACCTGGGCTGAAAGCTGTATTTGAAGGGGGGAAACCTAAAGCTGAATCACTGCATGCAATGGGAGCACGAAGAAATTGGCATCAGGTAAGTACAGGTATGGTTCCTGAACCTCGACCAATTTTTTTTGGTTATAATGCACACTCATATTCCTATCCTAACACTGGTCATTCTCAACATTGGCAACATGGGAATCAATATCAATATGGATAGCCCTCCCAATCTTGGCAACAAGGATGGAGAGGGCCAAACCATTCACATCATTCACATAATTCCTATAACGCACTGATGTAATCATATCCTCCTACATATGCACCTTACCCAATGCCTCAACCATCATTACATCAGCAAAGTCAACCTATGCCACCATTACCTTTACCTGCACCGTTTCGACCTTCTTAGTTGCCTGCTCAACCTTTACCCAACCCCAATAATAAAGCGGTACAAATGATCCATTCAATGACCCCGCTTTCTTCATCTAGATTTCAGACCATGCCAGTTGGAGTCAATGATCTTCAATTGAGATCAGGGAAAGTAGTAACCTCAGAAAATCAAAAGCAACCCACAGGGATTATTGATGAGAAAAGAGAGGAGGAAAATCCTGACCATTCTGGGAAAGATGACACCATTCAACCTATCCCTGTACATTCTGAGCCCTCGTCATCTTCCTCCAACCAACCTCCCTTTCCAGAGAGGTTAGTTGTGGAGAATAAAGGCCCCATTGTTGAGTCTATCTTGGCTTCTTAG
Source organism: Pinus tabuliformis (assembly GCA_031772625.1). NCBI lineage: Eukaryota > Viridiplantae > Streptophyta > Pinopsida > Pinales > Pinaceae > Pinus > Pinus tabuliformis. Next base: position 163,753,677 of record CM062819.1, read on the forward strand.
CTTAGGACCCTTTTCATAAAGGCACCCTTTCTCCAAGCTATCAAAGAGATCCCCATATGTATAAAAGTCATTAGGGAACTCGGCCTCAAGAAGCCAAGAAGGAGAAGAATCGAACCCCAAACCATTAAATTTGTTGGTAGAGCAGCAGAGTTGACGACGGGATGTATGGACATGGAAAAATATACCGACCCCAAAAACCTTGTTGTCTCTATTCAGATAGGTGATGTCCTTTTCTCCAATGTACTTATAGACCTAGGGGTAGCCATTAATGTTATGAACAAGAAAACCATGGATCAACTTGGATTGGTCCATATTCGTCCTACTCCCATTGTGCTTGAACTGACAGATAGATCTAAAATCAAGCCAGAAGGAGTATTGGATGATGTGGTCGTTTCCTTAGATTCTTGGGAATATCCTGCAGATTTCATTGTGCTTCAGCCAAAGAATCCTATGGGAGGGAATCCCTTGATCTTGGGATGACCATGGCTTGCTATGATTGATGCTTATATTGGATGTCGTTATGGTGATATGTATATTTCCCATGGAGATTCTAGAAAGAAAGTCACCTTATATCCACCTGCTAGATCTATTCAGGAGCTCCAAGACACTTTATGGTTAGACTACAGTAGTGATGAGGAGACCTAACCTGTTTCCTTGATACATCAGAATGCTGAGTCCTCACAGGAGGGTGAGATTCAAGACTTCCTAAACAATCTAGACACCATACATTTTTTTGAGTCACTGAGTCAGATTTTCAGTCTATATTTTTAGGAAGGATATGACTCTCTACCTCCATCATCACCATCTCTAGCAACATCTTTGTGTACTCTTGAGCTTGACACTACTCTTGTTGAGATTAGTCTAGGTAAATCCTTGTAGATTAGTTCATACTTGGACCCTTCTCAATGAGAGTAGCTTGTGAATTTGTTGTGAAACCATCTCGATGTCTTTGCATGGGGTTATGAAGATATGAAAGGCATCCCTCCTGAAACTTGTACACACCACATCTATATTTAAGATGGAGCTTGACCTGTCTGACAACCCCAAAGGCAAATGAACCCAACTCTAAGAGATGTTGTAAAGGAAGAATTGCAAAAACTCTTAGATGCTGATTTTATCTATCCCATTTCTGATAGCCAGTGGGTCTCTCCATTAGTGTTAGTCCCGAAGAAAGATGGGAGATGGCACATTTGCATTAATTACAAAGAATTAAATAAAGCCACTCTCAAAGATTACTTCCCCCTTCCTTTCATCGATCAGGTACTCGATACCCTTGCTGGTAAGAAGTACTTTTCTTTTCTAGATGGCTTTAGCAGATATAACCAGATACAGATAGCACCTGAGGATCAAGACAAAACCACTTTTACATGTCCATGGGGTACATTTTCTTATCGAGTGCTTCCCTTTGGGCTATGTAATGCCCTGGCTACCTTTCAAAGGGCAGTCTTGGCTATTTTTGTTGACCTTGAATGTGTAGAAATCTATATGGATGATTTCTCTGTGTTTGGTGATTCATTTCAGGAAGCCCTCAAGAATCTAGAAAAAGTTCTTCTTCACTGCCAAGAAGCTCATGTTGCCTTCAGTGACAAGAAATGCAGATTAATGTGTAAGGCAAGAGTAGTTCTTGGCCATCTTATTTCTGACAAAGGTATCCAGGTTGACCCTGCAAAGATAGAAGTCATTTTGAGTCTTCCTATACCCAAAACTCAAAGGGAAGTGAGAGGTTTTCTAGGACATGTGGGCTACTATAGGAGATTCATTGTGAATTTCTCAAGGATAACCGCCCCCCTTTCCTAGTTTTGGCTAAAGATAGTGAGTTTTCTTGGTCTACAGCTTGCCAAGAGTCCTTTGAGACATTGAAGGAAAAATTAGTTCAGGCACCAGTTTTGAGAGGACCAAACCGGTCCCTTCCATTCCACATTTCCTCTGATGCCTCAGATACTGCTATTGGCGCAACTTTAGGACATGAAGAAGACAAACAATCTTATGCTATTTATGTCATCAGTAAAAACTTGTCACCCGCTGAACTCAATTATACTGTTACTGAGAATGAGTTTTTAGTTGTAATTTTTTCTAATAATAAATTCAGACATTATATTACAGGATATGAAGTTTTTGTACATACTGATCATTCCACTATAAGGTATTTGATGAATAAAAACATTAACTAGTGGTAGGGGTAACTAGGTGGTTGCTATTATTATAGGAATTTAATATTACTATTGTTGATAGACTAGGGAGATTAAATGTAGTAGCAGATTATCTTTCAAGATTAAATAATCCTGGTGAATTAGTTCCTATTAATGATGATTTTCCTGACCAACATCTTTTTGCGGTGTCAACAAAATCTCCATGGTTTGCTGACATAGCTAACTATTTAGTCACTGGAAAATTACCACCTCACTTATCCGCTCATGAAAAGCAGAATATCATTCAGAAAAGTGCTGCATATTCCTGGATCCAAGGGGACCTCTTTTACACTGGAGCAGATCTCATTATCCATATATGTGTAAGAGAGCAAGAGGTGTTTTATATCTTAAAATCTGCCCATGATGAACTGTGTGGAGGTCACTTCGCCGATAAGCAAATTGCATACAAAGTGTTACAAGCTGGCTATTTTTGTCCTTCCTTATTCAAGGATGCCAAACAATATGTCAAGTGGTGTGATAAGTGTCAGTGAATTGGCCAACCTAACCAAACAAATGAGATGACTTTATGTCCTCAAGTTATGATTGAACCTTTTGAAAAATGGGCTATTGATTTCGTAGGACCAATAAATCCCTCATCATCAAATAAAAAGCATATCTTGGTTTGTACATATTTTGTTACTAAATGGGTAGAAGCTAAAGCTATTTCTTTTGCTATTGAAATTGTTGTTGTTGATTTTATTTTTATTGAAATCTTTACTAGATTGGGTGTACCTAGAGAAATTTTTTCTGACAATGGATCATAGTTTATTTCTAATCTGGTAGAGGGTGTAATGGAGCAGTACAAAATCTGGCACAGGAAATCTGCACCATATCACCCACAAGAAAATGGCCAATTAGAATCCACAAATAAGGTGATTGAGACTATCCTCACAAAGACGGTAAATATGAATAGAAAGGATTGGGCTGACAAATTACTAGAAGCATTGTGGGCCTATCAAATCACTTGGAGAAACAACATGGGACACACACCATATGAGCTGGTGTATGGGAAACAAGCCCTCTTGCCGATAGAATTCCAGCTCAATACTTTCAGGACTGCAGTCCAATTGGGGCTAGATCTCTCTAAGGCAGAGCAACAATGCCTTCTACAATTAAACGATTTAGATGAAATCCGAAGGAATGTTGTTCAAAAGAACATCTTGGTTCAACAACAATGCAAGAAGTGGCATGACAAGTCTATTCAGAAAAATCAATTCCAACCAGGTGATTGGGTCCTCCATTACGATTCAAGATTCAAACATTTTAAATGAAAATTCCATACACATTGGATGGGACCCTATGAGGTGGTTAAAGTGTTCGAAAATGGAGTGGTAGAAATCAAAACTATTGATGGACGAAATTTTGTATTCCTAGTAAATGGGCATAGATTGAAGGTATATTTTTAGCCCCTTACTAAAGGAGATTTTATGTAGCAAGTCCAACAACCATTTGAAAAGGAGTTGGTAGGTGATAGCACTGACATTTTGAAGAATTGATTCCTTCTTGCCCTTATTTAAAAAACAAATTAATCAAAGAAGAATAAAATGAAAAAAAAAATATAAAGAGAAACAAATTTTCTTGTAATTGTGAAAATCAGTTGACTGACATAATTGCAGAAGGATCAACCTAAAAACTAGCATGCTAGTAGAAAGATCAAAATTTTCATAAAATGGGAATGCTACTTGATTTTTAGATATGCCGGCTGCCACCAAGAAAAGCAGGTTCACGAAACCGAGCACTTACCCAAGTTTGGGGTAACTAGCATGGACATTTTTATCCAAGTAAATGCTTACTTCCCGTTGCAGTTATTTTTCCTACACCAATGCAGGTAGATTTCAAGGTAAAAATCTTCTTCTATTTCCCATTTCGAAATTTCCCACTAGTTCTTTTCTAAATTCCCCAATGAATTACCTTCCTCTTTCTTCCAAGAAACTACCCTTACCCGATTCGTAAAATCCCTCTTTTCCCTTGAATTTTTTCCCTCATCCCGTTTCATTTATCCCCCTTGGTGATATTATTTTGAAATCCATGTTGTAATATTCCTTCCCATTCTAATTTTTTTTTACCCCTTTCCCACTTCTTTATTCCCTCATAAGTTGATTGCATAATTTGATGCAGTCATTAAGAAGGCATGTCGAGAAGCACCAAAGGATGGCGAATAAATTTTTCTTGTATAATGAGGCAAATTTTTTAAAGTCTAGCTATAGAAGTATGTCCTATCAGAATTTCTATTTGGTAAAAATCTCTGGTGCAAGCATAGTAGTAGAAGCAGGTCTAGTACAGAAATACAATTGACTGTGGGAGCAATTTACACAGTCCTGAAATGGTTTATCAAAGATCTATGGGCCTATATTTTTGTACATATGTTGATATGATAACTCACTCCATGTTTTAAATTGATGCTTTGTTTCATTAATTACTAATCTAGGGATAAATATTTAAAGTGCAAGGTGTGTAAGGCTGAAATCTAATTTTTTTTAATAAATGCCGAAAATATTCTGATTGAATTATGATGCTGACTACAGAAGGGTACTCCGTCCAGTAACCTACACTCACCCTCTTTGCAATCATTCCGCACTACCCAATCATCATTAACCTACCTATGATCCGATCGTTTTGGCCGTTGCATCACTGCCGCCTATACCACCACTACATCCAATCATCACGATTCACCTATAATGAACTGATAGGAATCTACACCCGAAGTGGAAGGGCCTGTTCCATCATAGCTGGGTAAGTAGGTCTACAAAGACAGAAGGCGAAGAACCTCTGGCATAGAATTCTCGGTGAATGTTGGAGTTACCCCAAAAGTCTTTTGAGGGTGTGATCAGTGAAGTGGAAGAGGTTTGAAATGGCACCCGTGAGGAGTGAACCACTGTCACTACAGGAGATTGAACAAACCGCTGAATACAAGAACAGTCTTGCACTTTTGCTAGAATTTGGGTTCCCCCATTTCTGCAAAATTTGACGGATTCGACATGGGCGTAGTGCTAGAGTTTGCAAGAACGTTCAAGGAAGGTCGAGTTAGGGTCGGGTCCTTAAAATTTAAAATCACTGAAGAGTTCATTTCGCAAGCCACAGGCTTACCACTTATAGGTGAGCGCTGGTTTAAGAAAGAGCGGTTGACAAAGAAGCGTTGGCAGCGATTCATGGTCGATAAGAAGATTGAGGTTGATTGGAAAAAGGGACTGCCACAGACCACCATGGTCAGGAAATGGCGAGATTTACTGTTTATATTACAAAAGTTTGTCACAGGTGAAGGATTCTATACCTTGGCATTCGTATGCCACCTTCAATTGCTATCACATTTCGAGGCGGGACACTGATTAATTTCCCTCACTTATTACTCAGGAGCCTTGAAAAGATGGAGAAAAATGTGCAGAGTGGAAGTGCAAGCTAGGTTGCAACCAAACTCTACCATCATGGACTCATTATGATGCTGGTAAAAAATATGTTACAGAAAAAGGGAATAGCATGGGAGGCATTTCTGAAAGAATTTTGAGCAAGGGGTTCAGAAGAACCTATTAGCACAAGTGCAAGTAAAAAGAGAAAGGTAGAGACATTGTCTCCTGCAAAACAGCAAAGTAAATGCTCACCAATGCAAGTAGAGAAGAGGGTCATTGAAAACACTCCACCTATAGCAAAGAAAAGGAAAATTAGGACCTCGGAGAGGAGGAAAGTTGCCAGCCAAGCGAAAAACCAATCGGGTGCCTCAATTGTAATCAATGACTCGCCCCAAGTCTCCCCCATAGTTCATAATATCTCGGTGCTCGTAGATGCAGTAGCACACACTGTGGAGGGTGAGGACAATGCAGAAAATGATGTGTCGTTGTCAACATTTTTCAGCAGGCTAAGGAGGAGGAAAACAATGTCGACAACCGACGAAGTCCAAGCAGGGGAGGATGAAGAGGAACAACATGAAGAGCCTCCTGATAATTTTAGTGAACCGGATGTGGAGACCCTTAATGATATCGAGGACCAGGGCATTAAATACCCTATGATTTTTGAAGGCCAGGGCATTGAAGAGCTTGCAGATTGTGAAGATCAGGGTACTGAAGGCCCTGTGATTTATGAAGATCACGGCATTGAAGACCCTGTGGTGTTCAAAGGACAGGGTACCGAAGTCCTTGTGGTGGTAGAAGAATAGGGAATCGAAACCCCTATTAATTTGGAAGGACAGGGTGTGGAATTCCCTGAGAACTAGGAGAGAAAGTTGTTAAGATCGCGGAGGAATTAGGCGCACAGGGTACTGTTGTGGTAAAAACACAACACCCCCCATTATTGATGCGTCCACTTCGAATAATGGGGACCCTTTCTATAAAAATTTTGGCTAAGCACCCTTTTGAATTTTTATTTTAGTTGATTGCCCTGCGCTTTTGTTAATTTTTAGTTTTCTTTAGATTCTTGTTTTGATTGCTTTGTTAGAATCGATTTTCTATAAGCTTCACATTGACACTTGTTTGGTCTCATTTGGTCAACTGGTTTGAAAATGGCACTCTTTTGAAAGTCTGATTATTTATGTAGCCTGGGTTAAAATTGCATAAAATGTACAATATTTCATTTTGTAAATAAATTAGTTCAATAACTCATTCATTTTAAATATTAACCCATAGCGTGTTTTTACTAACATTTTTCCATTTTTAGTTATGCAGCCAAATCATTAATTATCGAGATTTTAAATTCACTCCGATGTCTAAATCAATTATTAATCTCGAAAATCCAAAATTTTTGAAGTGGCTGTAGTTTAGACAATTTCACAGCTTAACTAAATTTCATTTTAATAAAATCAAAATAAAAAATAATATTAAATCTTAATTTAATTAAATTAATATATAATTAATTTAATTAAATTAAAATTTAATATATAAAAAATATAATATATAAAATAAAACTTGATCGCATTGGGGCTTTTAATCGCATCGGAAGCTTTAGTTCGCAACATATTTAAAAAAAAAAAAAACCATAAGCCACCCCGATGCGATATCGGGTCGGAAGTCTTGTTCGCAATGTATTTTTCAAACCCCAATACACAACATAACACCCATAACCCCCGATGCGATATCGCATCGGGGAAGTTCACTTGGCATGTTTTAATGAGCCCCTCCATCCTCCGATTTGCCGATGCGAAAAGGCATAAGGGGCGTACCATAACTCCATTTCATAGTTTTAAAAGTGGCTTATGTAATGACGTGTGAGTAATATGGAATAAGTGGAGTGAATAAAACGTATGGTGTAGGTTAGTTTATTTAACATTTTGGTGTAGGTTGGTATATTTAACATTAGTTTATATGATATGTAACATATTATATTATTTAAATAATATGTAATATATTATATTATTTAAATTAATATGTAGTATTTAATTATTAAATTTAAATTAATCATATTAATTAATTTATAACGTTTAATTAATTTGATTAATTTAAATTTAATTATCATTTAGATATCAGTTAATTAGATTAATAAATAGTTCATTAAAAATTAGTTTAATTCATAAATTAACAATTAATTAGAATTTTGATTTAGGATTTAATTTTTAATGATAATTTTGATTTTTTTTTAGCCCAGCGACAGAATTTCCAGATTCATGCCAGATTTGACTCCTCAACTTTGGAAGCTCATAGATTGAGTTATACTTGGCCAAATGAGGCCCAGGACGGCTCATTGGAAAGATAAAATCAAGGAGAACATTTTGGAGGAGGTTTCACCAACAGATTTAATCATTTATTGGGCCAAAAATCAGGCAGAAGATCAGGCTCCGAATTTTGAAAACAAAATCAATTTTCTGAGTTATTTTTTTTAATTTCATTTGTCCAAAGCCTCTTCTAATTGCAGATCCATTGGTCAATGATATCCTTTGCCAATCAAATCATTCCAAGCATCAATACAGAACTTATATTTTATTTTCAATTATTTATTTAAATATAATTTGATTGGGTTTGATTTAATTGCCAGAAATGATATTTTGTTGCATTTTAATTTATTTTGATTTCTTTTTGCAGGAAAACAGTGGAAGAAATATGAAGAAAAGGATCTCAATCAATGAGAATGCTCCAGCAATTGGATTTGGCAGATTTCTCTTGGCAGATTTCTCTTCAACAAACTCTGCTCTCAAGAATTCCTTCACAAATATTATAAATAATAGATTGCAGAATGAAAAAGGGGCTGCTCTCCTCTGCAATGCTAGACTTCTAAAAGCACTACTGTTATAGGAATTTAGAGTTGTAGGAGAGAGGAGAGAAATCTCAGATCTGGGAATTATTGAGGATTTTCCTTTTTGTAGTTTGAATTATACATGAAGGGCAAAGTTTGCACTATTGTGGCCTTAGCTTTGAAAGTAGAAGTTCAAGCAATGTAAAGGGCTGTTGGAGACCAAGGATAGAGAAATGGATGCAATAAATTGGTATTTCTAATACTACTATTTCAAATATCAGTTTTATTTTTATGGTAACAAGAATGTGTCATTTTGTTCATATTTTGCACTATTGTTAAAATGAGTAATTTGTCTCAATCTTGTTATTATGTATCTCTGTTTTTATGGATTAATTTCTCATTTTTGAGTAACTACTTACTCATAAATCTGTCTTATAAAACTGATTTATTGAATAGTAATGTGCTGTGAACTATTTCCACATATTACTGTTTAATTATTAGATTTATTGATTTAATAATTAATATCATTTTTGTGAACTATTTCCTGAATGTTATTGATTTATTATTTCAGTTAAAAGGTCTCAATAGGATTTGTTTTGATATCCACAATATCAGTTAATTGAATTACTTCATTAACATGATATTCATTATAAGCAAAGCATGTTTAAATCCCAATATTTTAATTATCTTGCTCTTAGTTGGGTTATATCTATATCTACCTAATTAAGATAGGATTAAGATTAGTTTCTTTTGTTTGCATCATAGAATAAGTTTGCATTTAGAGTAATTTTGCATTCTTTTAAGTCCTCTCCTCAAAGAGGCAAAACTTTAGTTGTGGCTTGGCTGAACCCAAATCAGCTTAAGGGTCATTCTCTTGCCTGATCAGCAAGAAGAAGTGATCTGATGTCCCTGTCTATTGGTAGTTAAAGATACATTATAAACCAATAGCAATAGGGAGAAGGTAACTGGACCTAGATGAACAGTCGGAGCCACCACACCAAACGGAAAAGGAGCTGCTTTTAAGGTCCGGACCGGGTGGTTATCCCCCAATGTTGTTGCAGCGATTTTTGAGGCATCAACAGGTACTGAAACCCCTGACACAGAGATTGGTGAGGGTAACCAAACCCTCAGTGACAGAAAAACCTCGAGCATAGAAACCCTCGACGATGTCTTAAGGCCAACTTTTGACAGTCTTGACCTTGATGTTGAGTTCGTGGGAGAAAGGCGTTCACACCCGAATATTTCAGTACAACACCATCCACTCTCTTCCTTAATAGTAGAATAGTGGACTTGGAAGAATAGGTCCATCACCTGGAAGTTTTAAACCAGGTCATGAAAGAGCAGAGTTGGAAGAAATAGAGTGAGGTGGAATTACTAGCAGAAGTAAAAAAGTAGAAGCATTAGGTAAGGGTGTGGAAATATCGGCCTTCTAGATGCTATAGATGCCTGAAGAAGGTGACTAAGCAGCTGCAAAAATCCCGAGACAAGAAGCCAAAGATAGTAAAGAGAGGAATAAACATTGAAGTGTAGAACTAAGGAGCGACCACTCATTTTTTTTGAAGGATTTTTTGCAGAGCTAAAATGTTGTGTGAGGACATACAACAACTTAGGGATGGGAGGACGTTGGTATCCTAAATTTCCCTATTTTTTACCCCATTTCCATCAATATCAACCTCTATTTTACCTTAATATAAGACCCTTCTTTCCTGCACTAGTACAAGATGATTACCCTTTTCCTACAAATGGTCATAGTTTATATTAAGATTTGTTACATCACTTTATTAATCTTTTTATATAGATTTCGCGTTATTTACATATTTCTTGCTACTCATATTGATTTCCTAGAAGTAATCATGGAACATAGTGTTAATAATGTATGAGTTGACTAGTGCAGGAAGATTCATGCACCACCATCGTCTGAGATTTCCAAGAGCTATCTTCCACGGGGTCGGATCTCGATCTTCGACTCCGAGTCTAAGTGCTAATGAAATGAAGTAGGTGGTAGCATCCAGGGATTTTTTTGCAAAGATAGATTACGGCCCAGCGAAGCTCGTGTGTGTTATAACCATTGGCCAAGTTTGTAATTTGGTTTTCTATGTCTGTTCGACCGAGAGGCCTGAACAAGAATTATCTGTAATTAGTGTAAATAGCCTAGATCCAAAGGATATATATGATGTAGATCATAGATAGAAAGCTAGCGAAACATCGGTTATTATTTTGGTTTATGTAATCTGGTTATCGCCTCGCTCTGGGGCTAGACTGCTCCATAATGTAATTTTCTGAATTAAGTAAATACAAGAGAATTGTTATGGTTTGCACAGGCAGTGTTCAATTTCGTCTTTGATGTATTATTTGAAGAAATGATCGCTTTCACTCCTTAGAAGGGGAATGAGCTGGTTGGCCAGGGCCCGGCCAACCCAGCTTGTTGACCCCCCTCGCTTTCGTTATTCGGAAAGATGGTGTGGTTATTTCTTTGCAGCTGTGTGATGTAATAGTTTAATTGCTAATCTTTAAGTTCTGGATTAAATTATCTCCTGTAGCCTATGTGTGGAACGGATCTGTGGTTTACAAAGTGGTTGTATTTACTTTTTTTTATAAGATATCTTTCATGCATTTACTTTACTCTTGTTTTCTGTCTTAATTCATTTTCGAAGCGGATCGTGCAAGGAACTCTTTCCTGCACCAGTGCATGTTGTTGCTTGCACCTTGGCTTAGTCATTCATTTCAGCAAATGGTGAATCTCTTACCTGCATCTTATTTCCCATTATTTTGCAAGTGAATGGATCAATTAATCAAGTAACTATTTTTGGTATTAAAAGTTCATCTCTAAAAGATCTGGAATCAATTATACTAAATTAGCATATTATACTCGCAAAGAATGTCATTATTGTGCGGTGAAGTACCAAAACTGGTTGACACATGTGAAGTACTTAGGCTATCGATTGATTCTTTTGTAAGTGTTTTTATCTCATGAAGTTTATTTCCCTTACGAAGTTTAATGAGTTGAAGCATTTTATTTTTCTCAACTAGTTTACTTCAGAATTTCATTTATAGTTGCAATTCCTTTTCATCACGTCTTTCAGCTTTTGAAAGTAATTCAGAAACTAAGTAAAGGGGACTCTGCTTCGGTGCAAGTGAAAGTCTCCTGACACAGGAACAGAGTGCTCCAAGCCTTGAGGCTTAGAGCACCTTCAATTAGACATAAGTCTTCAGTAAGGAAAATTGAATATGCTCTTACATAGAAATACTGTACTTGCACTAGTGCAAGCAGATTGCAACTGTGCAAGGATAGGTTGTTTATGTGGGAGAAATATCATAAGGAAGGAAGAATTCTGCAAGGGCCCACTTGTTAGATTACTTACCATCCATCTAAAGATGAACATAACATTTCATTCCAACATTTAAGATTGTTTTTGTTGTGTGGAATTTCTTTACTTGATTTACTTGCAAATTGTCTTTTACATTCTAGCACTAGAGTTGCCTTGGTGTTAATTTCCTTTCCAATTGTTTTCTATCTGATTCTTCAAAGCATTTCCTTTAAGAAGTGGGATTAGAAAAAGGAAAATTTCATACCATTTCTAGCATTACCTGTGCTTCGTCTCTAAGTTTACGAAACCCTCGGGTTGACAATTAAGTGTTGAGGAGTCTGCTCAAGCACAATTCCTTCACCCAATAATATGCTCAGAAGTTCATGGAAATGAAGCATCTTTATTTTATGGGGAATCCCTTTCTTTATGCTTTTCACCCTTGTTTTAATTTTATTTTTGTTACTATCATAATATGCGTAGAGCTGGACCCGACAACAACTTTTTTCTTGAAGCACATATGAAAGCCTCTTCCCCAGAGTGCGCCCTTTTGTTCTATAGGATTTGAGCTAAAGTTTTCCCAAGAGGAGATAGAACAAGGCCCTTTTCAAATTTTTATAAAGCATATAAATGGGAATTCCTCTATTTTTGGTTGAGTATACACTTTGTCCACACACTAGAAAAAAGAATACAAATAATAGAGTTAAAATGGGGGCTTTCCTACACATGTACAAACCTTTTCCACACACTGAAACAAAGAATAACATTAAAATGAGGGTTTTCTTACAAATATCCAAATTTTGTTATATAAGGGGAAGATGTTTCAAGACTCTTCCATTAAAATACTTTATTGGATTTAAAGAAATAAATTGTAATAAATGATATGCAATAAATTATAATAAAATACACACCCTTATCGTGTTGTAAATCATCATTAATCCCTGTCAAGGAAGGACTATAACACCCCTTGGAAAAAAGCTATAAATATTTTGTTTTACGCAAATGATTTGGTGAAGCTGTGGCCCATGTGAAATGCCACGCATGGATGATAAATGTTGTTTTATTTTTATAAATAATATTAACTATGGGAAAGAGTGTTAAATGATATTTTCACTTACCAAACAGTTAGAAGACAATTATTCTTCTCCCTAGACATACATAATCTCAGTTGGGACAAGGGAGTGAAGAGGGTGAGAGGGAAGAAAATTTGACGCAATCTTGAAGACTTGGTACCTAGTTGGAGGAGGTCGAAGTGAGGAGAATGAAGTTGTAAGCTTGTGACCCTCAAACATGATGTTATTGAGGGAGGTAAGACACTGCTAGGACATAGAGTTCTTAAGATGGTTGGCCAATGGAACTCTATTTGAATCCTAAGTGCTCAGACTTAAGCCCCTAAATTGTTGTTGGTTGGGACCAGATGGTCTTGTGTGAACCTGTGAAGCTTCTTGATCTGAAAATGTCCTGGAAGTGAAACTGGCCGAGGGGTAGTTCTGGTAGAGGATACTATACTCATTCATTGGGTGGAGCACTCTTCTTCAAGGTGATTTTGTGGCTAGTCAAATCGTTGAAGTATAGATAAGTTTTTTCTTGGTTATGTATTAGTTGTGTTATTTACTAAGTAGAGGCTTGTTTATTGATGAATCTGTCTCAAGGAAAATTATTTTTGTTTTATCTTTTCTCTTTCAATTGTAAAGTCTGCTGAGGATGATTTATGAAATTTGGAATCTAGGATAGTCGCCAAGCCAACCAATATCCTAGGAGAGCAGTCATGAATTCAAGAAGGTATACTGGAATAAGATAGGGTGAGTCCTTAGGTTAGAACCTACCAGAAATCCGAGGAAAAATAAGAAAAACGATTGAATGATAACATCTAACAATTACTAGGACTGATTATGTACACTCTGTATGATCAGAGTAAATATAATAAACTTGAATTAGCATTGTACTCAATACAAGACTAACTGACTGCATGTATAAACTATTACAGTAACTTGAGTGTGGTATAATATGCAGTAAAATAAATTAATTTTTGTATGCATTTCATAGTTTGGGAGAGGATGAGACGTAAATCTCTAACTAAAGAATAATGCCTATTATAGAGGCTCTCTCTCTCTCTCTCTCTCTCTCTCTATCTATATATATATATATATATATATATATATATATATATATATATATATATATATATAGATATATATCTATATATCTATATGTGTGTGTGTGTGTGTGTGTGTTATGAATCTACTCCAATATATACAATGAGTTTCGTTCCCTTCAATTTTTTTGTGGTTACAACTCTTATATATGTAACCACAAAAAAATTGAAGGGAACAAAACTCTTTGTATATATTGGAGTAGATTCATAACACATACATAGTGCAAAGATGTCACAAAGGGCTTGCAAACCATACAAAATAATTACTCAAAACATACCGAAGCATAAACCAACAGTCGACAGTTAAGTGCTCTTGGCCACTAGCCATAAACCAACTTAACAAAATTTAAATAATAATTATATTAAAAAATGAGGGTTTATTCTATGTCTCAGACTGATGAATAAACCATGCCTGGAAAATATGAAAATTTACAGATATTATAGTAACCAAATGGGGCATTAATAACGTCTTGAAATCCTAATAGAAGTATGGCCATGAGCTTTCTTAATTAAATAACACATTTTACATGATACAGACTATATTTGAATCATAACTCCAATAAAAGTCGAAATCGAAAAAGTAAACCCTCACCAAAGAAGAATTAACTTTGAAACCCTAGTTGGATTTTAAAATGTGGCTTCATTTAACATAGAAAACAATAAGGGTTGGATCATAAGAATTTATAAAACTAGTAAAACTTGTAGCAGGTTGTCCTTCAAAAGCCATGAGGGATAGCTCACCTACTATTAACAAACGACCTTGTCATTAATTCAACAAATAAACTGAGAGGAAAACTTTTCGGAAAGGAAGAAAAAAATGAGGAGAGCAGTGACTTATCTGTACCTAAGAGTGGTGGGAGAAGATTGTAAATAAATATGACCCTCTGTATAGTGAATAAGAAGTTAGCTATTCAATTCTTAAGAAATGTTCAAAAGAATGTCAAATTAAGTTGAACGAGAATACCCTTTCTCTCGTAGTCATTCCAACCATCCTGTGCAAACTGTTCATATGATAAACCTTAGGGCCAACCAAACCATGATAGGGAATGAGAAGAAAAAATGATTAAGAGCTGAGAGGAATGAGAACTCAAACTCATACTCTTTGCAAAAAAACAAGAACTAGAAAAAAATTGTATGCTCAAGGTAGAGTAAGCGGAATTAGCAGTATGAGGGTCTCAGAGTGAAAATATCTCTCCAGGCCAACTACATGACTTCATGTGCTGACATGCCATTAAGTGGTAAGAAAGAAATTTCAGTAGTAAGGTGGACTTGGAACCGGTGTCAACATGCAGGTTGAAGATATTTTCTCCAAGGAGGAACTTTCTAAATGAGGGTGGCAAGGCGATAGGAAATCAAGTAGTTACCCATAACCAAATACCTTGCATCTGATTTGTCGATTGAAAACCCTAAGGATATGGAATGTAGATCTGTCGCCAACACAACGAGCCTCCACACTTCAAACTTGTATTGTAGAGTGTGCTCAATAGCTAACGCTTCGTGAGAGTTATATAAGCTAGCTCTATGCTAAATATTAAGGTTAGGTTTATGTGCACCTCGATAGAGTTTTGGTGAGATTTATATAAAATTACAACAATAGAAAACAAAGTGAACCATATCAAGCTCTTACCCAATAAGGGGGAGGGTTATATCACGTACAGTCCAAGTTTGACAATAAGGAAAAATCAAGCCTAAATTTATAATGAAATATATGATTGCAATGATGTGAGGGGGGTTCAGTGTAATCACGTTTGCATTATTCCTGTGAAATTAATCAAAATAATTTTTCATTCCATATAGAAAGACCAACAAATGAGCAAAAATCATTAGAAATAAAACTTAGTACATACTATAAAAAACAATTATTGTTTATGCATTAAGAGATGTTACAAGTAGTATCATAGCTTAACAGTTGAAGCTTTGATACTTGTAGATGCTTGGATTAAAAAAAAAAATTGTCCTTCTGGATCAAATGAGAGTTGTTTAAAATAATAATCTGAGTGTTGGGTATTCCATCCATACATGAAACCTATCCAAAATTAGGTGTCTTTGGCAGGAGATCAGGGTGGATAGAGCCATAGTAGGCCATTCCAAAATAATAACAACCTAAAAAGGAAAAGGGTGATGGAACCAAAATGTGTAAACTCTTTAATAATTGTAAGGATTATTTAACCAAAGACCCAAACACCAATTTATGTGAAATACACAAGGTTTCATTGAGTCTACGAAGGAAAGAAACATTGTTGGTGTTGGTTTTATATATATATCAATCATTGTGTCCATATAATCTAGGAGAGGAAAAATAATGAGTGGTTGGAGTACAATGTTGGTACTATGCTGCCATGCATTTTTGCACATTTTGTATTACAGCTCTCTTCTTGGACTCATAGATAACCCTTCAGATTAAGGGGGGAAATGTTGGACACCTAATCATGTAAGGGTTGGTGTGGAATCTGAATAATCTAAGGAAGTCCAAGAGACCTTGGAATATGAAACCAAAGGTCATATGAATGTACTATAAATGTATATCATTTGTTAATTATAGAGACTCTCTCATGCTTATCATTCATCTATTGTTTCTGCAATGTATGTGTCTTAATGAAGCTTACAGCCCATCTCAATGATAGATGCATGATGATCCGCTTGCCTATTCTCCAACGCTGCATAGATACGAGGATTTCTCTACCCAACATCCCCAACAATCTTTGCCTCTTATGCACTATAGATCTAAGGCCTACCACCCTAATTTTTTGGAAAATACCTTTTAAGATACTCCTTACCACTTTTCCAACACTCCAATTGTCTTATACCATCACCTTTATTATGATGTTATGTCCCATTTCCTTGTCTAGCTGCATTGAAGTTCTTATGCGATGCAACATTCTCTTTCTCTTTTACATTTTGAGGCCTTTTTCTTTTTGGATGCCATTTAGCTTTACTTTTATCTTTCTCTTTCCATGCTTACTGAGATTTTGTCTTACGCTTTGACTGTTCATAACAATTCTTTAGTTTCCCAATAACTTCCTCACTTGACCAAGGCTCATCATACTCAATCTGATCTCTAGATGCTAATGGAAATCCACTGACAAATCTTTCAACTTTAGCTTTTGCATCTTTAAGGTACAGTACATACCTCAATAGCTCCAAGAATTCATCGATCCCATTTTGATCTCATAGAATTCCTTGGATTTTCTTTCGTAGTACCTTTCTGACAAGTTCTTCTTTTTGAAGAGTCCCTTGAATTCATGCCAACTCAACTCCTTTGTCCTGATGTCTCTAACCTGTTTTAGATCTTTCCACCATATATTTTCTTTCCCTTTGAGGTTGAAGATAACTATTATGGCCTTCATATTCTCTTTATACTCATGTGGTTCAAAGAACTTATTCATGCCAAGTAACCGAGCCTTTGCATCCTCAGGCTTCTTCAACTCCCCATCAAAAGTAGGTGTATTCTCTTTCTTAAACTCATCTGGAAAGTATCCCCTATCACTCCTCCTGTAAGGGTGATAATGATGACGATCATAGTTCTTGTCAGAACCAGAAATAGAATAGTATGTTTGTCCATCACCTTTCCTATCAAGAGTATCCAATAATCTACCATATTTGATCATGTCATCTCTATGACCTGCGACCACTGTGAGACCTACTTCAATATGCCTCATTAGTTTTGTCCTCTTTTTCATAGCTGATCCAAAGTGGTCTCTGTCTCTGCAATTTTGACAAACTCTAAAGAATTACTACATTGACTTCTGCTTATTTCTCCTCTACCTGTATGATTCTGTTGTTATCTTATTTACAACTCCTTTTTTCTTCCTTCAAATTCGTCAATGTGTCTGCTAAGTCAGAAGAGTGCCCAATACAATTCTTCTCATATTATTCATAGGGAGAATATTTATAGCCTACCATTGTGCTAGTCATATTGATCTCTTCATGTAAGGCATACTATGTTAGCTAGACCAAATCATAAACAAACCAATGCACCTAAGTATAACTCGGGGAGTATATTTAATCTTCAAGACTGACCAAATTAACACAATACATACATAAACATAATAATATCATAATTTAATCATCATCTCAACCATTATCCAGTCATCAATGCATGACCATACCCACCACACATCATGACCTCATGCATGGAAACTATAACCATATCATTGTATGCATAACAACATATGTATGAAACACACACATACACATTACATACAAACATTGACATGCATATCTAGTACATAACTGACATAAACTTAGGATAATAACATCCAACATCAACACCATTAACTTTTCACATGGAAACACCACTTCAAGCATAACCGACACCATGCATACACAGCTAGTACATAGACCACAAACATGAGAACACATATGCAATAGGTATGAATGCATGACCAAAACACCACCCATTTAGTCCAAGGGGTCAACCATGCTCTGATACCACTCTATAACACCCTCCTCCCACATTTACCCAAGCTAATCGTTCCACCAGGTTAAACATGTGATGAGAGGGTACTATGATCTGATTCAACCTCCTAGTTCACCTTAAGGAAGCATAACCAACAAAATACAACCAAACTAACCATCCATATATCCTACAGAACCTCAAGGAGTTACCCCACCTTTCCAGGTGACCAACCCCTAAGGAAACTTAGCAATTCAAGGACCTAGAGCCCCATTCCCTTACTTGCCAAGCACTCCAAGCAACTAAGGGTCCCAGTCGCTCCCATGAGCCTAGATGAGTGCAACTATAACATTTTTATACCAGTGCTATGCGAGTGACTACGATATTTAAGGCTAAATTCTAGGGCTAGGACCCAATCATTGCCTAGAACTTCATGGAATTTACATAAATGAAACGATAGAGACAATGATGCTAATGCAAATTCTTGAACAAATACTTGCTTGCACCTCTACTAGCCATGACAAACATTTCATCAAACATGTCACAAATATGCATTCTACAAGTCATATTAGCATATCTGAGCATAGGGGTCTTATACTTATCTTAGAATCACTAAGAAGCATTGATGCCTTATCACATTAGCTACATTATCATGTATGTGATCATAGATTCATTACTCAATCATTTGAAAATCAAAACATGATGAGAACCATACATTTTCACTGTCATAAAACATGTTCATAACCAGCA
Source organism: Pinus tabuliformis (assembly GCA_031772625.1). Classification (NCBI taxonomy): domain Eukaryota; kingdom Viridiplantae; phylum Streptophyta; class Pinopsida; order Pinales; family Pinaceae; genus Pinus; species Pinus tabuliformis. The sequence goes on from CM062819.1 coordinate 163,772,625, forward strand.
TATAAACAATAGAAATAATGAGAATACAACATCCATAAATGCCACATCTAATCCAATACTTCTACACATAAAATACCAAGGAAAGGAACTCTTATTAATGAATGAAAATCCCAACCCGGTATGGGACTACCATGTTCCACCCAATAGCCAATCACCCCCGTGCCATATTCCAAGCATGAATGTGGGACTCAAGCCAAAGGAACCAACCAGGGATTCCTGAGGCTAAACCACCTTACCCTCATCAATAGATTGAGTCTTTACCGCAATCCTCACCAGATCACTAGGCCATAAACAAGTATGGATGCCACCGCATTTCTCCGACTACTCCTTGAGAAATTTTCATGTCTCCTAATCTCTAGGATTTACTGCAATCCATAGTCTAATCTAGGGATCACTTGGGCATAATTGAGACACCACCCTCCAAGTTTTATCGTATATCCCACCATTCACTGGAAATGATTCCTAGGCCTGATCAAGGGAAACCACCTCTAGGATTTACCGTATATTCCACCATTCATTGGTTGAAAATTCCTAGGCCCACTAAGGCACACAATACTTGGATTTACCGCAACCCACAGTCTGGTTCAGGGGTCACTCGCCAATGACTTTACCACAAGCCAGAGTCTGGTTCAGAAATCACTAGGCCATGTTTTCTTTCATTCATAGATCCACTTCATTCAGTCATCTGATTAAGAAAATTAGTTTTGTTGTGCTAAAATTCCTTTTTATGTTATATTAAATATGATTGAGGATTTATGAAATTATTTGCAAGTTTAAACATGGGTTTTTGAGTGTTTTTATGTGCAAATTAACATAAACAAATGTCTGAACAACAACATATAAAACACATAAACATCACCATAAATAGTATCACAAAAGCACATGATAAAGGAGTTCAACCCTCCTGGGTTACATCTCCTTGGTCGAGCTTCCAATGGCATGGCCCTCTCTATTATGCTCAAAAGTGTGAATACATCAGTTTGCAATGCTCATAATGCTCTAAAACATGTTCCAATGGCTCAAGAATGCCAAAAAATGTCTATGTAGCCTCTTTCTACTCCTGATTTGGTCAAAAACTCACCAAGTTATGATCTCCCCAAGTTTGGCTACTATTCACTCTACAAACTCCTCAAAATCAGTCACATAACCCACAATTTCACCCCATAATGAGCTAACAGAGTGTCATTTTGCCCAAATTCTGGCGCAAATTATGGGCACCTTAATTTGGCCTCTCAAGCCTTAAGTCTGAAAAAATATGGCCATGTGCTCGAGGCTAAGGCCAATGGCATGCTCCCGCCGACCGGGCCCCTACACCACTCTACAAGAGTGGTCATATTGTGTTGGTATAACCATGGGCTAGCCCTCGTAGGTTGGACCTGCCCCTAAATGGTGCGCAAATAGACTTCAAGTACAACCCGTGCCCATAGTGGTTAGGTAACATGTGCATGGTGTATTGGCAGAGGCTTTGGCATGTTTGTGTCTGATCGTGGGTTCAACCCTTGCTGCCTCAACCCCAAATTTGAACAATAATTTTGGTGGCCCCGGGATGCCACATGGCAGCCTTTGGTTGGGCCATGTGTCAACCCGTGGTTGGCCACCCTTCCGACCAATAAAAAACGCAGAAATTCGACCAATAACAAGATGCCATTTGTCACAATACCATTCATCGGAGAAAGCCTATTGACCAAGTCAAACTTCCACATACACCTGCCCAGTCAGCGCCACATCAACAGTATAGACTTTTTACTGCGCTGTCAATTATTGCAAAAATTTGCATGTTTAAGAAAACTAACAGAACATGTTTCTGGGAGCATACAAAGTCCGTTTCGCATGAAACAAGTCGCACCAGATTCCAGATGAAGAGAAATACGCAGTCGTCTAGGTTCCACACCAACCTGATAAATTTGAATTTTGATTTAACTTTTTAGCATATGATCATTCCTCCCCACTGAAGCCTTTTGGACCCCAAAATATCACTTTCAGTTGTCCAACAGGTTAGGGTATAGTTCCCTCACCTTTCCAATCTTGATCCATTTGGCCTTTGAAGGATTTGTTCCCTTGAGCCTCACTCGAAGGTAATCCACATTCCCTCATTTTGAAGACCTTGTTCTTCTATCAAGAATGGTGTCTTGTTGTAGTTCATCAAGGTATTCAAGAGACAAATCCTCAATGGAAGGGATTTGGAAATTTTCTCCTTAATATTCTATTAAAGGAGGCTCATACAACCTTAAGTTCTCAACATTAACGATAGCATAAATTTGCATATATGAAGGTAAATCCAACTTGAAGGCATTGTTACCAATCTTTTCCAAAATTTTGAATGGACCACATCTAATTGGTTTTAGTTTTTTACCTTCTCCTTGGAGCCTCTCTTTTCTAATTTGAAGCCAAACTTCATCACCGACTTGGAACTTGTGATCGACACAATGCTTGTCGTGCCTTGATTTGTATTTGCCTTGGCTCTTTTCAAGCTGTTCTTGAACTCTTTGGTGTACCAATTGGATTTGTTCAATTAATATTCTTGCTTTGTCTATGTCACTATGACCATCAATAGCAACATCTTTTCCAAAACTCAAATCCAAAGGAGACTTAGGCAAGTATCCCAAACACGCCTCAAATGGCGATGTTTGAGTTGAAGAGTGCTTGGCTCGATTGTAAGCATGTTGAATATAGTGCAATTGTTCATCCCACAACTTAGGATACTTGTTGCAACACCCACAAAGAAGATGTATCACTGTCCTATTCACCACCTCTATTTGACCATCTGTTTGCGAATAAAATGTTGTTCTCTTTTTCAATTTGGTGTCCATGAATCCCCACAATCTTGACCAAAAATTCTCAACAAATCAAGAATCTCGATCACTAACAATGGATGTGGGCAATCCAAAATGCACCCATACATTTTGAAAGAATAACTGAGCAATTTGTTCAATTGAACCTATCCACAACTACATACAAATAATCAAGACCTATTCTTGACAATGGAAGGCCTCCTACAAAATCCATAGAAACACTCTCCCACGGCCGCGAAGGAAATGGAAGTGGTGTGTACAATCCTAACGTCCTATTGTTAGGCTTACTGACTACACACAATGAACATCCGTTAATAAAACATGACACACTTTCAAGCATATGATGCCAATAACAATACCTTTGTAGATTTCACACCGTCTTACTTACACTAAAATGACTTGCAATAGGAGAAGCATGTGCCTCTCTTATGATGTTGACTCTTTCTCCCTATGGAATACAAAGCTTGCCAAGATGGTACAACAAGTTATCATGCAAATGATAATCCAGTTCCTCTACTTGGTTACCTTGACTCAAGCTTGCATAAACATCCTTAAAGTCATTATCTAATGCATATTGCTCAATATAACTTTCATTAAAAACAAAATTATGCTTGAGTAAAGTAGTTGCACTAATCATAGGCCTAGAAAACATATCAGAAACTTTATTGTAGATACCTTTTTTATATCTTATTACCAAGTGGAATTTTTGAAGAAAACCCATCCATAGAAAGTGCCTTGATCACTGCAACTTTGATTGAGATTGCAATTATTTCAATGATTGATGATCAGTGTGAATGATTGTTTCCTTACCAATCAAGTAGTGTTTCTACTTTTTTCACACTTTGCACCAATGCATAGAATTCCTTGTCGTATGTAGGATAATTAATCACTGCACCATTAAAAGTTTCTGAATGAAAACAAATAGGCTTACCATGTTGCATGAGGATTACACCCATGGCATACTCACTAGCATCAGTCTGAATCTCAAATGACTGTCTCAAGTCTGGAAGTGAAAGTAATGGAGTTAAACTAATACTTTTGTTCAATGCATCAAAGTCCTTTTGTCGTTTTCCTCCCCACTGAAAAACCTTTTTCACACTTGTCAATGCATGCAAAGGAGCTGCTATAGAAGAAAAGTTAGCAATAAATTTCCTCCAATATTGGCTTACTCCGAAAAAACTTCATACCTCAGTAACTATCTTGGGCCTTCGCCAATTCAAAATGACATCAACCTTGGAGGGATCTATTTTCAACTCACCTCCTCCAACAATATGACCCAAGTAAACTAAAGAAGTTTTTCCAAACTCAAATTTTGACATATTTAGATACAGTTATTCTTTCTTTAAGACATCAAGTACTTTTCTCACATGCATGACATGTTCATCAGGAGATTTACTGAAAATTAAGATGTCATCTAAGTAGACTATAAAAAACTCATCAAGAAATTGCCTCAACACATCATTCATCACACACATGAAGGTAGTAGGAGCATTACATAAACCAAAAGGCATAACTATCCATTCAAACAAACCTTGTTTTGTTTTGAATGTTGTCTTCAAAATGTCTCCTTTGACAATTCTAATTTGAAGGTAGCCACTCCTTAAGTCCAACTTAGTAAAATAATTTGCATCTTTCAATTGATCAAGTAAATAATCTATTCTAGGCAGTGGGTAGCGGTTCTTTACCGTAATTTTGTTCAATGCATGAAAGTCCACACACATGCGCCATTTTCCATCTTTCTTTGGCACCAAAACAGTAGGTGAACCACATGGCGAAGAAGATGGCATGATGATTTGTTTATCAACAACACTTGAATTTTCTTTCTAATTTCTGCACTTTCTGTCACTAACATCCTATACATGCCAATGTTAGGAAGTCGACTATCTTGCTGCAATTGTATCTCATGTTGGATTCCTCTATTGGGAGGCAATCCTTTTGGTCCCTTAAACATCTCATCATATTGGTTAACAACATCAACCAATTCAAATTTAAATCTTGAATAACAACCTTGAAAATATTCATTATCAACAACATTCTTGGGTTTGATCATTAGAAGCACAAAATTCTTTCTTGAGTTCACTAGTCTTTTCATCTGCCTCGCATTAACAAGTGAAAGATTTAGTTTCTTGCTATGAGCTCTCGCAATATATTATACTCCATATTTAAACAAATTGTATTTGTTTTCATGTCTATGGAAGATATATTTTTTGTCATAGAGATATGGGATGCCCAAAACTATACCACATATGTCTAATGGCACAACATCAAGCTCCACTTCATTTATGAAATTTGCAGTAATGGTGAATTTCAGTTTACACTTTCTAGTTATCTGAAATTATGCATTGTCACACACCAATCCAAGTGGATATGGTTTATGGTGTGCAATGGTTTCCAAGTTTAAAATTTTGACAATGTTTTCAGAGATAAGATTGGCTTGAGAGCCACTGTCAAAAAGAGCATCATTTTTTCTATGTTTTGAGATCACCTTTATGTGAAAAAATTCTATCCTCTTCTTTTCATTTGGAGTTTCATTGTGTGAATTTGAAGTACTAGTGCTAGAAATGGATTCTTTTCCCTTCATACCCATGGCTGTAATTTTAATTTCATCACCTGAATAAGATCCCAAATCTTGTTGAGTGGTTGCAGTTGTCTTTGTTTCCCTTGTTGATGAATTTATTTGGTTTCATTTCAGGAAGAAGCTTCTAACAATGAGTTTCATCATGACCCTCTTTGGAACAATCAATGCATGTTAATTTCTCTCCTTCCTTCTTAATAGATGCATTTTTCTTTCCCTTCCCTTTGAAACCCTTTTCTTTTCCTTTACCCTTAAATGGATTTTTACTACCCTCTTCTGGAGTGTTTTTCCCTCTTGCCTCAAGATGAGTGGCTTGCACACACACCTCATCTAGATTATTGGGATTAAACATAAGGATAGTATGCCTAAGGTAACTGTGTAAACCCCCTATGTACTTCAGCAACGTGTCTTGTGATTGCAAATCTACACCTAACATTAGAGACCTTTTTTTGAATTCTTGGGTGTAATATTGCACATTTTGACCTTTAAGTTGTCTAAATTTCTACCAATTCATGATGGATTTCTGCATATAAGCTAGAGGGTAGAATTTTCTTTTAATTGCAACAATGAAATTAGACCAAGAAATTGAGATCTTACTGTATTTTTTTATCTCTTCTTGTGTCTTTGATTCCCACCATACTAGTGTTGCACCCTCCATCCTCAAGGAAGCTAATTGAATATTTATGTCATCATCTTGAAGGTTTTGAATTCTGCAATAGACCTCCAACTGACGAACCCAATTGTCAAGCTTCTCTGCATTCACTTCACCATTATACATGGGCAGTTCAAATTTAACATCAAGTTTTAATAAGGGTGATTTACCAGTTCCTTTTGAGGTATGTTGATGAGTATGAGTAAGGGTTGTGTTAGTGGAAGAGGGTGAATATGCCTGTGAAGAAGAAGATGAAGAATATGGTGGAGAGGGTGGAGGTTTACCTCCATTTCCATTACCTCATCTTGAAGAACCTTCTCCTTCTGGAGGTTTGGAGCTTTCACCCTGTAGTCTGGTATCCCTCTCTTCATTGAGGACCTTTACCATCTCTGCCATATCAAAGAAAGCCTTCATGAAGACGTTATCATCCTCTGTCATTGTAGGCTCTCCTTCATGAGACATGCTCATTGGAGTCTCAACTGCAACTTGAGGAAGAACTGGTGATGGAGATTGTGGCAACCTTTCCCTCCTTCCCCTTGACCCAACTTCAGGGCTTTCAACTAGCTTCCCTTCTCCTCTCTTGAGTTTTAACCTTGTAAGCATGTCATTCACTTGAAAATAGTTAAATCCTTCTTACACAAATAAAACCAAGAGCTCTGATACCAAACTTGATATGATTAAGAAAATTAGTTTTGTTGTGCTAAAATTCCTTTTCAGATTATATTAAATATGCTTGAGGATTTATGAAATTATTTGAAAGTTTAAACATGGGTTTTTGAGTGTTTTTATGTGCAAATTAAAATAAACAAATGATTGAACAACAACATATAATGGACATAAACATCACTATAAATAGTATCACAACAACACATGATAAAGGAGTTCACCCCTCCTAGGCTACGTCTCCTTGGTTCATCTTCTAATGGCTTGGCCGTCTCTATTATGCTCAAAAATGTGAATACTTCAGTTTACAATGCTCAAAATGCTCTGAAACATATTCCAATGGCTCTAGAATGCCCAAAAATGTCAATGTAGCCTCTTTCTGCTCCTGATTTGGTAAAAAAACGTATCAAATTATGATTTCCCCAAGTTTGGCTACTATTCGTTCTACAAACTCCCCAAAATATCGCACCTAACCCACAATTTCGGCCCATAATGCACTAACGGAGCACCGTTTTGCCCAAATTCTCGTGCAAATTGTGGGTGCCTTAATTTGGCCTCTAATGCCTTAAGTCCGAAGAAATATGGCCACGTGCCCAGGGCTAAGGCCAATGGACCGCCCCCACTAGCTCGGCCCCCGCATCACTTTCCCCTGGTGGTCATATTGTATTGGTATAACCATGGGTCGACCCCTATGGGATGCCCCTACCCCCAAACAATGCACAAATAGACTTCAAATACAACCCGTGCCCATAGTGGTTAAGTAACATGTGCATGGTGTATTGGCAGAGGCTTTGGCTTTGTGTGAGGTCATGGGTTCGACCCCCGCTGCCTCCGCCCAGACTTTGAACAATAATTTTGGTGGCCCCAGGGCTGCCACGTGGTGGCCTCCGGCTGGGCCACGTGTTAGCCCGTGGTTGCCAACCCTTCCATCCAATAAAAAACGCAAAAATTCTACCAATAAAAAGATGCCACTTGTCACAATACCATTCTCCAGAGAAAACCCATTGACCAAGTCAAATTGCCACATAAACCTACCCATTCAATGCCACATTAGCAGTACAGACTGCTAACTGGGCTGTCAAATTTTGCAAAAAATCACATGTTTGGGAAAATGAACAAAACATGTTTCTGGGAGCATACGAAGTTCGTTTCATGTGAAACAAGTTGTGCTGAATTCAATATGACGAGAAATACGTGGTCGTCCGGGTTCCACACCGATCTGACAAATTTGAATTTTGAGCTATTTTTTGAGCACCTGTTCATTGAGCTTCGGATCCATCTAGCAATCTAGCTCAACCAAAACATGAGAACCACATCACACCATGGCTATTCGGAAATGGAAAGGCTAGGCTGAAAAACATTGTCACACCCGGAAAAACCCATGTCAATGACAAAAAGAGAACCAAGAACACACATGCATAACCATGCATGCCAAATCTAGCAAGGAAATCACACATGCAAATTGATACCTACAAGTAAACCCGTTATAGTTGTTAGATCTTGCTCTGTCTTGCTTGATATTTTTCTTCCTCTTTCCTTCTTTGATTTTCTTGATCGAATGTTGAAGTGCTCCAAGAAAACTTTGTGTCCAAGAGTTTGAGAGAGAAAGAATAGAGAAAGAGCTCCAAAATTGAACTAACCAAAAGCCATGAACTGATCCTTTTTATTATTGTGGCCTCTATTTTCTTCGTTTTCCATTATTTTCCTTCATTTTCCTCCTCACATGCGACCTATGACCTTACACCTCCATTTTCTCCTAATTTCTATTATTTTCATAAATAAATTGTCAAAAATGCCATTTTCCTTTTCCAAAGCCTTTTCTATTGCCTTTGCCAATTTCCTTAGCCATAATAACCAAAATAAACACCCCACACAATGATGTTTTTCCCAAAATTCAATTTGGAATAAGTGTCCCATAACTGTGGTTATTATTTGGCCTTTATTAACTTTTATTACATGGAATTTTCACGATGGCTGTTACATACCTGTCGCCAAAAAATTAACCAATAGCATCATTTTCTTAGGAATATAGTATACTCCGACTGTGAAAAACTCCATTGAATGATGAGGAAGTGCCAAAGGCAATGGTGGGTATAACTGTAGTGTCTCTTTCACCACACAATGGAGGTATTTCCTAGCTGCCAGATCTGATTACTTTACTTTTCGACATTCACCAACAATCGATTCGATTTCCCCCTATAATCTCTTCATTGTAGGAGGATGTATCAACTTCTCACTCATTTCCCATTTAGTGTAGTCATTGTCATTTCCATTCCACCAGCGAACATGTCCTACATAGATACAAATACCAAGAAAATTAGAGCTTTTTATTTGAGAACTAGTTTGAGCCAAATTTCCAACGTTATGAGTAATTTCTACAATCATAATGAACCAAAAAATTGATTCGTGACTTGCGAAGAATTGTGAAGAATATTTTTGATGTCTTCCTAAGTTGCAAATAGTTTGTAGTTCTCGACTTGCTTGTCCTGGAGAACCATGCAGACAAGGTCTCTAGCTGTTGATGCAAAGTTATAAAGTGTAGGGAATGTAGGCGACGTTTCCTGAATTGCCCCAGATTAGGAATCCAATTTAACCGATTTCTAATGACCTTTGAATCAGAAAAATAGGACCCTTCAATAAATTCTTTCAACTCGAGGAGGAGAATCTCTCTCCTTATTTCTGAAGGGATAGAGTCAAAGTAATTCACCACTAATTTACATGCAAAGAGTTGACCTCAAGAAGAGGAGGAACTTGACACTCCTCCTCTGTGACTTAGCATGCATTGCTGAGGAGCCATGAGAACCTAGGTGCAAATAGAATGTAGACTAGATGAGTGACCCAAGGCCAAGGCAGGTGTTACAACTAGTGAGAGAAACAAAGACCGGGACCCCAAGTACAAAGATATAATCGAGTAAGATAAATGTATTGAGGAGGTTAATTAATGACAAAGATATAAAAATGAGTGAGATTAGAGGGTACCCCCTAAACTCAACACCTCCATAGACTATACGAGTAATGCGACTAGAATTTGAAAACTAGAATCCAAACTTTCTGATGCATGAGTTCGTTTGGTACCACTTACTTCTTTTTCGGATGTAATCATCTCAATCTGCCATTGTTGTACGGAAGGCGTTGGAACTAATGCAGATTTATGCTCGGCCTCGTCCTTCTGTGAAGTGTCCTAGGATTTTTTAGCATTTATGGTTGTGGTGTTTTCTATGGTTTCTGCATCTTTTGTTTCTACTTCCTGAGTTTCTGAAAACTACCATCCTTTTGGATTTTGAGGTTGTCTCTTTTTTCTTTTGGGATTTTTTTTAACTTAAGGACAAGCACTTTGAAGATGATGAATTTGAAGACATATATGACAACGAAAAGTCGTATTCTCATAGTCAAGGGGTTGTGACCACTGCAAATTATTGTTAAATAATAGAATGTGATTAGGCAATCCTTTACTAATGTCTACCTCTACATAGATTTTGGCAAAGGTGAAAATGCCTTTTGTGACTTTATATGCATCCACCTTTAAGAATTTCCCCAAAGAATTCCCAATTCCTTCCAATACTTTGTGATCTCAAAAGTGGAATGGTAGATTATGTATCCTTACTCACATGAGAATTTTGGAGACCACCATGGTGTTTGCATAAAAACCTGGAAACAAAGGTATCATGAATAGACTCACATTACCCCAAAAACAAGGTCCCTCATTTAATACATAATCCTTATTTTTTGCTGTATCAAATTTTACAATGAAAAAACCCCTAGAACATAGATGGATATCACAACTTTTTTTCCAAGTAGAAAAACCCATTGATGTAGCGCCTTCGATTTCGGCTAGAATCCATTTAATATACATATAGCTGCTCTTGCATGGAAATCAACATAGATCGCATTTACCTCAGGTAAGTTAATTGTCAAAGGTGGTACCTAGGTTGTCTACTCCACTATATAGGGACCAGGAAGAGTGGGAGGTTCGTCTAGTTGTTTTTGTGGCTCCACCTTCCCTTCAACTACATATGAAGCTAGGCCTTTTGAGCTAGATCTAAGACATCTTCCAAGAAGTCTCATGTTAAGGATGATGGTCAAGTCAAGACTAATGCCATAATCATGCAACTTGTTGTCCTCTTGCAATGATTTCCCTACATAAATCATATTTCAAAGTCTAGTTGGGATACCCATCTTGTCTTAAATCTTTTCTTTAATTCCAGACATTCATACAAACAATTTTACCTCCTAGTATTCTCATAAAGTCGGGGCTCCTTCAAGTGGATTTGGTGATTGATCTTCAAGATCCAACCTTTATTAGTCTCAATCAGTCTACACTCTCCGGCTGTGTTCAATTCATGTTGTAAATCAAGGGCGACACCACACTTGTCTCGTGCCTCCTAAGGTCCTACGTACACTGCAACCCCAGAACAACAGTAGAAAAAGCCTCCAACTAGAAGCTCAACGTCATTAAATAGCAGGAAATCACAAAGCTGGTGCAAAGATTTGAAGCAGAAACACTGTTTTGTAGAACCCATGCAAGGGTTTGGTTTGGTAAGTACGTTGGGTATAACCCATTTGGGGACTTAGAGCCTGTACTTTGAAAAAGCTATACAGATTTGGAGGTAATCTCTTTGTCAGAGGTCATTCTCTTCAGAAAATCGATAGATCCAAAGAGAAACGATGAGATGGACGTTTTTTCCCTGAGAAATATTGCCTGGTGAAGACTTCCCACCATCGTCTGTCTGGATGTGTTCCTGGGATGTTGATAGATGTTGCACAAGGTGAAAACAAGTTGGCGATCTGTGGTAACAAAACCCACAACTTGTAATTCCCAAGTACTTTGCGTCCAATCCATCACAACCTCATTTACGCACTGGGGAGATTATGTGACTGCTTCAGATTTGGGAACATCATTTTGTTCTTCTGCGATAATGGAAGTGGGGGAGGTTGAGGTAGTAATTTTAGGGCTTCTGCAATCCACATACCGTACAAAAAACATCACCATCGTGAGATCCATCAAGCCACAATGATGTTGACTCAATACTTCATTATATATCCAGACCCTCTATGATTTCATTATGTATTCAACCATCATTACTTTGACATATGCTTATCTTGCATAATAGTAGAGGGAAAAACAAATCTACTCTTGCCGAGGAGGTCTCTACCAGATTTACTGAATGAAACACAGATCTGGATTCTGCGTCAGAAGGAAATTATTGGAGCCCATGTTTGATCAACTGGTTAGATCTGAAACCGCTGGTCCTTTCCCACAAAACTTCAGCATTGGGAGCTACCACCGCACAAGGAGAAGCTCCTCACAGGCTTCTGAAAACTTGCCGTGAAGTCATTGATCTACCTGAAGCAATCTAGTTGATTCCATCAGTGCTTTTCAGGTGATTGCATACAACCCTAGTGAATTTCATCCTCCTACTAGATCACATCAACCGTGCTGAGAATTAATCTTCAAGTATCTAATTTATAAGTTGAACATATATAAATATGGAACAAGTTTTTTTATTCATGGAGATTTATTCCCATTTTACCCTGGAGATTCTTAATTTGTAAATAAGATTTATTACAATATCATTGTCTAATATTATAGATTATCAATAACAAGTCCAAAAAAACATAACTCATTTCATATTGTTGAAATATTACTTTCAACTGTAGCGCTAAAACCGTCATGGGATTCCCTGCACCACTTTTACGGAATGGTGGTAATTCTCCGGGGGCAGCGAACACACTCATCGGCTGACACGTACCCTGAGCGGTTTGTCAATACAACCTTTCCCCGGCGCGTAAAGTTCGGTAAAAGAGGCCGTGCGATTTTGACCGACAACCGTCCGATTAATGTGGGCCAGATCGATGGTTATGGTAGCTCATGAGAGTGTAATGCAATCTATTCTGAAAATTTTGAGGGTACTTCATTGTTGCCTATCCGTGGATCTTCTGTGCGGCTAAACAATATCTATCCAAACGGTGCAATACTCATGTGCTTTATCACCAACAGTTGTCACCAATATGATGTCCACAAAAACCTCTAGGAATACGGATCAGGCGGAAGAAGACTACATGTATTGATGTGTACAGAAAATTCAGCATTGGAAGTAGAATTCTCTGACAATGGCCGTATGATAGAGTCGGATGCAGGGCTGATTGAAAAGCGTTGGATGGATGTGGAGCAAAATCTACGGTTAAAAAAAATATCGCCATGTGAAGTAATTAATGTAAATTTATTACAGTTGTTGAATGTAGGTGGAGATTTTATTTTTATTGTTTTTTAATTCATGGGAGTCGGTTTCTACGATACAAGTAAAATGTAATGTTATGTTTTTTTTTGGTAGATGCAATGTAATACGCAACAACGCAAAAGTAAGAAGTAAAAAAAGAAAAATTACACACAACAGTGTTAATTTTCAGGAGAGACAGAGTGAAGTTTTTTTTGGAACTGCCTCTGAAGCAGTCTTGCTATAATCCCTCTGTTAGAGGAAGAATTTTGTAACAATCAGTCTTGCTAATGAATACAAGTTTTTTTTGTGTGCGAAAAACTTTGTCTTCTGTGTTAAAAGAAAAACAGAGCACTATCCTCTGTTCAGTTTTTTTTTGTTTTTGTTCTGGAATTATCAGAAATTCCCAACTTGGTATCAGAGCTTGTCCAGGCTCTTTGAAGGTGTCAAAGAAGTTGAAGGAAGGATTTCTTGTTGCAATAGCTTCTCCAGCAGAGTGAAGACTCAGTCAAGAAAGAATCCAAGGTATTTCTCAAGTTAGTTTTTTGTGTTACTGTTGAGGACAGTCAGTTATTTTAAATACAAAGTCAAGTATTTTGAAGCATAGTTAAGAGTGCAAGAATGGCTGGAGCCAGCACTAGCATGGGTATCTGTAATACTCAGCTCCCACAATTTAATGAGAAAAACTATGACTATTGGGTAATAACTATGAGAGCTTTGCTTGCTTCCCAAGACTTATGGGAATTTGTTGAGGATGGTTTTGAAGAACCAGTAGATGAAAATGAGTTTAATAATTTAACTCAGGAAGAGAAAGATCTGTTGAAGAGCAATAAGGAGAAAAATTCTAAAGCCCTCTACTTTTTGTATCAAGCAGTGCATGAGAGTGTGTTTCCAAGGATAGCAGCAGCCAAGAGATCCAAAGAAGCATGCAAACTCTCAAGATAGCCTATCAAGGCATGAAGAAAGTGAAGACAACAAAACTACAGTTGCTGAGGAGAGATTTTGAGACTCTCTGCATGAAGGAGTTAGATAATATTGACTCATTCTTCACACATGTGATTGGTCTGGTCACACAGATAAGGTCTCATGGAGAGATTCTTGAAGAAAGGAGGATTTTGGAGAAACTATTGAGGATCCTACCCTCAAGGTTCGATGTGATTCTCACCACCATAGAAGAGACAAAGGATCTCACAAACTTCTCAGTTGATGAACTACATGCATCACTGATAACACATGAGCAGAGATTGAGTAGAAATGAAAACTCATCTCTATAACATGCCTTTAAGATCCAGATGTGCTTTGGAAGAGGAAGAGGTCAAGGCAGAGGAAACAAGAGAGGAAGATGCAGAAGCCAAAACAGAAGTGGAAGAAACAGTCTAGCAAATGCTCAAGGAAGAGGCAGCAATCCAAATCAGAACCAAGGCCAAGGCAGCAGCCAACAAAATGGACAACATCATGCTTAAGGACAAAGGTATGATAAATCCAATGTCCAATGTCACTATTGTAAAAAATATGGGCATTATGCAAATGAATGTAGAAAGAAGCAGCATGATATGAGTAATAGAACTAGTGCAAATTTCACTAGAGAAAATATCAGCCAAGATAATTTGTTTTTAGCCTATAATATGACTGAAGCAAAGAGTGAAGATGTATGGTTTCTAGACTCCAGTTGCAGTAACCATATGACAGGAAACATAGCCCTGTTTTCTATGTTAGATCAGAGTGTGAAGTCACAAGTCACACTAGGGACTGATAGTAAAGTTTCTGTTATGGGAAAAGGAGAAGTAAATGTCTTAACAAGGAAAGGTGAAAAGAAAACCATAGCAGATGTTTATTATGTTCCTGGAATGAAATGTAACCTCATAAGTATTGGACAACTTATTCAAAAGGGGTACAATGTTTTCTTTGTGGATGATGTATGCACCATCATGGATAAAACACCCAACAAACAATGTATTGCTGAAGTGAAGATGACAAGGAACAAGATGTTCCCTCTCAGAATGAAAGTAGATTTAAAAAATGGAGAAGAAATAGCAGTAGTGACACAAGAGGCTTTCCAAAGCGAACCAAAAGATGAAAATTGGTTGTGGCACTTGAGATTTGGACATCTCAACTTTGGAGGTCTTAACTTGTTAAATAGAAAAGGAATGGTAAGAGGATTACCATTGATAGAGAAACCAGACAACCTTTATGAAGGTTGTATCTTGGAGAAACAACACAGAGAAAGTTTTCCATCTGGGAAAAGCATAAGGGCAAAAGCACCCTTAGAGATTGTCCACTCATATTTATGTGGACCGATGCAAACTCCATCACTTGCAAGCAGCCACTATATGCTAACATTTATTGATGATTTTACTAGAAAAACTTGGGTTTATTTCCTGAAGAACAAAAGTGAAGTGTTTGAAAGATTTTGCAATTTCAAAGCACTTGTAGAAAACCAAAGTGGGCTGCATATCAATGTTCTAAGAACTGATAGAGGAGGTGAGTATATCTCCAAATAATTTCTACGTTTTTGTAGAGAAAATGGAATTCATAAGCAGTTTACCACTAGTTACACTCCGCAGCAAAATGGAGTTTCCGAAAGCAAGAATAGGACAATCATGGATATGGCGAGGAGTATGTTAAAGGCAAAGCATTTTCCAAATGATTATTGGGCTGAAGTTGTACACTGTGCAGCGTACATTTTGAATAGATGCCCTACAAAAGCAATCATGAACAGAGTGCCGGAAGAAGCATGGAGTGGGACAAAGCAAGGAGTCACCCACATGAAAGTTTTTGGATGTGTGGCTTATGCACACATTCCATATCAACTAAGGAAGAAGTTGGACAACAAAGGGGAGAAATGTGTTTTCATTAGATACAGTGAGGAATCAAAAGCTTATAGGTTGTATAACCCATCCACGAAGAATCTTATTGTGAGTAGAGATGTTCAGTTCATTGAGGAGGAAGCTTGGGATGAAAGCATAGAGAAAACAGTGAATGTTAAAAACTCCTTGTCTCATGATGAAGATGATGAGGAGATGGCTGAAATACATCCCCAAATAGCAGCACCAACACAAGGGCAACAAGTGACACCCTTGAGGAGAAATGAAAGTGCTTCTCCAAGCACACCACAAGGAGGAAATTCAAGTGCTTCTTCAAGCACTTGTACACCAAATGAAAGAGGTAAGAAGTTCAGAAATTTAAGTGACATTTATGAACAAGAGGCAACAAACGAAGGTATGAACTCTTTGTTTGCTTTATATTGTCATGTTTATGACCCTGTTCATTTCGAAGAAACAATTAAGGATAGGAAATGGATAGAAGCTATGGATGAGGAGATCAATGCCATAGAAAGAAACAAGACATGGGATTTAGTTGAACTACCAAAAGGAAAGGAAGTCATTGGAGTTAAATGGGTCTACAAGACCAAGAGTAATGCTAAAGGAAAAATAGAAAGACACAAGACAAGACTTGTTGTCAAAGGATATAAGCAACATGATGGGAGAGACTATGAGGAAATTTTCGCATCTGTTGCTAGAATGGAAACCGTGAGAACAGTGCTGTCCATAGCAGCACAAAACAAGTGGAAAGTTTACCGAATGGTTGTGAAGTTAGCATTCCTAAATGGAATGTTAATGGAAGAGGTTTACATTGAACAACCTCTAGGCTATGAAAAGGAAGCTCAAGAGCACAAAGTGTGCAGATTGAAGAAAGTTCTTTATGGGCTGAAGCAAGCACCAAGAGCGTGGTACAGTAGGATAGATTCCTATCTACTGGAAAATGGATTTGAAAAGTGTGAGGGAGAACCCACCCTCTACATCAAAGAAAATGATTGTAAAATGCTAATTGTTGTGTTATATGTTGATTATGTTATTTTCACAGGTAATGATGATTACCTTATTGAAAATTTCAAAACAGTCATGAAAGAAGAATTTGAAATGACTGACATGGGTTCGCTGAGATACTTCTTAGGAATAGAAGTAGAACAAAATGGAAATGGGATTTTTATCTCACAAGAGAAATATGTTAATGAAGTGTTGGAAAGATTTAATATGCAGGAGAGAAAAGCAGCAATCACTCCCACAGTGATGGGATTAAAGCTCAGCAAAGAGGACAACAACAAGGATTTTGATCCTAGTTTGTACAAGAGCATAGTTGGCAGCCTCATGTATTTGACTGCAACTAGGCCGGATATAATGCATGCTGTTAGTTTGATTTCCATATTCATGGAGAGGCCAAAAGAAGCACATTGGCAGGCATCAAAAGGGATTCTGAGGTATGTTAAAGGTACTAAAAGGTTTGGCATTTTATATATTGCTTCAGAGTGTTCAGATTTAATTGGATACACTGATAGTGATTGGGCTGGAAGTGTAGATGATCAGAAAAGCACATCCGGTTATGTTTTCCACATGGGTTCAGGAGCCATTTCATGGGCTTCTAAAAAACAACCTATTGTAGCATTGTCTACAGCAGAAGCAGAATATGTGGCAGCTACAGTAGCAACGTGTCAAGCAATTTGGATGAGAAGGATGTTAAGGAGTTTATGCCAAGAGCAAGCAAAAGGAACTGTGATCTTTTTTGACAATAGCTCAGTTATTGCATTATCTAAGAATTATATGTTTCATAAGAGAACGAAACACATTGACACAAAGTTTCATTACATCAGGGAATTGGTAAACAATGGAGAAATTGTTTTAGAGCACTACAGAACTCAGGAGCAGGTTGCAGATATTCTAACCAAAACATTGGGGCAGAAAAGTTTGGAGTTTTTGAGGAAATTTCTGGGTATGACTGATAACCCAACAGTTGAAATTAAAGGGGAGTGTTGAAATATTACTTTCAACTGCAACGCGAAAACCGTCATGGGATTCCCCGCACCACTTTTACGGAATGGTGGTAATTCTCCAGGGGGCAGCGAACACACTCATCAGCCGACACGTACCCTGAGCGTTTTGTCAATACAACCTTTCCCCGGTGCGTAAATTTCAGTAAAAGAGGCTGTGCGATTTTGACCAACAACCGTCCGATTAATGTGGGCCAGATCGACGATTATGGTAGCTCATGAGAGTGTAATGCAATCTATTCTGAAAATTTTGAGGGTACTTCACTGCTGCCTGTCCCTGGATCTTCTGTGCGGCTAAACAATATCTATCCAAACGGTGCAATACTCATGTGCTTTATCACCAACAGTTGTCGCCAATATGATGTCCACAAAAACCTCTGGGAATACGGATCAGGCAGAAGAAGACTACATGTATTGATGTGTACAAAAAATTCAGCGTTGGAAGTAGAATTCTCTGACAATGGCCGTATGACAGAGTTGGATGCAGGGCTGATTGAAAAGCGTTGGATGGACGTGGAGCAAAATCTACGGTTAAAAAAAATATTGCCATGTGAAGTAATTAATGTAAATTTATTACGGTTGTTGAATGTAGGTAGAGATTTTATTTTTATTGTTTTTTAATTCACGGGAGTCGATTTCTACAGTACAAGTAAAATGTAATGTTATGTTTTTTTTGGTAGATGAAATGTAATACGCAGCAGCGCAAAAGTAAGAAGTAAAAAAAGAAAAATTACACACAGCAGTGTTAATTTTCAGGAGAGACAAAGTGAAGTTTTTTTTGGAACTGCCTCTGAAGCAGTCTTGCTGTAATCCCTCTGTTGGAGGAAGAATTTTGTAACAGTCAGTCTTGCTAATGAATACAAGTTTTTTTTGTGTGTGAAAAACTCTGTCTTCTGTGTTAAAAGAAAAACAGAGCACTATTCTCTGTTCAATTTTTTTTTTGTTTTTGTTCTGGAATTATCAGAAATTCCCAACTTAATAATTTTTTTAATTAATTAATTTAATTAAAAAGTTAAAAAAAAACATAACTATTTTATAGATAAATAATAATTTTTTATTTAAATACACTATAAAAAAATATTCTAAAATATTTCACCGAAATTAAATCATTACCATCTACATAATAATTATTTATAATTAAATTATAATTATGAAAAACCTTATTTTCTATAAACGTATAGCATGCTTTGAAAATTGACCCAAAAATCTATCTTTCTATCTTTAATTTGATTAACTCAAATTTACTTGGTTGTACTGAGTAGTTTACCCTTAGCTTTTCTGACTTTTTACACTTCGAACACGCGGCAGAATCAGAGTAGAAACAACAAAAAAAAAAAAAAAAAAAGAATAAAGGCAAAGCAGTTTTTCCCAATCATATCAATAGAATTTTGAAAAATATAAACCCTTGCGATTGGTATAGTTTCATCCTAAAGATCCATAGATGCATTGAGGAGATATTTGAACAGGTCTGTGCTAGTAAAAAAATCTGATGGTATAGTAATCGCATTGTATACACGTCAGTGGTATCGATCGATATTGACGACAATGAGTTGCAGCCGAAAGATTGAAATATTGACATTAAAGTCAAATGTTGTTTCGAGTGTGATAGTCAATGAACCAATCATGAGCTTACCTGTATGATTATCAGTCGCCCTGGCTTCATTTTCCCTTCCTAAGTATTAAATAATTTCTTTCCCTTCCTAAGTAGCTAGTCGCTTCGGAGAAAAGCACCTCTAACTAAAATTTAAATATTTCCTGCAAGTCATTCTGTGCTAAAACCCTGCGCAATGCAGAGGATCATCAACCAAATATCACCAGTGAGTCCAAACTTCAAGAAAAAAACAAGGATATACTGTTAAGATTATACCGGCATGCGCATGATGGAAGTTTTGCACAAATTGTCCTGTTTTTGTCTATGGAACTGCTCGTTGCAGATAAATCTTAACCATAGCAATATAAATAATTTCAATTTGTTCGAATATTTTTACTTATCTCACAATTGAGTCTCGCCTTTGGAAAACAACAATCAGTTAACGTGATGAACCACAGTTTCTTGTGTCTCTATCAATACAACAACAAAGTTCCATTCCTCCTCAGGAAAATAGATCTTTCATATAGGAAAAACGCAATTATAATTTTGATCAAAAAATAAGAGTACCAGTGTAACTTCTGGTGCGCTATAAACCATAATAAACCAGATAAACTGGTGCGATTCTGAGACTGGTGGACGCCATTAACGCGGTAGTAGTTACAAATGATGGCGGGCGGTTTGGCATGTTGGAAATAATAATCCCAACCACCCCTTAAAACATGGACAAACACCATGTTTACCCAATCAACCACGGTTGCTATTTTGTTTGCAGGCAAGAGGACAGAAGTCAAAACAGAAGTTCAAGGCGGACCATTCCACAACACATCACAAAATTTAAAGCATTTAATGAAGTTTATTAAATAGATATGGGAAAACATTCATTCCACTGCCACTGTCGCCCACACACCACAACACCTGCAAGTTTAGAAAATCATTTACTATGTAAATTCGCCCATGCTGCGTATTAAATATTTTCTCTGTCATGTAATTAATGTCAAATTTGTATGTTAAGATAAATATGCAAGTAAAAGTCATTTGTAATGTTGGGCATGTTGGGCAAGTTAGGGAGCGAGAGGGCCCACACTCCACAACACCTGCAAGTTCAGAAAATCATTTACTATGTAAATTCGCCCATGCTGCGTATTAAATATTTTCTCTGTCATGTAATTAATGTCAAATTTGTATGTTAAGATAAATATGCAAGTAAAATTCATTTGTAATGTTGGGCATGTTGGGCAAGTTAGGGAGCGAGAGGTAGTGAGGAGAAAATCGTGGAAGAAATTTTGGTGGGCAAGTAAAATCAGTTTTATCGAGTTTTACTGGAGTTTACTCTGCAACCCAGTGAAGCTTAAATTGCAGTAAGTCTTTTATGTTTTACTTGGAGATGTGATCTTAAGCCTTCATGAGTAGATTTACAACAACCATTTTTTATTTTACTCTATTTTTCCATGAACTCTGTGTTTTAATTAAAGTCCTTGTGTGATTGCGATATCCTCGGGGAAACCAAATATTTACCTTTCCGCAATTGAAATTGACCTTGCTTACTTCGCTGCAACCGATTTCTGAGTTACTCTACCCCTAAATTTATTTTCTAACCTGGCAAATGGCAAATGTTAGTTGACGAAGGCCTGGACAGAACCTCCCCTTGGCAAATGCCTTTGGGCGTGATAACAACATTTATTGTATGGCAACTAGATTCTAGAAATTTCGAGTTGTTTTTATATTTTTCATCGATGAAAGTTCATTTCACAGAAGAAACATCGCAGCTCTTTTAAAGTGAATAAATGTAAAATTTGAGACCAGTACTGCTAACGATCTTTTTATTGATAAAGAAAGTATGGGTAACATCACAATTGCATATGATAAAGTTTCACAAACAGTTTATTTTGCAGCCCACCCGAAAACTCGACGATGAACTTCATATGATAAAGTTTTACATAAAGTTTATTTTGCAGGCCACCCAAAAACTCGATGATGAAAAGCTTCGGTGGCCTATCACAGATGATTTATGGACAGTAAAGGTAAGCGGGGTTTCTCAACCTCGGAAAGGCAAAGAGCGGTACTTCTCTTGGCATCGTCGCTCCAAAGGATTCCTTCATATCCAGCTCGGATGCATCTCCTTCAACTCTCCAATCAAAGGCGTGAGCCAGGTGACTCAATAAAAGCTCAACGATCGGAATAGCCATGGGAGACCCCGGGCATCCTCTCCTACCTGAACCGAACGAAAATATTTTGAAGTCTGATTGACCTGTTAAATCTATGTATTCTTGCCCCATAAATCTCTCTGGCTTAAATTCTGAAGCATCTTCTCCCCACACAGTGGGATCCCTTCCTATTGCCCACAAATTAACCAGTAGCATCATTTTTTTAGGAATATAGTATCCTCCGACTGTCATAGCCTCCGTTGACTGACGGGGAAGTGACAGAGGCAGTGGTGGGTATAACCGTAGTGTCTCTTTCACCACACAGTGGAGGTATTTCATCACTGCCATGTTGGGGATTTTGTCTGTCAAAATCCCAAAAACAATATAAACTGGACACAGTGATAATGCTCTGTTTATCTCCAGGATCTTAGCACAGGGAAGCTTTTTAAAAATATTTCTGAGAACAGAGTATTACACACATAAAAAGGGTTTGTATTCATTAAAATGAAAAGCCTGATACAAAAATTCTTCCTCTTACACTCAGAGGGATTCACCAAAAAACACAGTGCTACTCTATTCATTCAGTTCCTATTACATTCAGTATACTACATTGCTGCGTATTGCTAACATTCACTTGCGCTGCTACGCTTCTACATAGTCTCACTTACTCTCTCAACAGACAACAACATACATACTAAATCTAAATTGTTTAATGAAAAGAAATGGAGTCCCATGCTGTGAACTGCCCGAGGTTGTCCTTCTCGTCCTTGACTGAGCTGAATTTTTACTCTGGTAGCTGAAAAATTCAATGTCTTCCTTCTCGGCCATACTTGTGAATTGAATGCAGTCGCCTACTGCTGTACTGCTGCATGCTTGCTTGGGTCACATTGCATATCGCAGCTGGCCGGTCCTCTGCTTCTTCATATATTTGAGAATATATAAAAACGTTGTAAAACACAAAAATTTTCCTTTAGCGGACTTCAAATGTTAAACCATTATGCTTCGGAAACCCATCGGGTCCGGGCTTCATCGCATAGCCCGCATATATGAGAAAGTTGTGCACCCTTGGTTTCCCCGATTGCGATATGCCGATCGCGATCTGGGCTGATGCGATATATTATAACTTATGCTTGAAAAACATTAAAACACGGGGAAAAAAAGGGCCGCTGCGAAACTAAAATAATATGAAACAAAATGTTAAACACCCGTCGGGTCCATCTCATCGGATCGCGACCATATATATGTGAAAAGGCTCCGCTACATTGTGAATGCCGATAGCGATGTGCCGATAGCGATATCGGCGATCGCTCATCGCACAATAACAAAGCCCATTTGTAAGTCCTCCATTGCGATACGCCGATGCGATATCGGCGATCGCTCATCGACGATATTTCATATCGCTGCCGCTGCCTGCCTCCGATGCTCCAACCCGCCGATATGCCAACTTGCCGATACGCCGACGCGATCTGGACCGTTGATCGGCCAGATCCAACGGCTGAGATTAAAGCGGATCCTTAAGCCTGCAATTTGATTTTTGGAGTGTTTTTGCCTCCCGATCCTTGGTGAAGCGCACGGTTATTGTCTTCATGCTGCTGCATGGCTCAACTGTTGCGCAGTTGAAATTACATTTTCAACACTCCCCTTTAATTTCAACTGTTGGGCATTCAATCATACCCAAACATTTCCTCAAAAATTCAAAGCTTTTCTGATTCAATGGCTTTGTCAAAATGTCTGCTACCTGTTCTTGAGTCCTGCAATGTTGTAAGGTGATTTCTCCATTGCTTATGTTATGAAACCAGCTCACAAAAAGATAGAAAAGAGAGATCCACGCCTTAGAATTCAGCCTCTTCGAGGGGGCAACCTCCTTTACATTACATAAATGAACAATTCTTGGATGATACAAATGACAAAACCTCCTTTCTATATATAGGAGTCTAAGGAGTCACAATATAATCCAGCCGACCTAACAATAATAATATAAAGCCACAAAAATAACAATAGAGGGATTCTATGGGGCACAGAAATAACAATATGGGGGTAATAGGGCACAACAATATAAATAAGGGGTATAACTACAATAGTAATGGGGTAATCACTAGTATTATAGGGACCCAACATGCCCCTCTCCTTCAAAAAAGTGTTGTCCTCAACGCTTGAGTAGTTCTGGATACTTCTGCATAAAATTCTCATCCTCCCATGTGGAATCTTCAGCGGATAAGTTCTTCCACTTGATAAGATACTCTGAAATTGATCGATTTCGTAGCTGTCGAGTTCTTGTTTCTGTGACTGCTTCTGGTTCCAATATAATTTTTCCTTCCTCGTCAAGTTCTGGCAATATTGTTTGAACTGGGAGCTTGTCGCCTATAACCTTCTTTAAACATGAAACATGGAAAACTGGGTGCAATCGAGAAGCTGCAGGAAGCTCCAATTTGTATGCCATAGTACCAATCTTTTGCAACACCTTGTACGGACCATAATACTTTGGTGATAATTTATTATCCTTCTTAGCTTGCTTTAGGGACATTTGCTTATATGGTTGTAGCCGTAGGAATACCCAATCACCTACATCAAAACTTCTTTCACTGCGATGTTGATCTGCCTGTTGTTTCATTCTATTTTGTGCCAACACGAGGTTATCCTTTAAGAGTTGGAGGACTTGTTGTTGATGTTCGATGTGATGTTCCACTGCCTGAACCTTAGAATTTTCTCTTAAATATGATGTGATGGATGGTGGTTGATACCCATAAAGTGCCATAAATGGGGTCATTTTTGTTGTTGTATGGAAGGAAGTGTTATACCACCATTCAGCCAGAGGCAACCATTTGACCCATTGTGTCTGTTTATCAGATACAAAGCAACGAAGATATCCTTCCAAACATTTGTTTACTATCTCAGTTTGCCCATCAGATTGAGGATGATAAGATGAGCTATGAGCTAACTGAGTACCAAGACAAGAAAATAATTTTGTCCAAAAATTTCCAGTGAAAATGGGATCTCTGTCACTTACAATAATCTTTGGGTTTCCATGTAGCTTTTGAACTGTTTCCATAAATGCAGTAGAAACTGTACTGGCTTTAAATGGATGTGATAATGCACAAAAGTGTGCATACTTGGTAAGTCTGTCAACTACCACCATGATGACACTCTTTCCCTCAGACTTGGGTAAACCTGTGATAAAATCCATTGAAACCTCCTCCCAACGTTGGCTTGGAATGGATAAAGGTTGTAATAGACCTGGTGTCTTAATTGTTTCAACTTTATTTTGTTGGCAAACCAAACATTCCGCCACAAACTTTTGAATATCTGATTTAAGGCCATCCCAAAAAAATTCCTTCTTAACCCTGTGGTAAGTTTTTAAAAATCCTGAGTGCCCTCCTAAGGGAGAAGTGTGCAATTCCATAAGAATCTTTTGTTTTAGCTGGGAATTCTTACAGAGGTATAAGCGATCTTTGTACCATAACGAATCATTTTGCCAGCTAAATGTATCAGAAGTACTGGAATCTTGTTGTAACTTTCGAATAAGTGCCCACACTTCTTCGTCATTCTTCCATTCCTCCCTTGCTTCGTTTATCCAATCTGGTTGGATAATAGAAATGGCACACAACAATGCTTCCACATCCTCATCCTTTCTTGAGAGTGCATCTGCCACCACATTTTGCTTCCCTTTTTTGTAGATGATTTCAAAGTCATAACCCAACATCTTTGTGACCCACTTTTGTTGCTCTTCAGAGGATAATCTTTGTTCTAAAAAGTATTTAAGGCTATCATGATCCGTTTTTACCTTGAAGTGTCTTCCCATTAGGTAGGGTCGCCATTTCTTAAGTGCATGGAGTATTGCCAACATTTCCTTCTCATAAATAGCTTTGCTTAAAAACTTTCCCTTGATTGGACGACTTTCAAAAGCAATGGGTCTTTCATCTTGCATTAGAACAACACCAATTCCATTTCCTGAAGCATCACATTCCACAATAAAGGTTTTTGTGAAGTCCGGTGTAGCTAAGACCGGTGCTTGGCACATTGCCTCTTTAAGATGTTCAAAGGCCTTTGTTGCTTCCGGAGTCCATGAAAATGAATCTTTCTTCAATAATGTTGTTAGAGGTGCTGCTATTCTCCCATAATTCTTAACAAACTTGCGATAATACCCTGTCAACCCAAGAAATCCTCGCAGATGCTTTATGGATGTGGGGATTTTCCATTCCTTAATGGCTTTAATTTTGCTAGGGTCTACCTTAACTCCTTCATGAGATACAATATGACCCAAATATTCCACCTCCTGGACTCCAAAGAAACATTTGGATCTTTTTGCATATAATTGTTTCTCCTCCAATAGTTGTAGCACCCTGTCAACATGTTCAACATGATCCTTCCAAGACTTGCTGTAGATTAGTATATCATCAAAAAATACTAACACAAATTTTCTAAGGAATGGTTTGAAAATTGAATTCATCAAACCTTGAAATGTTGAAGGTGCATTGGTAAGGCCAAAAGGCATGACCAAAAATTCATAATGACCCTCATGAGTTCTAAATGCCGTTTTCGGAATGTCTTCAATCTTCATTCTGATTTGATGATATCCCGAACGAAGATCCAACTTGGTGAAGTAAATTGATCCATGCAATTCATCCAGTAATTCATCAATGACAGGAATGGGGAACTTATCTTTAATAGTGAGCTTGTTGAGCTCCCTATAATCTGGACACATGCGCCATGATCCATCCTTCTTGTGCACCAATACTACTGGAGCTGAGAAAGAACTTTGACTCGGTTGAATTATACCAGCCTCTAGCATTTCTGCAACCATACGTTCAATTTCACTTTTTTGGACATAGGGATATCTGTACGGCCTGATGTTTGGAGGAACACTTCCTGGAATCAGATGAATAGCATGATCATGATCACGCATAGGTGGGAGACCTTTGGGAGTCTCAAATACCTTGGAATGATTGTCCAGGACTTTTTGGAGATCTGGAGAAATAGATGATTCCAATGTGGAAACATCTAGCGAACATAATTGTGCAATTACACCTCTTTGCTCCTTTTTAGAAGCTTTGTCATGCCATTAGAGCTGATTATCTTTCCTGGTTTCCCTGCAATACCCCTTAATTCAACTTCCTTTCCTTCCACAGAAAATTTCATGAAAAGTTCTTGAAAATTAAAAGCTA
Source organism: Pinus tabuliformis (assembly GCA_031772625.1). Lineage (NCBI taxonomy): Eukaryota > Viridiplantae > Streptophyta > Pinopsida > Pinales > Pinaceae > Pinus > Pinus tabuliformis. The sequence goes on from CM062819.1 coordinate 163,799,244, forward strand.
TTGTACCCAAGGATTGTAGCCATTGGACTCCTAGTACAACATCAGCACCTCCCATTGGAATGGAAAGCATTGGGCTAGTCAATACATATTCTCCCATGGATAGCTTGATATTATGGCACTTTCCAGAGCAATTTATTGTTCCTCATTTGCAATCATCACTTGACACTCTGGTGCTGGATATAGGAAGCAATTCAATTCTTTTGCTACCCTACAATGAATAAAATTGTGGGTGCTTCCTGAATCAATCAACACTATTACCTTTTTCTTCTTGATTTGTCCTTCTATCTTGATGGTTTGAGGAGTGGTAATTCCCGCCAATGCATTACAAGATATGGTCGGATTTATTTTTTCTTCATCTAGGCTTTGTTCCTGGAGTATATCCTCTTCTTTTGACCTTTCTTGCTCCTTTTCTTCTTCCTCTTCACAATCTATGTAGAATAATTTCTTCTCAGCACACTTATGACCTTTTGTGTATTTGCTATCACAATTGTAACAAAGCCCTTTTGCTCTTTTTTCTTCCAATTGTTGTGGTGTCAACCTTGTAGGTTGTGGAAGACTATGGGCAACAACACTTCCATCTTTATAGTTGTGAATGGTATGCTTCCTAGTTGCCATAATTTTGCTTTCCATTTTTCTTGCTAACCTGAATGCCTTCTCTAATGAATCAGGTTCCCAAAGGCGAACATCATGTTGGATATTATCCTTTAAAGACCCTATGAACACATCAATCCTATGCTCCTCTGGAATATCTTTTACCCTTATGTTCAATTTTTGGAACTCCTCAATGTGCTCCATTATTGAACCCTTTTGTTTGAGACTTATCAATTGGCTAAAAAAAGTGTTGCTTTTTGTATCTCATAATGTGCTATCAATTCTTCCGTAAAAATTGCCCAAGTGATAAATTTTTACGAGAGAAAAGCCATTGATACCATACAAACTGATTTGGTTCCAAATATACAGTTGCCATACGTACCTTTTGTGTGTTTTGCACATTATTGAGATCGAAGAATTGCTCCATCTGTAATATCCATGTGGCGGGATCCTTGCCATCAAACTTCCTCATATCGATTTTTGGAATATGGTGGGTCTTCGATCCAACATTAGCGTCTATGGAATCATGATTAACATTTCTTTTGTTCTCATCATGAGTTTCCTTTACAACCTTTTCACCATTAGTAAGTATTTCTTGTAGAAAATTTGTCAAATCTGTCTTCAAATCTGCCATGTTTGTCTTCAAATCCGTCTTCAAATCTGCAATGTCTCTCTTCAAATCTATCTTCGAATCATCCATCTTAGCTTCCATGCCCTTTATCTTAAATTCCACGCCACTTATCTTAGCTTCTGTTAGCTTTTGTGAGCGTGACATTTGTTGCACTTGTTCTTGTAATTTTGATATATCATGTAGCATTTCTTCCTCTTCTTCATGAGTCATGCTAGAGCTTTCAGGTTCCTTACTAGGTGTTTGCATTTTCTTTCCTCGGGGCATCAGTTACCGATAATAATGCTTTACTATGCCCTTTGAATTCCGTTAAACCAAGCTTACACAAAAATTTAAAAAAAAAACTACACACCTTTTTTCACTTTATAGAAGCCTGATATTGAATCTGATGTATCTCTGTAATTTCGGATCATCCAGTTCTGAAATTGCTACCTGTAGTAGCCTTCTGCGTCCTCTTTCCAATGCCACAAGTCTGAGCCAAATTGGATTCTCCAAGGAAGAGTTATGTGAAATCTCCCACAGTGACTTTCTTTTAGACTGGTTCAGTAGAGCGAACTTGTACGACGTGCCACGAGTCACTGTTTCAACCTTTGAATCTGAAACACACACACAAGAAACTACAGTCCGTCCTCTTTTTGTACCTTTTACGAAATTTCAATCCGATCCTCAGAGAGAGAGTTATGACGATTTTCCCCAGGTCACCTGTTTTGAATGTAATTCAGGAGTCTGCAAAAAGACCAACTTCCTCAGATCATATCTCCGAAATATCGCGCGAAAAGCTCTGAAATTCGGACCCAAGGTTTAGCGCCAATTCTTCTCAAATGGGTTTTTTTTGCGACTTTTGAAACGTCACAGAAAAAACGTTATAGCGAAAATGCCACGATGACCTGTTTGGAGCAGCGAAACCCTAGAATCCAAAGCTCTGATACCAAATGTTATGAAACCAGCTCACAAAAAGATAGAAAAGAGAGATCCACGCCTTAGAATTCAGCCTCTTCGAGGGGGCAACCTCCTTTACATTACATAAATGAACAATTCTTGGATGATACAAATGACAAAACCTCCTTTCTATATATAGGAGTCTAAGGAGTCACAATATAATCCAGCCGACCTAACAATAATAATATAAAGCCACAAAAATAACAATAGAGGGATTCTATGGGGCACAGAAATAACAATATGGGGGTAATAGGGGCACAACAATATAAATAAGGGGTATAACTACAATAGTAATGGGGTAATCACTAGTATTATAGGGACCCAACAACTTACCAATTCTCTGATGTAGTGAAACCTTGTGTCAATGTGTTTCGTTCGATTGTGAAACACAGAATTCTTGGATAGCGCAATGGCTGAGCCATTGTCACAGAAAATAACTGTTGCTTTTGCCTGCTCTTGGCCTAAGCTCCTTAGCATTCTTCTCATCCAAACTGCTTGACATGCTACTGCTGTAGCTGCCACATACTCTGCTTCTGGTGTAGACAACGCCACAATTGGCTGTTTCTTAGAAGCCCATGAAATGGCTCCTGAACCCATATGAAAAACATAACCAGAAGTGCTTTTCCAATCATCTCTACTTCCAGCCCAATCGCTATCAGTATATCCAACTAAATCTGAACTTTCTGAAAAAGTATACAAAATGCCAAATCCTTTTGTACATTTAACATACCTCAGAATTCTTTTTGCTGCCTGCCAATGTGCTTCTTTTGGCCTCTCCATGAATCTGGAAATCAAACTAACAGCAAACATTATGTCATGCCTACTTGCAATGAAATACATAAATCTGCCAACTATGCTCTTATATAAGCTAGGATCAAAATCCTTGCTGTTGTCATCTTTGCTGAGTTTTAATCCCATTACCGTGGGAGTGATTGCTGCTTTGCACTCTTGCATATTAAATCTGCCCAACACTTCATTTACATATCTTGCTTGAGAGATAAAAATTCCATTTTCATTTTGATCTACTTCTATTCCTAAGAAGTATCTCAGCAAACCCATGTCAGTCATCTCAAATTCTTCTTTCATGACTGATTTGAAATTTTCAATGAGGTAGTCATCATTACCTGTAAAAATTACATCATCAGTGTACAACACTACAATTAAAATCTTACCATCCTTTTCTTTAATGTAGACAGTGGGTTCTCCCTCACATTTGTCAAATTCATTTTCCAGTAGATGGGAATCTATCCTACTGTACCACGCTCTTGGCGCTTGCTTCAGCCCATAAAGAGCTTTCTTCAATCTACATACTTTGTGTTCTTGGCCTTTCTTCTCATAGCCTAGAGGCTGTTCAATGTAAACCTCCTCCTTTAACACTCCATTTAGGAATGCTGACTTCACATCCATTTGGTAAAATTTCCATTTGTTTTGTGCTGCTATGGACAACACTGCTCTCACGGTCTGCATTCTTGCAACCGGTGCGAAAGTCTCCTCATAATCTCTTCCATATTGCTGCTTGTATCCCTTGACAACCAGCCTTGCCTTGTGTCTTTAAATTTTGCTTTCAGCATTGCACTTGGTCTTATAGACCCATTTAACTCCAATAACTTCTTTACCTTTTGATAGCTCAACCAAATCCCATGTCTTTTTTCTTTCCATGGCATTCATATCCTCATCCATAGCTTCTATCTATTTCTTATCTTTAATTGCCTCTTCGAAATGAATAGGATCATCAACATGACAATACAAGGGAAATAAAGAATTCATTCCTTCATCATAAATGTCACTTAAATTTCTAAACTTCTTACCCCATTCATTCGGTGTGCAAGTGCTTGAAGATGCACTTGAATCTCCTCCTTGTGGTGTGCTTGGAGAAGCACTCTCATTTCTCCTCATGGGTGTCTCTTGTTGTCCTTGTGTTGGCGCTGCTGTTTGGGGATGTATTTCATCCATCTTCATCATGAGACAAACAATTTTTAACATTAACTGTTTTCTCTGTGCTTCCATCCCAAGCTTCCTCCTCAATAAACTGAACATCTCTGCTCACAAAGAACTTCTTGGTAGATGGGATATACAACATGTAAGCTTTGGATTCCTCACTGTATCCAATGAAGATACATTTCTCCCCTTTGCTGTCCAACTTCTTCCTTAGCTGATCGGGAATGTGTGCATAAGCCACACATCCAAAAACTTTCATGTGGGTGATTCCTTGCTTTCTCCCACTCCATGCTTCTTCCGGCACTTTGTTCATCACAGCTTTTGTAGGACACCTATTCAAGATATATACTGCACAGTTTACGGCTTCAACCCAATAATCATTTGGCAAATGCTTTGCATTCAACATGCTTCTCGCCATATCCATGATGGTCATGTTCTTCCTTTCAGCAACTCCATTTTGCTGTGGGGCGTACCTTGCTGTAAACTGCTTGTGTATTCCATTTTCTCTGCAAAACCGTAGGAATTCCTTGGAGATATACTCACCTCCTCTGTCTGTTCTCAAAACTTTGATGTGCAGCCCACTCTGATTTTCCACAAGTGCTTTGAAATTTCGGAATTTTTCAAACACTTCACTTTTGTTTTTCAAGAAATAAACCCAGGTCTTTCTTGGAAAATCATCAATGAATGTTAGAAAATATTGGCTGCCAGCTAAAGATGGATTTTGCATCGGTCGACACAAATCTGAGTGGACAATTTCTAAGGGTGCTTTTGCCCTTATGCTTTTCCCGCTTGGAAAACTTTCTCTGTGTTGTTTCTCTAATATGCAACCTTCACAAAGGCTGTCCGGTTTTTCTATCAATGGTAATCCTCTTACCATTCCTTTTCTACTCAACAAGTTAAGACCTCAAAAGTTGAGATGTCCAAATCTCAAGTGCTACAACCAATTTTCATCCTTTGGCACACTTTGGAAAGCCTCTTAGGAAACTACTGCAATTATTTCTTTGTTTTTCAATTCTACTCTTATTCTGAGAGGGAACATTATGTTCCTTGTCATCTTCACTTCAGCAATGCATTGTTTGCTGGGTGCTCTGTCCATGATAGTGCATACATCATTTTCAAAGAAAACATTGTAACCTTTTTGAACAAGCTGTCCAATACTCAAAAGATTACATCTCATTCCAAGAACATAATAGACATCTGCTATGGTTTTCTTTTCTCCTTTCTTCGTAAATATTTTAACTTTTCTTTTACCCATAACAGAAATTTTTCTATCAGTTCCAAGTGTGACTTGTGACTTCACACTTTGATCTAAAGCAGAAAACAGGGCTATGTTCACTGTCATATGGTTACTACAACCGGAATCTAGAAACCATATATCTTCACTATTTGTTTCAGCCATGTTACAAGCTAACAACACATTATCTTGGCTGATATTTTCTCTAGTAATATTTGCGTTTGATCTATTACTCACATCATGCTGCGTCTTCCTACATTCACTGGCATAGTGTCCATATTTTTTACAGTAATAACATTGGACATTGGATTTTTCATACCTTTTTCCTTGAGCATGATGTTATCCTCTTTGTTGGCTGCTGCCTTGACCTTGGTTCTGATTTGGATAGCTGCCTCCTCCTTGAGCATTTGCTGAACTGTTCCTTCCACCTCTGTTCTGGCTTCTGCCTCTTCCTCTCTTGTTTCCTCTGCCTTGACCTCTTCTTCTTCCAAAGGGCATCTGGGTCTTGAAGGCTTGCTCTAGAGCTGAGTTTTCATTTCTACTCAACCTCTTCTCATGTGTTATCAGTGATGCATGAAGTTCATCAACTGAAAAGTTTGAGAGATCCTTGGTCTCTTTTATGGTGGTGACAATCACATCAAACTTTGAGGGTAGGACCCTCAAAATTTTCTCCACAATCCTCCTTTCCTCAAGAGTCTCTCCATGAGTCCTTATCTGTGTGACCAGACCAATTACATGTGTGAAGAATGAGTCAATATTGTCTGACTCCTTCATGCACAGGTTCTCAAAATCTTTCCTCAGCAACTGTAGTTTTCTTGTCTTCACTCTCTCCATGCCTTGATAGGCTGTTTTAAGAGTTTGCCATGCTTCTTTGGATGTCTTAGCTGCTGCTAACCTTGGAAACACGCTTCCATGCACTGCTTGATACAGGAAGAAGAGGGCTTTTGAGTCCTTCTTCTTGTAACTCTTTAACAAATCCTTCTCTCCCTGAGTTAATCCATTAAACTCATTTTCATCTGCTGGTTGTTCAAAACCATCCTCAACAATTTCCCATAAGTCTTGGGAAGCAAACAAGGCTTTCATTGTTATTGGCCAATAGTCATAATTTTTACCATCAAATAGTGGGAGCTGCATACCCATGCTATTGCTGGTGCTGGTGCCAGCCATTCTTGCACTTTCAACTTGGATTCTTTTGCTAAGTTTTCACGCTGCTGGAGAAGTTGCTGCAGCAAAAGGAACCTTCCTTCAGCTTCTTTGACTCCTTCAAAGAGCCTAGACTAGCTCTGATACCACTGTTGGGGATTTTGTCTATCAAAATCCCAAAAACAATATAAACTGGACACAAAGATAATGCTCTGTTTATCTCCAGGATCTTAGCACAGGGAAGCTTTTTAAAAATATTTCTGAGAACAGAGTATTACACACATAAAAAGGGTTTGTATTCATTAAAATGAAAAGCCTGATACGAAAATTCTTCTTCTTACACTCAGAGGGATTCACCAAAAAACACAGTGCTACTCTATTCATTCAGTTCCTATTACATTCAGTATACTACGCTGCTGCGTATTGCTAACATTCACTTGCGCTGCTGCGCTTCTACACAGTCTCACTTACTCTCTCAACAAACAACAACATACATACTAAATCTAAATTGTTTAATGAACAGAAATGGAGTCTCACGCTGTGAACTGCCCGAGGCTGTCCTTCTCGTCCTTGACTGAGCTGAACTTTTACTCCGGTAGCTGAAAAATTCAATGTCTTCCTTCTCGGCCATACTTGTGAATTGAATGCAGTCGCCTACTGCTGTACTGCTGTACTGCTTGCTTGGGTCACATTGCATATCGCAGCTGGCCGATCCTCTGCTTCTTCATATATTTGAGAATATATAAAAACACTGCAAAACACAAAAATTTGCCTTTGGCGGACTTCAAATGTTAAACCATTATGCTTTGGAAACCCATCGGGTCTAGGCTTCATCGCATAGCCCACATATATGAGAAAGTTGTGCACCTTTGGTTTCCCTGATTGCGATATGCCGATCGCGATCTGGGCCGATGCGATATATTATAACTTATGCTTGAAAAACATTAAAACACGGGGAAAAAAAAAGGGCCGCTACGGAACTGAAATAATATGAAACAAAATGTTAAACACCCGTCAGGTCCGGCTCAACAGATCGCGACTATATATATGTGAAAAGGCTCCGCTACATTGTGAACGCCGATAGCGATATCGGCGATCGCTCATCGCACAATAAAAAAGCCCATTTGTAAGTCCTCCATTGCGATACGCCGATGCGATATTGGCGATCGTTCATCGGCGATATTTCATATCGCTGCCGCTGCCTGCCTCCGATGCTCCAACCCGCCGATATGTCGTCTTGCCGATACGCCGACGCGATCTGGCCATTGATCGGCCAGATCCAACGACTGAAATTAAAACGGATCCTTAAGCCTGCAATTTGATTTTTGGAGTGTTTTTGCCTCCCAATCCTTTGTGAAGCGCACGGTTATTGTCTTCATGCTGTTGCATGGTTCAACTGTTGCGCAGTTGAAATTACATTTTCAACATGCCAGATCTGATTCCTTTACTTTTCGATGTTCACCAACAACGGCTTCAATTTCCGCCAGTAATCTCTTAATTGCATCCGGATGTCTCAACAACTCACTCATTGCCCATTCTATTACAGTGGTCGTCGTTTCCAGCGAACATGTCCTACACAAATACAAATAAGTAGACCCTTAAACCTTTTCATTTGACACTTAGAGAACAAGTTAGAGCCTAATTGGCAACGTTATAACTAATTTCTACGATTATAATGAAAAAACAAAACAACGAAAAAAAGGACAGAAAGATGTTTTTTTGACTCATTCAAGATTGGCAATTCGAGTAGAACGGCCAATATTGGCCTGCAGACATACAAATATAACGGATTTGATTGTTTCCCGTGTTATTTCTGTGTGTGTATTCTTATAGGTCTCAGCAATCTCAAGGAGCACATCGACGAAGTCTTTAAGAGGCTCTGTCCCTGTCACTTCCTGGCCACTGGAGGTCGCCGCCACGCGACGATGAACATGATCCTCTATTAGTTTCTCAGCGAAAGCATCGAATTTTTTATTAGCTTTCTTCAGCTGGCGCTTGACACCTTGCAAATCAAGCAAATCCAAGTAAGGGATGAAGTCGCCGATATTAAATTTCCCAGAGCAGTTGACACCTCTAGTATCAGATCCTTGAATCCTTTTTCATTGGCACCCAATTCATCTTCAGAAAATTTGTGATCGGCCAGCATTTGCCAAATTATATTGGAGGTAACGGTGGAGATAGTCCTGGTCACATTGAGGGGTATTGTGCCCTTCTCGCTCTTTTCCCAAATTGAACAAATCGCGGCTGACACTTCTTCTTCTCGAAGGTGCTTGAAGGACTCTATTCTCTTGAAGGACAGCTCTTGGACGTATATTTTTCTCATTTGCCTCCAGTGATCTCCGTAAGGACACAATGCTATATCTCTGAAATTGTAGAAGAAGTATTTTCCAGCAGCCGTTGGAGGTCGGCTGGGGAAGAAACGAGAACGGTAGGGACAGAACCGAAGCGCAGAAACACAATGGGGCCATATTTGTCCGCAAGGTCTTTAAAACAAGGGTGAGCAGGCAATCGCAATTGATGGAGATTCCCAATGATGGGGAACGGATAGGGTCGCGGAGGCAATCTTCCACTCTTTTGCAGCAATATGCGGAAGAATACGAGAACGGCGATTAATCCAACAATGGCCGTTGTCCCCGTAACTCCTCTGCAGGTTTTCAATATTGCAAAGCGTGCCAATGTCTGAAGCAAGTTATCAAAACCCATAACGAACCCTTTGGGATGTCTACGCTGCACCGTTTAAAGAAAAAGCCCTCTAGCTTATTTATAATATACTAACCCCTTGTGAACTTGTAAGCACAGTTCATTCCAATAAAATGGAAAAATGATTGATATTGGACATAGAATTCAAAGCTCGAGCTAAAAATTCAACCGAACTTAGCCACAAATGATGCAAATTTGAGTGACCGATGAAGTTCTGGAAAACTGGGAGCATGACGCTCATTTCATTAATAAACAAGTCTAGCCTCCTTTTTTTGTTTTTTATCGATTTATAGCATATAGCTTGTTGAGTAATTTCAGCTTTAGGATACCATTTCTATTTCTATTTGTAAAGGATACCATTTCTATATTATTTGATTTAATTAAAACTATTAAATTAATTTAATTATGAATTTTTAAATATTTTATAGGCAAAATTATCTATATAAATATATTTATAAACGTTTTTGCATGTTAATTTTATATTCTTATTAATATATTAAAACACTTATTAATATATTAAAAGAAAAACGTTTTTACATGTTAATTTTATATTCTTATTACTAGCTCAAAAGGTACAAAGAGAGGCCGATAGGATTATTAAAAGGAGGAAACCTCTATAGATAGGCAATCATATATAAAGCTCAGATAGGCAACCATATACAAAGCTCAGTAGTGACGAAGGTACTATCCACGATGAGCGTGTACCAGCAGAAATGATATTAAAAGAACAAATAGAAAGTAAATTACAGTGTTTTACATGGTAATTGAAAAGCGGCGAATTACATTTACAAATATTAAAACAAATCACTTACATTGGTGGTTCACACTATAACTAAAACACTAACTAATTGTAAGATGCTTTTCATAAAATTCATTTAATAAAAATAATTTATTTAATTATAGAAATTAGAATTATTAAAATTTTGAAACTCATTTCTATAGATGAACCAAAAAATAGTCTTGTGCAATTGGATGAGAAAGGGTTCATAGAAGTTTATTTAAAGAGAGCGAAATAATGGACAAAAAGCCCACTCAGGCGATTCCAAAATCCCCAAAAAAAACATAACAAAAACATAAGAGATAAACCCAATCAACTCCAAAAATGTGAATTTGCAATCCTGCATCTCGAAATTGCAAGGCAGACGTTCCTTTTTTCTGTAGGGAATTTTTCATCAGCAATCCTTCTTGAACATTTTTATTTAGTTGAATCTCCACATAACCACACATTTCAAGAACCCTAGTAACTTCATTAAATGGTTGAGGCAAGATACAAATAAGAGAATTACCTCTCCTCCTACTCTATGCCTAAAAATTGCTTCCTTTGCATGTTCCAGAATTTTTATTTTAAACTTTATCAGATAAGGATTGTCATTTAACCATTGCTTCCCCTGCTCTGTTTCTTTGGGACCTGAACCTTGTTTTCCATGGAACAAAGAGCAGTTGGCTAGTCTCTAGCATGGTTCACGAGAGCATCAATGCACTCACTTTTTTCTATTGTGGATTAGATTTTAAATCGCAGAATTCATCTTTGAAAAACAAAAGTTTGTCTAAAAATCCGTAAAAGAGATTTCTGCACCGATCTTCATGATCCCAAATAGAACAAGTCCATTGAAAAGTAGCATAAAATATTGTTATCAAGCATAACCTAGCAAAATCTGACCTTCATGATGACCTGTATATGCCGATGCTGCAGAAATGGTCCCATCCTTGGATTCTATAACTGCATCAGAAAACATGTGATAAATTGTCATAACAAGGTCCTCCTATTTCCTCATTTCTTGTATTGAAACACACTGGTTTCAGTTTAAAGAATGGGTATTTTCATATTAGATGTGTTTGGGTTTGTACGTATATCTCATCTAATAAGGCACTGATGGGTGTGTGCACACATGCCCATCACATAAACAAGCTCGAAAACCAGAAACGATAAATTATGTCGGAATAAATTAACTTTCAGCTAAATAAAAAGGCAAGAACCAGAATGCTTGCTTACCATTGGCTTCTTCCATATCAATGATCCAGGTGACCAAGAAATCAAATTGAACTATAGATTCTAGACAAAATAAAAACTGGCTCGCTAGATTATCAATGCAGGAAGCCCAAAAAGCTATACTGCAACAACGCTTTAGTCTTCCACATTTACCCAAATCTGCACACTCACAGACACCCAAAACAGTTTGATGCCCCCAAAACTTGCACTCGCATTCCTTACAGAATTATTAGGGAATTTTTCGTCAGCAATCCTTCTTGTACATTTTTATTTAGTTGAATCTCCACATAACCACACATAGCAATGTCCTTAGCAAACATGGTATTGGATTTTGGAGTGTGGAAGCTTAGTTTCATTAGAGAATGTTCCTTGTTATCTTCAGCTGCAAACTTCCAGTGGCCTTACAAAGACTCCAGTAAACTGATCCATATTTTGATGTCGAAATTTTCTTATGTCAACTACAAAAATAATTCTCAATCTATGGGTCCATATCGTCTTTGAATTTTCACAACATTGTGTCTAGTTGAAACCATGATGCCTTAACCACCTCTCCTTGTGGATCTTCTCTTTGATTATGGAGTAGTATATCATTCAGACACTGCAAATCATAACCTACAGCTATGATTTGTTGTATGTGCTTTTGTGAACATGGACATTGCTGTTGATAAGAAGAAATATCATATGACCATTCTCCATACAACTGTTAGATGATATGACAGCAACATCCCTTCCACTTTTTTGTATCATTTAAATGATTTTCAATGCAGGGAGGCTAGTGAAGGTATAATAACATTTTAAAGCCATTGGTCAAATATTGTGAATGATGGATGAAGATAAGACCTCTATAAACTACATCTGTTGGGACATGAACAAGGCCAAGGATGCCATTTCAGTAACATTTAGAGGAAAGGAAGAGTAATGCATGTGGGACTGTTGATTACAGGTAGCAACTTCAATTACAGAAGCCATTGCATGTAGTTTAGGCTTTGTCAATGCTGTGAATTTTATTATAGGTGCAACAAAATATATATTGAAACCTTCTTGATAAATAGTTGACTTCAGCATAGAGATTGAGATTTTGGATGCTATCTTAAAGAATAAGTTGGTGCCATGTATTGATACTTACAATTTTCTGATCAGTAACCTTTGTTGTCATGGAAAACAGGCAGATGCCACTACTGTTATTGAAGACAGAAGGAAAACGAGTTTGGAACTCGATTTTGAGATACAAAACCCCTTATTCAGGGCCGGGTCCAATATATGTCACGCTTTTCAATCAAGCAAGCTTCTTAATCAATTGTGTTCACTGAAAGACTAAACAACGAAGCTCAAAATTTGTCAAACATAGTGGTCCAGGTTTGATCATGATGATCATTTCCCTTTTGAAAATGCTCCTTCTTCCACATTCAATAGAACATCAAGGTAGTTGCATGACTGACATCTTGTGGGAATCATATTACCACTATTGCTTTCAAGGCAAATGTTTCTTGAAACAGTACTAACAGATATCGTATATCTTTTTTAGTATAATCTGTAGAATTTTGAAACTTTTCCAACATTTCCTGTGAACTCTCATCAGGGAAAATAGATATGACAGATATTCATAACAATTAGTCTCTTAAATTAAGAAAAAATATCATCCTGTACAAAGGTAACTATTCCATATACCAATATTGGCTCTGACTTTTATGTTTTCACCTAAACTGAGAATCTTCCAAAGTTACCATGCAAAAGCATTAGTTGTAGAACGAAAACCCACACATGGAAATGCACTTCACAATCGACTAACTTAAACAAAACAAAGGTAACATTTGTCATTCTCTATTGTTGTTCTGCACAAAAGTGGTTTTGAGGGGAATATCAAAGGAAGAAGGCTAAACACTATGTTTTTATCCTTTTCCAGTTTGCCATCAGCCAAATCGAGCCAGTCAATCTTTGTCAAAATTGCAAGTTTGAATCAATAAAATTGTTAGTTTTAATGCAGAAATGGATTTGGCACCCTTTAACACTTCTACTGCAAACAGATTGTAAAAATTAACATCTGATATGTGCAATTCCATCAAAACCAAAACGATTCTTGCTGGATTTTGGGATAAAAATACTGGTTTCCCTTCTTGCTACTTTAAGCAGCCGGAAAAGGACCATTTCATAGCACATTTAGACTACAACATAGTTAAGTCAAAAGATTTCACTAAAGACAGAAATTTAGAAATGGTGCATAATCTGGATTCCTAAGGTGATCGATATCTCAGATGATAAAATGAGAAATATATTTTACTTTTCAGTCCATGAATATATGTTAATTTTCTTCCAATATCTCCTAAAATGGCAAAAGAAATGGTACCAAAGTGGAGTTGGCTTTTATGCCCCAAGCAAAGCCACTCCAACTCTAAACAAAGGGCAACAGGTACTACTGTTTCTCAAGCCAAAACATCATATAACAGTTTTCTGAATGAAATGCCATTAATTCATTTAGAAATTGATTATACAGAAATATACTGGGAAGAAAGCAGTATCAAAATCCTATTGAGGAAAAAGAACTACTTCGTGATTCAAAAACTAATTCCCCAAGAGAAAAGCAAGAAAGGGCAGTTCTAAGGGAAAAACACAAAAGAAGACTCTATTAAATCTATGAGAAAAACATTGACAACAATACCCAAAGATATTTCATGTCTGCAACTCATGAACCCAAAAGAAAACATATCTTCCTAAAAACAAATAGAAAGGAAGAATATAGAAACTCTAAGGGAAGAACACAAAAGAAGACTCCATTAAATCTATGAGAAAAACATTGACAACAATACCCAAAGATATTTCATGGCTGCAACTCATGAACCCAAAAGAAAACATATCTTCCTAAAAACATATAGAAAGGAAGAATATAGAAGCCTCCTTAGACATCGTGTGCATGTAATGGATTGTCAACATGATGAGGAAGAAATGGCATTGTTGTCTAAAAACTGTATGCATATTTGTTGCACAGACAAGATTCCTTTGTGATTTCAGAAATGGAATTATTTACATGCCGAACATGCAAGAGATGGTTGCAGAACTATTTCAAACCAAATGTTTAGCCATAAAATACCAAAATTCATATATGTATACTACAAGGAAAAGAGAACGCCCAACCAATTTACTGATTACATTCACAGTCATACAAAACTCTGTGGAGAATATAATCACTGTAAACTATGAAGATAAATTTAAACAATGTAATTCCATGATTTGCATAAATGGATCTTAACAAAATGAGAACAAAACAACAGAGCTTGGTCCAGAGCTAAAATGGTCAACTTCCGTAATAATCTGAAGACCCTGAAGTCGACAGGGACAAGTCACTCTAGACATGGAGATTTGTTTGGAAAGATATAACTAAACATATATACAATGAAAGTATTTGTTGGCTTTTAAACATATGTACAATAAAAGCATTCTATTATGTAGAGATGTGATTGAGCATGATCAGCTAATCATATATGCATGATGGGCCATGGCATCGGCAACACCATTGAGTGTTTATTGTGGTGCCATATTGTGCGAGTTTTTCCTGCAATTGATGGAGCATTTGCCTGTGTGCATCCCTTTCATGAATGTGAATTATTATCTTAAGTATTTTCCTTATTTTATTTAACAACTTGATGGTTGGGCACAAACGGTAAAGTGGCATTGATTGTTGTGGCAGGATCCTTGTCTGCATATCTTGTAGCGTAAGTTCTTGTTGCTGAATTTCTTCGCAACACTCATACAACCTTCGTAGGTAGCATGTATTCATACCTGTTGCCATCCAAAAAGGAAACATTGTAAGTGACAATGAATATGTTTGGCGATTTTGTTTGAATATTCAAAATAAATTAACGATTCCAATCCTCCAAATCAGCTCCACACATTACTTATTGCACAAGTGAAAACATACCCTCACCGATACAAAGCATTACATGTAAAATGTTTCCTGCTGAACATGGCTATAGCAAGTTGGTATTAGGACTTTGCACATCAAGGATTGCAACACATGTGGTTGCCTCAACGGTAAAGGTATGGAGACTGTCTATTCTCTTGTGTAGTTAATGTTTTGTTATGTATCCTTTGTATGGATGACCTAATATTGTAGAGAATCACCAGCGTCCAAAACCCACTTCAACAAAGATGAACCTTGAAGTTGGCTCATATTGTAGGAGATCTCAGTTTTATTTTATCTTGTGTTAGAACTTAGAAGCATGAATATTAGTGCTTTTGATCTGCTAGGAGAGTGTGGTGATTGAATAAGGATCACGAGTTTTGTTGTTTACAGTGGGATTATAATTCTGACAAAGTTGTGGCTAGAAAGCTTATAAGAGTTACTTCTAGGATTGACCTCGCATACCAAAAAACAAGATACTGTCAGTCAGTTACATCCCCTACGCCACTGATCATGATTTATCCTCCCTAATTTTTTGACCACTGATGCCTTTACCAAAACGGATTTAGTTTATATGTGTAATCATTATTAACATCACACCATACAAGTATCTCTAGACGGCAGTAACGCTTAATCATGAAATTGCAAACAGAGATAACCTCACAACCGCCAAATACTACTCCAGAAATTGTAGATTCAAATTACCGTAAAAGCAATTAGGTCTTGTATTTGGGCTTACCAATCCAGATAATATAGACTCGAATTAACTAAATATCGCCAACCATTTTCGACACTGGAACTCTTGGAGCTCTACTGTCATCATGATTTATCCTCCCTAATTTTTCGACCACTGATGCTTTTACCAAAACGGATTTAGTTTATATCTGTAATCATTATTAACGTCACACCATACAAGTATCTCTAGACAGCAGTAACGCTTAATCATGAAATTGCAAATAGAGATAACCTCACAACCTCCAAATACTACTCCAGAAATTGTAGATTCAAATTACCATAAAAGCAATTAGGTATTGTATTTGGGCTTACCAATCCAGATAATATAGATTCGAATTAACTAAGATCAAATATGTAATCTGCGTATATCCTTTCGAAAGAGAAATATCGCCAACCATTTTCGACACTGGAACTCTTGGAGCTCTACCGTCATGAAAAGACTACTCTACATCAAACAGCTGACCATAACCATTGAATGTTGAGTTGAATGTTGAGTATAAGCAGCGACAATCAAAGAATGCAGAAGATGACAGCTGTGAGAAATCATTTAGTTTCTGTACAAAGTTTCTATGCCTCTAACTTCCACTTCATTCGATTCCAGCCAAACGATAGTGGGCATCCATTTTCGTGACTACTAAAAGGAATCAGAAATCACAATCACAAAGGTAGAGGCACCTTCATTTGAATCATTCATTTAGATGGAAAGCCCAAAGAGAAATCCCAGGTAATTCCCACAACTACAACAGGGATTAGGAAACCTGAGAGGCATATACAAGGATCTATTAAAGATGACTGGGAGAGCTTCAAAATTAAAGAGGACTGAGAGAGACGATGACCTGATCTGGAAGAAATGATGTTCTGCAGATTTTCTCTTCCGGTTCGATTTCCAACTCCGTTACCCGCTCGAATAGTGCTATACTCTGTGAGATTGATTCAAGACTGCCGGTAGTTTGATCCAAGAAGGCTCCTGGTCATGGAAGCACGGAAACCGCAGAACAGTTAATCGTGCATCAGAACAGCTGTGCACCGCAAAACAGGGACCGCATAACTGGGTAGCTACCAAACTGAAAGAAGGCACTATACCGCATCTTTCTCCGAAAACAGAATGCACCATTACTACTCTACTCTGGAGTTTCGGGCTTTGTGTGATAGTTATCTACATTGTCGCTCAGGTTTTCTTTCATTCTCGTCGCTCACAAGGTCCCTGTACCCCACTGTGAACCTGGTTTGCTTTTATTTAGGCGCCGCTTGCTAGATTTATGGCGGGCGAAAGGAAAGGGCGGCTGCTGGCAGAAGAAACGGGTGCACGCGCTCGGAAAAGAATACAAACAAACAGTGAAAACGCGATTGCAGAACTCTCCATGTGTCAGCACATAACGTGATTGTAGAACTCTCCACGTGTCAGCACGAGGAACAAAGGGACGACGAAAGTCCCTTTCAAAGGAAGGCCTATCGGCCTAAATATATTAAAACAAAGCTAAGAAAAAGGATAAAGTATAAAGACAATATATTTGGATCTAAAAATTAGGTAGATGAGTGATATGTTCCTTAAAAATTGTTTGACTGATGAGAATGTGAGTATTTCATATGCTTTAAAATTTAAATAAGAAGAAAATAAATTTTAAATGGATTTATAATTTTCAAAAATAAAAAATTTTAAATATATTTTTAGAAATTTAATATACTTAAATTTTATTTAAAATAATTAGGTATATTTTATAAAATGTTTGTTACATCAAATTAAAATAGGTTAAAATATTATTTTTAGTGATGATGATATTAATTTTGAAAAAAACGGTTATTAAAATTGAATATAGTTTATTTAACATTAAATTG
Organism: Pinus tabuliformis; assembly: GCA_031772625.1. NCBI lineage: Eukaryota > Viridiplantae > Streptophyta > Pinopsida > Pinales > Pinaceae > Pinus > Pinus tabuliformis. The sequence goes on from CM062819.1 coordinate 163,816,873, forward strand.
AATATAATTTATTTCACATTAGAAATTATTTGAATTTTTTTTTTTTTAATTTTTAATTTTTAATAATATTTAAAATAGTGTTTTAAGAATTATTTTAATTTTGATTGAGTTAAGCAGTCAAAAAGGTGAATTCTCTTAATATCACGATCAGCTGTTTCATCTCATTAGTTTACTTTTTCAGATTCACCAATACCCAATAACATTATTAAACTCGTACGAATTTTTTTTTAATAATAAATAAATATTATATTTTAAGTTAATAATTTTAAACATAATATTTAATTTTAAAAAATAAAATTTAAAATTAATAAATTATTTTTCGCCCATCTAAATTAAAATTGATACGTAAGTTAAGATAGATACAATAATGCATATAAAAATTTGATATGTAAGTTAAGAGAGATACAATAATGCATATACAAATTCATGGAAATTGTATTAGGGAAAAAAATTAGGCGTAGGGTTTAGTTTTGAAGTTGAGGAAATATTCTTTAGTCAAATAGGTTGAAATTTGTTTTATTTCTCAATCATCATGTTGTGGGTTTTCATTTTTCTTTTTTAATTAAATTTATGCATTATTTTATTTAGCCACTTCTTTTGTTTTTTTCATTCACATAAATGGTTTGTTTCGTTTGATTCACTAGAAAGTTGATTGGAATTGTTGTCGTGATCGTTTCATTTATAAAGTCAACTCATTTCCTTCACTAAAAATTTGAAATAAATCAAGAAGTAACTCGTTTCCTTCACTAGAAAATTGAAATAGATCAAGTATTGCGGTCGCAGACATATTCGTTGGTTTGTAAATTGTTGGAAAAGTATTTGTAATTTTCAAATGGGGTCTCTTTGATCCACGATGTGTCATCCAAGATTTCTTCCACAGTACAAACAGTGTGGATGAAATCTCACATTTTTAGAATCAACGGTTTTACTTTTTTTTATTTGAACAGAAACCTTGCGTTTAGAGTGGACAACTATGCTTCATATCTGAACAATAAAATCACTGTCATGGATGCTGCATGAATGGCTCTTCTTACACTTCGATGAAAGGTTTACAAAATATATATTATCTTTCAAATGCATTTCCACTATCTGTAGAAGAATAAAATCTCTGCGACCTTTAAATTGTATTGAATTGTAATATTGTATATGAAATAGATGACCATGATTCTTAATTTCCATGGTTTCTAGAAGAATAAAATCTCCGTGACCTTTAAAATTGCATTGAATTTTAATATTGTGTGTGAAACAACTAAAATTTAGGAGAGATAGAATATGGAGGAAATGAGAAACTTTTAGGTGAGCCTAGCTCAATCTAAAGAGTGTCTGCACAAGACATTATGGTTCAATCAATTAGAATGTTCATACATGATATATAGGATTAGGGATTTGTTGAGAAGTTACAACAACTTCCTCATAAATAGGATCTAAGAACTAAATATGACCCATAATCTCAACCAACAGCTAATCTAGAACACTATGTTTCTCCATTATTCTAAGTCTCCCCCTTAATGGAGAAATTGATCTGAACTTAAACAGGAACACGACAAATCACATATATAACCATAAATATAGAAATGCAGTAGAAATAACACTATGTTTCATTATTATCAAATATTGAAATATCTTTACAAATAGAAATGGAAATAAACTAGCTCAGGCGATGGTAGCTTATCTCTGAGAGGAGATGTGGAAGCTACATCCCTTTGAACTATGTTACAATGAGGCTCAAGGGCCTATTTATTATTGAACAACAAGGGAGAACCCTAAAGACTCAAAACCCTAACCCAAGGAGATGGAACACCAATGGTTTGTGAGCCCCATTGAGGTTAGTTGGGCAGCTAACTTCCTAGAGTTGTAACTTGGTCATATTATCTCTGTTTGAAACGTACGATACCTTGTTGGAAAGATCCTTCCGAGTACTACAGGATTTGCGGCTAACCCGTGTCACCTGCAGTGCTAATGGCTACGAGTCTACTGCGGACCTCAGAAAAATGTCATTTAGGGGATCAAAATTGCTTCAAAAGTTCAAGACCCAAAAAAATGTTAAAAATAGTAAACGCTACCATAGACAAAGAAAAAGATGAAACCAGCTGGAGGTCTAGGAGGAATAGACGAATGGCCACCAATGTCCACCTGGATCATTCATCCCTCCTTAGGAGGGAATAGTCCCCATTGCGTGCAGAGCCTCCATCAGGTGAGGAAATTTATGTTGAACCTAGTCCCTTGTGAACCACTTGCCCTGGTGGAGTTGGCCTTGTTTGACAACTCGGTATAGTTTGATCCTCTGTTGACGAGTGTTCTTGATATTTGTATCCATGATATGATCAGTTGTGGCCAATTCCATGTCGTTTGGGTTTAGCTCTATTGGTGTGAGATGTTCTGCAATGTTGGATGTGTTTAGCAATGGTGGAAAGTATGGCTGAAGGTGGTCTACATTGAACACTGGTTGCAGAGCTTAAAGGAAATGTCCCCAACAACCTTAGTGATGGTGTACGGCCCATATCAGAGCAGGTGAAGATTGCGATGGGGTCCAACAAGGCGCTCCTTCTGTAAGTGTAACCAAACTTTTTCGCCCACCTGGAACTTGTGCGGAGCCTGATGCTAATCATGGCCCTGCTTGTACTTGGCATTAGCTCTGTCCAATATATCATGGACCTGTTGGCGGATGTGTTGAATGCACTCAATGAATCTGCTAACCCTGTTGGCTTTGGACTGGACGTGAGTTGAATCTGCGTGAGTAGCTGTAAATGGTATTGCCACATTAATGGGGCATAATGGCTGAAATCCCAACCCTACCTGAAAGGGGTTGTGGCCTGTTCAGTTGTGGAGATCTCTATTGTAGCTTTACTAGACATAGGAGAGGATTTCATCCCAAGTGCACGGATGCTTCGAGTTGCACATGCGCAAAATTTGTACAATCATCATGTTGACGACATTTGTTTGCCCATCAGTTTGGGGATGGAAAGTCATGGATTTAGTAAGCTTGGTATCTAGTATAGACCAGAGACTTGACCAAAATGCACTTAGGAATATACTATCCCGATCTGAGACAATGGATTGTGGGATCCCAAAGTGTACCCATACTCGCTCAAAGAAGATCTTAGTAGTGGCCTTTGCTGTGATCCTCTTCTTGTAGGATGCCATAATGGTCATTTTAGAGAATTTGTCGACGGCCACGAAAATGCAGTCATTGCTGTGCTTAGAAGAAGGAAAGCTCAACATGTGAAGCATGGAAATGGATTCCCAAGGTCGACTAGGAGTAGGAAGAGGAGTATATAGGTCTTGCTTCTTAATGGTTAGTTTGGAAATGGCACAGGCAGTGTAGGATTTAATGTACCTCCCAACATCCTGACGAAGGTTCGGCCAATAAAAATACTTTTGCAGTACTACCACTATTTTCTCTACTTCGTAATTTCCAACGACCCAACTATAGTGCGCCTCCCAAATCATCTTGGCACGCTCGCTTGAAGGAACATAGATGTTTCCCAGGCGACATAACAATGCATATTTTAGGTGAAAATTTAGAACTTGTTCCCTTCCAGAAGTTGCTAGTATGTGTTGTCGAATTTTGGATCTCTCTTGTAAAGATGAGGCCACCTCGAAGTCCCATGCCCACAGGAGTCGAGCACAGTGATCAGCGCCAAGATTGGTGGTCGCTTGAGGCAGTCTACAACATTATTGGTGTTTCCCTTCTTGTACTTAATTTTCAAATGGAATTGTTGCAAGTATGTGGACCATTTCTGATGGTGATCATTCTGCAACTTCCCTTGTGTCTGTATGAACTACAACAGTTGGTGGTCTATGTGCATGAGTATTTCCTTCCCCATAATGTAATGCTTACATTGATGGGATGCCTACATAATGGAATACATTTATTTGTCATACGTGGGATACTTTTGGATTGTGTCTAAAAGTGTCTCATTATGGTAAACCACTGGATGGCCCTGCTGAGTAAGAAGTGCACCAATATCATAGTCGGAGGCATCTGTCTCAATCTCAAATGGTTGTTGCAGGTCTGGTAATGTGAGCACTGGTGCAAACCAGAGGCGCTGCTTTAGCTCAACTAATATCTTATGTTGGGTTTCGGACCAAAACAACTTTTCTTTAGCTCTGCCATTGGTGACTTAACTTAAAGGCTAAGCGATATGAGAGAACCCCAACATGAACCTACAGTAGAAATTAACAAGGCCCAGAAAGTTGCAGAGCTCTATTAGAGTTATTGGGGCTGGCCAATCCCAAATGACCTGTATCTTGGTTGGGTCCATATGCACACTCTTCTTGTCAATGATGTATTCCAGATATTGAACCTGGGTCATGCCAAAAGTGCATTTCTCAAAATTGACACATAGCTTGTGTTGTCACAGGGTTTGCAGGACCTGTCGAATATGGTGGAGGTGCTCTTCCAAAATCTGGCTGAAAATCAAGATGTCATCTAAATACACCACCATGAATGCATTGATGAAGGGTCGAAAGATGTCGTTTGTTAACATCATGAAGGTTGTGGGGGCATTCGTCAACCCAAAGGGCATGACCAACCATTCGAAAAGGCCCTCATTGGATTTGAAGACAGTCTTCCACACATCAGAGGGTTTGATAGGCACCTGGTGATAACTAGACTTCAAGTCAATCTTGCTGAAATATTTGGCTCCCTTGAGTTGGTCTAGGAAGTCATCAATTTGTGGGATTCGGTACCTATTCTGGACAACGATCTTGTTCAATGCCTGATAGTCAATACAGAGTCTCCAGGTCCCATCCTTCTTTTGTACAAATATAATTGGCCTCCCATAGGATGATGAGCTTGGCCTCATGTGCCCTTTCTGTAAAAACTCCTAAATCTGCCTCTTGATCTCAATGTTCTCTACAATAGAGAGTCGATAGATCGATACATTAGGTAGCGGCGTGCCCAGTGGTACCCCTGTAGGTGAGGCAAAAATTCCCTGTTCAGAGGAGCCCTATTTGGAAGCCATGGCCACAATATTTTTCTTTCGCTTAGGGTGAATCATAAGGAAAACAAATTTCGTGGTTTGTGAAATGATCTTATTCCATTTCTTTGTAGAGATCAAAGAGATGGTGGTAGGCGGGGCTACCTCTGATATCCTATACAACTTGTTTCCCAAAGTAATAATCACATAGCGAGGTCTAGACTCATATACAACATGTTGCTTCCACAAGTATGGTTGTCCTAATAATACATCACAAACTTTAAGAGGAACAACATCACACAGTACCTCATCCATGAAGGGCTTGATGTTGTAGGGAAGGCGACACTGTTGGCTGATACAGAGATATCGTCCTTGGTTAAGCCACCCGAAAATGTACAACTACGTATGTGTTATAGTCAATAGACCCAGCCACTTCACAACCTCTATTGAAATGAGGTTCTTTTGGCTTTCGCTATCGACAATGAACTACAACAAAGAACCCTTCACCCAAATCTATGAGTGGAAGAGACATTTACCCTCCTCTGGATCTTCAATCTTTTTCTTCTGGTTCTTGGTGGTGGCGACAGTGGAACTGGGCTCCGCATCAATGATCTTCTTCCCTTTGTCATTCCCCTTGTCAGGTTCTGACTCAGAGTCCGAGCATGCGTCTGATTTGGAAGCCTTTAGCTCAGCCACTAGTGACTGCTTAGACTGACACTCACTTGTGTTGTGAGTGGAGCTCTTATGGAACTTACACCATTTTCCCATGTCCTTCTTTGTCTTCGAGTTGTTGTTCTTTACTTGTGGCTTCAGCAGATTGTCCTGGGTCACCCTACCTTGGATTTGTCCTTTTCTCTATAGTTTGGGGGCACCTTTCCCTTGCTTCGAATTCAAAGATCCAAAGTCTTGCTTCTTTGGTTTAAACTTCTGCTCAATCTTGACACCATATTAGTACAACGTGCTGAGCGAGGACATGTCAAGGAACTCCATCTCATCCTAGGTGTATATGTGTAGACAGTCGCGACACTTGAGTATCAAATGTCACTCAGAATCCTTGACACCCATCTTCGTGCAAAGGGTATAAAAAAAACTGGTAAAATCTTTCACGTATTGGTCCCTTCCTTGCATAGCATGGTCCACTTTATCTATTTATCCTCATAGCTCTCGACAGGGTAGTACTACTTGTTTATGTCATCCCAGAATAAATCCTAAGTGTGTGCAACTGAAAAGAGTGAGGGCGTACTTTCATCCTTCCATTCACAGTAAGTTTCCCACTAGTTCTTGATGTGGGGGGCAACTTTGAGAAGTGAAAAAGTAATATTTTCCTAGTTGGAAAAATCATGAATATAAAAATATGCTTCTAACAAATTTAACCATTTATCTACGACATCCAGAACTATCTAACCTTCAAATATGGGGATGTCAAAGTTCACTTGTACCTGAAAGGGTGTGGAACTTCTAGAGTGGCTGCTAGAAGAAGATGCGTTGCCTTTGGCTATTTACTGAAGGATCCGGGAAAAATTGTCCATCATTACGTTCCTTTGTCACTTGAGGGCTTCTTTGAAAAAGCGTTTGGAAGGATCTCCTACCCCCTCGTCTTTCTTCTCTTCCACCATGGTAGGTCATCAGGATTTGCGAGGCTGGTCTTTCAAATGTGCGACTAGTTCAAGCCCTAAATCCTTATATCTTGACCTCGTTGGGGACATGCAAAGAAAAATAGAGAAAGAGAAAACCTCTCTGATACCACTGATCTGAAACAAGGAAATGTTGTCATAAACAAGGAAACAGATGAAACCAACTAGAGGTCTAGGTGGAATAGGTGGGTGGCCACCAATATCCACCTGGATCAGAAATGGATCAAAGCATAACATGAATAACATGCATGTTGGTTTCAATCTTAGCTAGCCTTACAATGGTACATAAAAAAACTTGATAAAAGAGCTTTCATTTTTTCCTTCTTGCTAAAGGGTCCATGCTTGTTCATTTGTTCGTGCAGTTTCATCTTCATCTTTCTTGCCATAAGATAGTGATGGATCTTCTCTATTTTTTCACATTTTCTGTGCTAAGGTGGAACACTTGAACTCTTAATCTCCTCTTTGTTATCTTGATTGTGGGCTAATATTCTTTGTATTCAACATTGTTGCAGGTTATTATGACTTATACTTGTCCTTAATGCTTGTAATTTCATCAATTTTTATTACTTCTTCTTGGCTCTCAATATCTGCACACTTAAAAGCAATGTTAGATTTATGTAAAAGATCATAAAAAGAACCATATTGATTCTTGTCATCCTCCTCTTTTAAGAGTTCTTTCCTTTCTTCATCTTTCTCTATTATCATAGTTGGTTATTTCAAGTCTTCAACCTCTTTAATAAACTTTGTTGTTGCAAACATGTTGTCCTACATTTTATTTGTGTATGGAGGTAGGCATCCCTTCTCACCAAACAAAAAATCATCAATAAGATGCTTTTCATGCATCAAAATGAACCACTCTTCACGAGATACATGGTTCTCATCAAATTTGACTTCATATGTCTCTACATCAAAGAGACTTTCCTCATAAAAATATTCATATTCTACATTAATGGTTGTTTCTTCATCATCACATGTTTTGATGTCAATTACACGCGCACATTCATCATCCATCATTGTAGCCTCAATGTTTCCATCTTCATTTTCACAATCAATTATGAGACTGAAAACACAACCTTCATTTTCAAGAACAATACTTTCATCATCTTCAGCCTCATTCAAACTGTACTTCATTTCTAAAATATCCCACAATATTGTTGCATTTTGAATCTCACCATATTCATGTCGCATAAGGAATAATATGTTTTCATCTAATGAAAATGTTATAAGATGTAATGTTGTTGCATCTCTACTCATATCATGGTCTGAATTAACAAAATCGTCTTCAACGTAATTAAATAAATCTACCTTCCATATTTCTTTTATTTCAGTTTCCCTTATTTCATAATTTATACCTAAGAAACCATGAAAATAAGGCATTAAACTTTTCACAATTTCATCTATGTCATCAAATTCTTCACTTCTTTTATCTAGATTTGCATTCTGATCAATGTCAGATTCTCCAACTTCAACTAGAAACACTTCATATTCAACTAAAAAATATACTGGTTCTTCCCTTTGAATCTTCCTTGTGTTCTGTTTAAGTTCTCTCTAGACCTATTTGAGTCTCCTTCTTTTACCGGTCACTACTCTTGCATGCTCCTCACGGCTTCGAACAACAGGATAAATCTCCTGCACTGTTAAACTTCTCATACCTCACCACTCTCTATCGGTTGATCCGGCTCTGAAACTTAAACAACAACTCCAATCAATCAATGTGGCACACCATGATTCTTTGCCCACTGCAAGAACTTTTGTCACCTCTATCAACAAGTCAGCATTTGCCACAGCATGTTAAGACTACGACCAAATTTAATCATTTCAGGGTACAAGCTGCAGACCACCTGCACATATTTGAAATCGAGCGTCGAGCACATTCAAAAAAAAAACGAGCCTCATGCAGAAAGCAATTAGCAGCAAACATTTGTCCTTAATCTTCTCCTCTACCTCCAGATTGCTCTCCTTGACCTTCTCTACACCAGACATCCATACTCTCACTCACTCGATCCATGCTCACGGTACTGTGACTTCTCCTTCGCTTATGAATTCTGCTCTGAACAGGTAGATCAAATACTAGCAACTCACCAACGCTCGAATCTCTCCCAATTTTTTGGTGTGGGCTTAGATCCCTGTACCCACACCAGTGTCACCAGCTCTGTGGCTCCATTCATAGGACTCAGTTCCAATTTGGATCCATGATCCTTTACAAAAAGTTACATATGCACTATTGACAATCTCCTTTACCAAAAACACCGATCACTTCTTTGTCAAAACTTCATCACATAAGTTTTCCCCTCTCTCACGCTTATGTCAATGATGGGGTTTTGTAACAATCTATACCTGACAACATATATCCACACCAGCGCTCCTACACATTATCTGCTACAACTTTACACTCGATTGGAAACATGAACATTGCCTCAACAATGACTTTCACAAACCCTTAGTTCTACAGGTCCACTGACAGCAAATGCTCTCTTCCACATGCACGCACTGTAACTCTCCTTCACACACAACACTGATCATGCTCCCCTTTTCACTGAACACGCCACTTTAAATTAGATCGAATTCCATCGCTAGAAATTCAGGTCTCAAATCAACTACATATCCATGCAATGGAAATTAAGATCGACCACAATGCTTATTGTGGTGATAGACCGAAAATCCGCTTGACCACATACACACAGCAACAGATCAACTATTCCACTTCTTGTTGACCAGCTACACGCAACATCCACTTCTATACATGGATGCCAACACTCACTTCTACAATAGAGAGATTTTCATAACACATATCATAATAGAGTCAATACACTCCACGCACTCTGCAATAGCCACAGTACCACAAATATGAACTAGGGATTCAATTTTCTCCATGTAGAGTCTCAATGCTCCATGATAGCCATAATGGCAACAGTAAGAATGACCTCTCTAAACATCGATTCCAATAGTATGCACTCACCACCAGGATGCACCAAATCTCTCTACACTAACAACAAACAGTCAAAACACAACGGAAAAATATACAAATGACAGATTTGTCTCTACTGTAGAATACCAACACAGGATGCTCCAAATGTAACTCCAAGTCAGACTAATCTTCTGATGCGACTTTCCCAGAAAAACTAAATGCACAATAAATTCAACCTGTCTAGAAATTAAACCAACCAATCCAACACTTGAAAGGAAGCACCATAAACTATGCAGACAGTTTCCCTTCAGACTCTGGCCACATGAATTTTTCCACTCGAGAAACAAAGCAATAAAAAATTGTCTCTAATTTACATCAAATCATGAATAAGGTTCAATTCATCAATTGAGTCAACGTCTAGGCCGAAAAATCCTCCTCATTCCAATAGTGCAGGTGGCAAATTCTCTGTCTCAATCCATGACTTTACCAATCACACGTCCTCCTCAAGTCGTCGTATTAGATGTAGAAAATCTCCCAACACTCCTTCACACATGTATATCCCAGGTGTACAAGGTCTATACGCAACTCCTCTACATAGTGTTCACACCCCTTGACAGATGTGTAGGACCAAAGTCAACACAATTCCATAGTGCCTTGCTCTGATGCCAACTAAAATTTAGGAGAGACGAAATATGGAGGAAATGAGCAACTCTTAGGTGAGTCTAGCCCAACCTGAAGCATTCCTGCACATGACACTACGATTCAATCAATTAGAATTTTCATACATATATAAGATTACGGATCTGTTGAGAAGTTACAACAACTTCCTCATAAATAGGATCCAAGAACTAAATATGACCCATAATATCAACCTACAAATAATCTAGAACACCCTATATTTCTCCATTATTCCAAGTAAATAGAGGTTGACTATGTAGAAAGAATGGCAATGATTCTTAAGGGATGTCCAACATAACCAAAAACCATTGTTAGTCATGAGAAGGGAACCATATATGCTAATCTCTACCAAGAGTTTAGCAGAGGTGTATATGTGTTCTTTGACCAAAATCAAGAAGAAGAAGAAGCCACACTCTGATTACCATGGTAAAGAATGTTATGTCAGGCATTCCTTCACCCTTTTGACCAACTTTAATGAATTTGTTGGAGAGGTGAAAATATTTGGGATTTTGCACGTGATGTTAAAGCAGGCGAGATCACACATAATGTTAGGAGGATATCTTTTCACTTTGACAGTGTGACCTAGCTATGGTCAAGCTTGTGTTATGAGGTTGATTATTATTCTTGAACAGATGATGTCATATTGACTGATCAAGCATTGGGGAAGTTCCAGAAAGCATAATTACCAAATTTTCCCGAATTAGGGAAAATAGTTCGAAAATTCATACATTCAATTCGAATAGCACATGTTTTCACAAAATTTGATTTGGTTTATCTAAGGATTTGTTCATTCCAACACGAGTCAATATTTCATAATGTAAGACTATTTTCTCTAGAGTTAAGGCGACACATCATTGTTAATGGTGCTTCCTTGGACTTTCTGGTCAGAGATGAAGCTGATAGATATGCTTGAGCTTGGCTAAGTCTTATTCCCAACCCCAAACCAAGATCTAAGCAACAGTCATTGGTATAGAATGATAATCATAGTACTACGATTAATAATTTTGAATTGGAAAAAAATTATCTTTCAATTCTAATCTTGTTTTGAAAGGTAAGAAAGTAAAAAAGAGAGAGAATTTGAGAAAGTGGATTAAGATTTATTTTTTAAATATGCTTTTATTTTGACATAATATAGGTAAACAAGTTTAGAATATGTGTCTATTTATTAGGTAAGAATTTTGGACAAACAAGTTTTCAAACAAAGTAATTATGTTAGATTTAAGTTTTGAATTTTTGAAGAGAAGAGAGATCTTCGAGGGAAAAGGAAGTGTGGTTTTTTTTTTTTTTGAATTATATCTCTAACGTTGTTATATTGTATATCCAACTTTTGAAGACAAATACTAACAATTTTTTTTCAGAATTGAATATTAGAGAAATAGAAGAGAGCAGAGGCAGATTGAGCACACAACACAAATCACAAAATGATTTTATTGATCACATAAAGCAATTACATATATAAGACTTAGATCACAGAGTTCAACAAATTATGACTGAGACATGACACGAGTCCAACTCATAACTTAGGAATAAAAAAATTCTAGATCGACTCCTTGTAAGTCATAACAACAACTATACATGACATCGAAGCATTACTTCCAATACTTTCCCTTAATGCTTACATGGAAAACATTCAAAGTACATATTACACCAATAAATAAATCTTTGTCAGATTTCTCTGATATGGTCATCACTAGCACTCATATCCACTCTGAAATATAATGACTTTTGTTATTTTCTTCACCACACTCTTGATCTTCCCACTTTATCCATTTAATACATAGCCGCTTCAGACCATCGTTATCGTTGACGTGCTTTTCAGAATTGGCGCTTCTTAGCCTCTCAGAGCGCAACGGGTCAGTGTCGATACTAAACCATCCTATGGAAGTTCCACCATTTGTTGTATCCATGACCCTCCGCAACCTTCACTATTTATCAAGGATAGCATTCTAGGTACAAAATGTCTTCAACAAATAATTCTACAACTTGACCTTATAAAATAACTTGTGCTAATGCTCCCAGAGCACGATAGGTCACACCAACATGACCTTATTAGGAACTACTAGTGATTAATACTCCTAGAGCATGATGGGTCACATTAGTCTGTTGAATAGTTGGTGATGATGATGGTTAATGTCCATTGAGACCAAATTGGTCTATCGGACCTATAATTTTCTTAGTTTCTAATTGTCTCGCTCCTCGTCTTTCCTGGCGAGATTGGTGCTGTAACTTTCTTTTTTTTCTCTACGGTTTTCCAACTTTCTTTATCTTGCATCTCCTTCATCTCTTCTGGTTCTTGGGACATTGGTGTCTTAGCTTCGCGATCTATTGTGTTCGTCCTTTTGAAGATAGTTGGAGAAGAAGTTTGGTCTAGGAGATCTGCGTTGCTGTTAAATGAATATTTATTTTGTGCGGTATTCGAATCTTCATAACTGTTGATGATTGAGGGGTTGTCAAGTTCACTCTTTTGTTGTTGGGCGGGGCTTTCCCCCTGCTTGTCTTGAGAGTTGTTTCTTTCTTAGTCGATTTCTTGTGATTCAAAGTTTTCTCGAGACTGTTCTTCTTTGATCACTGTGTGGTGTTCTTTTTGTGCTCCTTCCCGCCATGTAGATCTATGGTGATTTTTTCTAGGAGAATTTTTCTGGGAGGCTTTTGGGCAATTTTTGGCTAGGTGGCCTGTCTCAAAGCAGGATCGATATCTGAAGAGGACACTTTCATAATCGAGTTTCTGATTCCACACATAGTCTTTACTTGTTAGGTGTATTTCAGCTGGGAATCTGGAGCTGAAGTCCATTTCCACACAGATGCATGCATAGGTGGTTCTAGCATATTCCTCTGTTTCTGGGCACCTACAGTAAAGTTTCCCAATTGCATTTCCAATGGCTTTTAGTGAAGAGAAATTCCAGAGATGCAAGGGTAGGTTTGGTAATCTCACCCAAATTGGTGCTGAGGTTATGACTGTTATTGAGGGATCAAATGATGGGTTCCATGGCCTCATGAATAGCCCTGATTTTTCCCAAAACCAAGGGCCAGAATCTAAAATACATTGTCTACTTTCAGGGTTTTCAAAATATACTATAAAGAAACCCCTAGCACAGGGGTATATATTAATTGCATTAGGAATTAGAGGCTTCTATACCTCCGATATCCAACTGTGGAGAGCTGTTAGCCGCAGCTGAAAACCATTGAATCGGCAGATTAGGGCACTTTCAGAGAACTTGAAAGCCTCATCGAGTGAAGCTTGGACCACCTGGACGGTGGGAGCTGGGGCTTCACTGACGACATAGGCAGCAGCTTGCCCCCATAGGTATGTTCTTTGTGGTTTTACATCATTTGATCCTTATTAACAAAACCAATAAAAAAATACAAACACCAACACGACCTCTCACACTCCCCTTTTTTTTTCAGCATTGAAAATAATAAAATACCTTTGAACTCAACATTGAGAAAACTGTGGATATATTTACATATTTTATTGTGTAATGGATGCAAAGTATCCATGTTGAAAAAAAAAATGAAAGATATGATATGTCTCCCTTTTTTACTGAATGGGACTCGACAGAGTCTTTTATGTCTATGTATTAGTTATGAAGCAATTTCGTGGCATATTGTACAAGGAATGGAATGGCTATGCAGTGAGTTGTTAAAGCTACAGTGTTCGAGAAGGTACTGTAACTCTCCAACACCGACATTGTCTTCATCACTGCCTCCAAAGATGTTAGGTCCATATAATACTAGTGATTCCCCCATTACTATTGTCATTGTATCTCTTATTATTATTGTTGTGCCCCTATTGTCCCCATATTGTTATTATTGTGCCCCATAGAATCCCACTATTGTTATTTTTGTGTCTTTATATTATTATTGTTAGGTCGGCTTGGTTATATTGTGTCCCCTTAAACTCCTATATATAGAAAGGAGGTTTTGTCATTTGAATCATCTAAGAATTTTTCATTTGTGTAATGTAAAGGAGGTTTCCCCCTTGAAGAGGCTAAATTCTAAGGCGTTGATCTATCTTTTTATCTTTTTGTGAGCTAGTTTCCTAACATTTGGTATGAGAGCTTTGGATTCTAGGGTTTTGCTGCTCCAAATAGGCCATCGTGGCATTTTCGCTATAAATTTTTCTCTGCGACATTTCAGAAGTAAAAAAAAACCCATTTGAGACGAAATCGTGCTGCACCATGGGTCCGAATTTCAGAGATTGTCTCGCTATATTTTCAGAGATATGATCTGAGGAAGTTAGGGTTTTTGAAAGCTACAGAATTTAAGCTAAAATAGGTCATCATGGGATTTTCACTATAACTCTTTCGCTACGAAGTTTCAAAAGCTAAAACAAAACCCATTTGAGAAGAAATCGGTCTGAACATCGGCACCAAAGTTTAGATCCTGTCTCGCTATATTTTCGGAGATATAGTTTGAGGAAGTTATGGTTTTTGCAGACTCCTAAATTACATTCCAAACAGGTCACCGTGGGAAAATTGTCATAACTGTCTCTCTGAGCATCAGATTGAAATTTCGTAAGAAGTTACAGAAAAGGGATGGACTGTAGTTTCTTGTATATATTTTCCAGATCCAAAGGTCAAAACAGGGACATGTGGCACTTCATACAAGTTCACTCTTCTGAAAGGGTATATAATCAGGTCATCTTGGGAGATTGTGCATAAATCTTTCTTAGAGAATCCAATTTTGATCATACTAGTGGAATTGGAAAGAGGACACAGAGGGCTACAACAGTTCGCAATTTCAGAACTAGAAGAGATGAAATCACAGAAATACATCAGATTCAATATCAGGCTCCTACAGAGTGAAAAAAAAAGGTGTGTAGTTTTTTTTTTTTTTTTTTTTTCAATTTTTGCATAAGCTTTGTTTGAAAAATCAGTTTGAATAAATTCAAAGGGCATAGTGAAGCATTATTATCGGTAATTGATGCCTCGAAGAAAGAAAATGGAAACACCTAGTAAGCAATCTGAAAGCTCTAGCATGACTCATGAAGAAGAGGAAGAAATGCAACATGATATATCAAAATTAAAAGACCAAGTACAACAAATGTCACTCGCACAAAAATTAACTAAAGCTAAGATGGATGATTTAAAGAAAGACATAGAAGCTAAGATGGATGGTTTAAAGAAAGGCGTGGAAGCTAAGATGGATGGTTTAAAGAAAGGCGTAGAAGCTAAGATGGATGGTGTGGAAGCTAAGATGGATGGCATGGAAACTAAGATGGATGATTTGAAGATAGATTTGAAGACAGGCATGGAAGATTTGAAGACAAATTTGACAAAGTTTCTACAAGAAATGCTTACTAATGGCGAAAGGGTAGTAAAGGAAACTCATGATGAGAAAAAAATAAATGTTAATCATGATTTCATAGACTCTAATGTTGGATCGAAGAACCACCATGTTCCAAAGATCGATATGAGGAAGTTTGATGGCAAGGATCCCGGAACATGGATACTACAGATGGAGAAATTTTTCAATCTCCATAATGTGCAAAACACACAAAAGGTACGCATTGCAACTTTATATTTGGAACCAAATTAGTTTGTATGGTATCGATGGCTTTGCTCTCATAAACAAATTGTCACTTGGGCTATTTTTATGGATGAAATGATAGCACATTATGAGGATACAAAAAGCAACACTTTTTTTAGCCAATTGATGAATCTCAAACAAAAGGGTTCAATGATGGAGCACATTGAGGACTTCCAAAAATTGAATATAAGGGTAAAAGATATTCCAGAGGAGCATAGGATTGATATGTTTATAAGGACTTTAAAAGATAACATCCAACATGAGGTTTGAGTTTGGGAACCATATTCATTGGAGAAGGCATTCAGGTTGGCAAGAAAAATGGAAAGCAAAATTATGGCAATAAGGAAGCCTATCACTCACAATCATAAAGATGGAAGTGTTGCTACCCCTAGCCATCCACAACCTACAAGGTTGACACCACAACAATTGGAAGAAAAAAGAGCAAAAGGGCTTTGTTACAGTTGTGATAGAAAATACACTAAAGGTCATAAGTGTGCCAAGAAGAAATTATTTTACATAGATTGTGAAGAGGAGGAAGAAAAGGAACAAGAAACGTCAAAAGAAGAGGATATACACCAGGAAAAAACCCTAGAAAAAGAATAAATGAATCCAACCATATCTTGTAATGCATTGGCTGGAATTACCACTCCTCAAACTATCAAGATAGAAGGGAATATCAAGAAGAAAAAGGTAATAGTGTTGATTGATTCAGGAAGTACCCATAATTTTATTCATTATAAGATAGCCAAAGAATTGAATTGCTTCCTATATCCAGCACCAGAGTGTCAAGTGATGGTTGCAAGTGGAGGAACCATAAATTGCTCAGGAAAGTGCCATAATATCAAGCTATCCATGGGAGAATATGTATTGAATAGCCCAATGCTTTCCATTCCAATGGGTGGTGCTGATGTTGTACTAGGAGTCCAATGGCTACAATCCTTGGGTACAATAGCTTTTAATTTTCAAGAAATTTTCATGAAATTCTCTTCAGAAGGAAAGGAAATTGAATTAAGGGGTATCGCAGGGAAACCGGGAAAGATAATCAGCTCTAATGGAATGAAAAAGCTTCTAAAGAAAGAATAACGAGGCATAATTGCACAATTATGTTCACTAGAGGTTCCCACATCGAAATCATCCATTTCTCTAGATCTCCAAAAAGTCTTGGACAATCATTCCAAGGTATTTGAGACTCCCAAAGGCCTCCCACCTATTCGTGATCATGATCATGCTATCAATTTGATTCCAGGAAGTGTTCCTCCAAACATTAGGCCTTACAAATATCCCTATGTCCAAAAGAGTGAAATTGAATGTATGGTTGCAGAAATGCTAGAGGCTGGTATAATTCAACCTAGTCAAAGTTCTTTCTCTACTCCAGTAGTATTGGTTCACAAGAAGGATGGATCATGGTGCATGTGTCCAGATTATAGGGAGCTCAACAAGCTCACTATTAAAGATAAATTTCCCATTCCTGTCATTGATGAATTATTGGATGAATTGCATGGATCAATTTACTTCACCAAGTTGGATCTTCGTTCAGGATATCATCAAATCAGAATGAAGACTAAAGACATTCCAAAAACATCATTTAGAACTCATGAGGGTCATTATGAATTTTTGGTCATGCCTTTTGGCCTTACTAATGCACCTTCTACATTTCAAGGTTTGATGAATTCCATTTTCAAACCCTTCCTTAGAAAATTTTTGTTAGTATTTTTTGATGATATACTAATCTACAGCAAGTCTTCGAAGGATCATATCCAACATGTTGACATGGTGCTCAAACTATTGGAGGAAAAACAATTATATGCAAAAATGTCCAAATGTTTCTTTGGATTACAAGAGGTGGAATATCTGGGTCATATTGTATCTCATGAAGATGTTAAGGTAGACCTTAGCAAAATTAAAACCATTAAGGAATGGAAAATCCCCACATCCATAAAGCATCTACGAGGATTTCTCAGGTTGACAGGGTATTATCACAAGTTTGTTAAGAATTATGGGAGAATAGCAGCACCTCTAACAACATTATTGAAGAAAGATGCATTCTCATGGACTCCAGAAGCAACGAAGGCCTTTTAACATCTTAAAGAGGCAATGTGCCAAGCACCAGTCTTAGCTACACCGGACTTCACAAAAACCTTTATTGTGGAATGTGATGCCTCAGGAAATGGAATTGGTGTTGTTTTAGTGCAAGAACAAAGACCCATTTCTTTCAAAAGTCGTCCAATCAAAGGAAAGTATTTACAGAAAGCTATTTATGAGAAGGAAATGCTGGCAATACTACATGCACTTAAGAAATGGCAACCCTACCTGACGGGAAGACACTTCAAGGTAAAAGCAGATCATGATAGTCTTAAATACTTTTTGGAACAAAGATTATCTTTAGAAGAGTAGCAAAAATGGGTCACAAAGATGTTGGGCTATGACTTTGAAATCATCTACAAAAAAAGGGATGCAAAATGTTGTGGTAGATGCACTCTCAAGAAAGGATGAGGATGTGGAAACATTTCTTTGCACCATTTCTATTATCCAACCAGATTGGATAAACGAAGCAAGGGATGAATGGAAGAACGACAAGGAAGTGTGGACACTCATTCAAAAGATGCAACAAGATCCTAGTACATTTGATAGATTTAGCTGGAAAAATGATTCGTTATGGTACAAGGATCGGTTATACCTATGTAGTAATTCCCAACTCAAACAAAAGATTCTTAGGGAATTGCACACCTCTCCCTTAGGAGGGCACTCAGGATTTCTAAAAACCTACCACAGGGTTAAGAAGAATTTTTTTGGGATGGCCTTAAATCGGATATT
The DNA here is from genome assembly GCA_031772625.1 of Pinus tabuliformis. Classification (NCBI taxonomy): domain Eukaryota; kingdom Viridiplantae; phylum Streptophyta; class Pinopsida; order Pinales; family Pinaceae; genus Pinus; species Pinus tabuliformis. Next base: position 163,835,358 of record CM062819.1, read on the forward strand.
CAAAATTTTGTGGTGGAATTTTTTGTTTGCCAACAAAATAAAGTTGAAGCAATTAAGACCCCAGGACTATTACAACCCTTATCCATTCCAAGCCAACATTTGGAGGAGGTTTCAATGGATTTTATCACAGGTTTATCCAAGTCCGAAGGAAAGAGTGTTATCATGGTGGTAGTTGACAGACTTACCAAGTATGCACACTTTTGTGCATTATCTCATCCATTGGAAGCAAGTGCAATTTCTACTGCATTTATGGAAACAATTCAAAAGCTACATGGAAACCCAAAGATTATTGTAAGCGACAGAGATCCCATTTTCACTGGAAATTTTTGGACATAATTATTTTCTTGTCTTGGGACTCAGTTAGCTCATATCTCATCTTATCATCCTCAATCTGATGGGAAAATTGAGATAGTAAACAAATGTTTGGTAGGATATCTTCGTTGCTTTGTATCTGATTAAAAAACGTAATGGGTTAAAAGGTTGCCTATGGTTGAATGGTGGTATAACACTTCCTTCCATACTGCAACAAAAATGACCCCATTTATGGCACTTTATGGATATCATCCACCATCCATCACATCATATTTAAGAGAAAATTCTAAAGTTCAAGCAGTGGAAGATCACATCGAGCATCAGCAACAAGTTCTCCAACTCTTAAAGGATAACCTTGCCTTGGCACAAAATAGAATGAAACAGCAGGCACATCAACATCGCAACGAAAGAAGTTTTGATGTAGGTGATTGGGTATTCCTACGGCTACAACCATATAAAAAAACGTCCTTCAAGCAAGCTAAGAAGGATAATAAATTATCACCAAAGTATTATGGTCCGTACAAGTTGTTGCAAAAGACAAGTACTATGGCATACAAATTGGAACTTCCTGCAGCTTCCCAAGTGCACCCAGTTTTCCATGTTTCATGCTTAAAGAAGGTTATAGGTGACAAGATTCCAGTTCAAACAATATTGCTAGAACTTGATGAGGAAGGAAAAATAATATTGGAACCTGAAGCAGTCAAAGAAACAAGAACTCGACAGCTACGAAATCGATCAATTTCTGAGTATCTCATCAAGTGGAAGAACTTACTTGTTGAAGATTTCACATGGGAGGATCAAAATTTTATACAGAAGCACCCAAAACTACTCAAGCGTTAAGGACAACACTTTTTTGAAGGAGAGGGGCATGTTAGGTCCCTATAACACTAGTGATTCCCCCATTACTATTGTCATTGTATCCCTTATTGTTATTGTTGTGCCCCTATTGTCCCCATATTGTTATTATTGTGCCCCATAGAATCCCAATATTGTTATTTTTGTGCCTTTATATTATTATTGTTAGGTTGGCTTGGTTATATTGTGTCCCCTTAGACTCCTATATATAGAAAGGAGGTTTTGTCATTTGAATCATCCAAGAATTGTTCATTTGTGTAATGTAAAGGAAGTTGGCCCCTTGAAGAGGCTGAATTCTAAGGCGTTGATCTATCTTTTTATCTTTTTATGAGTTGGTTTCCTAACAAAAGCCTCCTTCAATTCTAATGTCATTTCTATTATATATCTTTCCATCACCATAATATCACTCAAAAACTCGATGGTAAATGTTCTGATGTTTGGAAATTGCTTTGATCGACTTCCATGTGTTAGAAAAATATTGGCGAGGGAAAAGGAGAGGAGTTTGGCTTAGAAATCAATTGCGGCAAGGAAATTGCAACTACACAGAGGCTTAATTAAAAGACAGAACTCATGACAAAAAAAAAATAAAAAATTATATATATATATATATATATATATATATAGGCAGGGGCAGAGGAGAGGAGTCTGGCTCAGAAATCAGTTGCGGCAAGGAAATCGCAACTACACAGAGCTTAATTAAAACATAGAACTCACGGCAAAAAAGAAAAATGGTTGCGGTAAATCTACTTGTGAAAGTTTAAGACCACATCACAACATAACATACTTTTGATTATATTTCAAAACATAGGAAAATACATTCGCATGATAAATTGGAGGTTTCTACTCCAAGTAAAACAAGAAAGATCTTACTGCGATTTACGCTTCACCAGGGTTGCAGAGTAACACACAGTAAAACACAGTAACTGTTGTTTTCACGCACCCACCAAAATTCGCTCCATGATTTTCTCTTTACCTCTCATACTTTCACCCTCTCTCTCACTCAACCTTGCAAATGACTTTTACATTCATATTTATACAAAACATACATTTGACTCATTAATTCATGACAGAGAAAACATTAATACACAACATGGGCAATTTTACATAATAAATGGTTTTCTGAACTTGTAGGTGTTGTGGAGTGTGGGTAACAATCACGGAGTGAATTCTTTCCCATACCTATTTACCAAAGTTCATTAAATTCCATAAACTCTCTGATGTATTGTGGAATAGTCAATGATGTACTTCTACTCAGACCTTCAGTCCTTCTCCCTGCAAACAAAATTGCAACCTGCAAAATACTTCTGACAAGTATGGTTGTTGTCAGAGTGTTTAACACGGTGGTTAGGATTAATATTTCCAACACTCCCCCTTAATCACAACTACTACCATTGACAATTCCCAAACAGTCTTTGAGATAAACAGAACTTTCACATGCCAATGGCTTTGTGAAAATATCAGCAAATTGTTCTTGTGACCTACGGTGCTACAACACAATTTCATTATTGTTAGTCAATTCTCTAATAAAATGATATTTAGCATCAATATGCTTGGTCCTCTTATGAAAGACAAAATTGTTTGAAAATGAAATTGCGGGAGTATTGTTGCAGAAAATAGTTGTCTTTCCCTCTTGGTCGTGGCGAAGATCCCTCAACATCCTTCTCATCCAAACTGCTTGATATGTTGTTGCTATTGCGGCAACATATTCAACTTCTATTGTTGACAGTGACACTATTGGCTGCTTCTTGGAGGCCCATGAAATGGCCCTAGAGCCCAAATTAAAAACATATCCTGACATGCTCTTTCTGTCATCGACAATTCTTGCCCAATCACTGTCATTGTAACCAACCAACATGAAATCATCTATTGCGGTGTAGAAAATACCATACTGTTTTGTCCCATTGACATACTTTAGAATCCTTTTCATTGCTTGCCAATGTGTTTCCTTGGGTGTCTCCATGAACCTAGACACCAAACTCACTGCATACATTATATCTGGTGTAGCAGTGGTCAAGTATATCAAGCTGCCTATCATACTTTTGTATAATGTTGGATTGCCATTGCTGCTTCAATCTTATTTGCTCAACTTCAACCCCATGATAGTTGGAGTTGGTGCAGGCTTCTTGTTCTGCATATTAAACCTCTCTAAAATGTCTGCTACATACTTTGCTTGAGAAATAAAAATGCCATTTTCTGTTTGCTTCACTTATATGCCCAAAAAATATCTTAACAACCCCAAGTCAATCATTTCAAACTCACTTTTGATGATTTCTTTGAAATCAGTGATGAAGAAATCATCACTGCCAAATGAGAAGCTTGCCAACACTCACTTTGATGTAGAGGGTAGGCTCGCTGTCACATTTGTTGAAACCATTGTCCAACAAATAAGCATCTATCCTGTTGTACAATGCACATGGTGCTTGCTTCAACCCATAAAGAGATTTCCTCAACGATACACTTTGTCTTCTTGGCATTCTACTTCATAACCAGGTGGCTATGCAACATACACTTCCTCTTTCAACACTCCATTCAAGAACGTTGATTTTACATCCATTTGATACACTTTCCATTTATGTTGCGCAACTTGACACAATTGTGTGCACTGTGTCCATCCTCGCGACTGGCACAAACATCTTCGCATAATCTCTTCCATGTTGTTGTTTGTATCCTTTGAAATATAGCCTCGCTTTATGCCTTTCAATCTTCCCATTGACATTTCTCTTGGTCTTATAGACCCACTTCACTCTAGTGACTTCTTTTCCTTGGGGAAGGTCCACTAACTCCCATGTGTCATTTTTATCTATTGCTTCTATTTCTTCCTCCATTGCCGCAACCCATTTTTCTTCTTCGACTGCATCCTCAAAATGGATTGGATCATCCACACGACAAAACAATGAAAATAAGGAATTCAGACCAATGCTACTATCAACTTCATCTTGCTCATAAATCTCATTTAAATTTCTGAATTTTGGTCTTCTTGTGCTTCCTAAAGATGGGCTTGACATGTCACTTGGTGTTTCTCTTTGCAGCATGCTTGGAGAAGCACTTGCTTGACTGCGTGACACTGTCCTATTATTTGTTAATGGTGTTACTTGATGTCTTCTTTGTTGCACTTGAATAGGAGTAGAGGGAGTCATTGTTGAGGAATTTATTGTTGTTGCCAATTCCTCTTTGTTCTCATGTGGTATACTGATTTGACATTCACTGTCTTCTCTAAACTTCCATCCCATGCTTCTTCTTCTATGAACTGCACATCTATGTTGATGATGACCTTCTTGGTTGATGGATTTTAGAGCTTGTATGGTTTGGATTCATCACTATATCCAACAAATATACATTTCTCCCCCTTGCTGTCCAACTCCTTCCTCAACTCATCCGAGACATGTGCATATGCCACACATCTAAAGACTCTCATGTGAGTGACACTATGCCTTCTTCCACTCCATGCCTCTTTATGAACCAAATTATTAACACTTTTGGTTGGACATTTATTCAACATTTATGCTGCACAAGAGACAACTTCAGCCCAATAATCATTTGGAAAATGCTTTGCCTTTAACATACTCCTTGCCATTTCCATAATGGTCCTATTCTTCCTTTCTGCCACACCATTTTGCTGAGGTGTATACCTTGTTGTAAATTTCTTGTCAATTCCATGCTCCCTACAAAAACGAAGGAAATCATTTGAGATGTATTCGCCACCTCTGTCAGTCCTAAGGACTTTGATGTAGTGTCCACTTTGCTTCTCAACAAGAGCCTTGTATTGGCGAAAGCGCTCAAACACTTCACTTTTCTGTTTTAGGAGATAGACCCATGTCTTCCTTGTGTAGTCATCTATGAAGGTCAATAAATAGTGGTTGCCACCAATTAATGGTTTCTGCATTGGTCCACATAAATCTAAGTGGACTACCTCCAAAGGTGTCTTTTCCCTTACTGACTTTCCTGTTGAAAATGTCTCTCTATGTTGCTTGCGTAAGATACTTCCTCCACATAGGTTGTTCGATTTTTCTATGGGTGGCAATCCCTTCACCATGCCTTTCCTATGTAAAAAATTCAAACCTCCAAATTTGAGACGACCAAATCTCAAATACCATAACCAATTTTTATCTTTGACCTCTGCTTGATAGTTTACTTGTGTGACAGTTGCATATTTTCTTCCATCCTCTTGTGATTTCATTGATAGTTGTGCATGTGCACCTTCTTCCTTCAAATCTAATCTTATATTTAAGGGAAACATTCCATTGTTTGTCATATGAGCCTTTGCAATTAGCTGTCTGCTTGGAGGCTTATCCAAAATTGTGCACACATCATTTTTGAAAAAGAAATTGTAGCCCTTTTGCATGAGTTGTCCGATGTGTATGAGGTTATGCTTCAAACTAGGGACAAAGTAAACATATGAAATGTACTTCTTCTCCCCCTTATTTGTTAGGACATTAACTCTTCATTTTCCCATGACAGAGACTCTGTTATTGGTCCCTAATGTCACTTCAAATTTCACACTTTCATCTAGATTGGAAAACATTTCTATGTTCCCTGAGATGTGGTTGCTATACCCTGAATCTAGATACCATATATCACTTTGTTTTTCTTGTGCTAAATTACAAGCTAAATTTTTTTTTATCATGTTTCTAATTTTCTTTTGTGAAATTTACACTTGGCTTGTTACTAATCTCATATTGCTTCTTTCTACATTCATTTGCATAATGACCATACTTCTTGCAATAATGACATTGGACTTGGAATTTCTCATACCTCTAACCTTGTGCTTGATTTTGGCTTGGGCCTTGACTTGGATTTTGATTGCTGCCCATTCCACTTGAGCTTGAAGTGCTTTTTCTTCCACCTCTGTGTGGGCTTCTTCCTCTTCCTCTAACATATGATCTTCCTCTGCCTCTACCTTGACCAAATGAAACTTGTAACTTGAATACATGCTCTAATGAGGAGTTTGTTTCTCTATTCAGTCTATGTTCATGAGAAATCAGTGATGCATGAAGCTCATCCATTGAAAGCTGTGAGAGATCCTTTCTCTCTTCTATGACCACAACAATGGCATCAAACCTTGTTGGCAAACTTCTCAAAACTTTCTCAACTATTCTCCTTTCCTTAAGTGTCTCACCATGAGACCTGATTTGAGTAACTAACCCAATTACATGTGTAAAAAATGAGTCCACATTCTCAAACTCTTTCATACAAAGTGTTTCAAAATCTCTCCTTAGCATTTGTAGCTTTGATGTCTCGAATTTTTCCATGCCTTGGTAGGTTGTCTGGAGGCTGTACTATGCTTACTTGGACTTTGTTGTTGTTGCAACCCTCGGTAAAATACTTTCATGAAAAGCTTGAAAAATGTAGAAGAGGGATTTTGCATCCTTCTTCCTATTGTCCCTCAACAAATCACTTTCTACTTGAGACAAGGAATTGTATGCTGCTACATCTGCTGGTTCTTGAAAACCATTCTCCACCAAATCCCAAATGCCTTGAGAAGAAAACAGGGCCTTCATTTTAATAGCCCAATAATCATAAATTTTTACATTAAACTGGTATTTTAGGATTAGTCAAGCTTGTGCTTAATGTTTCCATTTCAGAGTGAAAAAAAAAAACTTTTTACCTGCTGGTAACTACGTTCCAAAGGAAAAAAAACAATCTTCCCTCAAAACAATTTTTAAATTGCCAGTAAAAACACTTATTTTTACACTAACAAATTTTAAACTGCTCTGATACCATGTTAGAAAAATATTGGCAGGAGTAGAGGAGAGGACTCTAGTAAAAACACTTGTTTTTACACTAACAAATTTTAACTTGCTCTGATACCACGTTAGAAAAATATTGGGAGGGGCAGAGGAGAGGAGTCTTGCTCAGAAATCAGTTGCGGCAAGGTAAGTCTTCAGTTACGGCAAGGAAATTGCAACTACATAGAGGCTTAATTAAAACACAAGGAGTTTGACTCAGAAATCAGTTGCGGCAAGGAAATCACAACTAAAAAGAGGCCTAATTAAAACACAAAACTCACGATAGAAAAACAAATAGAGTAAAATAAAAATGGTTGCGGTAAATCTACTTGTGAAAGTTTAAGACCACATCGGAACATAACATACTTTTCATTATATTTCAAAACATAGGAAAATACATTTGCATGATAAATTGGAGGTTGTTGCTCCATTTAAAATGAGAAAGATCTTACTTTACGCTTCACCAGGGTTGCAGAGTAACACACAGTAAAACACAGTAAGTGTTGTTTTCACGCACCCACCAAAATTCTCTCCACTATTTTCTCTTTACCTATCATACTTTTGCCCTCTTTTTTGCTCAACCATGAAAATGACTTTTACATTCATATTTATACAAAACATACATTTGACTCATTAATTTATGACAGAGAAAACACTAATACATAGCATGGGCTATTTTACATAATACATGGTTTTCTGAACTTGCACGTGTTGTGGAGTGTGGGTAACACTCACAAAGTGAATGCTTGCCCATACCTATTTACAAAAATTCATTAAATGCCTTAAACTCTGTGATGTGTTGCAGAATGATCAGCGATGTCTGAGCCTGCAAACAAAATTGCAACTTGCAAAATACTTCTAACGAGTATGGTTGTTGTGAGAGTGTTTAACGCGGTGGTTGAGATTAATATTTCCAACACCATGTTGGCAGAGGACCTACACCACTTTTGAAATCAACGATCTCTTTATTTCAACCCCCTGTTGTGTGAAGGCATGCTTGAAATCTGAACTTCTCATACATCTGAGCATCCAGTCTTATTGGTGCTTCCTCATTCATGTCATCTCTCTCCATCACAGGCGCCACAACCTGCTTCGACACTTTAGTGATTTCCTTTAATACAAAACAATTTGCCTTCACGAATATATATAGATTTTGAAGAATTATCGCTACATAAGTACCCCGCACTAGGTCATTCAGCACAAAGATGAGGCTTTGGATCAAAATCGAGAGATCGTGCAGCTTAATTCTCATCATTATTTTATGGTTTTGATTATTTTTGAGTGAAATAAAACCCAGGGCTTCTCCTGCCTTGCTGACCAGCTCCTGATTGTTATTATCATTGATATTAATGAAAAATAGAGAATAAATTGTTCATAACCCCATCAATATCGCCAATGCTCTCACACACCTCCTGGTCCTGAGAAATACTTGCCAGCATCTCCATCGCCAGGATTTTCAATGGGCAATCTGGCGTTTTGGTAGATTTTCATTCTATTCATTTATCAAAGGCATATGTTGTGCGATGACCCAAAATTCTATTTTCTTGATTTCCCACACACCAACAAACGTATGTCTTCAACCTCGAGGTTGAAGAAAAATGACAGTGTTTTCCGGCTACAATCGTCCAATCGTCCATCCTTGATGTCACGGGGTTACAAATTGAGTGGGCAGAAAGGGATTCTTATAAGCTAACACTCCATCGAATACAGTTATAACATATAGGAACATCGAAAAATTCTTTACAAAGGCATATAGATCTGACAAATCCCTCAACAACAATTTATTGGAAAAAAATCCACTCTCCTAAAAAAGTGAAGACAATCCACTCTCCTAAAAAAAAATGGAAGGAAATCCACTCTCCTACCCTAGTCTACTTATTTACAGAGAATCGGCTATTATGACTGTCAACATATTAGAAAAATAGAAAATAGTAGAGAGATTGAGCACACAACACAAATCACATAATGATTTTATTGATCATATAAAGCAATTACATATATGAGACTTAGATCACTGAACTTCGACAAATTATGAATCACACATAACACTGCTCCAACTCATAAGTTAGGAATCAACAACTTCTAGATTGGCTCCTCGTAACTCACAATGACCACTGTACGTGACATGGAAGCATTACTTCTAATATTAAAAAACTTCATTCAAATTTTTAGCGTTGAATAATAACTTGGTAACTATGCACTATCGTAAACTATTTCGAAATACTACATCTTGTGTTTATATGTTTTAGTAAAACCATGGATTGTTTCAGTGGTTACCATACATTCTGATATGTAAATTATCTTGAAATACTACATCTTGCGTCTATATGTTTTAATAAAACCATGGATTGTGTCAGTGGTTACCATACATTCTAGTATGTAAAGGTTTACTGCAAACTATTGAACATAAGGATTCAGGGGCCAATTCCCTTTGATTAAAATTTTATCTTTTTATTACTACGGTTATATCATGCTTTTCTTTTGGTCTTCATCACAAGGCTTCCCAAAATTAAGATGCATATCTAACTAATTCCTTTTGATTAAAATTTTATGGTTTTAATTACCATGGTTATATCATGCTCTCTTTTGGCCTTCATCACAAAACTTGCCAAAATTAAGATGCATATTTCAAACCTTTTATCGACATAATTGTAATAAAACATATTTCAACCGTTGTTTTTTCAGATCGAAAAAGCATAATTGTATTTATATCAGAAATATAAACATAGCATTATGTACCAATACATTTAAGGGACTGTCTCTCATATAGATGAAACTATGCAAAGGGATGGAGAACTTGTCACAAAAATAAGCCCCAGCCATACTGATGGGCATCAACAGTGCATGCCAAAATAAAAATAACAACCATGAGAGATATGAGTCTAAAATAGTCTAACTGTGCGTAGAGAAGGACATATTTAGCTGTTGAAAACAAAGAAGATCATAACAATCTGCCCTCATAAAAAAGAAAGCCAGATTTGCAGACATCAAGCTTGGAGGACCTGCGCTCACTGGAAACAGCAACATTAGAAGATTACAACCATCAACATCTGGAGAGAAGCAGCTGAACTTAATGGAAAACAAAATCAAAAGATGATGAAAGAACCAGAACCGAAGCAAAAGCAAGGTTAAAAGTCGGGAGGAAAGAAGTCCTGAATGGAGAAGATTTTGCCCTCATGAGAAACCTGCAAAAACCATAAGCCTGGAACCGCCTGAAGACCCTTTTTTGATAAACCATCTACCTGCTGATTTAGGGTCCTCTTGATGTGATGAATGGAAGCTCCCTTGGATCTATTCCATAAATATTTGATCCTGTCTAACCATCCAATGAGCTGAGGCTTCATAATGATATTCTTACCAAGTACACAATCCACCATGACCTTTGAATCACCAAAAATGGATACATCCTGGAGATTGAGAAAGAGACAGAAGTGAAGAAGGCCAGCAAGGGCCATCACTTCAGCCTTGCTGTTGGATCCTCTCCCCCCGTTCCAGTAAATGAGAAAATGGCTATTTTCATTTACCCAGATGATGACCCCACAGCCACATTGACCTCCTTGTTCAGCCCCGTCGAAAAAAGCCCTTGGCATAGATGACAATTCCTGTGGGACCTCATTACCAATCTGTTTCGGCTGCTTGGAAGGGCACTGCAGAATCGACTCATAGATGGAAGTAATGATGGAGATGATTTCCAGAAAAGGGGAGGCCTTACCATTGAAAATAAACTTATTACGCCACTTCCAGATACTCCATACAGTTATGATGAAAATTGATCTCCATGACTTTTTTTGAAAACTGCTCCATAAGAACGCTTCCGAAATAGAGGAGTGAGACATATGATGGATACCATGGCATTCCTCCAGAGCTCTCCAAAGTAGACGAGTTTTCTTGCAATCTAGAAAAAGGTGGAAATTTCTTTCTTCTTCAGACCTGCAAATGGGGCAAACACCAGGACCCTGCCATCTGCGTTTCCTTAAATTTTCCCAAGAGAGATTTCTATTGTGGAAAGACAACCAAGAGAAAAGGATCATTTTTGAGGGGCAGCCCGATTTCCAGAAGATGGGCGGGAATGAAGGCCTAAGGAGAGGATGCTTAAGGCCGATCAGGTCTCTATAAACATCTTTTACCTAAACAGCAGACAAACCTTTTGAGTTTTTCCACATGAGACAGTCCTGATTCTCCGTGCGAAAGATTCCACAATTTCTAAGACGGATTCTGATTTGATCCCATTGTATAGCAATGTCTATCGGCATCCCCAGACTATCAGCTTCCTTCCAGAGAGGAATCGGACCCTGCCAGCCTGCTATTAGGCTATCCCAATAAAACAAACCTTTCCTGTGAAGAAAGTTTAGTAATGAATCCTGAACCTCAATCACCTCAGCACCACTCATAAAATGATCTCTCCCAATGAGAATTTTTTTACCTGATTGGAAATGCCAAGATAAGTTTCCCAGGAAAAGTTTCCCAATCTTTCGGAGGCTTAACCAAACAGGAGACCCTTTAGAAGAGCCAAACCTTTCTTTTCTGAGCCAAAATGCCAGATCCTTCCTTCTCAAATATTTCTTCTGAACTATATTGCTCCATGAACCATTTTCGAAGATGCCTCTCCACAGAGTTTTACAAAGAAAGGCCCTTTCGAAGGTTTTCAAGTCTAAAAGCCCCCATCCACCGCAACACTTCAACATGGAAATATTGGATAAAGTTGAGAGATGAAATTTCTTTTTACTCGCTTGACCTCCCCATATGAAATTTGCCGTAAGCTTGTTCATTGCCATAATTATGCTTGCTGGGAGGAAATATAAATGAGCCCAGTATACTTCCATCTGATTTAAAACCGATTGAGCGAGGATCACCCTTCCTGCAAGCGAAAGACACCTGTATTGCCAGGTCGATATCTTCTTGTAATACCTATCTAATATCCACACCCAGTCCGCCTTTTTATAACCAGAAGCTTTTAACCAAAAGCCCAAATATTTTAATCCGAGACTGATAGATTGAGCTTTGATTCCAAATAGAGCCGATAACCATTCAACCTCGTCCTGGCACGAATCGTTATGGAAAAAGACAGACTTTTCGTAATTTATTTGAAGACCTGTTGCCCTCTGAAAAATTTTTAGAATCTCATAGTAACATAACCATGTAAGTCTGCATAGCATTCCGAACATTATAATGTCATCAACAAATAGATTATGAGAAATCGAAATGCTCCTGCATATTTTAAGCAGATAACATCTGAATTCCTCTATGGCCTTATTGATATGAAGGCTGAGAGTATTCATTTCCAAAATGAATAAAAGCGGGGATAAGGGACATCCTTGCCAGAGACCTCTGGATGCAGAGAAAAAGGAGAGGGAATCCCATTGATGATCACCGCATAATTCACCTTCTCAACACATGCCATTATCCAGTTTTTCATGCTAGCTCTTAAGCCAACCTTTGCCAGTAAACACCTTAGGAATCCCCAATCGAGGCAGTGATATGCCTTTTGGAGGTCAATCTTAAGAATGACTGCATCTCTTTTTTTGGCCTGAATAGAAAATAAGCCTTCCTGTGTACTTGCCACCGCATCTTGAATGTTCCTCCCTTTAAAAAAAGCATGCTGATCTGATGATAAGTATTTGGATAATGTTCCTTTTATTCTCTCTACAATTACTTTTGCAATAATTTTGTAAGAAATATTACACAGAGAGATCGGTCGGAAGTCCATGAAAGACTCCGCCTAATCTTTCTTCGGAATGAGCGCTATGTTGGTGGAAGCAACCTTTGGATTAATATTGCCCGACATTCTTGAACCCTCTATCATCCTTAACAAATCAGCTTTGAAGAGGTCGAAGAAGTGAACAAAAAACTCTATTGTCCAGCCGTCCGGCCCTGGACATTTATCTCTTTTAAATGATTTCATAATTCCAAGCAACTCTTCCTCAGAGGTTGGTTGAAACTTTTTGTCATTTGTTTCCTCATCAAACATCTGTGGAAAGACTTCGATGCCCCATAGAATATCCTGAAACCTGCACTCTTCAGATCTTTGGTACTGTTTACCAAAATAGCTTACTGCCTCATTTGATATTTCCTGTTGAGAGTAAATGAAATGGCCTCTTCCATCTCTTATCTTCCAAATGGAGTTTTTTTCATGCCTGGCATTAGCAAAGTTGTGAAAAAACTTTGTATTCTTATCCCCTTCTTTTAACCATATCGCCCTACTTTTCAATCGCCAAAAGGATTCCTCTTGTTCTAAAATTTTTATTTTCTTCTTTTGCAACTCCTTTATAAGACACCTCATTTTAAGAGATAGTTGATGAGTAGCCATCGCCTCCGATGCCATGTCCAAAGCCCTTTGAATGTTCCTGAGCTCTTTTATGTTGGATTGCCTTTTCTCATATTGCCATTTTTTCACCACCTTACGCATATAAACCATTTTGTCCCTAAATGTCATCAAGAGCAAGGAAGGATAATTATATACCAACTCGTTCCATGTTTTTTTGATGAGGTCATTAAAACCCGGATCCTCCAGGAAGGATCTAGTAAACTTAAATGAGTATCCTTTCCTATAACTTCTTTCCTTCCAGCCTAATATGATCGGCCTATGATCTAAAATGAAGATGTTTTCAATTGATGAAAATGGCATATCCATACAATCAATCACAGTAGCATGAAGAAGAAACCTGTCCAGCCTTTTAGCAACATATGCTTTCTCAATTCTGCCATTTTCCCATGTCGGGATCATTCGAGGAGGGAGAATGTCAACAAAATTCCTCTTCAGCAATTCATTCTTAATTCTTTCAGCAAGAGGGTCCTTCTTCTTGTTACCGCCCCAAATCTCATCCATATTTAAAGTGAGATTTAAATCCCCTGCAATCAATAAATTTTCCACATCAAGCATTTCAGAGTCAAAAATATTCTCCCAGAATAGCATTCTATTCTTGTAGGGGGTATATATATTCAAGATATTTATAGGAAATTTGTGTCCTCTCATTTTTGCCAAAATCAGAATTCCTGCCAAGCAACTATATGTTTTTGCCTTGATCCAGGATGGATCCCATAAAACTACTAACCCCCCTGAGAGACCGGTTGCCTCGATGGCAGAGATATACCATGAAGGAAACATCTTTCTGAAGTAAGAGACTGCAATAGAGGATTCATGCATTATTTCCTGTATTAGAATAATTTTTGGACTTACTAAATAAAAGAAATTTTTTAAGGCCAAAAACTTGGGTCCTGCCCCCAAGCCCCTTATATTCATGGAGATGACGAAATTTATATTGGAGATTTTCCGGCCTTGCTTGCTCTAAGAGGCCTGTCTTCAGTCATGTCTATGATTGGGACATCTATAAGAGATAAATTTCGGATCCCTCTGCCCGCTCCCTCTCCTCTCCCCCTGAAGTGCCTGCTTCCCCCTTTTGTTTTCCTCCTCACCGTAATATTTCTAGCAGACTTTGGACTAATTTGAGGGGACGATTGAGTTGAGGGTTTATGAAATGTAAGCGCCCTGAGTTGTAAAGATTTCTTATTTAATAGGAAGTCCAAGTCGCTGCCTACCAAATTTGTGGGCGAAGATGTAGGCGAGTTTACAGGGGTAGGAGTAATCATAATCTCTTTTCCTCTTTCTATTGAAGAATTAATTTTATTCGGAGATGGAGTAGAGGACTAGATGGATTGAATTTCATTGCTGAGAATTTTAAGAGGATGCGGAGTCAGACGAGGGCAAGGGATCTCATGATCCGAGGCGGGTTCCAACGGGGGAATAGAGGGAGATATAGGCTCCAGGATTTTGGTATTGATAGGAGCCTAGTGGTCCGAGGTAGGCTCCAAAGGGGGCATGGAGGGGGATATAGGCTTGACGGGAGCATGAGAATCAATCGGATGAATCGGAATCCGATGATCTTTGGCAAAGAAATCCGGGTGGGCTTCTGATCCTGAGAGAGATAGATTCTTTGAGGATGAAGATTGCTCTGACTCCAGGCATGGAGATTTGACTTTGTAAGGCTTTGCCGTAGAACGATGATGACTCTACTTTTGGTTATTTGAAAGGCGTCTTGGACAGTTCTTTATTAGATGCCCAGTGCGATGGTAAGCTGTACATCTAAAGGGAATCCCCCAGAAATCGAGCCTTCGCCTGATTTTTGAATCCCTCTAGTGAATGTCTATATGAGTCGGGAATCCTCCTCTGAAAGGTTTGTCTATTAATATCCAAGCTACTCGTTTGTCTTTCTCACCTAAAACCCAAGGATCCACATATACACATCTTCCGATTGCATTCCCGATTTTAGCTAGAGTTTCCTTTGACCACAATTCTAATGGAAATCCGGGAAGTTTGACCCAAATTAAATTATTGTATGGAATGTTCTTCAATGGATTATAGCCCATATACCATATGTGTAATGCCAAAAAGCTTCTTTTATAAACCCATTGTTGTTTTAGGATGATTTCCAGGTCATTTGAATTCAGAAAGTGAAAGCAATACCATTCTTTCAGTAGCCTAGCTATAATTGGAACATATCCAATTAACGGCTTCCATTGCTGCTCAAGCCAACACCTCATCTTCGAGTCATCTAGTTCCGGGAAATGCCATCTCCCGACCAAGGCCTTAGTTTGGAGACTTTCAATACGATCTGTCAGATGACTATTCTCTATTCTGATAGCAGCAGGAGGGGGGATAGTCTTAACAGGTTTTTTATTTCCCTGAAGACAGTCCTCATGCCAGGCTTTCTAGGTGAAATCATTTCCAGGCTGACGGATAGAGCTAAAAGGGTTATATTTTAAAAAACCTTTCCTCTCATTTTTTTGGACCGAGGGGTGAATCAGCATTTCCTCCAGAGTGGATTGCCACTCACTATCCACCTTGGCATTCTTGTGTACTGACTCCGCCTGGATGGTCGCTTGAATCATCGCCTCCAATTCAGAAGAATCAGTCATTCTTAATTCCTCCACCTACTTCTGAGTATGAGGGGATCATGAAAATCCAGGTTAGATATGGCCCAGGGTCTACAGTCAGAAGAAACAGATGGATCTGAGCAAAAAGCCCAGAGAGAGAATGCTTAAGCCTCGAATTTTCAAGCAGCAGTACTGTCTTGTGAAACCTCGGGAACAAGTTACCCCTATTTGAAAATAAAGGGAGTTAATTATATGTCCATCAATTGCTTTACCTATAAAAAGGATGATCTATGTCATTGACTGGATTCTGACAGTCACATAGAATTTTGAAATCTGATCTGTCCCACAGAAAATTCGAGAATCTAGAGAAAGTACTTATCTTTTCTCTACCCAAAAACCTTAGTCAGAGAAGGAGTTTAAGGCTTGCACTTATGAAGGCAAAAACAGTATCCCGGAGAAAAAATACGGCCCAGAAAATACCAGGGGGATTCAGGCAAGAGGACGTAATGAGCCTAAGTTGAAAGGATCAGGAGGTTTTGGCAGGCTGAGTCTTTTAGGACAATTCCTCTGGGCAGACTATACAGCAACAGAATAATTGACAGACACACCACCAATGACCAACCTTAAACCGGAAGTCCGAGCATGGTTTTGAGATGACAAAATATTTCTGAAGCTTGAGAAACGATACCCATGATCGTCTCGCTTCCGCAGACATGGGAAAAACTATAATCTTCTGCAATCCTTGAGACAATAACAAGACATCTATGCTACTTCCATCATTTACTTCCTTTCCTCTAAATCAGAAAAAAAAAAAAAACACCTCTTCGAGCTTTCATAGACCCACAGAAACTAACTAATATCCAAAGAATTACAGATGCTTACATCATTCCTTTCAAATTGCCATTTCAAAAAAATATATGAAATTCAAAGCATAGAGGAACTGACCTAGAGCCGCAGGCGAGCTGAGAGGAGAGTGCAAGAGCGAGATGCAAATTTGAGTCATGACCAAAGAAACTTCTCCAGCACAGAGCAGTTTAAGAGATTCAAAACGAAGATAATCATACCACCCTTGAATTTGAGCCTACAGAGGTCTTGGAAGGTGACAGAGGAGGCTAATGTAACGGATTTCAAAGAAGTTGAAGATGCTCAGGCGATGAAAAGTTAAGCTACCCATGAACAAGAGAGACCGCCAGTATCAGAAGGCTTATGGCGATTCAGACCATCGAAAAGCATACCCGCATGACACCCTTGAGCATTTAGAGCAGAAGACTTTGGTGACGATAGAGGCCAACTGTCGAGCGCAAACTAATTCTACGAGTCCTGGGAAGAGCATGCATTACCGCAAGACTCCAACATGCATTGGCTACAGCTCCACCTGTGCTTATCTTATGGGATCTCCCTCCTTCTTGAGCTCTGGTTGGCCACACGTCTCTGAACTCCACCACTCTTAACTCATCACCACTGGTAAAATAATTGACAACATATTTCAACCGTTGTTAACTCATCACCATTGGTATAATAATTGACAATGAATAATACTATGACTAAAGAAATGTAACCTTTTATTGATATGATAGTAACAAAACATCATTTCAATGTAAAAATATTCATTATTAAGGTTTTGAATTTGTAATTAGACTTTCAACAATTTTACTTAGCAACAAAGGTTTCAAAAAGATGTGTCAATGGTCTTGGCCAACAAGTTTGTAAAGAATAAGTTTGTTTTATTGGCCAAATTTTTCCTTTTTTACTTCCATAATTTTCAAGAATATTAGTGAAAGTATGTTTCAAATAATTGATAAATAATATAATAATAATATTAAGTTTTAAGAGTTTGATATAGTATTAGGTTTTATTGATAAGTTTGTTTTACATGAAGTTAGTTTTTTAATATTGATATTAAAATAATGTTTAAAATTTATTGTTATATATTATTAATAATATTTTAGTATTAAATAATAATATAATATTTTAGCATTTAAAATTTTAATATAATATTTATGTTTTAATATTAATGATAATGATGATGTTATTGTTGTTGTTAAAATATTTTATTTTGCCATAAATAAATTTAATGTTATTTTTATTATTATTTAATAATAATAATAATAATAATAATAATAATAATGTATTGGATTATATAAGATGTTAATAATATTTAGTAACAATAATATTAATACACATCATTAATATAATAATAACTATATTAATAATAAAAACAATATTATTAAAACTTAGTGTGATTATCATTGTTTTTATTCGATTAAATTTTTTTTTTCCAAAGAAAAAAAACGAACTTCTTATATTAATAAAAAGTTTCATGTACATACACAGCTCTATTGCTGTTGTAACTGTTTGATTATACAAAAAACTCATAAGAGAGTATTTCTTCTCTTCCCGAGAAGAGAACATTTCACCCGCGATCTTGTCCCTTGACTTTTTCATGTGTCCATCTTGTTCCCGTTTTTTCTGACAGTTTCATAAAGCAGAGACAGAAAAGATAAAAAAAATATATGCCTTGCTTTCACTTTCCACTGTAACGCCAAAAATACTGTTTCAGCAGTATTTTTTAGTAGACAAAACAAAACAGAAAATTTGCTGGTCAGCTGGTTTTTAATGGAGAATTTCTGCATATGGAGGCTGGTCCGAGGCAGAGCTTTCCCCGTTTACTTCCTCCCTTATTCTCCAACTGCCCACAGATTGTTCAATGCCGTCTTTTGAAAGTTTATCTGCCAGATCATTTCGTTCCCTGTAAATATGGTTAATGGACAGCGAAATAAAAGACAATTTCAAATTTTGAATTTCTTCAAATAAAGGCTGTAATGCATAATTTTTGCATCTGCTCCGTCCATTTAACCAGTTTATAACAATTAGAGAATCTCCAAAAATTTGAACTGTGAGGGTGTTTTTTTGAATCAACCAGCATAAGAGATATTTTAGAGCAGATAATTCAGCAAAATTATTTGATCCACTTCCCAGACCGATGGATGCTTTAAGAGAATGAGATTTGTTCAAATGTATAACAATTCCTGCACCAGCTTTGTTTTCCTGGGAGGCGCCATCAAAATAAGCCCAGGGAACCCCTTCCTTTATTTGCTCCTCCGCTACCTTCCGAGGTTCCCTCTCATTCTCATCATCCGGGATAATTGAGTATATGGCCATACATTGAGTCAATATTTGGAGTGCCTCTGTCTCCTTCTCCTGAAAGATAATTCTGTTTCTGGCTAACCAGATTCCCCAACTTATGATGGGGGGCAGATTCCTTAACTTTTGATCAGGAACTTTGTTCCACCAATTTTTCCATGCATCTGGTAAAGACTGCCCTTCCCATTTGATAGTTAAAGTCATTTGCTTTAATACTTCATCCCATACTTTTTTTGCTGAAGGACATTCCAAAAAAATATGATTTGCTGTTTCCAAATCATTTTTGCACAGGGCACATCTACCTGGACCTTGTTTAAATCTTGATTGGAGAATATCCCAGGTAGGGGCTTTCTTTTTTAGAATGCACCAGAAATTTTTTTTTGCCTTTGCTGGGCATTTTAGTTTCCAAAGCGATTTTGCCCACCAATCCGGATCAACCCATCCTTTTTTGGACATGAGGAATTTGTATCCAAACTTTGGAGAATAATTTCCAGTGTCCGCATGTGCCCAAATCAGTTGGTCTGGTTCATCCTTAATTCTTACATTTGTTCTGGATAGTTCCATCCTGTAAGCCTCCCATTCATCCCACCAACGAGGAAGGATATTCAGCTCTGCGCCCGTCTTCCAAGCTTGGCCCCAGATAGATGAAGCACCTATCTTTTCCACCTGTTTTAGATAGACGATGCCTTTTGAACCCAGGTGTCTTATCAGGCCAGGGGTAAGTGCAAATTTTTCACTGCACCCCACCCAAGGGTCCCTTCCAATTCGAATATTTTCCCCATTCCCAACCTTCCAAGATAAACCTTGTTCAATTACTTTAAAGGCCTCAATCGTAGCTTTCCAGATGTTGGACACCTTTCCGCCCTTTTTCTCCGGGTTTCTAATCCATTCTTCCAAAGGGGATGGATCAATATATTTTCTTTTTACAATTTTTGTCCATAGATTTTCAAGCTTTACTATTTTCCACCCTGATTTTGCTGCCAGAGAAGCTGTAAAGGCATTCAAATCTTTTATGCCCCATCCCCCCCATTCCTTGGGTCTTGCTACTTTGTCCCAGGCGATCCAAGGTAAAACAGATTCCTCCTTTGCTCCTGCCCAAAGGAATCGACTGCAAATTCTTCTTATTTTTCCCAGAACCCCCTTGGGAACCCATGACAAAGAGGCCCAGAAAACAGGGGTAGCCAGAAGGACAGATTTTATCAGAGTTAATCTCCCTGCTCTAGAAAGCCATCTGAAGCTCCAGTGATTAATTCTGGTTTCTATCTTTGCTATAAGCCATGACCAGTCTTGCTTTTTGTAATTGTCAGGCTTCAACCAAAACCCCAAATATTTAAAGGGGTCCCTCATTTTTGAGGTCTCCAGAGGTAGAATGGCCACAAGCTGGTTAATCTCCTGTCTAGAGAGGCCTTCTGTTATGAGCTGAGATTTCCGATAGTTTACAAGCATACCTGTAGCTTTCATAAACAGCTCTAGCGCCTCCTTTAATTTATTGAATTCATCCCGATTTCCATTGCAAAAAAGTAGGATATCGTCAACAAACAGGAGGTGGGTGATGAAAAGATTTTCTGCCACCTCCAAGCCTTTTATTGATCCCTCTCTTTTTGCTTTTAACAGTAGCTGACTTAAGCCTTCAGCCACCAGGAGGAAAAGTAAAGGGGACAAAGGGCAACCTTGTCTCAGTCCCCTTTTCCCTTTGAAAAAAGGAGAGGCTGCCCCATTTATGAGTACTGCGAAACTGACACTACTGATGCATCCCATGACCCAGCTTATAAAGTCTATTTTGAAACCCAGATGTGTCAGCAACAGCCTTATGTAGGTCCAGTTTATTCTGTCATAAGCTTTTGAAAGATCAATTTTTGCCACAGCTCCTTTCTTTTTCAATATCTTGACACTGTGTATTGTCTCTTGTGCCACTCCTATAGCTTCATGGATTTGGCGCCCATCCAGAAATCCGAATTGTTCATTGGAGATACATCTGGACAGAATTGGTTTTAAGCGAGCTGCTATAGTTTTTGCTATGATCTTGTAGACACAATTGCATAATGAGATTGGTCTGAAATCTTCAAAGGATTCCGGCTCATCCTTTTTTGGGATGAGGGCAATAAAAGTGGAATTGAAGGGAGCATATATCTGCCCCTTCCTTCTGGATTCTTCCACTACCTCCGTAATTTCTGGGCCTATCTGCTCAAAGAAATGTTGGTAAAAATCTATAGGCCAACCATCCGGTCCAGGGCTTTTATTTTTTGCCATAGATTTTACCACCCTCTCCACTTCCTCCAGGGTAACCTCCCCCTGTAATTCTTCTGCTTCTTCTTCTTCTACATATCTGGGGAAGCTTAACGCTGTCCTGATAATTTCTGCAAGCGAAGTCCCCCTCTGCTCAGCAAAAAGATTTTGAAAGTGGTTCCTCCCCAACGAAGAGAGGGATTCAAACGTGTTTGCCTCTCCTCCTTCTCCATCTTTTAGTTTCCAAATAGTGTTCATAGTCTTTCTGCCTCTTGCATAGTTGTGAAAGAATTTTGTGTTTTCGTCCCCAGCCAACAGCCAAACAGCCCTACTCTTCTGCCTCCATTCCTCCTCTTTATCCAACAAAATTTTGCTTCTCTGTTTTTCTAGGATCATAATCCTATCCTTTGATTCCTGTGATTCGTACCCTGGACCATCAGGGGCTTCCAGTCCCTCAAGTTCCTTCTCAATATTGATTAAGCCTTCATTTTGATCCTTCTTCCTTTTTTTTGCCCATTCTATTGTTGCCTTCTTCATCCTTTTCAGATTTTCCATAAACAGGTAAGCCTTGTCTTCCAATGCCTCCCTGTTTGGATGAATCCATATTTCATTGAATAGCTTCTTGAAAGATTCCTCCTGCAACCAAGCAGCGTTGAACTTAAAAGGGGCTGCTGGCTTTTTTGGGGGGGTAGCAAGTTCGAACAAGATAGGGAAATGATCCGAATTCCCTCCCTCTCCAATCCATTGTCTGAACATTGGGAGCCTGGAAGCAAGGTCCTCACTTACGAGGAATCTATCTAACCTCTTTGCAATCCGACCCTCCCCCGTCCTCCGATTTCGCCAGGTAGGCTTAAGTTTTTGCAGGTTTGCATCAATCAGCTTATTGCAAGAGAGAGAGTTTTGAAAAAACTCTGAAAGGGTATCTTCCCTAGCAGAGGGACCCCAAGCTTCCGCTCTCCCCATAGAGAAGTTCAGGTCGCCTCCAATTATCAAATTTTGGAATTTCAACATGGGTTTCTCCAGAAGGTTATTCCAAAACGAAGCCCTCTCTTTACATGGCCCATAGATGTTTAAGATGGTCAGTGGCCACTCAAAATCTGGGGTTAAAATCTCCATCCCTAGACCATTAAGGAAGCCCCATGTGTTCAGCTGCTTAATTTTTCCTTCTCTATACCCGACTGCCACTCCTCCTGAATGACCATGGGAGTCCAAAGCGTGGAATCCCCAACCCGGGAAAAGAGTGCTTAGAGACTTTTCTACTTCAGCACTTGTTCCTAGAGTTTCCTGCAGCATAATGAAATCTGGATTGTACCGCTGCATCAACTCCTTTAGAGCCAGTTTTTTGGGTTTACTGGTCAAACCCCTACAGTTCCAAGAGAGGCAAATCATTTTGAACCCTTTTCACAGGGTTTCGCCGCTCTAAGCACCCCAGAAATCGACAACTGCTTCCCGTCTTCCATATCATATTTTGCCTTGACCTGGGCTTTAGATAATAAAGACTTTCGCCCCCTTGTCTTTTTCCTCGAGGCCTGGGGTATCTCCATTTCTATACCCCCAATAGAATCTACAGCCTCCGGATTTTTTACTTGGGAGCGGAGGTTATAGTGGATTTCGGGTAATTTTCTCAGGATTTTTGAGTCATTTTTTATCTCAGGTTTGCTGGAATTGTATTCGACCCCATCACAGTTCAGGAGATTTTGCGAACAGTGTGCATTTTTGAATTCGGTCACATTATTTTCTATTGCAAGAGAAGGTTTATTTTTGCATATATCATTTTTTATGATTTTAAAGAGCGAAGGAGAAGGGTTAGAGGCTGACTGCGTACCCTTCGGGCTTTCCTGAAGATTAACCGGGACTTCCAGGACTTCTTCGTTCGGAGCCGCATCGGGGTCTTCCAGTGATTTTTCCCCGGGACTCTGTGGTTGAAACGAAACCCGCTCGCCCTGTTCCTGGTTTTTCTCAGATCCAGCCTGAAATTCTTTTTCACCGGATACGATCTCATCCGCATTAAGTAATTTCGTTTTCCCCGGTTTCATTTTGCTCCTCCTGTGGCCTTCCTGAAGGTTTACCGGGACTTCCAGGACCTCCTCGATCGGATCCGCTTCGGGGCCTTTCATTGATTTTTCCCCGAGGCTCTGTGGTTGAGCTGTAACCTGCTCACCCTGAACCTGGTCTATCCCAGTTCCTGCCTGAGTTTCATTTTCACCGGATACATTCTCATCAGCTTTCAATAATTTCCTTTTTCCCGATATCTTTTGTCTCCTCCTGCGGCGAAGACCGGATGGGCATTCCCTTGCCAGGTGGCCATGCTCGTGGCAGATGTGGCACCTATATGGCAGATGCTCGTAGTCCAGGATCTGGTCATAAACAAAATCTTTGTAATGAATCTTCATCATCCCTGGGAGACCCTTCTCCAGATTGAGCATAACCAGGATTCTTGCCATGGCTTTGTTCCTGGTTTCCACGAATGACGTGTCTGCCTCCAGGTAAGTTCCCAACGTATTCCCAATCGATCTGAAGACAGAGTCTACCCAGAGGAATGGAGGCAGACCCGGCGCCCTCACCCAGACTGGAAAGGTATCTACCTTCTCTCTCTGAGCATCGAACAGTGGGGACCAGCGTCTAAAGAGCACAGGGCGCTTGCCAAAGGCCCAGTTTCGCTCCAGAACCCAATCCACCATTTCTTTCTTACTGAATTGGATCATAAACCAGCCCTTTGCTAAACCCGCCACTATGAAGGTATCTCCCACATTCTTTTGCCATTGCTGTTCGGCCCAATTCTGGATGAAATGTACTGGGAAAGACTTCCCTCTTGCACGACCCACCACTGTGCTTTCTGCAACCTTCATTGCCTCCTCGATCTGCACGTCTACTCCCAATATCAAGTTTGCTTCAGGTACTTGTTTTATCCCTTTCTGTTTCTTCCTTTTTGCCCCGAGCTTTTCTCCTTGATTTCCTTCTCTAATTCCCGGGTTTCTTTCCTCCCCTTCTACTCCTGTGCTTCGAGCTGGGGACTTTCCCCCATCTGGATGCAGATCTAGGGATTCTGCATGAATTGTGGCTTCCCCTAGCTCCCGAGCGCTTGACCTTTCAACCGCTCCTTCCTCTGTCCCTACCTTCCCTGGCTGCCATACTGCAGTTTTACCCCGGACATCCTTTCTCCCATCCTTATGCTCCTTATTCTCATCACTCCCCTTCAGATCGGATAGGGTACCCCCATTCTTCGATAGGGATGTGCGTGATATAGCCTGTGGGTTTCCTCCCTTCACCTGACCGAGGTTCTCCTTTAAACCAGAATTTGTGGATTGCCAAGCCCTGGGGTTTGCTCGTTTCCCGTATACAACATTTTCAACACTTCCATCGTTAAGCAAAGAGCCCGCGTGTTCGATAAGGGAACTTACTTGGGTTTCTGGAAGGGCTTCAGGCTTCCGGCCCTCCTCCGCTACACAAGCTAGGACCTCCTTGCAGCTGCGCACGTCCACCCCCTGGTTCAGGTCGACGCCCTCCGGTGCATTTTGCTTCCGAAACTTCAGTTCTGTGCTCCCTATCGACTCCTTAAGCAGGCTGTCCCCTCCGAAAAACAGATCCAGGTTCTGGGATGATATTTCCTTGCCCCAGACCGACAAAATATCCTCAGGTTGAGGGTCCAGGTCGACATATTCCTCCGGGATTACCATGATTACTACCTTAATTAGCACAGTTTGCCCTCTTCACCTGCAGGCAGTTCCTTAGGCTAGGCGGAGAAGCTCCAGTCAGAACGGCAGCTGCCCTGAAGGCAAACTCCTCTCCCACCGGTTTACCCTCCTCTTCGTTCCTATACCGTGCCGCGGACACCTGCTATTAACGCTGACCAGAAACACAAACCTACCTCTCGCTTCCTCCTGTTGCGCTCCGAGCTGACTAAAGCCTCTTCGCTTATGCCCTTGGCCTTTTTTGCCGCAGGCTACATTCCTGCGACCATGCGTTCGCGACCTCAGGCTCCATCCAGATTTTTTTCCCGTCATCTTATTCGATTAAAAATTAGATTTTACTATTTAGATTAACATTTTAAAAAAAATAAAAAACTATCTTTTAAAATAATGTAGTTTTATTTTTGATGCATTTTATTGAGTATAATATTACTAAGAAATGAGTTAGTTTAATTAATACGGTGTACCTAAACATTAACTTGAACATAAAACAATCAATTTCCGATTAAAACTTTTTATTAACCTGACGAGTCTAATTACGTCGAACACCCCCACCAAATTAAACGTTAAACACTCTAACAAGTTAAACCTAGGGCCCCGCAATGGATATCCAGTAAAAAGAAACGAACGAGATGGTGAATTGTTTCAAAGCATGTCAGTGCCTTGCCGTTTATGTATTTCCATGTTACATAAAAGTTAGACCATGCCTTTATACATTGAATTGAATTGAATTGACGTCAATACTTATAGTGAATACTTTCTTACTGTAATTTTTCCATGAATGCCTTTTTACATTGGATTGGGCTTCATCCTTACATCATTGCTTCACACGCCCCAATTTGTTGTTAGAAGGGGTGTTGTCACGCCCCTACACCTATGGTCGTCTTTCAACCGCTTATAGGGAGGTGCGGTACTACCAATCGTTTTCTTTTCGCCAATACTTACGATTGTAAACTACGCCTAACATTCCATACTTAGTTTTATTTTCGTTACTAGGTATTATTAATGTGTTCCTTTATACAAGTGAAAGCCCATAACATTCACATAAACAACATTATACAATAGAAATGCACAACAGTATAAAGGGAGGGGCAAGTCCCTGCAATATGAGTCTGCCCGAATCAATATATGTAATCTTCTTTTACAAGTACAAGTTAAATCTTGGGAAACCCCAAATTTACACTTAGCCAATTTTCAACTTCAGCAAACTCGGTTGCCCAGCTCGTCGGCGCCTCCGCACGGTCACCACATGACTCACCAACCCTTCGTTCACCTCGTCGCACGATCGTGTTGTTTTCCCAACTTGGGCACGCCTCATCGTAATCAAGTCACCACACACAGGCGCCTCCGCATGAGTCACACCTCCGTTCACAATCTCAACACTTCATCATTTCCACCGTGCACACCTTCCGCGTTTGCCTCTACATGACAGGTGGGCGCTCACCCGAGCTGCCCAAGAACCTGTGCACAACCACCCAACCGCACAACCACACACAACCAGGCGTTCACGCCTTCACCCGTGCGCCTTCGCACAACCAGGCGCCCTCGCCTTCACCCGTGCACGCCTTGCACAACCGAGCGCCCACGCCTTACCCGTGCACGCCTTCTCTTCGACCGACGGGCGCTCCTTGCCCAACGCCTTCACTCGATACACCATGCGTTCACCGTGCGCCTTCGCCCAAGTTTGGGCGCATAGAACTGCACTCCCAACTCGCACTTCGTATCCTTGAACTGCGCCTTCTCCTTGTTGAAGTCGAAGATCCGATGCTCAAATGAACTCCTCGCACCGTTTACTTATACGAGTGGCAGGGCGAGTTAGCCTACCCAGCCGACTCATCCTCCACGCTATAACACACCCCAACTTCATCGCAAATACTTTGTCAGCTTTGCTTCCAAGTCGGGTCGGCCCCGTGGGCAATCCTCCATGCTCCCATGCATATAAAACACCTCGCTCTCCTTCATGTGCTCGCATTATTACATAACACCTTCGCACGCTAAGTCTGAGCTCGTTCATCGCATTACTCCAACCGCTTGTTCGCTGCCAAACGCGATCACACCGCGGGTGGAACCACAGGTCCTAACATCCTCCTCCACTTGAATTTTTTGCCATCTTCGACAACATACCATCCTGGTAGCCATCCACCAAGATCATCAACAACTGTCTCACACATGATGTCAACTCCTCCACATACTGCAACCATCTCTGCAACATATGTAGAACCACTGTCTCCATCATGTCTCGTCCCAGCAACCATCTATCATCGAGATCACCATACCAAGGTATACACCTCATCGGTATGTCATACATCGGAAATCATCTCAATCCATGACCATCAACCATCTCATCGCAATCTCCACATGCTGCTCCCCATCGTGGAAGGTTGGCCCTTCCATCTCAAGCTACATGCTTCTTGCAACATCTCGTGTCGACCTCATCATGTGTTGTTCTCATGTGAACTGTTACCATGATACTCCAACATAACATTAACACATCTCTTGTACACTGACATCCCTTATGTCTGAACTAGTCGGGTGATCAGTCCAACTGTCACGCTCAAACCATGAGAATGCACATCCTCATGCCACCATCAGTTGTTTCTCAGAACATCCCGTCACATCCTCAACTTGATCAAGAATCCATCTCCATACAAGTGTAAGCCATGCTTAGGTCCATGAAGTAGTCCTCATCCCATCTGCAACATGTTGTCCATGATGTCTGGTACTAATGTGTTGCATGAAATCAGCGACATCTACCCCAACATCATCATCCATATGTGTGCCTCCTCAATATGAGGAGACCATCTCATCAAACTCTGACTCTCGATGTGCCACATCCATGTCCATGAAGCAACCTCCATCATATCTGTATGTGCCATCCCTCAAGTCTGCCATAGAAACAAGTATACACCTATCTCATCCATCCATGTGTTGCCCATGATCATAGATCAATCAACTCCCATGTGTCCAAAAGTGGTTAAGTCTCGGCTCAACCCATGCCCAAGTGTTGCCACCAAGGCATCATCGTCGTTGTAACTCCATCACCCCAAAGTGTCTTATATCGATCCTCCACATCAAGTCACTCTTTCAAGCCATTCCCGTATATGTACTTAAAAGTATGCATCCCATTCTGCATCAAAGTCTCTGACCTCAGCTCCTCAATGCATTAGATCCTCCAAGTCCACCATATATGATGTCCCTAAAAGTCACAACCTCATGTCATCATGAGCTCCATGAGTCATCTCCAACCAACATCTCAGCAAGCATACATGTCTTGGCCCAAAGGTCTCTGCAAGATGCCTCAGCTCTCCATGTAGTAGGAATGCTCCATAGTCTGCTCACAACTCCATCCAAGTCCATGGCCTTGTTTTACATAAGTGCACAACCTCTCCATCGGCTCATAAGTAAAACAATCTCCATGTCACATTAGCGAATCTACCTGCACAACATTCCTACCTTGGCACTCCTCATTGGATGCCCATAAGTGACACCTCTTCAAGTGCTCCTGCATAATGCCCCTGCATAAGACTGCCATGCTCCATGTCTCCAACCTGATGTCCATGACTAAGTTGCCCATGTAGTCCAACCAAGTAGACCCATCACAACAATCGGTCATCCCATCCAAGCTGCAATCTTCGGTCTAGTGAACTCGGTCACCCAACCATATCATCATCACATGAGTCTCTCCATCATAGCTCCCCCACTAAAGGTCCCACCAAGACTATCTCTTGGTCTCAGCCATGAGAAGTCCACCCAAGTATCATCATACCTCAAGTGTGTGCCCTCTTCAATCTATCCATGAGTCATGCCGGGCACTTAGCCAATTCTCCATGTCGCTAAAGCATGACCCAATCTTCCATAATGATTATCATGTTCCTCCCTTGTCATGGGCCTTTGTACCTTCTACCATAAGGTCACAAACAACTCCAATAAGTCTTGCAACAATCAACAATCTTTGCTTCTCCATACAAGGTCTCATCGTAGACATCCATGGTAAGATGCTCCCTAGCATCGGCAAACTGATTTTGCCCTTCCCTGCATACGGTCCATCTACCAAATGCTCAAGTGAAACACAAGTATCAATAATACTTACATCATCCTCATGAGGCTCCTCCATGTGCGTATCCTTATCCATCCATGTCTGCAAACTGCACGATCCTGGTCCAACTTGATCAACCTCAAGTTCATCCTCCATCGTTGTCAAATCTGCAACATCTTCAGCTATCACGGCTTCCTCTTCCTTGTTAGCACAATCTGCAACTTCATCCTGCTCCATTGTCCAACCAAGTTGAAGAAGTTCGTCTTCAACCTTCTTTTCCAAGACTTCAAGTTCCTTTCGAATTTGAGGGTTGTCTTCTTTCATCCGCTTCAACCTGCATAAGGTAAGCAAGAGCTTCCCTTCACATTCTTCCAAACCTGCCATGCCTTGTCATTCAGCTTGGCCCAAGCACAAAGCTTCTCCTCTGCTAAACCCGTTTCACCATTCACCTGAATCACCCTGATATTTCACCTGTCACCTGCAAAGCTTGAACTTCCTTTCAAGTCTTTGGTCTTCGTAGAATCAGCTCCTTGATTCAGTTCACCAGATTCACCAAGTTCCCTGCAACCATGAACTAGCTCTTGTTCCACTTGTATGTGAAACTAGCTTTCTTTAGCTGCAAGTACCCACTTCCACTGTCATCAACTGTCAAGCTTCTTCAACCCTGAATCAGCTTCAATACCATCTTGCACTTTGTCACGACCAACCTTGCTCTAATACCCCCTGTCATGCCCCTACACTTGCGGTAGTCTTTCAACCACTTATAGCGAGGTGCGGCACTACCAATCGTTTTCTTTTCACCAATACTTACGATTGTAGACTACGCCTAACATTCCATACTTAGTTTTATTTTCGTTACCAAGTATTATTAATGTGTTCCTTTATACAAGTGAAAGCCCATAACATTCACATAAACAACATTATACAATAGAAATGCACAACAGTATAAAGGGAGGGGCAACTCCCTGCAATATAAGTATGTCCGAATCAATATATGTAATCTTCTTTTACAAGTACAAGTTAAATCTTGGGAAACCCCAAATTTACACTTAGCCAATTTTCAACTTCGGCAAACTCGGTTGCCCAGCTCGTCGGCGCCTCCGCACGGTCACCGCACGACTCACCAACCCTTCGTTCACCTCATCGCACAATCGTGTTGTTTGCCCAACTTGGGCGCGCCTCTAGTCAATTTGAGGAATTTCTTTGCTTTCATTATTATTGGAGCAATGGAATCTAGAAACTTGTAGGTTGTTACATTAGTTTGGTGTAACTAGATTTTGGAGTAAATGATCATTTGGGATAGCATGTATATGTATCAATTAATAATTATTTCCAAATGCATCTCTTATTAGATGGATCTAAAAACTAGAAGTTGGTGATATTTTCTTGTGCCCTTTTAGGGTGTCATATATTTCTATTTTGTATCAAACCTTATATTAGTTAATGTCATAAATTATATCCGCATTTGCATGAATCTTAGTCTTATTATCCATCTAAATGTTTGGGTGCTATAATATAAATTGTTGTATTTAAATGATATTTTAAAGTTATCCAATGAGTAACTATCAAGTACTTTACATGGGACTAATTATATAGTTTCAATAAGAAAAATAAGCTTATGTCATGTGTTCAACACTTTTTATTGAAACCTTGACAATTGTACTTGTTAAAGTATTGTAATTTAAATATACATAATTTTTAGCTGATATGTTTACATGTTAGATTATAGGAAAGACATCTAAGTAATGCATAAGGCTGGAAAATATTTTTCAATTTTCAAGGAACTTCTTTTGTCTAAAAGATAAACTAGTTAGATATGATATGGAGCCCTATTAAGTGAGTTTGTTATGATTTTATTCAATGTTACTTTAAAACACACTTGTTTTGTATATATATATAGAGAGAGAGAGTTTAATTGTTTATATATATATAGAGAGAGAGAGAGAGAGCTCAATTTGGTGATATATAGAAGGATTTGATCAAAGCATGCTTTTGCAACATTTAATGCTTATAAGTGTTTGCTATTTGTGAATGTAATAATGGAGCAAACCATAATGTAATGTTATAACATGATGTTAATAGATCCACAATGTCCACTTATTATAAGTTTAGTATTTTAAAGTTTAAAAGGTCCAAATATTATGCATTTGATCTTGTTAATATTAGTATATATACCATGATCCAAAGCAAGGCTAAAAATATATATGATCAAATGCATATTTTATCGATCTAATAGTATATATTAGATTATGTAAATCATAATATAAACCATATTATTATTCTTCTTTTATGTTACTATTGATAACATTCAATAGTTTTATTATGTTGCTCATCTTATATGTCTTGTTGAAAATATAGCAAGGAATGGCTTCATTGACATGTGCCTTAGTTAAAGATGCCAATTCAAATTCAGTCTCGTAGTTGCTTGATTTCGCTTTCAATTAACATGTGTGATGTGCCCCATTATTGAGTTATTTTCAGTTAATTTGAATTAGATGGCTTCTACTGAGTTGTGGACTAGTTGATGGCTAAAATTAGCTATCTAGTGGAGTTAGCTCTAGTGTCTGTCAGTTAACTGATCTCTAATTCTAGAGTAGAGATAGTTATGAGTTTAGTTGGGTAGTTGACTTTGTGTTAACTCAACTTACTCTAAGTTAACTTTTGCAGCTGCTAAATTTAGCCCTGGTAGGTCATGCAATTCAAATTTCCTATTGAGATTGAATGAAGGCACAAATTGCATTTATTATGGTACACAGGTTTTTGTGTGTAGAGTTTGAGAAGAAAGAAGAGAAATTATCTTGGGAATTACACAAGGAAATAAGATAAATTCATATTTTTACTGGCATATTTTCACTAGGAAATAGGAGCTCCTAGCAAGCCTTATTTTCCCAAGTGTTGGGCAAGTCTTGTAGAGAGTTGATCAGTATTGCAAGGAGATTTAGGCTTGAAGCAAATTCTGTGTAATAGATCATAATGCTCAGTTTATGTAATACAAGAAAGATGGTTTTTTCCCAATTGGGTTCCCCGGATAAATTATTGTGTTCTATGTGGATTGTGTTTTTATTTATTGCTTTCTTTTTGCAAAATTTTGGTAGAGAAATCTTATATCTTTTGTAGATCAGTTTTCTCTCATTGGGAATTGCAAGATTTCAAGAAGTTTCTACATGGTATCAGCACAGAAAACGTTACAGATACCTAGTTCCTTGATCAAATTCAGAGTGCATTCGAGACAATATCAGTCGGTGTAGGAATTCTACAAGTGCATGAATCATGTCATCCTATGGCTTGAGGACAAAGCATTCACTGGAAGGAACTTCAAGTTCTTGTGCATGGAAGGATAGAATGGAGGTTGTGCTAGATGATAATGGGGTTTTGGAATACATAAAGACTAATATTCATAAAACTCCTGTATCATATGCACAATAACTGACTCAATAAAATAAGGATACTACCAGATCTAGGAGGATGATCCTAGAAGGAGTTAGAGACCATTTTGTTTCAAATTTGCATGGTAAGGAAACTCCATTCTAGATGTGGGAGGCCCTTACTGATCTATTCAAAAGCAATAGTGATGCCATAAAAATAGCTTGGAAGAACAAATTGAGGAACATTCGAATGGGCAAGGATGAGCCCATTGTTACATATCTATCAAGTCTTACTCAAGTGAGGGATGAAATTTGAGGGATAGTTCCATAAGAAAAGCTTGTGAGCCTTGCTCTTCTTGGACTTCACAAATCTTGGTAGATTTTCTAGGATGTAGTGAATGGCAGAGATAAGCTCCCTAATTGGGAGAGACTATCGACATATCTTGTGTAGGAAGAGATAAGGAGGAAAAGGGGTGGAGTCTCATCCAGGACAGAAGAGGAGGAGAACTTTGCTTTAACTGGAAAAGGGAAGAAAGAAAAGGGAAAGAATTCCCAAGGCAAAGCCCAGTCTAGTCAGAATGAAAGCAAGGGAAAGAAGGATCTTAGAAATATCAAGTGCTTTCATTGTCATGAGTTTGGACATTATACTACAAAATGTCCAAACAAGAAATATAACAAGCATGATGCATCAGTAGGAGGAGGAGAAGCATGCTCTTCTTAGTTTTATCTAGGTGGATATTGGTGGTCACCTACCTATTCCACTTAGACCCCAACATTGTCTCTTTCAGTTTTTCAGTTTCCTTAATTGTAGCACAATTTACTACTTTTGGCAGTTTTTCAGATCCTAAACTTTCGAAGTTGTTTTGAGGCCCTGAAAGACGTTTTTAGGGAAAACAGAGACAAAAACACTTCCCCAACTAGCCTACCAATTCGAGTTTTGCCTACCCTTTGAGCTCTTCGAAATGAGGTATTATGATAGCCAAATGAAGAACGTATGCCAAAGTTATGACCTCAAGAAGTTGATGTACCAATTTACCCAAACATGGCCAAAACTTTTGGTGCTTCATCTCCTAGGGTTAGGTTTTTGGATGTTTAGGGTTTTCCATTGTTTCTCAATAATAAATAGGCCTTTGAGCCTCATTGTAACATAGTTCAGAGGCATGTAGCCACCACATCTCTTCTCAGAGATAAACTACCATCGCCCGAGTTAGTTTATTTCCATTTTGCTTGTAAGCATATTTCAGTATTCTGATATTAATGAAATGAATTTTTGTTTCTGGTGCATTTATGTATTTACGGTTATATATGTAATTTGTTGCATTCCTCTTTAAGTTCATATCATAGTTTGAATTGGATTTCTCTTTGATAGCTTGCATGGAAAAATCAATTCCATGTAGTGTATTGTATATTCACTCAAGGGCTTCATTCCACATGACAAGGGATACATAATTCTTCAACAGATTAGAGGAGAACAACATGTAATTCCATATCTATCTTGGAGATGATGGTAAAAAATTTTATGCAACCATCTCACAAAAAGATAGATCAACAACTTAAAAAATATCCTTTTCAAGGGGGAAACCTCCTTTACATTACATAAATGAACAATTATTGGATGATACAAATGACAAGACCTCCTTTGTATATATAGGAATCTAAAGGGTCACAATATAATCAGAGCTTACATAACAATAATAATGTTAGGGCACAACAATAACAATAGTGAGCTTCTATGGGGCACAACAATAAAAATTTGGGGGCTACATGGGCACAACAATACCAATAAGTGGGACATACTAGTATTATAGGGACTTAAAATTCCCTCTCCTTCAAAAAGGTGTTGTCCTCAACACTTGAGTAGGTATGGATGCTTTTGTATAAAATTATCATCCTCCCATGTGGAATCTTAAGCGGGTAAGTTCTTCCACTTAATGAGATACTCTAAAGTTGATCGATTTTGTAGTTGTCGGGTTCTTGTTTCCATGACTGCTTCAGGCTCAAACATGATTTTTCCTTCTTTGTCAAGTTCTAGCAACACTGTTTGAACTAGAAGCTTGTCACCGATAACCTTCTTTAAGCATGACACATGGAAAACTGGGTGTACTCGGTAAGATGCAAGTAGCTCTAATTTGTATGCCATAATACTAATCTTTTCCATCACCTTGTATGGATAGTAGTACTTGGGTGATAATTTATTATCCTTCTTAGCTTTCTTGAGAGACATTTGTTTGTGTGGTTATAGCCGTAAAAATACCCAGTAACCTATATCAAAACTTCTTTCATTTTAATGTTGATATGCATGTTGTTTCATTCAATTCTATGCTAGAGTGAGTTTATCCTTAAGAGTTGGAGAACTTTTTGTTGATGCTTGATGTGATCTTACACTACTTGAACCTTAGAATTTTCTCTTAAATATGATGTGATGGATGGTGGATGATATCCATAAAGTGCCATAAATGGGGTCATTTTTTCCATAGTATGGAAGGAAGTGTTATACCACCAGTTAGTTAGAGGTAACCACTTGAGCTATTGTGTTTGTTTATCATATACACAGCAACGGAGATATCCTTCCAAACATTTATTCACTATCTTAGTTTTCACATAAAATTGAGAATTATAACATGAGTTATGAGCTCATTGAGTACGAAGACCATAAAATAATTATGTCCAAAAATTTCTAGTGAAAATGGGGTCTTTGTCACTTACTATAATCTTTGGATGTCCATGAAGCTTTTGAATTGTTTCCATAAATTCATTAGCAATTGTACTAGATTTAAAAGGATGAGATAATGCACAAAAGTGTGCATACTTGGTAAGTCTATCATATACCACCCATGATGACACTCTTTCCTTCAGACTTGGGTAAACTTGTGATAAAATCCATTGAGACCGTCCCCCAACACTGACTTGGAATGGATAAAGGTTGTAACAGACCCAGGGTCTTAATTCTCTCAACTTTATATTGTTGGCAAACAAAACATTCTGCCACAAACTTCTGAATATCATATTTAAGGCCATCCCAAGTAAATTCTTCTTAACCCTATGGTAAGTTTTCAAAAATCCTCAGTGCCCTCCTAAGGGAGAGGTGTGCAATTCCAAAAGAATATTTGTTTGAGTTGGGAATTCTTACAAATATATAAGTGATATTTGTACCATAATGAATCATTTTCTAGCTAAATGTATCAGATATACTAGGATCTTGTTGCAACTTTTGAATGAGAGACCACACATCTTCATCATTCCTCAATTCATCCCTTGATTTGGTTTTCCACTCAAGTTGGATAATAGAAATGACACAAAGCAATGCTTCCATATCCTCATCCTTTCTTGAGAGTGCATCTACAACAACATTTTTCTTTCCTTTTTTGTAGACGATTTCAAAGTCATAACCCAACATCTTTTTCACCCATTTTTGTTGCTTTTCTGAAGATAATTTTTGTTCTAAAAATTATTTAAGACTATCTTGATTTGTTTTTACCTTGAAGTGTCTTCCCATTAGGTAAGGTCGGCATTGCTTTAGTGCATGTAGTATTACCAACATTTCCTTCTCATAAATAGGTTTTTGTAAATACTTTTCTTTGATTGGATGACTTTCAAAAGCAATGGGTCTTCCTTCTTAAATTAAAAAAACACCAATTCCATTTCCTGAAGCATCACATTCCACAATAATTTTTTTTTGAAGTCTAGCATAGATATGACTGGTGCTTGTTACATTACCTTTTTAAGATTTCCAAAGGCCTTCATTGCTTCTAGAGTCCAAGAAAATGCATATTTCTTCAGTAATCATGTTAGAGGTGCCTTTATTCTCCCATAATTCTTAACAAAATTGTGATAATACTCTGTCAACTGGAGAAATCCTTGAAGAAGCTCTATGGTTGTGGAGAATTTCCATTCCTTAATGGATTTAATTTTCTTAGGGTCTATCTTAACACCCTCATGAGAGACAATATGGCCCAAATATTCCACCTCATGTACTCCAAAGAAACACTTGGAGGTTTTTGCATATAATTGTTTCTCCTCTAATAGTTTTAGCACCCTGTCAACATGTTGAACATGATCCTTTCGAGACTTGCTATAGATTAGTATATCATCAAAAAATACTAACATGATCCAATAGTTGGAAGGTGCATTATTAAGGCCAAAAGGCATGACCAAAAATTCATAATGACCCTCATGATTTCTGAATGTTGCTTTCAGAATGTCTTCAGTCTTCATTCTCATTTGATGATATCTTGAA
Organism: Pinus tabuliformis; assembly: GCA_031772625.1. NCBI lineage: Eukaryota > Viridiplantae > Streptophyta > Pinopsida > Pinales > Pinaceae > Pinus > Pinus tabuliformis. Next base: position 163,871,819 of record CM062819.1, read on the forward strand.
GAAAGATCCAGCTTGGTGAAGTAAATTTCTTGATGTAATTCATCCAAAAATTCATCAATGACAAGAATGGGAAATGTATCTTTAATAGTGAGCTTTTTGAGCTCCCTATAATCTGGACACATATGCCATGATCCATCCAACTTGTGCACCAATACTACTAGAGGGAGAAAAATCTTTGACTAGGTTGAATTATACCAACCTCTAGCATTTCTGCAACCATACGTTCAATTTTACTCTTTTGGGCATAAGGATATAAGTAATGCCTGATTTTTGGAGGAACACTTACAGGAATCAAGTGAATCACATGATCGTGGTCATGAATAAATGGGAGGACTATGGAAGTCTCAAACACCTTGGAATGATTGTCCAAGAATTTTTGGAGATCTGGAGAAATAGATGATTTCGATGTTTGAACCCCTAGTGAGCATAATTGTGAAATTACACCCCATTTTTATTTCTTCAGAAGCTTTGTTATGCAATTAGAGTTTATTATCTTAAATGGTTTCCCCGCGATTCCCCTTAATTCAACCTCCTTTCCTTCCCAAAACAATTTCAAGAAAAGTTCTTGAAAATTGAAAGCTATCGTCCCCAAAGATAGTAACCATTGGAATCCTAGAACAACATCAACACCACCCATTGGAATTAAAAGAATTGGACTATTAAATACATATTCCCCCATATTTAGCTTGATATTATGGTACTTTCCTGATAAATTTGTAGTTCCTCCATTTGCAAACATCACTTGACACTCTGGTGCTGGATATAAGAATCAATTCAATTCCTTGGCGATCTTACAATGAATAAAATTATGGGTACTACCCAAATCAACCAACACTATTACCTTTTTCTTGTTGATATATCCTTCTATATTTAGAGTTTGAGGAGTAGTAATTTCTACCAATGAATTACAAGATATGGTCGGATTCATTTATTCTTTCTATGGGGTTGGTTCCTGGTGTATATCCTCCTCTTTTGACGTTTCTTGTTCCTTTTCTTCCTGCTCTTCACAATCTATGTAGAATAATTTATTCTCAACACACTTATCAACTCTAGTGTATTTTCTATCACAACTGCAGCAAAGTCATTTTGCTCCTTTTTCCTCCAATTGTTGTGGTGTCAACCTTGTATATTGTGGAAGATGAACACTTCCATCTTTATAATTGTAAGTGGTAGACTTCCTTATTTCCATAATTTTTCTTTAAACTTTTCTTGTCACCATGAATGCCTTCTCCAATGAATCAGGTTCCCAAAGGTGAACCTAATGTTGGATGTTATATTTTAAATCCCCTATGAGGACATCAATTCTATGCTCCTCTCAAATATTAGTTACCCTAATATTCAATTTTTGGAAGTCTTGAATGTGCTCTACCATTGGAACCTTTTGTTTCAGATTTATCAATTGGTTAAAGAAGGTGTTTCTCTTTGTATATTCATAACATGCTATCATTTCCTCCACAAAAATTGACCAGGTGACAAGTGGTACGAGAACAAATCCATCTATACCATACAAACTAATTGGGTTCTAAATAGAAAGATGCAATACGTACCTTTTGTGAGGGTTGCACATCTTGTATATCAAAATATTGCTCCATCTACAGGATCCATGTTACCGAATACTTGCCATCACAATTCCTAACATATATATTTGGAATGTGGTGGTACTTAAACCCCACAATGGAGTCTCTAAAATTGTAATTTATATTCCTTTTATCCTCATCATGATTTTCCTGGATTACCATGTCACCACTGGGAAGAATTTCTTGCAAAAACTTTGTCAAACCTTCCATGTCAATTTTTAAACCATTCATGTCACCTTTTAAACCATCCATGTCACCTTTTAGTGCATATTTCGTTGCTCATTTTGATAGCAAAGTTTGTTGCACTTTGTCCCATAATTTTGATATATCATGTTGTAATTCTTCCTCTTTATGCGTCATAATAGAGATTTATGAGGGCTTAATGGCTGTAGAATTATTTTGATTAGGAGGCATTTTAGAACCTATCATTGATATCTATGCTTCAATATGCCCTTGGAATCACTTCAAACTAATTTTTGAAACAAAAGTTATGTAATTTTAAAACAAATACACACATTTTTCTTGCTTTTAGGAGCTCGATCTTGAAACGGTTATAACTATATAATTTCATATCTCCAAGTTTTGAAATTTATTCATATGGTAGCTCTCCAAGTCTTATTTCCAACCCCACAAGTTTGATTACGATTGGATTCTTCAAGAAAGAGTTATTCCAAATCTCCCACGGTGACCTAATTATGGACTAGTTCAGTAGGACAAAGTTGTACAAGATTCCACGTGTCATTATTTCAACATTTAGCCATGAAATTGTTAAACCAAAAACTAAATTTTTTGTACTTTCATCCACTTTTTACAAAATTCAAATCCATTTCCTGAAATGAAAGTTATGATGATTTTCCCTAGGTCACCTGTTTGAGACAGGATTATGGAACCTACAAAAACACTAACTTCCTCAGAACATATCTCCGAAAATATAGCGACACAAGCTCTGAAATTTTTTGACAAAGTTAAATAAGATTTTGGCTCCACGTGGTAAACATTTCATCTTTTGAAGCCTTGTAGAAAAAAAGTTATAGAGAAAATTCCAAGTTGACTTGTTTGGAGAAGCGAAATGCTAGAAACCAAAGATCTGATACCAAATGTTATCAAACCAATTGACAAAAAGATAGATCAAAACTATCCTATTCGATGGGGAAACCTCTTTTTCATTACATAAATGAAAAATTATTGGATGATACAAATGACAAGACCTCCTTTATATATATAGGAGTCTAAGGGGTCATAATATAATGAGAGCCTACATAACAACAATAACATCAGGGAACAACAATAACAATAGTGGGGTTCTAAGGGGCACAACAATAACAATATGGGGGCTACACGGGAACAACAATAAGAATAATGGCGACATACTAGTATTATAGGGACCTAACATATACATGACCAAAGGAGTTGGTACAATGAGCTTTAAGAGGGTGTCTAGTTCCCTTCTCCATCTCAATAATGTGATGTATGTTCCAAGATTGAAGAAAAACCTTGTCTCAGTAGCAGTCCTTTGAAGAAAGTGGGTATGATGTAGTATTCAGTAAAGGGAAGGCCTACGTTAAGAATTATGCTTCAGGACAAGTCAAGCAGATTGGTGTTAGGATTGAGAACCTCTACAAATTGGAGGTTGATTCATGTGCGACCTTGAGAAACAAGGCAGGGAGTTCTCAGAGTAGATATGTAGAGGTTGAGCAAGAGCAGGATAGAGCTCTCAAGATGGATCCTCAACTAGTATCGCAGTTTCAGTCTAAGCACATTGGAAGTTAGGTTGAAAATCAAGATGACGATGAGGACCATAGCCCAGGGCGAATGGAGGTAGCCACTCAGTCAAAGATTTCCAGTATAGGGAAAGTTCGATCCAAGTGGGCAAAGGATTTTGTTAAGGGACCTCAGAAGAGAGTTGAGTCTTCAAGATTCAAAAAGGAGACACCCTGGTACATAAGGTACATGGAACTTATGACTAAATTGTGAATTCAAAAAGCATGGTGGGAAAGAATAGGTCTTAAAAGCAGGTTATGTAGAAGGAAGCAAATAATTCTTTTAGTTTAGAGGGAGCAATTGTAACAGCAGAGAAATTGTTAGAGTTGAAGAAAAATCTATGTGGAAAAGACTCTTCCAATAATACCTTCCTCGCTAAGAGGGAATGTTGAAAATGTAGCAGGTAATGGCTTCTTTGACTTGTGCCTTAGTAATATGCCAATTCAAATTCAGTATCATAGTTGCTTGAGTTAGCTTTCAGTTAACATGTGTGATGTGGACAATCACTGAGTTATTGTCAGTTCATTCGAGTTAGATGGCTTTCAGTGAGTTGTGAACTAGTTGATGGCTAAAATTAACTATCTAGTGGAGTTAACTCTAGTGTCTATCATCTAACTAATCTCTAGTTCTAGACTGGAGATTGTTATGAGTTTAGTTGGATAGTTGACTTTCTGTTAAGTCAACTTGGTCTCAGTTAATTGTTGCAATTGTTAAACTTATCTCTAGTAGGTCATGCAATTTGAATTTCCCATTTAGATTGAATGAAGGAACAAATGGTATTTATTATGGTACACAATTTTTTGTGTGTAGAGCTTGAGAAGCAACAAAAGCAATTATCTTGGGAATTTGTCAAGAAAATAGGAGAAATTTCGATTTTTAGTGGTGGATTTGCACAAGGAAATAGGGGCTCATAGCAAGCCTTATTTGCCTAAGTGTTGGGAAAGTCTTGTAGAGAGTTGATCAAAATTACAGGGAGCTTCAGGCTTGAAGCATGTTCTATGTGATCAATCAGATTGTTTAGTTGATTTAATATAATCAAGAAGAGTTTTTCCTAGTTGTGTTCCTCGGATAAATTATTGTGTCATTTGTGTGATTGTGTTTCTATTCATTGCTTTCTTTTTGTAGAGAAATCTTGTGTCTTTTACAAATCAATTTGCTACCATTAGCAGTTGCAAGATTTTAAGGAATTTCTACATGTCCCATAATATCTCCTTAATCATATCTCATATATGCAAAGTCTATTGCATGTATGGGTTAAGAACATTTTATTTTAGGTTCTGAAGATTTTATTGTGAATGTTCCATGCAATTTCAAACCAAGATTAAATATTTGATAAACATTTGTGTGTTATGGTCGTTTGGATTTTTTCTGTTATGAAACCAACTCACAAAAAGATAGAAAAGATAGATCAATGCCTTAGAATTTAGCCTCTTCGAGGGGGCAACCTCCTTTGCGTTACATAAATGAACAATTCTTGGATGATTCAAATGACAAAACCTCCTTTCTATATATAGGAGTCTAAGGAGTCACAATATAACCCAACCAACCTAACAATAATAATATAAAGGCACAAAAATAACAATAGAGGGATTCTATGGGGCACAGTAATAACAATATGGGGACAATAGGGGCACAACAATAATAATAAGGGATACAACTACAATAGTAATGGGGTAATCACTAGTATTATAGGGACCTAACATGCCCCTCTCCTTCAAAAAAGTGTTGTCCTCAACGCTTGAGTAGTTCTGGATGCTTCTGTATAAAATTCTCATCCTCCCATGTGGAATCTTCAGCGGATAAGTTCTTCAACTTGATGAGATAATCTGAAATTGATCGATTTTGTAGCTATTGAGTTCTTGTTTCTGTGATTGCTTCTGGTTCCAATATAATTTTTCCTTCCTCGTCAAGTTCTGGCAATATTGTTTGAACTGGGAGCTTGTCACCTATAACCTTCTTTAAACATGAAACGTGGAAAACTGGGTGCACTTGAGAAGCTGCAGGAAGCTCCAATTTGTATGCCATAGTACCAATCTTTTGCAACACCTTGTACGGACCATAATACTTTGGTGATAATTTAGTGTCCTTCTTAGCTTGCTTGAGGGACATTTGTTTATATGATTGTAGCTGTAGGAATACCCAATCACCTACATCAAAACTTCTTTCACTGCGATGTTGATCTGCCTGTTGTTTCATTCTATTCTGCGCCAACACAAGGTTATCCTTTAAGAGTTGGAGGACTTGTTGTTGATGCTCGATGTGATGTTCCATTGCTTGAACCTTATAATTTTCTCTTAAATATGATGTGATGGTTGGTGGCTGATATCCATAAAGTGCCATAAATGGGGTCATTTTTGTTGCTGTATGGAAGGAAGTGTTATACCACCATTCAGCCAGAGGCAACCATTTGACCCATTGTGTCTGTTTATCAAATACAAAGCAACGAAGATATCCTTCCAAACATTTGTTTACTATCTCAGTTTGCCCATCAGATTGAGGATGATAAGATGAGCTATGATCTAACTGAGTACCTAGACAAGAAAATAATTATGTCCAAAAATTTCCAGTGAAATGGGATCTCTGTCACTTACAATAATCTTTGGGTTTCCATGTAGCTTTTGAATTGTTTCCATAAATGCAGTAGAAATTGTACTGGCTTTAAATGGATGTGAAAATGCACAAAGGTGTGAATACTTGGTAAGTTTGTCAACTACCACCATGATGACACTCTTTCCCTCAAACTTGGGTAAACCTATGATAAAATCCATTGAAACCTCCTCCCAATGTTGGCTTGGAATGGATAAAGGTTGTAATAGACCCGGGGTCTTAATTGTTTCAAATTTATTTTGTTGGCAAACCAAACATTCTACCACAAACTTTTGAATATCCGATTTAAGGCCATCCCAAAAAAATTCCTTCTTAACCCTGTGGTAAGTTTTTAAAAATCCTGAGTGCCCTCCTAAGGGAGAAGTGTGCAATTCCATAAGAATCTTTTGTTTTAGTTGGGAATTCTTACAGAGGTATAAGCGATCTTTGTACCATAACGAATCATTTTTCCAGCTAAATGTATCAGATGTACTGGAATCTTGTTGTAACTTTTGAATAAGTGCCCACACTTCTTCATCATTCTTCCATTCCTCCCTTGCTTCGTTTATCCAATCTGGTTGGATAATAGAAATGGCACACAACAATGCTTCCAGATCCTCATCCTTTCTTGAGAGTGCATCTGCCACCACATTTTGCTTCCCTTTTTTGTAGATGATTTCAAAGTAATAACCCAACATCTTTGTGACCCACTTTTGTTGCTCTTCAGAGGATAATCTTTGTTCTAAAAAGTATTTAAGGCTATCATGATCCGTTTTTACCTTGAAGTGTCTTCCCATTAGGTAGGGTTGCCATTTCTTAAGTGCATGTAGTATTGCCAACATTTCCTTCTCATAAATAGCTTTGTGTAAAAACTTTCCCTTGATTGGACGACTTTCAAAAGCAATGGGTCTTTCATCTTGCATTAAAGCAGCACCAATTCCATTTCCTGAAGCATCACATTCCACAATAAAGGTTTTTGTGAAGTCCGGTGTAGCTAAGACCGGTGCTTGGCACATTGCCTCTTTAAAATGTTCAGAGGCCTTTGTTGCTTTTGGAGTCCATGAAAATGCATCTTTCTTCAATAATGTTGTTAGAGGTGCTGTTATTCTCCCATAATTCTTAACAAACTTGCGATAATACCCTGTCAACCCGAGAAATCCTCGCAGATGCTTTATGGATGTGGGGATTTTCCATTCCTTAATGGCTTTAATTTTGCTAGGGTCTACCTTAACTCCTTCATGAGATACAATATGACCCAGATATTCCACCTCTTGTACTCCAAAGAAACATTTGGATCTTTTTGCATATAATTGTTTCTCCTCCAATAGTTGTAGCACCCTGTCAACATGTTCAACATGATCCTTCCAAGACTTGTTGTAGATTAGTATATCATCAAAAAATACTAACACAAATTTTCTAAGGAAGGGTTTGAAAATGGAATTCATCAAACCTTGAAATGTAGAAGGTGCATTGGTAAGGCCAAAAGGCATGACCAAAAATTCATAATGACCCTCATGAGTTCTAAATGTTGTTTTCGGAATGTCTTCAGTCTTCATTTTGATTTGATGATATATTGAACGAAGATCCAACTTGGTGAAGTAAATTGATCCATGCAATTCATCCAGTAATTCATCAATGACAGGAATGGAAACTTATCTTTAATAGTGAGCTTGTTGAGCTCCCTATAATCCGGACACATGCGCCATGATCCATCCTTCTTGTGCACCAATACTACTGGAGCAGAGAAAGAACTTTGACTAGGTTGAATTATACCAGCCTCTAGCATTTCTGCAACCATACGTTCAATTTCACTCTTTGGGCATAGGGATATCTGTACGGCCTGATGTTTGGAGGAACACTTCCTGGAATCAGATGAATAGCATGATCATGATCACGAATAGGTGGGAGACCTTTGGGAGTCTCAAATACCTTGGAATGATTGTCCAAGACTTTTTGGAGATCTGGAGAAATAGATGATTTTGATGTGGAAACATCTAGCGAACATAATTGTGCAATTACACCTCTTTGTTCCTTTTTTAGAAGCTTTGTCATACTGTTAGAGCTGATTATCTTTCCTGGTTTCCCTGCAATACCCCTTAATTCAACTTCCTTTCCTTCCACAGAAAATTTCATGAAAAGTTCTTGAAAATTAAAAGCTATTGTACCCAAGGATTGTAGCCATTGGACTCCTAGTACAACATCAGCACCTCCCATTGGAATGGAAAGCATTGGGCTAGTCAATACATATTCTCCCATGGATAGCTTGATATTATGGCACTTTCCAGAGAAATTTATTGTTCCTCCATTTGCAACCATCACTTGACACTCTGGTGCTGGATATAGGAAGCAATTCAATTCTTTTGCTACCTTACAATGAATAAAATTGTGGGTACTTCCTGAATCAATCAACACTATTACCTTTTTCTTCTTGATTTGTCCTTCTATCTTGATGGTTTGAGGAGTGGTAATTCCCGCCAATGCATTACAAGATATGGTCGGATTCATTTCTTCTAGGCTTTGTTCCTGGAGTATATCTTCTCTTTTGACCTTTCTTGCTCCTTTTCTTCTTCCTCTTCACAATCTATGTAGAATAATTTCTTCTCAGCACACTTATGACCTTTAGTGTATTTGCTATCACAACTGTAACAAAGCCCTTTTGCTCTTTTTTCTTCCAATTGTTGTGGTGTCAACCTTATAGGTTGTGGAAGACTAGGGGCAACAACACTTCCATCTTTATAGTTGTGAGTGGTATGCTTCCTAGTTGCCATAATTTTGCTTTCCATTTTTCTTGCTAACCTGAATGCCTTCTCTAATGAATCAGGTTCCCAAAGGCGAACATCATGTTGGATATTATCTTTAAAGTCCCTATGAACACATCAATCCTATGCTCCTCTGGAATATTTTTTACCCTTATGTTCAATTTTTGGAACTCCTCAATGTGCTCCATTATTGAACCCTTTTGTTTGAGACTTATCAATTGGCTAAAAAAAGTGTTGCTTTTTGTATCCTCATAATGTGCTATCAATTCTTCCGTAAAAATTGCCCAAGTGATAATTTGTTTATGAAGCAAAGCCATTGATACCATACAAACTGATTTGGTTCCAAATATAAAGTTGCAATAAGTACCTTTTGTGTGTTTTGCACATTATTGAGATCGAAAAATTGCTCCATCTGTAATATCCATGTTGCGGGATCCTTGCCATCAAACTTCCTCATATCGATTTTTGGAATATGGTGGGTCTTCGATCCAACATTAGAGTCTATGAAATCATGATTAACATTTCTTTTGTTCTCATCATGAGTTTCCTTTACTACCCTTTCACCATTAGTAAGTATTTCTTGTAGAAAATTTGTCAAATATGTCTTCAAATCTGCCATGTTTGTCTTCAAATCTATCTTCAAATCATCCATCTTAGCCTCCATTCCATTGATCTTAGCTTCCATGCCCTTTATCTTAGATTCCATGCCATTTATCTTAGATTCCATGCCATTTATCTTATCTTTTGTTAGCTTTTGTGAGAGTGACATTTGTTGCACTTGGTCTTGTAATTTTGATATATCATGTAGCATTTCTTCATGAGTCATGCTAGCGCTTTCAGGTTGCTTACTATGTGTTTGCATTTTCTTTCCTCGGGGCATCAGTTACTGATAATAATTCTCTACTATGCCCTTTGAATTCTTCAAAATAATTTTTCAAACCAGGCATAAGAAAAAATTTAAAAAAATCTACACACCTTTTTTCACTTTGTAGGAGCTCGATATTGCCTCTGATGTATCTCTGTAATTTCGGATCATCCAGTTCTAAAATTGTGATCTGTAGTAGCCCTCTGTGTCCTCTTTCCAATGCCACCAGTCTGATCCAAATTAGATTCTCGAAGGAAGAGTTATACCAAATCTCCCACAGTGATCTTATTATAGACTAGTTCAGTAGAGCGAACTTGTATGACATGCCACGTGTCACTGTTTCGACCTTTGGCTCTGAATATACATACAAGAAGCTACAGTCCGTCCTCTTTCTGTACCTTCTTACTAAACTTCAATCCGATGCTCAGAGAGAAAGTTATGACGATTTCCCCAGGTCACCCGTTTAGAATGTAATTCAGGAGTCTGCAAAAAGACAAACTTCCTCAGATCATATCTCCGCAAATATAGAGCGAAAAGCTCTGAAATTTGGACCCGCGATTTAGTGCGATTTCATCTCAAATGGGTTTTTTTTTTGCTTCTGAAATGCTGCAGAAATTTTTTTATAGCGTACATGCCACACTGACCTATTTGGAGCAGCAAAACCTAGAATCCAAAGCTCTGATACCAAATGTTATGAAACCAACTCACAAAAAGATAGAAAAGATAGATCAACGCCTTAGAATTAAGCCTCTTCAAGGGGGGCAACCTCCTTTAGATTACATAAATGAACAATTCTTGGATGATTCAAATGAAAAACCTCCTTTCTATATATAGGAGTCTAAGGAGTCACAGTATAACCCAGCCGACCTAACAATAATAATATAAAGGCACAAAAATAACAATAGAGGGATTCTATGGGGCATAGTAATAACAATATGGGGACAATAGGGGCACAACAATATTAATAAGGGATACAACTACAATAGCAATGGGGTAATCACTGACCTAACATTTTCTTTATGATAAATATGTGAAAATGTTTAACACAACTAATTTATTGAAGGGGGTAATGTTTCAATAAAACATTTATTCATGAAAGGGTTAATTTATTATAAGAACATCTCTCTTGAAGGGAAAATTTTTAAACATAATGTTCCTTCATGGGAAACATTAAGACTAAAAAATTCAAAAAAATAATTGCCTAACAGGTAGAAAGGAATCCTAATTCCAACCTTGCTTGCACCTAAGTAGCATGTGAATTCAAAGACCATTATATATAAAAATAAAGTCAACTTTGGCACTTAATACAATAATGTTTCATGTGGTTTTTTATTTTTTATCACCGTAAAATAAATATATAAAATATAGAGGCATGCTTTACATATAGAAGTAAATATAAATATTAATAGTTGTATTATTAAATATTTTATAATAATTATTAAATATTTTATTAGTTGTTATGAAACCAACTCACAAAAAGATAGAAAAGATAGATGAATGCTTTAGAATTCAGCCTCTTCGAGGGGGAAACCTCCTTTACATTACATAAATGAACAATTCTTTGATGATCCAAATGAAAAAACCTCCTTTCTATATATAGGAGTCTAAGGGGTCACAATATAACCAAGTCAACCTAACAATAATAATATAAAGGCACAAAAATAACAATAGTGGGATTCTATGGGGCACAGTAATAACAATATGGAGACAATAGGGCACAACAATATTAATAAGGGATACAACTACAATAGTAATGGGGTAATCACTAGTATTATAGGACCTAACATGCCCCTCTCTTCAACAAAAGTGTTGTCCTCAATGCTTGAGTAGTTTTGGATGCTTCTGTATAAAATTCTCATCCTCCCATGTGGAATCTTCAACGGATAAGTTCTTCCACTTGATGAGATACTCCAAAATTGATTGATTTCGTAGCTATCAAGTTCTTGTTTCTGTGACTGCTTCCGGTTCCAATATAATTTTTCCTTCCTCGTCAAGTTCTGGCAATATTGTTTGAACTGGGACCTTGTCACCTATAACCTTCTTTAAACATGAAACATGGAAAACTGGGTGCACTCGAGAAGCTGCGGGAAGCTCCAATTTGTATGCCATAGTAACAATCTTTTGCAACACCTTGTACGGACCATAATACTTTGGTGATAATTTATTATCCTTCTTAGCTTGCTTGAGGGAAATTTGTTTATATGGTTGTAGCTGTAGGAATACCCAGTCGCCTACATCAAAACTTCTTTCACTACGATGTTGATTTGCTTGTTGTTTCATTATATTTTACGCCAACACGAGGTTATCCTTTAAGAGTTGGAGAACTTGTTGTTGATGTTCGATGTGATGTTCCACTGCTTGAACCTTAGAATTTTCTCTTAAATATGATGTGATGGATGGTGGCTGATATCCATAAAGTGCCATAAATGGGGTCATTTTTGTTGCTGTATGGAAGGAAGTGTTATACCACCATTCAGCTAGAGGCAACCATTTGACTCATTGTGTCTGTTTATCAGATACAAAGCAACGAAGATATCCTTCCAAACATTTGTTTACTATCTCAGTTTTCCCATCAGATTGAGGATGATAAGATGAGCTATGAGCTAACTGAGTACCAAGACAAGAAAATAATTTTGTCCAAAAATTTCCAGTGAAAATGGGATCTTTGTCACTTACAATAATCTTTGGGTTTCCATGTAGCTTTTGAATTGTTTCCATAAATGTAGTAGAAATTGTACTGGCTTTAAATGGATTTGATAATGCAAAAAAGTGTGCATACTTGGTAAGTCTGTCAACTACCACCATGATGACACTCTATCCCTCAGACTTGGTTAAACCTATGATAAAATCCACTAAAACCTCCTCCCAACGTTGGCTTGGAATGGATAAAGGTTGTAATAGACCTGGGGTCTTAATTGTTTCAACTTTATTTTGTTGGAAAACCAAACATTCCGCCACAAACTTTTGAATATCGATTTAAGGCCATCCCAAAAAAATCCTTCTTAACCCTGTGGTAAGTTTTTAAAAATCTTGAGTGCCCTCCTAAGGGAGAAGTGTGCAATTCCATAAGAATCTTTTGTTTGAGTTGGGAATTCTTACAAGGTATAAGCGATCTTTGTACCATAACGAATCATTTTTCCAGCTAAATGTATCAGATGTACTGGAATCTTGTTGTAACTTTCGAATAAGTGCCCACAATTCTTCGTCATTCTTCCATTCCTCCCTTGCTTCATTTATCCAATCTGGTTGGATAATAGAAATGGTGCACAACAATGCTTCCACATCCTCATCCTTTCTTGAGAGTGCATCTCACACAACATTTTGCTTCCCTTTTTTGTAGATGATTTCAAAGTCATAACCCAACATCTTTGTGACTCATATTTGTTGCTCTTCAGAGGATAATCTTTGTTCTAAAAAGTATTTAAGGCTATCATGATCCTTTTTTACCTTGAAGTGTCTTCCCATTAGGTAGGGTCGCCATTTCTTAAGTGCATGTAGTATTGCCAACATTTCCTTCTCATAAATAGCTTTGTGTAAAAACTTTCCCTTGATTGGATGACTTTCAAAAGCAATGGGTCTTTCATCTTGCATTAAAATAGCACCAATTCCATTTCCTGAAGCATCACATTCCACAATAAAGGTTTTTGTGAAGTCCAGTGTAGCTAAGACGGTGCTTGGCACATTGCCTCTTTAAGATGTTCGAAGGCCTTTGTTGCTTCTAGAGTCCATGAAAATGCATCTTTCTTCAATAATGTTGTTAGAGGTGCTGCTATTCTCCCATAATTCTTAACAAACTTGCGATAATACCCTGTCAACTCGAGAAATCCTCGCAGATGCTTTATGGATGCGGGGATTTTCCATTCCTTAATGGCTTTAATTTTGATAGGGTCTACCTTAACTGCTTCATGAGATACAATATGACCCATATATTCAACCTCTTGTACTCCAAAGAAACATTTGGATCTTTTTGCATATAATTGTTTCTACTCCAATAGTTGTAGCACCCTGTCAACATGTTCAACATGATCCTTCCAAGACTTGTTGTAGATTAGTATATCATCAAAAAATACTAACACAAATTTTCTAAGGAAGGGTTTGAAAATGGAATTCATCAAACCTTGAAATGTAGAAGGTGCATTGGTAAAGAATGATGTTTTCATAATGTCTTTAGTCTTCATTATGATTTGATGATATCCTGAATGAAGATCCAACTTGGTGAAGTAAATTGATCCATGCAATTCATCCAGTAATTCATCAATGACAGGAATGGGAAAATTATCTTTAATAGTGAGCTTGTTGAGCTCCCTATAATCCAGACACATGTGCCATGATCCATCCTTCTTGTGCACCAATACTACTAGAGTAGAGAAAGAACTTTGACTAGGTTGAATTATACCAGCCTCTAGCATTTCTGCAACCATACGTTCAATTTCACTCTTTTGGGCATATGGATATCTGTACAACCTGATGTTTGGAGGAACACTTCCTAGAATCAAATGAATAGCATGATCATGATCATGAATAGGTGGGAGACCTTTGGGAGTCTCAAATACCTTGGAATGATTGTCCATGACCTTTTTGGAGATTTGGAGAAATAGATGATTTCGATGTGGAAACATCTAGCGAACATAATTGTGCAATTACACCTCGTTGTTCCTTTTTTAGAAGCTTTGTCATACCATTAGAGTTGATTATCTTTCCCGGTTTCCTTACAATACCCCTTAATTCAACTTCCTTTCCTTCTGTAGAAAATTTCATGAAAAGTTCTTGAAAATTAAAAGCTATTGTACCCAAGGATTGTAGCCATTGGACTCCTAGTACAACATCAGCACCTCCCATTGGAATGGAAAGCATTGGGCTATTCAATACATATTCTCCCATGGATAGCTTGATATTATGGCACTTTCCAGAGCAATTTATGGTTCCTCCACTTGCAACCATAACTTGACACCTGGTGTTGGATATAGGAAAAAATTCAATTATTTTTCTATCTTACAATGAATAAAATTGTGGGTACTTCCTGAATCAATCAACATTATTACCTTTTTCTTCTTGATATGTCCTTCTATCTTGATAGTTTGAGGAGTGGTAATTCCAGCCAATGCATTACAAGATATGGTCGGATTCATTTCTTCTTTATCTAGGGTTTGTTCTTGGAGTATATCCTCTTCTTTGACATTTCTTGTTCCTTTTCTTCCTCCTCTTCACAATCTATGTAGAATAATTTCTTCTCAGCACACTTATGACCTTTAGTGTATTTGCTATCACAACTGTAACAAAGCCATTTTGCTCTTTTTTCTTCCAATTGTTGTGGTGTCAACCTTATAGGTTGTGGAAGGCTAGGGGAAACAACACTTCCATCTTTATAGTTGTGAGTGGTAGGCTTCCTGGTTGCCATAATTTTGCTTTCCATTTTTCTTGCTAACCTGAATGCCTTCTCCAATGAATCAAGTTCCCAAAGGCAAACATCATGTTGGATATTATCCTTTAAAGTCCCTATGAACACATCAATCCTATGCTCCTCTGGAATATCTTTTACCCTTATATTCAATTTTTGGAAGTCCTCAATGTGCTCCATCATTGAACCATTTTGTTTGAGACTTATCAATTGGCTAAAAAAAGTGTTTCTTTTTGTATCCTCATAATGTGCTGTCATTTCTTCTGTAAAAATTGCCCAAGTGACAATTTGTTTATGAGAGCAAAGCCATCGATACCATACAAACTGATTTGGTTCCAAATATAAAGTTGCAATACGTACCTTTTGTGTGTTTTGCACATTATTGAGATCGAAAAATTGCTCCATCTGCAGTATCCATGTTGCGGGATCCTTTCCATCACACTTCCTCATATTGATTTTTGGAATATGGTGGTTCTTCAATCCAACGTTAGAGTCTATGAAATCATGATTACAATTTATTTTTTTCTCATCATGAGTTTCCTTTACTACCGTTTCACCATTAGTAAACATTGCTTGTAGAAGCTTTGTCAAATCTGTCTTCAAATATGTCTTCAAATCTTCCATGCCTGTCTTCAAATCGTCCATCTTAGCTTCCATGTCATTCATCTTAGCATCTACATCTTTCTTTAAACCATCCATCTTAGATTCTGTTACTTTTTGTGCGAGTGACATTTGTTGCACTTGGTCTCGTAATTTTGATATATCATGTTGCATTTCTTCCTCTTCTTCATGAGTCATGCTAGAGCTTTCAGGTTGCTTACTAGGTGTTTGCATTTTCTTTCCTCGGGGCATTAGTTACCAATAATAATGCTTCACTATGCCCTTTGAATTTCTTCAAACTAATTTTTCAAACCAAGCTTATGCAAAAAGTTAAAAAATCTACACACCTTTTTTCACTTTGTAGGAGCTTGATATTGCATCTGATGTATCTCTGTAATTTCGGATCTTCCAGTTCTGAAATTGCAACCTGCAGTAGCCCTCTGTGTCCTCTTTCCAATGCCACCAGTTGATCAAATTTAGATTCTCCAAGAAAGAGTTATGCACAATCTCCCAAGATGACCTGATTATATACCTTTCAGAAGAGCGAACTTGTATGAAGTGCCACGTGTCACTGTTTTGACCTTAGGATCTGAAAAATATACACAGGAAACTACAGTCCGTCCTCCTTCTATAACTTCTTACGAAATTTCAATCTGATGCTCAAAAGAACAGTTATGACTATTTTCCCAGGTCACCTGTTTGGAATGTAATTCGGGAGTCTGCAAAAAGGCCAACTTCCTCAGATCATATCTCCGCAAATATAACGCGAAAAGCTCTAAATTTCTAAACCAAGGTTCAGAATGATTTCATCTCAAGTGGGATTTTGTTTTAGCATCTGAAACGTCACAAAAAGAGGTTATAGTGAAAATTACATGATGACCTGTTTGGAGCAGTGAAACCGTAGAATCCAAAGCTCTGATTCCAAATGTTATGAAACCAGCTCACAAAAAGATAGAAAAGATAGATGAACGCTTTAGAATTCAGCCTCTTCGAGGGGGAAACCTCCTTTACATTACATAAATGAACAATTCTTTGATGATCCAAATGACAAAACCTCATTTCTATATATAGGAGTCTAAGGGGTCACAATATAACCAAGCTGACCTAACAATAATAATATAAAGGCACAAAAATAACAATAGAAGGATTCTATGGGACACATTAATAACAATATGGGGACAATAGAGGCACAACAATATAAATAAGGGATAAAAATACAATAGTAATGGGGTAATCACTAGTATTATAGGGACCTAACATTAGTACAGATTTATTTTAACTTTGGATTTAGAAAGTGTCAATAGGATTAAATATTTTGAGGTGAAAAATGTTTGCAACTTGAAAATTTTGATATAAATCTATGGTTAAAATGGAGCTCTCTCTCTCTCTGTATGTATATATATACATGTATACACAAAAAATGATATATGTGTGTGTGGTCGGGTAGGGTGGTTAAATTGGATTGCATAGATGGATTCAACTCCTTGAAAATCTCCTTGGCCACTTGGATTGTGTAGAATACACAATTTAAATTTGCAATCTCAACAAATCTTTGCTATATTTTATAAAAAAAATCAAATAGAAAAATATACGGGGGCTAGAATGTAGAATAGTGAAACTACTTGAAATGTTTAAGCTATAAGATTTTATCTTTTACAATTGGTTTATATAATATATACATAGTTTTTTGTTTAATCGTGTGTGTGTATATATGTCTTTGTGTGTGTGTGTGTGTTCGAGAGAGAGGGAGAGAGTATATATATATATATTGTGTGTGTGTGTGTGTGTGTGTGTGTGTGTGTGTGTGTGTGTGCATGTGACATAGAAATATTTTATCTATGACTCACATTGAATCTTTTTATCATTAGTAATATGCTTTAAATGCCACAAATTAATTTTATATTATGAATTAAATGACTTATACATCCCCCACTTATTATTTTTACTTGGAAGTAATTGAAGTTTATTACTTTCAATTACTTTTTTTGACATTTAAATCTAATTGATTTAGTATAGATATTAAAATAGTTTATATAGTTATTGTATTGAAATATTTTAAGAACTATACAAGTTATACGTCTTACTCATAGTCAAAAGTGAAAATAAAAGTTTTTCCTTTTTTAGTTAATTTATCTCTCTCTAAATTTAATATAAAATTATTTTACTTCACATGGATATACAAATATTTTATTTATTGTGAGAATAAAAGTGAAATATTTGTACCACATCCCCTTCATCCCGCCCATGTATATTCATTTTTTTTAATATCACACATTGGTTTTTTTTGTGAGAATAATTTATTTTAATTTTAAAAGGATATGTGTCAATCCTGCATTGAGACATAATAACACATTGCCCTCATATAGCATTGTAGAATGCAACCCAATGATTTAAATTCAAGTAAGATATGTTCTATAAAGTAAGACAGAAGAAATGTAAATTAAATATTGATAGTTTAAAATTATCTATATATATATATATATATATATATATATATATATATATATATATATATATATATATATATATATATATATATATATATATATATATATATATATATATATATATATATATATATAATATATATATATATATATATATATATATATATATATATATATTTATATATATATATATAGTCTAACTTATAGACGAAATGGCCTTTTTCACGATATTTTTTCATGTTAATTTTAATCAAAATTTGGCATAGATTTAAAAAGCTTGAGTTGAAGTTATTTAATAAGTAGAATTTGAGTGCCCCAGGGGGTTTTCCAGGGTATTGAATCCATTTATCCATTGAAAAATGTAGTTTAAAAAAAAAATCACATTCTTTCTTGAAATTATTTTGTGGGATCCCTGTGCAAAACTCTATTTCATCTATAAGTTAGACTACGCTTATATATATATATATATATATATATATATATATATATATATATATATATATATATATATATATATATATATATATATATATATATATATATATATATATATATATATATATATATATATCTATATATTGTTAATTATAAACAAGAAAAAATATTAATTTAAATATCAGCCTGGCCATATCGTGGGAATACATTTGATAAAAGATTGTAACTATGACTTTGATCTTCACTACATTGCAAAAGAAATAGAACTTTAGGAGCAACAAGAAATTAGATATTTGTATATTAAAATCTTCTTACAGTGTAACTTCAATAATAAACTCCCAAAATTTCACAAACACTAAAAAACATTGTAATTGTCATTGAGAAGAAACATCTTTGACCTTGTGTAAAGCATCTTGGTTTTCTATCTGAGCTATAGCATTCAAGTCTAAAAGAACTAGGGCCACATTAAGGGACTTCTAAGGTCTAAAATGGCCTCCTAAGAAAAATGTACAAACAAAATAAACTTTATAAGAACCAATAGGATTCAAGATGATGATGTCAACCATGCAGGATGATTCACCATTTTTGGATTAAAAAGGTAAAAAAAATAAAAAATAATAAAACTACTCTTTCAACTCGTATTTTCAACGTATCTCCCCAAGGTTTTACTCAAATTTTGAGCTTGGGTACTCAATGGATGCAAAATTTAATTCCTCATCCAAAGAGTACCCATGTTGCATACTTTCGATGGAACTTGCTACAAAAAAAATGAGGAATACATGAAAAAATATGATTGCAATCACGTTTTTCATGTATTTCTCAGTTTTCATGTAGCAGGGTCCATAGAAAATATGCAACATGGGTACTCCCTGGATGAGAAATCAAATTATGCATCCAATGAGTGTTTCCACTCAAAATTTGTGTAAACCCATAGGGAGATAAGTTGAAAATATGAGTTGAACAAATAATTTTTTAATTTTTCCCTCTAAAATTTGATGATTTCATCTAATCTTATTTTATTATTTCCTCTCTTATTTTATAATTTCCTTAGGAGGCCCATTTTAGACCTCACAAATCCCTAATGATCTACGCCTACTCCCTAAGTATATAACAAATATACAAAGAGGGAGAGTGGGGTATTGGATGACTAAGCATCTTAACCTCTTCTAATTCACGATAAATCTAGCCCAACTCATTCTAAATTTGTTGAAAGTGTTGTTTATGTTTAACCTGTATATCTGTTGATGCCAATATCTAGGTTCCAAAATACTTAATTCAAACTTGCATGTGATGAATGGAATATTGGATGTCATCAAGTTCAATTTGGATGCCAAGTGGAAACTTTGGCATGTCTAATGATGTTGGGTGCACTAGAAAATAACCAAAGAAGGAATTTGATAGCGACAAAAAATTGCATTGATAGGATAAAAAATCCCTCAAATACCATAAGAAAAGACATTAGGGGAATTTTGAGGTCTAAAATGGGCCTCCTAAGAAAAATGTACAACCAAAATAAATTTTATAAGAACCAATAGGATTCAAGATGATGATGTCAACCATGGGGGATGATTCACCATTTTTGGAGTAAAAAAGTAAAAATAATAAAAAATAATAAAATAATAAACCTACTTTTCCAACTCGTATTTTCAACTTATATCCTTAATGTTTTACTCAAATTTTGAGCGGGAGTACACGTTGGATGAAAATATTAATTCCTTATCCAAGGAGTACCCATGTTGCATTCATTCGATAGATCCTGCTACATGAAAAATGAGAAATACATGAAAAAACATTGTTGCAATCACGGTTTTCATGTATTTCTCATTTTTTGTGTAGAACGGTCCATCGAAAGTATGCAATATGTGTACACCTTGGATGAGGAATCAAATTCTCGATCCAACGTGTATTGCCACTCAAAATTTGAGTAAAACCCATGGGGAGATAAGTTGAAAATACAAGTTGAAAAAATAGTTTTTCTTTTCTTCCTCTAAAATTTGATGATGTAATCTAATCTTATATTATTATTTCCACTATTATCTTATAATTTCCTTAGGAGACCCATTTTAGACTTCAAAACCCCCTAATGATGAACACATACAAATCTTTGACATGACAAACCCCAAATTTTTTTATATAATTCAAATATGAATATACATATACCAAAGAGATTCAATAACCTATTTATATAGTTTTATAGTATCGTCTTCTCTTCTTTTTTCCTAATAATAGATAATATATTACTGTTAAAAATGTAATATTAATTTTTAATATATAATATAAGTGAATGGAAAAACTGGTTTTATCATAATGATAAATCACATATTACTCATTCAAAATGTAATTACGCTATAAGACTTTCCCTCTGGGAAGATCTCCCCCCCCAACTTCCACTCTGCACTCTTCTGCACCATTAGATCCGATGTTAGACAATTGGAATTTCTTCCACCATTAGATCCGATTGCTTAAACTATCAGCTGGATCTTGATTTGTGCAACCGTTCAACTTGTTAATATTTATTGTAACCCATGAACATATTACAAGTACTTTTCTTGTAAGGAATTCATCCCTTACAGTTGTTAAATTTATTCAATGAGCCTCTCAACTCAACCATTCTCCAACTTTTGAAGATTTAGAAGGAAAACCCTATTTGCAGGCACTGTCTATAGGGCAATTGTTGTAAATATCTAGTAACCTTTGTCGAGGCTACGTAACATAAATTGGAAGATAAAGTTGGAGAGAGAGGTGGAATTTATTTTCTTCGTTATTTTGTAATTTAATTTGACATCATAGAAGAAGGCCTCTATTGAGCGAGTTCTGCAGTTAGAAACTTAAGTTATTTGTGTATCAATAGATTAATTGTTTAGTCTGTGCTCCATTTGGGAAGATGAATCGTAAATCGAGTGACAAGAATTGTTCGTCTTGTCAACATCTTAACTTTATTTGGTGATATTCGTGTTAGTGTTGTGGGGATTTGATGCCTAGAGAGTCATATTGTATTGCTCACCCTTCATTTGCATTTGACTAATCAAATAATAAATCAAGCAAACATCATTTGCATTGTATTGATCCCCTTACCTTATATTCAATTTTGATGGAAAATGTATTTATGGTCCTCTTTCTCCTGTCCAGTCTCTTTTTTAATTGTAGGGCATATTTGGGGCTGGAGTGACACCACCACAATGACAATAGAATGGGTGATGAAATAACACAACCACAATTTGGAAAAGATGAAACGTGTCCAAGCTGAATTAGAGAAGGTAATGGGGAGCAACTGAATGGTGGAAGAAAGTGACGCATATCATCTTCCTTATCTCCATGTCATGGTAAAATAAATGCTCTAATTCCACCTAATGAATCATTTTGTTATTCCTCACAGAGCCATAATCATTGTGAGGTTGCAGGATTCGTGATACCGAAGATCTTAAATGACAGTTAACGTGTGGGAAATCAAAAGGGACCCTTCAATCTTGAAGGAGCCCTTGAAATTTATTTTGGAGATATTTCTTGATGAGGAGACAATTAGTGTGGATTAAAGCGGACAAATCTTCAAGTTAATTTCATTTGATGCAAGAAGGAGAATGTGTGTGGGGATTCCTTTGACCAGTCAAATGATCCAATTTTTGTTGGCATCCCTCCTCCATCCATTTGACTAGGCATTTCTGCGAGGCATGAGTGCTGACAAAGTGGACATGGGTAAAAGGTTTGGAGTCACACTAACAAAGGAAATGCCATTGGAAGTGAGTCAACACCACTCCTACCTATGAATTTGCATCATCTACTTCATCAATATAGCTTCTATCATTTTGATCACTTTAATTGTATGTGGTAATCACCTTCTAGATCTATTAGATTCATTTTTCCATGATGATAATGATGCCTATGTAGTAATGAAATTTGTCATAGATGTGTGTGTAATTTATTTAAAAAATTGAGAAGAGATGAGAATGGGTTTATGAAAAAATAAATTATTTCAATGGATATTTCAAGATTGACATTATTTTATTTATATGCAGATAATTTTTACATTTAAATTAAATTTGAATTTGACGTTGTTGCATTCAAACATCATGGACAATAGTAGTTGAAAAGACAAAAATATATAATAATAAAACTAGCCATTGCACCACATGTTGCAAAGGAAACTCATACTAAAGGAATAATCTTAAACATGGAAGAAATACTAGTGGTTACATAGAGACATATCGGTTGTATATGTTCTTACTTAAACTATTCCAGTAACTTTATCAAGAGGACACATTAATTTTAAATATATGAAATATTTATTTCAACATTTAGGAATTTAGGAATTTTTTTTATTAAGAATAACAAAACACATTTAAATAAAATGTATATTTTAGTAACGATAATAGTTACAAAAGTAATTGTATGTTTATGTTTTGTTTAATTAATTAAAAAATATTATTTAAGAAATAATAAATTTTCAATAACTATCAATTATCATATCATATATGAATTTTATATGAATTTGTAGCAGTAACTTCCTTGTTGAGGATTAAATGGTTTACTTTTGTCCTTTTTCATCATAATTTAGAGGAACCATTTTTAATAAGATAACAATTTGTAATTATTTAAGATATATTTTAGAATGTAATTAGGACAATAGGAATTTGATTAATTTATAAAATATTTATAATCAATGAAATTTAAAATATAAAGTTTGAACTTTGAAGTACTTTACATTTGATAATTGAATCTATGCAAATATGAAATTTACAACAAATTGTTTATTTTTCATGGGTCTTGTCTTCTTTTTAAACAATGATCTATAGCACATTAAACAAATAAGCTTAACCATGTAGAAATACGAGTTGTCAAATAGAGACATCTAAGTCATATATGTTCTTACTCAAACCATTTTAGCAACTTTATCAACATGACACATATTAATTTTAGATTTATGAAATATTTAGTTCAACATTTAGGAATTTTTTTATTAAGAATAAAGAAACACATTTAAATAAAATGTATATTTTAGTAAAGATAACAATTACAAAAGTAATTGTATGTTTATGTTTTTTAATTAATTAGAAAAAAATAATAAAATATTTAGGAAATAATAAAATATGAAAAAAATATCAATTATCATATCATATATGAATTTACTTGTAAGGATTAAATGGTTCTTTTTTCCTTTTTCATATGATAAGAAAAATGTGATACTCTGTTCAATGATTTAAATTCAAGTAAGATATGTTCTATAAAGTAAGATAGAAGAAATGTAAATTAAATATTGATAATTTAAAATTATATATATGTGTGTGTGTCTGGTCTAACTTATAGACGAAATGACCTTTCTCACGATATTTTTTCATGTTAATTTTAAACAAAACTTGGCATAGATTTTTAAAAACTTGAGTTTAAGTTATTTAATAAGTAGAATTTGAGTGCCCCAGGGGTTTTCTAGGGTGTTGAATCCATTTATGCATTGAAAAACATAGTTTAAACAAAAAAAATCACATTCTTTCTTGAAATTGTTTTGTGGGATCCTTGTGCAAAACTCTATTTCATCTATAAGTTAGACTACGCTTATATATATATATATATATATATATATATATATATATATATAACTTTATTTAATATATTAGATTTTGTTAATTATAAACAAGAAAAAATATTAATTTAAATATCATCCTGGCCATATTGTGGGAATACATTTGATAAAAGATTGTAACTATGAATTTGATCTTCACTACACTTCAAAAGAAATAGAACTTTAGGAGCAACAAGAAATTAGGTATTTGTATATTAAAATCTTCTTATAGTGTAACTTCGATAATAGACTCCCAAAATTTCATAAGCACTAAAAAACATTGTAATTGTCATTGAGAAGAAACATCTTTGACCTTGTGTAAAGCATCCTGGTTTTCTATTTGAGATATAATATTCAAGTCTAAAAGAACTAGGGCCACATTAAGGGACTTTTGAGGTCTAAAATGGGCCTCCTAAGGAAAATGTACAACCAAAATAAACTTTATAAGAACCAATAGGATTCAAGATGATGATGTCAACCATGTAGGATGATTCACCATTTTGGAGTAAAAAGTTAAAAAGATTAAAAAATAATAAAATAATAAAACTACTCTTTCAACTCGTATTTTCAACGTATCACCCCAAGGTTTTACTAAAGTTTTGAGCTGGGGTACTCAATGGATGCAAAATTTAATTCCTCATCCAAAGAGTACCCATGTTGCATACTTTTGATGGACCCTGCTACACAAAAAATGAGGAATACGTAAAAAATTATGATTGCAATCACGTTTTTCATGTATTTCTCAGTTTTCATGTAGCAGGATCCATAGAAAATATGCAACATGGGTACTCCTTGGATGAGGAATCAAATTATGCATCCAACGAGTGTTTCCGCTCGAAATTTGTGTAAATCTGTAGGGATATAAGTTGAAAATACGATTTGAAAAAATAGTTTTTTACTTTTTCCCTTTAAAATGTGATGATGTTATCTAATCTTATTTTATTATTTCCTCTATTATTTTATAATTTCCTTAGGAGGCCCATTTTAGACCTAAAAAATCCCTAATGATCTACGCCTACTCACTAAGTATAGAACAAATAGACAAAGAGGGAGAGTGGGGTATTGGATGACTAAGCATCTTAACCTCTTTCAATTCACAATAAATCTAGCCCAACTCATTCTAAATTTGTTGAAAGCGTTGTTGATGTTTAACCTATATATCTGTTGATGCCAATATTTGTGTTCCAAGCTAATTAATTCAAACTTGCATGTGATGAATGGAATATTGGATGTCATCAAGTTCAATTTGGATGCCAAGTGGAAACTTTGGCATGTCTGATGATGTTGGGTGCACTAGAAAATAACCAAAGAAGGAATTTGAAAGCCACAGAAAACTGCATTGATAGGATAAAAAAATCCCTCAAATACCATAACAAAAGACATTAAGGGAATTTTGAGGTCTAAAATGGGCCTCCTAAGAAAAATGTCCAACCAAAATAAACTTTATAAGAACCAATAGGATTCAAGATGATGATGTCAACCATGGGGGATGATTCACCATTTCTGGAGTAAAAAAGTAGAAATATTAAAAAATAATAAAATAATAAAACTACTTTTCCAACTCGTATTTTCAACTTATCTCCTTAATGTTTTACTCAAATTTCGAGCGGGAGTACATGTTGGATGAAAATATTAATTCCTCATCCAAGGAGTACCCATGTTGCATGCATTTAATGGCAGAAGTGTCCTCAGACACGTAATTTTATTAATAAAAAAAAAAAAATTACATACTGATTTTGCAAGAGTTTACACCCAAACAACCAAACACTCTTGCAATGAGCTATTTATAAGCTCAATGTCCTAGCTACCTCTAATTATGGATCACTTATGTAATAACAAGTGTCCACTTACAATAAAAGCTATTCAAACAATCTTACTAACAATTCTCCTAAAATAGAGCCTAAGATACAACACATTTGTAGAGTCATATCTTTTACAAAAATATACTAATTCTAAATGTCTCCATTAAATAATTAAATATTCTAGATTAATAATTATTAATTCAATATCTTAAATTAAAAATTATTTTATTCTAACTTAACAACCTATGATAATATCTATTTTTGGATCATCTAA
The DNA here is from genome assembly GCA_031772625.1 of Pinus tabuliformis. Classification (NCBI taxonomy): domain Eukaryota; kingdom Viridiplantae; phylum Streptophyta; class Pinopsida; order Pinales; family Pinaceae; genus Pinus; species Pinus tabuliformis. The sequence continues at coordinate 163,897,877 of CM062819.1, forward strand.
CATTCCCCCTATGATCCAAAGATTCATTACAACAGATACCAGGTTCATCTGTGAACTTAGTAAATTTTATTCTACTAAGCGGTTTCATGAAAATGTCGAAGATCTGATCTTCTGAAGGACAATAAATTGGCTTGAGGACATCTTTGGCAATGAGAGATCTGATATGATGATACTTGGTGTCCACATGCTTTGTCTTTGAATTAAAAACTGGGTTCTTGGCAAGTTTGATAACTGACTGGCTATCAATGAATAATGATGTAGCTTCTACCTGAGAAATTCCCAAGTCCTGCAAAATTCTGCACAACCACACAATTTCACATGCTGCTTCCCATGCTGAAATGTACTCTGCTTCTACTAAAGAAGTGGTCACTGTGGCTTGTTTCTTACAACTCCAAGACACTGCTGCTAACCCCATGTTCATTAAATAACTTGATGTTGATGCTCGATCATCAATACTTCCAGCAAAGTTAGAATCTGAATATCCACCAAGTACAAAGTTTTTAGTCTTTGTGTAAAGAAGACCAAAATCTTTTGTTCCTTGGATATATCGAAGAACTCTTTTGCCTGCATTCCAGTGGCTGTCTCATGGTTCCTGCATAAAACGTGAAAGAATATTGACTGCATAAGATAGATTAGGATGAGTGTTTGTTAAATAAATCAAGTTGCTAATCAATTGTCTGTAAGTAGTGCTGTCCACCTTCCCCCCCCCCCCCCCCCCCCCCCCCTTCAAATTTGGAAAGTTTCAAGTTTTGCTCCATGGGGGTAAGAACGGGCTTGCAATCCTGCATTCCAAATTGCTGGAGAACCTCTGCAACATACTTACTCTGAGAAATGAAAATATGATGTGGATGTTGGAAGACTTCAACTCCAAGATAATAGTGAAGTAACCCCAAATATATCATCTTAAAACCTGCATGTAACTCCTTTCTCACCTGGGCAATATAATCATTGTTGTTTCCATTAATGATCAAATCATCTACATACATAACAAGAATCACCAGATATTTTCCCTGTTGTCGCACATACAAAGTATCATCAAATTCACTTCGGTGAAAGCCAACTTTCCTAAGGTATTCATCCATTTTTTCATACCAAGCTCAGGGAGCTTGTTTTAACCCATATAAAGCCTTGATCAATTTGCAGACTTTATGTTCTTGTCCTTCAATTTCAAAACCTGGTGGTTGTGTCATAAAGCACTTTTCACATCCATTTGATGAACTTTCCATCCTTTCTGAGTGGCCAATGCAAGTGTTAATCGAATGGTGTTCCATTTAGTTGTAGGAGAAAAAGTTTCCTCATAATCAATGCCTTCCTAGTGCGCAAAACCTTTAGCAACAAGTCTTGCTTTATACTTTTCAAGTTCTCCCTTTTGGTTATACTTAATTCTGTAAACCCATTTGCATCCTATGGATTTAACATTTTGAGGAAAATCAACAAGTTTCCAAGTGTTGTTATCAATTACTGCTTGATATTCTTCAACCATAGCCTGTTTCCATTCTTTATGTTTTACTGCTTCGTTGTATGCGGAAGGTTTAGTAAAATCATGTGTTATCAATGCAAAATTGCCTTCACTTCTGTGTGACTTCCTTGTTCCTATTTTATTCTGCTCATCAGGCTTTACATCTTTCAAAAGTTGAACTACCCATTTTGGTAGTTGATGCTCACTTGTTTGAGATTCTGAAAAGTCACCATCATTGTAAAGTGGATTAATATAAACTGACATTCGTCGATCAGTTGAAGACTCTGGAGGTGGAGAATCACTATCTAAAGAACTATTGCTGCTTGAAGATGCGGATGAACTGCTAGAAGATCCTGATGGTGTTGTTGAAGTAGATGGACTGGAGGAATCATCTTCAGATGAAGGAAAATCAAGTTCATACCAATTTGGTGAATTTGGTTGACTTTGAATATTTCATTTTCTTTGACTGCCTTTAATTTCTAACTTTTGAAGAAGACTTTCGATTTCTTCAGCACTCTTACTCTCTGTTTCATCAAAAATTACATCCCTACTCACAATAAAGTTTCCATTGGTCAAAAGATGGTACCCTTTCTTCTCATCAGAACAGCCAATCATTATGCATTTCAAACTTCTTGAGTCAAGCTTAGTTCTTTTTTATTTCGGAACTAAGGCATAACATACTGATCCAAGAACTATAAGATGTTTAACTCGAGATTTGAAACCAAACCAAGCTTCATAAGGTGTGATTCCATCTAAAGAAGCAGTTCGAGGTCTATTTCTTAAGTAGACAGATGTATGAATTGCTTCTGTCCAATATGTTGGACTTAACTTTTTAAAAGTTAACATAGATCTCGCCATTCCTAACAAGGTGTGATTCATTCTTTCTATACTCCATTTTGCTGTGGAGTGTAAACATTTGTAAGATGTCTTTTTATGCCATTTTCACTGCAGCAAGTTTTGAATTCATTTGAAGTGAATTCTCCCCCATTATCTGTCCTGAGAGTGCCTATCTTTTCTTTGAATTCATTTTCAACAAGTTGGCAAAAAATTTTAAACTTTTCAAATGCTTCTAACTTGTGCTTCAATAAATAAACCCAAGTCATTCTGCTGAAATCATCAATGAATAGTAAGAAATATTTGCAACCACCAAATGAAGCTTGTAGTGGTCAAGAAACATCACTGTGAACTAGTTGCAACAGCATGTTTGCACGCCATGAACTTTTTGGAAAACTTTCTCGACTTTGTTTTCCATAAATGCAAGCTTCACATTTTGCATTTTCCTTTTTGAAAGTTGGTAGTCCCTTAACCATCCCTTATTTCTGCAATTGAGAAAAACTCTCAAAATTTAAATGTCCATATCTTACATGCCATAATCTTATAGGTGAAATTCATGTAGTCATTGCCCCTGAAAATCAAAATGCATTGGAATAATTGTCCCTTTCATCCTTAACAATTTTCCATCTTCATAACCTGCCCTCATAGTTTTCAAGCTATGTTTGACTGAATTAATCTTAACTAGGCCATCTTCCATAATTGTCTGATGTCCTGCTTGTCGAATCATGACTAAAGATAACAAATTTTTCGTAAAGGTTGGTACATACCATACATTTGAAATCATTTTCTCTCCAATGCCAGGGAAATAAACTTTAACTGCACCTTTTCCATAAGGAGTATGTTTGGTATCATCAGCAAGAAAAATGGAATTAAGTTGGCAATCTTGAAAATTCCAAAAAAAATCACATCGACATGTCATGTGCTGAGTTGCTCCTGAATCCAAGATCTAAGCATCTTCATAATCACTTCTAAGATGAGAGGAAAGGTGTAATGTTAGGGAAGAAGTAAAAACATATTCTAAGTTATCATCATCTTGATCATTTGCAAATTGTGCTGAGTGCTGATGGAACTTGGGAAACTTTATTAAGAGAGGTTTGACAATCTTCAGCATAATTTCCAACTTTGTTACATCTTCGACACACAATTTGACTTAAGGTTCTTCCTCTTCCTGAAGATTGTCCTCTGCCTCTACTTTGACTTCTATTTTGAGGTTGTCCTCTACCTTGATTATTATTTCCTTGTCCTTGAAAATAGCCTCTTCCTTGATTGTTTCCTCTGCCTTGAAAATTACTCCTGCCTAAACTGTTGCCTCTATTAAAGTTCTTTCGTCTACTTTGGCTCGACCTCTACTTTGTACATTATGTGTTGCTTGATTCTGGTTGAAATTCCCTCTGCCTCTGCTTCTAGAACTGTCAGTCGATGATTTACTAGTGCTGGCCTCTGCGAAAAAGACATCTTCACAAAATGTCTTTTTCTTCCCAAAGGTTTTATCATGTTGGGTCAACATTTCACAAAGCTCATCAAACTTTAGCTTCTCTAGCTTTCCAGTTAATTTTAGAGTCCCCAAAAAATGTGTGTATGAAGAAGGAAGTCCATCAATTAAAATTGTGACCATAACACTATCATCTACTGCTAGAAAACCATCATTAATGATTTCGTGCCTAATATTCTTAAGTTTGGAGATATATTCAAGAACATCACCTCCTTCAGTCAACTTTTGTTGCAATAATTTTAATTGTAGATCAACTTTCTTTGATTCAGGTTGAGTATCAAAGAATTCTTTAAAAGTTCTCAACACAAACCAAGCATCTGTAGCATTTGCTATATGGACATACATTTCATCATTGACATAATATTTAATGAGAGCTAATGCTTTGGCATTTTTAACTTCCCATTTTGCTAGTGCAGTTGCATCTATGGGTTTATTATCACCAACACATATACCCTACCATAATTCATTATAAATGAGAGTGCTTTCGATGAGACATTGCCATGTTTTATAAGATTTGTACCCTCAAGTTTTTCAGAATCAGAAAACAAATTAATCAACTTTGACATTGTAGTGTTGAAGCTTCGCACCAAGAATCAGGCTCAGAAAAAAATATCAAGATGGGCAACACAACACGCAACACACTACACAAAAAACGATCTATCAGGACTTGGCCTTGACCCTCGTATAGTCATTGAAAATAGGAGAAAAATGACTGAGCTTTGCACTTGGCTCTAGTCAATTTCTCAAATATTTACAAGGTAACTTTCAAAATTTGACTTTTACAATGATGCTCTTGCAAAACCTGGTAAAAAAAATGTTCCTCCCCCATCAAAGTAAAATTTCTTTGAGTTACAATGTCACACTTATCTCTCCATATATAAAAATAATTACAAATAAAATCACCTTATTACTCCAAAAAAATTACTGCCCTAAGCATTTACAAATAATAATTCCCAAAATACAAAAAAAATAATCACTCTCGAACATCAACATTCCTTGAAAGAATTACACATGGCTGGAGCGAACTTAAAAGAATTGCCCAGCTGGATTGGGAATCTATACAATTTAGAAGCTTTGGCAATCGGTGGCTATTCGTTGGAAGTGCTTCCTCCTTTTTGTTTTCTGACTTACCTCAAGAACTTGAAAATTTTGCTTCGCAGGGAACTGACTAGATTGCAGTACTTGCCTGGTCAGTTTTTACTTGAAGAACCTCTGTGGGAGGGTGTTCTATCCCATGTATGTTTTCCCAAACCTTCAGAGCCTACCTTTTCATGTCTGTACTTTCTCAGTGGTCTTTCAACATCTCAGATTCTATGGATCTGGTAAATGCCCCTGACCCCGATAAAAGTGGATGTTGACCCATCACGCATCTATATGAAACACCTCGAAAGCCTCTGTATGAAACTCAACATGCGTTTGAAGTGTACTTCTGACCTCCAAGCAAGTATTTCGACCTTGGAGTATTGATCTGGATTTTGTTCTAAATAAAAGTGATTCGTTAAGAAGTGTGGGAGCTAGGGCTATGCAATAAACCTTCAGTGCAACTTAGAAGATTTGGCTTGTTTCTCCAATTTCATTTTCTATTGGAAGCAGCTGACTGTTGTTGAGCTTTCATCCATAACCCTCATCGCTATGGTGACCAATTTCCGGAAACTTGGCCGGCCCACAGGCCATCGAATGGCCATGCTAAGGACCATGGTTTCCCAGTTGATTAAGCATGATTGGATTGAAACCACTGTTGCCAAGGCAAAAGAGGTAAGATGATTGGTAGATAGAATGGTCCAGCTTGGGAACGAGGGCACTGAATTAGCTAAGAGACGCGCAGGTTCTTTTGTTCGAGGAGATGATATTGTTTATAAACTTTTTACTGAATTTTCTTACCGTTTTGGCATTTTCTTGGGAAAACTAGCGTGGAGATGATGGGGTGTGAATAGCAGTAAAAGAAATCTTATAATAATACACAAATTGATTTGCAGATTAAAAATCTAAAATCAATAAGATTTTATTTTTATTTTTATTTTTGAACACAAAACTGGACAATTTCCATACCAATCATTTGTTGATCAATTCAATGGAGTTTTCCAAAAAATTGTAGAGCTAGAATCTCCTCCTCACATCCACTACAACATTATTGGAGCTCTGATACCACAATAATGGCAGAAGTGTCCTCAGACACGTAATTTTATTAATCAGAAAAAAACAATTACATATTGATTTTGCAAGAGTTTACACCCGAACAACCAAACACTCTTGCAATGAGCTATTTATAAGCTCAATGTCCTAACTACCTCTAATTATGGATCACTTATGCAATAACAAGTGTCCACTTACAATAAAAGCTATTCAAACAATCTTACTAACAATTCTCCTAAAATAGAGCCTAAGATACGACACATTTGTAGAGTCATATCTTTTACAACAATATACTAATTCTAAATGTCTCCATTAAATAATTAAATATTCTAGATTAATAATTATTAATTTAATATCTTAAATTAATAATTATTTTATTCTAACTTAATAACCTATGATAATATTTATTTTTGGATCATCTAACAGCATTCGATAGATCCTGCTACATGAAAAATGAGAAATACATGAAAAAAAATTATTGCAATCACGTTTTTCATGTATTTCTCATTTTTTGTGTAGCAAGGTCCATCAAAAGCATGCAACATGGGTACTCCTTGGATGAGGAATCAAATTCTCGATCCAACGTGTGTTGCCAATCAAAATTCGAGTAAACCATGGGTAGATAAGTCGAAAATACGGGTTGAAAAAATAGTTTTTTCTTTTCTTCCTCTAAAATTTAATGATGTAATCTAATATTATATTATTATTTCGACTGTTATTTTATAATTTCCTTAGGAGACCCATTTTAGACCTGAAAACTCCCCTAATGATGAACACATACAAATCTTTGACATGACAAAGCCCAAAATCTTTTATATAATTCAAATATGAATATACCTATACCAAAGAGATTCACTAACCTATTTATATAGTTTTATAGTATTGTCTTCTCTTCTTTTGTCCTAATAATAGATAATATATTACTATTAAAAATGTAATATTAATTTTTAATATATAATATAAGTGAATGGAAAAATTGGTTTTATCATAATAATAAATCACATATTACTCATTCAAAATGTAATTACGCCATAAGACGTTCCCTCTGGGAAGATCTCCCCCAACTTTCACTCTGCACTCTTCTGCACGATTAGATCCAATGTTAGACAATTGGAATTTCTTCCACTGTTAGATCTGATTGCTTAAATTGTCAGTTGAATCTTGATTTGTGCAGCCATTCAACTTGTTAATATTTATTGTAACCCATGAACATATTACAAGTACTTTGCTTGTAAGGAATTCATCCCTTACAGTTGTTAAATTTATTCAATGAGCCTCTCGACTCAACCCTTCTCCAACTTCTGAAGATTCAGAAGGAAAACCCTATTTGCAGGCACTGTCTATGGGGCAATTGTTTCAAATATCTAGTAACCTTTGTCGAGTCTATGTAACATAAATGGGAAGTTAAAGTTGGAGAGAGAGGTGGAATTTATTTTCTTCATTCTTTTGTAATTTAATTTGACATCATAGAATAAGGCCTCTATTGAGCGAGTTCCGCAGTTAGAAACCTAAGTTCATTGTGTATCAATAGATTATTTGTTTAGTATGTGCTCCATTTGAGAAGATGAATCGTAAATTGGCTAACAAGAATTGTTCCTCTTGTCAACATCTTAACTTTACCTGGTGATATTTTTGTTAGTGTTGTGCATATTTGATGCCTAGAGAGTCATATTGTATTGCTCACCCTTCATTTGCATTTGACTTATCAAATAATCAATCAAGCAAACATCGTTTGCATTGTATTGATCCCCTTACCTTGGATTCAATTTTGATGGATAATGTATTTATGGTCCTCTTTCTCATGTTTAGTCTCTTTTTTAATTTTAGGGCACATTTGGTGCCGGAGTGACACCACCACAATGACAATAGAATGGGTGATGACATAACACAACTGCAATTTGGAAAAGATGAAACGTGTCCAAGCCAAATTGGAGAAAGTATTGGGGAGCGACTGAATGGTGGAAGAAAGTAACGCATATCATCTTCCTTATCTCCATGTTGTGGTAAAATAAATGCTCTAATTCCACCTAATGACTCATTTCCTTATCCCTCACAGAGCCAATAATCATTGTGACGTTGTAGGATTCATGATACCGAAGCTCTTAAATGATAGTTAACGTGTGGGAAATCGAAAGGGACCCTTCAATCTTGAAGGAACCCTTGAAATTTATTTTGGAGATATTTCTTGATTAGGAGATGATTAGTGTTGATTAAAGGGGACAAATCTTCAAGTTAATTCCATTCGATGTGGGAAGGAGAATGTGTGTGGGGCTTCCTTTGGCCAGTCAGTTGATCCAATTATTGTTGGCATCCCTCCTCCATCCATTTGACTAGGCATTTTTGCGAGGCATGAGTGCTGACAAAATGGACATGGGGGAAAGGTTTGGAGTCACACTAACAAAGGAAATGCCATTGGAAGTGAGTCAACACCACTCCTACCTATGAATTTGCATCATCTACTTCATCAACATAGCTTCTATCATTTTGATAACTTTAATTGTATGTGGTAATGAGCTACTACATCTATTCGATTCATTTTTCTATGATGATAATGATGACTATGTAGTAATGAAATTTGTCATAGATGTGTGTGGAATTTATTTAAAAATTTGAGAAGAGATGAGAATGGGTTTATGAAAAAATAAATTATTTCAATGGATATTTCAAGATTGATATTATTTTATTTATATGCAGATAATTTTTACATTTAAATTAAATTTGAATTTGACGTTGTTGCATTCAAACATCATGGACAATAGTAGTTGAAAAGACAAAAATATATAATAATAAAACTAGCCATTGCACCACATGTTGCAAAGGAAACTCATATTAAAGGAATAATCTTAAACATGGAAGAAATACCAGTTGTTATATAGAGACATATACGCTGTATATGTTCTTACTTAAACTATTCTAGTAACTTTATCAAGAGGACACATATTAATTTTAAATATATGAAATATTTAGTTCAACTTTTAGGAATTTTTTTATTAAGAATAACAAAACACATTTAAATAAAATGTATATTTTAGTAATGATAATAGTTACAAAACTAATTGTATGTTTATGTTTCATTTAATTAAATAAAAAAAATTATTTATGAAATAATAAAATATAAACTAACTATCAATTATCATATCATATATGAATTTGTAACAATAACTTGCTTGTGAGGATTAAATGGTTTACTTTTGTCCTTTTTCATCATAATTTAGAGGAACCATTTTTAACAAGATAGCAATTTGTAATTATTTCAGATATATTTTAGAATGTAATTGGGACAACAAGAATTTGATTAATTTATAAAATATTTCTAATCAATGTAATATATTAAATTCATGAAATTTAAAATCTAAAGTTTGAACTTTGAAGTACTTTACATTTGATAATTGAATCTATGCAAATATGAAATTTACAACAAATTGTTTATTTGTCATGGGTCATGTCTTCCTTTTAAACAATGATCTATAACACATTAAACAAATAAGCTTAACCATGTAGAAATATGAGTTGTTAAATAGAGACATCTAAGTCATATATGTTCTTACTCGAACCATTTTAGCAACTTTATCAACATGACACATATTAATTTTAGATTTATTAAATATTTAGTTCAACATTTAGGAATTTAGGAATTTTTTTATTAAGAATAACGAAACACATTTAAATAAAATGTATATTTTAGTAAAGATAACAGTTACAAAAGTAATTGTATGTTTATGTTTTGTTTAATTAATTAGAAAAGAAATAATAAAATATGAAAAAAAAATATCAATTATCATATCATATATGAATTTACTTGTAAGGATTAAATGGTTCATTTTTTCCTTTTTCATATGATAAGAAAAATGTGATACTCTTTTGTAATTTATTCTAAAAATGTGATGGCAAATGTGCCCTGAATATATTTTTTACTATATGCACCACTCCATATATGTAGGCTCGTCAAACCATAACCGAGAGGTTGTGGAGTCTTGGAAAACATCCATAGATTTCATTAACCCCTTCTTGTGGCAATGGTGTGAGCACCAAGCAATATGAAGAATTGTCATTATGATTTTCCCAAAATTTTGAAATGACAGGTTTGAATTGTCATTATGAGTTGTCCAAACACTAAAATGATAGGTTTGAATGTGAAACTTGCATATCTATGATTTTTAGGATTGAAATTTATCACCTTAATTTTTATGGATAATTGTCATCATTCCACACCCGAAGGTTTCTTTATAATTTTTAATGCTTCTTTTTTCTTGGTTTAAAGCCCTGCATGACTTTAATCATAAAACTATTTTTTTTTTCTTGTCTGTGTCCCCACTACACTGTATGTATAGGAAGCCATGGTTTCATATAGGAGCATTTAGATCTAATAAGAAAAATTTTGTGTGGAGGATCATTTAGATTTGATAATAAAAGTGTTGCATATAAAAGCATTTAGATCTAATAAGAAAATTGTGATACTCAGTTATAATTTTCTCTACAAATGTGATGACAAGTGTGCCTTGAATATATTTTTCACACTCCATATATTTTTTACTATCTACAAAAAGAACAAAAGTGACCACCTTCATAACATCAATTCCTTTTAAGACACTCAAAAATACAATGAAAACATAGTAGATTAAACAAAGTTTAATAGGCCAGGAACCCAAAAAGAAAAAAGTATACTGAGTGAGTATGAAATCAAATCAACACAAATTTCTTAACGGCATCCATATAAAATTGTCATCAATATGGAAGTAGGATTTGTAAAAAATCTAGGTTTGTTATAGTACAATCGTAAGATTCTTCAGGTTGGAAAGAAGAGTACCTAAAGAAAAGATAACATAAAATAACATATTCTCAAGAGAAAAAAGCTTATGCATGAATAACACATAATCTATCAATTCAGTCTGAACTCTCATTACATAGAATTGGAAACAAGGAGATAGAAGGACATAAATCAAGAAAATTATATGCTTCCCTTCCAAGCAAGGAGAATTTGATGATGAAGTGCATGTGATGGTGTGATGTATTGCATATCAAGAAGGACAAAAATTAATAAAGGATGAAGATTTGAATAATTTATATAACACGTTGAGTTTGGCCTCTAAGAAAGTAGTTATATGAAAAATGTTTTACAACTTTAGAAGATGAGGATTAATAGTAAAAAAGGAAAAAAAACAATAAAACCCAAAGATCTAAATGGTCTAAAGCTTACATAGCTTGTTCAAATTTTCCTCTAATCATGTGAGCAACTTTATGAAAAATGTTTTAGAACTGAGTATTTACAACACATAGAATAAGCTGATACAACCCTAAGGAGTTTTTTTACAAATTTTATAACCTTTCCCTCCATCTAATAGATATCGAAGAGCCTTTTGAAGAAAGAGTCTATTCTAGTCTATAACTTGATCCACAATAAGAGAAAAAGGTTATGGATTTCACAAGCTAAAATAAATGGTTTTTTCAATGGCAGAATGAAATATTGATATTCTTAGTTGAAATGGATCCTATTAGCTACATGCTGGCCAGAGACACTAGAAAAGTCAAATAGATATCTATTATGGTATCGAGATTGGTTACAGACCCTCCAACATCCCCATCTTATACAACAATGTCTAACAACAACCACTCAAGTTGCTCTCCAATTTTTGAAACCCCCACCCATGCTGGGGAGATCACAATGTAAAATCAAATGTTCTAATGGATTTTTTAAAGGGTTCATATACATAACAAACAACGAGAAAGTCAATATTGAGATATAATAACTGATTTTTGAATCATTGTGACAAACAAACATCACATTAGCTCATAGAATATATCCAATGTTGTAATGGTCTGAGATGATGGCTGATTTTTGAATCATGATAACTAGGTGTCAACGAGAACTAGGTTGTAGCCACAAGAAAACATCACATGAGCTCATAGAATAAACCCAATGCTACAATGGACCCCCATACATAGTGTTGTACCTCATAGGTATTTTAGTGCACGTAGAACACCACCCTAAAAATTATATATTCTTGATAAATTAACAATAACCTAGGATGTCTAGAGTGGATACTAAGGTGGGTGGTACAAGAATTGAGGATGCTTTTTAAAGGGTAAGTGAATTTAGATACTCTTTTTTATATAACTCACAATGCTGCTATTGTTAGGCTTAAATTACTAGTAAGGTAAGAAGATAGGTGAAATTTTGTTATAGAAGCAAGGACCCAAAATATGTAATTCATTTACATCTATTAAAACTGAGCATATTGAACATGTTTCTCAAGGTAGTCCATCGATTCCAAGTTACATGATTTCTACTGAGTCGTAAAAAGAAAATATTTAAGGTGATTCTTGAAGGTCGAGTCTGGATGTTTAGGAGAAGGGAACTCCTATAATAAGGAGACATTCTCTTCCAGCAACTGTCAATGGGAAACCCAATTCTTTATGACCAAAGGCTCGGAGATTGTTGCCACAAGTTCAATCAACCAGGGGTCACATAAAAATTGATCGATCGCTTGGACTTGTTAGGAAGTCAATTCTCTCATCATTTGTATATTTATATTTGTTCATCTTTCTTTGGAGAAATTTCTTTAAATGATAAAATTTTGCCTTTTTTATTTCATAAAAGGAAATCTTTGTTTAGGTTGTTTGGCAAAGGTGATCGACATTTGAGCTTCTCTTGATATTTTGTGCATTTGGAGTGTCTTCTCACTTTGTAATGAATCTTTGGAGATACATTTTATATATTATGAATTTGTATTAAGTGTTTTGGACTTGGTGTTCACTCTAAATATCTTGTAACCCTAAAATGCACCAAATTATGTTGTATATACAAAGAATATACCATGTTGCATATTTGTGACATGACTGCTAGCATACATTTTTATGGGTTCGCATGGGACTATTGATTCATTGACTATAACCTGTTAGATTGCATATTTTTTAGCTTCGAAATGTTTTGAGAAGGGTTTGGATATTATGCATGCTTTGAGCTAATATCTATTTAATTTTATAATATATAATAATATGGGTTTTGACTTTAAAGCAAATGACTTGTAGTTGAGAAATCACAACCAATTTTTTCTTGGAAGGAAACACAAGCAATGTTCTCAAGAAGAAGTGTACTTGATGCTATTCTTGGGCTCAATTTCTAGATGGGAGATATATGCAGATTTATTCAAGGGTAGATCTTAATTCACATAGAAATTCAAAATTTGTTTACAAAATTTTACAGTCCTTTGTAGGCACTTGTTTCAAACAATAACAAATTTTCTTTGTACTAATTAAGGTTTTCTATAGCAGGAAGAAGTGATCAAGAAGAAATATGGAGGAATGGTACCAAAACAACCTCTAATTTCAATGGAAGCAGATCACGATCTATTTCTTTATTTTAGAGGAATTCATGTTAGCATAATAAGACACGGTCTTTAACTTCAACTTAGGCCTCATGATTTATAATGCTCAAGGAAGTAGTATTGCAGTAAGATTTCATTGTAGTATGGTTGATGGATGTCATAAAATAATTTGGACTTGCCAATGACTAAATTATCATGGGACCACAAAGGTAACTATGTACAATTTCCACATGCATGTTTTTTGTTCATCCAGTTTTTTTTGTCAAATTTATGCCTATTTTTCTTGTCTAAAATGAAAAATTCACAATAAATATTTCAAATTTTTACCATTCAGATAGATGAGTAGGTTATATAAATTTTGGTTCCATTATTTTAAAACCAAAGTGAGGTGTGGTCTTTTGATGTGTCGTGCTTATAGACCACACTTGCTTGATTTTAAAGATAAAATCATTTAAATTTTGTTGAATGGTCTCTATATTATGTTCAACTCCATGACATGGGTTAGATTTACGTAAGAAGACTGTTGGATTAAAACAAGAACATCGCAAAAACCAAGTAGATCAGAGGTAAAGAGAAATGTTATATTTTGAATAGTTTCAAGGATCATGAAGGAAATAATATAGAGGTGAGTGAACATTTAAAAGAGAAACACATGTGATTCCCTCAAGAAGATGTGTAGTTGATGTTATTCTTGGGTTCAATTTCCAGATTGGAGATATGTGCATTTGTAGTCAAGGGTAGATTTTAATACACATAGAAATTCAAAATTGTTATAGTCCTTTGTAGACACGTGTTTAAACTATAAAAATTTGCTTTGTATTGATAAGGTTTTCTACAACAATAGAAAGTGATGAAGAAGAAATATGGAGGAATTGTACCAAAATGGCCTTTGATTTCAAAGGTAGAAAATCACACTCTATTTCTTTATTTATGAGGCATTCATGTTCGCATAATGAGACAAGGTCTTTAACTTCAACATAGGCTTCATAATTTCTAAAGCTCAAAGAAGTAGTATTGCTAAGATTTTATTGTAGCATGGCCCTTGCCTTTTGCTGATACTTTTTCTTCTTACAACAATTGTCAAAAAAACATTAATTAATGTGATATACTATTTCCTTACGATATTTATTTTGCAACATCAGATACAATTGTTAATATTAATTTCTAATATATAATATAAGTGAATATAAAAACTTGTAATATAGTTCTTTTATCTGAATCATATATTACACATTCAAAATCTTTTAATATATACTGATTCCAAAACCTATAACACCATAAAAACCTTGAAGATCAAAATGTCTTAACCCTTTAATTAGATTGCATATTGATAACTTAAACGTTAATCAAACTACTAAGCCTAATATAATCATGTATGGTGTAAGCACATATGCCATACAACGTAAAACTCCTCTCTATTGTGATGTGTGTTGATACATCGTAGACATGCATCCATTCCCATAATTCCTTCGATTCATCTACAAATGGTTGTAGGCAAACATCCATATTCTTCACTTGTCTTCTATCAAGGACTATGAGAGCCAACATAAGATGTTCATTCTTCATGGACAACCATGGGGGGTATTATTATTGATCACTACTATAGGCCAAATAGAATAGTTAGTGTTTTAGAGGGAATATGGTTTGACGCCATCCATGGCTATTCTGATTCATAGACTTCATACTTCATCCTTGAATTTTTTAGGACATGTTTCCTCTATATGCTTCATTGCCACTGAATCTATTGAGATTTTCATAACTCCTGCCTCACTTTTGTGTGAGGAATGTCATCCCTGCAACGTAGCTAATCCTTTGCAACAAAAGAGTCTTTGAATCCTTGTGATTATATGCATGTGCCTCAATATCTTATGAGGAGGACCATGTGATTACCGCATTTTTTGAATTACGGTACTAATTATTCCCACATTTTGGACATATCTCTTTGTCTGCATATTCTCCTCTATATGGAATACAATCATTCAGACATGCATGATATGATATCTACTCAAAAACAAACATTTTCAATAATTACTTTTCCTCTTCCTAGCTACCCATCAAGACATTATCACTCGGAAGGATCTTATCTTTGAATATCCTGCAGTTCACGGGGAATATAGTGGTACAATGTCATTTTTTAACATTCATAAAATAGACCATTTTTAAATTTGTTTGTGCGATAAAATATAAGGAACTTGATCGATCATACAAGTCAATTGACTCAATATTACCGATAATCATGCATTCAACATGCCAAACTTTTCTTTCAAGTTGTACACTAACATCGTTGTCCCCAACTTAATAGAATTTGACTTGTCACCAGGTCCAAAGAGAGGGGTGGTGGAAGCAGATACTAGGCTTTCGAATAAGGTATCAGTGATATGAGCATCATCCCCTAGCTCGTTGTTCTGGAATGCATCTAAAAAAATTACCTCCATGGAAGTAGTATCCCGTAAGTAATCATCCATACTAGCCTCCATTTGATTGCCTCCTATATTGGCAACTTGTGATGAAGAACTACTATTTTTGTATTCATTCCTAATCGATGAATTTGGACGTAGTGAATTGGGAATTGAATAGGTGGTTGATTCAACCATTCTTTGTATGATTCATCTCTGATTCTTTCCCTTAATTTAGTCTTCTCTCAAGTTGACATTATGGTGGGTTGCTCAGGAAGACAGTAGGTGGGTTTCTCATCACCATTAGAATCATAATTTCAAAAAATATTGAATGTCATTAGTACAATATCAATGATATTAGTAAGCACATTAATGGAATTGGCTTGTTGAAATTACATTGTACCAAACAATTATTACCATCGTTGATCTAGGATTGTGGCTAGAAGATGTCATGTTCCAATTGGTAGGGTTGAGGTTGTCCATTTTCATCTACCAATTGCTTACGATATGTTTCTCCTTTAAGAGCTTCTAACGTTATTGAAAATATGGAGTAATATTTTATGCATCTGAACTTGATTATGAATTAGGTTCCTGCAAATTTGGATACATTTTTATTCAAATTGACATGGATAAAAAAAATAAAATTAGAGAATCGAAATATAAATAAAATTTGAACTTATTGGAGATGGAAATTGAGAACTCTGTGAAGGACTTTGATAAAAAATATGGAACAATATGGAATTTGAATTGGTCATTTGCGGATATTATTGATTTTTTGTCCTTGCATTTGAGAAAAATCAAAAATAAAAATTTGTGTGCATATCCAAAATTAATCTTGACAACCGTATAACCACAATCTAAATTTCAATATAGTTTTCAAACCATTTTTCAACAATAAGGCGACTTTAAGCGGAAAATGTATATTATGAACTGTTGTAATTCATGTGGATGCATTCTAAAGGAAAATTTGAGATTAATATGTCATTTTATGTGAAATTAAAATTTTAGATAGCTTTTAAACCAAACCGATGCACTTCTTAGAACACAACGCATCGATGCATTTAAAACATTAACAACACTGGGGCGTTCAAATAATACCTGCACTGTTTTCCAGCATTTCAAAAAAAAATATGTATCATATCCGTGTTCTTATACAAAAGGAACCGATGTGTTTTGAAAAAAACAACACCGCTACACACCTGTTTCCCGATTTTAAAAAATAAAATTGAATTCAATCAACTCATTAATCTTATAGAAATTAGAGAACTGATGCTTCTAAATAGAAACTACATTGTTGCGTTAAAAAATTAGTCGCACCATTTTGAGATTTCGAAATTAAAATAATAATAATAATAAATAAATAAATAAATAAATTGTATCATGTCGATGTGTCGAAAAACTTTGTCGCCTCGGCAATGTCGGTGCACTTTTTGTATTAATGCATTGGTGCTCTTGACTATCAAACACACCGGTGTGGAGAAATTGAAAAAAAAATGTGATTTTTTTTCTTTTTTTAAAATTAAAAAATGAGCAGCGATTAATTTTTCGAAGTCTAATTTCATAAACTATTTTAAATAGTAAAACTTTATTCACCATTTCATTATTTTACCCAAAATTTCAAGTGAGTGATTTGCAAAAGAGGCATACTAGGAGCACTGTGCAACAACAGAATACTTTGGAGTAGCAGAACCATTCGAAAGATCGGAAGTTGAAAGGTATGATAATTCAGTCAAAAACCTGCATTCTAAATTTTTTAATTTTATTTTTTATTTTACTAATAAAAATTACAATTTTTGTTAGGGTTTAATTAAAAAAGAGATAATTTACAAGAGAGACATGCTGAGAGCAATGTGGAGCTGAAAATTATTTTGGATCCACCAAAAGGTTGGAAGTTGAAAAGTATGGTGATTCACTCAAAACCCTAGATAACAAAAATATTAAATTTTACTTTTAAAATGTTTTATAATTTCTCTTAGATTTATTGGCAATTCAAAAAAATAATTAAAAACCCTGTATAATTTAAAATTTACTATAGATTTTACTAGTAAATTTTTTTACGATATTCTTTCGTATTTAAATTTAATTAAAGTTTAGACAAAAAATTTAAAAAAATCAATATTTACCTTAAAACCCTGCTTATTCCCGCAAAATTTCACCCTAGGGTTTAACTTCCTCTATCACTTCACAAATAGTTTTTTTTGATTTAGGGATTTTATATTTAATGAGTTTGTGTACTTACTATATATAGGGCATTTGACATGTAAAGTAGGGGAATCAATTATTGAATTAGATCCAAACCTTATCGGTCATCTCCGTCTTTTTTAAATGGTTATATGTTCTACGATGCGTCCTATGTAATATAATGAACATGTGCTCCCTATGTGATCAGATTTAGAATATTGGATTGTTGTGCTAAGATCCTCCTCATATTAGAAACAAAATATTTCATTGTGCTTAAGGATTCATGAATTTTTGCAAGTGAAATGATGAGTTTTTATGTTAATTTTATGAGCAATTTAACATAAATAAGAGACTGAATAGTAGCATAAACATGTACAAAACATCATCAAAAACACATTACAATAGGAACATGATAACAGGTTCACCATTCCTAGGCTACGTCTCCTTGGTCCAGCTTCCAATGGTTGAGGCCTCTCTATTTTGCTCAAAAATGTAAAAACATGTGTTTACAATGCTCAAATGCTTCTAAAACCTACTCCAATGAGTCCAAAATGTCAAAAAATGGCTATGCAGCCTCTTTTTGCATCCAATTTGGTGGAAAACTAAAGAATTTATAACCTCTTCTACTTTTCCCACTATTCGCTCCACAAATTGCTCCAAATCCAGCATTATCCTAGAAATTAGCTCCCAAAAGCTCTAACTGAGCGAAAATTTTTCCACGCAGCCGTCCATAATCTGTTGGCATTGACTGTCCCATTGAAAACCTCAATCGGCGAAAAATCGTAAGTCTTATGGTTTGTGAATGTGGCGAGGCGATGTGAGATTGCGATATGGTAGACCTGATGGTACTGTTAATTGTAACCCTTAGTCGCATCGCATCCGGAATCCTTTCACAAATCGCAATTGGTAGAGAGAAAATGGGTAACATAATGCGATAATTTTCCTTCTGTGGTGTGCAATTGTGATTATCGCATCACAACTCAGGTACGCTCGAGGCCGATTTCTACAATGCCTTCCCTGTTAAGAAGTGCGATTGCAATTTATCGCATTGCAACCTTGACCTTTCTTGGGGCCAATTATTTAACATGACTTGCCTGCGATATGTGATTTCTGAAATGTGAGCCCTAATGTTGGCCTGCCACTTGGCGCTTCCCCATTCACTGAAAGGCCTTGCCACATCATCCTTTCCTGCCATTTGTCCAAGTCAAACCTAAACTTTGACTTGCTCTAACTTCTTCATACAATCTCGGATTCGAGTGCCATTCACACCGTTGGAATCAGAATGACGAGCTCTTCGATCTAAAGCTAAGTTTATCAATATTTTGACATTTTCAGTTTTGAGCCTAATTTTGAGCACTTGATCAGTCCTCCCCACTGGAAGCCTTTTGAACCCCAAAAAGATCACTTTCAATTGTCCAGCAAGTGAGGGTATATTTCCCTCACCTTTCTAACCTCTATCCATTTGGCTTTTGAAGGATTTTTACCCTTGAGCCCCACTCGAAGATAATCGATACTTCCCCTTTTTGATGTCCTTGTTCTTCTATTAAGTATAGTGTCTTGTTGAAGCTCATCAAGTAATTCTGGAGAAAAGTCTTCAATAGATGGAACCTGAATATTCTCTCCTTGATCTTCAATCAAAGGAGGCTCATACAGCCTTGAATTCGCAACATTAACAACAACATAAATTTTCATATATGAAGGTAAATCCAACTGGAAGGCATTATTACCAATCTTTTCCAAAATTCTAAATGGACCATATCTACTTGGTTTTAGATTTTTAACTTCTCCTTCGAGCCTATATTTTTTAATGTGAAGCCAAAATTCATCACCAACTTGGAAGTTGTGATCTTGATGATGGTTGTCGTGCCTTGCTTTGTAGTTGCCTTGGATTTTCTCAAGTTGTTCTGGAACCTTTTGGCGTAATAATTAGATTTGTTCAATGAACTTTATTGTTTTGTCTATATCGCTATGACCTTCAATAGCAACATCTTTGCCAAAAGTAAAACCCAAAGGAGATTTAGGCAAGTATCGCAAGTATGCCTCAAATGATGAAGTTTGAGTTGAAGAGTGCTTGTCTCAGTTGTAAGCATGTTGAATATAGTGCAAATGTTTGTTCCAAAAATTAGGATGCTTGCTACAATACCCAAGAAGAAGATGTATCACTGTTTTTTTCACCACTTCTGGTTGTGGATGAAAACTTGTACTCTTTTTCAATTTGGTGTCCATGATTCCCCACAAGCTTGACCAAAAATTCCCAACAAAGCGAAAATCTTGATCACTAACAATGGAAGTGGGCAATCCAAAATGCACCCAAACATTCTGAAAGAATAACTGAGTAGTTTGTTTAGTTGTAACTTGCTTTTTACATGGCATCAAAATACACATTTTGTTCAACCTATCCACAAATACATACAAATAATCATGACCTATTTTTGACATTGGAAGACCTCCTATGAAATCCATAAAAACACTCTCCCACGGTCGTGAAGGAACCAGAAGTGGTGTGTACAATCCTAACTTCCTATTGCTAGGCTTACTAATTGCACATAATTAACATCCTTTAATAAAACAAGACACACTTTCAAGCATATGAGGCCAATAACAATACTTTTGTAGATGTGCCATTGTCTTACTTACACTGAAATGACCAGCAATAAGAGAATTATTTGCCTCTCTTATGATGTTAACTCTTTCTCCTTGTGGAATACAAAGCTTGCCAAGATGGTACAAGTTATCATGAAAATGATAATCCAATTTCTCTACTTGGTTACCTTGACTCAATCTTGCATAAACATCTTGAAAGTCATTATCTAATTCATATTACTCAATATAACTTTCATGTAAAAAAAAATTATTCTTGATTAATGTAGTTACACTAACGATAGGCTCAGAAAGCATATCAGCAAGTTTGTTGTAGATACCTTTCTTATACCTGATTACCAAGTGGAATTTTTGAATAAAACCCATCCATCGGAAGTGACGTGATTGATGCAACTTTGATTGAGATTGCAAGTATTGCAATGGTTGATGATCAGTGTGAATGACGGTTTCCTTACCCATCAAGTAGTGCTACCATTTTTTCATACTTTGCACCAATGCATACAATTCCTTATCACATGTAGGCTAGTTAATCACTACACCATTAAATTTTTTTGAATGATAATAGATAGGCTTACCGTTCTGCATGTTGGCTGCACCCATAACGTAATCACTAGCATCTTTCTAAATCTAAAATGACTGTCTCAACCGTGGAAGTGTGAGTACTGGAACTGTGTTGATATTTTCCTTCAACCCATCAATGGCCTTTTGTTGTTTGCCTCCTCACTAAAAAACCTTTTTCACACTTGCCAACACATGCAAAAGAGTTGCTATAGGAGAAAAATTAGCAATGAATTTCCTCCAATATTGGGCTACTTGCAAAAAACTTATTACCTCTGTAATTGTCTTCGGCCTTGGCCAATTCACAATGACATCAACTGATGCAGCAAAAGCTACATCTACCCGCATTATGCAAATAAAATTGCATGTCACACTATGTCCTAGGAATTTTAATATTCCTGCGTAGTGAAACCTTCACAAGTCAAGGTTTAATGCTCCTTCAATAAACTCTATGCAAAAACATTTGATTTAACTATCCGAATTCTGAAACTTTGTAAACCTTTGAGTGGAACCTTATAAATCCTTCATAATCTTTGGTTAATTCTTATTACCCGCACACATTAACCATACCATGGATTTTAGACTTTGGTTAAAACTCAACTTAAACAATAATACATTAATATCTCTTATTTCTATTATAATTCCCATATAATAGAAATATTTCATAAAACACACTTAAACCTTACCTTTCCTCCATCCCACAAACCTTTTCACTATCGATTCTCTCCTTAGTGCATTAAATCTCAGCCATCGATCTCATTCCTCAATCTGACGGTTATCATGCAATAACTCATGCCAACTAGCCTGGCCAATCTCCACCATTTATTTATCCTACCTCAATCCAATGGTGATCGTGCCATATCACGTGATTACATGCACGACCGATATTAGAGCGAGAGTGCGCTAGAAAATTGGTTTTCTCATGCTACGTGTCAACCCCTGAGGGTAATTGTGTAAAATCGTAGAATACCATTTACAACTTTTAGGGCGCTTGAGATATCACTGACCACTCGCAAAGACCGCTCCATCCTTCTACTAACACGTGGTTTTAATCTCTGCCATTCATCTTCCATCAATATCATCCATCGATCTTGTCGATCCGATAGTTGTCGTTCTTTGCTGTTTAATTCTTTCTATGTCATTGATCTTCCGTGTGTGACTTGGTTGTTCAATGACTTTTCTCCGGGCTCGACCAATCCATACATTGCATCAAAGACTTCAACCATAGAACCAGGTTGAAGCAAGGATTTCTTATTCCTTTCACTGATTTCGATCTTTAATTGTTCTTCCACTTGACCCCTTCGTGAACTTTCTTCTGTGTATTATTTAAATGTCACCACTTCTGAGCTTTGATTTGGTTATTCAATCAAATTCCAACATTTTCTGATCATCGCAATCTGTGCACTGTCCTCTCTCTCGAATTATTTTTGAATTCCTTGCACACTTATGTTATGCAAATACTCTGATACTATGCATATTTTATAATTCAATTATACAATACAGTCCACACAAACTCAGAAATTGCACTTTCGTATTAATAAATAAATATTTACACAATGAAATCCTTCTCAAACTAATCTTCTATATCAGTGGCCTTTTGACATTACTTCACTCTATCTTCCCGTAGGCTACAATCAATCTTCTCTATTCCCTATCTAACAATGATTCTCACTCTAACTTACTAACTAACTCTCTCTAACTAATTCTCTAACTCACCCTCTCTATGCCTTTTAGGCTTACCTTTATACAAAAGGTTTTGTAACCCATTTTCTGGTTTAGATCCATAACCTTCTCAACAAAATCCTAAAATCTCTTCTTTATCTCTAAGGATCCTACCTAATCCACAAAATCATCAACTAATTCCTAATCTAAGCTTTTACAATTAATTTCCAAACCTATCAATCCCTATGAACTCTCAATTGTCCTAATTCTCTCATGTTCTCCAACATTCAAGAACATTTACAAAATCCTCCAAATATTTAATTAATCCCTATTCCAAATTACTCAAAACATTAATAATTACATTAATTTGATACATAGGAATCCAACTTCCTTGAAAACACAAGACCCCCTAAGTTAACTAGAATACAATGAAATCGCTAAGCTGGATGCTCCTACATTAGACTTCCAAGGTTAAACTAATCATGATCTCTAGATCATTTGCTCCCAACCTTTGTCCTCCTAGATCCCATTCTTTTTTCTGTAATTTGTCTTTGGTTTTTGATGTTGTTTGTTGTTGTTCTCTAGGTCTCCACACTTTATGTTGCTTTGCCCCACTAGCTATGCTTTCGCAATCTATTGTTGTCGTTCTCTTCTTATTGCTTGGCCTTCTTATTGCTTCTTTCTTCTGAGGAACCTTCATCATCGATCTTATTATTCTTCCAATCTCTATGTCCAATTTATCTTCTGACTAATAATTACTTTACCATTTTTTGTTGTACTCTATCCACTCATCTTCAAACTGTTGTTTATTATCTTCTATTTGAAGTTGTCGAATTCTTAGTACCGTCCTTTCATCCTTACCCTCTTGTGACTTTCCAAACAACCTCTGTTCAATATCTGTAAATTTACTTTCAAAAAATAAATTGTCGTCTAATTCCCCTTGTACTTGATTCCTCTCAAATACATCATTATGTTGTTCATCAATTCCAGCATATTTTCCTTCCTCTTCTTTGACAACCCTCAGTAATTGTCCTTCACTTCCTTGAGTGATTCTGATAGTCAATTTAATTTCTTCAAGCACAGTATCTTCATGCTTTTCATTTTCCTCATCTGCATGTCCGACCTGTCAACTTCCAGTCTTCTTTAGTTCTAAAACTAACTCTTCAACTTGAAACATGTCTGTCTCATTTTCATCAAATTCTGTAATCTTAAAACAATTATCAGAATTAAAAATATAAGGCCTCATTACCTTTTCTTTCTCTGGAAACATTTCAGTATGATGCTCTGACTTTTCCTTCTCTATCAACACATCTATATGCTGATTCAACCTCTTTAAAGAATTCTCCAAAGGACTCTCGAAATTGTCAGCGAGTCTCTCTTCCACAACATCTGCTTCAATGATGTCTTTTTGCTCTGGTCCACTGTAGTGAACTCATTCTTTTGCAATCACATTGTCATACTCTGAGCTTTCCAGCAATTCAATTTCTCTTTGACACTTCATAAGTATTTCATCATCACTTATAATTCCTACATTTTTACACAATTTATCAGTTTGAGAATTACAAGGTTCAACAGTCTCAACTGTTTCTTCACATATCAGTTCTTCAGACTAAATTTCATCTCCTTATTTCACAAGAAATTGTTCCTGTGTTATAACATCTTCAAACATCAATGTATTACTAAATTATTTCTGCTGCAATAATTCACTACTTTTCTCATTCAAGATATATTCTCCATCATACTTTACTTCAAAGTATTTATCTTCTGAAAGATACTCTTCCATACTTTTGACAGTCTCAAAAGATTTCTTATCTTCTACAAAACTTGTAATCACATCAAAATTATTAGATTCAAATATACAAGGTTTTACATCCTCCTGCTGATCCGAATTTGTCCAATAGTTCAGAAAATCATCAATAATTCCTTCTTCAGCAAAGTAAACTTCTTGTTGTCTTGAATTCGCACAATGGTTCATAAGATCTTTCACAGATCTCCAATCTTCATCTTCACCTAGAACTTCACCCTGTTCTACTTCACAAATGGAAACTTCCATTCTCAACTCAGCTTCTCTGAGTTCTTCAGACTTCAATTGATCATTCATTACCTGTTCAAGCTTTCGCAGCTCTTCTGCTAACTGCATATTCACCTGTTGGTTTCTCTTTTCTTGTAGCATTTGCCACTTTACTTTCTTCCTTATGACATGACCATGCTTCTGGTCTTCTTTATTTATCTACAACATCTCCATCAATAATTCAAGATGAACTGCAATCTCAGCCTTCTCCCTCTCATATTCTTCTTCACTTAATTGTCTTTGTAGGTTATTTGCCTTGCAATCCTATTTCTTCACCTTTCTTCTACTGTGGTATTTCTCAGAACCTTTCTTATCTTTGTTATGATTATCAATAGTCATCTCCTTCTCTATCTTCATGAGTTCCTCACTCACTTACTATGAACTGTATTAAAGCCTCTGCAACAGCAAGTCCTCCCTGTTGTCACTTACCTCACCAAGATTTCCTCTGTACTTTATCTTTTGGCAAGCACTTGGTTCTCTATTGTCTCAAACCTCTTTGAGCACTTCTCTATACTCCTTCTAGGCTTCAACTCATCTGCACCTTTTAAGAACACAATTGTCCTCTTGTATTTCAATCACAAATGAAATACTAGGCTCTGGCCACCTCTTCTTCCACTCAGAAATTCTTACCAACTTTCTTCATTACAACTTCTTTTCTTTTGTTGAGATACCTTCTTTTGTCTAAAACCTAAATTCTGCAACCACGATCTTCAAATAAAATTAAAACAAAAACGTATCATCTCACCTTAAAGATCTCTACATGATCTTGTTCTACCATTCACCTACACTTCGAATGGATTGTTCTCTGTTTCTTTGCATCTGCAAATTCTGCTACACTTTATCTCTATGTGCCTACTATTTGTGAGATTCAAAATCTGATCTCCTTTCACTTGCATACATACCTTCAAAACATAACTATGTTCTAAATTTTCTCAAATAATTTTTACACGTAGGATTTCCTTGTTCAGCTCTGATACCAAAAATGACATAGCAAAAATTGCATCTACCCACATTATGAAAATAAAATTGCATGTCACACTATGTCCCAAAAATTTTAATATTCCTGCTTAGTGAAACCTTCACAAGTCAAGGTTTAATGCTCCTTCAATAAACTCTATGTGGAAACGTTTGATTTAACTATCCAAAGTTTGGACCTTTATAAACCTTTGAACAAAACCTTATAAATCCTTCATAATTTTTGGTTAATTCTTATTACCCGCGCATATTAACCATACCATGTATTTTAGACTTCGGTTAAAACTCAACTTAAACCATAATACATTAATCCCGCTTATTTCTATTATAATTCCCATATAATACAAATATTTCATAAACCACACTTAAACCATACCTTTCCTCCATTCCACAAACATTTTCACATATATCGATGCTCTCCTTAGCGCATTAAAGCTCAGGTGTCGATCTCATTCCTCAATCCGATAGTTATCGCACAATAGCTCGCGCCAACTAGCCTGTGCAATCTCCACCATTTGTTTCTCCTACCTCAATCCAACAGTGATCATGCCATATCACACGATTACATGAGGACCGATATTAGATTGAGAACGCGCAAGAAAAGTGGTTTTCTCATGCTACGTGTCAACCCCTCAGGTTAATCATGTGAAATCGTAGAATACCATATATAGCTTTTAGGGCGTGCGAGATACCGCTAACCACCAGTGAAGACATCTCCATCCTTCTGCCAACACGTGGTTTTAATCTTCGCCATTCATCTTCCGTTGATCTGGCCAATCCGATAGTTCCTGTTCTCTGTTGTTTAATTCTTTCTAAGTCGTTGATCTTCCGTGTGTGACTTGGTTGTTCAACGACTTTACTCTGGGCTTGACCAATCCATACATTGCATCGAAGACTTCAACCACAGAACCAGGTTGAAGCAAGGATTTTTTATTCCTCTCACTGATTTCTATCTTTAATTATTCTTCCTCTTGACTCCTTCCTGAACTTTTTTCTTCGTATTATTTAAATGCTACCACTTCTGAGCTTTGATTTGGTTATTAAATCATATTCCAATATTGTCTGATCATCGCAATACTCCTCTATGCATTTTCCTCTCTCTTGGATTCTCTTTAAATTCCCTGCACACTTATGTTATGCAAATACTCTGATACTATGCATATTTTATAATTCAATTATACAATACAGTCCACACAAACTCAGAAATTGCACTTCTATATTAATAAATAAATATTTACACAATGAATTCCTTCTTGGCCTAATCTTCTATATCAGTGGCCTTTTGACATTACATCACTCTATCTGCCTGTAGGCTACAATCAATCTTCTCTATTACCTATCTAATGATGATTCTCACTCTAACTCACTAACTAACTCTCTCTGACTAACTCTGTAACTCACCCTCTCTATGCCTTTTAGGATTAACTTTATACAAATGGTTTTGTAACCCATTTCCTGGTTTAGATCCATAACCTTCTCAACAAAATCCTAAAATCTCTTTTTTATCTCTAAGGATCTTCTCTAATCCACAAAATCATCAACTAATTCCTACTCTAAGCTTTTACAATTAATTTCCAAACCTATCAATCCCTATGAACTCTCAACTGTCCTAATTCTCTCATGTTCTCCAACATTCAAAAACATTTTCAAAATCCTCCCAATATTTAATTAATTCCTATTCCAACTCACTCAAAACATTAATAATTACATTAATTGGATACATAGGAATCCAACTTCCTTGAAAACACAAGACCCCCTAAGTTAGCTAATATACAATGAAATTGCTGAGCCGGATGCTCCTGCATCATCAACCTTGGAAGGATCTATTTTTAGCTCACCTCCTCCAACAATATGACCCAAGTAAACTAAAAAAGTTTTCCAAACTTGCACTTTGACATCTTAAGATACAATTTTTCTTTTTTCAAGACATCAAGTACTTTTCTTACATGCAAGACATGTTCATTACGAGATTTAATGAAAATTAAGATGTCATCCAAGTATAATATGACAAACTCATCAAGAAATGGCCTTGATACACCATTCATCACGCACATGAATGTAGCGGGAACATTACATAATCCAAACGACATAAATATCCATTCAAACAAACCCTATTTTGTTTTGAATGTTGTCTTCCAAATGTCTCCTTCATCTATTCTAATTTGATGGTAGCCACTCCTTAAGTCCAACTTAGTAAAATACTTTCCATATTTCAATTGGTCAAGTAAATCATCTATTCTAGGCAATGGGTACGGTTCTTTACCATATTTTTTTCAATGCACGAAAGTCCACACACATACGCCATGTTCCATCCTTCTTTGGCACCAAGACAATAGGTGAACCACACGACGAGGAAGATGGTCTGATGGTCCCTTTGTTCAAAAACTCTTGAATTTGCTTCTTAATTTTTGTGTTTTCCATCACTCACATCCTGTACATGCCAATGTTAGGAAGAGAACAATCTTGCTACAAATGTATCTCATGTTGGACTCCTCTCTTGGGAGGTAATTCGTTTGGTTCCTAAAACATCTCGTCATATTGGTTAACTACGTCAACTAATTCAAATTTCAAATTCGAATAACAACCTTTAAAAGCTTCATTATCAACATCATCCCTGGGTTTAATCATTAGACACACAAAATTCTTGCTCGAATTCACTAGTCTTTTCATCTACCCTGCGTTTACAAGCGAAATATTTATTTTCTTGCTATGAGATCTCACAATATATTCTACTCCACCTTTGAATAAATGTTATTTTTTTTCATGTCTATGGAAGATATATTTTCTTTCATAAAGGTACGGGCTTCCCAAAACTATGCCACAAATATCTAACGACACAACATCAAGCTCCACTTCATCTATGAAATTTGTAGTAATGGAAAATTTAAGTTTACACTTTCTCGTAACCTGTAATTGTGCATTGTCACACACCCATTCAAGTGGATACGGTTTATGATGTGGAACACTTTCCAAATTTAAACTTTTGACAATGTTTTTAAAGATAAGATTGGCTTGAGAGCCACTATCGAAAAGTATATCAATATTGTTGTGGTTTGATATCACCCTTATGTGAAAAATTTATACTCTCTTCTTTTCATTTGGAGTTTCATTTTGTGAGTTTGAAGAACTAGTGCTAGAAATGGGTTATTTTCCTCTTAACCCCATGGCTATGATTTTAGTTTCATCACCAGAATCAGATCCCAAATCTTGTTGAGTGGTTGCAGTTGTTTTATGTTTTCCTTTGTTGCTGCTTTTCTTTGGTCTCATTTTAGGATGAAGCTTCCAACAATAAGCTTCATCGTGACCCTCTCTGGAACAATGCTTCCACGTAATTTTCTCTCCTTTTTTGATAGACGCATTTTTCTTTTCCTTCCCTTTGAAAGAATTTTCCTTTCCTTTACTCTTAAATGGCTTTTTACTACCTTCTTCTGGGGTGTTTTTCCCTCTTGCCTCAAGATGAGTGGCTTGCACACACACACATCATCTAGATTATTGGGATTAAACATTAAGATAGTATGCCTAAGGTAACTGTGTAAACCCCCTATGTACTTTATCAATGTGTCATATGATTGCAAATTTACACTTAACATCAAAGACCTTTTTCTGAATTCTTGGGTGTAATCTTGCACATTTTGACCTTAAGCTATCTAAAGTTCTGCCAATTCATGATGGCCTTCTACATATAAGCTAAAGGGTAGAATTGTATTTTTATTGCAACAATGAAATCAATCCAAGAGATTGAGATCTTACCATGTTTTTTAATCTCCTCTTGACTATTTGATTCCCACCATACCAGTGTTGCACCCTCCATTATCAAGGAAGCTAACTAAATCTTTATGTCATCCACTTGAAGGTTTTGAATCCTGCAATAGACCTGCAACTGACGAATCCAATTATCAAGCTTCTCTCCATTCACTTAACCATTATACATGGGCAGCTCAAATTTAACATCAAGTTTTAAAAAAGGTGATTTACCAGTTCCTTTTGAAGTGTGATGATGAGTATGAGTAAGGGTTTTGTTAGTGGAAGAGGGTGAAGATTCTTGTGAATAAGAAGATGAAGAAGATGGTGGAGAGGGTGGAGGTTTCTCTCCATTTCCATTACCTCCTCCTGAAGAACCTTCTCCTTTGGGAGGTTTGGAACTTTCCCCTTGCAACCTGGTATTCCTCTCTTCATAGAGGACCTTCACCACCTCTATCATCTCAAAGAAAGCCATTCTGAAGGTCTTCTCATCTTCTTTCATGTTTGTAGGTTCTCCTTCATGAGACATGATCTCTGAAGTCTCAAATGAAACTTGAGGCTGAACTTGTGTTGGAGATTGTGGCAACCTTTTTGTCCTTCCCCTTGACCCAACTTCGGGGCTTCCAACTAATTTCCCTTCTCCTCTTTTGAGTTTTAACCTTGTAAGCATGACATAAACTTGCAAATAGTTAAATACTTCTTTCACAAAGGAAACCTTGTGCTCTGATACCAAATTTGATCTAATTTAGAATATTAGATTGTTGTGATAAGATCCTCCTCATATTAGAAACAAAATGTTTTCATTATGCTTAAGGATTTTGTTGGCGGTGCTAGACTCGCCAACATTAGGGGATCACCCAACTATGAAGTCCCAACTAGACCTCACACCGTTTGGTGTAGGAGTCCCATCTGGTATGATGGCCGAGTTGCAATTATATTAAAGATATGCCTTAGCTCTTGCTTGTCAGCACATGAGTGTGGTATGCTTTGTCTTCAGACAGCGAGGTTCGCATGCCTGGTGAGTCCCAGTGCTACTTGTGTCAAGGTTATTTCACTGCAGAGGGAGAGGGTGGAGGTGAGTCTCTAGTCGAATGGGCAGAGTCCCAACTCTGTCAAAGACACAGAACACACAAGACATGCATAGCTTCTGATGGAGGAGTCCACATGGATGCGATAGCCACAAACATACAATGAGAAGATAGTATGTACACCACCCAGCAAAGCAGCCCACGTGAGTGTGACGGTCGTTATAAAAATTTTATGGGAAAGGTTTTCTAATGTCTAGTGAGGCAGCCCATGTGAGAAAGACAATGTTAACAACTTATACAACACATTTTCATAGACATATGTATTAGAGAAACCAAAACAGTTCAATTGTTTAACATAGGTTAAAGGAACATGCATTACAAGTGTTCCAAGATAAGTCTTACAAATAGTTACAATACATGTGTGAAAATGTGTTGGCCTGTTAATAGGCTTCTAAATTAAGCGAAAGTTCCAAGACGTGTCAGTACACCATTACATCACTAACCCCGTATGCTATGCGTTGGAGCCACTGCTCACTCCTCATTATAGTCTCTTAAGGCTATGTGGGAGGATCCAAGGTGTAAAGACTTTTGCATGTACAAATGAGGGCTATTTATAGCCAAGGGTAAAACTGACCCTTGTGACTGTTCACCTTCCCTCATGTCTGTTTGACTTTCATGACCTTTCAACTTTACATGACTCTTCATATGACAAGTGGGTCTCTTGGAATTCCACGTTACATTACTTTGATCAACAATATGGCCCATAGTAGTGATATGTACAACATGACTTATGAAAATACTCGACATGACAGTGTTGTTACATTCATGTTGTTGCTGGTGTGCATGTTGAGTTGTAGTGTTGTTGGGTGATGGATGTCCTCATGGTGTGTCATAGCTTCACCTCTGCATGGAAAGGTGTGTGGAGTCTCCAATGGTCATTGGGTTCGCTTCATGTTTCATTCACACATTCCTCCTTTCTTGTACTTTGGCATGCTTGACATGTAAGTGTATGTTCATCCATCTGTCCATCTAAGAACACATCCTCGCATGTTTGTCTGTTCGTCCATATGTGAAGACATATTCGCATGTTCATTCATCTGTCTATCTGCGAACACATATTTTCATGGTCATCCGTTTGCGAACACATCTCTTCGTATGCATCGTTTGTTTGTATGTTCATGAACATGTCCTTTTGCATGTACTCCCCTTGTTTATCCAATTCATCGTCGCGCCATGTTTATTCATGTACCTGTATCTACAGTCACTCATGATTAAATGACATCAAATCCATAAACCTCTTATTCTACCATGATGCATGATCTTTTTGGATGCAGGTCATTGGGAGAGAGGACAAGGTTACGAAACTACACAATGCAAGTTTCGAGTTGGGATACGGGCTTTGGGCACCGCTGGTGAAAATTGCGCCGAAGTCATTGGGAGATGGTGATGGGAAATTTGGATCGACAGTGACTATTTGTGAGATATGGCTCGGCTGAAGGACATATCTACACAATTTTTGGGAGAAGCAGTGCGAGCTGTAAGAGGGCTGGGCAGGAAAAATATGCACAATTTTTGGAGTGAGCGGGTAGTGGCAGCTTAGCAGAAAAACCTCTACAGTTCCTAGAGGGAGCTGGTAGCGGGATGCTGGGAGTTGTTGGCGAAAAAATGTGCACCAATGCTGGGAGGCTAGCCTGTTGACCGCCTATGCATAGTTTCTGAGCTGAGCATACTGATGGGCTATAGAGGGCTTTCTCATGAAATCTGTGCAGTTTTCTAGGTGAGCATCCAGTTGGTTGACTAGTGACTGGCTAGGAAAACTATGCAATTTTCTGAGGGAGATAGGGAGGGGAACTGGGTGTCTGTCCGAATTGTCTACACAATTTTCTTAGACAGTGGAGTAGGCATGTTCTACAACCTCTACATAATTTTTGAGGGGAGTCAATCTCAGGGTGACTTCCCAGTAAAACCCTATGGTTGACCTATAGGAGGGTTGATTGATCAACTTGTGGGAAACGCGACTTGAAATGGGTTGTTGGGTGCTCCTGCGCTATTCTGGATGACAATTGGTTGGGTTGATGGTGGGGTGAAGGTCTAGGTGTTAGAGGGTGATCTGGTTGTTAGAACTTCAGCAAAAATGACTAAGTGTGTGAGGGAGTGAAAATGTGCATACACGATCTTCCAAACTCACACTCACATGACTTGATGACGAGACGACTCAACCCATCCAGACACACATGCTCAACATGATTGACCGATGGTGCAAATCGACAAGCACGATGTTTGTTATAGATTGTTGAACGATTGTGATGACGCTTGCATGACAGTGCATACAACTTCATGTGTGAGCGCGACTGGATTTTACATAGTGAACACAACCTGTAAACTTGAAGCGAATACCTTGTGCACGACTAGAACATGGTCACGAGCATGACATAGCAATCAACATGCAGAAGTCGTCAGTTGGTCGAGAAAGGGAAAAGGAAGCACAACATCTAGAAGCAACAGATAAAGTGACTTTTCACATTTTCACACATGCATATTACTGAGGATAGGGTGAGATGAGAATTTCAAGAAGTCCCGCAAACTCGACTAAAAGGTGTACTTCAAAAGATGTTTCATACTTACCCTCAATATGATCATGCATCTGACGGAGTTTGCATGCAATCCTAATCTTTTCCATTACTCAACTCCTTGGTCCTTCTCCTTAACGCCTTGGAAGAGATTTCAAAATGTTACCTTTTCCTGTAGTCACTGAGAGGTAGATCTGTGCAGTTTAAACGAACAATGACTACTTCTAGAATGAGGCCCTAGGAGGCCCATCTATGCAATTTCTGAGTGCAATGTAGCTGGACGACATTGCACATTTCTAGAGAGCAGTGATGGCTGCCTGAGTGCTCTCCGCATTTTTTGGGGGAAACTAGTGTCTTTGCACATTGCGGGGTTTTAGCTGGCAAGGGAAGCTGGTGTCTCTGTGCACTGTAGGGTTTCAGCAAGTGAGGGAGGAAGCTTGATGGTTGCAAAAGAAAAGCAAATAGTTCTGGGAAGCTGGATGAGGCTAGGTTGCTTAGGAAAATGACCAAGTGTCAGATCATTGAAACATATGAAAACATTGATAGGACTTGACTGTGATCACACATGGACATTTAATGACACGACATAGACCATCCAAACTACATAACACATACTTTTCTTGATGCGACAACATTCGCGACATGAGTGCGTGAGGTGAGTGTGAAACATGTCTATGTGATGACAACCATTCATATGCACACTATTCGCCTAAAGCAAGACAACATCCACTTTGCATGAAAAACAACAACCCTTGTGCCCAAATATGACACATGTTGCATGAAGATGAGAATGCAGAAAACTCTTAAAACCAAGGAGGGGAGCTTGAAATAATCAGCTTACCAACAAGCGAATAAGGATAAGAAACTGCAGGACCAGAGGTAGGCTCTGAAATTTCCATGCGAGCCAAAATTTTGGAGGGTGGTTGTAGCCGCTACAACAGATTCATGAATTTTTTCAAGTGAAATGATTAGTTTTTATGTTAATTATATGAGAAATTTAACATAAATAAGAAACTGAATAACAACATAAACATGTACGGAACATCATCAAAAACACATTACAACAGGAACATGATAAATGATTTCACCCCTCCTGGGTTACGTCTCCTTGGTCCAGCTTCCAATCATTGAGGCCTCTCTATTATGCTCAAAAATGTAAAAATATATATTTACAATGCTCAAAAGCTTCTAAAACTTGCTCCAATGAGTCTAGAATGTCCAAAAATGGCTATCTAGCCTCTTTTTGCATCTAATTTGGTGGAAAAATGAAAACGTTATGACCTCTCCTAGTTTTCCCACAATTCGCTCCATAAATTCCTCCAAATCTGACATGATCCTAAAAATTAGCTCCCAAAAGCGCCAACTGAGAAAACATTTCACCTTGTGGCAGTCTATAATCTTTCGGCACTAATTGTCCCATCGCAAATCGCAATCGACGGAAAACCAGTGGTATTATGGTCTGTGAATGCGGCGGGGAGATGTGCGATTGCGATATGGCAGACCCGATAATACTATTAACTGTAACCCTTAGTTGCATTGCATTCGGTATCCTTTTGAAAATCGTAATCGACGAAGAACTTGCGAGTAACATAATGTGAGACTCTTCCTTCTATGATTTGCGATTGCGATCTGCAATTGTGATTATCGCATCACAACTCGAGTACATTGGGGGCTAATTTCTGCAATGCCTTCCCTGTTGCAAAGTGCAATTGCAATTTATCGCATCGCAACCATGACCTTGCTTGGGGCCGATTCTTTAACATGACCTTCCTGCGATATATGATTTCTGAAATGCGAGGGCCAATGGCGGCCTGCCACTTGGCGCTTCCCCATTTTCTAAAGGGCCTTGCCGCATCATATTTTCTTGCCATTTGTCCAAGTCAAACCTGAACTTTGACTTCCTCTAACTTCTTCTTACGAGATCAGATTTGAGTTTCGTTCACACTGTTAGAATTAGAATGACGAGGTCTTCAATCTGAAGCTAATTTTATCAATATTATGACACTTTGAGTTTTGAGCCTAATTTTGAGCACCTAATCATTGTGTAATACAACGAACTGACATATTAGAACACTCTCTATTTTGTCTAGTCTGTTAATCGTTGCT
Organism: Pinus tabuliformis; assembly: GCA_031772625.1. NCBI lineage: Eukaryota > Viridiplantae > Streptophyta > Pinopsida > Pinales > Pinaceae > Pinus > Pinus tabuliformis. The sequence goes on from CM062819.1 coordinate 163,933,009, forward strand.
CTCGGTGCAATATAACACACCAACATGCCTCCTCCAAATAACACCGTTAAATAATTTCGGTGTGTTTTTCTTTAGAAATCGCACCGTAATAATTTAAAATTATTTTTAAAAAATAATTTTCCATGATGATGCGCTTGAACAATTAAATGCCCAGTGTGTTTTACGTTCTAAACGCACTAAATAAATGCACCGGTTACCAGATCCTTTTTGGCTAAAAATTATTTGATTTATTTGTAAAATGTATTTAATGACTTCTATATTGAATTCTATAGGTTGTATATTGATACAAATAATGTCTCCAAAGGTCTCTGATTGACACAGTGATAGCACATCAAAACAAGCAATAAGGCAAGTTCTTCGTAAGTTCTTTACAAAATTAATATGTTTGAGCTATATGTAAGTTTAAGTAATATGTATTGGTTAGTGTGTGTCATGCAGAGCCACAAAATTAACAAGTTCAATAATATTCTCTCTAATCTTTGTGTAGAAGAGCGTAAAATCTTGGTAGAAAAATTGCAGAATGATGAATCAGGTGAATGAAAAAATACTATTAAATATGAGTTTTTTCATTAATAATTTACTTAATAATATTAGATAACATGTTTCAAACAATCTATTAATTCATACATATTTAATTTTCTACAGGGAGAAACAATGAAGGAAAAATCACTGTCCTTCTCAAAAAAGAAAAATTTTAGAACATGTAAATGATGATGAATTGGTCCTTAGCTCATCTGGAGTGGTGTTGGAGGTTAATGAAAGGGGGAAAATATTTATAGAACTATGAGGGATCTAGTGGAAAAAACGTATAGACGTACTTTCCACTTATAATACAAAAATCAATACAATGGTTCTAAGGACAAAATTATATGTAAACTACAAGAGGTGTTTCCAGAGCAATGATCAATGAGGCATGTCAAACTTGCAATAGCAAAAACATACAACAACAAAAAAAATCATTCAAAAGGTAGTACTCCTAATTGTATAAAATAATTTTCTATAATTATATGTATATATTACTAAAAACCATTAATTTATTAATATCGGTTTTGTTATATTTAGTATTCATATATCATAATAAAAATTGTTTATTACTTTTTTCAGGAAGATTACGAAAATCCCAAATGATCAACGCGTTGATATGCGAAACATGTCAATAGAAATATCCAAAAAACTATATAAGGATATGGTCAAAGAAATGGACATAATTTCATCACAGGAGGAGCCATCTCAACAACAACGTACTTCAAATGTATGTAATAATGATTGACTTTGTATATATATATATATAATAAAATTGACATTAAGTATTAACTTCCAAGTATTTTCTTGCAGAGAAGAAAACAGGGAACTCATTCACCGCATAAAACATGATGACAAGGAAGAAAAGGGTTGATTTCAAAGTTTGTGAGTAATTGTTAATATTTCCTTATAACCACTCAAGGTTTCATTTTTGTATATTTTAAATTGTTTTACCACAACCATCCTTGAATGTCTTCAAATATGTGCTAACATACAAAGAGAAGCCATCGGAAGAATTTATTGGCATTGGGTTAATAATGATTATGAATATATGTTGGCATATCAAAAATTAATTGTGGAATTTGTAAGTGTCTATGTTTTTTTACTTCTCTGAGTTTATAATTAATAGAAAAGGGAATCCTTTATGTTAAATAAATTATTTATTATGGGGTGTAAAACTTGCAGGAAACAGAGTATGGAACTACGCCAATAGAAGAGTTGTTGAAAGAAGGCATGAGATTTGGTTTTGAAAAATTGTGTATAATTAAGGAGTCACTTCTTGCTATGGTACATTGTTATTTGATTTACATTGATGTATATTATTTATTTCAATTTTCATTATTCTCACCAATGTAGATATACTCATTACACTTTATTTTTATGTTTGCAAATGGAACTGCAAGATCAAGAAGATGAAAACAATCAACGCAATCAACAAAACATTCCTTCAAATAACCCAAGTCATGGAAGTAGCTCAATCACTAACAACGCTTCCAACAAATAATGATGATCATCAATTTGGATATCAATGCAACCTTTTGTTTAATGTAATGGACACAGTGTCCCAATTGAAAGACAATGGGTTACTAGCAACAATCCCATTTTGTATGAAAAAGAGTCTCTTTTTGATATATAGTAAAATACATTTTAATCTATTCTATTGTATTATCCAATGTCGTTTTGAAATGTTACACCACTGATTAAATATATCGATGATTAAATATTATAATGAAGAGATGCAGAATCTGATAATATAACAAATTAATCCAAACATCGTATACAAATGCACTAATGAAATTCTAATTTATATGAATAATTTTATAAGATATATGTCGATTTCTAGATGAATAACATATTTAAAAAATTACAATAATTGCTGTCAGAAGTCGGTCTTTCGAAAAAAGAGAAAATCTCATTGAAAAAATTGGTGCGTATATAACATAAAAAAAAATGGTTCATTTTGTTATACAAAATCACCGTGATGACATATGTTTACATTCCTGGTGCCTTTTGAGAAAATGAGAGCATCGGTGTGTTTATAGTTTCAAACAACAGTGTTATTTCATATTAACGCCTTAGTGCATTGTAATTCTTAACGCACCGGTGCTTTCATATAACTAACTCCTCGGTCCTACAAAATTTTATTTCCAGCCTGATTCTTTAAGAAAACTAACAACACTAGTTCTTTTGTATAACTAACGCACCAGGGCCTTTAAAAAAAGCATCGTCACAGCAATTAGTTTTTGCATGCCTTGGTGTCAATCCCTAGAAGAATGCCCTGAGGCGTTTTTATCTCTCTGTACCAATGCGGTATATATTATGTGCTAGTGTTCTTTGCATTCAATTCCTTGGTGCTTTTAGTTATGTATGATGCCTGATGCTTTTATATATGTAGTGCACTTGTGCTACTTGTTCCATTAAGCTCACTGAAAAAAAGAACATATGCCAGAACCTCCCACCGCCAAGATTTTTCCAGTTGTAATGAAGTTCCATTAAAACCTCCGCTAAAATCTCCATTAACCCAAACAAATGTTTTAGTGGATGTTTTTTTAACAATTTTTGCAAACCTTTTAACACTAAACACCTCTGTTAGAAGGTATTTTCCTTGTAGTGTAAGTGTTGGAATAGGGAAATATCAAAACATCGCATTCAAATAAATTGAAGTTGGATAGAAGCATAAGAACGGAAAAGAGTTACTTTTATGTTGAAAAAAAATATATAAAGTCAAGTCTTCCCAGGTTCATGAGTCATTTGTTTCTCCAAAAGTTTGTACGGAGAAGTTATTATTTCTTTAAATCATAATGTTTATGGTGTTGGCTTATATGGGCTTGACCCAGGTTCGGAAGAATTATTTAGCCAAACAAATCCTGCAGCTACCGGCCCTTTCAGCAACAGCCCGCAAAGCACAGACTGAGGTCTCACCCGAGGTAGCAGGGGAGGGTGCTGTGACCAGGCTTCTGCACCCTAGGGATGTCTTGGATATGGTTTGGGGCTTGCGCATTATTCTGTAACCTCGTGTTGCACCAGATCTGTGTAGATCGGAATACCCTTATCGTGCTTATTACAGATTGAATCACTTATTACTGGTTTGATCTAGTTAAAGCAGTCTTTAAGCAAACATTTATTACTTTTGGTTACATTGAGCATCAAGATTAACCCAGTTCACATGTCTTTAACCGTAGCAAATGCAGAAATCATAACAGTTCATTTATCATAAAAGAGTAAAGTCACAATCAACACAGAATTCAAAAGAAACTTATCTTTATTATCAATCTTCAACAACACATCCAAATCCACCCAGCGCACTCAGCTACAGTGGTCCGCGCACACAGTTGCGGACTCTCCAGGCCTCTGTGCACACAGCTGCAGAGTCTCTTCCTTCTACCCTACTCCCTTGACTCGGACTTACAACTGCTCTTATACTATTCACCCATTACATATTCGGACAAAAAACCCAAATTGAACTGTTTTTCCCTCATAAAGCCTCACTCTATTTATACTTTCCCTTGGCCCGCAATTCCACCACGGGCTGACTCTATTACTATTTCTTTACATTATTTTCGGGCGGACTACCCTTTGACTCAACCTATTATAGCTCGCACTCCGCACTTTCCGCGGAGTCTTTTACCCTAATATTACCTAAAATTACGGGCTTCGCACCCCATACTCGTTCCGCGGGGCTTTCTCTACCCAACAGTCACCCAACACAATCATCGTGGCTCGTCCCAGGTCACAGAGCTGGTGCATCCATCTTTGCGTGGAGGTCGGTCAACAACTTCAGTGCGTCGCTGGTACTGGCAGCAAATTCTTTCTTCATGCGCTGAATCCGTTCCACTTGTAGTACCAATATTTCTACCCCTGCCTCAATTGTCTCCATCCTAGCTTATTCAGCCTTCATGTGTGCTACCTTATGCTCTATAATGGTTGAAACTGCAAATTCCTCGTCCAACCATGGCTAGATACGAGCTTTCACCACTGCTTCCTTCTCTCTCACAGCTTCAGCTTGGATTTTCATGTCCTGCACTTCCCTCATCTTAGCCAACCGTTGCGAGATAGCGGTCTTCGTGATTCCCCGGAGCTGATCATAGGCGTGTTGAAGTTGCCGGGCCTCTACTTCCAACCTGCGGAGTGTGGGATCTTCCTGAAGGATAGTGAGCATATCAATCGACTAAGTTAGCAACTCGGTACATTCTTCGAGTGATTGTGCAAGCATCGTGCGCCCCATATCAATAATGTTCTTGCACTGTACTACAACCTCTAGGGGCGTTGGTGATGGGATCTGCAATTTCAACTCGACGATCTGTGCACTGAGTTCAAGCTACAGTCGTGCGGCCTCCTCTTTTGTCCTTCAGAACTCTATAGCCAACGTGTGAATCCGTGCTTCAACGGGAAAGTCCCCTATACTATCTAACGCCTGAGCACTCAAACAAGCTTTTGCTACTACCTTTTCCATCTGTTGTTTTTGTGTAACTACTTCATCACGTTGGAGCCGTAGCTGCTCAATATTAATTTTCTACTCTTGGAGTATCTGGTCGACGCGGTCGGCCCTCGCGCAAAGTTCAATTGTGGTGCTATCGTGGAGTTGTTGCAAACTATCGCATGGGAGTGTAGCCATGTTCAGTCCCATTCTAGTAAGTCATTCTAGTATTGCTCGATCTTTCAGTTGGTTGGTGACCAATGCGCCTACCAAAATCAGAGTAGAATGAGCAACCTGGGCTCTGAGCAATGGTTCTGCAGCTGTCATACCAGAGGCTTTTGTAGAGACGCTAGGCCCTACCTGCATAATTCTTGATCCTAGTTCACATAACTACGTTTAGAGCTCCCCCAACACAATGTGCTGCTCCACCATAGCCTCATTGACTGCCTCCCAAGTCGCTTTGCGAATGATGTTTTCAATGTCATTTAGATTGCCCTCGATTAGGGTGGTAACTTCACTGTTTGTCTTAGATGCTTTTTCTTTCTTTCGTGCCTTCGGTCGCTCTAGTGTGGCTGGGCACTTTAGTGGGGTACCCATAGTAGTGGATGGCATAATTTTTGTGGTTGGCTGAGTGGTTTCCTTCTGAGTGCCTTTGTCCTTTGTTGGTGTCTGCGTGCCTGGTACTAGTTTTTCCATTGCTGTGAGTTTTGCCTCTCGCGCTGCCTTAACCTCTGCAACATACTGTTCATTCCTTTTTTGTTGTGCGGTGTGCTTGGCTACCTCTTTTTGTTTCTGAATAACAGCCTCGTCTCATTCCACTGCCACAGGTCTTCGCCAAGCCACGAGGCAAGCCTTGAAAATCTTGTGAACAACGTCATTAGTGACAATGAACCGGAGAGGGGTCCATGTCTGGGCTGGGTCCTTCCGCGCCCGGATGTAGATGTGATGCATATCTGCTTTGAATTCCGCAATGTGCTTCATACTCTCATAAACTTCATTTTTTAAGTGTGGTAACACATTGATCCACTAACACACATTCATGTCCATCAATACCCAAAAGATCTTAATCCCCTGAATTCTGCTTGCGTCCTTGGTCGCCCAGAGGGACGCATACTACGCGGCTTCCGGCCATTCTGGGGTTAAAATAGGAAACTGGCTGTCTTCAGGTAACTCAGTAGTGACCAACATGAGGGACAATAGCAGCCACGCATAATAGAACGGCTTGCCTTCTTCCTAGACTTCGCGAAAATTGGCTAGAAATTCTTCACAAAGAAACTGTGACCAATTGAATTGTACACCAACGGCACATTCTTCAGCCAGTGTGATAACTACGGCGAAGACCTTAGAGCTCTGACATTTCCTCATTACTTTTCCTGCCAGCAACTAAGTGGCCACCCAGACTGTGTCATCGGAGATACTGTCAATGATGTACCCTTGTGTTCCCTTGGCGAGCTTATACGTCTTCTTTAGTCGTTCTATCATTCCTACATCGTTACTTTTGGCCGTAATTTCCCAAGGGTTCTGTCCAGCGCAGGGTAGATGCGAGACCTGGTGAACAAGTTCTGTTGTGATACGGATGGGTTTACTGACCCATAGTGTATCTTCGTGCACTAGACAGAGCAACTGCTTGATGACTAACATAGTAATAGGGGGTCGAAGAAAGTGCGGAATTTCCAGGAGACAAAGTAATCCAGCTTTGTCCACCTTTCACAACCACTCCTTTGGCTGTAAAGTGGTCACCATGCCTTCTATCTAGTGTTCCATTAACTCATATGTCACTAGATGGGGAAATTTTGTTCAATCTGCAAGGTCGCAATCGTCGAATTTCGTCGTCGCGACACAGCCAACCACTGAGTTTTCCACTGGGACGTCTTTCGGGAGAGAGGGGGTAGTGATTATACTACTGAATTCATCGAGGTTTGTGGATACCTTGTTCATCCCCTTGCTTGGATGCATATACTTGGGTCGTCGCACTGGCTATACAGGTTCCTCCTCACGAATGTCCTCTTCGACCCTCGTGGGAGACTCCTCTGTTTCTTCCTCGCTATCAATGATAACAATTTTACCTTTTTCCTTCATTATGGACTTGCCAACCTGCAGGTGCCATGGCGACCGTGGAACTGATTTTGGAAGTGGAGGTTTCTTCTTAGTCTTCGGCATCCGGGGGGATTTAGAATGTTTTGCTTCGTGAGGCAACTCTAGCTATGGACTAACAGCAGTAGGCTTTTGAGCTTTCAAGATGACATCTTTGTAATGCTGCGGTAATTCCAGAAACCATGAACTGTTTTCAACATCCTCGTTGCTCATGATGTAGGTAATACAGACCGATTCTCTTGCCGGACAGTATGACGTGGTGGTGTGACCTTTACTTGGTTTATATATCGATTAAACTCGAAAACCTGCAGCTTGTTTTTATGGTAGCTCATAAATGTGACTTGGGTGGTTATGCTTTTGCCTTACTGGCCCACTGCCCGGTTCATGGTGCTTTAAATGCGCCATCATACCATGACCAGTATCTTCAATGATCACTTTCCATCTTTCCTTTGCAGCTGCGAATCCCCAAGGTCGTAGATGCGGTTTTTGCAGGGAGCCGGTGGTCATATCGCACCATTGTGTAGCAGCCTATTTTATAGTCGCGCACCCTCTTCCAACTGCTTGGGGTGCTTGGACTGAACCCTCGACGGATAGTTAGAAGGGCAAACCCTTCCCGCGGTTTCTCCAGTTCCTTACTTACCTAGATCGCAAGCACCCTATATGTCCTCTTGCTTCTATCACGAAATTATGGTGTGTGCGCCCCTGTGGCTTCTGGTGTAGCCATATCAAGGTAGGAAAGCCGGCCATGTTGGTTTCCTTGGGCCATTCCTTTTTGTCATATAAGGTGACCACATCTAATTGAAGTTCCTCGATGGCTTTGTCCAACTTCATACTGTGGTCACGGATTCGAGCCTCAGTTTGTTCCAACTCATCAAGTCGTCGTTTTGCACGCCGAATGGTAGCCCACAATTGTTGAACCTTGTCGCAGACGCCATCTCTGGTGGGAGAAGCTATGCCTATAGTGGTTGATTGGGCCGTAGGGAGGAGGTTCCCTCTAGCCTAATGATCCTGTGGTCCACTCTGGTCTGTTTGAGGTGTTGGTTGTCCACCATACACCCGTATTCTTCGTGCTATCGTTTTGTGCCAACTTAACTGCTGCACATATCTTCCAATTCAGAGTTGAAACTTTCTCTTGTATCTAAGCTTCCCCGATCCTTCTATCGGTGCGCACACCCTATCTGCCAACGCACTGGGCGGTTCCTGTACTACACATGTGAGCTGGTCTTTAGTGGTCGCGTCCTGCTCTTCCAGGTGGCGTCTTTCTTCACATCGTGCCGATTGAGTCACCCTATTACAGTTGAGTGTTGTGACTCCCTGTAATCGATTCTTCCATCGCTCTGCCTCCTCCTCAGAATCGATAGTGCAGATACTCTCAAATTCCCATGAGGTTCTTCTATTGTCGTTGTAATGCGTCTGACCAGAGTTCTATGCCATTATTTGATAAATGAAATCCAGTTCATCATTAGTCTTCTCGTCACGGACGGGTTCTATGTAGCGCTCCCCTTCCGCTGGGTCTAGCACAACTACTACACAAAGTGACTTCTTTTCGAAAGTCATCGTGTGCCTTTTTAAGTTGTTGATTCCTTTCATGTCGATGGCCCAATCAATCCTAAGCAAAGCAGGGTAAGGATTGCTATCATCAATAAGCTTTATGACTTCGAAATCGGTCTAGGTCATTACACCATCGATATCCACCGTCACCCCTTACAATCGGCCCATTGGTAAGATTTTTTTTTGGTTGGCCATCCGTAGTTGAATCGGGGACCATTGCAGTACGAGCTTGCCTATACGCTCCCAAGTTTGCTTAGGCAGTATATTTGCATCCGAGCCTAAATCCAGGATGACTTGATCCACTTCATAATCTCCTGTTTGCACCGTCATTCTCATTTCTCGTCTAGTACGTAGAGCATGTCATCCTATCCTCTGAACCACCTGGGGTTCGCTGAATTCGACACTCCTGATAATCAATTCCTATAGCCCTTGGACAGCCTTCTAATTCCACAGCAATTTCATGCATGCGTCAAGAAAGGAGGTGATCATGCATGGGTCCATCCATTTTGGCTTCCATTTGTTCCTTTCCTACTGAGGTAGCAGCTTTCGTGAAGCTCAGCTGCTCTTCGTTTGGCCCCACCCTCCCCTTATTTAGTTCAACAGTATGGTTCCCCATAGGCGGGTCGCCTCGCTCCCCACCTTTGTTCCCCCCTACCATTACACCACTCCTTCGTACCATATTTATACTAGTGTCCTCTTCGCGAGGTTCCGCACACATCATTTGGACATTTTTGGTTGGCAAAGGTTGAAGCACCCCTTTCTCGTTCAATTGGGAAAGCAAGGTTGGACAATATACCAATTCGTGATCGAACTGCTCGCAATAAGGACATGAGATCCTAGTTGGGTTAGTGCACTTGCAAGCGTAGTGTCCTTGTTCACCACAATTATAACAAGTTATTTGTCTACGACCTGTGCCAGGTCCCCATCCTCTTACCCGACCTCGTCCTTGAAATCCTCCCCGTGTTTCAGCTTGTACCCTGTAGGCTGGGGTCTGTTCCATCATTAAGTCGTAACTTCGACATGTTCTCTCATCATGTCCTACTGATTGGCAAAAATTGCAATATAACTATTGTGAAGTCTGGGTATACTTCTGTAATAGATGGCAGTTATCTGTTGCATGTTTCCCTCCCACCTGGAAAATCACGCACCAAAGCGCAGGCGTGGCATTTGGTCCTGTTTGGACTTCCACTTTTAATGGCATTGGGCCTCCCCCCGCCAGATAGTTCGTGAAAATCGGGCAATGGTATTTGTCGTGTGCGTGGCCTTTACATTTAATACATCGTGCCTCCAACTATACCCTTGATCGAGGCATTCTTCCTTACTTCAAGCTCTATACTTCCAAACTTAAGTTCTGAAGTTGCGCATGGAGTTGCTGAACTCCCAACCCTGGGTCCAGAATCGGGGTCGCGTATAACCTCATAGTTGTCTCTAGTGCCTCGGCCTGGGTTGAGATCTTCTGTTGTGACAGAGCCGTCCTTAGATGGGGTGTTAACGATGCCACAAACCACGTGCAATGTTGTCCGTCGGTCAACGTCATATTAGCTTCGCAAATAGTACTCTTTAATCTTTGGTCCAGATCCCACGGGTTTCACCAGGTAGCATTGCTATTTCTTTGAACCCAATGATCGATTGGTTCTCAGACTTTGGTCGGCCAAACTCCTTATTAAGCGCATCCTGTATAGCTACTAGTCCTTCATTCGGATGGTTGGTTGAGTGTTTTATGTACCATGTCAGCACGCGGTCCTGGAGTGCACTGACCAGCATAGCCTTTTTGATGTTTTCATCCGTTATACCTTGCGTGTCCCATACGGAGTTTATCACAAACCAAAACTGGCTTGGATCTTCATTCCCTATACCTTGAAAGGTCGGTAACTTGACTGCAGCTGCCATCCTTGTTCTAGGAGGTGGTGGAAGAGGTGGTGAGGGTTGAGGTGGTGTGGACAGACGTGACGTGGGTGATGGGGGTGATGGCGTAGATGGAGGTGGTATCAGTGGAAGGCATTCTGTAATCAACCGGACTGCACTTCTGGGCGAGAACCTAGCGAGATCTTCCTCGCTTTCCCGCGAGATAGAAATCAGAGGATTGTTCCCTGCTCCTCCCGTTCCTCAGTAACCTCTTCCACTCCGTGTTACCCCAGACATTAATGTATGTGCATAATCTGTTTTTTGCACAACAGCATCTTAATCCAAGTGTTTAATGACTTGATGAACCGACCCTACGGTCCTTGGAGAAATTTTCTTACCGCTTCATTGTAGCTTGTCGTGGTATCTATTGCGAATTTAGTGATAAATCCCCCAATGATTTGATCTACCCAATGATCGACTGCGCACGCGAGTTTGTCTTCAGTGGCTTCTAGTCTACGCACCAGTTCTGGGGTCCACACTATCGGCTAGTCTAATCTGCACCTTCCCATGCTATCAGCTAACTTTGCGATCCACTCATACAATTCTATCGGGAATGTTACGAAGAAGATCTCATGTATGTCTGTGAGGATATAGCGATCCAACCACTGTTCCTCTGATATCCGCGAGTTCTTGTTTTCCTGAACTGCAAACTCGTGGAGCTTCAGATCCCACCAATCTTTGAGCTCTTTCTTTGTAGGATTCCAGTGTTCCCACATTAGACACCCCTTAGGCAGATCTCGGTCCCGACAACGGAACCATTTGTTGGCTTATATGGGCTTGACCCAGGTTCAAAAGAATTATTTAGCCAAACAAATCCCGCAGCTACCGGCCCTTTCGGCAACAACCTGCGAAGCGCAGACTGAGGTCTCACCCGAGGTAGCAGGGGAGGGTGCTAGAACTAGGTTTCCACACCCTGGGGATGTCTTGGATGTGGTTTTGGGCTAGCGCGCTAATCTGCGGCCTTGCGCTGCGCTAGATCCACGTAGATCGGAATACCCTTATCGCACTTATTACAGATTGAATCACTTATTACTAGTTTGATCTAGTTAAAGCAGTCTTTAAGCAAACATTTATTACTTTTGGTTACTTCGTGCATCAAGATTAACCCAGTTCACATGTATTCAACTGTAGCAAATGCAGAAATCATAATAGTTCATTTATCATAAAAGAGTAAAGTCGCAATCAACACAAAATTCAGAAGAAACTTATCTTTATTATCAATCTTCAACAATACATCCAGATCCACCCTGCGCACTCAGCTACAGGGGTCCACACACACAGCTGCAGACTTTCCAGGCCTCTATGCACACAGCTGCAGAGCCTCTTCCTTCTACCCTACTCCCTCGACTCATACTTACACCTTCTCTCAGACTATTCACCCATTACATATTCGGACCAAAAACCCAAATTGAACTGTCTTTCCCTCATAGAGCCTTGCTTATTTATACTTTCCCTTGGCCTGCGATCCCACCGCGGGCCAAGTATATTACTATTTATTTACATTATTTTCGGGCAGACTACCCTTTGACTTAACCTACTATAGCTCGTGCTTCGCGCTTTTTGCAGAGTCTTTTACCCTAATATTACCCAAAATTCCAGGCTTCGCATCCCATACTCGTTCCGCGGGGCTTTCGCTACCCAACATATGGTAAACTAAAAATCATTTTGCAAATGTAAATTCAAGTAAGTCAAAATTTTGGAAAAGAGATGGCTTATATGATGTAATTGTGTAGGGGATACATGATCAGTTGAACTTGACATCGCAAATTTTAAGGTCCAAGTCAAAGACCCTAGGTGTTTGGTATGCCTTATTGAGTTAGGCCTACATGTATTCGTGTGGTAGCACATGTATTCATGTAGCATGTATCCTCTTATGTATAGAGAGGATAGGCCATCAATATTTAATGGTTGTAAGAAGAAGCAAAAAAATCATGGAATATTCAATTTTATGTAGGTACAAAAGAGGACGTAAGGGAATTTTCAATGATAAAGAAATCACAAGTGAAGAAATTAATATGATCTTGGATGCAACAAAGAAGAAAAGTTATTGAGAGTGCATGTGAAAATATTTTGTTGGCAATGAAGATGGCATCATAAAAAAATAAATGATGATGGACAATCAAAGTTAAAAGGTTTTATTTGTAAACAAGTATATGGTTTCATTTCGAGTATGAACTTGGTATATCTATGAGTGAAGTATGAGAAATTTTATGTACTTGAATCAAATGTGAGTTTGATGGGGCAAGTGTACTCTCATAAAGTTTGTGGTAATCTAAATATCTCATTGATGTAGTGTATAATTTGTGGTCAACTAGAAACCACCCGATGCAAAGGTTTGTAGTCATCTAAAACCATTCATGTAGGTATGGTTCATGGTAAACTGAAACCACTTGATGTTGATGTGATATTTGTGGTAAATAAAAATCACTTGAGGTGTGATGGTTGTGGGTCATCCATAATAAGTCCAAAGGTGTAATGCCAGAGTGTGGTTAAATGTGTAAACAAAGGAAACCCAAGATAATGATGATGCAATTGGAGTTACATGTATAGATACAAGTATGAAGACATGTGATGGAAGAATGGTTAAATGAACCATGTATAGGAAGGACGTCCTATTAGATTAGTGATTCTAGTGGTTGTTTACCCATATATTGTGGCGGATGGTTGTTCCTTTATATGGATGTCAACATCATATAAGTACGATGAAAATCCCAAGTTGAACTAGACATAGACATTGTTGATCAGGAAGATCATGTGTGCCAATTAGTCTATATCTCCAAGGCTCATATAGGTAAAATTGGTTGATATATAATGATTAGTTCCATTAGTTTTTAGATGGTGGGAAA